>OX454525.1:359222465-360472465 GCA_949715645.1 Portevinia maculata | reverse complement strand
CGTACAAATTACCCGTCGCAATTTCACGCTGGTGAAATCTGTTTCCAATTCCCTCCTTCGCTTTCCACAACAACAACCAGGAATAATCAACCAAAAAATTCGGGGGACAAAAAACATCTCACCGCCAGAAAAACCCCAAACAAGCATAGTCAAATCTGCTTGGAATAAGCTGTTTGGCAAGTATCTCCTTGCTACCAATGTCTTAAGCTCTGGTGTTCTAATGGTTGTTGGGGATGTCGTCGCACAAGAATTAGAATACCGTCGTGGAATCCTCAAGGAACGTTATGACATTGCCAGAATGTGTAAGTATGAGCAAGGTCAGATATATGATAGACTTGATAGAATAAGAAAAAACACGGAATAATCGTAAATTTTTTGTTTGAAGGGCGAATGTTTATTGTGGGCACTCTGCAAGGGCCGCTGCATCATTATACTTATGCTTGGATGGATAAAGTGATGCCAGCAGTAAATATCAAGAATACAATCAGAAAGATTCTCTTGGATCAGGTAAGTGCAACCAAAAACAAACGTCCAAACAAAATTCGTCTAATAAGACTTTTTTCCCCCCAAGTTCATCATGTCCCCTATCTGCATACTGTTGTTCTTCTATCCCGCCTGCTATTTGGAGAACAAAACACTCCGAGAGACAAATGACGAGCTTATCAGCAAGTTCCCATACATTTATATTGTAAGTGTAATGCCGCCGTTAAAGAATTTAACCGAACACTTTATTCTTTCAGACCGACTGGTGTGTATGGCCAGCAGCTCAATATGTCAATTTCCAATATTTGGACACCAAATATCGCGTGATATTCGTAAACGTTATGACCGCTCTGTACAACGTCTTCATTTCGTACATCAAGCACGATGAAGGTGGCAACTTTTTAGAAAAATTTTCATTGAAGTGAAGAATGTTTGTTTATTTATTAGTAAAAATGATTCCTTTGCACCGAAATAAAAAAATAAGAAATTAATGCACACCAAATACGAATATAGTTATTAAAAAAACAATTGTACTTAATTTCTTAACGATCAACATCGGATACAAGTGTACATATTCTAATTAGCGGTCTCACATGCATCCACCCAATCGTTGTACACGTCAATGGGCTCCGAGAGGAAATTGATACTTGTCTGGTAGTCCTCCATGCATACACGACATGTTATTCTGGCCGTATTACGACTTTTGTCCCTAAAATCGAACGAGTTAACAGAAAATTTAATCTAACACAACAATTATGCGTATATTATGTACAAATTGGGTTTTAATTTACATTTTTACTTCACAAGACTTCTCGTGATTACAGAAAGGACAATTGAACTGCAAGTCAAGTGGTTCAATATTCTTACGCTTTGGCGGTGGCTTCCTTTTTGATTTACGGCGTCCCATCTTGTCGATTAGTTAGCAATGAGTGGAATTAAAAAACAGCAAACAATTTCGGTGAATTATTTTTTAATTAAACAAATTATGTTGTTGGACAACTTTCCCGGTGCTACAAATTTTCTATCGTTTTTGTTTCGATTCAGTGACGTTTTTGTTGGTGGCTGCGACAAAAATACATCTGTCCGGTGTTGCCAATGAGCTGTTTTGATAAGAATCATTATCAATCCAAGTTTAAAATTCTCACCAAAAACGATTTCGCGTCAATTAAGCATCGGAATGAAACGCAATCATCACAATCGCAACTCAGTTTTGAATGTAGACAAAAGAAAAACAGCTGCATCAATAACAAAAATTTAGAAGTTGGCTCTAATTGCGATTTTAACTTAAATCTAAAGTAAATTCACCAATTAAAATGTCCTATTAAAAAAATAAATACACTTTGGTTCAATTATAGGATAACTTCCTGCAAATAGCTGCATATCCATACACAACATAGCATTTGGGTCAAAGATTCACTTAAAAATGTTTCAACTTAATTACTAGTTAATTTACCAACTTCGGAGAATTAGTTAATTACCATTAATTGACTTTAAAAAAAAAAATTTAGGAATAAGATTTCGCATTTAACTCATTGATTTGAGATAGCTGACCCTTGACTCGCGTTTATTAATACGCGTTTATAAATATGCGTTTATTAATACGTAATTTCCAGTCACTTTTTGTTATCGTACTATGTGTTTGAGAAGTAAATTCTCACTAAATAACGCCTAAAATAGTAAAATGACAAACGACGAAAACAGAAACATTTCAGTGAGTGACAGAGTTCTGTCGGGTCCATATAGGTCTTTGTCAAGTTCAATGACCAGGATTTTCCCTTTATCTTGGTATTTCGATTACATTTATCTTCAAGAAGCCTGCCTTTAACTCGTAATCGCTCCTTCCTTCTTCGCCATTGCAGGCCTCACCTTCTGCCATGACTTCAACGATTCTGGCCTCTACCTGGTATGCTTGCAGTCAACGCTCTCTGCCCGAGATCGTGGCCTCGTCTTTTTTCTCCATTTTCTTCAATAACTTCAGAGAGTTTTTGCACTCATCTCGGGTTTTCCGCTCCGAAGCGAAGTTCTTGGCACTCTTTTTTGGTTTTCGTTAACGAATGTGTCGTCCAAAAGTATGTTCTCCGTCACCGAGTCTATTGACGGACCGTTACTGGACTATTGGGACATGATTTCCGCCAGCGCAGTAATTTCCGGCCTGAAACTTTTCCGACTTAACCTTTAGTGCTTCAAACGTCTCCTACCTATTTAAAGTTGAGTATCCAGATTGGATACTCCATCTGGAGTATTTTCAATCTTTTGTTGTTGTCCTTCCATGTTTTTTGTAGTCTGAGCAGTTCATAGTATGTCGCTCTTTAAACAGCCTGTCTGCCACAGGTGACCCTTCTGACGACTTACACCGTGTTCGGGAAATGATACTCCGAAACGTTTCAAAACAACAAATAGTTTATTCTCTAATATAATTACAAAGGTTTATAGTTTGTCCAAATAAGTATGTACATAGATTTCAATAGATGTCAATAGATTTCAAAAAGGTTTCACTGTAAAAAAACACTTGTTCTTTAGATTTGATAAATACAATATAATGTTCTGTATGGAGAATGACCACCGCTCGTTCGGGTTGTGCGAAAAAGGAAATTGTCTTAAAAATGACCACCGCTCGTTCGGGTTGAAAGAATACTATGTCTCAAAATGTGACGATCACTGCCACCAAGTCCATGGCACAGTCAGTCCAGTCAATCCCATACACGAAAGATGCTGAGCAAGCGGTATGCTGTGTACAGCTTGCACACAATGTGCACCACGAAGCCAGCCACACAAAAAACGATAGAATTGCAATTATGCGCCACGGAATCATTCTGCGAATTATGTGCCACCAACGATCGGGCGGGCTATTTCACAGAATTAAACGAGGTCATCGTTGCCAGTGATACCGTCCCATGGATGGGTATCAATGACAGACGATAAGCGCGTGTTTATGTTAGGCAAAAATGAATTAGCAACCGTGGGGATTAAGTGTCGCCGGTGGATGACTGGCAGTGACCGCACAAAATGGATTGGAATGTGTGGAGTCAGCACAACTTACCCACAGAGGGTGGATAAGCTGTGGCGACTGCAATGTGAATAAATGAACAATTAAATAAAGAAATGTATGTCGTTGGCCTGAAGGGCGATGACCCATGTTGGGGCGTCAACATCCTGCCCGGTCGAATGGAGATTCGAAATTATGTGGCTCCAAGATGCGGCACAACTTCTGTACTGGGCGCTGACAAAGACCAGTCGACGGTTTCAAGGTAACGTTGCGGGTAAGTCCATCACTGCCCGGGTGCACCTCTATCACCCGACCTAGGCGCCAGTGCGTGGGAGGGAGGTTCTCGGTGCGGATGGCCACTATATCACCCGTCTGTATGTTGGGTTCCCGTCTTTCCCATTTGTTACGGGTCTGCAGAGTCGTGAGATACTCGTCGCTCCAACGAGTCCAAAAGTCCTG
Source organism: Portevinia maculata (assembly GCA_949715645.1). Classification (NCBI taxonomy): domain Eukaryota; kingdom Metazoa; phylum Arthropoda; class Insecta; order Diptera; family Syrphidae; genus Portevinia; species Portevinia maculata. The sequence continues at coordinate 360,468,537 of OX454525.1, read as the reverse complement.
GTATATCTTTCGGAGCCATTGATATTGCTTCAGGCGGTTGAGCGGGACGTCTCCGACGGATGGCTCGGGTACAGCGAGAAGGGGGGCTCCGATTAGGAAGTCGCCTGGCGTTAGAGCCAGTTTGTCCTCTGGATCGTCATGTAACGGCACCAACGGCCGCGAGTTGAGGCAGGCCTCGATCCGAGTCGCGAGTGTGTGCAATTGGTGGTACCACAGTGATTGTGTACCGATGAGGCGAATCAGATGGTGTTTGGCTGATTTGACTGCAGCCTCCCAGAGACCCCCTTGGTGTGGGGCACTCGGGACGATGAAATGCCAGGTTGTGCCGCTGTGGGCGAGAGTTTGCCTGTTGTGCTCGGTATGGAAGATGGCCAAGTCCTCCTTCAGGTGGCGGTTGGCTCCGACGAAGGCGGTGCCGTTATCACTGTATAAGTCCAGACATGGGCCTCGCCGGCTGACAAATCGGGTGAAGGCGTCCAGAAATGATTGCGCTGAGAGGTCCTCAATGACCTCGAGATGGACAGCTTTCGTTGTCATGCAGATAAATACAGCTAGGTACGCTTTAGTGGTAGTGCGGGAGCGTTTGGTACCCACACGCAGTGTAAAAGGGCCACAGTAGTCGACTCCCGACGCCAGGAACGGTCGGGCCGAGGTCACCCTGGGGCGTGGTAGTGAAGCCATCTGCTGTTTAATGACATTTCCTCGTTGCCGTCGACAAACCACACACTTATGGAGGTAGCTTCGGACGGCTTGGCGGCCATGCAGGATCCAGTATCGTCGCCTGAGAGTGTGGAGCATGAGCTGGGTGCCACCATGCAGCGTTGTCCGATGCACATCAGCAATCAAGAGTGTCACCAATGCGCCCGACCGTGGTAGTATGATGGGGAATCGTTGGTCCTGGGGAAGGCTGGAGTTTGCTAGTCGCCCTCCCACTCGGATGATGCCCGTTGCGTCCAGGAACGGGTTTAAAGAGAGTAGTCGACTGGCGAAGGAGAGACTGACCCCGTCAGTGATACGTTTTCGATCGTCTGGAAATTCGCTCTGTTGTTCCAGGCGGATGAGTTTGGTGAGAGCTCGGTCGAGTTCATCTGCCCCCACCACAGGCTTCTTGCAAAGGTCTCGGTTGACGCGGTGCCATCGCCAACGCAGTATGTATGCCACCGTATGGAGCAAGCACTGGAGTGAGCTGAAGCGCTCTGTTACGGGAATGAACTGTCCGTCCCGGCGCCGTGTCATCAGGCGGGGTTGCATGGAAGCGACGTTCGAGCGGACGACAATCTTCCGCTCGCTGTTGATTTCCTCCTCGTCGGCCGGAGTTAGTGGAACAGGCTCAGTGGGAGCGTGAGGACCCTGTATGAGCCAAGTCGGACCCCTCCACCATAGGGGATGTGTGAGGAGTTCCTCTGTCCGGATGCCGCGACTTGCACAGTCGGCTGGATTCTGTGATGTTCGGACGTGATGCCACCGGTCCGGTGACGTCAGCTCTTGGATCTGGCGGACTCGGTTTGCCACGTATTGCTTGAGGATGGCGGGCTCTTTCTTCAGCCAGCAGAGGACGATGCTCGAGTCGGACCACAAATGGTAGGGAGTGTCCCTGAGGTCGAGGGCATCTCGGAGTCGATCGAGCGTGAGCGCCAGTAGCTGGGCGGCACATAGCTCGAGTCTGGGGATGGTAGCACCCTTGAGCGGGGCCACCTTGGTGCGTGCCGTAAGTAAAGACACACGGACATGATTGTCAGCGTCGACAGTTCGGGCGTAGATGACAGCTGCATAGGCTTTGGAGCTGGCATCGCAAAAGCCCCACAATGATGTGACGGCACTAGGTGTCATGCCGAACCAGCGTGGAACCCGGATTTTGTTAAGGGTCTCCAGGCTGCCACGAAACCTCCACCAGTCTTCGCGTAAGTTCTCCGGCAGGGGGGCATCCGAAGTGATGCCTGCGGACCATAGCGTCTGGATGAAGATTTTCCCCGTGATGACCACCGGGCCAAGTAAGCCGGTGGGATCGAATAGCTGCGCCACCTCACTGAGGACCCGTCGTTTGGTTGGGGCCGAGGTAATGGATGGTAGCTTCACCAGAAAGAAGAGCTCGTCCAGGGTCGGGTCCCAGCGAAGGCCAAGCACAGCTGCCGTGGGTGACTCTATGACTAGCTCTGTAGGAGGAGAAAAACAGACATTGTTACTCAAACTTTGGATTACCTTTGCGCAGTTCGAGTTCCATTTGCGCAGATGGAAATGGCCGGCGGACAGCACAGTGTCGACGTCGGTGGCCAGGGTGATGGCTTCGGACTGACTGCTGCAACTGGTCAGTAGATCATCGACGTAGAAGGCCTTCTCGATCGTCTGTCGGGCTGCGGCGGACCTCACCGGATCCTGGATCAAGTGTGAGTTGTCCCAAGCACATTGTTGTAGGGCACGCACTGCATTGTTTGGGCTGCATGCCATGCCGTAGGTCACGGTTGTGAGTCGGAAGACGGCCAATTCGTCCGAAGGGGATTCCCGCCAGAGGATGCGTTGGAAATCTCGATGTTCGGCGGCCACCAGTATTTGCCGGAACATCTTCTCGACGTCGGCCGTCAGGGCAACTGCAAAACGCCTAAACCGGAAAATGATGTTGACCAAGGTGTCCTGGATGGTCGGTCCAACCAGCTGGGTGTCGTTCAGTGAGACCCCAGTGGTGGTCCTGGCCGAGGCGTTGAATACCACCCGGAACTTCTCCGTGACAGCATGATGCGGAATGTAGTAGCATCCAGAGTGATTGTCCGCATTCAGGACAGTTTCCATGTGCCCGAGGGAGAAGTACTCACGCATGAAGGCGACGTACTGAGTCTTCAGATCTGAATGGCGGGCAAGACGCCGCTCCAAACAATAGAATTGCCGTAGGGCGCTGGCGAAGGAGTCGCCTAGTTGAGAGGCTTCACGGCGAAAGGGGATCTGTACCACGTACCGGCCGTCTTCGGTACGGCGATGGGTGGATGAGAATATATGGTTGCACTCATCCTCCGCTTCCTCGACATCTCGGACTTCCTCGAGCATCCAAAATCTGCGGACGAGGTCTTCAAGGCGCGCGTCGTCATTACCAAGATGAGCGCTTAGTGTCTGCAATGGTTTGTTTGTAGATGTGGTTGGGGTCGCCGGACCAAATATGACCCAGCCAAGCCGCGTACGTTGTGCGTGGGGCTCATGATCTCGCCCGTGGATAACCGCACCCTCAACCATGAGTTCCCAGACATCGGAGCCGATAAGGACATCAATCGGGCCAGGAGTGCCGAACTTTGGATCGGCCAGTGATAAGCCAGAGAAGTGGGTCTATTGCTTCACGTTCACTCGTACCGCTGGGGTCGTGGACACAATGGATGGTATGATGAGCACGTTGAATGTGAGTGCGAATTCGGAAGCCGTCGATTGGATGGTAAGAATTGCGCTGCCTCGAGTCCGGGTATGAGCTAAAGCCCCAATACCTTCAATGTTGACTTCCAAGATTTCTCTGTGGAGAGACAAATAATGAGCAAAGGAATCTGTGATAAAGCTTACCTGCGACCCAGGATCGCAGAGTATCCGTGCCAATCGCTGTGTTGTGTCACTCCTGGCCCAGGCGAGTGCAGTAGCTAGCAGCACGGTTTGGTCTCGTTGGGTGAGACAGGATATGACCTTCGGCTGGTACAGTCAATTGGGGGGGCCCATCGTCCGGGTGGCATGGTGTGACGTTGAGGGCCGGTCTGATTCCTGGCGCTCGGCGTAGTATTCCTCTCGGTCCGTTCCACCGAGAGCGGCGGTTCCAGTTGTTGGTTGGTGGCTGGTCTCCCGGCACAGGAGAGTGTTGTGCTTCTGTCCACAATTCCGGCACATTCCCGATGAACACTGTTGCGAACTATGTCCAGGGCGCAGGCAGTTGCAGCAGACCCCGCACGACCGGATGGCCTTGAAGCGCTGGTCTATGGTCATGGACTGCAAGGTGGGACATCTCGTGATGCGATGTAGGTTGTGGCAGTGTGAGCACCGACCATCCCTAGAGGTGGTAGTGGCCACATTCGATCGGACGACTTGTTGACTCCTCTGCTGCTGACGGCCGGACTGTTCACTGCGGCCAGGTGCTCGAACCAGCTCTGTGGTCAGGCTGTGGGCACGCTGCTCCAGGTGAGCGATGAGTTCAGCAAGTTTCGGGATCTCCTTGGGTTTGCACCGCAAGCACCAGGACTGTTGGGTGGCGCTGGGTAGTTTGGCCATGATAATAGGAACGGTTAATGCATCCCACTGGTCCACGGGCAGCTGCATCACCTTTAATGCACGTAGGGACTCCTGCACGGTGTCGATGATGGTCATCAGCGACTTAGACGTCTCGTCCTGAGCCGGTCGCAGGTTCATGAACCGTGCGACATGGATTTCGGCCAATAGTTTGGGGTTGTCATAGCGTTCCGTGAGGGCCGCCCAGACCTCCTCGTAACCGCCGGAGTACATGCTCCCAACCAGCGGCACCTTAGATGCGCTCACGGCTTGGCGTAGTTTTCCCAGTTTGAATGCTTCTGGGAGTTCGACGTTGTTGTGTACTAGCGTGACGAAAGCGTCTTTGAAAGCCAGCCAGCTGCTGAGGTTCCCATCAAATACAGGCACCTGTAGGGGGTCCAGCTTCATATCCATCCGTGGTGCCTGACCGCGGCCTGGGTCCTCCGTACGGGGTGGTGGAGGCTGCTCACCCTCCAATTGTCGGACACGACGGTTGAGCACAATGTGCACCTCACCAGCCAACTTCTCCACTCGTATCCAGAGATCGGTGTGTGCGCTTATCTCGCCGGCTTCGCCTGGCCCACCAGGAGATCATGGTTCTCCATGAACTTCTTAAGTGTTGCGCGGATCATCGCTTGCTCCTGCTCCACTTGGGCCCAGTCCCAGGTGTGGACGTCCGCGGCCAGCACTCGCTCGTGTGTACGCGAGATCGTCGTCACAGCTGCCGATCGCAGATTCAATTCGGCCATGTCCAAAACTTGATGCCCGTACTAATCAATACCACGAGGGTCACGTAAATTATTACTGTAAGGCACCGCGCACAAAAGGAACAGGTTATTCGACTTGGGCGTGGGGTCTAGTCAGATTCACTCAGGGGTCGTGAGTTCAAACCTCACAGGGGGCACCAAATGTTCGGGAAATGATACTCCGAAACGTTTCAAAACAACAAATAGTTTATTCTCTAATATAATTACATAGGTTTATAGTTTGTCCAAATAAGTGTGTACATAGATTTCAATAGATGTCAATAGATTTCAAAAAGGTTTCACTGTAAAAAAGCACTTGTTCTTTAGATTCGATAAATACAATATAATGTTCTGTATGGAGAATGACCACCGCTCGTTCGGGTTGTGCGAAAAAGGAAATTGTCTTAAAAATGACCACCGCTCGTTCGGGTTGAAAGAATACTATGTCTCAAAATGTGACGATCACTGCCACCAAGTCCATGGCACAGTCAGTCCAGTCAATCCCATACACGAAAGATGCTGAGCAAGCGGTATGCTGTGTACAGCTTGCACACAATGTGCACCACGAAGCCAGCCACACAGAAAAACGATAGAATTGCAATTATGCGCCACGGAATCATTCTGCGAATTATGTGCCACCAACGATCGGGCGGGCTATTTCACAGAATTAAACGAGGTCATCGTTGCCAGTGATACCGTCCCATGGATGGGTATCAATGACAGATGATAAGCGCGTGTTTATGTTAGGCAAACATGAATTAGCAACCGTGGGGATTAAGTGTCGCCGGTGGATGACTGGCAGTGACCGCACAAAATGGATTGGAATGTGTGGAGTCAGCACAACTTACCCACAGAGGGTGGATAAGCTGTGGCGACTGCAATGTGAATAAATGAACAATTAAATAAAGAAATGTATGTCGTTGGCCTGAAGGGCGATGACCCATGTTGGGGCGTCAACACACCGTTAACAGCATAGCCCGTTGAATCATTGCGACGTAATGCTTCCCACCGGCACTATCTGGAGTGGTACACATGTCAAGGTGGTCGCTTTGTAACGTGTGATAAAGGGAGAAAGCAACACTACCATCTTATTTGATTTGCTAGCATTTAGGTAGAATAACTTTTCATAATGCGAATGTATTTAATATAAACTCTAGTTGCGTTTTTCATAAATTAATACGAATTTAAGAATGAGAAACTAAATACGCATCTATTTAGCTGCGTTTGCATTGGGAGTTTCATTTTGAACGTTTTCTACGATGTGTTAAACGCATCCACGTCACCGACAGTGAGTCTTTCACTTCAAAAGTATTCTACGATTTCAAGTGGTGAATTTGAGTTAAGGATTCCCCTTTGGCTTTCTGCGATAGGTGTGATTATTTGAAATGTTGCCATATTCAATTTTTTAATTGCTCTTCGAATTATCGATAGTTGGCTCGGTGACTCCATTGCTTTTTGTTTTTAATGCTATGTACATTAAAAAGTTTGAGAATCAATGCTTTAAGTAACCATTCACTAAACAAAATTATGTCTGTGTATGAGCATATCAAACATCCTCTTCAACACCCCTGTATAAATTTTACCATGAAATCAGCTTGGCTGTCAGGTCATCCCATCAGTTTGTTTATTCATATCATAGACAAGACAAGTTTCTAGCAAAAAATTGCGGGTTTGCGATGACAAATAAAAACATTTGCAATGAAATTGAGGAAAATGGTAAGCTAAAGATCTTAAGCAAACACTTTAACCACTTGCGTTCCATCTTAGATTTCTATAAAGTCTTCATCGATGAGAAGGCCGACAAATCGGCAATTGCCAACATGACAATTTCGGCTCAAATTCAAGAACTATCCAAGGGATTAGAAACTATTTCGTTTGAACTTCAATCACAAGTAAGAGAACAACACGGTGCACTTTTATCCCAAGCAACACATGCAGGCCGTTTGGATGTGGCACTAAATTCCGTGTCGAGCGATGTTGAACGTATCCAAGAGGTTGCGCATCGGCTAAAAAATCAAATAGACTCTCAGTATTCCTTGATTGAGAATCAAACTAGAGTACTTGGTCGGCTGCACGAAGTTTCTCATATACTGCGCTCGTCTGGAAACCTATTGAGTCTAACACAGAAATTGAAGGCCACGAAGGATGTGCTGAAACAAGCGGCCATCCACTTTGAACTGGGTAAGCTTTTAATTGAGCAATCAAGGGAAAATTGTATTAATTGTACATTTCAGAACCGCTTATCGATGATCCTGAATTAAATAAGATTGAGTTTGTTCAGGAAGAACGTGCCTTTGTGATCAATAGTCGACAGAAGATCAAAAATCTCGCTCAAATGCAGCTGATCAGTGGATTGAAGGAGCGCAACGGGATTCAAGTTACCAACACGCTTAGGGTAAAATTATATTCACCTTTTCAGAGTAATTCATGAACGCTCTTTGTAGATCTTCATAAACTTCCAAACACTAGACATGTCTCTGGACAATCTGGTGACAACATTTATCTCTGAGATTGATCAGTCTCTGAAAGAATGCTTTGCTGGAACTGACATATCTACCTTGAGTTCAACGGTATCTCAATTAGACATTGGGAAGGTATCGTCAACTAATCGATCTCCAAACGGAGGTCCATCGGCTTCTCATCGTGGCCCCGGTAAAACACCGCTTCTGACCACCACACAGAATTTCCGAGCCAAGCTCTGGAAATCGCTGCATTGGCTGATCTATGACGAACTCTATGAGTATTGTGAGCAAATTATTCTTCTGAGGAAGTGTCTCGAAGAGGTAAACGAACTTTCACGAATAGCCGACAGTGAAACCAACATCCACAAGAAGTTTTGGATATCAGTGGGAGAACTATTTAGTAAGTCGTTCAAAGATTGCTCAGCACATATTTCACAGGCCCTACAAGAGGGCTTATCCAAGTTGATGTCATCCGCACGAGGCCTACAGGCACGTCTTGACTCGCAATTTGTCTTTGATGGCAGCATCTTTGAACCGCTTGAGGTCGGATATTTAGCAAAGTGTGCTGCCAATTTGAAAGCTTGTTTGGCTGGGGTGGACCTGCCCTGCACTGAAACCGTAGACACTTTCATTCGGGTTGCTTCCTCAGAGCTAAGCGCCGCTATGGTCGACCAACATTTATCCAACTTGGTTGCGGGAGTTTTTATTGCTTGCAGCAAGGACTTTTGGTCGAAGATGGAGGGACAGATCAAATTAGGAACTGATTCAAAACAAGTTGTTGGTGAGAACGTTATTTTCACCTGTGTTTTTAAAAGTAATGATTTTGTTTTCATTTTTACAGACATCCCAAACATTCCACAAACGCAAAACATAAATTTGGCTAACATTCTTTTTTATCACTCGGACTCGGTGAAGAGAATGATTTGGAATTTGGGTGAAAATTTCTCCAAGTCCACGACGGCTGACACAATATTAAATAGCTTGCAACATGGCGAGCGTTTGGTTGAAGCCATTCTGCAGCAATTAATGGGTAAGATGTTTTAGTGTATTTCGTCACGCAATACATGAGCCTTTATTTCCTAGATTCCATAATATCAACCATCGGCATCATCCTGCTGAGTATGCACCGGGAGCCGGGCTTGAACTCTGAGAAAATTTCTATAGCTGGCCCTTCAATGTATATGAAAGAATTACAGGAGTTCATTCAACGTTCGTGGAATAATCATGCGTCGCCTTTTGACGATAAAGAGACGATTCGCAAATGGTAACAAAATGGACTAAATTTGAGATTACTTATCAAAATATATTCCATTTACAGTGGTGAACATTTGGCCAGCAGGTGCATAGATCTGTTTGTCAATAACTTAAGTATCTTACGCCCTCTATCGACAGCTGGTAGAAATCGTTTAAAAAACGATTGTAATTATTTGGAGAACGCATTGAAAACTGTTTCACCGAATCTGTCGGAACTGGGTAAACCTTTCAGGTATAACTGTTCAAATTTTTTAATTAAATGTTATTGCTGATTAATTTTGTGGTAGGCTCTTACGTTCAATGTCCACTTTGATTCTACAGAAGCCCGAGGAACTAGTTGAACAGTCAATTGAAAAGGAATCACCGGTTCCCTGCTATATAATTCTGTTTCTTTTGTTCAGTCATGGAGGCAATGAACTTCAAAGTCCTCACACGACCGCAAATTGGTCAAACGAAAGATTGATTCAGTGGCTCGAGGGTCACACGTCTGAGAGAGAAAAGTGAGTTGTATTTAAGATCCTCAAATTGTTAATAATGTTTATAATAATTAACAGATTAGAACTCATTTCGGGAGCGCTGCAGAGGTATAGGGATATTGTCAGAAGAAAGAACAGCACGCAGTACGATCCAGTTTATCCTCATTTGTCGGCTTACTTTGAAAAGGCCTTAAAAAGTTTGTAAATATTTATTTTGTGTATATTACCTGCTATAGGAATGCAATATAAGTGTCATGAATAGTAACTGTGTATAACTTTTTTGCTGAGGCCATCAAAAAAGTCTTTGTGCCCAATTCCTCAGGAGTGAATTTTTGGAGCGTGTACTTAACACGGCCCGTGTACGCTTACTTTGATTCATGAGCTTCTGCTGTACGCCGTGAGTTTGAATGTGCTGATTGTATAAACTTTTTTTGTTAGCCGATGAGCTGAATTAGGTTTATTGGTTGTTCGTTTCAGATTCATTTTTGATGCTCACACTCCTTAAATCACGGTCAAAAACATGGCAAATAATTTTGATCGTCTGTGTACAGGGTCGTCTGTCAAAAATACTCACCCTCACTCTTGCGGAATCTGATTAAAAGAGTGTATACAGCAAATCTCACTTGCGGAACTGAGCCCCTGACCCACATGGGTAGATATGTGTCATTGTGCGCACCATGTACCTAATGTCGTTTACTCCACTCCTTTAGAAGGAACACTTATATCTAAATACACAGCCTTTTGTGCCTTCCTTGAAGCTGAGGATACTTTTGATACAGCCGGTTACGACTCATACAATAAATCATAGCCATGCTAGAAAGTTGAATCATAAACTAGTCATCTGGAGAAGTGTCGGTTTCTCCCCTCTATTGTGGTCACTAGTTAATAGTTATCGACAGTCTTCTATTCAGTCTACACAGACGAGGTGACATTACTTATGCTGATGATCCGGCGAGAAAAATAAGTGGTAAGCAGAGCACGACCATCCCCGGCGACATTCAGAATGCCTAACTACACATTTTAAAATGGTGTAAGGTGTGTTTAATGAACCTGAGCTGCACAGAAAAGTACAGAAAAGATCAGAAAAGTACAGGATTTTGTATTCCATGAGCAAAAATCTTGCCCCAAAATGTTTTACATTCTGTCACTTTGTGTTCCATGACGCTGTCCAGCTCAGTTAAGATCAGAAAAGTACAGGATTTTCTGCACCTCCTTTTGAGGAAGGGCAACTGCATGAAAAGTGTCAAATTGAAGACGTCAAATGTCACTGATGTCAGCTGATTTGTTTGTTTGGCATGAAATTTTGAAAATTTTTGAAAATAAATAAAAATTTACAACCAAAATAATCATAAGAAACTATTTTTAACTAATAAAAATAGTGGTCACGATTCGGACTACGAAAATAGCCAAAAAATAGTCATTAATGACTATTTTTTTTTCTGAGTCTGTTACTGACGATCACACACGCAATGTGCTTGCGCCTTACGATATGATTAGGCCGAAATGTACATCTACCTGATTACCATCATTAAGGACGCCATAATCGTTTAGCTCACCGGCACGTAGCAGGGCTATAAAATAAGGAACACAAGCGCAAAGGATATCAGTTCAGTATAGACAGTGGAAATACGGCAAAGGCAGCAGAATTTTTTAGTTCGTTTCAACATTCAACATTTATAACAGCCTTTGAATCGCAACATCAGCTATTTTTGTTAAAATGGAAAACGTACAAATCGAAATAAAATCAGCGTCGGGTCAAACATTGACGGTGCAATGCTCACCCAAAACCGGAAGTTTTCTTGAAAAAAGCGAGTAGAGAGTTGTCTTATCTAGAACATGTAAAATCATGGATTTCTTTCAGACGAAGAACTTCGCATCCAATTATGGAACCAGAAGTTCACTCAAAATGAAAACGTGGACGAAGATTTCAAATTGAATTCACCGCCCACAGAAAAAACAAAGGCGGTCTGGTTGGACAAGGACTGCATGCTTCTTATAACATTGTACAAAGAAGCGCATCCCAAAATTGGGAATGAAATTAGCTCTAAAAGGAAGCTCTGGGTATACACTGTCGGTCGCATTAAGGAACTCGGCTGTCCATACACTCCCTTCCAAATTGAAGGAAAATGGAAAAGTTTGGAGCGAAGTTTCAAAAACAAAACTAGTCACAATAAAAAGACTGGAAGAAATAGAATGACTTGCGAGTACGAAAAGTAAGTATATGTGATGAACTTATTTTTGTAAACGTAATGTAATGTTTAAATAGTTTCAGTGAACTTACGGATATAATGGTGGAACGAGCTGCCATCATTCCTACGTACCAGCTAGGCAGTGCTTCTGGAAGTGGTAAGAGCCGAGACGAAGTTTTAATGGAAAAAGGACTAGCTGAACCAAATACGAATGGTAAAGATAATTATAATAAAGTACATACATATATTTCTTTGACAATAAATTTCGCCTTTAGAAACCATAATGTCGGATGGAGAGAATTTTTTGGATACAAGTCAAGAGAAATCGTTTGCAGAACAAAGAAGACCGACAAGAACGAATACTGTGGCAAAAGAAATTCGCGAATGGAGGGAGTTTCGTTCTTTAGAAAATAAGAAAAAAGAAAAGCGCAAAGAAAAAGAATATGAAGAAAAAAAAACTACCAGGAGAAGAAACTAGCGGCATACAAAGAAAGAACAGATGAAATAAAAAGGCGAAATGATCTTTTTGAGAAACATTTGGCACAGCAGGAAAATAAGTTTCAGTAAATACTCTGCTCTATATATATATAGTAATAAACGTTGTTTTTTAAGCTTTATGCTTTATTTTAAAGTAATAATAATGAAGTAGTGTTTCCTTAGTGGCTTTATTTTTAAGTAATAAAAATGAATTAATTAAAATGACGTATTTTTTTTATTTATATTTGGTGGTATACGGCGTAAACCTGTTCGCATAATTGGTTTCGTAGACTTGAACCTTGTTGCTGATCTGCTGCATCGGGAGTACTGTTATGGTTCGAGCTTTCTTCGTTGCTGTCGTTTGTTTCGGGGTCTAAGATTAATCCATCCACACCACAAAGATTATGTAATACAACACAAGCACGTACAAAATTGCAAAGTTTTTCTATACTTCGCAACTTGCAATAATACAGTTGTCTATACCTTTGCTTTAGAATGCCAAATGAGTGTTTAACGACAACTCTTCCCGAACTAACCTTTTTATTAAAAAACTTTTGCTTGGTTGACATATGGCCATTGCCACGATAAGGTGTTATAAGGTGCCTTGTACAAGCGTATGCAGAATCCCCTAGTATAAACAATTCTCCACATAAATTTGAGAGCTCAGGATATATGTCAGAATTTTCCAAAACTCTATTGTCATGAACTGATCCTGGATAGCCAACGAAGGTGTCAATAATTTGCTTTCTTTCGTTACAGATAGCTTGCAAACATATACTTATAACTTTTTTTCTATCTATGTAATCGTCCTTGGCTCGCTTAGGAGGGTCAATCCTTATATGGGTACCGTCGATAGCACCTAAATAAAATATATTATTTCGGTTAGATTAAATAATATTAACATTACCTATTATTCCCTGAATACCAGTTTTATTATACATCCATAAGGTAGTTCTACCTTTTTCTTCCTCTGTAGGCCACAGAATAATTGAATCTGAGAGGTTGCTCAAAAATCCAAGCGCGCGACTTATTATTCGGCATACTGTTCCCAAAGAAAGATTGAACCTATCTGCTATATCTCTGAAGGAGCACTATTCATGTCCAGCGAACCACAAGAAGAGTGCTACATGAATTTCTGGAGAAAATGTTTTGGCCGCTTCCATTGCGATGTACTCATTCGATAATGCAAATTGTTGCACTATGCATTGATACAAATCGCTACTTACTCGAAAGTGGATTATAAATTCTTTTTCAGTATAAGAAGGAATTACTTCTTCCTACCTAGAAATCGCATTTCTGTCGTCCTTTCCAACGAAAAACAGTGGCAAATCTTCTTCATCATCGCTATTGCTGGTATCCGATGTTGTAATATCCGACCAACTTAACATGATGCTACTGCCAGAATCTTCCAACATCTCGAGTATTAAAAAGTCTGAAGTATTCATTTTATTTTATTTATCAAAAGCAACTTTGAGTCTCACTTTTCATTTGGATTTATTTATTTCCGAATTTAACAGCTGATATGGGAGCTGTCACATGAAGCTGTACTTTTTTGTTCTCACTTGATCTGACAGTTTTCGCTCATGTGTGCTGATCTGATCTGTTCTGTTCTGATATTTTTTTCATTAAACACAGCTAATGTAGGATTCATTCAACCCTTGTAAGACCGTTCTAGTCTAGTTATTAAAAGGATAACGACAGCTAAGCTCGAGAAGCTACATCACTAGAAGCTATAATTGGGCTTGCCCCCTTACAAATCTTCATAAGGCAGACGGCTGCTAGATGCACTATTAAGACGCGTGCTTGAATTCAAGTTTAAACCATGTGACCTTGAGGGAGACCTGAAAAATATTTCTTTTTCCTTTACGACGAAGTGATGATCAGGTTTTAGGAGATCCCACTCCCACTTAACTGCATCCCTACTGGTTAGCCTGTGGGATTGACCAACCAACCAACCATCATTAGCAGGCTTCCTGATTGCGGATCACTTCATCACTAAGTCCTCCACCACTTAATTCCAAAAACTGACATACTTTTTCCATTCCGGTCCATGGTGAGGGAGTATTGTTTTGGAAGACTATATGAAGTTAAAATATTGGACCGCGTAAAATAGGTCAATCGTGTTCCGGCCATGGACCTTAGAAGTCTGGACTCGTTCACCGATGGATAAAAATGGAATCTGGGCTTGGAGCTGGTGTCTTTGGAAAAAAAAAAGTCTCGATACATATTAGAATCCATGCCATTGCGATCTGCGTCAGAATAAACCTTGAAAATGGTATTAAGAGCCCCAGAATACACATACTCACGGATAGGAAGTTGCACTTCAAGCATTGCCGTCCAATTCTAAGGACTCTGAGTCAGACACATCAAGGTTAAACCTGCTGTCTGGCCATCGGGGTATTGCAGTCAACGAATCTGCGGATGAGACAGCAGGGGATAGTTCAGAATCCTAGTTCTTAGAACCAGAACCTTATTGCAGAGTCAACTTAACACTCTAGGACTGGTTGGGGAACACCCACTTCGTCTAGCCAGCTAAAGTTTTATTATTATTTTGTCATCCTTCCCTATGAAGTTTTAATGTAACTTTGTAGATACTATTTGTTGGATGTTCAGAACAGAATAAATTCATTTAATGGATAAAACTAAGTAGGTAGATATTATGTACATTGTGAATTTTACAAGTTGTGTGTATGTGTTTTAGAATAAGGTGTGTAAAGCGAGAAAATAATCTAATACATAAGAAATTGTTCGGCTGTGTTGCCATTTTTCAACACTATTAGTCTACTTTTGTTCTAATAGTGATAAGTTCATACATGCATATCCGTGAACTAGCAATAGACCTTAGATAAGGGAATATCTAGTTTAGAACGGCTTAAGTATATAGTATATTTTTAGTGTCGTGTAAAGGTCGGAACACCCTGTGTCTACGATAAAAAAAATACGACCCATATTTACACTTTTTATGACTGAATGTTCAAAAACGTTATGTTCACCCTTGAAACAACCTTGCAATTGCAACGTATAAATATATGTAATCTTCTGCATTTGCGGCCTTTTTGATTTTAGACTAGAGCGACAAAAGAAGTAAGAAATTAACTTGTAAAAAATGTAAATCCTAATTTTATTTCTAATATAATTTGTAGAGAATAAACAAGACAACATCCGTCCATCCGAATTCGAAGTCTATCTTTTTATTTATTGGACATTGCAGCCTTTGGATGACATTTTGGATTGTAGCCAGGAGGTTTATTCACAGCTCAAATCAAAAAGCAACAATTTTATTCTTTCTTTTTTGGTTATTAATTTCGTATGCCCCAGGAGTTCTTGCCGCCATTCAGGGAAACCAACCAACGTGGCCAATTTAGATGTCACTTGCCGACAAAAAGCCAGAAAGAACCAGCCAACGAGCCAACAAAGGAGTGCCACCAGCGCGATTTGAAGACTTTCAAACAGACATGCCTCTTAGAGATTCACCTACATCGAAGTCCGTGTCTTCCTCGCCCGCACAGACACCAAGAACCCTTAGGCCCAGTGTACCGCCAGAAACAGTTGTTGTACATCAGGTAAGCGTTTCAAACATTTCGCCCACGAGTCGGACACGTAAGCCATCTGATGAGTCGAATAAAGCACAGCTAGCGAACATGACTCATGAATTCGATGCGAAACTTTCCACCATGATGAATGAGTTTACACGCCAAATAAGTACTATGCAGGCCGCATTTAGCACCAATAATCAGATTCTCATGGACTCATTGCATCAGCTTCAAAACCAAAAATATAATACTCCCAAACAATCTTGCTTATCGCAGCCCGCCGATAGTTCGAAGTCACAGCCGTTACCACAGTCGATGTCGCACCCGCTGGTACAGTCTCAGATTAGGCTAGAGGGTCCACCAGCCGCAACCTTCAGAAAGGTCACAGCCGATAGTACTTGCACAACAGTTGTCATTTACTCCGTCAGCAGACATGCCGCAACCTCGGCAAAATCATGAAAGCCACCAGGAAACCTTTTCACGTCAAACAAAAATTTATCCGCTTCCAACGTTTTCAGGTCTACCTGAGGAATGGCAGATGTTAGCAGACGCTTTCGAAAAAACAACACGAGAGTTTGGTTACTCTAATTTGCACAACATCATGCGCCTACGAGATGCGATCAAAGGTCGTGCAAGGGACACTGTGGAGTCTCTACTAGCCAACTCCAATAACATACCATATATTATGGAAACTCTTGAAGAAACATTTGGTCGGCCAGAGCAGTTAATTAAGAGCCAAATTGATAAAGTTCGTGTTATTGCCCAGGTTGAAAATGAAGACCTGGATTCGTTGGTCAATTTTGCCAATAAAATCAATAACATGGCTACCTTTCTCCAAAACGCGCGGGGTGAACGTCATCTTTCCAACCCCACACTGCTGTGTGAACTGGTTGCCAAGTTACCAACGCCAAGGCAAATGCAATGGGCAGAAAGGTGCACTTAAACGATCTCCAAATATAGTGGATTTCAGCCGGTGGCTGAACGACCTGCGACGCCTTGCGAATATGGTAACAGATTCACTTCCATCCACTTCAATCAGTATAAAAAATACAAATCGCAGACCGACTAGTATGGACATAAAATCAAGCGTTTTGCGTGCATTAGCGTTTCCAGAGGAAAATGCCCTATTTGTGAAGGCCCATGTAATAACATAACCGAATGCCATTCTTTTTTACAGCTACCGATTGATGGACGATGGGAAAAATTGAAGCAGATAAAAGCATGTTTTTCTTGCCTAAAGATGGGTCATCAAGCCATAAAATGCTTCTCTCGTAAACGATGCGGAAAGGACGGATGTTCAAAAATCCATCACCAGATGTTGCATTCCACACCAACCGTGCAACGCGAAGAAACGCAAACGAATCACGACAGCATGAGAGAACAACCACAGTGAGCCAGAAGAAGCCATGAAGCGCCGCCGCAATCAAGCACCAATGGAACATCGACATCTCATGAAAGAAGGAGCTGTCATGCGGACAGCAACCACGATACAATCCTTTTCCAAATTTTGCCGGTGAAGCTCTTTGGTAATGAAATGGAAGTAAGTACGTACGCGTTTGTCGACGATGGTGCTAATGTCAGTGTGGTAGACCAGGACCTAGCTAAGAAGCTTCAAATAAGAGGAATACCCGAGGTTTTAGAGCTACAATGGCTTAACAACCAAACCGAGAAACAGAAAACCGAGGTAATAGACTTAACCATCAGTTAAGCTAACCTCGCGCTGCCGACTCAAAGTCTGAAGTGCGGCGAATTACAATCGATGGATGAGAACTCTCACCTCGCTGGATTACCTTCAATCGATTACGAGAATATACAACCGAAAATTATCTTAAGCTTAAATCATGCCTTTTTGACAGTACCGATCGAAACTCATCGTACATCTTCAAGTTTAGCACCGATACCAGCTAATACCAGACTCGGTTGGATGGTCTATGGCCCAGCTAATGGAAAATATAAGCCGCGAATTCAACGTGTATGCCACTATAGAACGATTCGCGAAAGTCCCAATGGTGATAACAGAACGATCGAGATGCACGAGATGATGAAAAACTATTTTGATATGGAGACTTTTGGAATAAAGGAATGCCCGAAAAAGATTTTGTCAAAAAGTGATGAAATTGCACTAGCAATATTAAAATCGACTACGATGAAAATCGGTAGCCGGTACGAATCTGGTTTGATTTGGAAAGATAGTGTTCTTCCTTTTCCCAGACACCTTCCAGATGGCGGTAAATAGATTAGAGAGTGTGGAGAAAAAAATGGTAAGAGATAAAGAATACGACAGCGAATATAATCCGAAGATTGCTGATTACTTAGAAAAAGGATATGCTAGAAAACTCACTCAGTCCGAAACATTACATCGTACAGCCAAAACATTTTATTTGCCACATTTCGGCGTTAAAAATCCAAATAAACATAGGGACGGGCTACAGTCCGCTTGGGCGAACTGTTGGATACCCTATTCTTATTCCTATCCCTCATAAGTGGGCGTGACAAAAGTCTAAGTATGGTTGAATTGTTAAGAACGCTCTACATATTTTGTTATATAACATTTAAAGGATTTTATAAAAAAAAACGCTCCCTAGCTCAAACTTGGGTGTTTCAATAAAATTGTTTTATTTAATAGTGGGCGTGTCAGTAGGCGGATTTAAAAAAAATAACACATGAGAATAATGGGCCCCTAGAGAGTATATATTATAAATTTCAGCTCCCTAGCTCAAACTTTGAATTAAAAAAAAAAAAATAATAATTGTGGGCGTGTCAGTGGGCGTATTTTTAAAATATTTACACATGAGCATAAAGGGCCCATAGAGAGTATATATTATAAATTTCAGCTCCCTAGCTCAAACTTTGGGTTTTCAAAAATTAATATACCCTTAGAATAGGGTATAAAAAAATTATTTTATTTATTTGTGGGCGTGTCAGTGGGCGGATTTTGAAAATTTTTTATCCCGAGCAGTTTTAGGAGTCGTAGATCATATATAAAAAATTTCAGCTTTCTAGCTCAAAATTCGATTTTTTCCAAAATTTTGTTCTTTTGAGTTTGTGGGCGTGTCTGTGGGCGGATTTCAAAAATTCGTAAACTTGATTATTTCGGGACCCTAGAGAGTATATGGTTAAAATTTCAGCTCTCTAGGTCCAGTTTAAAGGCCTAATTTTTTCCGACAGACGGACGGACGGACGGACATGGCTAGATCGACATTACTATCGATGCTGATCATAAATATAGTAACTTTTAGGGGTCTACGGGCAATATTAAGGTATGTTACAAACTACCCTTAGAATAGGGTATAAAAAGGGTTTGCGCTTAGTGTTCGATGCTGCTGCGGAAGTGTCTTCAATTTCGGTAAATAAAGCTTTGCTTTCAGGCCCTGATATAAACCAACCACTCATTTTCATTCTCTTTAAATTTAGACAAGCGCCGATTGGTGTATGCGAGGACATACAAGAAATGTTCCACCAAATCCAAATAAGAAAGGAGGATCAGGATAGGCAGCGTTTCCTATGGAGAGGTGGAGACTCAAGCAAACCCATCGAATCGTTCGTGATGCAGCGACTGATATTTGGAGCAACCTGTTCATCCAGGATCGCTCAATTCGTGAAGAACAAAAATGATGAGCTTTTCCAGAAATCATTTCCTATAGCCGTGCAAGGCATTATTGAGAGGCACTATGTCGACGACTATGTGGATTGCTTCGAAACTGAGGAGGAAGCCATCAAGGTAGTGAACGAAGTCATCCAAATACATCATGCCGGAGGATTCACAATGCGAAATATTGTTTCGAATTCCGAAAAGATAAAAAAGGCAGTTGGAAGTTCTGCCGATAATTATGGTGAGTCCGTTGACTTAGGAGAACTAGAAAGAATACTCGGTATGCATTGGCTGTCAAGGCGCGACGAGTTCGTTTTTATCTTGAAATATCAGAAAGTGCCAGCCGGGATACTAAATTTTAGTCGAAAACCCACAAAAAGAGAGATGCTCAGCGTAATTATGTCGGTGTTCGACCCCTTCGGCTTCCTTGCCAACCTGATGGTATTAGTAAAGGTTCTAATGCAAGCAGTCTGGAAAGCCGGTTTACAATGGGATGACCCGCTACCAGACGAACTATATCGGCGCTTTAAATCCTGGACGGAGGAGCTACCTAAGGTAGAACACTTTCACATCACACGCTGTTACTTTGCGGCTTTCCAAAGATCAGAGGTAGATCTGCACCTATTTGCAGACGCGAGTGAAGTAGCTATAGCGGCAGTAGCGTATTGGCGTTGCGTAAGTAATAACCGAGTCATTGTTATTTTCGTTGCAGCTAAGTCAAGTTGTGCTCCAACGCGTTATCACACCATTCCAAAACTCGAGTTGCAAGCTGCAGTATTGGCCGTGCGGCTCCGGGAGACAATAGCAAAATGTCATACTACTAAAATCAGACGTTGCATTTTTTGGAGTGATTCACAGACTGTGATCAAATGGATAAGATCAAATCACCACATCTATAAGCAGTATGTCGCCAATCGCGTGTCGGAGATCCTGGAAACCAGCAAAATTGATGACTGGAAATGGTGTCCAGGTGCGTCTAATCCCGCAGATGAAGCGACGAGGTCGAAATTTGACAAGAGCTACGAGACAGATGGTAGGTGGAAGAATGGTCCACAGCTCCTGAAACGGGACGAAAGTGAGTGGCCAGACGAGAGGAACTGCGAGATTAAAGGAGATGAAACTGATAAGGAGCTTCGATCAAAATACATTTTGCTAGCACATCGACCGGCACATATTCCGGTTCCTTGTATTCATCGCTTTTCAAGCTACCGTAGGTTGAGACGTACTACCGCTTGGATAATGCAATACGTAAACAATCTGAAGTGAAAAGTGCGCTTAGAGTCATTGGCAAGCGGAGAGCTTACTATCGAAGAGGAATTGGCGGCTGAAAGGTACTTATGCTATTGGGCACAAATGCAGGTGTACTGTGACGAATACAATAGGCTAAACAAGAATAAAGCGATACTTACAAGCAGCGATTTAAAGATGTTGAATCCATGTATTGGCAAGAATTCTTTACTGCGGGTAAATGGCAGAATCGAAAAGGCTATTTGCATATCCCTTGAATCAAAGCAGCCTATCATTCTTCCAAAGAAACATCAACTTACAGATCTAATAATAAAATACTATCACTGCAAGCTACGCCATATCAATATAGCCACAATAATGAGCGAAATCCGCCAAAAGTTTTGGATCCCGTCTCTACGAAGGTTGGTAAACAGTGCCTAGACTAATTGCTTTATTTGCAGGTATCGAAAAGCTAAGCCTCGTCAGCCAATGATGGGCTCTCTGCCACTGGATCGAGTTACACCCTACATTCGAGCATTTACTTATACTGGCTTGGATTTGTTCGGTCCAGTGAGTGTAACGATTCGACGCCAAAGGGAGAAGAGATGGGTTGCTCTATTTACGTGCATGACCGTGCTAGCAGTCCACCTAGAGATTGCATCGGATCTCTCCAGTGACGCCTGCCTGATCTGTATTCGGAATTTCGTTAACCGTCGTGGTGTCCCCATACAGATACGAAGCGACAACAGGACAAATTTTGTGGGTCTGGCCAAGGAGCTACAAGGGGTTCGCGATTTTCTCGACCATGAAGTAATGACAGCAGGACTCAACTCGCTAGGCATTTGCTGGAAGTTCAACACGCCCCTCAATCCCAGTGAAGGTGGAGCTTGGGAAAGGTTGGTGCAATCAGTGAAGAAGGCCCTGTATGTTATGCTTAAGGAAAAATCGCCACGTCTAGAGACTCTTCAAAGTTTCCTGATAGAAGCAAAAAACATTGTCAACTCGAGGCCGTTGACCCACTTACCGGTAACACCCGATGATCCTGAGCCTTTGACACCGAATCATTTTCTACTGGGTTGCCCCAACTCTACTCAGACTCCGGCTGTGCACGAGCCTCGATTGATGTGTCTACGAAAGCAGTGGCGCGTTGGGCAGAATTTAAAAAATGGCATGTACGGTAATATGAACGAAAGAAAAATGTACTTTCGTTCATTTTTCTTCCCACAGAAGGTCCGTTCGCGTACTTTATGTGTAGAAAAATGAAAAGTGTCAAATCTCCAAAATCGAAAGAGAATCCTCTCATGTCTAAGAAAAGTACGCGAACGCTTTTGTGTAAAAAGGTGAAAAACGTCTTAGTTTGGCTTGAAAAGAAGCAACAGCTGTTTTTTTTTTGCTGGCAAACATATAGGATTTCATCTTTTGACAGTTTTCGTTTTCTTATCAGCTGAAATTCTGTGAGAAGAAAAATGAACGAAAGTACATTTTTCTTTCGTTCATCTTTTTACCATTTTCTCAGTACGCGAACGCGTTTGTGTAGTTTTGCACGAAAGTTTATTAGATTAGATTAGATTAGATTCGATTTATTGCTTTCTTCATTACTTTTACAAGTTTTATAAATATAAATCGTTTTAACATGGCTCTACCGTCTGTTCCGAAAGTTTATATGAATTTAAGTTTGCATAATAGTTCGCGAACGGACCTAGAATTTCAGCTGGTGAGAAAATGAAAACTGTCAAATGATGAAATCCTATTAGTTTGCCAGCAAAAAAAAATAGCTGTTGCTTCTTTTCAAGCCAAACTAAGACGTTTTTCACCTTTTTACACAAAAGCGTTCGCGTACTTTTCTTAGAAATGAGAGGATTCTCTCTCGATTTTGGAGATTTGACACATTTAATTTTTCTACACATAAAGTACGCGAACGGACCTCATATTTCCATTTTATCTCTTGACTTTAAAAATACATTTGATAAAATTGGTATGCCCCTTGTTCTAAACAAACTTCAATTTTAAAGAGTAGGCCCCTAAATAGTAAAGTATCTCAAATCGTTTTTTAACGAACAGAAGCTGTATTAAAACCAACAACTGCTTCTCTTTGACACTTCCCCTCAGCAACGGAATCCCACAAGGTTCCCCACTGCCAGTGGCTTTGTTTTAAATTTCTTTTGAAGAAATATCCAACATAATATCCACACATAAACTTGTAGGTCATTGCATTTGTGCAGATGTTCTTTATGTTATGAGTAAATGTAATGACCTATCAAAAACTACTAACGGACGTCATAAACGAAATTCTGCAGTGGTCTAATTCATCTGGTGCCAGACTGTCTCTAGAAAAATGTAAAATATTGCACATATGCCAGAAACTGTCCTGTTTTAAAACACTGTCGCGGCTTCCATCACATAAATGTAGCATCATCACCAATTGTCTTTGATTAGTTGAGTTAGACCTATATGTTTATTTTTATATAAACTTATCGAAATAAAACTTGAACAAAAAATACTTGCATAAAGAAAAAATTCTTCTTCTTTTATAAAGCTCCAGTTTTTTTATTAACTCTTATTTCACTTTTTTGATTTAAAATACAAACTTAAAAGCAACCAACTACTTATCCACATACAAACTGCTTAGATTTTTTAATTTCCACCAGCATACTTGTGAAGGAAATATTCCGGAGGGAATTTTGTCTACGATACCAATTTATTCCGGAGGGAATTTTTTCCCTTTTTTCGAAATTCATGCCGATACCTATTTTGAAAAATGGGAAATATTCCGGAGGGAATTTTGTTCACGATAGCCCTGAATAATATTCAGCCCTATCGCCAATTTCATGGGAACTTCTTTTCCCCGGAAATAAAATGTTACCAGGGAACAAAAGTTTCCGATCGTGAATCTCAAACGAAATCCATTTTCAAACGAAATGTGTCGTACCAACATACAATGGCTCAAAATCACTTTCGAAGTAATATTCGAATAGACATTTAAAAGTAGGCAACACTTTTAACAATTACAAATCAACTGAGATGTATGGGTGTTTTCATAAACGTCTGACCACCTGACTAACTAAGACCTGCGTTAGATGTGTTCATAAAGTCCGATTTTTGATCGAACTAACTAAGATGAATTGTAGAAGATATGTTCATAAACGTTATAAATGTCATCAGCGTCTGGCAGATTGTGCATCCATAATTTTTTGACTGCAGAAAGCGCGCGAGGTAAAAACAAAAATTGAAAGTGCGAAAAATGTAACTTTTATTGGCAATATTTTATTAATTTTTTATTTACAACCAAATTCAACTTTTTTTTAAGGGAAGTAGAAGCTGCGGCGTAGATTATGGCGAAAACTAAGCTATTAATTCAAAAAAGAATTCTGATGGAAAAAGAATTCAACTCTGGGAAAAAGAAAAAGATTTGTTTGTGGAGGACGATGCTATATGAAATGAAAAAAGTTGATACATTCTTCTCCTTTGATGTTTTGGATATCAAAAAATCTGACGTTTATGAACATTCAGTGACTTCTTAAAATTGTACTTAAGCAGGCCTGCTCACGTTCTGCAGAATAAGTGTGTTCAATAATGCAACAAAGAAAAAAGACGATTGTACTAGCGCAGATTTTCGACGTTTATGAAAACACCCTATCTTATACAACTCAACTTTGAAACAACTAAATACATTTTTTTTATTATGTGAAACGACCTTTTATAGTAGCAATTGTTAAACGCATTGCCTACTTTTAGATGTAATTCCAGGTGTAATAGGATGCATTGACGGAACTCACGTTTGGATAATTTTTCCTCCGGAAAATAAGCATTTATCCTACAATAAAAAGTGATACTTTAGGGCTCTAGTCATCGTCCAATCCGTCCTCTAGTTGAGTTTAACCATTTGGACCTAGTGACGAATTTGCTGATACAGCCAATATCTGTCTCACGGAAATCGCTTAGATCATCGAGGAAATAATTGCCAAGGATTTGTTTCCTTGGGTTGGCTAGTGCGGGGCAGTTGCACAGGAGATGTGTGGTGGTTTCTTCCTCTTCGACGTTTCTACAGCTTCTGCAGAAGTCGTATGAGGGAGCTCCCAATCTGGTGCATGTCTGCCTAAAAGGCAGTGGCCGGTGATTGCTCCGATTACAGAGCTGATATTTTTTATGCTGGTGGAGAGAAGTTTGGATGTTCTCTTTGCATCGTATTTGGTCCAAATTTGCTTTGAGGACACACGTCATGTGCTGATGCTATTCCACCTGTTGTTTGCTTCTATTAACGCGTTATCTAGAAGTTTGAGTTTCAGTGTCTGAATATGGGTACCGCCGGTGTCTCTCTGTTGTTAGAGAGTTCTTGTGCGGAACCCCGTCTGGCTAACTCGTCCGCCTTGCAGTTGCCTGGAATATCACTGTGACCGGGTACCCTACACAAGGAAGTGTTACATCTGACCGCGATCTCGTTAAGAGATTCGCGGCATTGTTTTACCAACTTGGATCTTATTGTTGGTGATTCGAAGGCTTTAATCGCTGCCTGACTGTCTATGTAGATCACGATAGTTTTCCCATCTATCGGGCTCATAGAGAGTCTGCGTGCTGCTTCGCGGATACTTAGATGATTTAATAAATTTTATTTTTATTTTTTTGTTAATTATTATCACATATATACATTTTTGTTTCAAAAAAAGAAGAAATAAAACATCCCTTATGTTTGACATATAAATTTAATATCCAACTTTATTTTTACCTTAAACCGTTTTGACCGTCTACAGACGGTGAACGTATTTTTGCACCTGGCGCACGTATTTTCACAGGTAAATTCAAACTAAGTTTGGATTATTGATCAGAAAACTCTAATTATCAAAAACTGAAATTATGGTCGATTTGAAAACATTATTGAAAAAAAAAACGGTCAGAGGGTTAACGATTCCCAATTTCCATATCATTTATTACTTAACGACAATTAGCAAATGCATGGACATGATTTTTTATTAATGAGCCGTGAATTAACTTTATAAGCAAATTAAGTAAATTGTATTAATTCGGCTGTTAGTTTATTTTTGTTAATCAATATTTTTACCTCGTACTAGTCCGATCCCTTCACAAATTTATGGATTTGCTTTTAGATTAATTAATGAATGAATGAATTGCTAGGCAGATCGCTAAGTTGTGCGGACCACAACATGTTTGAAAGAAAACAATTCTAAATCCACTTGTTGTTGTGTGTTTGTGTTTTTGTTGTTGGGGTGAGGTATATTGATGTCTCGCTGGTTGAATATCCTCTTTTAGTTTACGATTTATTCTTTTTTTTATTATTTTTCTTCATCAGAAGACTCTTTCCCTTCGCCTTCATTATCTTTATTGCCGTTATCCCCTACTTCTTCCGATAAATTACGGCCACTTCCACGTCCTCGGCCTGACGGTGCTGGTGATTTTTCCAGAACGATAGCTGCCGTCTTAGGTAGTCGTCCTCTGCCTCGTCTAACTGGCGGAATCCCATCGTCACGATTACTCAGTATATTACTTAGCTTTGTCTGTGGAATTGCATAACTATTACAACCGATCATAAGGGTAAAGAATGTGAATTGTTATACTAACCTGGACGTCCTCGGATTTCTTCTTCTTTGGGTGACCTTTTCTTTTAACTTGGGTTTCAGCATTTTTTGAGCACTATTGATATTCAAAAGAAAAGAACAAGAAATTTATAAGTGTCTTTAATGTGTAAGCGAGACATTTAGGAATAATGTTAAAGTTTTGTCATTCCATAACAACGGTGTTTGGTAACACTGATCTATATCCACTTAAGGACTTAGCGGCGATAGATATCCCCGCTAAAGTTAGCGTATGATAAATTGTTGTTGTATTTTAAAATGCAAATTTGAATAAGCGTATATACGTTTGAGTAAAAAACACACCCATTATCACTTTAAGCGATCGGTAGAGATAAAGGTTTTTTTTTTGTTTAGCCCAATACATACTAATTTTCACCTTTTTACACAGTTTGCGTACTTTATGTAGGTATAGAAAAATGAAAAGTGTCAAATCTCCAAAATCGAGAGAGAATCCTCTCATTTCTAAGAAAAGTACGCGAACGCTTTCGTGTAAAAAGGTGAAAAACGTCATAGTTTGGCTTGGAAAGAAGCAACAGCTGTTTTTTTTTTTTGCTGGAAAACTCATAGGATTTCATCATTTGACAGTTTTCATTTTCTTACCAGCTGAAATTCTGTGTGAAGAAAAATGAACGAAAGTACATTTTTCTTTCGTTCATCTTTTTACCATTTTCTCAGTACGCGAACGCGTTTGTGTAGTTTTGCACGAAAGTTTATATAAATTTACGTTTGCATAATAGTTCGCGAACGGACATCCAGGAATATCAATTGTCATGAGAAGCTTCTCAAATTTGCCGTTCGGACTCGACTTAAAATTGTATTTCCCTTCCACTTCGCACAAGCAAGTGGTTGGAGAAGCTAAGTTGTAGGCCCTATATGGGTCGTTAATGCCTAATATTTAATTAATTTTATTTGTACTTTTGTGTTGTGTATTAACGTGGATTTGAAGTGAATATGTATATTATTAGTTGAATATGTATATTTTTGATTTTTGATACTTACTTTTACATTAGATAGTCGCTTAGGTTCATCAAGATTCCAAACATCTCCGCATTCTTTAAAACTGTTAACTATACGTAAGATCATCGAATCGGACGGAGGAGTTTTAACATCGAAATGACGACAGTATTCCTGCTGGGTTTCTGCAATTGATTTATTGTTTGAATAATAAAAGCGTATAACTGCGACCCGTTGAGCACATGTTAAATTTTCCATTGTAAAAGCCCAGACCTCCTTATCTTACTGAAAATAAAAAGCAGTAATGCAGTGATACATTCATCCATCTTCATATGCGCTGGTTTAAGAGTACAAATATACATGGGAACATTAACTGCTTACTGGGGAAGGTAAAAAAAAGGCGTTAATGTTGCGACTCTAACCCACTTGGGATGGATTTCATGGATTACCATGTAAATTGGTCATAAGAAAACAGAAGTCTGGGGAAACGACGTTGAATTGCATTCCAATCCCTATTTGTGTTAGCGAAAATTGAATTCGGATCTACTGACTGCATCCCTTCCCTTTCCTTCATCCGCAGGGTTCCTCGGTTATCGCTGCACTCTGTTGCGACAACCCCTACCATTGAAGTGAACGATTCTCCATTCGCTCACGTTATTCATCATTTTATTCGTATGTATACCTTAGTTTAGGTTAGGTTAAAAAGGGGTATGAAAACTCATACAACACTAGGCACCAGACTGAGCCCATCGCGATCCTTGCAGAACTAAATGATACAACAAATTAAACTGAATACAAAACCTTAACGGTTTTCCTCGAGAAACACTCAATTTTCCTACAGAATGTGATTAGTCCCCTTCAGTTTAAGTGGCCTATCTCCTCCAACTCTGTAATAGGCAGGAACAGGAGTGGAAAGGCCGTTGGGAATTCAAAAAAGGGTAGGATGACCGGATGAGGAAGCAAGGTAGGGAAATTTGGGATTTTTGGAGAGAATGTCGACTTCCGGAAACGTGGCACGCTGGCTCTGCACGGCTGAGCTCGTCAGAATGGGGGGATTCTTGTTCCCGAAAATCAACAGCACCTATTTACAAAACATAAATCGTGCCGAAAAAAAAATTGTGCAATTTGACAGCGGACGGACGGTTACCACTTTGAGATGCGCTCTTAGGTGTTATGAGCGCGGCCAATACCCACCCAACCTGGAAGTTCATTGGCCTCAGAACTTCCCCAAGATGTGTGTATCCTCGCAGTTAAGTCATCCGCCGAGATATTTTTAGCTTACCTTAGTACACCCCCTGAAAAAGAAAATCTCAACACATCATCGTGTGCTCAAGTATCCTCAAAAAAGAACGCATTCAGTTTCAATAGCGTGATTTTTATTTAAATAACCTAACAATTAACAAAAATATATAAACAAAAAAAAACAAAAAGGTAATGAAAAGGACTCAGTTACCATGACAAAGATAATCTTTAGCATTTAAAGAATATTGTATAGTAACTCTAGATAAACTATAAAAATATTTCCTAAGCCAAACTAAGGAAATAATAAAAAAATATAAACAAAATTAAACTTTAACAAAAATAAATAATGGGATGGTAACCCTTAAAAATTAACCAAAATGAAGAAATAACAAAAATAAAGAATAAACTTCAACAAACAAATTATAATTGGTGGGATGGTAACCCTAACCAAAAATTCTTAACCAAAATCAATAACTAACAACAAATAATAATTAAATTAAACTTTGACAGAAAAATAAAAAAATAGCGGGGTGGTAATCCTTAAAAAAAAGAACTTTAAACTAAAATAAATGGATAACCAAAACAAAATAAGAAAATTAAACTTTTACCACAAAATAATAAATGGGGTGGTAACCCAAGATCACCAACAAAATTTAATCAAAATAAATAAATGATAGCATGGTAACTCTATATTATATCTTTACCATGAACAAAAACTCAAAAATAAACGAGAGGATGGTAACCCTTAACAACAAAAAAATCTTGAAACAAAATTTTTGCAAAACTCGTAATAAAAATCTAACCAATATTTCGTTCTCGCCCTATGCAGTCCTTATCCCTCACCTTTACCGAATTCTTACCTAAATCGAGCTCGATGTAGGTTTCGAAGAGGGGCACCTTAACTCTATGAACAAAAAAACCAGGGAAAACTTAATTGAGGTTAGAGGAAACGCGTATAAAGTAACCAAATTGATACTGTTTGTTCCAAGATGTCCTGGTGCTAATACCAAACAGGAACTATGTGGGTATGTACCAAAAAAAACTTAACCAAAAACACAATTTAAACAAAAAAATAATTTTATATTTTTTTAAAAAGAATCACGCTTATTTTCTTATACTAATGCAAACAAATTTTCTTAACACTATAATCGTTGACGGTTCGCCATATAATATTCCATTTTAAAATTTAATGAATAATTTTCGTTCCTCAATCTGCACACCAATGCAATAGGCGTTGTGACGTCAAAAAACGTAATGGGTTTTCGACCCCTTGGAGCACCAACGTGCAGGAGACTTCGATAGCCGTGTACCACGTAAGTCGTCTCAAACATATATATTTCGGCGTTTTCAAAATTTCGCACCACAATGCACTTATATATTGCAGGCCATACAAGGATTAAAAATATTGGCGGTCACGACTTTCTTTTTGGGTGTCTTTTGACTGATAGTCTATGACCGCCACTTGACCTTCACTGGTGCTACGCCTTGCTTTATATTTCCTATTCAAAAATTGGTAATTTAAAATAAAATATCCTATATGATAACTTAAACTAAACTCACAGATTGGAATTTTCACTGATTTTATGCACAAAAAAAATTCTTACACTGCCTACTTAGGTCTTGTAAAAATTGTTCACTATCTTTTTTTCTTTTGTTTTATGTACTTCGTTGTATTTGCGTAGTTTTATGTTGTTTCGCACTACTTTTTCTTTGGACGTGTGATCAGTACGGGTACTTTACTTATTCTGGCGAATGTTCTCCTGACCTGAATCAGCAGACCATCATCCGTTTGGAGCTACCAACAACCACACTACCTTCCCGCTAGTGGCCAAAATCCCATCATCCGATCTTGGATCCTACCAATCATAACCGGCAATTCATATTTAAATCTCCCGCTCTCATCATCTACCAAAAAGGTTGGAGTATTAACGCGTACCAATAATTTTCCATCGTGAATGAGCCCTTTACTCCGAATTTTCACGGATGACAACTGACAACTCAAACAGCTGTTGGAAATTGCAATTTGCTGCACAAACATATATATTTCGCGAATCAACGCGGTTAAGTTTATTATTTTCATAATTGTATTTAACCATTATTTCCTTAATTCATCTGTTTTATTGTTTGAATTTCAGAGACGCTAGATCCAGCTTGGACCACATATGGACACACCAACTGGACTCATCTCCCTATGGATTGGGTTAAGTATGTTTGTAGCTAGTCTGTATTTTTCTGATGTGTATTTTTTTTATGTTTTATGTTACTCGTTGCCCTTCAATCTACCGACGGATGTGGAGTTGCAGTCAGGGTTACCTTCGGGACACCAAAGTGTCCCATAGACATCTTTTGAACGCTGGGACACCAGGACGCCACTTTTCTGAAAATCACTAAAATTGTACACCTTTTAGAAATGCGGGACACTTTTTTTCAAATTCAGTTAGAAAAAATTAAAAACTCCTTGAAATCAGCTTAAGTGTTGTTGAATACGTTCCTTTCACTCAAAACAATAAATTGTAGCCAATTTTCCCTGAATTCATTCAATTCGTACACATCATAGCTCTCAAATCCATATCAGCGATGTGCGACATAATCATCGTGTGTATTTTGTGAATGCGTTTGTGTGCAAAAGTGTTTTTCCCCGAATCTATATACTGGTGTGTGTGTGTGAAATGTTTTTCCCCTGATTCTTATTCTGTGTTTTATCGTTGCGTGAGCATATTGCATCGGAGAATTTGAGTATTGGAAATTTGGAACTGAGGTGTTTATTATTGGCGGCGCGCGTTGAAAATTGTTGATGAAATTGGACATAATGGACAAGTATGTTAAATCGAAAATGCAATTTAATTTTAATATTTGTACTAACATTCTTAAAACGTATGTATAGGTTTGTTACACGCATCGAAAAAAACAAAAACGATCAACCAACATGCTCCAAAAACGCACAAAACGAAATTATTGATTTAGAGGAGGGAGTATGTGAAGCGGAGGAATCTAGCACGGGTATAAAGCAACACAAAAAAAGGAAGTTTCTCCTTAAATGGCAAACCAATTACAAATGGTTGAAGAAGGACGAGTCAACCAGCCGTCCGTTTTGTACTGCATGTCGACAATTACTTAACAACCAAAAGAACAGTTTGGATCGGCATGAAAAAACCCAAAAGCACAAAGAAAATCTCGAGAATGCATTGGAATCTGTGCAAATGAATATTCAAAAAAGTTTTGCTTCGAAAAATAGTTTTAAAGACAGTGTTGCCACAGCTGAAATGAAACTAGTTTTGCGAATGATTCTTCAAAATCAGTCCTTCAATTCAATGGCTAAAATTGCGGAATTCAATTCATCCATTTACACTGACTCGGCAATTGCGAAAGAAGTATGCAGGAACAGGAACCAGGAACTATTTACGTACATATCTATCATGTGTTTAACTGTAAATAAATTATTTTAGGTAACTTGTGGTAGGACGAAAGCAAAACGAATAGTGGATTATCTGGGGGAAAGCGGCAACATCATTCTAACGAACAAAATGAAAAGTAGTGAGTTTAGTCTCATAATAGATGAAACAACTGATATTTCAGCAGAAAAAACTAACTAAGATGAATTGTAGAAGATATGTTCATAAACGTTATAAATGTCATCAGCGTCTGGCAGATTGTGCATCCATAATTTTTTGACTGCAGAAAGCGCGCGAGGTAAAAACAAAAATTGAAAGTGCGAAAAATGTAACTTTTATTGGCAATATTTTATTAATTTTTTATTTACAACCAAATTCAACTTTTTTTTAAGGGAAGTAGAAGCTGCGGCGTAGATTATGGCGAAAACTAAGCTATTAATTCAAAAAAGAATTCTGATGGAAAAAGAATTCAACTCTGGGAAAAAGAAAAAGATTTGTTTGTGGAGGACGATGCTATATGAAATGAAAAAAGTTGATACATTCTTCTCCTTTGATGTTTTGGATATCAAAAAATCTGACGTTTATGAACATTCAGTGACTTCTTAAAATTGTACTTAAGCAGGCCTGCTCACGTTCTGCAGAATAAGTGTGTTCAATAATGCAACAAAGAAAAAAGACGATTGTACTAGCGCAGATTTTCGACGTTTATGAAAACACCCTATCTTATACAACTCAACTTTGAAACAACTAAATACATTTTTTTTATTATGTGAAACGACCTTTTATAGTAGCAATTGTTAAACGCATTGCCTACTTTTAGATGTAATTCCAGGTGTAATAGGATGCATTGACGGAACTCACGTTTGGATAATTTTTCCTCCGGAAAATAAGCATTTATCCTACAATAAAAAGTGATACTTTAGGGCTCTAGTCATCGTCCAATCCGTCCTCTAGTTGAGTTTAACCATTTGGACCTAGTGACGAATTTGCTGATACAGCCAATATCTGTCTCACGGAAATCGCTTAGATCATCGAGGAAATAATTGCCAAGGATTTGTTTCCTTGGGTTGGCTAGTGCGGGGCAGTTGCACAGGAGATGTGTGGTGGTTTCTTCCTCTTCGACGTTTCTACAGCTTCTGCAGAAGTCGTATGAGGGAGCTCCCAATCTGGTGCATGTCTGCCTAAAAGGCAGTGGCCGGTGATTGCTCCGATTACAGAGCTGATATTTTTTATGCTGGTGGAGAGAAGTTTGGATGTTCTCTTTGCATCGTATTTGGTCCAAATTTGCTTTGAGGACACACGTCATGTGCTGATGCTATTCCACCTGTTGTTTGCTTCTATTAACGCGTTATCTAGAAGTTTGAGTTTCAGTGTCTGAATATGGGTACCGCCGGTGTCTCTCTGTTGTTAGAGAGTTCTTGTGCGGAACCCCGTCTGGCTAACTCGTCCGCCTTGCAGTTGCCTGGAATATCACTGTGACCGGGTACCCTACACAAGGAAGTGTTACATCTGACCGCGATCTCGTTAAGAGATTCGCGGCATTGTTTTACCAACTTGGATCTTATTGTTGGTGATTCGAAGGCTTTAATCGCTGCCTGACTGTCTATGTAGATCACGATAGTTTTCCCATCTATCGGGCTCATAGAGAGTCTGCGTGCTGCTTCGCGGATACTTAGATGATTTAATAAATTTTATTTTTATTTTTTTGTTAATTATTATCACATATATACATTTTTGTTTCAAAAAAAGAAGAAATAAAACATCCCTTATGTTTGACATATAAATTTAATATCCAACTTTATTTTTACCTTAAACCGTTTTGACCGTCTACAGACGGTGAACGTATTTTTGCACCTGGCGCACGTATTTTCACAGGTAAATTCAAACTAAGTTTGGATTATTGATCAGAAAACTCTAATTATCAAAAACTGAAATTATGGTCGATTTGAAAACATTATTGAAAAAAAAAACGGTCAGAGGGTTAACGATTCCCAATTTCCATATCATTTATTACTTAACGACAATTAGCAAATGCATGGACATGATTTTTTATTAATGAGCCGTGAATTAACTTTATAAGCAAATTAAGTAAATTGTATTAATTCGGCTGTTAGTTTATTTTTGTTAATCAATATTTTTACCTCGTACTAGTCCGATCCCTTCACAAATTTATGGATTTGCTTTTAGATTAATTAATGAATGAATGAATTGCTAGGCAGATCGCTAAGTTGTGCGGACCACAACATGTTTGAAAGAAAACAATTCTAAATCCACTTGTTGTTGTGTGTTTGTGTTTTTGTTGTTGGGGTGAGGTATATTGATGTCTCGCTGGTTGAATATCCTCTTTTAGTTTACGATTTATTCTTTTTTTTATTATTTTTCTTCATCAGAAGACTCTTTCCCTTCGCCTTCATTATCTTTATTGCCGTTATCCCCTACTTCTTCCGATAAATTACGGCCACTTCCACGTCCTCGGCCTGACGGTGCTGGTGATTTTTCCAGAACGATAGCTGCCGTCTTAGGTAGTCGTCCTCTGCCTCGTCTAACTGGCGGAATCCCATCGTCACGATTACTCAGTATATTACTTAGCTTTGTCTGTGGAATTGCATAACTATTACAACCGATCATAAGGGTAAAGAATGTGAATTGTTATACTAACCTGGACGTCCTCGGATTTCTTCTTCTTTGGGTGACCTTTTCTTTTAACTTGGGTTTCAGCATTTTTTGAGCACTATTGATATTCAAAAGAAAAGAACAAGAAATTTATAAGTGTCTTTAATGTGTAAGCGAGACATTTAGGAATAATGTTAAAGTTTTGTCATTCCATAACAACGGTGTTTGGTAACACTGATCTATATCCACTTAAGGACTTAGCGGCGATAGATATCCCCGCTAAAGTTAGCGTATGATAAATTGTTGTTGTATTTTAAAATGCAAATTTGAATAAGCGTATATACGTTTGAGTAAAAAACACACCCATTATCACTTTAAGCGATCGGTAGAGATAAAGGTTTTTTTTTTGTTTAGCCCAATACATACTAATTTTCACCTTTTTACACAGTTTGCGTACTTTATGTAGGTATAGAAAAATGAAAAGTGTCAAATCTCCAAAA
Source organism: Portevinia maculata (assembly GCA_949715645.1). Taxonomy (NCBI): domain Eukaryota; kingdom Metazoa; phylum Arthropoda; class Insecta; order Diptera; family Syrphidae; genus Portevinia; species Portevinia maculata. The sequence goes on along the minus strand of OX454525.1, from coordinate 360,434,068 downwards.
TCGAGAGAGAATCCTCTCATTTCTAAGAAAAGTACGCGAACGCTTTCGTGTAAAAAGGTGAAAAACGTCATAGTTTGGCTTGGAAAGAAGCAACAGCTGTTTTTTTTTTTTGCTGGAAAACTCATAGGATTTCATCATTTGACAGTTTTCATTTTCTTACCAGCTGAAATTCTGTGTGAAGAAAAATGAACGAAAGTACATTTTTCTTTCGTTCATCTTTTTACCATTTTCTCAGTACGCGAACGCGTTTGTGTAGTTTTGCACGAAAGTTTATATAAATTTACGTTTGCATAATAGTTCGCGAACGGACATCCAGGAATATCAATTGTCATGAGAAGCTTCTCAAATTTGCCGTTCGGACTCGACTTAAAATTGTATTTCCCTTCCACTTCGCACAAGCAAGTGGTTGGAGAAGCTAAGTTGTAGGCCCTATATGGGTCGTTAATGCCTAATATTTAATTAATTTTATTTGTACTTTTGTGTTGTGTATTAACGTGGATTTGAAGTGAATATGTATATTATTAGTTGAATATGTATATTTTTGATTTTTGATACTTACTTTTACATTAGATAGTCGCTTAGGTTCATCAAGATTCCAAACATCTCCGCATTCTTTAAAACTGTTAACTATACGTAAGATCATCGAATCGGACGGAGGAGTTTTAACATCGAAATGACGACAGTATTCCTGCTGGGTTTCTGCAATTGATTTATTGTTTGAATAATAAAAGCGTATAACTGCGACCCGTTGAGCACATGTTAAATTTTCCATTGTAAAAGCCCAGACCTCCTTATCTTACTGAAAATAAAAAGCAGTAATGCAGTGATACATTCATCCATCTTCATATGCGCTGGTTTAAGAGTACAAATATACATGGGAACATTAACTGCTTACTGGGGAAGGTAAAAAAAAGGCGTTAATGTTGCGACTCTAACCCACTTGGGATGGATTTCATGGATTACCATGTAAATTGGTCATAAGAAAACAGAAGTCTGGGGAAACGACGTTGAATTGCATTCCAATCCCTATTTGTGTTAGCGAAAATTGAATTCGGATCTACTGACTGCATCCCTTCCCTTTCCTTCATCCGCAGGGTTCCTCGGTTATCGCTGCACTCTGTTGCGACAACCCCTACCATTGAAGTGAACGATTCTCCATTCGCTCACGTTATTCATCATTTTATTCGTATGTATACCTTAGTTTAGGTTAGGTTAAAAAGGGGTATGAAAACTCATACAACACTAGGCACCAGACTGAGCCCATCGCGATCCTTGCAGAACTAAATGATACAACAAATTAAACTGAATACAAAACCTTAACGGTTTTCCTCGAGAAACACTCAATTTTCCTACAGAATGTGATTAGTCCCCTTCAGTTTAAGTGGCCTATCTCCTCCAACTCTGTAATAGGCAGGAACAGGAGTGGAAAGGCCGTTGGGAATTCAAAAAAGGGTAGGATGACCGGATGAGGAAGCAAGGTAGGGAAATTTGGGATTTTTGGAGAGAATGTCGACTTCCGGAAACGTGGCACGCTGGCTCTGCACGGCTGAGCTCGTCAGAATGGGGGGATTCTTGTTCCCGAAAATCAACAGCACCTATTTACAAAACATAAATCGTGCCGAAAAAAAAATTGTGCAATTTGACAGCGGACGGACGGTTACCACTTTGAGATGCGCTCTTAGGTGTTATGAGCGCGGCCAATACCCACCCAACCTGGAAGTTCATTGGCCTCAGAACTTCCCCAAGATGTGTGTATCCTCGCAGTTAAGTCATCCGCCGAGATATTTTTAGCTTACCTTAGTACACCCCCTGAAAAAGAAAATCTCAACACATCATCGTGTGCTCAAGTATCCTCAAAAAAGAACGCATTCAGTTTCAATAGCGTGATTTTTATTTAAATAACCTAACAATTAACAAAAATATATAAACAAAAAAAAACAAAAAGGTAATGAAAAGGACTCAGTTACCATGACAAAGATAATCTTTAGCATTTAAAGAATATTGTATAGTAACTCTAGATAAACTATAAAAATATTTCCTAAGCCAAACTAAGGAAATAATAAAAAAATATAAACAAAATTAAACTTTAACAAAAATAAATAATGGGATGGTAACCCTTAAAAATTAACCAAAATGAAGAAATAACAAAAATAAAGAATAAACTTCAACAAACAAATTATAATTGGTGGGATGGTAACCCTAACCAAAAATTCTTAACCAAAATCAATAACTAACAACAAATAATAATTAAATTAAACTTTGACAGAAAAATAAAAAAATAGCGGGGTGGTAATCCTTAAAAAAAAGAACTTTAAACTAAAATAAATGGATAACCAAAACAAAATAAGAAAATTAAACTTTTACCACAAAATAATAAATGGGGTGGTAACCCAAGATCACCAACAAAATTTAATCAAAATAAATAAATGATAGCATGGTAACTCTATATTATATCTTTACCATGAACAAAAACTCAAAAATAAACGAGAGGATGGTAACCCTTAACAACAAAAAAATCTTGAAACAAAATTTTTGCAAAACTCGTAATAAAAATCTAACCAATATTTCGTTCTCGCCCTATGCAGTCCTTATCCCTCACCTTTACCGAATTCTTACCTAAATCGAGCTCGATGTAGGTTTCGAAGAGGGGCACCTTAACTCTATGAACAAAAAAACCAGGGAAAACTTAATTGAGGTTAGAGGAAACGCGTATAAAGTAACCAAATTGATACTGTTTGTTCCAAGATGTCCTGGTGCTAATACCAAACAGGAACTATGTGGGTATGTACCAAAAAAAACTTAACCAAAAACACAATTTAAACAAAAAAATAATTTTATATTTTTTTAAAAAGAATCACGCTTATTTTCTTATACTAATGCAAACAAATTTTCTTAACACTATAATCGTTGACGGTTCGCCATATAATATTCCATTTTAAAATTTAATGAATAATTTTCGTTCCTCAATCTGCACACCAATGCAATAGGCGTTGTGACGTCAAAAAACGTAATGGGTTTTCGACCCCTTGGAGCACCAACGTGCAGGAGACTTCGATAGCCGTGTACCACGTAAGTCGTCTCAAACATATATATTTCGGCGTTTTCAAAATTTCGCACCACAATGCACTTATATATTGCAGGCCATACAAGGATTAAAAATATTGGCGGTCACGACTTTCTTTTTGGGTGTCTTTTGACTGATAGTCTATGACCGCCACTTGACCTTCACTGGTGCTACGCCTTGCTTTATATTTCCTATTCAAAAATTGGTAATTTAAAATAAAATATCCTATATGATAACTTAAACTAAACTCACAGATTGGAATTTTCACTGATTTTATGCACAAAAAAAATTCTTACACTGCCTACTTAGGTCTTGTAAAAATTGTTCACTATCTTTTTTTCTTTTGTTTTATGTACTTCGTTGTATTTGCGTAGTTTTATGTTGTTTCGCACTACTTTTTCTTTGGACGTGTGATCAGTACGGGTACTTTACTTATTCTGGCGAATGTTCTCCTGACCTGAATCAGCAGACCATCATCCGTTTGGAGCTACCAACAACCACACTACCTTCCCGCTAGTGGCCAAAATCCCATCATCCGATCTTGGATCCTACCAATCATAACCGGCAATTCATATTTAAATCTCCCGCTCTCATCATCTACCAAAAAGGTTGGAGTATTAACGCGTACCAATAATTTTCCATCGTGAATGAGCCCTTTACTCCGAATTTTCACGGATGACAACTGACAACTCAAACAGCTGTTGGAAATTGCAATTTGCTGCACAAACATATATATTTCGCGAATCAACGCGGTTAAGTTTATTATTTTCATAATTGTATTTAACCATTATTTCCTTAATTCATCTGTTTTATTGTTTGAATTTCAGAGACGCTAGATCCAGCTTGGACCACATATGGACACACCAACTGGACTCATCTCCCTATGGATTGGGTTAAGTATGTTTGTAGCTAGTCTGTATTTTTCTGATGTGTATTTTTTTTATGTTTTATGTTACTCGTTGCCCTTCAATCTACCGACGGATGTGGAGTTGCAGTCAGGGTTACCTTCGGGACACCAAAGTGTCCCATAGACATCTTTTGAACGCTGGGACACCAGGACGCCACTTTTCTGAAAATCACTAAAATTGTACACCTTTTAGAAATGCGGGACACTTTTTTTCAAATTCAGTTAGAAAAAATTAAAAACTCCTTGAAATCAGCTTAAGTGTTGTTGAATACGTTCCTTTCACTCAAAACAATAAATTGTAGCCAATTTTCCCTGAATTCATTCAATTCGTACACATCATAGCTCTCAAATCCATATCAGCGATGTGCGACATAATCATCGTGTGTATTTTGTGAATGCGTTTGTGTGCAAAAGTGTTTTTCCCCGAATCTATATACTGGTGTGTGTGTGTGAAATGTTTTTCCCCTGATTCTTATTCTGTGTTTTATCGTTGCGTGAGCATATTGCATCGGAGAATTTGAGTATTGGAAATTTGGAACTGAGGTGTTTATTATTGGCGGCGCGCGTTGAAAATTGTTGATGAAATTGGACATAATGGACAAGTATGTTAAATCGAAAATGCAATTTAATTTTAATATTTGTACTAACATTCTTAAAACGTATGTATAGGTTTGTTACACGCATCGAAAAAAACAAAAACGATCAACCAACATGCTCCAAAAACGCACAAAACGAAATTATTGATTTAGAGGAGGGAGTATGTGAAGCGGAGGAATCTAGCACGGGTATAAAGCAACACAAAAAAAGGAAGTTTCTCCTTAAATGGCAAACCAATTACAAATGGTTGAAGAAGGACGAGTCAACCAGCCGTCCGTTTTGTACTGCATGTCGACAATTACTTAACAACCAAAAGAACAGTTTGGATCGGCATGAAAAAACCCAAAAGCACAAAGAAAATCTCGAGAATGCATTGGAATCTGTGCAAATGAATATTCAAAAAAGTTTTGCTTCGAAAAATAGTTTTAAAGACAGTGTTGCCACAGCTGAAATGAAACTAGTTTTGCGAATGATTCTTCAAAATCAGTCCTTCAATTCAATGGCTAAAATTGCGGAATTCAATTCATCCATTTACACTGACTCGGCAATTGCGAAAGAAGTATGCAGGAACAGGAACCAGGAACTATTTACGTACATATCTATCATGTGTTTAACTGTAAATAAATTATTTTAGGTAACTTGTGGTAGGACGAAAGCAAAACGAATAGTGGATTATCTGGGGGAAAGCGGCAACATCATTCTAACGAACAAAATGAAAAGTAGTGAGTTTAGTCTCATAATAGATGAAACAACTGATATTTCAGCAGAAAAGTGCCTTGTTATTCTCGCAAGAATATATGACAGAAAAATGGGTAAGACACGGGACAATTTTTTTCAATTAGTGGAGCCTGAAAACGGCACAAGCGAAGCAATCTATAATTGTCTGATCGCCACTTTAGAAGGCAATCAAATTCCTTTAAAAAAATTTATTGGTTTCGCGGCGGATAATGCTTCGGTTATGATGGGTCAAAAAAATGGTGTCGTTGGTCTATTGAAAAAACGTTTTCCCGATACCTTTTATTTAGGCTGCACGAGTCATTCAATTGATCTCATTAACAATGCCGCAGCCAAAGCCATACCAAGTGAAGTTGAAGACTTATGTAAGGATATTTATAACCACTTCAAGTTGAGTACCAAAAGATTAAAAGAGTTTAAGGATTTGCAAAGTTTGTTCCATGTTCCAGAACATAAAATTCTCCAGCTAAGTGGTACGCGTTGGCTTTCTTTTGAAGAAGTTACAAAAAGAATAATCGAGCAGTGGAAACCTCTTCGTCTCTTTTTCCTTAGAGCTAAGTTTGAAGCGCGTTCGAAGGGAATTGAAAAAATTTCGAAAATACTGGATTCAATAAATCCTGTCAATCTGGTTTACCTCAATTTTCTGTCATATATCTTAAGCATTATGAATCGACTTAACAAGAATTTTCAAAGCGAGTCGTCTCAAATTATTTATCTTGTCACTTCTGTTAAAGATGTTCTATCATTAATATTTCAAAATTTTGTTAAAAAAGAGTTTCATTGTAATATGGAATTACATGAAGTTAATTATAAAAGCGAGTCGCATGTTAAACATTTAAATGATATTTTTCTTGGCTTTGATGCAGAAACAGTACTTAAAAAAGAAAATGTTTGCGAGACTGAGATATATACTATTAAAAGCAATGCGTTGCAATATTATCAAGTAATATGTGATCAAATATTATCACGAATTAAAGTCAGTGATACAAAGCTTTCTGTGCTTCGCTATCTAGATCCTAATATTATAAAAATGCAAAAAGATTTCAATTATTTTTCCATTACATCTGAATTTCCGAACCTTACTTCTTATCCAGAAAAGGTTATCGAAGAATATAAACTTCTCGAAATTAAGGCTCAGGATGAAAGTTTTAAAACTTATTTTTTTATTAAAGACATTGAAACATTTTGGTTCAATGTGGGAAATCTAAAAAATAATTTAGATGAGTTTTTATTTAAAAATTTGTATGATTTTGTTATCAAAATTCTGACATTACCCCATAGCAGCGCATGCGCCGAGAGAATATTTTCAAAACTCACACTTACGAAAAATAAGCTAACTAACAGACTTAACGTAGAAACCTGTCAGTCAATGTTTTCTGCACTTAATGTGCTTAACGACATTGCAATAGAAAACTGGGTTCCTGACTCGAATCTAATTCGAAAGTACAAGGAAAATATTCCTAAAAATAATTAAAATACACACTAGCAATAATTTTATTTATATATATTTTTTTTATATTATTTATGTTATGTTACGAGTCTGAACTACTTTAAAATTCTTTTCAAGCTTTAAAATAAATGAACCAAAAGTGAATTAACATTATATAAAAAAAATAAACAATTTAAGTCAATTTTATGATTTCGTTTTCTTTCATTTTGTATGGGACACTTTTTTGCTGTTGGGACACCTTTCTGGGACACCATACAAAATTTCTCAGAGGTAACGCTGGTTGCAGTGTGTGAGGACGACCCACGAACCGCACCGCATCTGGAGGATACCCTTTCGGTTGAGCAAGGAGGTTTGGTGACTAAGGTGAGCACTCTCAATGTTTGGAACTGTTGATATGAATCCAGTGGCAATAACTTTGTTTACGTTTCCTTTACAGGTGACCGTAACAACTCCTCAAAGAAGTATGTACCTTCCTAGGAACCACATACGATTTCGAGCTACTCAATCGCATTCACACAGCAAGTAAGTTATATTGTCTTCCTCTGCTTGCACTATCTGCATGTGTCCTTATCCATCAGTTTGAGTCGCTATACGCGATACCTACCCGTGTCATACGCAGCCCTCATCCGAATATCCGGCCCGCTGTCCTAGGATGAATACAAGGGTCTGGCCCTCCAGGACCAAAAATCCGACGGAGTATTTTTCTTTCATTAGTGCGTTGCACAACGGCTTCAGACGTTCACACAGTACCTTGGATAAGATTTTATATGCGACGTTTAGCAGGGATATGCCTCGATAGTTCTTGCAAGACATATGATCTCCTTTTTTGAAGATGGGGCATATGGAGCTGATAGTCCAGTCATCGGGCATACTTTCTTCCACCCATACTTGGTTGATGATTTGGTGCATGCGCCCTACCAAAACATCACCACCATATTTGAATAGCTCCGCTGGTAAACCAGCATAGCCGGCGGCCTTATTGTTCTTTAGCTTTTTATAGCTAAGCAAACCTCTTCTATACTGCGTGATGAAATCTGTTCTTTATTGACAGGACGTGTGTTCTCTTCTTGCCCTATCACTGTCTCTACATGATGCCCATTTAGCAGCTGTTGAAAATGCTGCTTAAATACATCTACTATTCTCTGCGCTTCGGTGACTAGGTTTCCGTCGCTGTGAGCAGCCAGTTGCTTCGCTTTCTTGTCAAATCTCCGGATGTTGTTTCGATAGCGAGACTCTTCGATTTCCTTGAGCTGAGAGACTACTGACATCCTTCTTTCTACGCAAAATCTTCTTCTCCTCCCATCTCTTGGCTCCAAACTCTTTCTCGCTGCCTTTGTTTTACGATGCAGCGTTTTCAAATGTGAATCTTCTGTCACCTTCTTCCGATAAGCACACACTCAGAGAAAAAAGAGTCATTAATGACTATTTTTTGACTAATTTCATAGTCCGAACCGTGACCATTTTTATTAGTTAAAAAATAGTTACTTATGACTATTTTGGTTGTAAATTTATTTTTTTGTGGAACTCCACTTTTTAATAGTCAATTTTGACTATAGAAGCAGTTACATAACTTTTACAGTAGTTATTTTTAACTATGCACATAGGAGTAACATAACATTTAGAGTAGTTGCTTTTAACTATGTACATAGTACAAGCATAACTTTGAAGTAGTTGTTTTTAGCTATGCACATAGTACTAGCATAACTTTTACAGTAGTTGTTTTAAACTATGCACATAGTAGTTACACAATTTTTACAATAGTTGATTTTAACTATTCACGTAGTAAAATTTGACTACATCAAACTGTTGTTTCGTGACTTTGTACATAGTTACTTTAAATTATACGTATAATTAAACTTGAATAGGTATTTCTTATTGCTTTTAAATGAACCTATTAATAATTACTTTTGACTACTCAGAATTAAATTTGTCTAAAAAATAGCTGTTAAATCACAAGAGTATTAATAAAGTAATTTTCAACTGTATATTAGCGTTATAGTTTACTTTAAATAATTGAATGAATGCTTTTACTCTTAATAAGGTGTAAATATAATTCTTCGTTTAAAAAATCTGATGAAGACTAAACCTTAAGGCATCTAGTTGCAAGTATATGACTATACTTACCAAAGTTTTGCTGCGCGAATATACTTGGAACAGGCAAAACGATTTGTTTCCTGAAAATTTCCCTGTGTTTTATAAGAAAAAAATGCAGTATATATATTTTTTAATTATTTCATTTTATATTTTACATAGGTAGGTAATGTTTATAAAACTAAAAAAGTTTATAACGCAAATAAACACTGCCATACATTGAAGGCTTACGTTAAAAGTATTTTATTCTAATTAAAGTTTTATTACCATGTGAAGTGGTGGGGTATTTATCTTAGATATCACAAACACTAAAGGTGTTTCATGTTCTAAACCAATGACATAGGATTCAAAATGTTCATCAAAAATCTTATTCTCCAATTCACAACAAACAAAATAAATCTCTTTCTTGGAGTCAATTACAATTAGATGTATTCTAAAAAGCTTTAAATAAGGGTCAGATAAACAAATAAAATAGTAATTTTACCTGACAATCTGTTTTTGTTTATATTAGAGTACAATTTTTTACTGCCACTGTCTTTAATATTCGGCAATAAGCGAGCAAATTTTAGTACAAACTCTGGCCGGTTACATATTAGAATGCATACATCATCATACGACGGGCTTTTTCTCTGGGGTGGCTGGTAACCTACGGTGGTTTCGTCTACCTCCTTGATGATGTCACGATATCGGTTCCACATATTGTTGGCGCTTGTGGGTGATGAATGCACAGAGAAGTCTCTCGCTCATCCGCTCTGTGTATTCTCTGGCTACTCCAGGTGTGCTAAGGCGTCCAACGTAAAATGTCTTCTTTTGGGCAGTTCGCAGCTTCTTTTCGTTGGACAGTCGAGCTCTAAATTTAGCCACGACAAGGAAATTGTCAGAGTCGACGTTTGCCCCTCGGAATGTGTGCACGTTTATGATGTTGGATGCGTGCCTGCGATTAGCACATGATCGATTTGATTGGTCGTTCGACCATCTGGAGAGCGCCAGGTTTCTGTGTGGATCCTGAGCCTTGGAAACCTAGTGCTACTTATCACCGTATTACGATCAAAATCCATTAGTCGGTAGCACTTATCTGTTGTCGTGTCGTGAAGGCTGTGCTTACCAATAAACCGCCGAAGATGTTTTCCCTAATGACTTTAAATTAAAATTCCCGAGCACAACAACTAGGGATAACACTAATAGTTCAACCTGACTGGAACTGGTGAACCCCACCGTTGAGCTCATCTAGGAAATTCCTCCGCTGCCGTCTGAAGCATGAGGAAGTGTCTCAGTGTGAAAAAACACTCCTCCCCCCTCTCTCTCGTCCGTAGTTCGTAGAGGCTATCGTGAGAACGCCTGTGATCTTATTATATTCGCATCATTACCCTTTGGCTGCTACTTAAGACATTAGCCAGCACAAAGTCCAACTGATCTGGTGGAGCAGACAAGCTTACCAGAAAAGGATCTGCAACATCATTCATGATGCCAAGACCATTCTGTGGCGTATCTATCAGCTGTGCTTAAAGCTGCATTATCAAATCGTCTGAAGAAAAAGCATTTCATTACTGGAAAAATACTGAAGGCAACAGACAGGCCGAACAATTCCTACCAACCCCATCCACCAAAAGAAAACTCCTACAACTACCCAGAGGGCAGATACAGTCACCGGATTCCTGACAGGCACTGTGGAGCCAAAAAAAAACACCTTATGGCCATGGGACTTGCTGAAAACATTATCTGTCGATTGTGCAGTGGAGAAGAATAAACAGCAGTGACCGCGGTGATAAGGGTACTAAGTTCCACCTCCTAAGGTCAGGTTTATGTGGATGTCGGCAGAAGCCGACACATTTAGACGAATTTAGGTCCATTGTGATACCACGTATATTATCTACCTCAACTCTGTAGATGGGACTGGCCAACGACACGCGGTTGTTCTCAAACGGTCCCCCCATCTACGTACTAACCGAGCCCAACGTCGTTTAATTACGGTGATCTGACGAGAGCCGATTAACTCGACGTGGTATGGTCGTTGGTTCCACCTCCTTAACAATCTCTCGCGATTGTATGGTGATTATGTTTAACATTGCCTTGTTGAATTGGTTCGTATGATCTCTTTCGTGAGTCGGCTGCAGTCCATTTTCTTCGGGATAGATTCTTTGACGTGAAGGCTTCGTCGGAGCTTGGAACTTCTTATTTGATAAAGCATTGTGCATTCATACTTTTGTAGTCATACATTCAGCTTAAGGGCAATTTTTCGGTCACATAAGATGACTGACTTTTTCCACCGCTTCATCCACCCCACGCTTACTTGAGAAAATAAACAATTTCTTGATGTTGCCGTGTTTGCCGCTCGTTTCTTTTTGCCTGCTTCTAAACTGAAAGAATTTTTTTTTAAATTCGCGCACCGTTTAATCAAAAAAATAAAAGAAAGAAAAAAATAGAAAAAAAATATTGACAAGAGGTCAACACTAGCCGCAGTTGCCATTATTTTAAAATTTTAATAAATTGTATTAATTTTACCAGGTTTTCACACTGTAATGGATTTAAAACAGTAGAATCTATGTCAAACGAATGCGTTTGTATGCTTTATTTATATTGTTCTGAAACCGATACCTCGATTGCAAACTGATTGCGATTTGATTTACCTACCTTTCGTTTCGGAATTTCTTTCGAATGGATACCTCGATAGGGTTAACCCTCTCTAGGGTCCCAAAATGATCAAGTGCAAAGATTTTTAAAATCCGCCTAGTGACACCACTATTGGAAAAAACAAAACGTTTTACATATTGAAAATATCAATGCAAATGAAAGTTATATTCTTTAAGTATTGTGATTAAATCATTCTTAACAATTCCCTCATATAGAGTTTTTTAATCTTTAACCCTGTTTAGAAGCAAGATTTTTGTGTCTTAAAACATAACTACGAATGATGTTTCGTTTTATCTTTTCATTGTTGGATTATTCCTAGTTTTCGGTGGTGAACGCGGTTCTGGTATCATGCTTGCAAAACGGTGTATTCTTACACGTGGCAGGTGTTTGGTGCTGTGTTGTGAAGGTGTTTACCGGTGTAAGATCATCAGCTTTGCGTACGCTGCTAAGATAGTCTTCGTTTGACATGTCTGTTCAAATCTCCGCCAACAAACAAGTTCTTTTTTTTGAATGTTCTTGATGAGGTTGTGAAAATCTAGTCAGAATGCATCTTTTCCCCTATGTTCGCTACCTTAGGAGCATATCCACTGACAATGTTCCACACCTCACCTTGCATCACCAGTTTGAGAGACATTGGTGAAACTGATCCAAAAATATAATTATAATACATATAACATACTTAACGTATGGAATTTGAGTAAAATAAAGAAAATGTAAATTTCTAATATGTCCAACATTGCTATTGTGAATTACCATAACTCTCCAATAATTTGAATTAGGCGCTCAAAAGCCATCTTTATTATATTAACGTAGAAAAAGACAAAGCATAATGTACGATTAAAATCATGTATAGAAGGAAAGTAAAACGCAAAATAAATGTTCAGTTATTATTAGTCGCTATCGACTCAACCGTTTTTTCTTGTTCTTGTCAGCAATTATCGAGCTTTCGCACAAGGAAAGCAACCATCTCGTTCTCGTCGCCGGTGTCTCGCCAGTTCACATCAAATCGCTTCGCCTAAATCCTATCTCTATACATAGGTATAGAACATCAGTGGTTGCGATCGCGAAAAAGCATCAGAGGTCGTCTCCCATTGTCTGGTCATTTTCATATCGTCGGTGCGGGTGCAGTTAGCACCACACAATCACTAATCGCAGTGGAAAGTAACATTTGGTTGGTACTCACACCTTTTCGTGCAAGTGCCTTCGTTAATCGAAGAACGTCCAACGACCGAAGGTCACCTGCCGGCAGCACAAAATAGTGCCGTCGTACATTTTGGCGCCCAACGATTTTTGCAGAACCCAGAGTTAGTAAAAAAATATACGGAAAAAGGTTAATTTCGTCAAAGACATTCAGGATTTCGTAGTGTGCATAAAATTAATATAGTTGGTACACGGTCGCGTCGGTTCGGTTCGGTACGGTACAATACAAGTGAGTGCAGTGAAAAACAGTTAACATTCAAGCCAAAAAGAACAATTACTGTGTAAAGTGGTACCAGATCCAGTGAGGAAAACTGTTCGTTGGAAGTACAGCTACAGTGGAAAGTGGGAAGACACTTCAGGAGCAAAATTGGAAACAGCAGCAAAAGCCGTTAATTCAGCAAATCAAAACGGGGTCAAGTATAACCCCTACAAAGGTATGTTGCCAATATAGTATCGCTTTTATTAATTTAAATAAAATAATACTGTAGTGCTACATTATATGTACTTTGCACTATATATTCCACAACATAATACACATTTGTCCACGATATATAATACATTTTTCTACAACATTATATACATTTTCAGGGCTTTAATCTTCGCTGCTTTCGTCATTCGTATTCGCTTTTACTATACACCGTGTTACCATAGCACATATTCTCTATACCCACGGAAGAAAATCCATTGTCCACATTTGCAATTTCGAATTACAATTACATCGTATATTCTATAGCACCAAAAACAGGAAATATTTATTGTATAAGCTCGCTTTTGTCGCTTATATAGTCGCGGACGAAATTGACGCTGAAACATTTAAAATATTTCACTCATAAGAATCTCAATAGCGTTGTTGGATCCCAAGTTCTTGCTTCAATAACGTATCGCTAAGGTTAAAGGTTGCTCGGTCGTTTCGTTAGGTTGTTCGGTCGCAGCGGTAGCATTCAGCATATATCCCTAGCCATGCCTAATGAGGAGACGCAAACGGTCGAAGAGTTGAAGCAACAGTGTTCAACAACTAAGGGAAATATAACGCGCATCAAAAATTTAATAGAACAAAAAGCTAGTTCTATCACTCCAACTGAACTAGAATGTCGGTTAGGCATTTTGGAATCTTACTTCAAGCAAGGGTTAGCGTTTCAAACTCAAATTGAACGGTTATCCCCAACGGACAACGGTAGAATTGAAATAGAGGAGCTGGTACAAAGCTACAAAATCTCATGCCTGAGAGAAGACGAGGTAGCATAGCTGAAACAACATTCAGCATGCCACCGCCTATTAGTCGACTACCAGTTCCAACATTGCCGAAATTTAGCGGCAACTACTCCGATTACAAAAATTTCATTAATTCATTCAATCAAATGGTACACAATGAAATTTCGCTAACAAATATTGAAAAGTTTAATCATCTCATTTCTTGTCTTCGCGAACCAGCTCTTGGAACGATACGAGCATTTCAAGTAACGGATGACAATTATCCCAAAGCGTTAGATAGGCTCAAGGAACGGTACGACAATAACTGTCTTATTTTCCTAGACAGCATTTCGCAATTAGTTGAGCTTCCAAAGGTTCCAAAATCTTCTGCTTCTCATCTTCGCAATCTGGTCGATAACATTTCTGCTCTTTTTGCATCATTAAAATTGTTAGGGTCTGAAGCAGACATTTGCAACGCTATAATAATTCACATAGCTATGTCCAAGTTGGACGCTGAAACACAAGCGAAGTGGGATGAAACCCTGGATTATTCCAAGCTTCCAACTTGGGAAAGGTGTGCGACGCTGTCAGTATTTGGAAGCACGAGACGGAAAGCTGCGTCAATCAAATACCAACCAAGGATATCAACACTCATTGCGGCATTCCAACTCTAGTAAACGATCTCAAACATCATTGGTATCTACACAACGGGAATGTTCATTAAGTAGAGACAAATGCCACACTATATCTAATTGCTTTGGTTTCGGTAAACTAACTGTTAAAGAACGGTTTAACCATGCTAAGAAGTTTGGATTGTGCCTTGGCCCAGGGACACAACGTATCGAAGTGTTCCTCGACATATCGATGCAGGGTTTGCAAGCAGTCTCACCACAGTTTACTACATCGAACCCAACCTGATCATCATACTGATAATGATGACCCAACACCATCAACATCGGCAAATGTCTCGTCAAATACTGCTAGTGGTTTCAATCATTCTCAAGTCCACGATCAATTCATCTTGGCAACTGCGTTGATATTAGTCAGGGACTCGACGGGAGGTTTTCAGTTTGGAAGAGCTTTGATAGATTCCGGATCCCAAGTGAACTTCATTACAGAAAAATTTACACAGTCACTTCACCTTACCAAACAAAGAAAGAAGGTGTCTATCAGTGGTATTGGGGTCTCCCGTAAATTCTCAAACTCAAACCACAATTAGGTCTCGCTATAACAACTTCGAAGTCGCTTTAGAGTTTCTGGTTTCATCGGTCATAACAAGTTATCAACCGGACAAGGCCCTTAGTACCGCGACTTGGAACATTCATCACAAATTGACATTTTACTAGGTGCAGAGGTCTATTTCGACTTACTTGCTGTCGGACAAATAAAATTGAGTAAAGAGCTTCCGACACTACAGAAGACGTCGTTAGGATGGATTGTGTCTGGAAAATGCAAACCACACAGGCGAAGCGCAGTCCGAAATTGTCTGCTGTCGCAAGAAGAAGCATTAAGTAATTACGTAGAAAAATTCTGGCAACTAGAGGGGGTCAACTGTCGTAAGTCGAAGTGGTCTGAAGAACAAATCCGATGCGAAGGGGCATTCATGGATACAATCAAAATCTTGCCAACTGGTAGAACGATGGTGAGATTACCTTTTAAACAGGATCCCTGCCTCCTCGGCTCATCATATGGAATTGCATTTCGAAGATTTCTCCAACTTGAGCGGAGATTTTCAACTACTTTAAATCAGGGTGAAGAGTATGTGAGATTCATGAGGGAATACGAGTCGTTAAGGCACATGTCATTGGTAGAATCCCCTAATTTAGAACAACCTCATTATTACCTGCCTCACCACTGCGTACTCAAGCCAAGTAGCACAACAACAAAACTCAGAATCGTGTTCAATGCATCGTGCAGCACATCATCACATGTTTCTCTAAATGATCTACTTATGGTTGGTCCCACTATTCAAAACGACTTGTTCATAACTTTGCTTGGGTTTAGGTTACATAAATTTGGTTTGACAGCTGATGTCGTAAAAATGTATAGACAAGTTTCGGTCCACCCAGCAGATAGGCGGTTTCAATATATTCTTTGGAGGGAATCCTCAACAACAGTTGAAAACGTACTCATTGAATACCGTCACATACGGAACCTCTTCAGCACCATTTCAAGCCATCCGAAGTCTTCGCTATGTAGCTGAACAGCGCGCTAAAGAATATCAACTTGGATCTCAAGTTATTCTGTCTGATTTTTATGTAGACGACGTGATTACAGGAGCCGATGATGAAGAAACGCTACTCGAAATCAAGAAACAGGTAACAGCAATTTTGCATCCAGCTGGATTTGAAATGTCAAAATGGCACAGCAACAATTCAAAGGTATTGTACGAGTCGACCAGTGCCACACAAACTAAGGATCTCAAGGTAAACGAATCCAATCTAACAAGTACGCTTGGAATCACGTGAAACGCAGCCTCTGACGCCTTTGAATTTTCATACAATCCCAGTCAAACGTACAAAAAGTTTACAAAAAGAACTATCCTATCTCTATCATCGTCGTTGTTTGATTCTATGGGACTACTCAGTCCAATTATTATAAAGTCGAAGGTAATTTTACAGAAACTTTGGATCGAAAAATTGGAGTGGGAACGCGTCGATTCCTCAAAGTATTGATACAGAGTGGAGACAATTCATCGTCGATTTAAATTCAGTTCAAAGCCTGGCGGTCCCTCGATTTGCGCTAGCCCACAACAGAGACTCGTTCCAAATTCACGGATTCTGCGACGCGTCCATGAAGGCATATGGTTGCTGCATTTACATAAGAACCAAAAATCGGCTAGGAGAAATATCAAAGAAGCTTCTTACAGCAAAATCTAGGGTCGCCCCAGTCAAGAGAAAACAACTTCCTCGGCTGGAATTATGTGGGGCTCATTTATTAGCTAAACTCTGGAACAAAATGTATTTATTTATTTATTTACATCAATCAGAGCATTTAATTCTACAATTAGACTACCGAAGATTAGATAACAAAAACAAAAACAAAAAGAAAATAATTCAAATTAAGTAGTTAAAAAATACAACAATAAGTTATTTTTTAAAGTAAGCCTACTTACATGAAAATTAAAATCAATGCTATTAGAAATAAGATTAGTTTCTCTAACACAGCGAGTTATAGGCGAGTTATAAATTCATGTCATATTCAAAAATCCACCCAATGAGATATTCTTTTGGACTGATGCAGAGATCGTCTTGCACTGGATTAAAACGCACTCATCAAAACTCACCACATTCGTGGGAAACCGAGTATCTGAAATTCAAGAACTGACTGCCAAGATCAACTGGAGGCATGTGCCGACTCAGGACAACCCAGCCGACAAGGTTTCGAGAGGATGCACGATTCAAGAGTTGGAGCAGTCTATCTGGTTTTCCGGGCCAAAGTTCCTACAGTTGGGCATGGAGGATTGGCCTCAAAACTCATGCAACCAACTTTCGCTCGAGGAACGACACCTCGAATTTCGAAAAAATGCACTGGTTTGTCGAAATCAACAATCAAATCCTTTGGTCGAATTCATTCAGTCTATTAGTAATTATTCAAAAATTCTTCGGATTTTCGCTCATTTCGTAAGGTTGTACGCCCGAAAGAACAAGCGTGGAGGAGATTTTTCACTCGATGAAATCAAAAATGCGTTACTCAGGGTCGTTTGGGTAACTCAACAACATTACTTTGCTGAAGAAATCAAGGCCATTCGCAATAACCAAGTTTCTAAAGGTCCTATGAAGTTGTTAAGTCCGTTTTTGGAAGAAGTTGGGGGCATTCAGCTACTCAAGGTTTGAGGACGTCTACAAAATGCAACTATTCCCGAAGAACGCAAGCATCCCTTACTTCTCCCGAAGGACAGCTGGTTTACGAAGTGCTTTGTTAGGCACCTACATTTGTTGAACTTTCATGCAGGACCCAAGGCTCTCGTAGCATTAATTAGAAGTAGATTCTGGATAGTGAACGCTAGGCAAGTGGCAAAATCCACGGTCAGAAACTGTATCCACTGTGTCAGGTATAGGCCCAAGCTCCTACAGCAATTAATGGGAGATCTGTCCGCCGCAAGAGTCACCGTCTCCAGACCATTTTCCTCCTGTGGGGTAGATTTTTGTGGGCCCATATCTACCTATTATAAATTCGAGGCAAGGTGCCGTATAAAACATACACAGCGGTCTTCGTGTGCTTTGCATCAAAGGCAGTACACATTGAAGCCGTCTCCGACCTCAAGAATGATTGGGCGACGAGGGCTACCAAGGGATATATACTGCGATAACGCAACGAACTTTGTCGGGGCTCAAAACAAACTGCAGGAGCTTCACAAGCTCATACATGTTCAACCCCAAAATCCAATCCGCAATAAATTACTTTTGCATTGAAAATAACATCAACTTTTTGTTTATTCCTCCCAGGGCACCACACTTTGGTGGAATCTGGGAATCTGCAGTGAAGACAGCCAAGGGCCATCTCAACCGAAGTCTCGCCAACGCTAAACTCACCTTTGAAGAATTGGCTACAGCGCTGGTCGAGATAGAGGCCATAATGAACTCCCGGCCGCTGACACCACAATCAACCGATCCAAATGATCTTGAGGCACTCACCCCCGGACATTTCACCATTGCAGCACCTCTGAAAGCTTTGCCGGAACGACTGGATTTGGCACCGAACATCAGTTTTTTGCAGCGATGGCGACGCATCAATGCTGTCAAATCCCATTTTTGGTAGCGATGGGTAGATGAGTATATCAACGAACTCCAGGGACGAACTAAGTGGAATCACGACTCGCCCAATTTGCACGTAGACGCCATGATAATCGTGCATGAAGATAATGTCCCGCCGCAAAAATGGTTGCTCGGGCGAATCACGCAAGTCATTGCCGGTCACGATGGGAAGGTCCGAGTCGCAGACATCCGAACAGCGAGGGGAGTAATTCGACGTCCAATTAGAAAGCTGGCTTTTCTTCCCGCTTGAAAGGGTCCTTTCAAAGGGGCCGGAATGGTGAAACTGATCCAAAAATATAATTATAATACATATAACATACTTAACGTATGGAATTTGAGTAAAATAAAGAAAATGTAAATTTCTAATATGTCCAACATTGCTATTGTGAATTACCATAACTCTCCAATAATTTGAATTAGGCGCTCAAAAGCCATCTTTATTATATTAACGTAGAAAAAGACAAAGCATAATGTACGATTAAAATCATGTATAAAAGGAAAGTAAAACGCAAAATAAATGTTCAGTTATTATTAGTCGCTATCGACTCAACCGTTTTTTCTTGTTCTTGTCAGCAATTATCGAGCTTTCGCACAAGGAAAGCAACCATCTCGTTCTCGTCGCCGGTGTCTCGCCAGTTCACATCAAATCGCTTCGCCTAAATCCTATCTCTATACATAGGTATAGAACATCAGTGGTTGCGATCGCGAAAAAGCATCAGAGGTCGTCTCCCATTGTCTGGTCATTTTCATATCGTCGGTGCGGGTGCAGTTAGCACCACACAATCACTCATCGCAGTGGAAAATAACATTTGGTTGGTACTCACACCTTTTCGTGCAAGTGCCTTCGTTAATCGAAGAACGTCTAACGACCGAAGGTCACCTGCCGGCAGCACAAAATAGTGCCGTCGTACAGACATAAAACCATGACTAAACTTTGAAATGATCAAAAAGCTGCCAAGTGGGTCTGCAGGATGATACCGATTCCGTTCTTACCCTATTCCGTCCCGTAGTAGAACACCATGAACGCTTTTGTCCTAACGTCCAAGAAAGGCGCCCGATTTGCGGTGTTTCACCATTTCGTTTCCTGAACACATATGATGTCCACTCGCCTTCTTCGAGCTCGTGGCTACGACCACTCTATACTTCCAACGTTCCAACTTGCGA
Organism: Portevinia maculata; assembly: GCA_949715645.1. NCBI lineage: Eukaryota > Metazoa > Arthropoda > Insecta > Diptera > Syrphidae > Portevinia > Portevinia maculata. The sequence continues at coordinate 360,414,281 of OX454525.1, read as the reverse complement.
CCCTTAGGTTTCGCCTAAGCTTAAGCATTACTTTGTTATCGGATTAGTACCATGATAAGCAGCGCCTGGCAGGCATTTCTCGTTTTATATTAGCGTACTTTTCCATAGTGCTTTAGTTTAATCGAGTTCGACATGTGCATGATCCTATTATTTATTGTTTAAACTTACTTTTACGATAACGATGATCTCCAGTCGTGTCAACCCTCGGATTTGCATGCACAGTTGCATGACAAATTTAAGATGCTTAATGTGCCGCTAGGTTCACCTGGATGCTTAAATTGCCTAGATGTGAATTTCACCCTTAGTCGCCTTTTACGGCAAGCGCTGTTTATCGGGGTGCGCTGTAGCGATATTTGTATATCGGGTTATACGTTATACCCAACAATCAAAAACAATTAAATAAGTGCATTTTTGAATTCACGCGGATATAGGGATAATTTGAAATTTGCATGTAAAATACAACTACAACTTATCCCATATACTCTTAACTTTAGCGAGGATAGCTATCGCCGCTAAGTCCTTTAGCGGGGATAAACAGTGCTTCCAACACCTATTTTCTTCGTTCCTGATGAATCGTTGCGATGAATTTTTCAGGAAATGTCAAAGTTTGACATCCCGCCGAATATTTTGTTCGGGATTTTATTTTTATTATTTTTTTCAAAATTTAGTAAATCTGTCAATGTGAAACTGTTTTTTATAATTTTAGAATACTCGTATGTTTGGCCTTAATTTCAACTGTCGGAAATTAATATTTTAGAATTTCACGATTATCAATACAAATTTCTTAACTCTTAACTTCCAGCTGTGGAACTTGGGAGTTTGCATTCTGGGGTGGAATCGGCTAAGGTGATAGTTGATTGTCGCTTTTTGATTGTCGTTTTTGATTATCAACTCCTCTTTGCTCTGCGTAAGGCGATCACTAAAAAATTATTGATTATTGGCAGCACTTAGAGTTTTAAACAGCTGATGTGTGTTTATTTTTCATGATTTATATTTCAAATATGATTTTGTTGAGTCCTTAGGCAAAAACTTTATCATAAATGGACAAAGTATTGACTGCATTTTTTTAATGACTGTAGCAGTAATTTCAGCCACCGTACTTTGACCCATTGGTGCAGCCCAGTCAGCCCCAACTTGTCTGATAGCCACCACCGCCAAGAAGATTTTAAGATGCAGCCAATTGAAGGTATTGGAACATGCGTTGACCTTATTCCAGTTGGTAAATCAAGCAGTCCCAAAACAAACACAAACGCTTCTTTTGATAAGCGAAAGTTTTTCGAAAATCTAAAATACACAATAATAAATGATAGCAATCAACAATGAATATTTATAATTCTATGAATTCTTTCATCGGGTTTGAAAGTTCCAAGATATTTTTTCTTTATTTCTCATTTTTCTTCTTAATAGTTGGACATTTGTGTAATTATTTTCAAAAAATTATTTTCTTCATTTGTGTAGAAAAATTCTAATGAAGTAAACATTGCACTTCACGAATTTTCCAATTTCACTTTTTTATTTGAATTTATTTAATATATATTCTTTTTTCACTAAAGCATTTAATTTATTTGGAGTTGAAGCCGAGGTGCATAGGTACCTATGAAAATAACAAAAATGTATAAAAGCGATACCTAAATAGCTGTCACATGAAATTGATGGCAAAAAGGTGATTGTCAATTTGATAATCACCTTACGTGGACGTAAAGGTATGATTTTGATTGTCAACTATCAACTATCACCTTAGCCGATTCCACCCCTGATTTATAATTTAACAATCGTACTCAAGATTTTCACACAAAAAAATTGCCGTTTTACCGCTAGTTTGATGTTCATATTCATATTATTTTTCGCGCAATTTATAAAAATGTTTGGTGCCGGAAAAATTAAAATAATACGAGGGGCGTTCAATTATTTTATTTTTCAATATAATTTCCCCCAACATCAATGCATTTGTTACATCTTGAGATAAGCTTTTTTAAACCCTCAAAAAAATAAATTTCCTCTTTCTCTGCAAAATACCCATTTATTGCCGACTTGAGTTCTTCATCATCCGAAAATCTTTTTCCACCAAGACATTTTTTCAAATCCGGAAACAGGAAATAATCACTAGGGGCAAGGTCTGGACTATAGGGTGGGTGTTGGATTTCTTCGAAACCACAATCTCGCGCAGAAGCCTTGGAAACTCGCGCCGTGTGAAGAAGCAACACACCCGCTGCGAGTTTACCCCGTCTTTTCTTTTTAATTTCCTCCCGCAAATTATGCAAAGTGGAAGCGTAGGATTTGGCGTTGTTGGTTTCACATTTTTTTTTGTACTCAATGAGCAAGATTCCTTTTGAGTCCCAAAAAACTGTGGCCATGAGCTTCCCGGCAGGAGTGACTTTGAACTTCTTCGGGTGGTCTGTTCCTTTTTTATGCCACTGCATGGACTCTTGTTTGCTTTCAGGGTCATAGTGGTGGATCCATGTTTCGTCCCCAGTAACAATTCGATCCATAACACCGTCCGCGTTCTCACTACACATCTCCAAAAGCTCTCTACAGCATGCGATTCTCACTTTTTTCTGGGGCGCTGTGAGCATTCGTGGCACCCACCTTGCACTGACCTTTGAAAGGTTAAGATGGTCATGAAGAATGGTGTGAATGGTACCAATTGAAAGCTTGGTGATCTCTGCCATCATTTTCACCTTTATTCGGGCATCCTCAAGAACAAGTTTTTCGACTTCTTCGATGCTTTCTCCCGTACAAGCAGTAGCCGGGGCGCCGGAGCGGGGGTCGTCTTCAATGCTCTCTCTGCCTCTCTTGAACTCACTTGACCACTTTTGCACAGTTGATAATGAAGGTGCGGAATCCTGGTAAACAGCCACCATCTCTTCATGAATAGTTTTTTGACTTTTTCCTTGCTTAGTGAGAAATTTAATTACAGCGCGATGCTCAATTTTCACCATCATCGTCTCAGTTGCCATTATGATTCTGTTTAACTAGAGATAAAACGCGAATTAATAATCACATTTATATGAAATTTTACATGAATGCACTAAAATAATAGTATTACTTGATAAATAAGTCAATTTATATATACAACCACAGCTTCACCCCGATACCGAGAATATATTGAACGCCCCTCGTAGGTCTGATCGCGAACTAATATGCAAACGTAAACTTATATAAACTTTCGTGCAAAACTACACAAACGCGTTCGCGTACTGAGGAAATGGTAAACAGATGAACGAAAGAAAAATTTACTTTCGTTCATTTTTCTTCACACAGAATTTCAGCTGAAAAAAAAATGAAAACTGTCAAGTGATGAAATCTTATGAGTTTGCCAGCTAAAAAAACAGCGGTTGCTTCTTTTCAAGCCACACTTTGAAGTTTTTCATCTTTTTACACAAAAGCGTTCGCGTACTTTTCTTTGAAATGAGGATTCTCTCTCGATTTTGGAGATTTGACAGTTTTAATTTTTCAGTGTGGCAATAAGACGTGATAAACTTAAATTTAACGTCTCTGATTTTTTGTTTTCTTGTTTTTGTTTTGAGTTAATTTATTTATTTATTTATTTTTGTTCATTAAATAATGTCATATCATGTTTGAGACGGTCTAATGTCATCAGCCTCAGATAATGGATACCATTATATATGGCCACCAGACCCAGAACGTCAAAGGACTACGATCTGAGAGTATGCACCTGGAACGTGCGAACACTATACACCTTAGGTGCTACTCAAAAACTTGAGTCTGTCCTCGAGCAGTACAAGCCAGATATGAATCTCAAGTCGAGACCCACTACCTTTTCATTGACTTTAAAGTCGCATATGATAGCATTCATCGTCAGGAGCTCTACGTGGCAATGGCCGAATTCGGGATCCCGGCAAAACTGATCCAGTTGTGTTGCATGTCGCAGCTCTTCCGAATTATTCCAAACTTGTATCGGATTTCGGCAAGGAGATGCGCTATCATGTGACTTTTTCAATGTTGTTCTGGAGAAAATAGTGCGAAGGGCAGGTGTCAACACGGCGATTGAAGATTAGGCGAAATTGGTTGGTCTTGAAGTAAATGAGGACAAGACCAAGTACATGCTATCAACAAACAAACAAACATCTGCCCACCCCCTAGGACAAAACGTCACTGTTGATAGCAATGACTTCGAGGTAGTTAAGGAGTTCAACTACCTAGGAGTGAAATAAGAGTTACATTGGTTTGTTGTGACTCAAATAAAAAGAAACTTTAGCTTTAGAAAAGAAGAAGAATTTTGTCTTTATGCAAGTATTTTTTGTTCAAGTTTTATTTCGATAATTTTATAAAAAAATAAACATATAGGTCAAACTCAACTAATCAAAGACAATTGGAGATGATGGTACATTTATGTGATGGAAGCCGCGACATTGCCAATGGCTTCACTACGAATAGGAGCAAAGACGATGTGAATACATTTTGGAAAACAAAACGCCATAACATGGAGATGGAAAAACTAAGAAAAAGTGAAATTGAGGCAAAAATAGAATTTAAACAGCGTCTTATACAAATTGAAGAGGAGAAACTTCAAATAATGAAGAATTTGTTTATGTCACTTCACTAAACCGAACGCGAGTATAATAAAAAAAAATAATAACATGAACACAATTTTCTGTTAAAAAAAATACCAAAATCTCCACAAATATGAGCTTATAAATTGAATTATTTGCGTTTGGCAACTGTCAAACGCCTTCGAACATAACTTCGAAAATTCCGGGGGGAATAAATTCCGATGGAGATTCACGATACTAGGAATAATTTCCAAGGAACAAAAAATGTTCGGGTGGAATTTTTTTCCCCCGGAATTGCCGATAGCCCCGAATAGGTTCAAAACGCCTCAGTCGAAGGGCAAAATGCATGCTCTATCGAACCTTAATTCTACCAGTCCTGCTTTATGGCGCCGAGTGCTGGACGATAAGTAGAAAAGGGGAGCTAATATTGGCTTCTTTTTTGAAAGCAAAATACCCCGTTAGATATTTGGTCTTATGTGCGAGGAGGGCGAATGGAGGAGAAGATACAACCGCGAACTCTATGAGCTGTACCAAGATGTGGATGTTGGCCAAAAAGCTAAATCACGTCGACTACATTGGCTCGGCCACATTAAGCGAATGGAAAATAATGCTCCATCCAAGAGGATTTTCGACTCCCAGCCACCTGGTTCGAGAAGGCAAGGAAGACCGAACCTCCGTTTAAAGACCAAGCCATCGCGGATGCCAGAGCATTTGTTCTGGACAACTGGAAGCAGCTTGCCCGGAATCGCAGAGGTTGGAAGGCTGCAGTGTCTCAGGCAGAGACTCTTAATTAAGTAGTAATGTCATCAGTGTATTACACCAACACTATAATTTAAATTTGTTTTCAATCAGGGCTATCGGCAATTCCGAGGGAAAAAATTCGCCTCGAACATTTTTTGTTCCTTGGAAATTATTCCTAGTATGTATCGTGAATCTCCATCGGAATTTATTTCCCCCGGAATTTTCGAAGTTATGTTGGAAGGCATTGACAGTTGTCAATCGCAATTAATTCAATTATAATTTAAGCTTATATTTGAGGAGATTTTAGTGATGTATTTTTTTTTAAATTTTTGTCGGGCGCAGTGGCTCAATGGTTAGTGTCAGACTACTAATCGAAAGGTCCCCGGCTCAATTCCCGCCTTTTTTTTATTCCACAGCCCCACAAGAAAAAAATTCACAACGAATTATCCGAAGGAATTTAAGAGATAACTCTAATGCCTTAGAGTTACCCCAGCCGCTGTAAGTAGAAATTAAATTGCGTAATATGTAGTTGTAATTTTAGTATAAATATTTCTGATTAGATTTCACCAGTAATACAGGGTCAACAAGGAGATGTTCAGATATTTGCTGGACATTCAATGGCAATGTTGCGGCTTCCATCACATAAATTTATCATCATCTCCAATTGATTAGTTGAGTTAGACCTATATGTTTATTTTTATATAAAATTATCGAAATAAAACTTAACGAAAACTACTTGCATAAAGAAAAAATCTTCTTTTCTAAATAAGCTACAGTTTCTTTTTATTTGAACCACAATAGACCTCTTATTTCACTTTTTTGATTTCTTAAAAGCAACCACACAAACTGCTTAGATTTTTGAATTTCCACCAGCACACTGGCGAAGGAAATATTCCGGAGGGAATTTCGCGAAATTCCGGGAGGAATTTTGTCATAAATAAAATCTGTTATTTGCATTTGAAATTGGACGATCAACAAGCTTTTGTAACGTTGTTTCTATACAGGTAGTGATCTGTGCATAGGGAAGGTAGCCTGTCGGGCCCTTCTCACCATGCTAGCGGCTGATATTCGCCGGCAAGAATGCTGTCACTGACGTTTACCAACAGTGTGAATGCATTTGCATCCCCCCCCCCTTTCCAAACTCTTCTCACCACTCCTTGTCACTACAGCAACCCCGGCCAATAGGCCACCAAGGCTCGGTACAGCAGCAGAACAAGAACGGGAGTTGTTCATCCGTTCGCAGCTCGGAATGATCACCTCTTGCTCGCAAGTCTGAACTGGGGTAAAATTCTTTTACATGGCGACTTCTTGCTACTACGGTGATAAACTTACGAAAATGTAAGACACACCAGATGGACCGATCTGCGGTAACCATTACCGTCGAAACCGGATCCAGAAAAAAGGATTGTCCTTCTCGACTCGAAGTAAGCTAACGCCGCTACACAACCTCCTTTCGGCCCTCCATGCCTGGCCGATTGCTTCAATCGTATCTATCCGTGGGAGGAGGAACTCTTCTTCGGGTCCTATTGTGAGCGCCTCCTGTACCGTATGTTGACGATGGTGCAAACTATTACTTCCTTCACGCAACCTTGATTTTACGTCTCTCGCTGGGATCCACCTGTACGACTACAGAGGCCCACTTTGGCCCACTGCATTTTTATGGATATGGCTCATATCAAGCATCGATAGTTAGCAGTCACATCTTCGGTTTGTTGCAGCTCGCAGCCTAAGGTTCTAATCGCGTATGTTCTTAAAACCAGTAAAAACAACACAAATATTAAAATTGTGTCTTAATTTGGCTGACCCATATGGTTGAATCGTGATGGCATGTGGCACCAAAAGCTGCAGGCGCACCTTCGCCAGCTGATGCAATGCTATTTAGCATTGAGTTAGACTGGGATGAGTATCTACTAAGCAGAAACATACTCGTATATAAACAAGCTCTGAGAAATGCCAGAAATATATTCATTCAAAATAAAGTAGAAAACAGTACAAAACAAAAGTCAATGTGGCGAAATATAAAAACCTATGTACTCAATAAAGGGGAAACGCAAATTAATGCAATTACTTTCGGTCAAATAAAGTTTTCAAATAATAAAGAAATAGCTTATCAGTTTAACAAATATTTTATAGAAAGTGTGGAGCAAATTAGTGAATCGATACCAAACATTCGGTATTCAAATATCATCGACACGCGGATGGTATTATTTAAATTTACATTGATCGATGCCGAGCAATTGAAGATGCATTAAAATCGATGAACAATAAAAAGGATCCGTTCTTATTATCAGTGAGAATTCTTATTGACCAATTCGAAGTGCTGGGACCGGTAATAGTAAGGAAAGTTAATTTGTATATGCAAAACAGCGTGTTCCCCGAAAGTTGGAAGCAATCTTTTGTGAAGCCGATTCAGAAAGTATCTGGAACAACGAAATGGGAAGAATTTCGTCCCGTAAATATGCTCATATTGTTGGAAAAGGTGCTGGAGAAAATAGTGTATTCTCAGCTACAAAATTTTGTGGAGGTCAATAATATACTAATTATCTCAAATCAATCAGGATTTAGAGAAAAGCATTCCTGTGAAACTGCACTAAATTTGGTTCTGGACGACTGGAGATGTTTGACTGACGCTAAACAGAAAATTATAGCAACGTTCATTGACCTGCAACGAGCTTTTGAAACAGTTGACAGAAAAATCTTGTTGGACAAACTGTACCAATATGGAATCCGAGGGACTGAGTGGAACTGGTTCAATTCTTACTTAAGCGATAGATGTCAATGTACAATTTATAATGATGCATATTCAGATGTCAAGAAGTTAAAATAGGAGTACCGCAAGGCTCTGTTTTAGGAACGCTTTTGTTTATATTGTATATAAATGATATGAATAAGGTTGTGGAGTACTCGAATCTGTGTTTGTTTGCCGATGACGCTTTATTATATGTTTCGGGTGTTGACGTTAATTCGTGCGCGCATAAACTTAAAATTTACTTGAAATCGTTAAATGAGTGGCTGCAAAGTAACAAGTTAAAACTAAATGCTAAAAAGACTAAAGGTATGATCTTAGGAGGATCACTAGATGAGGATTTAGGGCGGGTCAATAAGTCCGTGACTTTTGGAATAAAACACAGATTTTTTGAAAAAAAAAAAAATTTATTTTTCAACGTAGTCTCCCTTGAGCTCTATACACTTTGTCCAACGCTTCTCCAATTTTTTTATCCCCTCCAAAAAAAATGATTTCTCGAGGTCCTCAAAATAGGCCTTTGTTTGCGAGATGACTTCATCATTGGAGTCAAATCTTTTTCCAACAAGCCATTTCTTCAGGTTTGGGAACAAGAAGTAGTCGCTCGGAGCCAAATCTGGAGAATAGGGTGGATGAGGGAGCAATTCATAGCCCAATTCATGGATTTTTGCCATGGCAACTGCACATGTGTGCACCCTTGCATTGTTTTGGTGGAAAAGAACTTTTTCCTTGGCCAAATGAGGTCGGTTTTTTTTCAAATCGTCATTGAATCGGTCCAATAAGTTGGCATAATATTCCCCATTGATTGTTCTTCCCTTTTGAAGGTAGTCAATGTGGATTATGCCGCGTGCATCCCAAAAAACAGTCGCCATAACTTTATTGGCTGACAAACCCACCTTGGCCTTCTTTGGCGCCGATTCACCCTTAGAAACCGACTGTTTTGACTGTTGTTTGGTCTCTAGTGTGTTGTGATGGATCCATGTTTCGTCCACGGTTACAAAACGGCGCAAAAACTCCTCCATATTGCGATTAAACAACGCCAAACCTTCCTGTGAAGTTGTTACACGATTGCGTTTGTGGTCGACTGTGAGCAAACGCGGCACCCATCTTGCGGAAAGCTTTCTGATGCCCAAGTGATCATTCAAAATTGAAACCACTGAGCCATGCGAGATCCCTACGGCTTCCATAATCTCTCGCACTTTCAATCTTCCGTCGGCCAACACCATATCGTGAATTTTTTCGATTGTTTCGGGTGTAGAGACCTCAACTGGGCGTCCAGGACGTTCGGCATCTTCAGTACTTGTACGGCCACAACGAAATTCAGTAAACCACTTTTTTACCATTGAAATCGATGGTGCAGAGTCCCCATAGTATTTATCAAGCTTAGCCTTGGTCTCGGTAATGGTTTTTTTTCGCAAGAAATAATGCTTAATAAGCACACGAAATTCACTTTTTTCCATTTTCTCCTCAAATTAGTGAGTAGTCTGATAAAAATAGCTGTCAAACACAAACTAACTGACGCAGCAAGTTTAAATTTTGACAGGAGTCAACTGACAGATGCCTGTTGACAGGAGCAGTGTTGCTGTTTCAGTAAAGAGGTCAGAAATTCAAAAAGTCACGGACTTATTGACCTCGTATCTGTTGAAAATGAAAAAAATGAGATCGTTAATAAAATTAAATACTTAGGTATAATAATAGACAATAAACTTAAATTCAAGGAGCATATTGACTATTTGTGTAAAAAGGTGTCAACAAAAATCGGGTTTTTTTAGTAGAGTTCGGGATAAAATGACAGTTATGAACGCAATCAGAGTGTATAACACGATCATAAAACCGCATTTTGAATACTTTTCAACGGTTCTTTTACAATGTTCGACCGAAAGTATGTACAGATTGCAAAAACTGCAAAACAAAGCGATGCGTTGTATTTTAAAAATGTCACCCTTGACGTCAACTTTACATATGTTGGACACGCTAAAGTGGTTAAGCATCAGACAAAGAGTCATATTTAATGTCTTAATTTTTGTATTCAAGAGTAAAACAGGTAGTTTGCCATGCATGCCATTGCAGGTGGCAATGGTGCGATGGTAGTGTATTCACTAAAGTGATTGGCAGGTTGCGTTCGAATCCCGACCAGGGCCATGATTTTTATAAATTGAATACACACGACAAAAACTACTTACTGTATGAAGCCCAAACTACATTCAGCAAAAAGTAAAGTGTGTGCACGAAAATGTTTTTTCTCTTTTCACACCATTTAAGATCTGTAGTTTTCTCTCAACTTTTCAAAAAGTAAATTACTTGAAAGTTAGGTATACCTCTAACTTTCAAGTAACACACTTTTTCAAAGCTCAGAACAAACTAATACACTAACACAAAATATCTGCGGTAGTTCATGATTTCATCGTTAGATGGCTCTGATCCAAGAAATATCGAAACCAACAACCCATTAACATCCCATAAAACGTCAAAAACTTCGGGTATAATTTTATTATGGTTGATTTGCCTACCCGAAAAGCAAATGCCAGAGAATTGTATGTAGCTAGATGCCTGAAATGTGTTATGAAAAACTAATTTGATAAGCTTGCATTTTTATTTATTGACATTTATGGGAATTGTTGATGATAAGTTTTACCTGAGTTCATTACTTACTTACTTCAAATCGTTGAATACATTTTGTTGCACTTGAAACACTTTTTGTTTACTTCCTCTTATAAATAAAAGATTCAATTGTTTGCTTTATTTATGTTTTTGCAGAGCTTTCGGTTGTCAAAAAATAGCTTTTTGTATTAGTTGTTGACTACCAGGAGCAGATGCGTATGTGTGTGAGCTTGCACTTTTCTATTTTCGTGCACACACTTTACTTTTTGCCGAATGTAGTTTGGGCTTCATACAGTAAGTAGCACCCAGAAATAGGCAATGAATCATTTGCTGGCAGCTACTTACAACAACAAACAAAATGCCTGCGCTGTGGCTTTGTATATACACTTTATAGTAGTCTCACTTCGAGTATTCGACTTACACACCATCTTACGACTTAAGTATGTACTTAAAAAAACTACATTTATACAACCATATTGTAGAATCTTTTCTACAAAATGCCTTTGAATATGCATATTCGTAGTTATTTTTGTATTCCATTCTCCTCATTTATCGAATTTATTTTCTTTACTTCTCATGATGTGTTGGTGAGAGGGGTGCGGGATATGGTTGGTAAATTATTTGTTGTTTTTAATGGAAGTTTTTCATAAGTGTGTGGTTTGTCGTTTATTTTTCGATTTTTTTTTTTTTACTTCTCATGATGGGGATATGAATGATGTGTTGGTGAGAGGGGTGCAGTATATGGATTGTATATTAGTTGTTGGTTTTGATGGAAGTTTGCGGTAGGTCAGTGGTAGGTATTCATTCATTCAGAATCGGTATCAAAAATCATATTACAGGTAAAGCTCGAAATTTAGAATTCGCAGAAATTAGAATTGCTTGGAAATTCGAACACAGCTTTACCAAAATGTACAGCTTGGAAATTAGAATTATTCTAATTTCAGAGCTGAAATATTTTAGCTCATAAGTGGAGATCGACAGACGGTTGAATTGTATTCAATGATAGTCATTCTTCAAGTCAATGTTTGCCTCCGTTTCAAGGCGATAAATGCGTCTATAACGGAACCTTTCCGCATTCCTTATTTTGATTTCGTTCAATGCTTCCACAAGTAGAAATGACTGTCAGTACCTCGGAAGGCATAAGGGTGTTCAGAACAAAGTTTAATTTTTAAGTGTCTTTGGAAAATGCCTCCAATTGAAAAGAAAAGAAAAAAGAACACTCTGTCTTTGGCAGTGAAATCGGAAATCATTGAGAAAATTCGAAAAGGATTTTCAAACAAAACATTGGCTACGCAATATGGAGTGGCACCATCTTTTATATCTTATCTAAAAAAAAAAGAAGTCCTTATAATGGACAAAGTAAAAAATGCTTATTTGCCACTAAAAAAAAGACTTCACGTTGCTGAATTCCCGACAATGGAGAGCAAACTTTACGCCTGGATCTTGGGACAACGCCAAAGGAACTGTGCTATAAATGGGCCAATAGTGAAGCAAAAAGCGGTAGCAATTTTGGAGTCATTAGATTGTAACGCATCTTTCAATGCAAGCGATGGATGGTTGCAAAACTTTAAACGACGTTTTGGGCTAAGGCATCTCAAAATATGCGGCGAGAGGTTATCGTGTAATGTGGGTTATGCCCTTTCAACAAAAATTCGACGACAAAATTCAGCAAATGTGCCTGACACGGGATCAAATTTACAATGCAGATGAGTCTGGACTCTTCTACAGATTGCTGCCTGACAAAACAATTATTGTCACGAACAACGAAAAAATGCTCCAGGACTCAAAACCCCTAAGGAAAGAATATCTTTCATGCTGTGCTGCAATGCTTCCGGGTCCCACAAAATTAAGCCGCTTGTTATTGGCAAGTCTAAAAAGCCAAGATGTTTCAAACATTTTGAGAACCCACTTGAGTACGATTCATCGAAATCCGCGTGGATGACCAGATATATTTTTCAAAATTGGTTCAAATCATTCGTGCGGCAGGTTCTAAAAACAAAATGTGTGAGATTCTTAATTTTTCTAACACTTCATTTCACACAGGTTCGCGACTTTATGGATGAACACAATCTGCCGATGAAAGCATTACTCCTGCTTGATAATGCAACAAGCCATGAAGGAATGCAAAGCGATGATGGGAACATTGTCGTGATGTTTCTTCCACCAAATGTTAAGCCAATTTTGCAACCCATGGACCAAAATGCCATATGGTTGACCAAACTTTTTTACAGACAAAGTTTGTTGTCGATGGTTATTGCAAAGGAAAATGAGGGAGTTGCAGATATCCTTAAGAAAATTACAATAAGAGACGCCATTCTGTTTCTCAAATCGGCTTGGGATAAAGTTACAGCAGAGCAATTGGAAAAGTGTTGGAAGAAAATATTTTATCGCGAAAATGCCGGCAGCTCCGAACTGGTTGATCCATTGGGAGATATGGACTTCGATGAAGATGGCGATGTGCCCCTTGCTAGATTGGTTCCGAACGTTCACGTTCAGGAGACAATTCAACTGCTTAATCTTCTTGGCCAGCCTGTTATAGCTGACGAATTTGAAGTGTGGAATGCTGACAACATTTCTATTGAAGCCCCTTCAACTGAAGATGATTCAAGCGTAAGTGCAGCCGATTTAGAAGAAGAACTTGCGAAAGAAATTTCCCATAAAGATGCAATTATTTTTGCAAACGGTTTGTTGACGTGGACTAGGCGGAACAGTGTTCCAACATCGGAAATTGTTGCTATCCAGAACGTTCGGGATAAGGCGGTTAAGCTTTTGGCAAACAAAGGAAAAACACTGTCAACCATGCTCGATTTCTTTCAACGCAAATAAACAATCATTGTTTAAAAACTGTATCTTTTGAGTTTCTTTTTTCTTTGAATAAACTTTACATATAAATTATTATTACTGCGACTTATGTTTTTACTTTGGAGGTGAGAATAAAGCTTAAGCAACGATATCCTCTCTTTATAAAAAAATGCTTGGAAATTGGAAATTTTCGATAATTAGAATTCGCCTAAACTTTTTTTTTCTAATTGTCGAGCTTTACCTGTATGTGCATATTGCGATAGCATTATCTTGCACAAATAAATTTCCGAATATTATGTATAAGCTGAATTTTTTCATTTGGTTTTCCACAAACAATTGATTTCGACAGTTTGGACAGCTAAATGTAATTGATTAATGTATTCTTGCAAATTTCAGTTTCAGCAAGACCGAGTACCAAAGAAATTAAGTATGTATAGGTAGTTTACATTTACCTTTTGAAAAAGGTACAATAAAGAATGTTTATAGGTAGGCACCCATATGCACAAAATGTTAAGTATTCAACTTCGTCAAGCGCATGGTTAGGCATATTAACACATTTTAAAGAAGTACACATTTTTTATCATATCCCAGAAATAATATAAGTTTTGTAGGTAGGTATATACAGTGAAATCTTACTTGAGCGGACATCAATGGTGCAGGATTTGGTCCGCCTAAGGGAGTTGTCCATTTCAGGAAAATTAAAAGAAATTATCCTTCTTTAAGCTAAGAATAAGTCTTCATTTTCACTTATTTATACACATAAAAAGATGGTATATGTTTGTTTGTTTTGATGGAAAATTAGGGTAGGTTTTGTCAAGGAGGTGTATATCAGAGTTTATCTACTTACAGTTACTAGTGACGCTCTCCATGTGTTCCTCTTTTGTTTACAATTTAAGTACCGCTAGGTATGTTTCACATAAATGAAAAATAGACGCCTATAACAAATATTAATTGTTAAATGCAATGTTAATCCTGTGACGGATAGAAATGCGGAAATGTCGGTTAGTCAAACGAAGACTATGAGGACTACCATGGAGGACTGGGATACGGCACCAGGAACTCTCCGGGTGAGGGTGGCCTAAGCATGTGCAAGTCATAAGATCTTATCGTTCTCAAACAAAGCGGTCACCTGGTCACTTACAGCAGTGGCGGAAACGAAACCAATATTGATTGCAATTTGGTAGCACGTTTCAGGAAGCCTCGGGTTAAAGATTGGTGATCCTGGAAGAATCGCAATCGCCCAACAAAACCGCCTCCTCCTGCCAGAAATTTTTATGGCAGCGGGGACGAACAGAACTAAACAAACAAAAGTGTTTGTGAGAATCAAATGGTACAATCTGGACAAAAAAAGTCAAGCATTTATTGCAAATTATGCAAAATTATCTGCATCAACAAAGCTGTCAATACGGCAAACAAATATTTTGGTCGGCAGATGAAGATAAAGCAGTAATTACTAATTAGTGACAAAAAAGTGTCTTTCAAAGCTTAGTAAGTACTCCACTAATTATGGAGATGAAAAAGGTCAATCGGAATACAGACTTTACAAGAGGCTCGCACAGAGAAAGTGCGCTCAAAAGATTTGTGGAGGGTCTGTATCGGTAGTTAGAAGAAAATTCTTCTTCGGCTGCTGATAGAAACCAGCCTGTCCACGAATTCCGACAAAGCAGCTTGGACGGCAACAGGTCTATATACAAAGACTAAGGTAAATAATGCAAAAGATTTAAAGTTCCGGCGAAACATTGTTTTCCATTTGAAGATACTTCTGCAAGCTGTTATAGGAATTACCTTGAAGGTTTTTTTCACTTCAAGAACATCCAGAAAACCTTTTACAGTATTTAAATAATTAGTCTCCAAAACTGATCCACCTCGCATCCATAAAGGAACACAACAATTTTCAAAATTTGCCACTGAGAGAAGGAAATCCGTTCGCCAAAGTTCATCAACAATGCTCAAGGGCTGCTTCTTGTGGATGACGAAAAACTTCTAATTGAACAATTTCCTAGGATATATTTTCCGAGAGTTTCTAACACTGAAGAAATACACGACATTACTGTTGAAGAAGTTAGGAAGGCGGTCAAAGACTTCAAAAATGGAAAAGCCCAACTCCAATTGTCTTAAGAAGAAAATATAATAAAATTTGAATAAAATAAATATTGATCGTATAGGTAGAAACCTATTAACTATTAACCCCTAAGTGGAGGTGCAGCATGGCGCAATACTGACACAAAGTAACATGTCATTTCTTTATAAATTAGATTGAATATTTCTGAATCAATTACAAAAGAAATGATACAAATCGGAACATTTTTCGACAAGATATAGCCAAAATAGTAACAGTCTAAAAAGCGATAAACTCAAAATTTCTTATTTGAGGAAAAAGACTGAAATCAGATTTTATTAAATTTTTCATTTCAAAACTGTTCGTCCCTCCATCATCCCCCTCATCATACATGCTACTTGCCGAGGCGACGACAGCATTTTGGGCGCCTTAAGACAACATTTTAGCTTTCTAGTTCACACATTTGTTCTTTTGAAATTGTGGGCGTGTCAGTGGGCGTGTCAGTGGGCGGATTTTAAAAATTCTTAAAATTCATTCGGGCCCCTAGAGAGTATATAGTTTAAATTTCAGCTTTCTAGCTCCAGTGTAAAGGAATTCATTTTTGCCGACGGGTGGACGGACGGACATAGTAGATGCACATTACTATCGATGCTGACCACGAATATATTACAAAAAACTGCAAGACTACACGTGACCTGCCTCAATATTAATGTAGGTCATCAATTCGCTAATAGATAAATATACCTATCCAACAACAATTTCCTTGAATTACGGCTGATACAACACAAATTTAATATTTCCGAATCAAATACCGAAGAAATAATATAAATCGGTACATATTTGAACGAGATACAGCGAAAATAGCAAGTCTAAAAATCCATAAATTCATAGTTCCTTATTTGATGGAAATACCGAAATTAGCGTTTATTCAATTTTTCCATCATACATTCTACTCGCAGACGACAAAGGCAGATTTCTAATTTTTCCATCATATCCCTCTCATCCTACATACTATTTGCCGAAGCGACGAAACATTGCAAATCATCAAAAGTATTCGGCTGTCACACAGAAAAATAAATAGCTATATAATATCAGAATGATTCGATAAAGAGAAATAGTAAAATTTAATACTCGTACACAAACCTGCCACCACTTTTGCTCCCGCCTCTGTCGAATTTGCCGTTTTCAAATTCGTGTTGATGAGACTACTATTAGGAATGTATATACAAAGGCTGTGGTTTCCACTATAAGGGTGCTGTGTATGTGTACTACAGAAAAAAGAAATCCCTTTAGCGCACGCAAATTATAAAAAAAAAAAAATCCTATATAACGGAGTTTGTTGGGGAACTACAACCTTATAGCCTGAGAAATAACCAGGACTTCAGATTGGATCGCCATCGTACTGTTAGCGGACAAAACAGAACAATGTATAATTGTTTATTTATGTACAACATGCTGCCGGCCAACATAAAAAATTGTGATAATGTGTTTACGTACAAAAACCTATTATTAATTTATGTAAAGCAACATTTTTAAATCTTTCTTTGTTAAAAAAAAATGTATTATAAATCTTTTGTACATTATTTTTAATGGCCACATGTGCCAAATTAAAGAAATCAAATCAAATCAAATTTCACAACCTAACATACGAGAACTCTAACTGTCCTCCAATTAAATAAATCGCTCCATCAAGCCATTGTAAAGTCCCATGCCAACACTATTTCTGGCGCGGTTCGGTCTCTTGACCGCTGCCATCTAGTTAAAGCATTTTAAATTTTCGATGTTTACTACATCAATGAGTTAGTTATTTGTATTCCATGCTGCAGAAACATTGGATTCTCAAGTTCGTTATGTGTGTTCGAGGAGGAAACTCAAAGAAACTCACCATAACATTCTCCTTGCACGGTATAAAACATAACTTAAATAACGCCTCGGCAACCAGCTCTCCAATTCCCTCCTCTCCGTTCATTCGTCGAATCATATTCACACAAATTTCGAGTATCTACTCAAAGTCGGGATACTCAATGCAAATGTCACGGATATTATCCTTTTCACATGCCTACAAAACGATACGCCAGTGCCTGTGGTAATACGCATTATTCATTTGCATCTACTTTCTCGTTATAACTACCTACTTTCCAAGATTCTAGTGGATAACATTATCATCTGATCGATCAACTTATTTTCCTCATTGTTCTGCACGAATTTGGAAACTAGATCGAGCGACAGCCGCTACACGCAGCGAAATGGCAGCATCAAGATATTTCTGGATCAACTCCATTTGAATGTCCATGTGTTATGATGTGTAATTCATTGGAATTGACTGAAAGGAATGGGATTGAAGGAATTATGTTTTTGAATGAGGTGTTATAAAAAATGATTATCGAGGTCTTTTATGATTCATAGCAGATTTGGCAGAATAGGCCTATTTACCCGATTACAACGTTTGGCATTCAAACCCTTTTCGCGAGTAACCGATTTGTCGACAGTGATATGACCTTTTTCCGAGCTTCATTTTCATTGAACCAGCCACTAACGGGCTGTAATTAGATAACTGAAAGTTTCTTCCAACGAACCGGTAAGAAAGAAAAACAAAAACCAAGAATCTATGAGTCAAAATCAGGCGCGTTCTGAACGGAAACGGAACGTTCTACCAAAGAGAAATTAATAACCGAGACGAAAAAGAAACGGCACATATTCCGGAATACTGAGCTGGTCCCCGGAGGACTCCCGACGACGAATTATATGTATATAAATGGATACTATTATATGTTTGAAGAAAAGGTAAATGGGACAAGAAAAGGTTTGCATAACCTATGTGGATGACCCTTCGATGTGCACATTAACGACAATCCTCCTCTGCTTTCTGAGAAATTCTAACTTTAGTTTTGATATCGCCCTATAATTTATCTTTCTTTGGGTATTTACAGCTCCCTAAATTCGAACTTGAGGTGAACTCCTGCGAGCGTAAAAACTTGGGATGCACAATACTCTTTCTGCTGATTTCTAATCGCCCGTAATTAATGTAACTCGAATGTGTTTGGGAATTCCAATCGTCCTCGCGTTCCAAATTTATCCTGCTGACGATCCTGCTGGATGGTGGGGCTAGCACTAGCCGACGCAACCTATTTGTGGCGGCGCGGCGGATCGGTAAAATTTCAGTGAGAGGGAATAGTCGCTCCATGACAAATCCTCATCGTCGCCCTATAGCCGAATAAATTTCCCTCCGATCTGCACCACTGTCGCGTTAATACGCCGTTGGTATGCCCGAGGTTCAGGAAAAGCAATTCCGAGGCAGTGCTATACTCTTCATATTTTTATTGTTACATTAAGGCTGGGATTCGAAAAGATAAAACTGTATTCGGTTAAAAATAATCATTATTGTTTCTCTTTCAATGTAATTCTAGTTTCATAACACAACTCACTTTAGCGTTCAACGCTTAAAAGTGAAAATATAGATGTTTTAACATTCCAGCTCGGATTCAAAAAGATAAAACTACCTATATTCGGTTTAAAATAATATTTAAGTTACCTATATACGAGTATATCCCGTTTACATGAGAGATTCAATCCGAATTGAACTCCATGTAAACGCAGATTGAAAGATTGAGGGATTCACTCAATCCGATCACAAAATTATCTGCGATTGGATTGAAAATCAGGATGTAAACGCAAATTGAAAGATCGAGAGATCGAGTGAGTGTGTGTGCGTGCCCTTTGTTTTCCTTTGTGTTGTTCACTTGACTGGGATTTTTGTTGCTCCTAACACAAGGCTGTCCAAAATACGTACATATTCAGTAGGAGGTGTGTAACTGAATTCTACTTCAATTCAATCTCTCAATTAGGTGAGAGCGAAAACCCGCCTCGAAAACCAATTCAGTTTTAATTCGATCTTTCGATTCGGTCATGTAAACGTACTAATAGGCAGGCATTCACAGGCAGCACACATTATTTCTAAATCAAGAGACTTGCACCCAAGTTTGAATTTACTTTTTTATTTATTTTTATGGATAGGTAATAGAGGTCTGCCAGAATGCATTCACTTGACTTTCTGAACTACTCTTTTCACTTTAATCTTACAAACTAATGTGCATTGAAAATGAGTTCAACTACGAGTATTTAAGACACAAACCGTGTATACAACATTTGCTCATAGTGATCGATTGAATACTACACTATTTGACTTCTCTCCTACTCGTAGCTCGTAGGTGCTTGACTCAAATGAAACAAGTACAAGACTAGTTAACTGTTAATAACACACCGAGTACAATGGGTAAAACGAGTATACCGAATGTAGTGGGTGGGATCTTTGATCGAGTGTAGGTGAAAATAATAATTTGAACAATCGTTTATTAGTTATCTACAGTTATACTTATTTGATAAAATGGAATAAATGGCCTAAATTAATTTGCGCAGTTTAAGAAATATTTGCACAGATATATGTACTACAATCACTTTATATAAGTATTCAACTATAGATTTAGACTTAGATAGATGGATAGATATATATTTATTTGTTATAAGCTTTGCTTTTACAAATTGATTGCCAATAGAATTTCACAAAATCGATAATGGTTTTTACATACATAAATAACAAAAGGTATAATTTTACACAAAACTTAAAATTTAGTTTTTTCAAACGTGATTATGAGCCTGCTCAACGGAAGGAATATCAATGCAGCACTAGGCAATATTGACCTCCAGACGCACACCTTAAGGTGGAATCATTTCCCATTTACTTTGGATCTTCGTCGTTAATGAAATACTCTTGAAAATCAAAAAAAAATCAAAGGGGTCAAAAATTGCATACGCGATGACGTAGTATTGCCTGCGACGGGAAAAAGAAACAATGCCGTCTTGCAATCTATCCCCAAAAGACTGAACCGGTGCTGTTTACTAATAACAGAAGCATACCACAATTCAAGCCACCAGGCATTAAGGGAATACCCGTGAAGGTGGTGGACAGTGAGAAATATTTAGGAGTTCTCCTCGACAGAAAGTTGACCTAGAAGTCAAATGTCGATGAGAGTTAAGAACGAGTGAATGCTTTCTACGCATGCAACCGTATCTTCGGTAAAATATGGGGACTAAACCACAAAATAATTCTGTGGCTGTATACGGCAAACGTGCGACCAATACTCACATACGTCAGCTTAGTCTGGTTAAGTCACGGGCAAGGTAACCAATCTCAAGGTGATGACAAAAATACAAAGACTGACATATATACGGACAACTTGCGCAATGAGATCAACACCAATCGCTGGCTTAAAAGCAATCCTCAATTAGACACTCCTGAATCTATACATGCAGGAATCGGCTGCAAAAAAATGCCTTGAGGATCAGCCAAACAAATAGCTGCAACCTGAGCCATTTAGGACATGCACTGATTTTGAACATGTAAGCAGGGAACAATGTCAAATCTGACTACATGTCTCTTTAACTAGACTTTGAAAGACTTTTGGGTTTCTCTTGCTCGATTCCGAAGTTATCGGATGACCACCTACACTTTACTGATCTTTTTGTGCAACTCAGCGACCGAACTACCGCATCAGTTAGCATGCAGTACGGTACTGCATTATTTAAATTTGTAATGAAAAACTCATATCATTCAGTGACGAATTGTTCGCAAACTGATGCTGTAATTCGGCCTAAGGTTCATTACAACCTACTTGATGCCATGGATCCGACTTCTTCTACTCAAATTTGGGCTAGATATCCTGTTTTCCGGCTAGGTCTCTTCTTGATTGTTAAAAGCACAGATTAGTTTGAAACATAACAATAAAAATTCATATAAATTGCCGCACAATAGTGCATTACTAGCAGAGGGGATTATAAATAGTTTAATCGAACATCGACCTTGAAGAGCAAAGGAACGAGATACTCGTATGTACACATATCCGAAGGATATTTATTTAAAATCTATCTAATGGTTTAAAATGGACTGGAATAATATCACACAGGGAAGGACGCTTTAAGTCAAACTTGTATCTCATTTTGGGCTAGAGCTAAAAGTTCGTTCCCGGCTTCCTGCACACAGCGCTCCTTCATTGAGCATACCTTCCCGTCTCTTTCTCTCACATCTAAAAACCCCAATACACCCCCGAAAGTAAACAAAAGAAAATTAAAGCGGGCAGTTACATTTTAAATAATGAAATATTAAAAAAAATCAGAAAGATTAAAGAGCGCGAAAACAACAAACGACGCAAACAAAAATCTAAGTTTAAAATTTGCGATGAACAAAAAGAATTGAAGTAGGTACATGCATATTCTCTTCGGCCAGTACGAAGAAATCAATTGCAATGCTTAAATTTTAACCCCCCACCCCAAGGAAATATTTCAAATACCGCAGTTTTTGTTCTTTATACAGACATAATTTAATTTAATAACAATCAGGCTTCCACACAAAAAATATAGAGTTATACCACAAGTACACTTTTTTATTACACAATTTATAAAATGTTCAAGTCGGTAAAACAAAAATAATATCGAATTAAAGGAAATTGGCGCCAAATCGGAAAAATATTGCAGAAACAGTGAAAGGGATAGGTACAAATATGAGCAAAAAACTTAACGTAATATTAATTTTAAATAAACCCATTCAAATCACTAGAGAAGTAAACAAAAAAAAAGCAGGATGACGCCAATTCCTAAATACACGCCATTACTTTTTTATAATTATTTCTGAGAATTCGACTATGCCTAAATGTATTTGATATTCATTTTCTATAACCAATTGTCAATGGAAATAAACACTTAATAATAAATCATTTAAATAATTAACTTACTTGAAAATTGGTTTCAGGAACGAAAAATTACAAATCAATTACTTATGTATTTTGCGTGAAAAAATTGTGGGAACACCTCACCTATCAACAATATAATAAAAGAGTGACTGTGACTGGCGATGGCGACTGGCCGGTAAACATGGATATTTGAAGACAGCTTGTTCTAGATGCCAAATATTAGGGTGAAAAAGACAACTAGTGGTTATTTCATGCTTGCAATTTGTGGGCGACATCTAGTGAGAATTTTGTCTTAATTAGATACATTTAGTTACCAACATAGGTTGTCCCCAAGTAGCGAGATTTAGAACCCAAAATTCTCACAGTTCAATTTTGAAGTTTTTAATTTCGTGTTTCATTTTTGTGGGATGAATTTCTAAATAAATAGTTTGGGAAACGAACCATTTTTTTTTCGAAAAATCATGGCAAGTTTGAGTCGTTAATAATAATAATAGTGTTTAATCTATTTACACAGCCAACAAATATTTTAAAAGAGTTTCTGTATTTACTTCTGATTCTTCCTTAATGGCGAATAGGCTGTGATCAGGATTAAAGTGATCATGGCCCTCCCAATTAACTGCTGCTCTACTGGCCCACCTGTATGGTTCGCCGGTTCGACCTCAGAAAATAACGGCAAACTTTCCGGTTTTGAATCACAACTTCACTGGGCCCAATCAAATGCTGGTGTTGCTGCATTTGTGTGATCCAGGAGGTTTTAGGCCTGCCTATCTTTCGCGTTTGCCTTGTTAACAGGGTTCGTAGGATTTCTGAACTGAGCCGGCCACGCTCAGTGGCCAGTGGCTCAGTGGTTAGTGTGTCGGACTACTAATCGAAAGGTCCACGGTTCAATTCCCGCCGGGGCCAAGTAACATTTAGATTTTTTTCCACTGCCCCACCTATTGCGAATTTCTGACAAACATCCAAGAGTATTGTCATGAGAAGCTTCTCAAAAAGTTGCCGTTCGGATTCGGCGTAAAATTGTAGGTCCCTTCCACTTCGCACAAGAAAATGGTTGGAGAAGCTAGGTTAGGCCCTATATGGGCCGTTAATGCCCAATATTTATTTATTTTTTATTGATCATAGATCCCAGATATTTGAACTTTTGCCAATTGGGAATCACTCTTCCATTCATATAAATGTCTGGAATAGGTCGGAGAGGATCAGCATTTCAAAATATAGTCGGGACATTCGAAAATATTCGTTTTCAATAACGCCCTTTTCCCAAAAAGTAGATACTACTCGTAGTACGAATCTATAGCGTTATGTAGCATTCTATGAAAATTGCTCGTGGAGAACACAAGCTTAAGCTGCTGCAAGCCAAGAACTTCGCGACAGCGCAGACCAAGCAGAGATTTAAATACGGTAGCAAATACCGCTTTAATGTCTGCGGTAATATCACCACGTGGTATCACCATCATTGAAATCATTGCTTGCAATTTCAGTGATTGCTAGAACTTATGGTTGGAATACATCGCAGTGAAAAGGTAATCCAATCGACCTGTATGTGTATATGCTTAATTCGTATGAGAAAAATCCAGCACCAGTTCCACAGTCCATCTTTGATCCGTCTGTAAACATGGATAACATGGATATCGATTCCTGGGTTCATTGTGCGAAGTGGTAGGGACCTACAATTTTACGCCGAATCCGAACGGCAATTTTTTGAGAAGCTTCTCATGACAATACTCTTGGATGTTTGTCAGAAGTTCGCAAGAGGTGGGGCAGTGGACAAAATTCTAAATGTTACTTGGCCCCGGCGGGTATTGAACCGTGGACCTTTCGATTAGTAGTCCGACACACTAACCACTGAGCCACTGGCCACTGAGCGTGACCGGCTCAGTTCAGAGATCCTATGAACCCTGTCAACAAGGCAAACGCGAAAGAGAGGCAGGCCTAAAACCTCCTGGATCACACAAATGCAGCAACACCAGCATTTGATTGGGCCCAGTGAAGTTGTGATTCAAAACCGGGAAGTTTGCCGTTATTTTCTGAGGTCGAACCGGCGAACCATACAGGTGGGCCAGTAGAGCAGCAGTTAATTGGGAGGGCCATGATCACTTTAATCCTGATCACAGCCTATTCGCCATTAAGGAAGAATCAGAAGTAAATACAGAAACTCTTTTAAAATATTTGTTGGCTGTGTAAATAGATTAAACACTATTATTATTATTAACGACTCAAACTTGGCATGATTTTTCGAAAAAAAAATGGTTCGTTTCCCAAACTATTTATTTAGAAATTCATCCCACAAAAATGAAACACGAAATTAAAAACTTCAAAATTGAACTGTGAGAATTTTGGGTTCTAAATCTCGCTACTTGGGGACAACCTATGTTGGTAACTAAATGTATCTAATTAAGACAAAATTCTCACTAGATGTCGCCCACAAATTGCAAGCATGAAATAACCACTAGTTGTCTTTTTCACCCTAATA
Source organism: Portevinia maculata (assembly GCA_949715645.1). Lineage (NCBI taxonomy): Eukaryota > Metazoa > Arthropoda > Insecta > Diptera > Syrphidae > Portevinia > Portevinia maculata. Next base: position 360,389,605 of record OX454525.1, on the reverse strand, counting down.
TTTGGCATCTAGAACAAGCTGTCTTCAAATATCCATGTTTACCGGCCAGTCGCCATCGCCAGTCACAGTCACTCTTTTATTATATTGTTGATAGGTGAGGTGTTCCCACAATTTTTTCACGCAAAATACATAAGTAATTGATTTGTAATTTTTCGTTCCTGAAACCAATTTTCAAGTAAGTTAATTATTTAAATGATTTATTATTAAGTGTTTATTTCCATTGACAATTGGTTATAGAAAATGAATATCAAATACATTTAGGCATAGTCGAATTCTCAGAAATAATTATAAAAAAGTAATGGCGTGTATTTAGGAATTGGCGTCATCCTGCTTTTTTTTTGTTTACTTCTCTAGTGATTTGAATGGGTTTATTTAAAATTAATATTACGTTAAGTTTTTTGCTCATATTTGTACCTATCCCTTTCACTGTTTCTGCAATATTTTTCCGATTTGGCGCCAATTTCCTTTAATTCGATATTATTTTTGTTTTACCGACTTGAACATTTTATAAATTGTGTAATAAAAAAGTGTACTTGTGGTATAACTCTATATTTTTTGTGTGGAAGCCTGATTGTTATTAAATTAAATTATGTCTGTATAAAGAACAAAAACTGCGGTATTTGAAATATTTCCTTGGGGTGGGGGGTTAAAATTTAAGCATTGCAATTGATTTCTTCGTACTGGCCGAAGAGAATATGCATGTACCTACTTCAATTCTTGTTCATCGCAAATTTTAAACTTAGATTTTTGTTTGCGTCGTTTGTTGTTTTCGCGCTCTTTAATCTTTCTGATTTTTTTTAATAGGTGTTTCATTATTTAAAATGTAACTGCCCGCTTTAATTTTCTTTTGTTTATTTTCGGGGGTGTATTGGGGTTTTTAGATGTGAGAGAAAGAGACGGGAAGGTATGCTCAATGAAAGAGCGTTGTGTGCAGGAAGCCGGGAACGAACTTCTAGCTCTAACCCAAAATGAGATACAAATTTGACTTAAAGCGTTCTTGCCTGTGCGATATTAATCCAGTCCATTTTAAATCATCAGATAGATTTTAAATAAATATCCTTCGGATATGTGTATTGTATCTAGTTCAGCTTCCTTTGCATGGTCGATGATCGATTAAACTATTTATAATCCCCTCTGCTAGTAATGCACTATTGTGCGGCAATTTATATGAATTTTTATTGTTATGTTTCAATCTGTGCTTTTAACAATCAAAAACAATTTAATGAGTTTTTTTTAAGACCTAGCCGGAAAACAGGATATCTAGCCCGAATTTGAGTAGAAAAAGTCGGATCCATGGCATCAACTAGGTGTGTTTAATGAACCTTAGGCCGAATTACGGCATCAGTTTGCGAACAATTCGTCATTGAATTATATGAGTTTTTCATTACCTACAAACTAAAATAATGCAGTACCGTACTGCATGCTAACTGATGCGGTAATTCGGCCGCTGAGTTGCACAAAAAGATCAGAAAAGTGTAGGTGGTCAAGCGCTAACTTCTTAGACGATAATCGTCCAAGCGATAGCAGGTAACAAGATCGTTATCCATTTGTTTCCCGTGCTTAATGATCGTGTGGTCCTAGTGCAAAAATCTGGCATAAACCAATTATACACATTTCGCAACTAAAAACGGCGTTGTGTCCACTCTTGTGACAGCTGATTTTCTGTGAAATTACAGACGCACATATATTCACGAAACCAAGGCTCGAATTTATTATTACCGTACAATTCATTTAATTTTTACTTTACAAATTAATTTTCCTTTATTCAATTATTCACTGTATGCAAATAAGTGTGGTTGTTTGCGGGGTAGTAAATTATATAGTCTCCTAACCGATGTTAGCTAAGACACTGTCGTAATTAGCAATAAAAGTTATTTGTGTTTGACATTTCAAAATTGCGAGGAGAATAGCAATGAAAAAGATTTAATTTTTTATAATTAATTGCATTTATATCATTTTGTAGCACATAAAAAAGATCTTAAGTCTATTGTTATATGTAATTAAAAATGATAATTGTCTGCCAAATATGAAAATCGATTCGAGACGAAACCTCGTTAGCTATCACGCAAATGACATCGACTTGACGACAAGTATCGAACTACTACGAAATAGTGAATGGTCAAACATCGTCCATGGTCAAGCAATGCAGGAATATTGACGAAACGATTTCGTCAGACTTACTATAAACTTAAGGAATGACCCCCCAGTGGCAAACTATGCACTTCGCCGCGAGTCGCATACTATGCGATTCATTCAGTTCGCTTCGTGGCGATGGTGGCACATATGCACAACGATGGAATATCGACTTTTCAAGAGATTTTCATAGTTAACCTCATATATTCACAAACGTTTGCTATGGAAAGATAACATACTTTGTTTAAAAAAATAAAAAAAAACTAAGTACATGAACTGCTCCGTTGTTTTTCTGCCCTTGATGTTAAAGATATGAGTGAGTTTCAAAATGCATCGGATGCGTTTTGATACAGTCATAAATTCCAAAACGAAAATAGTGACGAAGCCGCAAGTTTCAAAACGCATCCTAAGTTATTGATGCGCATCGATATTTTGTTCGATGCTTTCGTTTGGCACTGGCATCAAGGTTGCATTGCAGATGCGTATCAAAAAAGTAGTACTACTGAATGGAAATTTTTCTTGTTACCTTTTGGAACTAGGCCCATTTTTCAGTATTTTTTATTGTCTTACATTTTCCATTACACCGCTAACAACCTTCGTCATCAAAACATCTTTCGCATTTGAAGTCGACCAAATGACGGTCTCATTTGCATAGTAGCGCGAATGAAGTAGAGCGAAGTGCGATAGTATTCGCCAGCAAATTGCGAAGTACCGAAATGCGATTACGCCTGAAAATGTGTTTCGCGGCGAAGTGTTATAGTTAGCCTCAGGATTTGGTTCCATGAGTATAAATCTTCCCACAAAGTGTTTTACATTCTATCACTTTCTGTTCCCTGAAGCTATTCAAATCAGTTAGGCACACGACTTTTTGCAAATAGCTTTGGGGAAGCGAAAATGAGTCAAATTTGAAAACTCAAATCGTACTGATGTCAACTGATTTAATCTTTGCCATGAGATGGAGTGTTTCTTAGTTAATTGTTACAAATGAAGAGAAATCAAGAGAATAACATGGACCAAGTTTAAATTGTAAACTACTGGTCAAATCGGCATCGTCAATCAATGGCTAAATGCTCATAAGAAAGCAGTGAGGATTATTCTTTTATTATCTGGTTGGTTGGTTGGTTGGTTGGTTTTAAGTGGCTGTAATTCCCGTCATCTGACGAGGGAAAACACAAATAGCGCAATGAGCGCCGTTTTGATACCACAACGGGACCTAAAATTAAAGGGCGAGATGGATATTATTAAGGGGGCTCAAAACCATCCTGTGGAGTTGAGGAATTTGATGATGTTGTTGAAGTGGATGGTATGAATGGCCGAGAGGTCATTGTAAAACGGATGACCTAGTGCGCTGCGTCTGGTTTTGGCTAAAGCCGGACACTCACAGAGAAGATGGAACACTGTTTCACTCTTTTCTGTGTCAGAGCAGCTGCGGCAGTGGGTGTTGTGAGGGATGCCAAGCTTGGCTGCGTGAGTGCCTAAAGGCCAATGGCCCGTACTGATTGCCGTTAGTCTGGCGACATCAACACGCGTTCTGGCTAAGAGGTTGTTTGTTCTGGCATCATCGTAGGTTGGCCAAATCTTTTTTGAAATGACACAGTCCGAACGATTCGTCCATCTAGTCTCGGCCCCTGAGATGAAGTGCAGGAGGATTTCTCTCTTTACATATCCCAGCGGAGGGAAAACTTCCTCCGCATGTGATACGCACAGAGCAGAGCCACGTCTGGCGAGTTCATCGGCTCTCTCATTTCCATCAATGTTCCTATGGCCGGGAACCCAGACGAGAGAGATATCTAGCCGATGACAAGCCTTATTCAGCGTATCCCTGCATTCCACCACATGCTTGGAAGTAGACTTAGTTGAACTAACAGCCTTAATCGCGGCCTGACTGTCGACGAAGATGCCTATTTTTTTTCTGTGTGTCAATATGTTGAGAAGCAGTCTACACGCCTCCTTAATTGCAAATACTTCTGCTTGAAAGACGCTGGCTGCGTTGGGAAGGCGAAGGGTTTTAGAAATATCTAGCTCTGTAGAGAAAATGCCAGCTCCTACTCCACAGTTCATCTTGGAACCATCTGTGAAGATAGGTATGTCGAATTCATTTACGACCGCATTTTCTTTCCATTCTGATCTAGAGGGGAATCTCACAGAGAAGCTTTTATGGAAGTTGAGTTTGGGTGTAATGTAGTCTGTACCTATTAGACCTATGCCTTCGGGAAGTGAAAGAAGGATGCTGGTATGGCCATATGGCCTTTCCGACCAGCATTTAGATTCCTTTAATCTAACAGCACTACACGCTGCAATGTTTTTGATATACAGATCCACTGGCAGAAAGTTGAGAATCACATTGAGCGCCTCGGTCGGGCTTGATCGAAGGGCTCCAGTGATTCCAATTCCAGCTGTTCTTTGGATTCTGCTTTATTTATTGACGTTGTAGGCTTTACTTAAAGCGGGCCACCATACCAGGGATCCGTAGGTGAGGATGGGACGTACCACCGCTGTGTACATCCAACGAACCATCTTTGGTTGAAGCCCCCACTACTTGCCGAAATTTTTGCTACAGGCGTAGAAAGCAACGCTTGCCTTCCGCACTCGGTGTTCGATGTTGGACTTCCAGTTGAGTTTGGGGTCAAGCGTGACTCCAAGGTATTTTGCGCTGGTGGATAAAGGAAGATTTTGGTTATTTAAGCGGGGAAGTGAGAAGATTGGTATTTTGGTTTTGGTGGTGAAAAGCATCAGTTCAGTTTTGCTTGGGTTAACGCTTAGGCCACAACTTGTAGCCCACCCGCTAATCTTACCCAGTGCTCTTTCCATGATTTCACTTATCACGGTCGGAAACATTCCTGATACTAGAACAACCACGTCATCCGCATACGCAACGACTTTGATACCCTCCCTGTCGAGACTTGACAGGATTTTGTTAAGAACTATAATCCGTAAGAGAGGCGAGATCACCCCACCTTGAGGTGTTCCTCTACTTACTGATTTGGTTAGAAGGGTATTGCCTAGTTTTGCTTGAATGATCCTCGTTTTGAGCATGGAAATGATCCAAGAAGCGACGAAGTCCTCTACGCCTAGTTCTAGGAGAGATTCCTGGATCGATTCAGTGTGGACGTTGTTAAACGCGCCCTCTATATCTAAGAAGGTGGCTAAGGTGTATTGGTGATGGAAGAGTGACCTTTCGACTGTACGCACTACCTCATGAAGAGCGGTCTCCGTCGACCTGCCCTTGAGGTATGCGTGCTGTGAGTTGCATAAGGGAGACCTTTCAAGGCCTGTTCTTATGTGAAGGTCAAGTACGCGTTCTAGGGTTTTGAGTATGAAAGAGGTTAGGCTAATAGGACGGAAGTCCTTCGCGGATCCGTGACCTCTTTTACCAACTTTCGGTATGAAAACTACTCGGACATACTTCCACGACTGAGGTATGTGATTTAGTAGGATACTGCTTCTGTAAATTTCAACTAGTAGGGGCACAACTATCTCGTCATGTTTTTGAAGCATGATGGGGAGAATGCCATCCTGCCCTGGTGATTTATACGGAGCAAAGCTGTGAATGGCCCAGAGAATCTTTTCCTTGGTTATAATGCGCTCAATCTCCTCCTGGTGAGAGGGGAACTCTCCCCTCAATTGGGGCGGAAGTACGCAGTAGTCAGTGCAACCAGGAAAGTGTGTGTTAAGTAGAAGCTCCAAAGATTCGTCAGTGGATTCCGTCCAGGTTCCGTCCGTTCTCTTGATAAAAGATGGACTGGAGTGTCCTTTGGATAGAATCTTACTGAGTCTTGCAGATTCCTTAAGAGAATCGATGGATTGGCAGTATTCAGACCATGCTTGTGTCTTAGCTGATCTGATAGATTTTTTATAGAACTTTAGGCAATCCTTGTAGGGTTGCCAAAACTTATGCCTATAGCAGATGTTGAAAATGTCCCTAGTCAGCCTTCTGAGGATGGTTAGGTCGTCATTCCACCACGGCGGTAAGGTTTTTTTTGCTATATTTAACGGGACACGATGCCTTAAAAGCTGTGTTCATAGCTTTGCCTAGTGCAAACGCAATTGTGTCCAGTTCTGCACCTGATTCAATTTTCAGGTGTGGTAGATTAGGGAGTTTAGAATTCAATATTTGACCGAATTTCTTCCAGTCAATTCTTTTTGGGTTTCTGTACGGAGTAGGAGTATCTATCTTGATACTCAGATTGAAGAGTATCCACTCGTGGTCCGAAAAGGACTTTAGGTTGGAGACTCTCCAATTCTCAACCCTGAAGATGTCATTGTTTGTTTTGAGTGTAATGTCTAACACTTCTTCCCAGCCGTTATGAGTTTCCGTACTTGGAAATATAAAGGTAGGGGTGTTACCTATATTACATACACATAGATCTGTAGTTAAAGGAAAATCAAATAAAGACTCACCTCGTTCATTTATTTCTTTGCTGCCCCAAAGATGATGTCGAGCGTTAGCGTCACAGCCTATGAGCAGACTGCCTTGTCTCGCTTGTATCTCTGCTGTGAGTTGCTGCACTTCTTCTGGCGGGGATGGTTTATCGTGCGCCATATAAGCGGATGATATGAGTGTGGTTTGGCCCTGGGTGAGTTCAAGCTTAACGACGGTTAGATCACCCGAGCTGAAGTTGGGACATAAGAAAGCGTTAATGTATTTTTTAGCTAAAATGCATGTTCTTGGCTTACCGACTTCTTTTTTGTAAAAAAGGTTGTAGTTGCTGTCTGAGAGGCCCATTATGGTAGTCTTCCTGACCCAGGGCTCTTGAATGATGCCGATGTCAATGTCTTCCTCTCTGAGGAAGACCAGAAGATTCTCCGATGCACATTTCGAGTGCTGGAGATTCGACTGGATGACTTTCAGCATGTGAAGATTGGGTGTTGGAAGCGATCGCCAGTTCCTCCACCACCATATTGGCAGCGGCGACATCGTCTATGTCATCCTCGGGTACTGTCGATCGGAAGATCTTGAGTTTGGCGGGCCGTATGCCAAAACTCAGCTTGTAATCAGCTGCTTCTAGTGCCCCTAGGCACTCCTCGTTGATTAGCAGCAGGTAGGATAAGCTGTTTTTCTTGGGTTCTTCTGCCTTTATGACAGCCCAATCGTCCATAGGAATGGTCGGATTTTGAAGCTTGAGGCACTTAAGCAGACTCAGAGTCTATCTTCATAACCGGTAGCCAAATACGGGCCCTAGGTCTCGTGGGGATATCCTTGGCAGGGATGAGTTTAAGCTTTAAGCCCTCCCAAGCTTCGGCGATCTTGTCGATGTATGAGCCAAGAAAATCCTTAGAGTACTGGTCCACGCATTTAATCACCCGATATCCTCGTACCATTTCTGCGCAGTCGAAACTGGGTAATTGGTTGTCAACTCCGGAGAGCACGTGTTCCACAACCATCTCTGATAGTTTGGCTTCGATGCTACACCAACGGTCCGACACTGTTTTGCCGTTTTTTGACAACTCGTCTATAATGGCGACCTGAAGATGGTCCCTCACCACCTCGGTGAAGGTTCTGGTAGCCTGTGAAGTGGATGGCCCCTGGAAGTTATTTAATCTAGGGGCGATCTTGGATCTTTTAGAGGTGTGAGAGGTCTCATCTTGGGACCTGTTTCTCTTCACACTCTCTTTCTTTTGTTGATTTTGCCTAGGGTTGTTTTGGTAGTTGACGTACTCGTCCACCACCTTTTGGTACTTTATTTTGTCCTCTTTATCCCTCTCTAGAGTCGCGCCAGTCTCTTCATTCTTCGCAATCTTTGCAAGAATGTAGACAGCCCAGTTGTAACGTGACTTCAAGAGAGAGCCAGAGGACTTCTTGAGTTTGGGTGCACTATGGCTGGTGCTCCCAGTTGTGGGTTTTTCAGTTATATTGAGTGGCTTTTGGATACTATGGCTGGTATCCTCGGCCATAACTGTAGAGTTGGAAGTGGTAGGTTGATCGCCTGAAGGAATGCTATGGCTGGTGCTCCTTAGGCTTGAGGGGTCAACTACTGTCTCCTGGCTGGAGGCTAATAGCTCCTCCTCGGAAGAGGTCCCTAAGGGGGATTCTTCCTTTTTTGTTTTTTTTGTATTTTTTTTATTATTTTTTTTATATTTTCTGTTTCTGTTTCTTTTATGTTTTGGTTTTTGTTCATTTTGTTATTAGGGTCCCACGAGTACGTCCGGAAAAGAGAGTCCATCCCGGCAGAGCCGACTTACCGAGATAAAGCACTTAATACAACCGACCTTGCCTGGGCGTCGGAGGGAGCTCGTGCGCGACTGGTTTTACCCCCAGCCTTTCATCCTTGGGTACGGTTTGCTATATGCTCGCTCCACCACTGGAATTAGGTTGGATTTAAAGGTTTACTCCTACCTCACACTAATGTAATGGATCACGACAAACGATTGAGACGTTAGCGTAAATCCTTGGCTGACACTAACCGTTTAACCGGTTAGCCATTTTCAGGCGGGCGCCCACGTGAAGGACTAAAGTGTGAGGATTTTGCCCAGCCCATTATCTGGTTGGAGTCAAATGTTATTTCTATCAAAAAATGTTCAATTTACTAGGTACCTACCTATTTCCAATTGCGACAACATATTTTACAAATTATCTTATTTTTTCCTGAGCATTTTTTGAAATCAGCTAGTGATTTAATGACATTGCATATTTCGGTTTTTTAGACGTTAAATGATTTTTATATGAAAAAATAATCTACTTATTTGGGAAGATTATGTATAATAATGTACATTCATTTCTTGATTTTGAAAGAACAGAATACTTGAATTCTCTTGAAAAATCAAACAAAAATATTTAAGAATACATATAAAGATTTTTCTAAATTGTAAAACGTCAGCATTGAAACCAATGCTCTTCAATGAAACAAGATCAGAGCAACAGCATAAGTTCCTAAACTTGCTGCTTCTGTGCAGATTCTACCAATCTTGCGACGACGTTTTCCCAACCAACTTTCAGTTGCCTATATTTAAGTAATTTTCTGTGTTGCTTACATTTTTTTGTTGTTGTGTGTTGCGCTTTCATATGTGTTTCATACCACGCCTGCCGATTATTCGTCGCCTGAGAATTGTTTTGTTCCATACGCCACTTTTGTCATTTTTGAGTTAGGAACGGATTTTATGGTAATTTTGTATGCTCTTTTAAATCTGTGATTCGATTTGCTTTTAGTCTTTCCAATCCCGAGATATCGAACATCGACTTTGTCCCATATCCACCAAAATCAACAGTTTGTAGAATTGTTTTGTGCCATAAACCATTTTTTGGCGTTTGGCACAAATTTTCCATATAATTTATAGCAATTTTTTGGGGAGAATTGTTCACGGCGACAAGAGATACAGAAAATATTAACAAAGTTGAGAATTCGTTTGTCCTACGTGCACTTGTGTTAAAGAAGAGCTATGTATGTGGAACACTGATCGCAAACAAAATTTTAGTATTGGTTTGTTCCACCTCCATTACAGTTGTGTAGATAATATTCGATATTATGAAGATATGAATTCGGTGCCGTGATGAATAGTGCTGCAAACGCAAAACCTAGTTGCAGACGTACGAGCAGTCAATCATTGAATACATTTGGTTTCAATAGATGTGTTAAATGAACCTTAGCTGCACAGAAAAGTACAGAAAAAATCAGAAAAGTACAAGATTTGGTGTTCCATGAGTAAAAAACTTGCCGCAAAGTGTTCTACATTCTGTCAATTTGTGTTCCATAAAGCTGTGCAGATCAGTAGCACTAGTTTTTCTGTACTGTTTGAGGTAGGGCAAGTGAGTGAAATGTGTCAGATTTGAAAATTCAAATTGTACTGATGCCAACTGATTTATTTGCTTGGCATGAGATATCGTATTTCTCAGTTTAATGTTACAAATGTTCGCATATTTATTAAAAAAAAATTGAAAGAATAACATGGAACGAGTTCAAATTGTGATCAAATCGACATCAGGATTATCTATTTGAAATTTCGCAGCTGAGAGGAGAACATTATGACCCGAAGCTGTACTTTTCTGATCTGATTTGATCTGACATTTTTCACTCACTGGTTTAATGCTAAACACTTTAAATAATTTTCTTATTTTATTGTATTTTTTGAATAAAAACTTTGTTAACAAAAAAGATAAAATCGATTTTTCTTTTTTAAATTTTAGCATCCAACTCTATGCTTTCTTGCCTTTCAGATATTTTTTAGGAAAATTGCTTTGTGCCATATCCATTTTTTTGTGTTCCACGTGTATGAACAAAAAAAAACAGTTTCAAAATGTAGGAGGTGGGACACAAGTCAAAAAAGGAGACCTTTACGTTAATTAACGTGGCTTGTTAACGGTTTGGCAAAGCACTTTGAAAATTGGTAGGTGAACTCTTTATAAGACTAACTTCAAATTAAAAAAATAAAAAAAAAATCGTATCACAGTTTCGGAGTACCAAGCACGCAAACCTTTAAATGCGTTTTTCTCGAAAAAGTGCCAATGGCATATGGAACAAGACAATTCTCTGGCGACGTATTGCTGTTCTAATTTTTCCTATAATAGCTGCATTTTATTATCGCTTTTAGTGCTCCATTTTGCAATGTTGGCTTGTTTATTACTCGAATACCTCTGTATACAGTTCCTTGCCGTATTATTAGACCCAGCATAAAAAAAAAAAAATTTTGTCTTAAATGGTTGCTGTGACTAAATTTGTAATAAATATGTTCTAGATTGAATTTGTTTACTATAATATATAATATCAGGAATAAAAAAATGACGGAAAGGTTTTGCTAGTTAGTAAATATTGATTTTTTTTTTTATTTAAGAGTTGGGGATGCATGCTTTTCCTAAAAATCAATATTTGGTGTGCTCTCCTTTTGCAGCTATAAGTGCCTTTATTCGCCGTGGCATGCTTTCTATGCAAGATTGCACGGTTACTTGGATATGTGGGTTGTGATTCCACTCGAAAATGATCTGCTCCATCAGCTGCCTTTTCCTGGTTATGGCACTTTTAGCCACCGCCCGCTTCAAGAGCTCCCAAACATTCTCAATCGGATTCATGTCCGGGGAATTTCCTGGCCAATCCAAAACGTTGATGCTCCTTTCTTGAAGAAAGGCAGTTATGCTCTTGGCTTTGTGGCAGGGAGCCCCATCATGCATAAAAATGGGTTGCTCGCCCACAAAAACCCATTCTTCAAGCTGCAGTAGCAGCCTTGTTTCCAGGACCTTCTTGTATTGATCCTGCCGCATAGTCTTCTCAACCAGATAGAACCGCCCTGTGCCTTTCACAGAAATAACTGACCAAATCATTATGGATGGGGGATGTTTAATTGTGGGCACAATGCACTCTGGTTTATTTTGTTCGCCCGGTCTTCTTCTGACAAACTTCGTTTTTTCCATCATTACTTGGAAAACAGATTCGTCAGAGAAACAAACCTGCGAAGTTAAAGAAATAACGATTTTAAGGTTAAAAATTAGTTGTACTTTTATGACCTTATTTTCCAATCTTCAACAGTGAATTTTTTGTATTTATGAGCCCAGTCGAAACGCTTTCTAATCATGGTGGCAGTCAGCTTTGGTTTTCGAGCTGGTTTTCTGGCAAAAAGACCGATTTCAGCCAATCTACGCTGCCCTGTTCGCTGGGAAATTCCAATTCCTTCATCGGGAACCTTTTTCGCCAACAGGGAAACTGGTAATTTTCGATATGCCGTGCAAATATCCCGAATTTTGCGGTCTGTTCTGGGGGTTGTGTTGCGAGGCCTACCGCAATTACTCTTCCTCTTCGGGCTTAAAGACACCCCAAGATCCATTTTTTTTAATTTTCTTAGCAGAACTTCGCGACACTCCAACTACACCCGCAATATCATATTGGGATAGGTTGGATGCCTTTAATAGGCCAACAACTTTCTTCGGGGAGAGGTCTGACCCTTTTCCCATCTTTCGAACGATTGAATACTAAAATTTTTTTTTTAATATAATGACTATCTGTATGCATAGTTTTACCCATAAACAAAAGTAAAACATCAGAACTTACCGAAAAACACGAGCTTTATTTGAGAGAAATAACTTTTATATGCAAATAATTTTAAGGCACTTTTTGAACTTTTTAGTCACACAACCATTCACTACTTAATAGAAACTTCAAATGTTGCATAATATACCGTAATGAAGACTCAAATAAAGCCTAATAATTACCTAGGTAACGCAAAATATAAATGAAACATAGGGGCGGGCTACAGTCCGCTTGGGCGAACTGTTGGATACCCTATTCTTATTCCTATCCCTCACAAGTGGGCGTGACAAAAGTCTAAGTATGGTTGAATTGTTAAGAACGCTCTACATATTCTGTTATATAACATTTAAAAGATTTTATCAAACAAAAACGAAGCTTTTGTAAAAAAACGGTCCCTAGCTCAAACTTTGGTTTTTCAAAAAAAAAAATTGTAAATTGTGGGCGTGTCAGTAGGCGGATTTTGAAAATATTTACACATGAGCATAAAGGGCCCCCTAGAGAGTATATATTATAAATTTCAGCTCCCTAGCTCAAACTTTGGATTTTCAATAAAAGTTTTTTTTTTTAAATTGTGGGCGTGTCAGTAGGCGGATTTGGAAAATATTTACACATGAGCTTAAAGGGCCCCTAGAGAGTATTTATTATAAATTTCAGCTCCCTAGCTCAAATTTTGGTTTTTCAATAAAATTGTTTTATTTTTTTGTGGGCGTGTCAGCGGGCGGATTTTGAACATTTTATATCCCGACCAGTTTTAGGAGTCATAGATCATATATAAAAAATTTCAGCTTCCTAGCTCAAAATTCGATTTTTTCCAAAATTTTGTTTTTTTGAGTTTGTGGGCGGATTTCAAAAATTCGTAAACTTGATTATTTCGGGACCCTAGAGAGTATATGGTTAAAATTTCAGCTCTCTAGGCCCAGTTTAAAAGCCTAATTTTTGCCGACGGACGGACGGACGGACGGACATGGCTAGATCGGCATTACTATCAACGCTGATCATAAATATAGTAACTTTTAGGGGTCTACGGGCAATATTAAGGTATGTTACAAACTATGCGTCAAAATTAATATACCCTTAGAATAGGGTATAAAAATAAAAGAAGCCTACTTCATACTTTTTAAATAATTTAAAAAAAAAATTTGAATTTTTTTACTTGGGTCTAATAATATGGCAAGGTACTGTATATAAATACATATATTTTTTTATAATTTACGCGCACTAAAGGGATTTTTTTTAATACCCTTATCATGTATTGGCTACACAGCGCGGGCGTTAGGGAAATTAGGATTAGAAGAAAAGGAGAGTTGCCGATGCACGTTGGTTTTGAATGTTGGTATGTTATAATGTAAAGGAAAAATAGAGCGTGGAAGAGTATTCCACATTCGTGTTGTACGGCTGAGGAAAGACTCTTTGTACTTCACTGTACGTCCGAATACAGGCTTGAAGGTGAACAGATGGGCATTCATTGCATGGCGGGTATTGCGGCTGAAATGTTCAAGGGGTGGAATGCAACTGGCTATTTCGTTAGAGCACTTATGGTGGAAGTACCGATAAAATAACGAAAGACAGGAGACATTACGACGATGACTAAGAGAGTCAATCGATCTCGCGATGTCTCGCTCGCCAATGAGTTTTATAACGCGTTTTTGGATCCTGTCAAGTAGCTCCAAATAAGTTTTTGGTGCACCAGACCAGATATGAGCGTTGTACTCGAGTTTCGGACGAATAAACGCCTTATAAATTGTAGCCAGATCAGAAGGGGTGAAATATTTCTTACATCGCTTAAGGAAGCCTAGACATTTCGCAGCTTTCTTGGCGGCATCGGATATGTGGTCATTCCAACGAAGGTTGTCATTGGCAAACATACCGAGAATGGAAAGTCTTTCGGTTTCAGCGATGCAAGTGCCATTCATGGATAATGGCAGTGTATGTGGGTTTTGCTTTAATGACAGGAGACAGCATTGTGTTTTGGAAGTATTAAATTCCACTCTATTGGTTGTACCCCACTGAGTTATGCTGTTAAGATTTTAATTCAATGAGCTTAACATACGTTGCCGTTCCAGTTCCACACCCGAAGCAGTGGGACGTGACCCAGGAAACGAGTATGAAAAGCTGACGGTACTTTCATCAGCAAAGGAATTGATTGGATTAAAAGTAACAGACAGGAGATCATTTATAAAAATGAGAAAGAGAGTCGGGGATAGAACGGAGCCTTGGGGGTCACCAGCATTTATTTGGTGAGTTGCAGACTTGAAACCGTCAAAAACAACTTGAATTGAACGGTCCGAAAGATAATTTCTAATCCATTGAAGAAGAGTATCATCGATTCCAAATGCACGCATTTTCGACAAGAGAGCTTGATGCCAAACTCTGCCAAATGCCTTTGAAATATCAAGCGCAACAATCTTACTTTCACCACCTTGGTTAAGAGATTGGTTCCACTTTTCGGTTAGATATGTCATCAAATCACAAGTAAATATAGTATTCTCACTTCGTGTAAACGACGCGACAATGCCAAAAGGAGCTACATAAATGTTTCGCGAAAAAGTTTATATATAATGTTAGAGGACATCAAATATATATATTTTTGTATTTATTTATGTTGTTGATACTAATATGTATGATACTAATATTTACAGGTAGCGGCGGTGGCGGATGAAGCAAGGAGGTCGGAAAGGTGTGGGGTTTGGGGGGGGGTTTTGCAAAGAACATGTTTCTACAATTTGTGTGTATGTGAAGATCGGTGAAGGATAGTCGCATTTCAGCAGTGAGGATTCTCAAATAGTTTATAAATCATATTTGCATGTGAGGCAAAGATAGAAATATGTAGTGACAGAGACTAGTAAGAGTATGTGCCACCGCTAGTGTTTGGCTTGCAAGCTGCCGTATGGTATTCGTGAACAATTAAAAATGGTTTATTTGTTGGTTCGTTATATAAAAGGGCAGTCATTCATAATCGTTATTAAAAATCATATGAAGTAGGTACTCAGTTTGTTTCCATATGTGAATGTGGAACACTCTTCCACGCATTGTTTTTCCTTCACATTATTACCTACAAACATTCAAAACCAACGTGCATCGGCATCTCTCCTTTTCTCCTCACCCTAATTTCCTTAACGCGCGCGCTGTGTAGCTAATACATTATAAGGGTCCCAACCCCTTTAGTGCGTGTTTATTATAAAAAAAAATACACAATCGAATCTCCAAATACCAGCGGAATATTTCATTTTGTTTTTTACAAACAGCCGAGTTGTGTTTATCAGTTTGGGCAGCGTAATGTGATAAATTTAGGTACCTATTCTTTTTGGTAATATAATTAACACAAAGTATGTACATACTTATATAATGTGTGTTCGGAACTGTTTTATGAAAAAGGATGCAACTGGCGACATGACCCTACATCGGTCATGTCGCCAGTTATTGAACACTAAGTTCTGCTTTGCAAATATATCTACTGCACGCGATGCGTCCTAGAGATGTTATGTTAGAAAATATGTAGTGTGAAAGGGAATCTTAAAAATATTTAACTTCTATTTACATAAGGTTTTAATAACTACATATGTATTGCCAATTTTTTTTAAACAAATATAAACTGAAAAAAGTCAAATTCCTCAGAAGTCGAACACCAGTGTCCATTACCCGAACACAAAGTTGTCTAATTTCAAACATCGCGGAACCTTTTTGGATGGTTATTTCCGTTACTACAGCTCTGTCCTTACTTAACGGTTCCGACACTCTTAAGGTTAACTCCTATCGTTCTTGAAATGAGTTTTTAATTCTTTCACTTTTTTTTAATAACATCCAGGAGTTAATTTTGCATTTTAGGAATTACTGTCCGTAGCAAGATCATTTATGGTGCGACCTCATGGCGAAAAATTTAAGCATGTGGAAGCATTTTTTTTTTTTGTCGGGGTGTGTGAAACTTTCTGCACTGGAGCACTCAGACTCAATACTGGTCCATTGTACTACCAGGCAGACACACCACATTTTACTGTGGGAATTTACTCGTTTTTCTAAGAAAAACGAGAAGGCGCTTCAATGATAGGGAGCTTAGGTTTACAGCACTCACCATATCCGCACCAAAAACCTGCCACCTGATACGAGCAAAAGCAGGACAATCACAGAGGAAATGTTCCGCAGTGTCGTCGCTTTCTCCACAGGCTAGTTAGTTTGGAAGCATAGTAGGTATAAATTGTTTTGGGCTTAATGATTTATGTGAAAACTATTGGGATGAACGTTCTTATGTATTTTTTGTTTTTTTTTTTTATTCAAACTAAAATCGCTTTGAAAAGTAAAAAATGATTTAGTTGCGATTGGTTTTTAAGGGGCCGAAGATAAAATACGAGTAATAGGCCTTGCATAAGTTCAGCCCACCCTTGCCGAAAATAGGAAACCCTGTATTGCATTAGTGGACCACAACAACAATCTTGAAGCAAAACACTCCAGTTTTTGGCCTCTTGTAAGGGTTTTAAATAATAAATCATTGTTGCTGAAACTATACCAATCCAGTGGCCGTAAACTTGGTGAGGTTGTGAGTTTGTGACTGCTCTTAATGGTTTATTAATTTTGTTATATAATTAAATTCATTGATTTGTGAACTCCCTGATATTAAATTTACACAGCATGCCAACGAATAGTGGAAAGAAACGAAATTACTAGGAGGCCGGGGAAACAGTGAATAAAAACACGTAGGTATTTAATGTTCCACCATCATGGGTGATGAGAAAAAGACATGCCAACCAAGCAACCTTCATTTAGAAGCAAAAAATGTCACACCAAGTGTCCTTCCTCAATGCTTATGTTGGTGCAAATGGGACAGGGACTTCAAAATAAGTAGCAACAATTTCATAGAGGGTGGCGCACGAATCGTGCTACAAAAACAAAACG
Source organism: Portevinia maculata (assembly GCA_949715645.1). Lineage (NCBI taxonomy): Eukaryota > Metazoa > Arthropoda > Insecta > Diptera > Syrphidae > Portevinia > Portevinia maculata. Next base: position 360,372,632 of record OX454525.1, on the reverse strand, counting down.
TAATAACTTTTTTCTGTGTGAGTAATCGGCTTATATTTTTTTATTTGGCAGGTTACTATTTAGATCTATTAAAATGAAAGCTTACGATACCGAAAAGAGGATTTGGATAGTGCAGCGGTACCATGTTTTGCAGTCCTTCATTTCCGTCCAAAGGGAATTTAGGCGGGAGTTTGGCGGCCCTCCCCCGAGTAGATGGACCATTATGAGGATAGTAAACATGTTTGCCGAATCTGGAAGCGTCGCACGAAAACCGTACCATCGAGATCCCTATGTTCGGGTTCAAGCCACAATCGCGGCTGTAGCATCCCTAATTCAGGCAAATCCAAGCGTTTCGACTCGAAATTTATCGGCGCAAATTGGAGTTAGCAGACGGTCATTACAACGGATAATTCATGATGATTTAAACTTGTTTCCTTACAAAGTCCAAGTTGTAAGCAATGTATGTTGATAATAGGTAAAGAAACTTGCGCAATACTCCTATGAAATATGTCGTTCATCGAATTTAACAATGTAGCTCGTTATAAAACAATGAAAATTCTTATTATTGCTTTATAAATTAGATTGAATATTTCCGAATCAATTACTACAAAAGAAATTATGGAAATGGGTGCATTTTTGGACAAGATATAGCCCAAATAGTGAAAGTCTACACAAAACTTTAAACACATAATTTCTTATTTGTTGCGAATCTTCGAAAATTGTATATCCTTGCATATGGTCCTTCTTACAAAGCAAAATAAACTTGCATAACATCAGAATTAAATTCACACGGAGGGCGTGACGAAAGATTCGATAAAGAGACACCAGGCAAACGAGTTTATTTGGTTTTTTTTTCTTTAATTTCCTTCCAACTTTCGATAAGCAAAACTGAGCTAAATCAGAAGCACAATTTGGGATACAAAAACTAACATGTATTAAGCAGAGACCGGCCAAACTCCATTCAAAGGGGTGGGGTTAGAATCTTAATTCGAAAAGGCCTGCGTCATAGGGTTAATTGTTGCGGGGATATAAAACGTAGGTTGTTTGCTGAAGTCAGTAATGTAGCTTAATATTAATCGGTTTTCTTTGCCTCTCGTCCTGGAACGGACTTAGTATTTCACTACGTTCGTTTTTTGTTGCAGATTTAATGATAGGGGTGCATGTTCCAAGGTACACATCACTTTATTCCTACGTACAACTACTTACACTTATTGCCACACCCACTTTTTCGGGGATAGGAATAGGGTATCTAACAGTTCACCCAAGCGGACTGAAGCCTTTCCTTATGTTTTTTTTTGATCTTATATGAATGTGATAGATTTGTTGAAAAGTCAGAAATATAGCTAAATATTAATCGGTTTTCGTTGCGTCCCTTGCAGGAACGGGCAGTGATATTTGGTTGCACTTCATTTTCATTTATCTCAATAACTACTATTAATCAAGCGTATTGAGTCCACTTTATTATTAAAATTGTATTTCTTGTTATTTTTCAAATATTTGGACCGTGAAATTTATTTAAAAAGATAATGACAGCTTTGCAATGATGTCCATATTTTAACTGATTATTGTCTGTTGACATTGGCCATTGAGTAAAACGTAAGTTTCTGCCTCATTTTTGAAAAATAAAAAAGAAGAAGCGATGATGCCGCCAGCTTAAAGACCATACCAAAAAGGAAACATTTTTGGGTACAATTGAGTTCATTAGCCATTTGAATAACTCTAGAAAGCGCAATACTGCTTGTTCACAAACCTATTGAGCCATAGAGATTCGTCAGTTTATACGATTATTTGATCAAAATAAGAGGTTAAGATGCTCAAGACGGACACAATTTGGCAAAATCCCGATGCAAGCCATGGCTTTAGTTCTTTCTTGCACCAGCTGGATTTTAAACGGTGTAGATGAAGTTATTTTTGCAAACCCTTCCACATAGTGGTCGAATTGACAGTTCCGAATTTTCCGACACAGTTTAAATCATAGTGGCAACAGTTTCTTCTTTACGCACATTACTTTGACGCGTTATTCGCTTTTCATCATGTGGAGTATATGTGGCACGAAATTGGACAAGACGAATCATCAGTATTCGGCGGTAAACAAAGAATAATGTGAGCGAAGGCACAGGTGACTATTTGTTTTGTATAAAAAGATTCGCTTGCCATTCTTGAAATATTTTTCTCCATATCATTTATTTGCTTCTCCATCATTATGAATTGACCAACAGCTGGCGTTAACATTTTTTAGTTTGCTTGAATTTGGATATCAGGAAATCCCTAATTCTTATCAAATATTGGATGTCTTGCTTCCGTAAAAAAGAGTTCGCTTTTCAGTTGTGTTCCTAGCAGATGTTCCTTAATAATGCACAAGCAAGGCAACAGATCGCATACTGTCCCACATCTGGAGAATCGGCTTCCAAACATTCTAGACAATATTCAAAAACGAGAGTTCCTATAGTTGATGATCCAGAATTAGTATCCAATCTCCAACCACTGGCTCAACAAAGACTTCCCGCTGATCTTTCCTTTTTATGAACAGATACTATCGTGAGAGATAAGGAATTAAACGAAACCATTCAGACAGCTACTGCTCCCAGGACCTTTGTCTGATAAAACGCATTTTTATATAGAACATACCAACTTTAGAAATGGATTCGGAGAGACAGCAAATTCCTTAACCAATATCTCGCATGCAAAGCAAACAGTTCCAAAACGCAAACATAAATATCCCTTTTAAGCACTGTCACAAAACGTAGTTTATTCGATTTTCTTGCCCACCTCTTTCCAGAAAAATTGGTAACAATTTGAGAGAAGGTTCAACATTTATTTGAAAGTATCTTGGGGCGCTAGCTTAGCGTTTTATGTTCGCCTTTCTTGATAGAAGAAATAAAAAAAAAATGCTCACTTTTATTTACTATAAATTTAACCACATCACAAAACGAATGAGTAAAAGCCTCTGTGCATTTTCACTCCACGTCATTCAAGAATGCGTCAACCTTATTTACAACTCTGGTATTAAAGGAGTCAAGTAGCCTTAGCTAACATATTTTTGACTCCATGCACTGTTTAAACACCTTCCAAACCCTTCGCTTAAAGAACAAAACAGAACTATGGTAGGCTCCGGGTCATAAAGGAACTGAAGGTAATGAGGATGGCGATGAACTGGTCAGGAAGGGGTCAGAAATTCACTTTAAATAAGCTAAACATGCTGCACTCCTAGATCGGCAGGTATTTTAAGCTTGGAACATAAGAAATGAATTTATTACTGAGAGATCATCTCAGGTCAAGGAGAGGTGCACAGTCATCACGGGCTACAAAATAAAATTAATCGACTCTCCAAGTGCCGGATATGCCCGGGTGGCGACGGTGTAAGTGGTAGTGTGTTGACTTGTGGCCCATGGGGAACAACAACATACGCCACCCATTAATGGAGAGTAACGCATTACACCTTGTTTTCTCCAACCTCTACACCAAAAAAAGATTTTCTGCCTGGCTGTACAATGGACCATTACCGGGTCTGAGTGCCTGGGATTTGGATTTCCTTTTTATAAATAATGTAAAAAAAAAAATATAAAAAAAGTAGGGTTGTTTTTCTTCAGCGAACAATTGGGAGGAGAGAAATCCTCTGCTACTCGTATTAGCAGTATCTACTTGAAAGTCGAAATCCTACTAGCCTAAATACTCGCTGATTCTTATGGTACAATAGATCTTTTAGGTCGATGTGCCTTTTATCGCCCAGGCGAGTCAGGTGCTAAAAAATAATATCGATATTTTCTATAAATCGATTAATTACACTACAATGAAGCGGGTCGAGATTAAAGTACTCGTATTTGAATATCAAGTATTCCCGATTTCTTGTTTTTTTGTTTTGTCTCGAAGTATTATGGCCACGGATATGCTATGATTCCGGTGAAACATTTCACCTGAATAGAATGACTGTTTTCTTTTATTTATTTTGTTTGTTGGTTGTTGCCCTTTTATCCCAAAGCATATATTTTTATCAATTTAGATTGATTACACTACAATGAAGCGGGTCGAGATTAAAGTATTTGAATATCAAGTATTCCTGATTTCTTGTTTTTTTGTTTTGTTTCGAAGTATTATGGCCACGGATATGCTATGATTCCGGTGAAACATTTAACCTGAATAGAATCGCTGTTTCCTTTTATTTATTTTGTTTGTTGGTTGTTGCCCTTTTATCCCAAAGCATATATTTTTTATCAATTTAGAAAGAACTTCTATTTGTTTGCCATATCTGCAATCGTCTTGCCTCCTGCTTAACGTCACCCTGTCCTATTTGATTGTATGTTTATTTATTTATTCATTCATTTTACTTAGACTTGCATAAATATTTTGTTTACCTTTTTAACCTTCCATCCAAATTCTTTCGATTGCAATTTTTAAAAAGGTCGAAAGTCATTTCAATTGTTAACAAAAAACAAGAAGCGATCAACATGACTGACTACTCTTATGCAGAACTAGCTGATATGCATTACTGTTATGGTTTTGCCGATGGGAAAAGCAGTGAGGCAGCAAAAATTTACGCAGAAAAATATCCAGATAGGGACCATCCAGATGATTCCGTTTTCCTAAAAATTGATTCGCAATTACGACGAGGAGGATGTTTAACAGAAGATGAAAACTCCGTGAGTCAATTAACAAATTAAAGAAAAAAAATACATTTTTGTTGTTAGGTATTGTGGCCATATCGACTCGCATACTTATTTGTTCCATTAAGAGTTTGAATTGTATGGACCTGGACCGATTTGATAAATAGTTTATTGAAAAGTGCTACGCCCGACAGACAGGTATTGTCTGACTGAAAAATATAAATATGTAATTTACATTTAAGAAACCTTTTGTGTTCAAAAGTTTCAAAATTAATTTTGGGATCTTCCTTATCTATTAAAATTTGTCCGCCATTTTCTCTTTAATAACCTAGTAACCCTGCTAATCCATCCTAATCCTAAAGTAACCCATCTATCTCAGATGTGAAGCTTAAACGCTGGCATCTAAAAACATCTTTTTCGTTTTTGCTTTTAATTACGTTTAATAATTGGGCTGTCATCGAAAAAATGATTTTTTTATAGCACTCCAAATTAACCCAACTGGAATTAGGTTTAACCCAAAAGCAAATAAATTCAACCCAAGCCTATCATCAAGACTCCTTTTTTTGTGGTGCTGGTCTATTTCATTTATTATTCTAGAAAAACCTTTCCCCAATGGGACTCGAACCTAGAGTCTACCCACAAGTTCAGCTCTGCCTGAATGGGGTGGGTTTGATTCTTTTTCAATTTTAATGAATAGACCAACGTTTTTCTATGTGCCTACACGTATACTTAAGCTAATTCGGTTGTTTTTATTTCCCCCCATAGTACTAAGTGAGAAAGAAGAGAGGGGAAAGAGTTGATACTGGCTGCCAAGCTTCCGTCAATTTTACATTGCCATAGCTTCTCATTCTAAAGGCAGCGGAGAACACATTTTCTAAAATTATAAAATTAAAAAAATATAAAGCATTAACGGTCTATATAGGGCCTTAAGCTTCTCCAACCATTTGCTTCTGCGAAGTGGAAGGGAACTTCAATTTTGTTTATACCCTATTCTAGGGGTATATTAATTTTGACGCATAGTTTGTAACATACTCGTACCTTAATATTGCCCGTAGACCCCTAAAAGTTACTATATTTATGATCAGCATCGATAGTAATGTCGATCTAGCCATGTCCGTCCGTTCGTCCGTCCGTCCGTCTGTAGCCAAAAATTAGGCCTTTAAACTGGACCAAGAGAGCTGAAATTTTAACCATATACTCTCTAGGGTCCCGAAATAATCAAGTTTACGAATTTTTGAAATCCGCCCACAAACTCAAAAAAACCAAATTTTGGAAAAAATCGAATTTTGAGCTAGAAAGCTGAAAATTTTAATATATGATCTATGACTCCTAAAACTGCTCGGGATAACAAATTTTCAAAATCCGCCAACTGACACGCCCACAAATAAATAAAATAATTTTTTTATACCCTATTCCAAGGGTATATTAATTTTTGAAAATCCAAAGTTTCAGCTAGGGAGCTGAAATTTATAGTATATACTCTCTATGGGCCCTTTATGTTCATGTGTAAATATTTTCAAAATCCGCCCACTGACACGCCCACAATTAATTTTTTTTTTTTTTGAAAGTTCAAAATTTGAGCTAGGGAGCTGAAATTTATAATATATACTCTCTAGGGGCCCTTTATTCTCATGTGTTAATTTTTTTTTAATCCGCCTACTGACACGCCCACAATTAAATAAAACAATTTTATTGAAACACCCAAGTTTGAGCTAGGGAGCGTTTTTTTTTTGATAAAATCCTTTAAATGTTATATAACAAAATATGTAGAGCGTTCTTAACAATTCAACCATACTTAGACTTTTGTCACGCCCACTTATGAGGGATAGGAATAAGAATAGGGTATCCAACAGTTCGCCCAAGCGGACTGTAGCCCGTCCCTATGTTTTTATAGCACTCCAAATTAACCCAACTGGAATTAGGTTTAACCCAAAAGCAAATAAATTCAACCCAAGCCTATCATCAAGACTCCTTTTTTGTGGTGCTGGTCTATTTAATTTATTATTCTAGAAAAACCTTTCCCCAATGGGACTCGAACCTAGAGTCTACCCACAAGTTCAGCTCTGCCTGAATGGGGTGGGTTTGATTCTTTTTCAATTTTAATGAATAGACCAACGTTTTTCTATGTGCCTACACGTATACTTAAGCTAATTCGGTTGTTTTTATTTCCCCCCATAGTACTAAGTGAGAAAGAAGAGAGGGGAAAGAGTTGATACTGGCTGCCAAGCTTCCGTCAATTTTACATTGCCATAGCTTCTCATTCTAAAGGCAGCGGAGAACACATTTTCTAAAATTATAAAATTAAAAAAATATAAAGCATTAACGGTCTATATAGGGCCTTAAGCTTCTCCAACCATTTGCTTCTGCGAAGTGGAAGGGAACTTCAATTTTGTTTATACCCTATTCTAGGGGTATATTAATTTTGACGCATATTTTGTAACATACTCGTACCTTAATATTGCCCGTAGACCCCTAAAAGTTACTATATTTATGATCAGCATCGATAGTAATGTCGATCTAGCCATGTCCGTCCGTCCGTCCGTCGGCAAAAATTAGGCCTTTAAACTGGACCTAGAGAGCTGAAATTTTAACCATATACTCTCTAGGGTCCCGAAATAATCAAGTTTACTAATTTTTGAAATCCGCCCACAAACTAAAAAAAAAATTTTTTTTGGAAAAAATCGAATTTTGAGCTAGAAAGCTGAAATTTTTTATATATGATCTATGACTCCTAAAACTGCTCGGGATAAAAAAATTTCAAAATCCGCCCACTGACACGCCCACAAATAAATAAAACAATTTTTTTGAAAATCTAAAGTTTGAGCTAGGGAGCTGAAATTTATAATATATACTCTCTAGGGGCCCTTTATGCTCATGTGTTATTTTTTTTTAAATCCGCCTATTGATACGCCCACAATTAAATAAAACAATTTTATTGAAACACCCAAGTTTGAGCTAGGGAGCGTTTTTTTTGATAAAATCCTTTAAATGTTATATAACAAAATATGTAGAGCGTTCTTAACAATTCAACCATACTTAGACTTTTGTCACGCCCACCTATGAGGGATAGGAATAAGAATAGGGTATTCAACAGTTCGCCCAAGCGGACTGCCCGTCCCTATGTTTTTTTTATTATTTGTTGTCAAAAGATACAAAAAAGGTAGGGTGAAGATATCCCAACCATGTGTAAGTCAGTCATACGGTCTTATCGTTCTAAATACCATGTTCGTAAAACAAGGCCGGCACCTGGTCACTTACAGCAGTGCCGGACTTGAATCCCAGCTATCGTTTAGTAGCACGTTTCATGAAGCCTCGTGTTAAAGATTGCAAAGTGATCTTAGGAGAGGCAATCACCCAGCAGCACCGCCTCCTACAGACATTTTTACTGCGCGAGGACGAATACAACTACAAACAAAAGTGTCTGCAAAAATCAAATGGTACGAGTACAAGCTGGACAAAGAGAAAGGCGAAGCATTTATTGCAAATATGCGATTAATGGATTTACATATGCTGTTGGTTCAGTTTGAAAAGACCTTTGATAGACAGTGCCACCAAAAACACAGCCCGGGTGGCACTAAGACAACGAGCAGTTCCAGAAACCACGTACAAATGATAATGGACATGGATAAGGTAGTAAAGACAAGAGTAATATGCTCCACTGGCGTCAGCGAGGAGTCCGAATTGGTTCGGTGTACACCAGGGAAGCATGAGTCCTTTGATATTTTTTCCAGTCCTACTCTATAATCGTGTGGGCTAAAAATATTCTTTTGAAGAATCTTTCCATTATCGCACAGTAAGATTTTGTGAGTTGCTATAGAGTGTAACATCTAAAAACGCACGTCTATTCGTAGTTACGAATGTTGATTTATTACCAATATTGGCTATCAATATATAGTGTTGGTGTTGCCCGATTGAGCATGATGACAGTTGGCGTCGCATCTTAGGGTGAAGTCCCATTTCTCACGCTTAGCTTTTTCTACCAGCGATCTGTTTACCTCGGAATGGCATGTATATTGACGCAAATATCAGCAGGTTTCTTCCATGTGCCCACTGTCTGGTCTGTGTTGCTGTAGCTAGATAAGAGAAACAGGTAAATGTGTTTTCTAGCGACAATCAATACATGTACGTTTCTTAATGTGATCTTGTGTGTGTTGGTGTTGTAAACGACCAGATAAAGTTCAGCTCTTATGTGATCCCGAATAGTTTAGGGTTCCTGAACCGGTGCAATGTCAATTTGTTTGCTCTTCATAAGAAGAACAAGGTTGGCGCTGGCCACCTTACTGTGATGAAGATTTACTTGTATTATCTTCATGACGGCCAGTTCCTCCCCCGCTCTCCTGTCCGAAAATGTAGCCACAAACCTGAGTTTGCGTTATCCCTACGTGGGCTTTGAACTTCTGCTTGCGGAGCAATGACGGCGATTTATGGCTGAGAAGTATGAAGACTTCCCAGTCATTTTCTGTTTCTTCACCCGCTTCGATGACTCCATTCCCTGCTTTGCTATTCCGTCTTAACGGCTAAGGAAGGATTCTTTGTATTTTAATGTACGTCCGAAAACATTCGTAACGGTAAACTAATGCACATTCATGGCATGACGGATATTGCTGTTTAAATTTGGGCAGCTGGCTATTTTGTTTGAGAACTTCTTGTGGTATCGATAAAACAGCAATAGATGATGACCAAGATATATCGATCGCCAATAAGCTTTATCGCAAGTTGTTGTGTTCTGCTGAATAGCTCCAAATATGTGATTGGGGCACAGGCCCAGATATGAGCGTTGTACACAAGTTTATGGCGAACAAACGCCTTATAAATTATAGCCATATCAGAAGCGGTAAAATATTTCTTCCAACTTAAGAAAGCCTAGACATTTCGCAGCATTCTTGGCGGAATCGAATATGATGTCATTCCAACGAAGGTTGTCATTAACACACATACTCCCATTCTCGGTCCTTCGGTTTCAGCGCTCCAAGTGCCATTCATGGATAATGACGAAGAATTAAGATTTTGCTTTAATGACAGAAGACAGCATTGTGTTTTACCCGACCGGTGTGAACCCACGGATTTGCAGCACCTTACGAGAAAATTTTAAGATGTTAAATGTGTCGCTAGGCTCACCTGGATGATAAATTTGCTTATACATATGTGATTTCTCCCCTTAGTCGCATTTTACGACAAGCTCGGGGCACTGCAGACATATTCTTAGCCCGTCCCTGTATGGATAAAAGACGTTTACAATATTTATCCAAATTGAAGTGTACACGATTTTTTCAACTTAGGCTAAATTGTCTAGGATTAAAACATGTAGGTACTCGTACATATAAATAAATTGTTGAAATTGGCAAGGACACGGGCACCGCAGGGAACTCCTGTTTACTCTTTTCCAGAAACTAAAAGTTAAAACCGTAATGCGACGAGGTATGAAAATAGCCGGCAGTATCAAGCCTTATTCAACCCTTTAAAAAATTGAAGAGATCACCAAGCTCACACGTCATCCAATGACTACCTTGCCACTGAATTTTGTTATGTAGTTTTCTGTTATTGAACTACTATTCTAATATAATATACGAGTACCTTTAGACGTTTTTCTTTTCAAGTTCAGAGTAGAGCCTGAATTGTCAAAAAAAGTGTGTTTCTTTTTTTAGGTCTGACATATCAGATCGTTTTAACTGTGTTTACTTTTTCGTTGAGAACTTAATCAAAGCTCAGATTGAACTAATTGAGCAGTCTGAGTAGGAGAGAAATTGAAGGAAAACTAAATCAAAATCAATTGAAAATACGGTCGGGGTTTGTTTTTCTGTTGTAGAAAGTAATACTTTTTAATAAAATATATAGCACTCCTCCCTGTTGACAGCCCCCTTTAGCTAATACTTATACTGGTGTTGATCCTGATGAAGCAGTTATTTTCTATTTTATATGATGCAAAGCATTTGATATGAAATCATAGGCAATTTTGGTCTATGATGCTAGTTTTAACAGAGCGCCTCCAGTTGATCTACCTGTTTGCAAAGCATTCTCTGATGTTTCATTTTTATTGTTTTCAGAAAAATCGATGTCAAGCTTATGGGACGGTATGATTTATGTAGTTTACTCGGCTTGTTGACTGGTTGGGGGATGAATAGTACTTTTACTTCCCTCCAAGTGCTTGGTATATGCGTCCAGTTGAAACTGAACCTAAATAAGGCAATCATGGTAGGTAATCCATACCTTTTTGCAAGGGCAGGAAAGATACCGTCTGTACCCGGCTACACGGTGCCTTGAATAGTTTAAATAAGTTTATGGCATACTTAACCTTACCTGCTGAGGTTTCTTGTAGTTGCGCTGGTCACTTGATACATATATATTAGGCCTTAACGGCCCATACAGGGCCTGAACCTAGCTTCTCCAACCACTTTCATGCAAAGTGGAAGGGACCTACAGTTTTACGCCGAATCCGAACGGCAAATTCGAGAAGCTTTCTCATGACAATTTGATACTCTTGGATGTTTGTCACACGTTCACAAGAGGTGCCAACAACACGCGGTATTCCTAAGTGGTCCTCCATCTAAGCACTAACCATGTAGGGCATGGTCGGATAATTGAGGTGATCGAACGAGAACCGATTGATTCGACGTAGGAAGGTTGTTGGTCACTTGATACGTGCATAGTTAAGGACCCTGGGAAGTGAGCCTGAAGCAAAATGTTCAGCGTTTCTACTCGGTCGCGTGTGATGTGTACCATCTGGTTTGATTAACAACCCCATGCAGTTTGATTGAGCCTTTGAAAGTGCCTTTTGTTGGCGTGCCACTGCAGGAAGTTTTCCAAGCTTCTCGCAGTTTTCACGCCAGGAGGCCCTTTTTTAGATCTTCGCAACTCTTGGTTGTATATGGTCATATCATTTGTATTGCTTCCATGCGCCGTTGCTCCCTTCCGTATAGTCTCTAGGTTATCGTTCCACCATGGTGTGTACAATCGTCTTTCTTCTTTGTTGCATTATTGAACGCACTTATTCTGCAGAACGTGAGCAGGCCTGCTTTAAGTAGTCACTGAATGTTCATAAACGTCAGATCTTTGATATCCAAGACATCAAAGGAGAAGAATGTAGGTCCGTTCGCGTACTTTATGTGTAGAAAAATGAAAACTGACAAATCTCCAAAATCGAGAGAGAATCCTCTCATTTCAAAGAAAAGTACGCGAACGCTTTTGTGTAAAAAAATGAAAAACGTCTAAGTTTGGCTTAAAAAGAGGCAACCGCTGTTTTTTTTGTTGGAAAACTCATAGGATTTCATCATTTGACAGTTTTCATTTTCTTACCAGCCGAAATTCTGTTTAAAGAAAAATGAACGAAAGTACATTCGTTCATCTTTTTACCATTTTCTCAGTACGCGAACGCGTTTGTGTAGTTTTGCACGAAAGTTTATATAAATTTACGTTTGCATATTAGTTTGCGAACGGACCTTGTATCAACTTTTTTCATTTCATATAGCATCATCCCCCACAAAGAAATCTTTTTCTTTTTCCCAGAGTTGAATTCTTTTTCCATCAGAATTCTTTTTTGAATTAATAGCTTAGTTTTTGCCATAATCCACGCCGCAGATTCTACTTCCCTTAAAAAAAGTTGGATTTGGTTGTATATAAAAAATTATTAAAATATTGCCAATAAAACTTACATTTTTCGCACTTTCAATTTTTGTTTTTACCTCCCGCGCTTCCGCGCTTTTTGCAGTCAAAAAAAAATATGGATGCACAATCTGCCAGACGCTGATGACATTTATGACATATCTTCTGCAATTCATCTAATTTAGTTCGATCAAAAATCTTAGCTTGCAACTACTTTTGAAGGAGGAGAGAAAAATGTTGTAAACTGACATTGTGCAGTGTCTGCATCACTTTTTGCTGGCGGTGCTGTTGGCAACATGTCAGATTTGTCCGCTGACATATACGAGGGGCGTTCAATATATTCTCGGTATCGATATGAAGGAAAATGCGAATTCAATTTAAATTGTCTTTATTTTTCAATATAATTTCCCCTAACATCAATGCATTTGTTACATCTTCAAATAAGCTTTTTTAAACCCTCAAAAAAATAAATTTCCTCTTTCTCTGCAAAATACCCATTTATTGCCGACTTTGAGTTCTTCATCATCCGAAAATCTTTTTCCACGAAGACATTTTTTCAAATCCGGAAACAGGAAATAATCACTAGGGGCAAGGTCTGGACTATAGGGTGGGTGTTGGATTTCTTCGAAACCACAATCTCGCGCAGCAGCCTTGGAAACTCGCGCCGTGTGAACAGGAGCGTTGTCATGAAGAAGCAACACACCCGCTGCGAGTTTACCCCGTCTTTTCTTTTTAATTTCCCGCAAATTATGCAAAGTGGAAGCGTAGGATGTGGCGTTGATGGTTTCACCTTTTTTTTGTACTCAATGAGCAAGATTCCCTTTGAGTCCCAAAAAACTGTGGCCATGAGCTTCCCGGCAGACGGAGTGACTTTGAACTTCATCGGGTGGTCTGTTCCTTTTTTATGCCACTGCATGGACTCTTGTTTGCTTTCAGGGTCATATTGGTGGACCCATGTTTCGTCCCCAGTAACAATTTGATGCATAACACCGACCGCGTTCTCACTACACATCTCCTAAAGCTCTCTACAGCATGCGATTCTCACTTTTTTCTGAGGCGCTTTGAGCATTCGTGGGGTGGCACCCACCTTGCACTGACCTTTGAAAGGTTAAGATGGTCATGAAGAATGGTGTGAATGGTACCAATTGAAAGCTTGGTGATCTCTGCCATCATTTTCACCTTTATTCGGGCATCCTCAAGAACAAGTTTTTCGACTTCTTTGATACTTTCTCCCGTACAAGCAGTAGCCGGGGCGCCGGAGCGGGGGTCGTCTTCAATGCTCTCTCTGACTCTTGAACTCACTTGACCACTTTTGCACAGTTGATAATGAAGGTGCGGAACCCTGGTAAACAGCCACCATCTCTTCATAAATAGTTTTTTGACTTTTTCCTTGCTTAGTGAGAAATTTAATTACAGCGCGATGCTCAATTTTCACCATCATCGTCTCAGTTGCCATTATGATTCTGTTTAACTAGAGATAAAACGCGAATTAATAATCACATTTATATGAAATTTTACATGAATGCACTAAAATAATAGTATTAGGTAGGTAGGTAGGTATATGGATGCCCTTGTGACGGGTGTCACGGCTCACTTAGACCACCAGTTGGGTCCATTGTGTCCATTTAGGGATTTTTTAAAATTTCCGGGAACCTGAAAAGAGAGATAAAGGAAACCGCTGTTTAACAGCTCGGTAATACGCTTTAACAGAACCACCCTGATTCATATGTGAATCTCAGGAGTTTCTTTAGCTCTAAAGCAGCCAGATCCTCCAGCTCCTCAAAGAAGAAGCTGCCAAGAATCTTCAATCTTTTTGTTCTAAGGGCAGGACATTCGCATAGCAGGTGACGTATAGATTCTATTTCTTCAACGTCCCTGCAGCTCCTGCAGTAGTCGTTGTGCAGTATGCCCAGCCGCTCCGCGTGTAGGCCCACTATACAGTGTCCAGTGAGGACCCCAGTCAGTGTTCGGATGTCTTTGCGGTTAAACCCGATCATGGTTTTTGATTTCGTTTGGTTGACCGCTGGCCAGAGCTCTCTTGTGTGTCTGCATGTATCAAGATTGATCCAACGTAAGTTTGCTTTACTCAAGGATTCAGTGTCGATACTTAGCATTAATGTGCTTAGCGGGGTTCTTATGGATTTTAGGGCCAGAGATGCACTCATCTCCGATCCCTTCCTTGCTAGTTCGTCCGCTTTCTCATTGCCCGAGATGTCATTGTGACCTGGTACCCAGCATAAGGTTACCGTATTGGCAGCTGATATCTCGTCTAGGTATTTTTTGCCTCTTAACACCGCCCTTGACCTGATTACTACTGACTCCATAGCTTTTATAGCCGCTTGGCTGTCAGAGTAAATGGTGATGTGTTTGTCGGCTATTTTTCGCCTCTGTACCTCCTTGGCCGCCTGTGTGATCGCAGCTGTCTCTGCCTGGAACACACTGCATTCATTGCTGAGCCTAAATGATTCACTCAGGTCCAGAGACTCACAGAAGATGCCTGCACCAGTACCCACGTCCATCTTGGATCCGTCGGTGTAGATAGCTATCTCCTCTTCTTTCGTGACCATTTTGTTACTCCATTCGCTTCTTTGGGGGATTCTGATATCGAATCTGCTTTTGAAGACAAGGGTGTGGGGTAAGTAGTCAGTAGCTACTTTCTTTTTCGATGCACTCCATTGTGTCTCCACGGAGGCATGTCCGTATGGTTTAAAAGACCACAGTCCCAACTCTCTGAGTCTGATGGCCGTTTTTACTGCTTTACTGCTGCAGTAGATGTCCAGGGGTACGAGATTAAGTAGAACCTCCATGGCTGCAGTGGGTGTAGTCCTTAATGACCCCGTTATCCCGATGCAGGCTGTCCTTTGGACCTTGGTGAGGTTTGAAAGATAGCACTTCTTTTCAGTCGCCTTCCACCATACCGCCGCGCCGTACGTGAGAATGGGCCTCACCACGGTTCTGTACAGCCAGTGTACCACATATGGTTTGAATCCCCACGTATTACCGAACGTTCGTCTGCATGCATATAGTGCCACGTACGCTTTTCTAACCCGATCCTCTATGTTTTCTTTCCAAGTGAGTTTGGAGTCTAGGATAACGCCCAGGTACCTTGCTGTCTTGGATATTTGCAGGTCCACTCCACCCATACTTGGTGGTTTAAACACCGGTAATGTCCTTCTTTTTGTGAACAGCAGAACTTCTGTCTTCGCTGGGTTTACCCCCAGTCCTCTGCCCGCAACCCAGTTGTTAACAAGTAAGAGTGCGAAGCTGAGTCGTTCACTGAGAACTGGTATGAATTTTCCTGGGACAAGGATTGCTACATCGTCGGCATAAGCGCTTACAATGAAGCCCTCCCTCTCCAGTGTCTTTAAAAGCTCGTCTATTACCAGGAGCCATATGAGTGGAGAGAGGACGCCACCTTGTGGTGTTCCCCTGCTTACTTTCCTCTCAATGCACATGTCTCCTAGGTAGGACTTAATCCGTCGTGTGCCTAACATAAGACCAATCCAGTCGCAGAGACTGTCATTGAGATGGGCCCTTCTTAGGCTGTGCATAATCGCATCGGCCTCGATGTTGTTGAAGGCACCCTCTATGTCTAGAAACGCGCTCAAAGTGTATTCCTTGTGTTCCAAGGACCTTTCCACTACTGACACTACCCTGTGCAGTGCAGTATCTGTAGATTTTCCCTTCATGTATGCGTGCTGTGAGTCCGAGAGGTAGTTGTCGCCTATAGCCACTCTTACATACATATCAAGTAGTCGTTCCATTGTTTTCAACAGGAATGAGGACAGACTAATAGGTCTGTAGTCTTTCGGTGTTGTGTGGGTGGCTTTCCCTGCTTTTGGGATAAATATTACCCTCACCTCTCGCCAAGCCATCGGAACATAGCATAGCCTTAGACAGCTTGAGTAGATGCATCTCAGCCTTGGGATAGTAGCTTCCTCAGACTTTTGAAGCATTATTGGCCGAATGCCGTCCACTCCTGGAGCTTTGAAGGGGGCAAACGAGTTGATTGCCCAGGCTATCTTTCTCTCGTCGATTATTTCGTCGATTGTATCTGCATCCATTCCCCGTCTCGTGTCCTGTGTAACTGTATCGCGTACATCAGTGCATTCAGGGAAGTGGGTTTCTGTCAGTGCCGCCAGCGTTTGCTCATGCGATTCTGTCCAGCTACCGTCGTTCCTTCTTAGCGAGGACATCGGTATCGGTGCTTTTGCTAGTATTTTCCTCAACCGCGACGCCTCCGTCGTGGATTCAACTGATTCACAGAAACTTCTCCAGGAGTTCCTCTTGGCGAATCTTAACTCCCTTTTGAGGAGTTTAACGCTTTCCTTGTATGTCGTCCATTCGATAAGTCCCTCTTTTGCGAGGTTCCATCTAGATCTCGATGCCTGCATTAGCTCCGCGATCTTGGAGTTCCACCAGGGTGGGCGTTTTTTCCCATTTTTTCTGCTAACTGGGCAGGATCTTTCAAAGGAATTCGAGAGCACCGTAGTAAGCGTTTCGACTGCGTCGTCGATTTCTTGTTCGGTGTTAAGGTCTTTTACCGGGCATACGTTCTTGAACCTCTGGAGTTCTGAGCTGAAACTTTCCCAGTTCGCCCTTCTTGGGTTCCTGAAAATTTTCCTATCCTGGGGTGTAATTTGTATGTCAAAAAGTATCCAGCAGTGATCTGAAAGCGATGCCTTGCTGGACACTCTCCAGTTCGTAACTTGGACGGAACTGTCTTGAGATACAAATGTTGCGTCTAATACTTCCCTTCTGTTCACTGTAATGAAGGTTGGATCATTACCCCTATTGCAGACAAGAAGGTTGGAATTGAGTACAAAGTCAAACAAAGCCTCGCCCCTTGAATTGATATCTGAGCTGCCCCAGATAGTGTGATGGGCATTAACGTCACCGCCTAAGACTAAGTTTTTCTTACCTTTTTCGGACGCTGATACAAGCGCCCTTACCGAATCCGGGGGGACTGATGTGTCGTCATCGTGGGGCATATACACTGACGCCACCGTGCAGTTCTCTTCTTTCCCTTTAACCTCCACTACCGTCAAGTCACCTGTGCTGAAATGAGATAACATTAGTACATGAAGGTTCTTGTTTGTTACGATACACGATCTCACCTTTCCTCTATCATTTCTGTAAAAGGTGTTAAAGTTTTTTGACCCTAGCCCCATCACTCGATCATTATTGATCCATGGTTCTTGGACTAGGGCCATATCCAGCTGCTCCTGCTCAAGGAGCAGCCTCAAGTTGTCTGAGGCGACTTTACTGTGGTGGAGGTTGATTTGGACTATCTTCATTGATGAGCATAGTCTCCTCCCTCCTAGCGTTGGTCGCCTCTTCGGTCTCTGCAGTTCGTTTCAGCAGCTTGAGGGTAACCTCGCTTGCGGCAAAAGATAACGACATCTGCATATCTTTTTCAAGAGTGCTGGCGGTTCATCGAAGACGATTATATAACCTCTGGCACCGTTTCTTGGTTCTTCCGTGCTTACGATTTCCCACTCCTTCATAGGTATCTGGGGGTTTTGCGCTTGTAAGACGCGGAGTATTTCCTCTTTGCGCACCCCCATTTCGGGGATGACAATTCTCCCTTTTGCCTTCTTGGGGACCTCTTCTATGGGGACAGCTTTGAGTATTGCTCCTTCCCAGAGTACTAGGCCGTTTATCACCGTCTTGGCAAAGTCGTTGGAAGCCTGGTCCTTACAGTCGATGTAAGTGATTCCTTTTATCCACCTCATCTTGCCATAGGCGGGGGCATTTGCACCTGCATTCTTAAGTATGTGGCTGACAATCGCTGAGCCTAAGGCCTGCTCTATCTTTTTGCCACACTCCACTGCATATTGCCCGCTCGGTTTTTTGGCGTCCACCACAGCTAGCTGTAGCGGGTTCCTCGTTACCTCGCTATATCTGCCCCCATGGCTGGTGACCCCCGTGCTTGGCGCCCCCTTGAGGCTCACGGTGGTTGTCTGTTTGGCCTTTTTCGGGGCGTTCGATGAGTCTTCCGAGGACCGCATTCTCTTTGAGGCGAACTCACTTCTTCTACCTCCTGAGTTCGGCTTTAGCTGTAGTCCGCTAGGGCCGGGCTTATTGCTAGGCTCCCTGCAGATTGGCTTCGCCTCTTTCCTGTCTGCGCTTCTGTTCTGGGCCTTGGGGTCCATCTTAGCGACGTCATCCCTCGGCTTATTTGAACCTCGCTTTTTGGCCTCGTCTTTCGGCACAATCGTTGGTCTCGGCAGCACGGGCCTCGTGAGAATGTCTTGTGCGATGACTTCCCTGGACCACTCTAGCGTGGCTCTCTCCTTCTCCGTTAGGCTGGATTTGTCTTTGGCGGTGAGAATGCCATAGATGTGCTTGGCCTTTTTGAATTCCCTTTTCCTCAGCAGACCAGGGGACAGTTTTCTTTTCTTTTTCACCGCCACTACTTCGATATTCTCATCGGAGGGTTCAGCTAACAGCTGCTCTTCCCTTTCCTTCGATATCTCTTCATCCATGTTTCCGGCCTCTAGAGCCTCGTTTTGTATGTTGTGCGGTTCCACCATTATTGTGTCGTCCGCACCGCCGATACTTAGCGTATCATCGTCAACATCCTTGTTTTGTGTTTTTTTGGTTAGGTTTGAAATTTTGAATCCCACGAGTAAGGCCGGAAGGGATTGTCCGCCCCGGCAGCGCCGCCATGCCGGGGTAAGGCATTTAGTTACCTCAAGGTCTTCGCCTGGGCACCTGAGGGAGCTCGTACGCGGTTGGTTTGACCCCCAACCTTTCATCCTTGGGCACGGTTTACTCTATGCTCGCTCCACCACTGGAATTAGGTTTGGGTACGGGACGGGGAGAGGGAGGGGAGTGAGAGAGGGTGGGTCAAAGGATCATGATGGGGGGGGGGGGGGTAGAGGTGGGGGATGGACGGAATGTCCTGGGCAGTTCTTAGTTGGCACTCCTCAGGGGACTGGCTGCCATAGGTAACCCTACTAGCGACAGCACAGTCCGTTGAGTCATTGCGCCGTAAGCCTCCGCACCGGCACCATCGAATGCAATGATGGTACACACGTCAAGGTGACTGACCCTTCGCGGAGGAAAATATAATAGTATTACTTGATAAATAAGTCAATTTATATATACAACCACAGCTTCACCCCGATACCGAGAATATATTGAACGCCCCTCGTAGATATACTAAAAGTGACTACCTCTATTGTTGGTACCTCGGCTACCCCACACGTGATTGTGTGCGTTGGCGTTGCAACCGATGATAAGATGTATCTGCTGATCTTCGCAGTAATATGGACCAGTTCGTGTACTGGGGAGGGAGGCACTTCGTCGATGTCTATGCAGCTCCCGCCCTTGTGGCGTTCAATTTGTACGGCCACTAGGTCTACTCTTGAAACCTGGAATGAGAGAGTATTTTATATCGCGACAAAAAAGAGCCGCCCTCGGTCTGAAACTGGCTTTGACGAAAATAAGCTCTCTGATTTAACTGTTTAATCCAAAAATCGTACCATTTGTTGCCAATGGTTCTTGGATTAAACCAATAGCGACATTCCCTTCGGCATTGAGGCACCTATAGGCCGGTGCAGGTTGGCATGCAGCACGCTAAGTAGGTTTGGCGTTACTTGCTTGCGTAATCAGGGTTTCGTACCCTATAGGGCTTGTTGTCGAACCTTCGCCATACGACACCGCGCTGAGAGAGCCCGTCGTGTCTACCTCTCGGACTTTTGATTTTTTGTCCTCGTTGCACTCTTGCTTTATTTCGCTCTGCTGCCAGCTTAGGAATGAAGCGATTTTGGCTGGTGGTGTTACTGTTAGCACTGGTAGTCTGCGGCCGCGCTATTGCATATGTCGTAGTTTCCGAAATAGAGTCACTAAGATGAGAAAAGTTCTCTGCAAGTTTTCCTTTGTGGAGTCGATAAATAACGACTCCGCCCAAGTGGCAGATGTAATCGCCATCGACAAAAAATAAAATACGGCGGTCCATATTGGGCCTTAAACCTAGCTTCTCCAACCATTTGAATGTGCGAAGTGAAAGGGACCTACAATTTTAAGCCGAATCCGAACGGCAAATTTGAGAAGCTCCTTATGACAATTGATACTCTTTGATATTTGCCAGACGTTCGCAAGAGGTCGGGCAGTGGATAAAACTGAACCGGGGATCTTCGATTAGTAGTCCGACACTAACCAATAACCATTGAGCCACTGCGGCCGACGGCATGGACAGGGTGTTCTTCAACATTCATAGTTCATGATACATTCTTAAATGAATCATTCTGTTTTTTTTTCGATAAATTTTGATTCCAACGAATATTCGGGATAATATGCCGCCCGTGGTCTACCCGTATAACCCAAGGAAGGCTATCTTCAAGTTGAAGGTCGCGTTTGCTGTTTCACCTTAAAATTAGGAATTTATGAACGAGGTTTACTCAATATATTTAGTATCGAGATTTAATCCCCGTATATCCATTTGGAATAGCTC
The DNA here is from genome assembly GCA_949715645.1 of Portevinia maculata. Lineage (NCBI taxonomy): Eukaryota > Metazoa > Arthropoda > Insecta > Diptera > Syrphidae > Portevinia > Portevinia maculata. The sequence goes on along the minus strand of OX454525.1, from coordinate 360,351,992 downwards.
TCCTCCTATATCCGTGCTTAGGACCGGCAAGTCACTAACGACCCAATTGCTTATAAGCTTCCGTGGCGGAGTTACGACAGGTTGTGTGATTGATAACTAACTAGTGTCTTCCCTCGCGAAAAAAACATCAGCTTACCTTACCTTACTTTGCAGCTATCTCAACTTACAATAGCCGTGTTTCTTTGCACGCGAATATAGGGATAATTTGAAATTTGCATGTAAAATACAACAACAAGTTATCCTGTATACGCTAACTTTAGCGGGGATAGCTATCGCCGCTAAGTCCTTTAGCGGGGATAAACAGTGCTTCCAAAATTGATTTTCTTCGTTTCCGATGAATCCTTCCGATGTATTTTTTATGAAATGTCAATAGTTTGACAACCCACCAACCACTCACACATCCCGCCGAATATTTTATTCGTGATTGTATTATGTATTATTATTTTTCAAACTTCATTTTAAGGGTAATTGAATTTAGCAAATCTGTTAATGTGAAATTGTTTTTCATAATTTTAAAATATGCTTGGCATCAATTTCAATTGGCGGAAGTAAATATTTTTCAATTTCAGGATTTTCAATACAAATTTTTTAACTACAACTTACAGCTGTGTCACGGTGCATGTCATAGGTGCATGTGTGCTGCCAAGTTTTTTTTGATGAATTCTTAAGCGGCGATGGTCGTTTTTTAATGCCATCCCTATATCCGCGTGAAAAGCAACACGGCTATCCCCTAATTTTAGAATATGCTTGGCATCAATTTCAATTGGCGGAAGTAAATATTTTTCAATTTCAGGATTTTCAATACAAATTTTTTAACTACAACTTACAGCTGTGTCACGGTGCATGTCATAGGTGCATGTGTGCTGCCAAGTTTTTTTTTGATGAATTCTTAAGCGGCGATGGTCGTTTTTTAATGCCATCCCTATATCCGCGTGCAAAGCAACACGGCTATTATTCTTCAAAAAAAACTTGGCAGCACACATGCACCTATGACATGCACCGTGACACAGCTGTAAGCTGTAGTTAAAAAATTTGTATTGAAAATCCTGAAATTGAAAAATATTTACTTCCGCCAATTGAAATTGATGCCAAGCATATTCTAAAATTATGAAAAACAATTTCACATTAACAGATTTGCTAAATTCAATTACCCTTAAAATGAAGTTTGCAAAATAATAATAATAAAATCACGAATAAAATATTCGGCGGGATGTGTGAGTGGTTGGTGGGTTGTCAAACTTTGACATTTCCTGAAAAATTCATCGGAAGGATTCATCAGAAACGAAGAAAATGGATTTTGGAAGCACTGTTTATCCCCGCTAAAGGACTTACCGGCGATAGCTATCCCCGCTAAAGTTAGCGTATATAGGATAAGTTCTTGGTGTATTTTACATGCAAATTTCAAATTATCCCTATATCCGCGTGCAAAGAAACACGGCTATCGTTGAACTGACAAATAAACAATATTACGAATTTTAAGCATCCATCTTTTTTAATTGCTCTTATTTTCTTCTAATTATCAATAGAGTCCAAAAATGGCTGATGCTGAGGTTAAAAGGAAAGGCCGCCCAAAGAAGAAGGAACCCGATGTCGTCGTAGAGGTTAGTATAAATAATTTATAATCATTACTTTCAGGATTGGTTCTTATAATTATTCAATTGCACAGACTAAGCGAAGTAATAATACAGTGAGTAATGGCGATGATGGGACTCCGCCAGCTAAACGAGGCAGAGGGCGACCAGCTAAGGGAGCGGTTAATCCCATCAAGCCAGTATCAACAGGCCGAGGACGTGGACGTCCGCCCAAGGCAAAAGCAAAGGCAAGTCCACAAAAAACTATAAAAAAGAAGCAATCGGACGATGAAAATCAAGATGATGAGGAAGACGAAAAGAATGAATCTTCTGGTGAAGACTTAGAGGAAGAATAAATCATAAATGAAAATAAGATATTCAACAGCAAGACATCAACATACCACACCACAAATACAAATACATAAATCGAATACGGCAGTAATACATTTTTTTATATATAAAATGCTGTTCTTTTTTATGAAATGGATTTAAGAATTTATTTGATTCGAAAGTGAAAATGACTGTTTCTTATTTCGCTGCTGTTTTTAAATCAGAAATTGGATTCCGTTTTTCAAACTTTTTTTTTTTAAATATATCTTCAAATGAAATATAAAAACGTAAATGTGTTAAAGATGTATTATAAGACAACAGTAAACAAATATATATGTGTAGAGAGTATGTATTAAATATTATACTTAAAACATTTTAATTAAAAAAAATAAGTTCACTGCTTAAAATTCTTGGAAGTTGATTTTATTATGAATTTTAGGTTGAGTAGCAGTTCTTTAATTGGGTGTCGTGGCAATAATCAAGAAAAGTCGAAATTATTAAAGAAGGCATGAATAAACATAAATATAAGTTAAGTTTAAGTTGTTTTCCCTCGGCACTGTAAAAAAAAGAGTTAATTTTTTGTTTCAAATTGCATAAAATGTTAACCGCAACGTGCTAAGAATTGTTTTCGAATTTATCTCGGGGTGCGAGTGATCCTTAGCTCTACTGTGCTTCTAAAACATGCGGCGTGGTTGTCAAAGTTGAAGTGTTGATCTGTTGCACTCTTTCTTCAGTTGTTCCCAAACTCAAACCTGATACCACTAAATGTCCAAGCAAATCGTGGTATTTTTCAGCCGTTTCTCAGCTTGGTGGCAAATTTCGAAATTCTCTCTCACTTGACTATCTATGATAGACGGCATAATGGCTGAAACACCATGTGCAGCAGGGACGCACGCAGTAATAGTCTAAGAGCCGACAGCATATTTTGGGAGTGGAGGTATAACCAAAATTCATTTACTTGTTTGTGAAGGTACTAGCATCGTGATATCAAATGCAGTCGTCTGGCTGGGTTTTTTTTTCGCCGGGGCTGAGGGCGGGGGTTTGAAAACGTTGATTTTTCGGATTTTTGTGTCGAGGGTATAACCATTTTTATAGAGAACTATGCAAGAATTTTTGGGTCCCAGACGTTTTAAGTGTCGTATTCGCCTTGCCAGACGCCCCCCAAAAGGGGCAAAAAATCACTTTTTGGTCACAGAGGTATAACCATTAAAAAATCGAGAAAAATCCTCTCATAACAATTATGTAAGTGCAAGACGTTTTAAGTGTCGCATTCGCCCCGCCAGACGCCCCCCAAAAGGGGCAAAAAAAAACTTTTTTTGTTGTCAGAGGTAAACTAAAAAAAAAACATAGGGACGGGCTACAGTCCGCTTGGCTACCATATTCTTATTTCTATTCCTCATAAGTGGTCGTGACAAAAGTCTAAGTATGGTTGAATTGTTAAGAACGCTCTACATATTTTGTTATATAACATTTAAAGGATTTTATCAAAAAAACGCTCCCTAGCTCAAACTTGGGTGTTTCAATAAAATTGTTTTATTTAATTGTGGTCGTGTCAGTAGGCGGATTTAAAAAAAAATAACACATGGGCATAAAGGGCCCCTAGATAGTATATATTATAAATTTCAGCTTCCTAGCTCAAACTTTGAATTAAAAAAAAAAATTAATTCTGGGCGTGTCAATTGGCGGATTTTGAAAATATTTACACATGAGCATAAAGGGGCCCTTTAGAGAGTTTATATTATAAATTTCAGCTCCCTAGCTCAAACTTTGGATTTTTAAAAAAAATGTTTTATTTATTTGAGGGCGTGTCAGTTTGCGGATTTTGAAATTTTTTTATCCCGAGCAGTTTTAGGAGTCATAGATCATATATAAAAAATTTAAGCTTTCTAGCTCAAAATTCGATTTTTTCCAAAATTTTGTTTTTTTGAGTCTGGGCGGATTTCAAAAACTCGTAAACTTGATTATTTCGGGACCCTAGAGAGTATATGGTTAAAATTTCAGCTCTCTAGCTCCAGTTTAAAGGCCTAATTTTTGCCGACGGACAGATGGACGGACGGACATGGCTAGATCGACATTACTATCGATGCTGATCATAAACATAGTAACTTTTAGGGGTCTACGGGCAATATTAAGGTACTCGTATGTTACAAACTATGCGTCAAAATTAATATACCCTTAGAATAGGGTATAATTACATCAAAAAATCAGGAAAAATACTCTCATTACAAAAAAGTAACTCGCAGACGTTTTAGATGACGCCATCACCCCGCCAGACGCCCCTTAAAGGGGCAAAAAAACTTTTTGTTGTCAGAGGTATAACCAAAAAAAAATTACATAAAAAAATCAGGAAAAATACCCTCTTTACAAAAAAGTAACTCCCAGACGTTTAAATTGTCGCCCGACCTAGCTAGACGCCGAAAGTAAGCAAAAACTTTTTTTGTAATGAGGGTATATTTCCTGATTTTTTGATGTACACCAATCCCACCACATACGCGAGGGATGCATTCCCAAAAAACACCGCGTATGTCGAATTCGCGTATGGTGAGACTAGAAACTGTATGAATGTAAGGCAAGCCAACTAGCATCTTAAGAAATTGAATATTTAATAAAAAAAAAGCAATTCCAAAATGAGTATTTTATACAGTTTTTTATGAAACAATTCATTGAGTTGAAAGCTCAGCATCATGCGCCTCCAAGAGGACATTAATGTCCCTTACCTAAAGGATTTGAAATAATTCTCCTACAATCTGTCTTCCAAGGCACAGCAAATTGTCCACATTGCAATCAGAAGCAGCCCCAACATCATCTTCAACACACTCTGGCCATAACGGTCTCTAAACTGCATTCATCGTGGTATTGTTTATGTCACGCCAGGATGGCTTAATATTTGCTATTGCATCAGCAGTGTTATTGTTTCACCAAAACTCGCGAATAGTTGGCTTAAGAGGTCCATCTATGGCTTCTAACGTCTTTCGAAAAGTTAAGTTTGCCGTAGATACATCTTCTTAAATGTTGCAATAATTTCTTGGTCTATATTATAGATGTAGTAATTGGGGGCTGCCTTGAACCCTGATATTCTTTTTCCTTCCTTGGATTTTATATAACTTTGGCTAGACATCGCTTCCAATAAAGCCCAGTTTCACCCGCATTGAAAATTTGTTGAGCTTTGTATCCACTGCCTTTAATAATTCCATTGAATTCCACTTTGAACTTTTTAGAAGCTTCTATATGGGTACTAGCCGCTTCGTCCAAAGTCGACTCCAATTTTTTTCTTGTTGTTGTCCTCAATCCAAGAGATTAGCAAAGTGTCAATCTTTTCCATTATTTTTTTAGCTGATAAAGGTGTAGCATTTTTTATAGATGACTTTATCGAATCTTGATTAGCTCTGATAGTACGAACCGTAGACTCATTTATATTGAAAAAACGCCCAACAGTAGGGGGTCCTTTGCCCTTTTCTAATCGTTTGATAATTTAATTTCTAGATTCAACGCGACTTTCTTTTTTTTAATGCTACTTTTTATTGCCTACTAGTAAATATCCACAACACGATTTTATTTTTGAATCGCGTATATGCACCGTGTATCTAGAGGGAATTTCGGAAAAACTTAATCGCGTATGCTGAGACCGCGTATGTGGGGGTTCAGTGTAATTTTTTTTGGTTATACCTCTGACAACAAAAAAAGTTTTTTTGCCCCTTTGATGGCATCTGGCTGGGTGATGGCGTCATCTAAAACGCCTGGGAGGTATACTTTTTTGTAATGAGGGTATTTTTCCTAATTTTTCGATGTAATTTTTTTTTTTGGTTATACCTCTGACAACAAAAAAAGTTTTTTCGCCCCTTTTGGGGGGCGTCTGGCGGGGCGAATGCGACACTTAAAACGTCTGGCACTTACATATTTGTAATGAGGGGATTTTTTCTGATTTTTTGATGTAATTTTTTTTTGGTTATACTCGTACCTCTGACACCAAAAAGTGATTTTTTGCCCCTTTTGGGGGGCGTCTGGCAAGGCGAATGCGACATTTAAAACGTCTGGGACCCAAAAATTCTTAATTAGTGCATAGTTCTCTATAATTTGTGTATATATAAAAATGGTTATACCCTTGACACAAAAATCCGAAAAATCAACATTTTCAAACCCCCGCCCTCAGCCCCGGCGAAAAAAAACCCTGCCAGACGACTGCATTGATACGAGTATCACGACGCTAGTCGTACAAACAAGTAAATGAATTTTGGTTATACCTGCACTCCCAAAATATGCTTCGGCTCTTGGTCTATAACGCATGCATCAACGCACATAGAACACATGCGCAGTAAGAAATTCATAGCACTAATCGTCAAGCCAGAAAAGTACCAAATTGTACTGTTCTACTACAATCGGTGTATCAAGATCAGAAATGGAGACAACTTGTATCAAGAATTGACATGCAGTAAGCAATGTGTTATTTTGCATACTAAATCATTTAGGTGGAGAATTTAAGATAAGCAAGACAAGTGTGCTGATTATTTTCTGAAAATTGAAAAATCTACTGAATAAGAATGTCAAATACAACTAATAAACAGCAACTCGATGTTTTAATTAATTTAATGGGTGTGAGTCCAGACATTGCCAGAGAATTTCATAAAAGGAGTAAGGAAGAAATTGCTCGATTTTGGAAAATGGTCTAGAGTGAACTTAACAGTGTTGTAGGGCCGCCATCAAAATAAATTTTTGAGTGGAAAAAGGTAAATTAATGTGTGATTCTTTATTGTATCATTTTAGTAAAAGAGTTTATAGCTAGGTTTGGAATGACCAAAAAAAATATGTGCGAAAAAAGGCTGCCATAAATTTACAGATGAGAAATGGTACTGGAGGAGGCCCAAACAGAGAGCAAAAGTTTTCTCCAATAGAAGAAGCAATTTTTAACTTTATCGGAACGAAAGAAGCCGTCGAAGGAATACCCAAAGCAAAGGTTTGCCTTCCTCAAACGTTCGTGACGATGCACAAAAAGAAAATGAGGGGCCGAACCTTGAAGCAGATTTATCCATCAGCGAATCATCTAACAAGCCAACTCCCACAACTGCTAAACACGGAAAGGCAAAAACTAAAAGTGTAGTAGACGTTCTTGAAAAAGAACTACAAATTCAAAACGACATGTGCACAAAGCTAGGTGAAGTTACCGAGACTTTAAGTAAACATTACAGCGAAATCGAGTCAAGCATGAGAAAAATATATCGTTCAATTGACCGGTTACATGATCAGAAGGGTCGCGAATTAAAAGAACTATTACGCCACAATGTTGAAATGGAAAAACTGAGGAAAATTGAAGTAGGGTCAAATCTCGAAATAGAAGAATCTCTTTTAGAAATAGAAGATCTGAGAATGCAATAATTTTATATTTACATGTGATTTTTATTTTGAATTAAAATTTGTTTTGTTTGTTTTTTTTTGTTCTTAGTTACATTATTAAATTCGTTTTTTTTTAAATATTTAGTTGAATTTTGTTTGTTATATTAGCCGTGTTTCTTTGCACGCGGATATAGGGATAATTTGAAATTTGCATGTAAAATACAACAACAACTTATCCTATATCTCTTTCCGGCGTGAAAATTCAATAAGAAAATTAGCCCATGCGGCTTAAAAAAATAAAAAATCAAATTTCAAAAGCAATATTTAAATTTATTCATTTTAATGGAAAAACGAAAAAAAAATGTATTTAAAAATTTTTTGACTTGTCTTTTTTTTAAATGCAGTATAAAAACTGGTGGGTCGAATTTTGAACCAGTGCGCCGCAAAGTTCGAGTTACTTCTGATGGTAGGCTTGGAAGCAGTTTTTTTGTGCACTCAAACACAAAGGAACCTTGCAAATAGAGCACATCCAATTTGTCCGAGTTTCGTTTTTAACAATGCTGCAGTTGGCACATCTTCGGCGAGTGTTGCGTTGTGGTTGATGAGCGGTTGATGAGTGGTTGATGTACGCATTTCCAAAGGAACAAAGGGCTTACAAGCCTTTTTGGCAATAATTGGTGACGATGTTTCTAACCCACGTTTCTTTTCAATTAAAATCGCCAACAAACCATTTATAATCGAACGTCTGAATGTCTTCATGTCCATTTGTGGAAGGCTAAGCATTTTGTACAAGCAAAAGGAATTTACCACTGATGCATCTACAAAAAAGAAAAATATTCGATGCCACCATTTTTTGCTTTTTCTGTCTAATTTATAAACAGCTAAATTCTGGTCGAACTTGTCTACGTAGTTCATGTTTTTGTTGTAGCCAATTACTGCGTTTGGACACGATACCTTGGAGATGGTTCCATCCTTGTTTTTTCGTGATACCTCACTGATTTTTTCTTGGAAGTTAAAGTTTGACAGAATGTGTACAGACCGCTTATCTTTCCATTTTATAGCGGTTAATTTCGTATCACTGTAAAAAAACTCCGAGTCTCCCCTTTTCATCCTGTTATCGGGCGGGAACCGTGGAAGATATTTTCCTGTGGCATTGACCGTTCCACAGGCATGTATTCCGTCATTCTTCAAATCTTCCATTAGCTCAACGCCAGTAAAATAGTTGTCAAAATATACTACATGATCTTTGTGCTTGAAATCTGACATCAATTTTCTCACAACTTTCGCTCCAAGATTGGTTTCTGCGATTCCAGATACTGATTTACCAGTAGATATAAATATCAAACTCGTGACAATATCCCATTTTATCGGCAAGCATCCAAACCTTATAACCCCGCTTTATTGGTTTTTTTTGGCATATATTGCTTCATATAGCTTCGACCTTTAAATTTTATCATGGGTTCATCAATAGCTAATTCACGAGTAGGGTTTGCACATTTTTTGACATTTTTTGCGAGGATTTGGAGCATAGGCCTAACTTTGTAAATTCTATCATAATTAGGAGTGCCACGTTTTGGCTCAAGACTTCTATCATTTACATGCAGATTTCCCAACAACCAACCGAACCGCGCTTGTTTCATGCAAGAACTGACATAGGAATCATGCAAGTCTGGTGCAGAAGACCAATAATCTCTGTAGCTTGGAAGCTTCTTTATTCCCATAAGTAAATTTAAGCCGATGAATGTTTTTATTTCGCTCTTATTGGTTTTTTCAAACGACTTGCCTGTTTTCATATGATTTTGCTCCGCATACAAGTTTGTTTGAAAAGTCAAATGTTCAAAAAGGTCAATTGGTGTTGGATTTTCAATAGCTTTTACAAAGTCAGTAGCGCCATAATCATGTGCGAAATCCGGTAAATTTTGCTCTTCAACATACCTTTGAGTCCAGTTACGGTTACGGTTACGATTCGAAGAACTAGATGCGGACATTTTTTGTTGAATATTTGAAAGAGGAATATCATCCTCTGAGCTGAAAGACAACAATTTTTGAAGCTCCTGTTCCCCTTGGTCTTGTTGTACGATGGAATCAAGTGAAGTGCATGAGGACGCATCAAAATTAGATCCTGAAGGGAGTGCAACTACATCGTCCGATTCCAGTTGTTTCAAAAATTCATCGTAACTTATGCCAACCAGATGAAAATCATCTTAATTATAGTCCGACATGACTAATAGAATAACAACAAAAAAAGAAAGTTTAATGAAAAAATATCACTTTGGCACGGTGGGTTAAAAAACGTGCCATGTGTTTTTCTTCAAAATATACGCCTTATAAGTTTCTTTTATCACCACGATTAATAACCTTCACTTCTTACACACCAGCCACTTCGAAGAACCAATAAGTCGCTTTTAACTTTGCAAAATACGCACTTACTGCAGCCCCAAAGCCTAAGAACTGAATTCTTTTTTTAAATTTTACAAAAGACACTTTTTTCACGTTACCGTTGGGAACAAGTGAAAGTAAAAAAAAAAACGTTATTCTTTGAAACCTCGCACATGCATTTGTTTTACGTGGTTCATATTTTGAACCTTTGAGCCAGTTGCAAAAAATAATTTGTACATGGTTTAAAATTTGTCCCACTTAGCCGAGACTGCCAAAATTCTCTGGTTCAAATTTTGAACCACTGAGCCGGAAAGAGATATACGCTAACTTTAGCGGGGATAGCTATCACCGCTAAGTCAGTTAGTAAGTTAAACAGTGCTTCCAAAACCCATTTTCTTCGTTTCTGATGAACTCATGCGATATTTTTTTCAGGAAATGTCAAAGTTTGACATCCCTCCGACCACTAACACATCCTGCCGAATATTTTGTTCGTGATTTTATTATTATTTTTTTTTTCAAACCCCATTAATGTGAAATAGTTTTTCATAATTTTAGAATATGCTTGGCATCAATTTCAATTGGCGGAAGTAAATATTTTTCAATTTCAGGATTTTCAATACAAATTTCTTAACTACAACTTACAGCTGTTTCACGGTGCATGTCATAGGTGCATGTGTGCTGCCAAGTTTTTTTGATGAATTCTTAAGCGGCGATAGTGGTTTTCTGATGCCATCCCTATATCCGCGTGCAAAGAAACACGGCAGTTTCCAATATCTTCTCTTATCCGCTGCGCTAATGTTGTATACTGTTGATTGGTTACGGAAAGGTTATCATTGAATATCTCGACGTTGCTATCTGGTTGGCTTTCTAGCAGTGGAACATCTGTATCAACCTTATAATGGATAGAAATATTGTTCAACGCGCAGCATACATTTATTATTTTTGCAGCTTTTTCAGGGGCGTAATGCAGCTCTCTTGCACCAAGCAAATATCTCCACTTGTTTTTTAGCACGCCGTTGACACGTTCAATAATATTTCGACAACGTGTATGTACCTCATTAAACTTGCACGCGCTTGGACCTTCTTCTGGTGTTCTATGTGGTGTTAAGATCCAAGGCTCTAGGGATACCCAGCGTCCCCTAGAAAAGAATTTGTTTTGTTTACCTAAAAGACATTCTTATCAGCAAATTTTAAAGCTCTACTAAGAGCCAAAAATTGTTCATCCCAGGTAAGTAATCTTCCACCATGCTCACTCTAAGTTGGCTCACATTCCATATAAAAGTATCGTTGCAGTCTTTTAATCTTTGATTCTAACCAAATGTAATTTGGCGCGTTTAATTTGCAAGGCAACTGCAAGTTCACTACTTATTAAATGTCTATCACTTGCCAAACGATGGTCAAGTGAGTTACATATTTGATCAATGAGAAAAGGTAAAATAAGTAGTAGCTGTGTTTAATGAACAAAAGATCAGAACAGAACATGTTAGAACAAAAAAGTACAGCTTCATGTGACAGCTCTCATATCAGCTGTTGAATTCCAAAATAAATAAATCCAAATGAAAAGTTAGATTCAAAGTTGCTTTTGATAAATAAAATAAAATGAATACTTCAGACTTTTTAATACTCGAGATGTTGGAAGATTCTGAAAGTAGCATCATGTTAAGTTCGTCGGATATTGCAACATCGGATACCAGCAATAGCGATGATCAAGAAGATTTTCCACTGTTTTTCGTTGGAAAGGACGACAGAAATGCGATTTCTAGGTATTTAGAAGAAGACGTTAAATCTTATACTGAAAAAGAATTTATAACTTACTTTCGAGTGAGTCGCGATTTGTATCAATGCATAGTGCAACAATTTTCATTATCGAATGACTACATCGCAATGAAAGCGGCCAAAACATTTTCTCCAGAAATACATGTAGCACTCCTCTTCACTTATTTCAAGTATACTACCGGTTTTGGGTGAGCATTGCACCGTCAATGTTTGACCCGATGCTGATTAAATTTCAATATTTTTAGGCAAAAATAGCTAATGCAAAATTGCATGCCAAACAAAGAAATCAGCTAACATTTGACGTCATCAATTTAACAAATTTCACGCAGTTGCCCTTCCTCAAAAGAAGGTGCAGAAAATCCTGTACTTAACTGAGCTGGACAGCGTCATGGAACACAAAGTGACAGAATGTAAAAATTTTGGGGCAAGATTTTTGCTCATGGAACACAACATCCTGTACTTTTCTGATCTTTTCTGTACTTTTCTGTGCAGCTCAGGTTCATTAAACACACCTATTCACTAGTAGTTGAAACTTTTCGAAATCAGCTGTTTTTCTTTTCGAGATGACATTTTTGTTTCCGAGCGAAATTGAATTCGGGGGAGATTGGCGATAGGCGAATTTTATTCCTGGGGAGACACGAGTTCGGGGGAAAGAAATATTCCCTCGGAATTCACGATAGGGCTAAAAGAAAAAATAACAAATATTCGGTGCAGGAACCCCGGATTATCTGTGACCAGATAAAAGGGCTGAACTCTATGGATCTGGTCGTTTACAACATTTGTATTGTCGCTAGAAAACATAATAACCTTTTATCTTATATAGCTACATCAATACATACCAGACAGTGGTCACAGGTAAAAACCCGCTGATCTTCGCGTCAATATACATGCCATTTGACTCTTCAGGAAGTCCAGCGTCCGAGGTAACCAGCTGGTAGAAAAGGCCAAGCGGGAAAAATGGAACTTCATCCTAAGATAAAACGCCAACTCCCGTCATGCTTAATGGAACAGCACCAATATACGAGCTGAGTCCCTTTTGTAATATATTATAGAACACATTCTATTGATATCCAATGTTGGCAATAAATACACATTCGTAGCTAGGAATAGATGTGCTTTTTTAGATGTCACACTCTATTGCAACTCACAAAATTTGACTGCGATAATAGAAAGTTTCTTCAGACCCAAAAGAAAAGGTATTAATCGTAGAATAAGAAATTGTGATATATTCAAAAGTAGGCATGAATAGTCGAAAACTTCGACGACATACACAAAATACACCAGACAAAATCGACGCAGTCACAGAATATCTGAACAAAATTCTGATACGCGCATACGATAAAGCCTGTTTTTTATGGACAATAAAGAAAAAAAGTCTTTACTATGCTCGACAAAAGACAAAATCAAAGAAAATTTTATTTATTTATTTCTTTATTTCATATCAAGAAATTTAAACAAAAAGTACAATGTAATTCATTTTAATATTGAGCTTTAAGGTTTTTGAATGCAATACTTACTTACTTAACAGGCTCCCGACCAGTGAAGAGTCTCTGCCTGAGACACAGCAGCCTTCCATCCTCTACGATCCCGGGCACGCTACTTCCAGTTGTCCAGATCAAGCGCTCTGGCATCCGCGATGGCTTGGTCTTTGAAACGGGGGTTCGATCTTCCTTGCCTTCTCGAACCTGGGGGCTGGGATTCGAAGATCCTCTTAGCTGGAGCATTATTGTCCATTCGCTCGATGTGGCCGAGCAAATGTAGTCGACGTATTTGGCTTTTTGGACAATATTCACATCTTGGTACATTTTGAATGGATATGGAATAGCTTTGTACAATCTATTGTCTATTAAATGACAAGAGGCGAATGTACCTAACGGTTATATAAAAATGAAATACAAAAAACTATTGATGGGGAAAACCAAACTCAGGGATCATTTAAAAAAAAATTACATACAGTTTAAAAAAAAAGCAAAGAAAAGAAACACCAATGGTGTTAAAAAAAACATCTATTTCAGAATGGTTAAACGAGACAAGCCATTTTTTTATACTATTTAAGAGTACTGTTTTCACTATCTCACACCTAAGTTTTTTTTGTTTTAATAATGGAGTATATAATACTCCAATAACAGTATCAACAGTTCCAGAAGGAGTTATAACCGAGGAAAAATTAAACTGGGCAATTGATACATTCTCTCCCTTCAAATCACCTGGGAGAGGTGGAATTTTTCCAATTATGATCCAGAAGACAAAGACCGTCATCACACCTGTTCTCCAACGACATTTAATACCCAGTTTAAAATGCGGCTACATTCCAAAAGCCTGGCGTGAAGTGCAGGTGGTCATTAAAGCAAAAGCAACAAATACATTAGAGGCAAGTCGAAGAAGCGCTACACGACGTCGACAGCTCTGTAGAAAAGCCTCTTAAGGACGAAGAATATATACGTTTTTAGACATCGATGGATTATTTTATAATCTCAAAACGTGTGCAGTGAAAAGAGCGTTGCAAAATTGCAACGTCGATCAGCCTCTCATTAACGTGATTATCAGCCTGCTCAACGGAAGGAATCAGCTCTAGGCGATATTGACTTAAGAGTCGCTGCCTCCAGACGCACACCTCAAGGTGGGATCATTTCCCACTTACTTTGGGTCCTCGTCGTTAATGAAAAACTCTTAAAAATAAATAAAAAAACAAATGGGTCAAAAATTGCATACGCAGATGAAGTACGCGTAGTATTGCCTGCCACGGAAAATCCCTATCAACACTGAGCGAACTGTTACAAAAGTGCTGAAGACAATGCGGTCTTGCAATTCATCCCCGAAAGACTGAACTGGTGCTGTTTACTAATAAGAGAAGCATACCACAATTCAAGCCAAGAGGCATTGACGGAATACCCGTGGAGGTGGTAGAGTGCAAAATATTTAGGAATTCTCGACAGCAAGCTGAGCTAGAAGGCAAATGTCGATGATAGTTAGGAATGAATGCTTTCTACGCATGCAACCGTATCTTCGGTAAAATATGGGGACTAAGCTCCAAAATAATTCTGTGGATGTATACGGCAATCGTGCGAACAATACTCACATACAATCGTTCACAATAGCACACATTGAAAATAGTCAATTATCAATTGTCGATTGATCTTCGCAATAAGGCTGAATTTGTTGCCTTTTTTTTGTTGCTTTCCATTTTTTTGATACCCAGTTGCTTTGTTGTTTACGTTTTGGTTTTTTTTTCTGCTTACAAATTGGTTCGAAATGACCCCTCCTTTCACAGTTGTGGCATATTACGTTATTTGCCTTGCAATAACGAATGTGCTTTGTTGAAAATGGTGTAAATCAGTTAAGCGTTGATTTTCTCATCAATTTCTTGATGTTCTTCCGTCAATGCATTAACGATGTTGCTTTCAACACCACGATCATGAAACACTCTGTTAGCATTAGCTGCTTCATGCACCTTGCATGTGTCGATGACCCGCGCCAATGGATCATCGCGACCATCCAACAGTTTCAGTTGTAGTTTTTTGTCATAAGCCCCAAGGATGATGTGATCATGCAGCATATGCCTTTCGTAGGATAAACCACATGCGCAGTATAACTCACAGTAGTGCATTTGTGTTCGCAGATCAATTTCAAAATCTGTTTTTCCTTAGACTTGAAGGA
Organism: Portevinia maculata; assembly: GCA_949715645.1. NCBI lineage: Eukaryota > Metazoa > Arthropoda > Insecta > Diptera > Syrphidae > Portevinia > Portevinia maculata. Next base: position 360,336,951 of record OX454525.1, on the reverse strand, counting down.
TTCCATTGTCACGTTTTTCCTTGGTGTGCATTAATTATCGAACGCGCGAGTAACGTCTTCACCCTGCAGTCCCTCTAACCCCATCACCATCCACTCGACAAGAGCTTCGAGTACAGTACATTCACCTACTACGCAAATACCACCTCCAGCACATAAAATTGTCAATTAAGTATTTTAATTTCATTGTAAATGCTCAGGTGACCCAAGAACTTAATGAGCGTCTGGAATATTTCCTGCACTTCTCAGGTTCTCGGAATTCACTTCGGCAACTAAGTATGATCATGAATTATATTTTGTAAATCAATCAATTGTATTGTGAAGTTCAGACCAAAAGGTCTCAATAAATATTTTTTAATTAAACTCCTGTTTTAATAACTTAACTTGGCTAACGCCTCTTGAAATACATTCGAATCTACAGGGTCATCCATACCGAAAATGCTGTTAGGTGAGTCATCATTCGGAAATAATGAGTTGTAAATTTCCGCTGCCTTGCGTTTGTTACCATATACATCACAAATGCTTGTTTCCATTCTGGCCACTCTTCTGGTAAATTAGTCTAATTCTGCTGGTAGTCGATCATTTGATGCTATTTTTTTTTGTATTTGTTGCTACCCTTTTTTTATTATTATTTACTTAAATGTTTCTGTCCGATTTTTTTTTAACTTCCGACACCATGTATCAGTCTGTGGCCTGTTTTAAATAATGAAAACAACAAATGTGTACTCAATAACTTTATATTTAAAAACTTAATTCTCACTTGGTGGCTGCAGCTCAACTGCTTACATGTCTAATAACTTACAGCTAAACCTTAAATAGACATGTGATGGTGCTGTTAGTTAGTGTACAGTCCCTGGCCAATTTATTAGACGCGCTGTAAAGTTCTATATACTTTGTTTGTACTTGTTTACTTTCGTGTATCAATTGGTTGACACTGTAGTGCAACATGTTAAAAATAAATACAAAATCTCCTAAATAAAAACACATTATATGTACGTACGTTTAAATATAATAATATTGCATATAAACTTGTGCAACACATAAAAATATTAAAAAACTACATTGCGTCTAATAATTTGGACAGGGACTGTACCATCCTTAAGCTACGTTCACATTACAACGCCGTATGTTTTAGAACTACCTAATGCTTTAATGGGATAGAACACATTAGCACTTCAACCGCAACTTCGACTTCAACGTTAGACCTAAATTCAAAGTTAGTGTAAATCCCAACCTTGGAGGCGGTGTTTGCAGTTCTCCCAACATGTACCTCTATAACTTATATTTTGAGCGAATTTTCTCATTTGCTTGTATTCTGACATCATTTTCTCTTTTGTTTAGTAATTTTTTGTCTCGCTCTCGAAGTTGCATTTTTCAATGTGTTGACTCGACTTTAAACGCTGAAGTTCTCGCTCTTGTGGAAGTCGAAGTCGAACTTGAGGTGTTGTTTCTAGCATTTGCCTTTCGTTTCTAAATTTCTTCCCAACGGATACCTCGATAGGGCGGCTGAGGATCAGTCGCACCTCGGAATAAATTCGAAAACAATTCTTAGTACGTTGCGGTTGACACTTTATGCAATTTGAAACACGAGTTGAAACAAAAAAAAACTACTTGTTTACAGTGGCGAGGGAAAACAACTTAAACTTAACTTATATTTATTCATGCCAATGCCTTCTTTAATAATTTCGCAGACTTTTCTTGATTGCCGCGACACCCAATTAAAGAACCGCTACTCAACCTAAAATTCATAATAAAATCAACTTCCAAGAATTTTAAGCAGTGAACTTATTTTTTTTAATTAAAATGTTTTAAGTATAATATTTAATACATACTCTCTACACATATATATTTTTTTACTGTTGTCTAATAATACATCTTTAACACATTTACGTTTTTATATTTCTTTTGAAGATATTTTTTAAAAAAAAAGTTTGAAAAACGGAATCCAACTTCCGATTTAAAAACAGCAGCGAAATGGAAAACAGTCATTTTCACTTTCGAATCAAATAAATTCAAAAATCCATTTCATAAAAAAGAGCCGCATTTTATATATAAAAAAATGTATTAACTGTCGTATTCGATTTATGTATTTTTATTTGTGGTGTGGTATGCTGATGTCTTCCTGTTGAATATCTTATTTTCATTTATGATTTATTCTTCCTCTAAGTCTTCACCAGAAGATTCATTCTTTTCGTCTTCCTCATCATCTTGATTTTCATCGTCCGATTGCTTCTTTTTTATAGTTTTATGAGGACTTGCCTTTGCTTTTGCCTTTGGCGGACGTCCACGTCCTCTGCCTGTTGATACTGGCTTGATGGGATTAACCGCTCCCTTAGCTGGTCGCCCTCTGCCTCGTTTAGCTGGCGGAGTTCCATCATCGCCATTACTCACTGTATTATTACTTCGCTTAGTCTGTGCAATTGAATAATTATAAGAACCAATCCTGAAAGTAATGATTAAAAATTATTTATACTAACCTCTACGACGACATCGGGTTCCTTCTTCTTTGGGCGGCCTTTCCTTTTAACCTCAGCATCAGCCATTTTTGGACTCTATTGATATTTAGAAGAAAATAACAGCAATTAAAAAAGATGGATGGTTAAAATTCGTAATACATTTGTTTATTTGTCAGTTCAATGATATTGTAAGTTCAGATAGCCTAGTAAGGTAAGTTGCTGTTTTTTCGCGAGAGGCGACGACACTAGTGTTAGTTATCGATCACACTTATAACCTGTCGTAACTCCGCCAAGGAAGCTTATAAGCAATTGGGTCGTTAGTGACTTGCCGGTCCCAAGCCCGGATAAAGGATAATATGGGGAGATTAAACCTAGATACTAAATATAAGGAGTAAACCTCGTGCATAAATTCCTAATCTTAAGGTGGAACAGCAAACGCCGAAGGATGCATGGGTAAGAGGGAGCTTGGTCAGTAATTTGCGAACTTCGGATACCAGGCGACCTCCGACTTGAAGACAACCTTCCTTGGGTTTATACGGGTAGACCACGGGCGGCATATTATCCCGAATACTCGTTGGAATCAAAATTGATAAAAAACAGAATGATTCATTTACGAATGCATCATCAACTAGGGATGTTTTAGAACACCCTGTCCATGCCGTCGGGCGCAGTGGCTCAATGGTTAATATCGGACTACTAATCGCAAGGTCCCCGGTTCAAATCCCGCCGGGCCAAGTAACATCTAGAGTTTTATCCACCATCAAAGAGTATCAATTGTCATGAGGAGCTTCTCAAATTTGCCGCTCGGATTCGGCTTAAAATTGTAGGTCCCTTTCCCTTCGCAAATTCAAATGGTTGGAGAAGCTAGGTTTAAGGCCCAATATGGACCGCTGTATTTTATTTTTTGTCGATGGCGATTACATCTGCCACTTGGGCGGAGTCGTTATTTATCGACTCCACAAAGGAAAACTTGCAGAGAACTTTTCTCATCTTAGTGACTCTATTTCGGAAACTACGACATATGCAATAGCGCGGCCGCAGACTACCAGTGCTAACAGTAACACCACCAGCCAAAATCGCTTCATTCCTAAGCTGGCAGCAGAGCGAAATAAAGCAAGAGTGCAACGAGGACAAAAAATCAAAAGTCCGAGAGGTAGACACGACGGGCTGTCTCAGCGCGGTGTCGTATGGCGAATGTTCGACAACAAGCCCTACAGGGTACGAAACCCTGATTACGCAAGCAAGTAACGCCAAACCTACTTAGCGTGCTGCATGCCAACCTGCACCGGCCTATAGGTGCCCTCAATGCCGAAGGGAATGTCGCTATTAGTTTAATCCAAGAACCATTGGCAACAAATGGTACGATTTTTGGATTAAACAGTTAAATCAGAGAGCTTATTTTCGTCAAAGCTAGTTTCAGGCCGAGCGCAGCTCTTTTTGTCGCGATATAAAATACTCTCATTTCAGGTTGCAAGACTAGACCTGGTGGCCGTACAAATTGAACGTCGCAATGGCCGGGAGCTGCATATATTTGTTCGCGCATCGGCGTTTGTTGGAGACATTGACGAAGTACCTCCCTCCCCAGTTCACGAACTGGTCCATTACTGCGAGGATCAGCAGGTACATCTTATCATCGGTTGCAACGCCAACGCACACAATCACGTGTGGGGTAGCCGATATACACACAAGACACAACAGAGGTAGTCACTTCTAGTATATCTATATCTCAGCGGACAAATCTGACATGTTGCCAGTAGCACCGCCATCAATAATTGATGCAAACGCTACACAATGTCAGTTTGCGACATTTTTCTCTCCTCCTTCAAAAGTTGTTGCAAGTTAAAGTACAGCATGGATGACAATAACCTAGAGACTATCCGGAAGAGAGCAAAAAAGCTTTTAAACAAAACCAAACGCAGCGGCGCATGGGAGCAATACAAATCCCTTCTGACCATATACAACCAAGAGTTGCGAAGATCTAAAAGGGCCTCCTGGCGTGAAAACTGCGAGAAGCTTGGAAAACTTCCTGCAGTGGCACGCCCACAAAAGGCACTTTCAAAGGCTCAATCAAACTGCATGGGGTTGTAAATCAAACCAGATGGTACAATCACACGCGACCGAGTAGAAACGCTGAACATTTTGCTTCAGGCTCACTTCCCAGGGTCCTTAACTATGCACGTATCAAGTGACCAGTGCAACTACAAGAAACCTCAGCAGGTAAGGTTAAGTGGGCCATAAACTTATTTAAACTATTCAAGGCACCGTGTAGCCGGGTACAGGCGGTATCTTTCCTGCCCTTCCAAAAAGGTATGGATTATTTGATACCTACCATGATTGCCTTATTTAGGCTCAGTTTCAACTGAACAAACATTTGGAGGGAAGTAAAAGTACTATTCATCCCCCAACCAGACAATAAGCCGAGTGAACTACCTAAATCATACCGTCCCATAAGCCCGACATTGTTTTTTCTGAAAACAATGAAAATGAAACATCAGAGAATGCTTTGCAAACATGTAGATCAACTAAAGGCGCTCTGTTAAAACCAGCAACATAGACCAACATTGGCTATGATGCAAATGCTTTGCATCATATAAAATGGACCAAAGCAATGCTGGAAAGTCGGAAAACAACTGCTTCATCAGGACCGACTCCAGTATAAGTATGAGCTATAGGGGGCTACCCACAGGTTGGAGTGCTATCACCCCCTCCCCCCTGTAGTCATTGACAGCTCCATAGATTGAACAATTTAGGCTTCAATACAATTGGATGATATTGTTATCATAATTAGGGGCAAAGATGCAAACGAAATCACAACACGTATGCAAAACGCCCTTATGGCGAACCTTGACTGATGAAACAGGGAATCTATGTATCAGTTCCTCTTACCAAACGAACAAATTTAAACCTATGTCAATAACAGGGACGGGCTAAGAATATATCTGCAGCCCCTCGCGAAAAACAGAGCCTGTCGTAAAAGTCGACTAAGGGGAGAAATAACATACAAGTCTATTTAACATCCAGGTGAGCCTAGCGAGACATTTAACATCTTAAAGTTTTCCCGTAAGGTGCTGCAAATCCGTGGGTTGACACCGGTCGTGTAAAAGGCCGATCAAAACGAAATACTGTCTTCTGTCATTAAAGCAAAATCCTAATTCTTCGTCATTATCCATGAATGGCACTTGGCCCGCTGTGCGTTACTCTAGGTAACACCCTCTTAGTTTATAAGTTAGATTAAGTTAGCTAGGGCGTTTCTGGGAGGCCGGGCTCGCCAACTTGTGGTGGTGCTTCCGGGAGGTGATTGATTCTGTAAGGCATCAGTCAGCTCATGGCGGCGCGTGTGCACGTTGACGACTGCCAGGCGCTCGGAAAGCAATTGGGATTTTGACCACTTGTTTCGTAATGCAACGAGTGACCAGAATCCTAATTAAACTTATAGTTAGAATATGTTAAGTAGTTTAAGTAAGTAGAGTAGGTAGTTTGTAATTTGTTTTTTTTATATAAAAATATAAAATTTGATAAAGATGCCGAGTTTTCTTAACAATTTTCTCGATGAAAACATAATTTATGTAAGATTAGTTCGTAAAATAGTTTTTAGGCCGAAAGGCAATAATTATAAGATAGAGTTAAGTTTAGGGCGTCCGTATAAGGATCAATAATCTAGAATAAGTATCCTGTTAAATTTAAGTTAGATTTAATCATTTTTGTCTAGTATTTAAGTTGATATAAGTTAATAATTAATAAAAAATAAAAAAAATTAATTTAAAAGTAAAAAAGCACTTGGACCGCTGGAACCGAAGGACCGAGAGTGGGAGTATGTGTATTAATGACAACCTTCGTTGGAATGACCTCATATTCGATGCCGCCAAGAATGCTGCAAAATGTCTAGCCTTCCTTAAGTGGCGGAAGAAATATTTTACCACTACTGATCTGGCTACAATTTATAAGGCGTTTATTCATCATAAACTTGCCCACAACGCTTGGGCCTGTGCCCCAATCACATATTTGGTGTAGCTCCAACACAACGACCTGCGATAAAGCTTATTTGGAGCTACTTGACAGGATCCAACAACGCGCGATAAAACTCATTGGCGACCGAGACATCGCGAGATCGATTGACTCTCTAGTCATCGTCGTAATGTCTCCTGTCTTTCGTTATTTCCAACAAACGAAATAGCCAGTTGCATTCCACCCCTTGAACATTTCAACCGCAATACCCGCCATGCAAGGAATGCTCATCAGTTCACCATCAAGCCTGTATTCGAACGTATAGTCAAAGAATCTTTCTTCAGCCGTATAACATGTGGAATACTCTTCCACGCTCTATTTTCCCTTTACAATAACCTACAATAGTTTGAAACCAACGTGCATCGGCATCTCTCCCTTACGAGGTGAGTCCCTTTTTGAGTCCCTTTTCGAATTTATTATAGAACACAATCTATTGTTAGCCAATATTGGCAATAAATCAACATTCGTCACTACGAATAGACGTGAGTTTTTAGAAGTTACACTCTATAGCAATTTACAAAATATGTACTCCTTTTCAGACCATAAGATTATAGAGCTCCTAATTGACGAGAAAGTAGACCAGTTTAAGTTAATTGAATATCAAAATCCACAACACATATTTGGTCGGGTTTCACATACCGATGAATAAAAAAATAGTTTGAACCTAAAGTTAAAATTTAGGTGGCATTGCTATTTTACACCATACATTGTTAGTTCAAACCAAATATAGCAAATACTTTCTACAATGCACTCGAAATATATTTCACTGATAACTAAATAGTGTACCACTTTTCAATAAACTATTGCAGCGACCTATTTATCAAATCGGTCCAGGTCCACACAATTCAAACCTTCAATCGAAGAAAGAGGTACACGATTCGATATGGCCACAATACTTAACAACAAAAATGTATTTTTTTCTTTATTTTGTTAATTGACTCACGGAGTTTTCTTCTTCTGTTAAACATCCTCCTCGTCGTAATTGCGAATCAATTTTTAGGAAAACGGAATCATCTGGATGGTCCCTATCTGGATATTTTTCTGCGTAAATTTTTGCGGCCTCACTTGTTTTTCCATCGGCAAAACCATAACAGTAATGCATATCAGCCAGTTCTTCATAAGAGTAGTCAGTCATGTTGATCGCTTCTTGTTTTTTGTTAATATACTTGAAATGACTTTAGACCTTTTTAAAACCGCAATCGAAAGAATTTGGATGGAAGGGTGAAAAGGTAAACAAAATATATGTAAGTAAAATTAATAAATAAATAATAAACATACAATCAAATAGGATAATGCATTATGTAGTATTAAATGAAAAAACTGATACACCAAAACAAAGGCAAAATTCAGAGTAAAAACCATAGTCTGCTCTTAAACTAAGTCCGGAGGGCAGGGTGGAGTTAAGCAGAAGGCAAGACGACTGCAGATATGGCACACTAGCGAGTTCTTTCTATTTTAGATGAAATATATATGCTTTGGGATAAAAGTATAGGCAATAAACAAAAGGAAACAGGAATCATGTGAAGCGATTCTATTCTGGTGAAATGTTTCACCGGAATCATAGCATATCTGTGGTTACTGGTTATAATACTTTAGGACACAACAAAAAACAAGACCATTTCAAATGTTCCCAGCTTAATATACCTGCCGATCTAGGAGTGCAGCAGGTTTAGCTTATTTAAAGTGAATTTCTAAGCCTTTCCTGATTTTTCAACAAAACTCGAAAGAATAATAGTTCTACCGGTGGTAAAAGAAAAGAATACGATAAAGCCCTGTTAATACACTTCCAACCTTCGAAAAAAATAAAGGTACTACAACAAAGTTATATGGAAACAAGGAAGATACTAATTGAAGAGCAATCGGGTTTAAGAGTTAATCACTCGTGTGAAACGGCTCTTAATTGATTAATTTTTGAGTGGAAGAATAACATAGATGACGGTCACTCAGTCATAGCAGTTTTCTTGGACTTGAAAAGAGCCTTTGAGACCCTTGATAGAGATATCTTAATAAAAAAAAAACTAGAAATGTATGGTATAACAGATAAAGAGCTTAAATGATTTGAATCGTATTTACCGGGAGGACCGCAAAGGACCAAAGTGAATGATGTGTTTTCAGAATCAGTGAATGTTTGACTGGGTGTTCCCCAGGGTTCGGCGTTGGGAGTATTCCTTTTTTTTAATCTATATCAATGACATTAATTGCTGCATAAAGTTTTGTAAGACTATACTGTTTGCTGATGATACGCTTATTAGCATAAGTGGAACAAATGTTGGCCTAATGTATGAAAGATTGAATGTAGAGTTAGAGAATAAAAATAATTGGTTAAAAATGAACAAATTAAAGCTGAATGTGAAAAAGTCAAAATGTAAAAAAATTTAAATTAAATGGTCCTTTTATTTTGTGCATGGGATGGGGACGTTATTGAATGTGTGGATGAAAGTAAATATCTTGGCGTCATGATAGACTCCAAACTAAATTTCAAAGATGGTCATGTTGACTACATTTGTGGGATCGCAAGAAAAATTGGGTTCTTAAAAAGAGTAAGAAAAGAACTTACGGATGAGAGTTCAAATTTAGTTTACAATGCTATCATATTGCCACATTTTGACTTCTGTTCTTTTGTATGCTAGTCAATAAGAAATAAAAAATAGAATCCAACTTTTGCAGAGCAAAGATATGCGGTCAATTTGGAAGTGTAGAGTATATACCCCAATTGGAGTGATGCTCAGCAGATTGAAATGGATGAATGTGGAGCAAAGATTAATATTTAGTGCGATGGTGTTTATTTGCAAAATGAAAAAACAAAATGCTCCCGGAATACTTGCGGGCCAATTTAGTAAATGTTGGTGATGTGCGGCCATATAATCTGAGCAACTTTAATAATTTCAGGCCGAGCAGATGTAACCTCAGTGGAACGAATACCTAGGTCCCTGATGTATACGGGCTTAACATTTTATAATACAAGGTGGCGCAAAAGTAATCCTCCTATCAGAAAATGCTATAAATTTTGCGATTGGCCCCTAATGTTAGTTCTGTTTTGACATTTGTGTAGTAAACACATGCGAAATACACGTTAATAAGAAATGTTACGCTACACTGCTCCAGAACGCGGAATATTGGTGACTATTTATTTGAGCAATAATCGGTCGGTGACTTTGGCACAACGTGAATTTCGTCGCAGATTTCCTACCCGTCCAACGCCTACTGGTGAAACACTGCGACGTTTAGCCGCTCGCCTCGAAGAGACTGGCACAACACGAGATGCTGCCAGGCGTGGCAGACCCCGGAGTAGCCCACGCAAATGGGTATCAGTCGACGGTCTTTACAGCGAATTTTGGTACAAGATTTGAAGATGTTTCCGTACAAAGTCCAGACGGTGCATCAGATGTTAGCTGCTGACCGCCAATCGCGTCTAACATACGCTCAAGCCATCCTTAATCACCACCAAGAGGAAGATGATTTTTCATCAAAAATAATCATGAGTGATGAGGCCCATTTCCATCTTAGCGGGTACGTAAATAAGCAAAATTTACGCTTCTGGGGCACTGAAAATCCGCGTGTAACCCACGAAGAGCCATTACACCCGCTCAAAGACCACTGTATGGTGTGCTGTTTTCGCTGGAGGAGTCATCGGACCTTTTTTCTTCGAAAACGTCGCGGGCCAAACGGTTACTGTGAATGGTGAGCGCTACAGAGCAATGATCAACGAGTTCTTTTTGCCGCAACTTGATGAATTGGGATTGGAAAACATGTGGTTCCAACAGGACGGTTCAACGGCACACAGTGCACGTGCCACAACCGATATGCTGAAGGATGCATTTCCCGGGCGCCTAATCTCCCGCTTTGCACTGGCCAGCAAGATCGCCTGATTTGACCGCTCCAGACTTCTTTTTGTGGGGCTTTTTGAAGTCGCGGGTTTATGTCAACAAGCCTCAGACTCTTGCAGCTTTTAAAGACAATATCCGTCAACAATGTGAGGACCTATCGCCGGAAGTTTTGGCCAAAGTGATGGAAAATGCCATAAAAAGGGCTCAAATGACAATCAACTGTGGCGGCGGCCATTTACATGACATCATATTCTCGACTTGATGTAAAAAAAATTAAAAGACCAAATAAAAATAATCCACAAGAAGAATCAAAGTTTTTCTTTTTTTTTTAATTACAGCCAAAAAACATCGGAAGGTTATTTTTGCGCCACCTTGTAGTTTACCAACTACAATGACGGATGAAGCAAGCTTTGCGGTGTTTAAACGTAAACTTACTGATTGGATTAAAAGCAATTGCTAAGTAATTTGTGTCATTACATCTTACGTTTCCTGTTTGTAAAGTGTGTTTGTTTATAAAAAGATATGTACACACTATATTTTTTATGTTTAATACATTGACTGCCAGTGCATCACTAGTGATCACAAATACAGTCATTACCCAGATGCCAGTGTATAACTGGTGATCACGTCGAATATCTTTCCCCAGGTGCCAGACAGAAATATACATGTTAGCACGGCTCACTACTAGATCTTTTGCACTAGCAATAGTGGGTATGTCAAGACATGTTTGAACATGTTTTTGTATAGTGATCACCGGTGATGCATTTGTCTTTGAAACAAAAGTTTTACTTTTTTTTGCGCGTGCATCACCCGTGATCTAACAGAGGAAGAAGTCATTCGATGTGGAGTTAGAGTTCAGAGTGGACTTTTATGCATTTTGTGTACAAAAAAATTAAATAGAAATGGATTCTAGGCAAATAGTTGAAATTTTAGAAATGACTGAGAATTCGGGTGCAAGTTGCAGGTTTTAGCGCTTATGATGACAATGATTGAGTGAAACATCAAGCGATAACACTTCCGATGAAGAAAATAGACAAGGAAATCGGGAAGTCAGAACAGCAGATCCTTATAGCACCGCAAAGGGACATCAGAAGAAAATTCCGGCAATCTGGAATTCTCCCGCAACTGGAGATACTCCATTATGTCTCGCAACCGGTTTCAGTATTTGTTAAAATTCAAACACTTCGAAAATAACGGCCAAGCATTTGAAACATCGTCTAAAACTTTTAAAATTGACTGAATTGTGCAGGATACAATCGGAAACAAGAGCAAAATAGGTCAGCTGGTAGGAACATAGTAATTGATGAAAGCATGATTCCTTTCCGAGGTCGCTTGGGATTCCGACAATATCTTCCAGGAAAAGCACATAAGTATGGTGTTAAGGTGTTCCAATTGGCAGATTCTGATGGCTATATTTATAATTTAAAAATATACAACAAATATAACACCGGACAACAACAGGACTATGGTCTATCCCTTCCAACAAATATTTGCATTCGCCTGATGGAAGGCTATTTTGGAGAGAACCGAACTCTAACAGTAGACAATTTCTACACAACTTCTGTCTAAATAGAAAAACGCGTCTACAGGGAACATTACGAAAGAATCGCAAAGTAAAATATTAGGCATTAACGACCCATAGAGGGCCTAAAACCTAGCTTCTCCAACCATTTTCTTTGCGAAGTGGAAGGGACCTACAATTTTACGCCGAATCCGAACGGCAAATTTGAGAAGCTTCTCATGACAATCGATACTCTTGGATGTTTGTCAGACGTTCGCAAGAGGTGGGGCAGTTGAAAAAAAAAACTCAAGATGTTACTTGGCCCCGGCGGGAATTGAACCGGGGACCTATTAGTAGTCCGACACACTAACCATTGAGCCACTGCGCCCGACAAAAAAAAAGAATCAAAAAGGCTTGTCTAAATTGACTCAAAAGCTGAAAAAATAGGAATATCTCTTATGAAAAGTCTGGTATAGTAGTTGGGTTTTTGAGAGATAAAAGGGAAGTTCGCTTTTCGTCAACAGCAAATATTGGCGCACTTGTGCCCTCAGGAAAACAGAACAGGCTTGGTGTGGATATACTGAAACCTGATATATTAAAGGAATATAATAATTTTATAAATTTTGTGAATTTATAAGCACGATTTTTTTTGTTTTTGAAATTTAGGTATAGACTAAGCTGATCAATTAATTCAGCCTTATTGCGAAGATCAATCGACAATTGATAATTGACTATTTTCAATGTGTGCTATTGTGAACGAACGACTCATTTGGTATTTTTGTCAATGGCATTTTTTTAATTGACTGCGATTGACAAAATCCTTTAGAATCGTTCGTTCACAATCAGCCTTATTGCGAAGATCAATCGACAGTTGATAATTGACTATTTTCAATGTGTGCTATTGTGAACGAACGATTCATTTGGTATTTTTGTCAATCGAATTTTTTTAATTGACTGCGATTGACAAAATCCTTTAGAATAGTACGTTCACAATAGCACACATTGAAAATAGTCAATTATCAACTGTCGATTGATCTTCGCAATAAGGCTCATTAGCACACATTGAAAATAGTCAATTATCAACTGTCGATTGATCTTCGCAATAAGGCCCTTTGTTTGTTTTTTACGCAATAAAATATGTTTTCTTTTTAAATAAATTTATAAAATTCTATAAACTCTTTTCACCTTAGTGGTAGAACCGCAATTCTAGAGGTCTATGGGTGTATCACCCGCGATGCACTAGCACCTGGGGAAAGATTTTCACTGGGCTCTGCGGGACGGCTTTTACTGTGATCACTAGTGATCCATTGGCAGCCAACGTGTTAAATGTATAACCGTATACCTATATAAATACAAGAGCTTGAACATTGTGTTTGTAAAGTTAATTGAACTTATAATAATGTTATTATTCGTCATATCCTAAGGGCTAGAACAAGGTGTTAAACAGAGATTAATCGCTTGGTTTTCTTTTACCGGAATAGGTATGTCCCAGCTTCTCGCTGAGATGAACACAACATCAGATCCCCTTTTTCCTCATCAAGGCCTTGCCGTAAAGTAAGAATAATATGTTAACAATTAAAAAGAATGTTACCTTTATTGCAATTTTAATTTATACAAATTTTGTGGCATCTTCTTCCAATTGAAACCAGATTCATCCGCGTGAAACACCTGGTCTGCCGCTTACCACCCGTTTTTTATAGTTATTAAAAGTTCCTTTCGAAATGGCAGCGGCTACTGCATCCTGAAGCACTTTTCGCCTTAACTTCTGCATTGTGCAAAGAAAAACGGACCTTAACATTTTTGAACCTCTTTTATTAGCACTAAATTCATAATGTGAATCAATTTTTAGAGCTTTCTGTTTTATGACGTGTTCATCCAATGGCATTCGCTTTTGACTACAATCTTATATCCAAACCATCAAAACGTACAAAAAAAACAGTGAAGCGTTGTAAAAGTGCGGCGTTATACAAGGGTTTACTGTACTCAGAAAAAAAAATTAAAATAGATTGAGCGCGAAAACATGCCAATGCACCCTAGCAAATGACGACCTCTAAGTTTAAAACTTGCGATGAACAAAAAGAATTGAAGTAGGTACATACATACATATTATTCTCTTCGGCCAGTACGAAGAACAAATCAGTTGTAAAGCTTAAATTTGAGCCCCCACCTCCAGGGAATATTTCAGATACCACTGTTTTTGTTCTTTATATGCACATGATTTAATTTAATAACAATCAGGCTTCCACACAAAAAATATAGAGATATACCACAAGTACCTTCACTTTTTTATTACAGAACATAATAAAATGTTCAAGCCGGTAAAACAAAAATAATATAGAATTAAAGGAAATTGGCGCCAAATCGGAAAAATATTGCAGAAACAGTGAAATGGATACAAATATGAGAAAAAACTTAACGAAATTTATTAATTTTAAATAAACCGATTCAAATCATTAGAGAAGTAAACAAAAAAAAAAAAACCAGGATGACGCCAATTCCTAAATACACGCCATTATTTTTTTATAATTATTTCCGAGAATTCGACTATGCCAAAATTTATTTGATAAACAATTGTCAATGGAAATCTAGACTTAATAATAAATCATTTAAATAATTTACTTACTTGAAAATAGATTTCAGGAGCGAATAATTACAAATCAATTACTTATTTATTTTATGCGGAAGAAACACGTCCGAACACTTCACCTCCTATCAACAATATAATAAAACAGTGACTGGCCGGTAAACATGGATATTTGAAGACAGCTTGTTCTATTCTAGATGCCAAATATTGGGGTGATAAAGACAACTAGTGGTTATTACTTGCTTTGCAATTTGTGGGCGACATCTAGTGAGAATTTTGTCGTAATTACCAAATGAGGTTGTCCCCAAGTAGCGAGATTTAGAACCCGAAATTCTCCCAGTTCAATTTTTAAGTTTTTGATTTCGTGTTTCATTTTGTGGAATGAATTTCTAAATAAATAGTTTGAGCAACGAAACGTTTTTTTTTCGAAAAAACATGGCAAGTTTGAGTCAGTATCTATACTTATTTTATAAAGCTGAACATAACTATTCACCTTAAGTTTTTTTCTTAATTATGCGGTTAGGTTAAGTACTTAATTTCCTACGTTCTTTCTTGTATCTTTTTCGCCAATAAAAAGCCTTGAAAAAGAACTCGGATTTCTCTGCAGTCTGCTACTGCAAAGTGGCTGCTACTTTTGCGCAGCAATGAAACAGCGGATGATAATATGCATATGTTGGTTACTCAACGTTCAACGAGTGATCAATTAACGAAACCGTGCTAGGGAATCGAGCGTTGAACGTTCTCAACGTTTGGCCTCACAGAATTCTTCGGCGAATCGACAACACGAATCAAGTGCTGAACGTTCCCAACGTTTGGCCTCATAGAATTCCAGAACTTTGACAAACCGTGAACGGGAATCAAGCCCTGAACGTTCCCACCGATTAGCACAACAAAATTTAGTACGTTTACATGACCGAATCGAAAGATCGAATTGAAACTGAATTGGTTTTCGAGGCGGGTTTTCGCTCTCACCGAATTGAGAGATTGAATTGAAGTAGAATTCAGTTCCACACCTCCTACTTAATACGTATTTTGGATAGCCTTGTGTTAGTGGCGACAAAAATCCTAGTCAAATGAACATCACAAAGGAAAACAAAGAGGGCACGCACACACATTCTCACTCGATCTCTCCATCTTTCAATTTGCGTTTACATGCTGATTTTCAATCCAATCGCAGAAAATTTTGTGATCGGATTGAGTGAATCCCTCAATCTTTCAATCTGCGTTTACATGGAATTCAATTCGGATTGAATCCGGATTGAATCTCTCATGTAAACGGGATAAATGACGATCAGAAATGGATAGAACTCGCAGGCAACACAATTTATTGAATTCTGCCTTTGCTTATGATTGTAACCTTGACTAGTCTGTACTTAATGATGTTCATATTGGTACAATGAATAAAATATGCAATATACCTATGCCAAGCAAAAAAATGGAAGGCTGAAGCTCTTGTGCTGTGTTGTAGTGGGGCAAAGTAAATATACCTAAAATTCCGGAACCAACATCAGTTTTAAAAGAACTGATATCAGGTTTACGGACATCTTCAAAGCATTTCTTAAGTCACTCAAGACAATATAATACACTTTTTCAGATGACTTCATTTGGTGCCAAAGAAATTCGATGGGGAAACTTTATGCTCACATTTAAAGTGCAAGGGCAAGTTTATCATTTAATCGGTAATTTACTTCCAGCTGAAGGTGCCCAACCCGAGTTTTTGCAAATATATTTCGTTTCTCACGCAGATCAGGTATTCTTGCTCTCAAATTTAAACCCAACCAATCGAACTTATCGACACTCTATAAACATATCTTCACGTTTCACGATCACGTATATTCATTGTTTTAAATACAATCTCGAAAATAGACAAATGAGTGATTTTAAACTCATTATCCATGCTGATGTAAAACCTCCTAACGAGCATCTAGGTCGATATAGTCGGCCAATGGTAGACGAAGTAGCTGTTCTTTTGATAGATGAGGCCCGGTTGAATCCGCGGTGAAAAGCTATGTGATAGCAGTCTATCTATCTGTAACGGCTAAACTACTGAATCGATTTTGACGAAATTAAGTAAAAAGTAGGCTTAAGCCTAAAGTAAGGACATAGTAATATTATTTATCCAACCGTGATAACTGATATTCACGCGGACGAAGTCGCGGGGGACCGCTAGTTAATAATAATAGTGTTTAATCTATTTACAAAGCCAACACATATTTTAAAAGAGTTTCTGTAGCTACTTCTTCTTCTTCCTTACTGGCGGTGAGGCTGTGATCAGGATTAAAGAGATCATGGCCCTCCCACTTAACTACTGCACTACTGGTCCACCGGTATGGTTCGCCGGTTCGGCCTCAGAAGATAAAGGCAGGCCTCCCGGTTTTGAATCACTTTGTCACTGAGCCCAATTAAATGCTGGTGTTGATTTGTGTGATCCAGGAGTTATTAGGCCTGCCTTTCTTTCGTGTTTACCTTTTTGACAGGGTTCGTAGGATCGCTGAACTGAGCCGGTCGCGCTCCATTTTTTTCGATGTAGGTTCTTTGACGTGAAGCATCTTTAGAGATAGATAGATAGATAGATTCTTTATTTTTTCATCATAAAGTTTACAAATTGGTATACTTAAGAATAAGGACATGGCAATACTGCCGTCTGCCTGAGCATCTTTATCTCAGCTGCCGTTAATTTGCCCTAATACTTTTTGAACGCTAGTCAACATTGAGAACTGTATGTGAGGGCTTCCTTTCAGCTTTTACGAGGCTTTTTCGAACACAGAAGATGGCTGAGTTTTCCCAGGACTTCATCCACCCTACGCTTGCGCGATGCTTAATGTCGTCATCACAGCTTGGTTCGCTATTGATCATATATTCCAGATATTTGAATTTTCGCACTTGGGAGTCACTCTTTCATTCATATAAATGTCTGGAATAGGTGGAAGTGGATCAGAGAACGGGCAGCACAAGTATTCTGTTTTTTTTTTTTTGGCTAATACGATACCCATTGGCCTGCTCGTTGTAGGGACGTTTGATACTCGCGAATGATGGCTCCATCGTCAACAAAGAATAACTGAGACTGTCACTTTTTCTTCAAGCAGATAATCAAGGACTGTAATAAATATCAAGGGACTCAAGACACCTCGCTGGTGAATACCGACTTTGATTGCAAACTACTCAGTGACGCCAGCCATCTTACTCTTGTCTTTACCCCCTCATACATGTCCATGATCATCTGTAGATACGTTTGTGGAACTCATAGTTCTCTAATATCCCCTCAACGATCTTCATGGTGTATGACATCAGCTTGATCACAGTCTCGTATATCGAATTTTAATTTGTACAAAGGAAAACAAAAACTTTTTCTCCACTGGTAAGGCATTGGATCGCCTCGCATCAGTTTGGATGAGAATCATGAGCTATTTGACCCTATCTCCTATCTTTTTCCAGAACTCGGACGGTATCTCCTCCGGCCTAACTGCTTTTCGTGTTTTGAAGCGTTTGACCGCCTTCTTAATTTCATCGACAGTTATGTCGTGCGCTTCCTCATTGCTTGGACGGTTCTCGAAAAATATATCCGAGGAAATTGTTCATTAGAAAGTCTTTCACAATACTGTTGTCGGAGTTCGTAGATAGACTATTTTCTATCACCAGCCGAAGACAAAATTTCTTCTAACTCTCCATACATACCCTCCACACAATTTGCTCGAATTTGAGCTCGCTTTTTCTTCGCGAGCCTCTTGCAAATTCGCTACTCCAATTCGACGTGAGGGTTTTCATCTCCATTATTAATGGAGCACTTTGACCAAGCTTTGAATACCGCCTTCTTGTCACTTAGCACTGCTTTAGCTTAATCTGTGCACCACCATGTTTCTTTACCGTGTTAACAGTGCCTTTTCGAAGCCCCAAGCAGTGATTTGGCTCTATCCAAGCAAGGCCGTTGTAGGGAATCCCACATATTTTTAAACCGATGCTTCTGAAACGAGCTACCAAATGGTAATCAATCTGGGGTTAATTTTCGCCACTGCAGTTAGTGACTAGGTATCGGCTTTGTTGCAATCACCCGGAAACCGAATAGTCCTGACCCGAGCATATGTATATGCCCGTCCCAAGGATTAGTACCATGATAGGTAGTGCCTGGCGGGGTAGTGCGTTTGCGTACACATCCATAGTGCTTTAGTTTAAACAAGTTCGACACGTACATGCTACTATTATTTTTTGTTCAATCTTGGTTTTAGGAAACCGGTGATCTCCAGCCGTGTCCACCCACGGATTTGCATGCACACTTGCGGGACAGCTTTAAGATGTAAAATTTGTCGCTAGACTTACGTGGATGTTTAAATTGCCAGATGTTTTTCCCTTGTAGTCACCTTTTACGACAAGCGCTGTTTATCGGCGTGCCCTGTAGTGATATTCTTAACCTGTCCCTACACGGGTCCTATGTATAATATAATAATGCCTTATTATAACAAAGCTCCATATAGACAAGCACTGAAACAGTGGCGGAGTAAGCCCGTCAGAGGCCTACTCGGCAAAGCTGAATGAGGCCCCCCAGCTTTAAAAAAAATTTAGTTTTACAAGCTTTTTATTCAGTTCACATTTGTATGTATAAATAAGTGTTAATGTTTATTTCGTTAAAACCTGGCAAGTGAAATTTTAATTCGAAATAAATTATTTAGGCTAAATAAACATACATACCTACAATATGGAATGGTTATGGGTGAGGAAAATAAAATGCGTATCGATCGACAAAAAAAAATTAGATAAAATATATCAAAGATAGTTTATTTTTATTTTTTGTGTGTTATTATGTGTTTTCGTGCCTTCAATTTACTGAACTCCTCAAAAATTTCTGTGAAATCGATTTCTTTGGAAATTTTTCTTTCTATTGAAAGCACGGCTAGATTAACCAGTCGCTCTTGAATCATTGTAGGTCGAAGATAATTTTTAATTAGTTTAATTTTCGAAAAACTCCTCTCGCATGATGCAACCGAGATGCAAACAGTCAAGAAGTATTGAGCGATATACACTATACAGGGTAACGATTCACTGAAGTCCCATTTTATTATAAACTAGCTGACCATGCTCGCCTTGCTTCGCCAGTCTGCCACTTCTAAATTTAAAACGAAATGCTTGCTGATAAGAACTGATAAAGAAAACTTCGAAACTCGAGAGTGTATTTTCTCATTATATGGATATACTATCATTGTAACTCCCTCTCAATCTTAATTACATTTCATACCCTATCTTTCTCAATCCCATGCGCCACAAAAAAAAACAACACAAACTACAAAAAGTGCATAAAAAAAACAAAGAAAAAGCGCATAGCACAAAAGGTACAGAGAGAGAAACAGATTTGTGCCGCACACACACACAAATTTTCCTCCACTCAACACTGGGAAAATCCAACGATCTAGCTTCAATCGAACATTTTACTTTTTTTGAATTGTATAAAATGTATAGTTTAATAATTATTGTTCAACTTCAGAATAACCTACGAAGATGATTTATATCTTAACATCTTTGTACATAATTGAACTTTATATTAAAAAAAACCCTATTTCATTTGGATGTGTCATTCCAAAGCTAGGAGCTAGAAAGCATTCGAGAGTTACAACTTTTCTTAGATATCAGCTTAGATCTCGGCTTCCGGACAGGCGATGAAGCATTTTCCCGCGGTAAAAAGTAGCCTATGAACATTAGGGATAATGTGGGCTTCTAATGGTAAAACAATTTTTCAAATCGGTCCAGTAGTTTCGGAGCCTATTCAAAACAAACAAACAATCAAATCTTTCCTCTTTATAATATTAGTAGGTATACCTAGTTTGAAGGATTTGGAGGCTCCCCAAGACCGAAGGCCCGGGGCGGGCCGCCCCTTCCGCCCCCTGGTTAGTCCGCCACTGCACTGAAATTGTAAATACAAAAATCAACCAATTTCAATTTAAATTTTAATGGGGAAGAATGTACGAACGAAATGTCGAAAAATTGGTGTGTACCAATGAATAAATATGACAGACAAAAATGGATAACTTATCTAATTTCAAATGTGATGCAAGCACATCCTACATTCATAAAAGCATCATATTATAACATTTGCTAAGAATGCGCGCAAAAATTTCCCAGCAATCAAATGAAAGGAGTAGTACCTCTCGTATCAAGTTTTTTAAGTTTTCTTCTTTCCAATTTCAAGAATGGACTTTCAAAATATCCCGATTCATTATCTCCAAATAAATTATATAGGTGCCAATATGTTTTAAATGTATATACCTAGCTACCTGTATACATTCTATGTATCCATCGGTGCAAGTATCTACAATTTTTCTTGTTACGCGTAAAGATTCTTGTTCGCACCCACTCTTTTGAGTTCCTATTAACCCCTACTGTATGAGAAGCTGCAAAGCGTCATCCTCTAACTTCATTTCGTTGGTTCAAATCTAACTACCTATATGTAGGTGTATATATGCACCTACATAAATGATTTTTTTTTCTTTTGGGGTGGCAAAAGAACGGTAATGACAAGGACACAATCTGTGAAACAAATTTTTTCTCAACTTTTCCAGAACAAGAAAATTGAAAAGTAAAACTACCCCACTAAGTGCAAATGCGCCTATCCCATATACATTTGTTATGACTACCAATTGCACTGACATCATATATATACCTACATGCTCTATGGTTCGATATACGTCTGCACATCTGCGTATTAAATGGTGGTGGTGTTTACTCTGTTACATTTGGGAGTGCAACCCGAGCGAATATTTCATCCCAGCAATAGAGTTGGTGCTATCCTCTTCGTGGTGAGGTTAGATTGGTATAGACACAAAAGATAAAAGCGCGATACGAACAAGAACGCTTCGGTTTCGATATAGAGTAGGTAATAATTGGAGAAAAAAAAACGGATAATATACTTTTTTAATCGGTGAGTTTTAACAAATAAAACAATGCATATTTATGTTTTTTTTTTTATTTAAGTGTTATTAAAATTTGTTCATTCTAACGGTTGTTGATAATGGTGTGAATGGATTACCCTCTAGCTACCCACCCTCAAGTCTAGTGCTACAAAAAAAGAAGTGAATGACTGTATCTTCATTTTATAAAATTTTGTACCTAAGTGATTTTTATTTTTTATTAAAAAATCGTTTATAAAGAAAACCTATGTCTATCTAAATTATATATAATATATATTCAACTAGAGGAGAAAAAAAATTGAATATCGATTTAAACTTGTGGAAACTGTACCCACCGCAGTCACAAACGAAGATTGCTATATATCTTTTGCCCTGCCATCACTTATCGTCGATGAAACCTGGAAACAAGATTCTAGAACGTAAAGTTCAATATCTTAGCTGATGCTGTACCTGTTCTGAGACTAAAAAGGGATGTACAAGAAGAGAAAAAACTCTCGAAAGTGCACTCTATAGTCTACCAACATTTTATCCGAATTCCATTCCGACCTGTGTTTCTGCGGCAAAGCCAAACAGTTTGTTGCACAATAGTGTAAAAGAGTGGGACATGAGGTATAATACATAGTAAGTCTCTTTTTCGTAGATATGTATTTAGCAAGCGATTTGCCTTTCGATTCTCTATTTACCGTTTTTGTCTATAAAGAATAAAAGTTCAATTCATAGAAGTAATTATCAACTCTGCCTGTGGGGGTTTGTTCCTCAGCAAGATACTTGTTGTAGATACTCGTACATAATATTATAAAGTCATGCGCCTGAAGAGCGCGCGCGGCAGTGCCTGTCTGATCTGAAAACATTTTTTATTACTCAATTTTTTTATTTGTGCAGATTCTGTTTGAATTATCATAAAAGAGTTCCGTCTTCCGTACCACATTCATCAGAGAAGAGGGGATAGCACTAATACTCCTTATAACATGGATTCATTCACAACTCTTTCACCGTCAAGTGGGGAAATTTGTGTGAAACTGTAGGATGTAGATATTACGGGTGCATTGCTATTAGTCGAGGAATTTTACATAGACATTTAGCTCGGACTCCGGGAAAGTTCCACCGATTTTCATAATTTTTTTTTAATCGTTTCGAAATCGAATTTAATTTTTAATTTTAATTTAATTTAATTTAATTTATTTCATCAATAGAGTACATTTCTCTTACAGACTAATAACAATATGATTTGTTGAATATTAATAGATAATTCATAAACATATAGACGAAAAAAAAAAAAAAAAAAAAAAAAAAAAAAAAAAATAAATAAAGAAAAAGAGATAACAATAAGCAATAAGATTTCAATAGTGCAATTAAACTAAACTAAGTCTGTCTTAAGGTTAGAAGAAGATTGTTTTTAAAATCCAACCTGCTACAACTCCTGAACAAATCGATAGACGTCATTATAGAGTTTGCTTCTTTGATGCAGCGGGCAATAGGTTCATTACGAGAAAAATTGGTAGTAAGAAGATTTTCACGAAAGTTAAAGTAACTGCGAAGACGACGAGAGCACAGAGGGAAATTGATCATACTAAGCAATTCAGGACACTGTATTTGATAATGAATTAAATCTCTTATAAACATGACAGAGAAATATTTACGTCGAATACGAAGGGAGTTCAAGTTAATCAAAGAACATCTAGTTTCATAAATAGGTGTGTCAATTCTCCAATTTAACTTGAATATTACGAACCTAGTAAAATTTCTTTGAACCTTTTCAATCCTTTTACAGTAAATGTCGTAATGCGGGTTCCATATTACACTGCAATATTCGAGGTGGGGTCTGACTAAAGATATGTAGAGGGATTTTAGAGTGTAAGGATCAGTAAATTCTTTAGAATTACGTTTGACGAAGCCTAACATGGAGTTGGCTTTGGAGATAATGTAATCAATGTGGTCTTTGAATGTAAGGCGCGAGTCCAGAATAATGCCTAAGTCTTTCTTAGAATACACTCTTTCAAGTTGTGTGGATTTTATGGAGTATCTATACGGAATAGGTACCTTCGATCTAGTAAGAGTGAAGCACTGGCATTTTGAAATATTCAAAAATAGATTGTTCAGGTCACACCACTCAACAACCGCAGCAACATCGGCTTGCAGTAATTCACAGTCATATTCAGAATTTATTGAACGAAATAATTTAAGGTCGTCCGCAAACAGTAGACATTCGGAATGTTTTATCACACTGGGTAGATCATTAATAAATAAGAGGAATAAAAGAGGTCCTAGGTGACTGCCTTGTGGAACCCCCGATGTTACCTTTATAGGCACTGAAAGAATATCATCAATTTTTACTAACTGAGTGCGATTCATTAAATAAGATTCCATCCATAACAAAATATTGGAGGAAAATCCAAGAGTACATAATTTTTGAACAAGTGTGCTATGACAGACTTTGTCGAAGGCTTTCGCGAAATCAGTAAAAATCGCATCCGTTTGATAGCCACGACTGAAATTTTTTATAACGAAATTGCAAAAAAGAGCTAAGTTAGTAGTAGTGGATCTACCAGATATAAACCCGTGTTGGTGATCCGATACCACAGTCCGGATTGAAAATGTAATTTTATTGCAAACAATCTTCTCAAATAATTTGGGGATTGCAGATATCTTGCATATAGGCCTATAATTGCAGACCTTCTGCTTAGGACCAGATTTATGGATTGGTATTATATGCGAAAGTTTCCAAGCATTCAGAAACATACCGGAGGCAATAGACTTTCTGAAGATAATACATAGAGGTTTAGAGAGAATTCTAGCGCAATTTTTTAAAACAATGGGGGCAATCCCATCGGGGCCCTCATTTTTACTAGCTGTAAGACTAAGTAGAGCTTCCTCAACATCAGTCCTGTAGATACTAACATCAGT
Source organism: Portevinia maculata (assembly GCA_949715645.1). NCBI lineage: Eukaryota > Metazoa > Arthropoda > Insecta > Diptera > Syrphidae > Portevinia > Portevinia maculata. The sequence continues at coordinate 360,312,784 of OX454525.1, read as the reverse complement.
AATGTCAATAATTGGGTGGACATTTGAGATGTTGAAGGGAACGACATTAACTGGGGAATAGACAGACTTAAAAAAAGAAGCGAAGAAGTTGCACAAGGTTTTTTTATCATCAGATGAGGAGTCTAAGTAGAACATAAGATTAGGGAGACCATTTGTCTTTCTCTTGGAGTTTATAAACTTCCAAAAATACTTACTATTGGACTTTAGATTAGTTTCTGCGGAAATAATATATGATTGATATAGAAACTTATTTAGAATTTGAAACCATTTGAAACAAAGTTTACCACCTGATAACACTTCGTTTTTTGTAAATTAGTTTTTCGAAATTTTTTTTTCGAAATTATTTTAGGTCCGTTCGCGTACTTTATGTGTAGAAAAATGAAAAGTGTCAAATCTCCAAAATCGTGAGAGAATCCTCTCATTTCAAAGAAAAGTACGAGAACGCTTTTGTGTAAAAAGTTGAAAAACGTCTTAGTTTGATAGGATTTCATCATTTGACAGTTTTCATTTTCTTACCAGCCGAAATTCTAGGTCCGTTCGCGAACTAATATGCAAACGTAAATTTATATAAACTTTCGTGCAAAACTACACAAACGCGTTCGCGTACTGAGAAAATGGTAAAAAGATGAACGAAAGAAAAATGTACTTTCGTTCATTTTTCTTCACACAGAATTTCAGCTGGCAAGAAAATGAAAACTGTCAAATGATGAAATCCTATGAGTTTGCCAGCAAAAAAAAAACAGCTGGTACTTCTTTTGAAGCCAAACTAAGACGTTTTTCTCCTTTTTACACAAAAGCGTTCGCGTACTTTTCTTAGAAATGAGAGGATACTCTCTCGATTTTGGAGATTTGACACTTCATTTTTCTACACATAAAGTACGCGAACGGACCTTCTGTGTGAAGAAAAATGAACGAAAGTACCTTTTTCTTTCGTTCATCTTTTTACCATTTTCTCAGTACGCAAACGCGTTTGTGTAGTTTTGCACGAAAGTTTATATAAATTTTATGTTTGCATATTAGTTCGCGAACGGACCTTTTATTGTATTTTTTTTTAACAGTAAATGCACGTAATTGGTGTTTTATGAGGATACTGGATGTAATATTGCGGAGGAAAATGAAGAATAGGCAGTAACTTATACTATATTTTTAGTTTATCATCAAAAGTCTTTTTATTTCGAAACTTATGTGTTGATTTCGTCAAGATCGTTTTCGTTTGAGTCGTCGGCTCTAATGACCGGCGCTTCATGCAGCTCGATCCGTTGCATACACCACACACTCCGGTGCAGTGTAATCCACTCTTTCTACAACCATACGTTGGCCCACATCCTTTCTGGCAGTTGCAGAAAATAGTTTTCAGGATGTTTTCTGGGGCCGGTTGCTGCTGCATAGTCACATGCTTCAGAAATTGATTATGATATCTCCAACCCCACTCCGTTGGAGATATTTTATTCCCAATCCAAAGTTGTACCTGGAGATATACCTCTTAAGATGCTCGGCTGATGCGTCTTCGATCGGGGGGAAAGCGTACAACTGCGTCGCTCTTGGCAGTTAGGTAATTTCTTATTCAAGCCCTTGGCTTATTTTTCCCTTGGCTGGTTTTAAATAATAAATTTCCTTATAATCAGGCGTGAGCGCAGTCAGAATAATTACAACATCGATGTCTTCAGCTACAACAACAACATTTTCTCCAACAATATCAATAGCTGCAGTAACGATTAATGTATCTGCATCACTTTCAGCTTGGTGAGACAAGATTTTATCTGCCGTCAGGAACTCCCTTAACATCGAAATGAGGCGTGATTTATTATTGCTGTTGGCTAAAAACTTGTCTTGTGCGATTTTCAAGAACATATCCTTATAAAAAATACAATCCACTGAAGCATTTTTCAGGAAACGGCGATTTGTTTCCATAGATTTCTTTCCATATTCATTATACCTAGCCATCAAAAACCACGACGACATTGTTCCCGTTATTATTTTCAAGTATCTCCATTTAACATGGTCTTCGTCAGATTTCTTCGATACGCAGATCCGTTTTAACAGCAGTAAAGGATCAATTGGGACAATATCATCATGGATTTTCATTTTGCTGTGTACATCCAAGAGTGGAACGACTTTATCTTGTCTGGAAGTTTTATTCACACTCAAGTAAAATTTGGGGGTATGTGTCAATTCAGTAGGTGAGAAATGTCAAAGTTTTGACATTCGATAACAAAAGTTACCGGAATACGTACAAAACGGTGTTTGGAAGCACTGATCTATATATCCCCATTAAGGTTAGCGTATATAAACAAAGTTGTTGTTGTATTTAATATGCAAATGTGAATAAGCATGTATTCGTTTGAGTAAAAAAACACCTTCAGCTATTACTACATATATATATACTTGGAAATCTGTACCGGAGACAGTGAAATATTAAAATAGGCAATTTTGCTTTAATATTATTGTACATTTACTTTCCTATCTCCGGTAGAGGGAAGGGCTCAGAATATGGCTGAATTCCTAAATGTAAAGGCACATATACATTTATGATGCTTTCTCACTTTGTTGCGTTTGTAGTTTCTTTCTGCATGATGACAATTTGGAACGGGATATGATAGACTGTGTGAGTTAAATGTCATAATTTGTTATTGATAAAATAATAAAAGAACATTTACAAAATATATAATAACATGAAAACAGAAACAATTACAACATCAATCTTTGGTAATAGGCTTATCGCACAAAATCAAATTCCGAGTTTTCGAAATCTCATCGAAGCGTTCGCACCCACTAACTAGATTTCGGTTGACGTTCTAATCTGTTTTACGCTTGCCCTAAAACTTGGTTGTGGATTAAAGGCATTAATTTGCATAGTAAAACACTGCCTTGATTTAATTTTCCACTAACCCTTATTTGATTGCTAAAAAATATTGAAACAAAACAACAAATCATTAGCAATTTTGTTTTGACATAATGTGACCACAGCTGTTTAACAACTAAATTGTAAATAAAAAGTAATATACCGCAAAAAAGCAATGTTTATGACAATTTCGAGGAGTTCGAAAACCCCCATTAAAAAAAAGTTCTCGATACGGGACTGGGTGAAAAAAAGATGGTTGGATCGAAAGGTGTGTTTGCTTTAACAATCCAACGATTGCATGTAGATTTTGATGTTATTTCAAGATTTCGATTGATTGCATGAAATCAAGGATTTTGATACGGTGCGAATAGCCGTTATTATCCTCAATTTATTATTGCCTCTAAAAGGAATGTATCCAAATGGTCTTCTTTTTTTTGCGCACAAGATTGTGGTTCGAACTTTAATCTGATTGTTATCAGTAACTTAAATTGGTTATGACTTATGACACTACTTCTTCCTGCAGTTTTACGCAAATAAAAACTTTGCATTAAATGTTAATCAAAATTACTAACGTGTCGTCGGGGAATCACTCATCTTTTGTGCAATGTACACGTTAAACTCTCTCATACGTGTGCATGCAAATCCGTTGGTTGCCACGACAGAAAATCACCGGTGACATTAAAAGACGAAAGACTATCAAACAATAATCAATAACAAGGACACACATGTGTCGAAATCGTTAAAAGTAGGTAGGCCTTAAATATCTTGGACACAAATGCAATAGCAACACAATTGTATTGGCCTTTAAAAATTTCAATAATGAGAACATTTCATATAACAGCTACAAAACGTTGTTGGCGGTTTTTTTTTTTTTTTTTTTTTTAAATACGAAGTGGTTGTAAAGGTATATCATTCTCCAGCTAAATGATCTGGAAGATAAATTGAGTTACTTGATTTTAGTTGCTGTCTGTCCACTTTATCATTTTGTTTGTTTATTTTTCGGTTAATTTTTATGAAATTCGGGTGAAATGTTGAATCTAGCTGAAATGATCGTGTCTGTGTAAATGTATTTTATGGAAGAAACACATCAACATTTCGACTTTAGAACTTTAGCGTTTAAAGTCGAGTCAAACACATTGAAAAATGCAACTTCCAGAGCGAAACAAAAAATGGTAAATGGTGTCAAAATACAATCAAGGGAGAAAATTCGATCAAAATATAACCTTTTGGATGTTGGGAAACCTGAAAACATCGCCTCAATTGGTGGAATTTGCACCTCAACTTTGAATTTAGGATTTAGGTCTAACGTTGAAGTCGAAATCGAAGTTGAAGTGCTAATGTGTTCCATTCCAATAAAAAGCATTGGTTCTAAAACGTGTGGCGTGGTTGTCAAAGTTAAATTCCAAGTTAGCCAAAACGACGAGAAGGGGGAAATTCCATCTACGCAATTTTAACATTCTAGTGAGCCTAGGGGCACTTTTAACAGCTGTCCCACAAGTCAAAGTGCATGCAAATCCGATGGTTGACATGACTGGAGATGTGCAGTGTCGTATAAGGACGCTCAAACAATAATCATTACCAGAAGCATGCACTATGTACATGTTATAATCGTAAGACAGAGGTAGGCATAAACATCGAAATCGATAAATGCAATAACACGAGCATTTTATTGGCCTCAATGACGAAGTCATCCGAAATTAGGAGTTCTGCCGATGTTTATTCAGGTCTAACCGGCGAACATCACAGACGGCGTAGTGAAGCAGAAAGGTTTTAATAATTTTAATCGCGGTAACAATAGCCGTGTTTCTTTGCACGCGGATACAGGGATAATTTGAAATTTGCATGTAAAATACAACAACAACTTATCCTATATACGCTAACTTTAGCGGGGATAGCTATCGCCCCTAAGTCAGTTAGCGGGGATAAACAGTGCTTCCAAAACTCATTTTCTTCGTTTCTGATGAACCGATGCGATGAATTTTTCACGAAATGTCAAAGTTTGACATCCCTCCGACCACTAACACATCCCGCCGAATATTTTGTTCGTGATTTTATTATTTTTTTTTTCAAACTTCATTATAAAGGTAATTGAATTTAGCAAAACTGTTAATGTGAAATTGTTTTTCATAATTTTAGGATATGCTTGGCATCAATTTCAATTGGCGGAAGTAAATATTTTTCAATTTCAGGATTTTCAATACAAATTTCTTAACTACAACTTACAGCTGTGTCACGGTGCATGTCATAGGTGCATGTGTGCTGCCAAGTTTTTTTTTTGATGAATTCTTATGGTGGATTTACACGGTCACACATTCCTAACATGTAAGATTAAAGGGATGCTAAATACTAAATATCCGTGTGACTGAAAGGGACAGCATTACCTAGCATGCAAAAAAACGTGACACGTATTCAGGTCGGCCATCTTGTTTACGTGGTAGGAATTATGGGAAAGCTATGCATGTTGATATTTTTATAGCGATGGCTTACGAAATTTCGATTTCCTATAAAACAAAATGGGCGCTGCTATCATATGTTTTAATCGCCATAATACATTTTTGACATTTCTCTGCTTCACATCGCCGATTGTACATACTCAAGATGGAAAACACTATTAATACGGCAGCCTTTACGAGATCCATGTTTTTATTTATTTTTTAATTCTACTACAACAAAACCGATGAAAATAAATTTGTTTGTTTACATGTGATCTGTCAAATCTCCATAATAATGTTATAGCAAGTTAAAGTAAGTGATCTCACTCTTACACCTTGTTAGCATTGACTGCGGATAAACGGATCTCTCTTTTCGGTTTTGTTGCAAAAATGCGCGTGCGTGATGGTGTAAATCCACCATTAAGCGGCGATAGTCGTTTTCTGATGCCATCCCTATATCCGCGTGCAAAGAAACACGGCTAATGTTCATATTGTTTTTCGCAACGAAAAATTGAAATTCGACATTTGGTTGATAAATCCGCCCTGTTTTTTGTATATATTTTGATGAACTACTTAGTCACATATCCTGATCTTGGAATAGTAATATTTGCATTTTTATGTTTATTTATGCATTAAAAGTAGTCTACCCCGCAGTTTGTATACTTAATCCTTCGTTCGCGCAAGTCGTGCTCATGTGTAAAGTCATTTAAACCACGATGAACATTTTTTTAAATATATTTTAATGAACTAGTCACATTAATATAATATAAAATTAATTAATAAAATAAAAAAAAACATGAGAACGTTGCTCGTTGCTCATTGCTCCTTCCTTTTCCTTTAGTCTAGATTTTTTTCTTATTACTGCCGTACGAACTAATATCTAATAATAATATATATTATATTTTTCTTCTAGGGTTATACCTTAACATAAACGTTAAGCAATATGTCGGATTCTGAAAATGTTGAGGTAAAAAAGCGAGGACGTTCATCAACCGCTGAAAAGGTAAAACAAGATTTTCTATTAGATATTTCTAAATAATATAGAAAGAAGACGTAGATATTTAAAAGATATAAATTTAAATTATTTAATCCGTATCGAATTGCAAAAAACCCATGACTGAAATTATTAAGAATATCAGTCCCGTATTCAAGATGGGCGGAGCATGTCAAAAAGAAAAAAAAAATCCGAAAAAGTACTCGAACGCGTAGTACCTATAACAAAAATGCACACAGTTGGCTTTGATTCTTGGAATTGTTCTTTTGTGCCACAGTGGATACATCCGCTCCGCGCTGTAGGTGACTAGTTATGTTATCTTTTTGAAATAGTCAACGTAAATACTCCATAATGCGGTTCTGTCAACAATTTCACTAATAAAAAACTCCACGACCATAGTCTATAAGAACTAAGAAAACAGACGATCTAATTACCGACGCTCCTACCTTGACTCGTTGTTCAAAGCGTCGCTCCACCGTAAAGGCTTATAGCAGAATAAATGTAGGTATAGTTTTGTCCACTTTGGTAGAGTCGTCGCTCTCATCCCTAATCGCAGCATAAACGCACCCTTAGGCGTCTTTTACAACAAGGTTACTTTTTTGGGAGCGCTGCAGTAATGTTTTTTAAAACGTATTACAAAAATAGTACATAATAGTAATAAAAAACAAAAAGTCATATAGTACATAATATCCTTTCAATTAATTTTAAATCCTCTCTCTTTGAACTTTCTTACTTACTGAAGAAATGTCAAACAATAGCGTTGCCAAGACCTAAAGTAAGAACAACTAACTGATACGAGTATATGTGATTTTACTTAGTCGTATATATAAAAGAAGGTATTTTAAGTGGGCGTAACATGCGTAAAATGCACACTATTAGCTTAGCTAGGTGTCTTTCAAGAATTCCCCCCATCGAACCTCGAAAATGTCCTAAATGATTCATAGAAATTTTCATTTTCCGATTCGATTTTTTATTTGAAACTGATCCGCGGGCAGATGTACTCAATATCAAGGCGACGATTGTATGCCTTAAATAATAGTAATGCAAACTCTTTTGCCACCGTGTTCAAGCAGTCCTTCACTGACGACTGCCCTGAACCGGATCACTCCTACTTCAGTTATCTGAAAAACTATACCGTTGGCCCATTAATTTTACCCACCTTTGACCATTCCACGGTGTGCGACAGACTTCTTCATCTCAATGATGAATTTGTACCCGGCCCAGACGGCCTTCCAGCCATTCTTCTCAAAAAGTGTTCTGCGATTCTTTCACCTTTTATTGCCAATCTCTTCAAACATTCCTTATCTCTTGGGAAATTTCCAAAAATTTGGAAAACGTCCTTCATTTCACCTGTTCACAAAAAAGGGCCAAAGAATGACGTATCTAACTATCGACCTATTGCCAAGCTGTCGCATTTACCCAAGGTTTTCGAAAGTATGATGTACGATTCATTATCCTTTCAGTGCAAGTCTCTTATCTCCCCCCTTCAGCACGGTTTCCTTAAAGGTAGATCCACAACCACCAACCTTGTTGACTTTGTCTCCGTTACACTTTCTGCTTTAGAAAGTGGCAATGAAGTGGATTTAATCGCTACTGACTTCAGTAAGGCGTTTGACAAAATATCTCATCGTTTGATTCTTTTCAAACTCTCCTTCCTTGGCTTCGATCCCCCACTATTGAATTGGTTTTCTTCTTACCTTGAGAACCGATCTTATAATGTTCGTTTTCGTTCTGTTCTCTCTTTGCCTTTTAAAGCCACCTCTGGTGTTCCACAAGGTAGCCACCTTGGACCTTTGATTTTTATTCTGGCTATAAATGATATTGACAACGTCATCAACTTCTCCTCCATCTCCCTCTATGCCGATGACGCTAAATTCTTCAAAATCATTTCTTCTCCACACGACTCTGATCTTCTTCAACAAGACCTCAATAGTTTTTCGGTCTGGTGTCAAAAAAACTTTATGGAGCTGAATATTGCTAAATGTGAATCTCTTACTTTTTCACGTAAACGGATTCAGTCTCCCCCCAGATGTTACTATTTGAACAACCAACCCATTGTTACCGTTCTAACCATTCGCGACCTAGGCGTTTTGTGTGACAGAGAGCTTAACTTTCGGTCACATATTGACGAGATAATCAATAAAGCTAACTCAGCCCTTGGTTTCGTCAAACGGTGGTCTAAAGAATTTACCAATCCCTACGTGACAAAATCCCTTTACATTACCTACGTCCGCCCACTCCTAGAGTACGCTAGCCAAGTGTGGGCACCATACTACCAGGTCCACATTACAAGAATCGAAAGCATTCAACGTCGATTTCTCCGTTTTGCTCTTCGTGGGCTCCCGTGGAATAATCACCTTATCCTTCCACCATATCACGAACGCCTTAATTTAATAAACCTTCAGACCCTTGAAAAAAGAAGAGATGTGGCTGACATTCTGTTTATACATCGTCTTCTCACTGGCTCCGTTGATTGTTCCTATCTTTTGAACTACATTGCCTTTAACACTAACCCTCGGAATTTAAGATCCCCTCCTCTTTTCTATCTTCCCACCCGTCGCACGTTGTACGGCTTGAACGAGCCGATATCCCGTATGTTGCAGAAGGTCAATTCTAACCACCTCCTCTTTGATTTTAATCACTGCACTTCCTCCCTCAAATCTACCCTCCTCCATCCCTCACCATCCACCTAATTTAGTTTTAAGTAGTTTTTAAGCCCTAGCTGTAAGTCTTAGTGTAATTAGTTTTTTAAGACCTAAATAGCTTGTATTAAGCTGAATAAATGGGGGTGTATGCCCCCACCAAAATTAAAAATTAAAATTGACGAATCCTGGGAGCACGTAAAACCACAAATATTTAAGTTGTTTCATCTCATGCGAGCCTCTGACAAATATTGTAACAAATGCAAAATGTGCATAGTTGAATAAATAAATGCTCTTACGCCTTCAATTTAAGGGGTTTTCAATAAGAGCGCTACAAAAGTTTTTTTTTAAATAAAACAAAAACGGTTTTGGATATCAATGAAATTCTTTTTTCCTGTGAAAGTACGTTCGATGTCATTATGTATGGAACTCGATTTCTTTTGCATGGTCACCACGGGCACGCTTGCAGAAGTCCGGACGCTGAACCCAATTTTCGACGGTTTTCAAGCATAAATCGGCCGATACTGCTGCAATTTCATGTTCGATATTCCGCTGAAAATGGCACCTGATCGGTTAAAGAATATATATTATTGGAAATAGTAATATTCAAATAGATGAACACAATGATATTAGACGTTTAGTCCCCGGCAAGTCGCATGACTAGGCAACCATTTTTTGATTTATTTAATTTTGGTATAGTTGCCTAGCTCATTAGTTAAAGCATGATTTTGCTATTAAATGAAAGCTTGAACTTTCTAGTTTCAGAAAATATATTTTTCTTCAATTTATATCCTATGTTTTAATTATATTTCCTATAATTTATTTCCTATGTTTTAATTATGTACATGATAAAATGTACATGTACATGAAAAAAAAAAAAATCGAAGAATAAAAAATATGTTGGCACACTCGGGTTGCCCGTCTTCAAAGCGGGCTGCCAAAATTTTGGACTGCCACAGGATTGGCAACCATTTTTTTTTTTCTAAAACTAGAAAGTTCAAGCTTTCATTTAATAGCAAAATCATGCTTTAACTAATGAGCTAGGCAACTATACCAAAATTAAATAAATCAAAAAATGGTTGCCTAGTCATGCGACTTGCCGGGGACTAAACGTCTAATATCATTGTGTTCATCTATTTGAATACTACTATTTCCAATAATATATATTCTTTAACCGATCAGGTGCCATTTTCAGCGGTCGGCTCTTCGCCTATCAGCGGCAGCAATATTCTCGACACTACGGGCACTTCTTTGTCTCACTGGTACGGGAACATTTTGTACTGTGCTTGTGGATTCAAATTTTTCCACTAGACGCTCAATTGTTGATCTGCTAGGACGATTATGACGACCATAAACTGGACGTAGCGCTCTTAACGTTGAGGCCACTGACTCCGAATTTCGGTACTAAATTTTAATAATTTCGACTCGTTGTTGGCTCGTATATCTTTCCATCATGAAATGGCAAACCTCACTGAAGAGAAATGTCAAAAGAGCGGCAAGAAATTCGGCGTCGTTTGCTGTCCCTGTCGCTCTACTTTTGTAGCGTCCCTGTTGAAAAACCCTTTATATGCAAGCCATTTATTACTCTTAAATTTTTCTCTTTTTTTTGCAGCGAACTCATGTATCATCCAATTCCAAAAAAGAGGAAAAACCCGCTGCCAATGCTGACGGCGAGACACCAGCGAAACGTGGGCGTGGCCGTCCGAAGGGTACAACCAAAAAGAATGGCAACAAGACCCAACCAAAGAAATCAAATAGCGGTAAAGGACGTGGTCGACCGTCGAAAAAGAAGGATGATTCCACCGATGAAGAAACTGAAGAAAATGAAGAAGACGATGAACACGAAGACGAAGAGAACGATTCAAACTCTGATGAATAGAATGCAACTTCAATAATTCCGATGTAATTCGAAGTTCTTATAAGCAAACTCAACCATAACAAAGAAAAAGCAGTTCATTAAGTTAAATTATTTAATAAATAATGTAAAACAAAGTATTAATTTATCTGAAGAAAAAAATATCGATTATGTTAGAAATTAAATTTTCTATTTTCTTCAGTGAAAATCGTTGCAACGACAGAATGATTACCCATTCGTCATTCTAATCGCTTACATTTGTGGAGTCTTGTGAAATCCAATCATTGATGGAAGGGCACAAAGAAAATTGAATAAAAAAGATCAGAAACATAAATAAAATGTGTGCAATTACTTTATTAAATTGTAAATTATAAGATGAATGTTGTTTTCTTTATTTCTTACACTCATATTATGGTTGTCAAAGAATATTAATTAATTGATAAACGACAAAATTTATCAATCACTTACATTTTGGTATTATGATTGTCAATAGATATATTATACATCTATTGTGAACACTGATACGCAAAATGCAATTGTGAACATTTCTTTTTTCTGTGCTTCGTCCGTTTAGTTATGCTTTAGTTAATATTAAATTTGTATTTATTTTTTTTTGTTTATAAATTTTGTGATGACTTTTTTTAAATATTTATTGTTGGCTTAACTGCTCATTCACTTTTTGTTTATGACTTTTATGAAAGTGAAGTTCCAGTGATTGTATTTATTCAATACATATTATTTTCCCAAAAAAAAAAACAATTTTTATTGACGACATTTCGTTCTGAAATGTTTTTTCTCAAACAAAAACAGCGAATGAATCAATATTGATTTGTCAACGACGAATTTGCGATTGATTGGAAATTTGATAGCTATCAATATTTTTGACATACAATTTTGATGATTTATCACAATACTGTTCATTGATTTTCTTGATCATTGCCAAATATCGTATTTAGACGAGATCGTTTTGACGATACCTACCCTTGCATTCCGTTACATCAATAATCATCTTTCATCTGGGCGATAGCTTATGAGGTGTGGTCTACAATCGAATTGCATTATTTGCAGAAAATAAATAATTTTTGAATAATTTTTAAGGTGAACAATTCTCGACTGAAAAGGTAAAATATCTTAAGTCAATTTTCAACCTTTTTCCAGGAGAGCGAATAAGAGTCAAAAAGAGGAATTGCAAAACATATGTTTGACATTAACTCACAAAGAAAAAGTATTTTGAAGTAAAAAGTATTAAATTTTCTTTTTAAATTTACTTTTAACTTTTTAAGTTAATACTTTTTGAATTAAATAGAAATTTATGACTTAAGATAGTTTGCCTTTATTTTGAATTTTGATTATTTTCGATTTTGAAAATCTTAAGTCGAGATAAGATACTTTGCCAAATTTTTTTGAATGCTATTACCATGCCTTATGTCAAGTTAAGATGAAGTGATAATGTCGACGAAAGAATAAATGAGACATAAGATGATATTCTTTAATTTTTTTTTATTCTTGCAGAAAATATAAATAAAGATTTGTTTTGTAATGGGTATTTTTTAGCAAGAACAGTTAAACGTTTAAATAAATAAAGCGTAAGTGAATTCATATTTAGTATTATTGCGTAAAGTTATCAAAAAAAAACAATAAGAAAACAAAGGTAGTATAGTTATTATTGTAAATAAATCAAATCTCTTCTTCCGAGTCTTCTGAAAGTTCTGAATGAATATCAGGTTAATCATCCGATGGCACATTTATATAGAAATCGTGTATCTTTTGACGAATGTGATTGATCTTCCTCCATTTTTTGCATTTCCCGGTCCTTTTTTGCTTTTACCATTCTTAAAATTGCTGCTAAACGGGAATTGCTATACATTTTTGCTGCAAAATGTATTGAATGTTTTATAAAACAAAAAAAGGTAATAAGAATATAGAGGGAAAATTTATTTTTTAAACGTATTCCAGTGAAACCTGTGTACCTACCTTTTATTTGTTTTTCAAAATTTGATGATTAAAGTTACGAAATCCTGTCAAGGATTCTCAAAAAAAAAACGAACACCAACCTGAGGTTGGTCCAACGGTTCGCAAGAAATCAAAGACTACTGTTTAGACTACGTTATAATTAAATCTTTATTATCTACACGATATCCGAAGGCTTATACTTGGTAACTGAGTGAAAGGTGTTGTTGTACCTATCTACCGTCACGTATATTAGTTCATGGACATTGAGCTGGGAATACTCTGTCCTGAGGCAACGATAGATTTCTAAAATGGTGGAGTGGACTCTCTCTATTTGCCCGTTGACTTCACTACGGTAGGATGGTGTCAAGTACAGTTTTACTCCTAAATTTTTAATAAAATTCAAGATAATGGGACTCAGGAACCCTCTTTCATTATCCGTGACTAAAACTCGTGGTACAGTAAAGAAGTGTAGAATCTTGATAAGTTTTGATCTTATGTAAGTAGATGACTTTTCTTTTATTCTAAAAAATTTGCAAAATTTTGAAAACTTATCGACGACAGTTAAAAATTTTTCATTTTGTATCTCCATGATATCCATATGAAGGATTTCACACGGATACTGAGGAATTGGCGTAGCTTGCAGTTCGGGGGAAATTGGGTGCCTATCGTACTTGTTGGAGTTACAAATTTCGCAAGTCTTAACGAAATTTTTAATATGTGCCATCATGTGGGGAAAGTAGTAATTTTCAAGAATCTGTTCTTTATTCTCCCTGGGTGCTCGATGAGCTCTTTTATGTTCTTGTTCTATTAAAAGTAACTTGCGATTTTCGTTAGCGACGTCTTCGACAACTCGTTGCGTGACTCGAATTTTATAATTCGAAAAATTCTCTAAGTACACAGACTGAAGTATTCCAAGCTTGTCTTCCGGAATTTTAATTTTGCATATTGGCAATAAATGCTTTGTCTTCTCTTTGATATTGATTTTCGCAGACACTTTTGTTTATTTATTTTTGTTCGTCCCCGCAGCCATACAAATTTCTGCCAGGAGGAGGTGGTGTTGCTGGGCGATTGTCTCTTCCATGATCACTTTGCAATCTGTAACCCGAGACATCATGAAACGTGCTACCAAATGGTAATAAATTCCCGCCACTACTGTGAGTGACCAGGTACCGGCTTCGTTGGAAGCTTCGGGTTGTGAGACTTTCTACAATGGAGCACTCAGCCGCAATACTGGTCCATTGTACTACCAGGAAGACACCCCACTTTGACTGAAATTTTCTAATTTTTCAAAGAAAAACAAGTAGGCAAATACCTGCCACCTATACGAACTTGCCTAACGAGTTTGCCTAACGAGAAGAAAAGTCTTATATTGTCGCTCTCCATGAAAACACCAGCTCCAGATCCGTGAAGACTGGACTGCATTCCTTTCCAGGCTCAGAGTCTGGTCAGTCCTGAACACAAGGAAAATCGACTTCGTAATTGCGCATAAGCTGAAACTCCAGTGTCATTGCATCGGCCGGCATACCCATAAGCCAGGAGTCTACACATTCTGTCAAAAGTCGCATTATCAAAAGCACCCTCAATGTCGATGAAAATACCCATCGCGTATTCTTCCGTGTCAATCGCGTTCTCAATTCTACCAACTATATTTTGGAGCGCAGTCTCGCAATCGCAAAGCATTTTTGCGCACATAAAGTTCGTCCAGTCTTTCTATGCCTTCCGGCAAGAAGGATGCACAACAGCGTATTTCATACTGTTGCCATAGTCTTCGCAATATACCGGCTACGCCTAGTTGTTTGTCGCAGCTCCCAGTCTCAGTGATCGGGACCTGGTTGTGCGCCAATTCTTATCTGGTTACTCCAGCAGATGACTTAGAGTTTCCGCTTTCGCCTCAGTGAAGCCATCAAGTTTTCTAAGCGATTCCAATTTGGTTGGTTTGCCCTTTTGCTGATTTTTAAACACTCTAGTAGTTTCACCTAGTGTCTCTATCTTTTTGAAGAAATTTTTATAAGGAGCACTTTTCGATACCCGAATTAAACTCTTTTATTCTTTCTGCTTCGATCGGTAGAGTTTCCAGGCTTCTTCCAAATCAGTCTTGAGTGACCTATTTAGAATTTTTTTTTAGCTTCTTTTCGAATACTTTGCAGTTCCGAGCTGACTCCTGACTTTTGTGACGTCAAAGTTGGCTGTGAACCAACATGATAGTAAGATGAGACGATAGTATGAAATTCAGGAGATGGTTTCCTCGCATTTGCATTTGCTGCTGCCCCAACAATGTTCTGAGCATTGGTATTGCAACATATAACTAGGCCCTATGAGTTCAGCAATTGCCCTTGGTGGTGGAGGCACTACCGAATCATAGGGGAGATAAGCTAACGCCACGACGAAAGTCTTATAATCTCCATTCGTTTCGTAGCTTATAGCTGCAGATCCCAAATCTTGGCCACAAAATTGAGAGAAGGTTCGACACAGCAAGATAAGCACTTGGCCTTTCGGACCACTCGTCTCAGAGTATCGTGGTGCCACGAACACCTCTTAGACCACATATGCGATTTCCACATTCATGGCTCTTGTATGGATGTTATATTCATTTTGTTATTCAGCATGGAAAGCTTTTTACTGATGAGAACAGTAGCAGCCTTCGAATGTTGAAGGTTATTAAAAGTAAATATAACTGGTGCTGCAAGCATTGCCGGTTGCCGCAACTGTTTCACTCAGATTTTGTGAACGGGGACCTCTACCAGCTAGCGGTGTTTTAGTGGAAGGGGCTCAGAAGTTGCGCATGCAGTTTCACCAGTTAGAGTGCTTTCTAGAAGCCTTCATCTCCCGTTAATAGCTGTTTGAGCACATGCTTAGGATAGCTTCACACGGAGAGTTTCTAGTGACGTATCCCGCAGCCTTCGATGTTCCAACAATCAAAAGTTCTTCTTTTGGGATGTTCTTGATGAGGTTGTGAAAATCTAGCCCGAATGCATCTTTTTCTCTCTGCTCGCGTCCAACTTGGGGAGCATATTGTCACCATCATCTCTTTTCATATTTATGTATATTATATATTTATTTATTTCAATAATAGCCTTACACATTAAGATATACAGATCTTATATAATGGCGCAAGCTTCAATGTAATTTTAATTTAATGCGTTAACTTGAGTGGTGACAAAGTTTTCTTTTTTTCTTTTTCTTTTCTTTAAATGAATAAAAGAGATTTGAATATATTTTGGTCTTTATTCTTTCTTTCTTCCTTTTTTCTTAAATAACAAGGTTTCCGCGGCACTTCCATCTCCGGCCAATGTAATGTATCGACTGACTTGCAATTGGGTATTTTTACTCGATCATGTTACCGGTAGTCCTTCTTTTTGTTAATCGGCTTTGTTATTTTTTTAAAACCGTTACAATATGCACTGACAATATCCCACACCTTACCTTGTATCACTAGTTTGAGAGACATAAAGCGATTACTGGACTTTGAAATGGTCAAGCCGCTGCCACGTTGCTCTGCTGCAAGGCCGATCTTGTTCACAAATCACAACTATCGCTTGGACGATTATAGTCATAGAAGTTACACAATGACTCCCCATGTTTAATATGGATGCATGATACATTATATAAGGGTTACTTCTTGTTCTTTAAAATAATATGATTTATTTTCTAAGCGGTAAAATTTGGTTTTAGTAAAAGTATCATCCTTATTTTAGTGTATTATTGTAAACTGCCTCATGTAATCTAAAGAAGAGATTTGCACTTTTTGATTTCGCATGTGTGATTGATGAAAAAAAGCAATTCTAGATTTGCCGCTTACACGAAAGATGCGTTCTCAAATTTTTGAGAGATTACATATAAAAAGCCTTACGCCAAAAGTCAAAGTGAGGAGAACGTGGTTTTGATTTATTGTGAAATAATTTCAGTAGATAGAACAGATACTGTTGTGATACTTAAATAGTCAACTGATCATAACCAAAACATGTGTCATTGAAAAGAGCTATTCTATAATTTGAAATCGATTCCTTCGATTTTCAATGAAAGACGCTTTTCGATTTCATTATTTGACAAAGCTCATTTTTTTATACTTGTTAGGTAGATAGATTTTTTTTATGACAAAAAAGATGCATTTTATTTAATAGAATTAAAAATGAGTTGTGGAAATATCCACGAAAATCAGGAAAACAAATCAGTAATTATTAACTCTTCTACGAGGTCGCCTTAGTTAATTTAGGTCGGGCGCAGTGGCTCTCTGGTTAGTGTGTCGGACTACTAATTGAAAGGTCGGCGCCAGTTCAAATCCTGCCGGGGCTAATTAACATAGTGTTTTTCACTGCCCCAACTCTAGCGAACGTCTGACAAACATCCAATAGTACCTATCAATTGTAGGTGTCCCTTCTACTTCGAACAAGCAAGTGGTTGGAGAGGCTAGGATTTAGGCCCTGTGTGGGAAGTTAATGCCCAATATTTTATTTTATTTTTAGTTAATTTAGATATTTTTTTTAAGCGATGAGTGTTAATCGAAGTTGAAACTTCTGCGGGAGCGTTACGTACTGGATCTAAAGAAGGTAACAGAAGTCAATAACCAAAGAAAGCAGGCTTATGTACTTTAAATCACAGTCAATGCACAGCTCAAACTTCAATGATATATGCAAAATTACAACAAAAATTATGTGTTTCCTAAATTCCTTGAAAAAATATTTGAAAACTTGTTCAGAGAAATCCGTGAACATTTTTCCAAAGCAGCCATTAATATTGAAATCATTTTTGATTTCAAATGTTCTTATATGCTATTTGCATCTCATTGAGGCAATCGCATCACAAACTAATGGTAGAAGCACATCACCACATCAACAGCAACATTAATTTTGACAGGGAGAGTAGAAACAAGGATGATAAGGAAGGATATACTCTCGTTGTTGATTTAGATAAAAGTTCTGTCGAGACTATCAGGTCCGGGTATGGGATGCGTCTTTATTTGCACCTTGAAAGGATTCAATTCCGCTTTATTTCCAAGTGAGTTGCGAGTAACGGACGAAAACCCCTAGTTTATACCAATGATTGTATTTACTCAGATTAACCTTCAACATTCCAAGGCTGCTACTGCTCTCATCAGTAAGAAGCTTTCCGTGTTGAACACAAAAGCCCACATAACATCCATACAGGAGCCATGGGTGTGGAAAAATCACATCTGTGGCCTTGGAGGTGTCCGTGGCACCACTATACTCTGTGACGAGCGGTCCGAGAGACCAAGGGCTTGTCTTGCTGTGTCGAACCTTCTCTCAGTGACTAAGCTTGGACAATTTTGTGGCCAAGATTTGGTTGCTGCAGCCATTAGCTACGAAACGAATGGAGATTGGACGACCTTCGTCGTGGCGTCAGCTTATCTCCCATATGATTCAGTAGTGCCTCCACCACCAAGGGCAATTGCTGAACTCAAGGATATTGCAACACCAGGAAGATGGGCCTAGTTATATGCTGCGATGCCAACGCTCAAAGCACTGTTTGGGGCAGTAGCAAATGCAACATGCGAGGAAACCATCTCCTGGATTTCATTCTATCATCTGATCTTACTATCAACAATGTTGGCTCGCAACCAACTTTTGTGACGTCAAGAAGACAGGAGGTGATCGACCTGACTTTATCAAATAGATACTTTAAGGCGATTACCAACTTGAGGGTCTCTTCGGAGGCATCCCTCTCAGATCATAGATATATCGAATTCCAAATCGAATGCGAAGCCATAACTTTGCAGGAGAGGAGGAATCCAAGAAAAACCAACTGGATACGCTTCAGGGAGGAAATGGGAAAAACTCTCAAAACTCCAACCAAACTCAGGACGAGACAAATGGTAGAGGATGCTGTTCAAAACCTGAATAGTGCCATTACTAGCTGTTTCGAACTGACGTGCCCAGTAAGTAAACCCCCTGGCAGAACGCCGGTTCCCTGGTGGAGTTCGGAACTGCAAAGAATCCGAAGGGAAGCTAGAAAGCTTCTAAATAGGTCACTTAAGACTGATTTGGAGACAGACTGGAATCTCTACCGATCGAAGCAGAAGGAATATAAGAGGCTAATTCGGGTATCGAAAAGTGTTTCTTATAGGAATTTCTGCGAAAAGATTGAAACACTGGGTGAAACTAGTAGGTTGGTTAAAGTTCTGAAAAAGGGCAAACCAGCCAAACTGGGCTCACTTAGAAAACTTGATGACACCTTCACTGAGACGAAAGCGGAAACTCTTAGTTATCTGCTGGAGTCTCACTTTCCGGGTAACCAGATTACAATTGGTTCACAACCAGCCCCGATTACCGAGACTATGAGTGAGACAAGACAAACAACTCGGCGTAGCTGGTATATTGCGAAGGCCGTGGTGACGGACGAGGCCATTAAATACGCCTTTGCGTCTTTTGACGGCTTCAAGTCGCCTGGTACGGACGGAATATACCCAGCCATGCTGCAACAGTGTACAAACCAGTTGCTACCGACTATGAAGAAAATCTTCACCGCTGTCCTAGCACTGGCATACATTCCAACACCCTGGTGTACAGTTAGAGTGGCATTTATACCAAAAATTGGCAGAAGTGACTACTCGCTCGCCAAGAGCTTCAGAGCAATCAGTCTGACTTCCTTCTTGCTGAAAAGCTTGGAAAGGCTGGTCGAGCTTCACATGCGCAAAAGTGCTTTGCGATTGCACCCACTATCTCAGATGCAACATGCCTATCAACGCGGAAAATCCTGCGAGACTGCGCTCCAAAATCTAGTTGGTAGAATTGAGGGCGCGCTTGACAGAAAAGAATATGCGATGGGCATTTTCATCGATATTGAGGGTTCTTTTGACAATGCGACTTTTGACAGCATGTGCAGCTCCGCCAGACAACACGGCGTAGACGAACCATTGGTGTTGTGGATTAAAGCAATGCTAATGAATAGAACGTTGGTTGCGGATGCGGATTGTGGCCGCTATGTTATGGCGGTGGTAAACAGAGGCTGCCCGCAAGGCGGCGTACTGTCTCCACTGCTGTGGTGTATGCTGGTCGACTCCCTGTTGAACGCACTCAACAGTTCTAATATTTCCGCTCAGGCGTACGCGGATGATGTTGCCGTGCTTTCTGTTGGATCATGCCTAGCGACTGTATGCGCCAAGGCGCAGGCGGCCCTTGACGTGATCGATGAATGGTGCCTTAGGAATGGGCTCTCGGTCAATCCTCTTAAAACGGAGGTTATTCTCTTTACGAGAAGGAGGAAGGTGGTCGGGTTGACTCAGCCAGTGCTAAAAGGCGTCACAATCCAACTCTCCAATGAAGCAAAGTATCTGGGAGTCATCCTGGAAAGCAAACTTCTTTGATCCAAACATGTTGAGCTGAAGACTGCCAAGGCACTGTCTGTTTTCTGGCAATGCAAAGGCATTTTCGGCAAGACATGGGGCTTATCACCGAAAAGAGTCCTATGGATTTATACGGCTATGATAAGACCATTTATAGCATACGCATCGGTTGTTTGGCGGAATAAGCTTTCACGAAAATACGTCACTGCTGCTTTTGCCAAACTCCAAAGGCAGGCATGTTTCGGCTGCACGGGGGCCTTCCCCAGCACGCCTGGCCTCCGGCGTAGATGCACTATTGAACCTTCCGCCCCTTGATGTTTACATCATGGGCTGTACAATCAAGGCTATCTCACGTCTTAGAAGAGGTGGCTTTTGGTATAACTCGCACAGGAGTTTTGATGAACTTGCGCAACGGTTGTCCTTCGACTCCTGTCTTATGGATATGCCGTCTGATGCGATGACACCGGAACTTCGGCTAAAGCGCAACTACGAGGTCGACTTTCTTCGAGTCCAGGACTGGCTCTGGCCGGACTCTGAATCTGGAAGGGAATGCAGTCGAATCTTCATGGATGGCTCCAAAACCGACCAAGGATCTGGTGCTGGTGTCTTCGTGGAGACCGATAACGTTAGACCTTTCTTTCCGTTACGCAAATATGCGTCAGTCTTCCAAACAGAGACTTATGCTATCCTAATGGCCATGGTACATGTTACGAGGAACAGGTGGAGAGGGCGAAGTATCTGCGTCTGTAGCGACAGTCAGGCTGCGCTTAAGGCCTTACTCAAACCCTTAACTACCGCCAAAATAGTACGTGAATGCAAGATATCTCTGAATTCGGTCGGAAAGTTGAATTCACTTAAACGTGTCTGGGTCCCGGGTCATAACGGGATCACGGGAAATGAGATCTCCGATGAACTTGCTAGACAAGGCTCAGAGGGGGACTTCTCAGGACCTGAACCAGCGATCTGTCTGCCTGCGTCTTCGGTCAGGGCTTCCATTGACGGTTGGGTTTCCTATGAACACAATCGCCGTTGGCATGATTCTCCAGGGTGCAGACAGACTAAGCAAATGCTCCCCGACGTCTGTGGGAAATCCGCGGCATTCTTGTTGTCTCTCAACAGAAAAGACTGCACACAGACTACTGGCGTTCTTACGGGACACTACGCTTTTGCCAAACACCTTAAGGTGCTAGGCCTAAGCGACACCACCGACTGCGGAGCCTGTGGAGAAAGCGACGACCCTGCGGAACATTTCCTCTGTGATTGTCCTGCTTTTGCTCGTATCAGGTGGCAGGTATTTGGTGCGGATATAGTGAGTGCTGTAAACCTAAGCTCCTTATCATTGAAGCGCCTTCTCGTTTTTCTTAGAAAAACGAGTAAATTCCCACAGTAAAATGTGGTGTGTCTGCCTGGTAGTACAATGGACCAGTATTCAGTCTGAGACTCTGAGTGCTCCAGTGCAGAAAGTCTCACACACCCCGACAATTAAAAAAAAAAAAATTTGACAGATGATTTTAGATAGAACCAATGCCGTTCAATGCAACATAACACAAATTACAGTGACAAGCATTCCTAACTTTTGGAAAATTCCTAAATTTGCTTTTGCACATTCTACCAATCTTGCGATGTTTTCAGTTTTCCCAACCAGCTGACATTTTGAGAGAATTCTTGTGCTGTTTGCTGTTGCTGTGGTTATAATGAGATTCACACAGAGATGGCAGGGTAAACTACCTCACGTAATCGACATAAGCCGTGTTTCTTTGCACGCGGATATAGGGATAATTTTCAATTTGCATGTAAAATACAACAACAACTTATCCTATATACGCTAACTTTAGCGGGGATAGCTATCCCCGCTAAGTCATTTAGCGGGGAAAAACAGTGCTTCCAAAGCCCATTTGATTCGTTTTTGATGAACCGTAGCGATGAATTTTTCAGGAAATGTCAAAGTTTGACATCCAGCCGACCACTAACACATCCCGCCGAATATTTTGTTCGGGATTTTATTATTATTATTTTTCAAAATTTAGTAAATCTGTGAATGTGAAACTGTTTTTTATAATTTTAGAATATGTTTGGCATTAATTTCAACTGTGGGAAATTAATATTTTTGAATTTCACGATTTTCAATACAAATTTCTTAATTCAACTTACAGCTGTTTCACTAAAAAACGTCATAGGTGCATGTGTGCTGCCAAGTTTTTTTTGATGAATTCTTAAGCGGCGATGGTCGTTTTCTGATGCCATCCCTATATCCGCGTGCAAAGAAACACGGCTATAGTTAACCACGCGCAGTTAATAGGTAAACTATATTCAACCGTTAACAACATTTAACTACGTCTATTACCTACTTGTGACAGAAAATTAAAAATTATTGACCGTCCTGTCCATGTTATTGACGTCAAGATTTCATATTGACAACTGGAAATATATACATATACACAACAACTACGTTTTCTACCTTAACTACATGAATATGTTGCAGACGTAACAAATGTAGTGTTTCCCAAAAAATGGTATTTCAGCCATATCTTTACACCGCAGCAGCTAACGTGTTAGCCGTTGTTGGCTGCTGCCGTGCTAATGTGTTTCTGTCATAACACGATTTGGGTTGACGCCACAATCACTTTTACACATGCTCGGAAACAGACTTTTTTATTTGCATACTAAACCATTGCCGTATTTTATTTTCCTTATAGTACGCTTACACGGACAAGAAATTCGTCAAAAAATTTAAACATTTCACCCGAAATGTTCATCATTTCGCCAATCAATTTTCAACAATTCGAAATGTTCAATTCCAGCGAAACGTTGAATTTCATGGCTGCATTTGGAAGTTTGTTAAATCAAACATACCATTTAAATACTCCCGCACATGATTTGACGCACGCTGAATAAAATTCCAATTAGAAAGATAACAGCCGCCATATTTATTCGCTGACCGCAAAATATGTATATAAAAAAAAGAAACGGACTAAAATCAAGTCACTGAATGCATCTTTCATTATATTTTGATGCGACCGCTTCTGGGGCCCTACTATGAAATCCGTTTCTACTATTGATTCTATTCGAAAGTTATTTCCGATTCTACTTTCAAATGGTACTCTCTATGAAAGTAGAATCGAACGTCGGTAATGCCAAACTATTTGCCAACAAATTTTCGATTTTCGAACGATTCTCACATGAGTTTGACATAACCCAAACGAGTCTCGCATTATATTTGACACAACAAAAGAAAAACATGTCAACGACTGTTGCGATTCAATATTCGCAACTGATTTTAAAGGCAGTTTTTTATTTTGAAAATACATACATATTTCACATAATATTAAAAAAAAGGCAAAATAAAAACATCTTTTTCAGTCTTTTAAAATAATCACCTGTCACAACTATGTACAATAACACAAATATACTTTTCACTTCATATTCACTTTTTTTTGGTATTTTTATGGTATGGCATTCATTTGTTGGCGAAGACTTTTTTAAGTTCCAATTTAGCAACTGTATTTTTGTTCTTTTCGACATAACTCTTTTTTAAATTCAAATTTTAGTTTTTTTAGTTCGAGTTTCTCTTTTTTTAATTTGTAATTTTTTTCATTTTGTTCAAAGTCCCTTTTTTTATACTTCAAAATTCCTTTTAAATTTTCATTGATCTCTTTCAGAGTTGTTTTGATAAATAATTTGATGCTCAACTTGTTTTTCAAGGAGTGATTGCCGTTTTTTTGGTGTAATTGGCGGCTGTGGGACATTTTCTTTTTCCGGGCTTAGAACATTGTTGGAATTTGTTTTTACTTCTGTGACACCTTTGCACATACCTAATAGATCTTCATCTTTTTGGCCTGGATGTTGTTCAACAATGGTATCCTGCAACCCAAAACAAGTACAACCACTCAATCCATTAACTGCTTGACCCAAATCAAGCAACTCCCTGACCTTTTCTTCCAAAGGTGTAGGGGAAAGATATTTAGACGGACCGCCACCAGTTCCGGAAAAATTCATTTTGTTCATCCTCATCTTGCCCTTTGTGTGTACTTTAAAATCGGCCCTAACCTAATGAAACAAAAAGAAAATAAAAGAATTTAACAATTTTCAAACCTTTTTTACCTTTTTCCATCCCGCTGCATCACGCTGCGGTGGACCTGCAGCATTTAAATCATTTGAGAAGATTGTCCACAAATGTTTTGATTTCTGTCTGGCTTCGGGTGTTTTCAAATACCTCTTGGACAAATCTGGATGCTGGGTCATGTACTGCACCAAAATTTCAAATTGTGAAACTTTTGTATTTGTGGTTTTAGATGATTCCCTGGTAAAAAAAAACAAACATTATGCATACATATTACAATGTTTATGAAATATTCATGAATTATTCATTTATAACTCTTATTTACTTACATTCTTAAAAAAAATTCTTCATTCTATCTTCTCGCAAACACATTTGATGTAGAACGATTATTTACGAATTCGCTCGAATTTGACATTAACTTTCGCAAAAGGTAGTACCAATTTTGTAATAAGAAAACAAAAAAGAATTGGCAGTACTCAAGCTGTTCGATTTTCGTTTTCAGAACTTACTTATAGAATTACAGAGTTGCGATTTTGCGAATTCGAACAGTTTCACTTTAGAATCGAGTTTCATGGTAGGGCCCCTGATATCAAAAGAAAAATCAAATGCGTGCAACCAAGTTTTGACCACAGCTGTCATAATGTAATGTTCTTCGTCCAGTGGGAACCAGGGTTTTAGACGTATAAAACTCGGCGTATTATACACACGTTTTTACGTGTATAAAAGTGTGTATTATACATCTCAAAAATTTAGCTGGTGTATAAAAGTGTATAAAAGCAACGAAAAGGTATAAAACTGGAAAAAAAAATATAAAAAAATAAAAAAAAAACATATTTTGATTTTTAATATAGCTCGATTTATTCGAGTCTTTTATTTTAAGTGAGTAAAAAATGAACATGAAGCAAAAAAAGTGAAGATTTTCCAGAAAAAGGGGTACTTTACGGGTATGGTTAGGCATGCTGTGTTTTCTGGTGTTATTCTCTTGCTGAGAAAGGGAATATGCACTAATACATGTAAACTTCTATACACTTTTATACACTTGTATACAGTTTAATGCATTTTTGTACCGTTTTATACACTTTTATACACTATTATAGACTATTATACACTTTTATGCAATTTTATACGCCTTTATACATTTTTATACGCTTTTTTACAGTAAAATGTAAAAAACTCGAGAAATCTGACATTTACGTAACTCTGGTGGGAACGGTGAAATAAAATTTTGTCGCAAACTGTTGAATTTCGGGTCGGTGTAAACTAGTGATATATTAAACCAAACAAAACCGAGTTGAAAATGAAGCAAAGCCAAAATACAGAAGAAAAAACCATCCAAGATCCATGACCAAAAAAAAAAAGATTCTTCTATGGGCTTTCTGCGAAGGTATACGAACAGGTAGGCACATAAGAAAACAATATTCAAGTGTGTCATAAAAGCATAGTCCTTTGATTGTATTTGTTCGACACTAGCCTAAAGAATATATTATTATGAAAATACATGTTGTAAAAATCGACATAAATCAAATACCAACACAAATAACAAACAAATGTTGCACATCGCCATCCCCTGGGCCATCAGGTAGATCAGCGTTTTCATTCTTTTTTGGAATAACGACTCCTTTGAGCACATCAAAAAAATTTCGCGACCCCCTTTGTATAACAAAATAAAGTCCAAACCTGTAAGGCAATTAAAATTGTAACGGCGGCTGTCTCCTAAATTTGTTATTTTAGTGACATTTTGAAATTTAAAATTGACAAGTTTCTCAAAATATCTGTACCCGTGCAGCATTCGATATCTGGTGATAACGGTGTTGACCCACAAGCGAAGAAAAATAAGCTTTATGATGACAACTACTCAAAGTTTGGATTTATTGTCATTGAAAAAAAAAAAAAAAAAAAAAACAAAGTGTGAAATTTGTTGTCACGTACTCTCTTGTGAAAGAAGTTTAAAGCCTTCGAAACTGCTTCGTCATCTTACAACAAAACGTCCGACTGAAAAGGATAATTCCGTGGAATCTGTAGTGTTGATTTTCTTTTCTCAATTTGGAAGTTTGTCAAATCGAACAGTCTATTTAAATTTTTCCGCATTTCTACATCAATAAGTAGTGAATTAATTTTACGTTGTTTATTGGCAAACACTGCTCCGAATATTTCAAAATATACATATATTTGTTTGCAAATAAGGAGAATTTGGCAATATAGTTCATATTCACTGCACCCACCTTCTTTCCATATTTAGATAACTTCATTGTCCTGCAAATAAAATGGCAAAACTATTTATTATTAATAAGAAACTTACTTTTCCTTCTAGATCCCTTTAATTCTTCCGCCTTATACCTACGGCAAATTATTTCATTTGTCTAGCCCCCAGAAGTACTTACATACACTTGGAAACTTGCGTCTGTCAAAAAGGAAAAAGCCATATGGGAAAGAAAACAGCCGCCATAATATTTATTAAGAGAAATGAAAAAGATGAATCGACAAATATATATAAGAAAAGAAGAAAGTGGACTCGGACACTAATCAATTTACTCTTTTCATGTTAAGGTTGATTTTATTAGAGAATGAAGTACCTATTCTGGTGCAACCATTTGATTTAAAACAAAATGTTGCATCCAATTTTTGATCGTATCTGTTATACAAAATCTTAAGTGGGAATGGTGAAATGAAATTTCGTAGCGAAATGTTGAACTTCGTGTCGATGTAATAGTGATATTAGCTGTATTTAATGAAAAAAAGATCAGAACAGAACAGATCAGATCAGCACACATGAGCGAAAACTGTCAGATCAAGTAAGAACAAAAAAGTACAGCTTCATGTGACAGCTCTCATATCAGCTGTTGAATTCCAAAATAAATAAATCTAAATGAAACGTGAGATTCAAAGTTGCTTTTGATAAATAAAACAAAATGAATACTTCAGACATTTTAATACTCGAGATGTTGGAAGATTCTGGCAGTAGCATCTTGTTAAGTTGGTCGGATATTACAACATCGGATACGAGCAATAGCGAATTTCATGCCAAACAAACAAATCAGCTGACATCAGTGACATTTGACGTTTCAATTTGACACTTTTCACGCAGTTGTCCTTCCTCAAAAGGAGGTGCAGAAAATCCTGTACTTTTCTGATCTTAACTGAGCTGGACAGCGTCATGGAACACAAAGTGACAGAATGTAAAACATTTTGGGGCAAGATTTTTGCTCATGGAACACAAAATCCTGTACTTTTCTGATCTTTTCTGTACTTTTCTGTGTAGCTCAGGTTCGTTAAACACACCTATTATTAAATACCTAAATTCAAAATTTTTAAATTTCAGAGGAATACTCAACATCTCATATCCACACACAGATGGCAGGTACTTTAGTTTATTTTATTTTCATCGAGCAGCGCTTTTATTTGCCTGTGGCCAACTTTGCAAACAAATTTGTGTTGGTTGTTTCTGATTGGTCCACTTCAATCCAATCCGAGTATTCCATCTGGCTGAGTTACATCCGACAACGATTTGTCATACGTGCCTATTTCTGTTTCTTTCGTTTACAGGTAAAGGCGTTGTATTGTATTCGCAGCCATCTTCCCATTATTCCTATTGTGAAGTGGGTAACGACAAGTCAGTCATATTCTTCTCTCTTTCATACACGCATAGATATCGCACACAAAACTTGGAATATATTGCGTTTTCTCCTTCGCATCACGTTATTTCATTAACTCGCCGCACGACGATGACATTTTATTTAAACTGAAATTTGTTCCGTGAATTTATTCCTTGTCTATCGCTTGAATCGTGAATGTGAGCTGAGTTGAGAGGGTGCTTTGCTTCCAAGTACTTTTGAAAGAAATATAAATAAAATAATTTATTTCTACGACAGTTAGGGCAATAATAACAAAATGCAGCGTGCGAGTGCATTATTATTGGTTGTGTTTGCTATTTGCCAGCAAATTAGTGCTGAAGTGTATTTCGAGGAAAATTTCAACGATGGTAAGTAGTTTTTTTGTTTTTTTTTAATGCAGAATGAGGAAATTCTGTGAAGAATACCCTGCTGACGTGGGTCTTTCGAAAACTCTGATAATTTCAAAATTTGTTTCTTTATCTTAGATGCATGGAAGGACTCGTGGATTTATAGCAAACATCCCGGTAAAGAGTTTGGAAAATTCGTAAGGAGCTCTGGAAAATTCTTCAATGATGAGGTTGCCGACAAAGGTAAGTCGTATGTGTTTTGACTGGTTGGGTGGGTGTGGGTGTAAAATATTTTTGGAAAAAACAAAATATTTTCTTGATCTGTTTTCGAATTAATGTAGGAAAAAATATATTTGGGGTACATATCGGTATGTAAATAAGAATGGTTCTTTTATTTTTGGGTCGATGACGTAGATGACCCTGCCGCTGAACTCTTTAAAATTCATATTATGGAGAAGAGTTGTGCATTAATTTGCGATAATTTGACCGGCATTTTAAAATTCCGTAGGTTTTAAGTTTTAAGCAATGAAACTGAGATAGTTGCTGTTGCATTTATTGTAATACATTTTGCTTGATTTTCTTGTACCTAAACATGTTAATTGCTCTTATTTAACCGATTTTAATGGCCTAGGCCATTAACGATGGAAGAAGTCTAGTGCAAAGTTCACATCTGTTGAAATGACACATTTTTCACATTACTTTGATTAACATTTTCGTAATACTTTCAACTTTCTTCGTTCAAATACCATCCAATGTAGCATATATTCACCGTGGCAACAAATAATAATGCTGGCTTAATTCCAAGTTCATATGTGTATGTAAATTTGGTCTACCGAATTCCAGTTAAATGCATATTAAGAACTTTATAACGAGCGTGGCACAATGGCTCATATCTCGGCTATCGCTTGTGTCATTATCATTATTTCATCTTTTCTCTTCAATTTATTTTCCATTAAAGCCAAAACTATGTTCAGTTTAATCCATGAACTTGGTTACAGTTGGCGGGCGGGCGTAATTACATATTTTCACGCTACAGTAGGCACGAGTGTCGAATTGGACGTTTGAGTTACTAATTATTGTAATTGCCCTATAATACGGGCATTGATTGTTTCTTATCACTCGTGTATGCGGAATACTAATTTCCTTTTTTTTAACTTGCATATCTTCTTTTCTCTGTATGTATTCCTACCTTAAAATTCATAGAAAAAGTTAAACATAAGCTGATAGATAAATATTATTGAATAGATTAAACAACATTTAAACTGGTGCGCAGTCTTTTTTTTTAGCTTTTTAAATATCATGATTGGCCTACATACTTATATCAATTGAGATAAGTATGCTGATAGGTAGATACTGTTTTTACAATTGGGTTAAAAAAAACCCATTTGCTTCGTCAAACTAAAGAACCAGCGGATTCCTGGATTTCGAATTAAATTAATTCCTTAACAACCTCAAAAGTTGTTATCAACAGTGACATATAGAGACAATCATAGACGGTGAACAGATGTCTTGTCCTCGTTTTATGATCTGAATTAAAAATATCAGAAATATTGCATTTATTGCATCCGTATTGGTCCGCCTTTGGGTTTCATCGGTTCGACATGAAAAATAATCGATCTTAGACCACTTCATTACTGACGCTAATAAAATACTGGTCTAATGCAACGGTGTGTCCTTGGTGTACACCAACTTTGATTAGGAACTCTTGACTCCGCCGGCGTTTCTTTTATAACCGTTAATTGCTATTCTTCTTTTGTCCGAGTACATCGGCCCACAACTCGCAAGCAATGACAGAAATGACATTTTTGATCGAAATGATAAGATCTCAGTAACTTGATTCTACAGTTATCATGAGTCCGCTAATTGATATTAGTCATTTTGGAAGCTCGTATCGCATCGGTAGCACAACTCGTCACATTTCTACCTTAAGTTTTCAAGTTACAAAAACTGTGTACGTAAACTTCATTTCACCGCTTCCATTTTTTTTAATTCTATAAAACTAACTTAAAGCTGAATTGAACGACCATCAACAAAGAACGATTTCATTTTAAGTCAAATGATGGATCAGATGCAAGGGGATCTGACAAAATAAAAAAAAGTAACTGATGAAATCTAAAAAAATGTACAATATTTACCTATTTAAAAAAAATTAAACAAAACAACTTGAATCTTACAATGGTTCACGAAACTCCAAAGGATTGGATTGATCTCGCAAGTGCTTTGGAATGACTCGGCCTTGAGTATTTTCTTGTATTAAGAGCCGTAGTGCTTTTTCTTTAACTTTCTTATCAGATAGTAGATAGATATATTTATTTATTAATTTTGGAAACATTTACCATTGTTTTTTGATAAATATGTTCAATAAAAATTAAATTTCAATTACTGTTTATGCTTATCATTACGGTTTATTTGCAATAAAGCTACCTATACGGTTTATGTTTGAATGAGTGCACCTGATGTTCACTTTGATCTCCGGATAAACTGTTAAAAAATGAAAGTTCTCCATACATAAGCGAATTTTGTGTGTTTTTTCTCTTGCACGTCAGCGCCAGCAACTAAGTTTTTCTCAAATATTTCGGTAGCACCTTTTCACGAATTTTAAAATTGAAAACCATTGCGATGAACGCTAGGAGCTGTTTTACCATCATCATCCAGTTAAACGCCTGTACCATAAACTGTATTGCATATTGCACTTTAAAATCATTCGCATTGCTTTGTTTTTGTATAATTTGTAATCTGTATTTTGTCTCGACTGAACACGTATATAAGAGAGCCGAACAATATGTAAAATAAGGTGACAGGGAATTGTAAAGCAGCAACGCGAATTTCATGTTAACTACAAACCTTAGTCTTTTTAAGTAGTTCACTTTGTTCGCAATTTTTATTTTTGACTGACAGTCAAACAACACCTAGATATTTAAAACTGTTCAGACTTATTGTAAGTTTCCCCCGAAAAATAGTTCACCTGGCAAAATACTGTCTGCCCACAATTTTAAAAGCTTTTGTGAGTTTCGCCCGAATCGATATTGACATTTCGAACACCGATGAACACATCCAATACGGATTTGAAATATACAAAATTAATGAAAATATTATTTTAAACAAAGAAATAAGAAAGTTAAAGAATATTTTGCATTTAAATGCATAGCATAGAAATACGGCTCTTGACACAAGAATAATCAAGAACGAGTTATTCAAATGCGCTTGAGAGATCAATCCAATCCTTTGAAGTTGAGCAAACCATGAAAGAATCTAGATTTTTTTTTATTCTATAAACAATGTTCATAGTTTTCAGATTTCATCAGTATTATAGATCTAATATTTATTTTTACTTAAGGGGGCTCCCGACCCGCGAAGAGTCTCTATCTGAGACACTACAGCCTTCCATCCTCTGTGATCCCGGGCACCCTGCTTCCAGTTCTACAGACAAAGCGGTCTGGCATGCGCGATGGCTTGGACTTAAAACGGAGGTTCGGTCTTCCTTGCCTTCTCGAACCAGGGGGCTGGGAGTATTTTTCTTTCAAATGAACCCAGTTCCCCTTTTCTCCTTATCGTCCAGCACTCGGCACCATATAGCAGGACGAGAAGGATTAAGGTTCAATAGAGGATGCATTTTGTCCTTCGAGCGAGGAGTTTTGAACCCATTTGTTTCGCTAAACCGAAGTAGCAGCGGTTTCCCTAGGTAATTCTCCGCCGGATCTCCACTAAGGTGTCATTCGTGGAATTGATGTTTACTCCTAAGTAGATGAACTCTTTAACTACCTCGAAGTTACTGCTATCACCAGTGACGTTTTGTCTTATGCGGTGGACAGATGTTTGTTTGTTTGTTGATAGCATGTACTTGGTCTTGTCCTAATTTACTTCAAGACCAACCAATTTCGCCTGTTCTTCTATCGCAGTGAAAGGCTCTAACACGGCACGTTGGGAACGGCCGATGAGGTCGATATCGTATGCAAACACCCGGTAGCTGGACAGATCTATTGAAGATAGTGCCTTCCTTCGCTTAGCACTATTTTCTCCAGAGCAAGTTTTCAGAAGTCACATGATAGTGCATCTCCGCTACTTCCAAACTGAACACTACAGCGCGTATTTTCAAGTATCACGCGATACAACTGTATCAGTTTTGCGGGATCCCGAATTCGGCCATCGCCACGTAGAGCTCCTGACGATGAATGCTATCATATGCGGCCTTAAAGTCAATGAAAAGGTGGTGGGTTGCAGAACGGCTTCAGACGTTCACACAACGTGGGATAGGATCTTATATGCGACATTAAGCAGGGATATGCCTCCATAGTTCTTGCAAGACATAGAATTGCCTTTTTTGAATATGATGCATATGAAGCTAATAGTCCATTCATCGGGCATGCTTTCTTCTACCCATACTTTGTTTGATGATTTGGTGCATGCGCCCCTACCAAAATATCACCCCCGTATTTGAATAGCTCCGCTGGTAGACCATTAAAGCCGGCGGCCTTATTGTTCTTTAGTTTTCATATAGCTAACCCAACCTCTTCTATACTGGGTGGTGAAGTCTGTTCTTCATTGACAAAACGTGGGTCCTCTTCTTGCCTTATCACTCTATCTATACATGATTTAATAAACCAGCCAACATTCAGTTACTCTTCTTTTTTTTTCTTTGACAAAGCTCCTTGCGTCTTGGTTTTCCATCATTTGACTTTTAAAAGTAAATCGCTTTGTTTGTGATGGTTTTGCTCCTGAAATAAAATAAAAACAAAATTGAACATACAATAAGGGGCATTTTTCGAACATCAAATGTAAGTTTTTTCGGTGGAACTCACAATAAGGCGATTAACACATTCGATTTGTTCATTATCCGTAAGTCATGATATGGACTCTGAAGTAAATGTGAAACAATGCAAATGCCGCAAAAAACACCACCTCGTTGTGAAAGGGCAAGCAATATACCGCTGTCGCACCTGTACCGTTACCGCCTACCCCTCTGGTGTGTGGTTTCCTTTAAGGTGCGTTCCTCTTTGTTCATAATGTCACTATCGATTCGAAGTGAAATATCATTTGAGCAAAACTAGCAATTGCTTTTAAAATTTCGGGCGAAAAGAATTTCGCCAGGTGTAATATTTTAAGGGCGAAACCCACAAAAAGACAGTGTCGGTCACCTCCTTTTTATACCCTATTCTAAGGGTATATTAATTTTGACGCATAGTTTGTAACATACCTTAATATTGCCCGTAGACCCCTAAAAGTTACTATATTTATGATCAGCATCGATAGTAATGTCGATCTAGCCATGTCCGTCCGTCCGTCGGCAAAAATTAGGCCTTTAAACTGGACCTAGAGAGCTGAAATTTTAACCATATACTCTCTAGGGTCCCGAAATAATCAAGTTTACGAATTTTTGAAATCCGCCCACAGACACGCCCACAAACTCAAAAAAAACAAAATTTTGGAAAAAATCGAATTTTTGTGCTAGAAAGCTGAAATTTTTTATATATGTCATAGATCATAGATCATCACCTAAAACTGCTCGGGATAAAAAATTTTCAAAATCCGCCCACTGACACGCTCACAAATAAATAAAACAATTTTTTTGAAAATCCAAAGTTTGAGCTAGGGAGCTGAAATTTATAATATATACTCTCTATGGGCCCTTTATTTTATGCTCATGTGTAAATATTTTTAAAATCCGCCTACTGGCACGCCCACAATTATTTTTTTTTTTTTGAAAATTCAAAGTGAGCTAGGGAGCTGAAATTTATAATATACGAGTATACTCTCTAGGGGCCCTTTATGCTCATGTGTTAATTTTTTTAAATCCGCCTATTGACACGCCCACAATCAAATAAAACAATTTTATTGAAACACCCAAGTTTGAGCTAGGGAGCGTTTTTTTTATAAAATTCTTTAAATGCTATATAGCAAAATATATAGAGCGTTCTTAACAATTCAACCATACTTAGACTTTTGTCACGCCCACTTATGAGGGATAGGAATAAGAATAGGGTATCCAACAGTTCGCCCAAGCGGACTGTAGCCCGTCCCTATGTTTCTTTTTTTTTCTATTTATTTTTCGGTGCATCTTTGCCTTTATTTGAACAAATATTTTGTAGGCTTTTTTCATTCAGCGCTCTGAATGACGTGCGGGGATATTTAAATTGTTTGTTTGTTTGTTTAGACAAACTTCCAAATGCAGACGAAATTCAGATTTTCGAAAAGATGAACATTTCGAGTGAAATTGTCAATTAAGCTGAAATCGTGAGTTTCGTGTCGGTATTAGAATTTACATTCGCATTATGCTAAATACTTCCCATTGTAGGTGGTTATTCTATAATAATTAACAACTGCTCTTTCATATGATCGAAATTGTCAACATGCTATTTTTCGTTACATCGAACTCTACACCAACCCGAACACAAGCCATGCATACTTCGTAGGTCGACGTTAACTTTGTTATAATTCAATTTACATAAAATGTTCGCCATCATCTGTTAACTTAGATCTGATGAGTACAATGACCTCAGCGATTAATGTTTACTTTTGTTATTTCGCAGGTATTCAGACATCAGAAGATGCTCGCTTCTATGCTATGTCGACAAAGTTCCCCCCATTCAGCAATGAAGGCAAACCTTTAGTCATTCAATTTTCCGTAAAGCACGAGCAGAATATCGACTGCGGCGGTGGCTACGTCAAGTTGTTTGACTGCTCGCTGGAACAAACCGATATGCATGGCGAATCCCCCTATGAAATAATGTTTGGACCAGATATTTGCGGTCCCGGCACCAAGAAAGTCCATGTGATCTTCAGCTACAAGGGCAAGAACTACTTGATTAACAAAGATATCCGTTGCAAGGATGATGTCTACACACATTTTTACACGTTGATCGTGAAGCCAGACAACACCTACGAAGTACTTATCGATAATGTCAAGACTGAGTCAGGTCTCTTGGAAGATGATTGGGATTTTTTGCCACCAAAGAAAATCAAGGATCCAAATGCAAAGAAACCAGAAGATTGGGATGATAAGGTAATGCTTTTGCGAGTAATCAAACAGGTTAGTAACTAATTTCTTGTTTTCATTTAGCCATCCATTCCCGATCCCGATGATACTAAACCAGAAGACTGGGACAAACCAGAACATATTCCAGATCCAGATGCCACGAAGCCAGAAGATTGGGACGATGAAATGGACGGCGAATGGGAACCACCAATGGTCGATAATCCAGAATACAAGGGCGAATGGCAACCCAAGCAGTTGGACAATCCAAACTACAAGGGTGTATGGCAACATCCCGAGATTGATAACCCGGAATACAGTGCTGACGAAAACCTGTACTTGCGCAAAGAGGTCTGCACCCTCGGCTTTGATTTGTGGCAAGTCAAATCTGGCACAATCTTTGATAATGTTCTCATCACTGACGATCTGGAGTATGCCTCGAAGTTGGCCGCTAAAGTAGCCGACACCCAGGCTGGTGAGAAGAAAATGAAAGAAGCTCAAGATGAGGAGCAGCGAAAGAAGGACGAAGAGGAAATGAAGAAGAACGCCGCCGACACCAAGGACGATGATGAGGATGAAGACGATGATGACAAAGAAGAAGGACTCCCAGAAGTGGAAGAAGACACATCAAACGAACACGATGAGTTGTAAGCATCACTAAGAAACATTTCCACCACCTAAGCGTGTATCGTACGAGTGCGCGTTCAACTTTGTTTTGTTTGGTTTTCCTTAGTTACACGTTTTCATAAACAAAAACAAAAAACACAGACTTTATTTTGTAATTTATTATTTAGTTAAAACGAAATCAAGAAACGAATGTTTCGGGTCTAAGAACGCAATTGTTCAGTTCAGTATCTATGTTTTCTTTTCCCCCATTTATGTTCAATCCTCGTCTCCTTCTATACCATTTTCTTGATAAGTAAGATATGTAATTGCTTATTATATTGAATTAAATATTTATATACATTTTTGTATATGAGAGCTATGATGTGAATAAAAAAAAACATTAAAATGTATAGTACTCTTTTGAAAAAAGCGAAATAACGAAAAACCACAAATAAAAAGAGAAACCAAAAAAATTCGTAAAAAACAATAAACATTGCATTTTAATTTATTATTTAAGCTAACAAAATAAATGACCGTTTGTAGAACAAATCAGTAGAATAGTGATTGGCAAAAATGAGTAAATTCTTCAAGTTCTCGTTTGATCTGCTCGTTCCGATGTCTGTGCCAGATAGTAGTGCCATGATTACGAAATAATTATAAGTTACGAGATATTTTTAGTACCTACTATTTATATTTTTAGTTACCTACTTCGATTTTATATAATTTTTTTTTTTTTTTTTTAATTTGCGTGCGCTAAAGGGATTTCTTTTTTCTGTAGTGACACAGTACCCTTATAATTGTAAAACCACAGCGGAGGCATTTTTAGTTTGTTGCGCAAGTAGCTCAAGCATTTCATTGCCTATTTTTGGGTGCTACTTACTGAAAGAATAGAAGATTAGGAAAGAGGTTTGGTGCTATGGGATTTTTTTTTCTCGACAGGTGGCGCCTAAATTGCTTTATGGAGATCATTTTTTGTTGTGTGTTATCAATTTATAAAAATCATGGCCCTGGTCGGGATTCGAACGCACGACCTGCCAATCACTTAGTGAATAGGTACACTACCATCGCACCATTGCCACCTGCTAAATGGTTTTATTTTCAAATATTTGGAAGTACGAGTATAAACAATTTGTTAAAATGGAAAGGTAATACATTCAGTTGTTTGAATTTAGAAATATCAAAAACAAAATCTTTATTGATATTGCACTGTTAGTGACTTCTCGGATCACGATTATCAAATTCTTCGTCAACATAATGAACAATAATAGTTCTGCTACTGCATTTTAAACGAATTTGTAACAAATCGTTGATATTAATTACTAACTTAACGGGCTCCCGGCTCGTGAGTATCTGCCTAAGACAATGCAGCCTTCCATCCTCTGTGATCGGGCACGCTTTCTTCTACCCATACTTGGTTGATGATTTGGTGCATGCGCCCTACCAAAACATCAGCTCCGTATTTGAATAGCTCCACAGGTGAGCCATCAGAGACGGCGCCACTATTGTTCCTTAGCTTATAGCAAAGCCAACTTCTTCTAAGCTGGCTGCTGAAATCTATCCTTCGTTGACAGGAAGTGGGTTCTCTTCTTGCCCTATCACTCGCTCTATATGATGCCCATTTAGCAGCTGTTGGAAAAGCTGTTTAAATACATCTACTATTCCCTGCGCTTCGGGGACTAAATTTCCGTCGCTTTTGCGAAGAGCCTGCGTTCCGGTCTTAAAGCCAAAAGCCAGTTGCTTCACTTTCTTGTAAAATCTTCGGATTTCGATCGCGAGACTTCAATTTCCTTGAGCTGGGAGACTGTGTACGCCCTCTTCGTTCTACGCAGGATCTTCTTCTCCTCCCTACTCTTGGCTCGATACACTTCCCTCTCTGCGCTTGTTTTGCCCTGCAGCGTTTTAAAATGTGCATCTTCTGTCACCTTCTTCCGATAAGCGCATACATCATAATACCGCGGGCTTTTTCTCTAACTTGCGATGGTCTCGGCTACTTCCTTGATGATGTCACGATGTCGGTTCCACATATTCAGGGCTATCGGCGATTCCGAAGGAACAAAATTCACCCGAACATTTTTTGTTCCTTGGAAATTATTCCTAGTATCGTGAATCTCCATCGGAATATATTTCCCCCGGAATTTTCAAAGTTATGTTCGAAGGCGTTGACAGTTGTCAATCGCAATTAATTCAATTATAATTTAAGCTCATATTTGAGAAGATTTTGGTAAGTATGTTTTTTAATAGAAAATTGTGTTAATGTTATTAATTATTTTATTATACTCGCGTTTGATTTAGTGAAGTGACATAAATAAGTGAAATTGGAGGTCCTACGCTGCTCAATTCCCTCCTTGGAAGCTTCTAAAATGTATTCTTTGCTCCTATTCGTAGTGAGGCCATTGGCAATTGAAGAAGCTAATGCTTGAGTTAAAAAATATTTTAATGAAGCTTCATTATACATTAAATTATTATCGTCGCGGCTCCATCACATAAATGTACCATCCTCTCCAATTGTCTTTGATTAGTTGAGTTAGACCTATATGTTTATTTTTGTAAAATTATCGAAATAAAACTTGAACAAAAAATACTTGCATAAAGAAAAAAATCTTTTTCTTTTCAAAAGCCTCAGTTTCTTTTTATTTGAACCACAACAAACCAATGCAACTCTTATTTCACTTTTTTGATTTAAAATACAAACTTAAAAGCAACCGACATACAAACTGCTTAGATTTTTGAATTTCCCCCCAGCATACTTGCGAAGGAAATATTCCGGAGGGAATTTCGCGGGGGAATTTTGTCAACAATACCAATTTATTCCGGAGAGATTTTTTTCCATTTTTTCGAAATTCATGCCGATACCTATTTTTGAAAAATGGGAAATATTCCGGAGGGAATTTTGTTTACGATAGCCCTGATTGTTGGCGCTAGTGGGTGGTGAATGCACAGAGGAGACAGGAGAGTCTCTCGCTCATCCGCTCTGTGTAGACTCTGGATACTCGAGGTGTGGTAGAGCGTTCAACGTCGAAATTCAACTTTTGGGCAGTTCGCAGCTTCTTCTCGTTGGACAGTCGAGCTCTAAATTTAGCCGAAACAAGAATATTTTCAGAGTCGACGTTTGTCCCTCGGAATGTGTGCGCGTTTAAGATGTTGGATGCGTGCCTCGCGTCGATTATAGCACATGTTCGATTTGGTTGGCGGTTCGACCATCTGGAGAGCGCCAGGTTGCTGTGTGGATCCTGACCCTTTGAAACCTAGTGCTACTTATCACCGTATAACGAGCTGCTGCAAAGTCGATTAGTCGGTAGCCGTTATCTGCTTACCAACTAATCCGCCGAAGATGTTTTATTACCGACTTTGGCATTAAAATCACCGAGCACAACTTTGATGGGATAAATGATGATGATAATTAAAAATTTAGCTTTTCATAGAAAAATAACTTAAACTATTAATTATTATTATTATTGTTATTATTATAAATAACAAAAAGTTAAATTGATTCGAAAGTCAATGTATTCAATAAGCACTATAAATACTCAGAAAATAGTAGTTTTATTAAATTTATCCGCCCTATTAGCGGGTTTTTTTAACCTCCTGTGATAACTCCTCAATGGGAGTTGGTAAATTTCTTCTGTGATACCTGGTGGCGAACATAAACAACAAATAGAGGACGACGTTCTGAGCTGTTAATCTCCGACCGTTTAGGAAGAATTAGAAGAAGGAGAAGAATAAGAAGAAAAAGAAGACGAAGAAGAAGAAGAAGAAGAAGAAGAAGAAGAAGAAGAAGAAGAAGAAGTAGAAGAAGAAGAAGAAGAAGAAGTAGAAGAAGAAGAAGTCATTCACAAGGTTATTTTTCATGTTTCATTCATTTTTCAAATAAAACAATCGTTGGTTCGGTCTTCCTTGCCTTTTCGAACCTGTGTCTGGGAGAGGAAGATCCTCTTAGCTGGAGCATCTGTCCATTCGCACGATGCGGCCGAGCCATTGTAGCCGACGTGATTCAACTTTTTGGACTACATCCATATGCCGCTACAGGGTATACAGTTTGCGGTTATATTTTCTGCTGCATTCGCCCTACTCGCACCTAGGGAAAAAATTAACTCAATATTAACTCCCCTGTGACGTTTTTTCCTGAGTAGTGGACAGATGTTTGGTTGTTTGGATCTATTACAGATAGTGCCTTCCGCGTAGACACCTGACATGCCAACTATCTGCTCCAGAACAAGATTGAAAAAGTCACATGGCAGCGTGTCTTCTTGCCGGAATCCGGTGCAGGATTGAAACAGTTGGAAGAGCTGTTCCCATACTTCAAATTGCACCGCGAGTTTTGCAGCGTCACGCGACACAACTGGAAAAACTATACCGGGGTCCCGAATCCGCCCATCGCGATGTTGCGCTCCTGACAATGAATGTTATCATAATCGGCTTCAAAGTCGATAAAAAAATGATGGATCTTGATTTGAAATTCAATGGCCGGAAGCCACACTGGTACATGCCGATTAGTGTTTTTTCGAAAGGCGTCAGACGTTCACACAGTATGTTGGGTTTGAATGTTTGGATACGTGAAAATGCTTTATGGATACAGGAATCGCTATAAAACAGATAGAGTGAAAGCAAAAAAACAATAATATCAAAAAGGTCTTGCATGTGAACGTAATCAATATGATCTATTCTCTTCTTTTTAATGTGCTCTTGACCCGTGAAAAGTATCTGCTGGAGATACTGCAGCGTTCCATCCTCTGCTATCCCGGGCACGCTGCTTCAAGTTCTCCAGTTGACTCTGGCATCCGTGATGACTGGGTCTTTAAAAACTTCCTGGCCTTCTCGAACAAGGGGGCTGGGAGTCGAAGATCCTCTTGGCTGGAGCATTATTGTCTATTCGCCCAATATGGCGAACCAATGCAGTCGACGTGGTTAAGCTTTTTGGACTAAATCCACGTATTGGTACAGCTCATAGGTTCGTGGTTGTATCTTCTCCTCCAATCGCCCTCCTCGCACACAGGACCAAATGTCCGACGGAATACTTTTATTTCGAAATACTCGTAACCCAATATGATCTCCCCTTTGCTACTTATCATCCAGCACTCGACACAATAAAGCAGGATTGGCAGAGTTAGGGTTCGATAGAGCATACATTTTGTCCTTCGAGCGAGGAGTTTTGAACCCATTTGTTTCGCTAAACGGAAGTAGCAGTAGTTTTCTAAGGTAATTCTCAGCCGGATCTCCACTAAGGTGTCATTCGTGGAATTGATGTTTACTCCTCGGTAGATGAACTCCTGAACTATTTCGAAGTTATTGCTGTCAACAGTGACGTTTTGTCCTAGGCGGTGGACAGATGTTTGTTTGTTTGTTGATAGCATGTAATAGGTCTTGTCCTTATTTACAACATGATCTATATGGAGAGTAATAAAGTTCTTTATCCTAAACGACAAAGAAAATATATACCTACTTAAATAATGAAATCATAAAAGAAAAAAAAAACATAATGTAGGTACAAAGACAATGAACAAAGGGTGGCGACGGTGTAGAGGTTAGTGTGTTGGCTTGTGACCCGTGCGGTGCAGGTTCAATCCCCATGGGGAACAACAACATACGCCACCCAATCACATGCCTCTACACCAAAAGGAGGATTTCTGCCTGGTAGTACAATGGAACGTTACCGAGTCTGAGTGCTCTGGGATTTGGATTTCCTTTTTTACTAAAAAAAAAAAAAAAAAAAAAAAAAAGACAATGAACATCTATTTCGGGATCATGACGTAATCTCGAATGACAAAAATCTTGAATGCAAAAAATCTCGAAAAAACAAATTTTTATTCTAGAATGCAAAAATCTCGAATGCAGAAAAATCTCGAATGGACAAAAATCTCGAAAGACGATATCTCGAAAAAAAAGTTAATTCGAGATTTTTTCCTTACCTAGAGTTTAAACTTAAAGAAAATGCATTACATATTTAGTTTATTCAGCAATTTATTTTTTTCGGTAAATTTACAACAACAAATCAATATTTAACAAAAAAAAAACATTATAAAAAATTGTAAAAATTCCAATAGTAAATAAGGAATAATGAAAGCCAAATAACGCCGAATTTTCATGTTCGGTCTTATTTCACTTTGCCCCATAGGCATTGCACTGTTTATGGGATGAGTTGCGAAATCTCAAGTAGAATAAAGTCAATCTCCGAAATCTTATTCGATATTATTAAAGTCGAGAATAGAAAATGGTGAATTTCGACATTACTTCCGATTTCTTATGGAAATAAAGTCGATTGACATTATTTCCATCTACTTTTTTTCACGGCACCGGTAAATAAATCCATCGATTTCGATTTGAATATTTCCTTTGTTTGTAATGATTTCATTTCTCATCATCATCTATTTTACTTCAAAGTTCTGAAGGTATTTTTTATGAGATGCGGGTATTGGGAAAGTCCGATTTCGGGAACTCTCAGCTTACGGAGCACTTCAAACTTTGTTTTAAATATTCAGACTTTTTCGCACTACAAGTTACAGAAACTCTTACTCTATTATATCATGCAAACTTTATAACACTCTGCCCTTAGAAATTCGTTCCATAAGAAACTTACGCATATTTACAAAAGTAACGAGATCTTGGCTTCTTGCTTTTGACCATACTGAAATCGAGACCCTATTGCGCTATACTGTATAATAATGATAATAATAAAAAAAATAAATAAAAAAAATGTGCCCACTTTCTTTATCTAATTTAGACGTAATTATTAAATATTTGAATTTATCCTTTTTTGTATCCTTTTTCTTTTTGTTATAGATTGCTTTTCTTTCTAAATTGCCGTAATTTTTATATTTTCTAACTTCCTTCTCACGCCATCCTTTATTTTTATCTGCCTTTGTACACCCCACACAAAGTATGTACCAATTTCCAAATGTGGCATCACCTCTATTTTTATACCCTATTCTAAGGGTATATTAATTTTGACGCATAGTTTGTACATACCTTCATATTGCCAGTTGACCCCTAAAAGTTACTATATTTATGAACAGCATCAATAGTAATGTCGATCTAGCCATGTCCGTCCGTCCGTCCGTCCGTCTGTCGGCAAAAATTAGGCCTTTAAACTGGACCTAGAGAGCTGCAATTTTAACCATATACTCTCTAGGGTCCCGAAATAATCAAGTTTACGAATTTTTGAAATCCGCCCACAAACTCAAAAAAACAAAATTTTGGAAAAAAATCGAATTTTGAGCTAGAAAGCTTAAATTTTTTATATATGATCTATGACTCCTAAAACTGCTCGGGATAAAAAAAATTCAAAATCCGCAAACTGACACGCCCACAATTAAATAAAACAATTTTCTGAAACACCCAAGTTTGAGCTAGGGAGCGTTTTTTTTGATAAAATCCTTTAAATGTTATATAACAAAATATGTAGAGCGTTCTTAACAATTCAACCATACTTAGACTTTTGTCACCCCACTTATGAGGGATAGGAATAAGAATAGGGTATCCAACAGTTCGCCCAAGCGGACTGTAGCCCGTCCCTATGTTTATACCCTATTCTAAGGGTATATTAATTTTGACGCATAGTTTGTAACATACCTTAATATTGCCCGTAGACCCCTAAAAGTTACTATATTTATGATCAGCATCAATAGTAATGTCGATATAGCCATGTCCGTCCGTCCGTCCGTCTGTCGGCAAAAATTAGGCCTTTAAACTGGACCTAGAGAGCTGAAATTTTAACCATATACTCTCTAGGGTCCCGAAATAATGAAGTTTACGAATTTTTGAAATCTGCCCACAGACACGCCCACAAACTCAAAAAAACAAAATTTTGGAAAAAATCGAATTTTGAGCTAGAAAGTGAAATTTTTTATATATGATCTATGGCTCCTAAAACTGCTCGGGATAAACAATTTTCAAAATCCGTCCACTGACACGCCCAGAAATAAATAAAACAATTTTTTTGAAAATCCAAATTGAGCTA
The DNA here is from genome assembly GCA_949715645.1 of Portevinia maculata. Classification (NCBI taxonomy): domain Eukaryota; kingdom Metazoa; phylum Arthropoda; class Insecta; order Diptera; family Syrphidae; genus Portevinia; species Portevinia maculata. The sequence continues at coordinate 360,269,218 of OX454525.1, read as the reverse complement.
GGGAGCTGAAATTTATAATATATACTCCCTAGGGGCCCTTTATTCTCATGTTTTAATTTTTTTTAAATCTGCCTACTGACACGCCCACAATTAAATAAAACAATTTTATTGAAACATCCAAGTTTGAGCTAGGGAGCGTTTTTTTGATAAAATCCTTTAAATGTTATATAACAAAATATGTAGGGCGTTCTTAACAATTCAACCATACTTAGACTTTTGTCACGCCCACTTATGAGGGATAGGAATAAGAATAGGGTATCCAACAGTTCGCCCAAGCGGTCTGTAGCCCGTCCCTATGTTTTTTTTTAAATATATATGCCACTAACTATTCTGTGTGTACGAGCATTACCTCCATATAAAATTGTTTGAATAATTTGTAAACTAATTTCTATACTACGAGTATGTACATACGAGTATTTGAATAAAGAAAAAATTGAATTGAAATTGAAATTTACTTTCATTTTAATTTTTTTTATTCGCACTTCGCGCGAATTGTAACAATTGTCTCAAAAATTAATATATTTTTACTTTCGAGATTTTTGTTTTCTGGATTATTGCTTTCTAGATTTCGTGGTAAACCCATCTATTTCTCTATATTTTTATTTCTCTTATATATAGGTAACTGATACAATACCATTTTGTGTAGCTTATAACCAAGACTAGCTTGCCAAAACAACACATTTAAATTTAGAGCCATTACGGTAGCAGATATTAAAAATGTGTAGCCCAAGGCCATCGTATCTTGCTGTTAATTAAGTTTAAGTTGAGTTGTAATTTATTTATAGTTTAACAGAAAATAATAATTATAATAATGTACTAAAATTGATGAACCAGAAGCGAGATTTTAACTTTATGAATTTGAAAATGTTAATTGATACATATAATCGGTCCAGTGCTTCAACGAATTATAAATCTATCCATGAGTAATGGTTTCTCGAAGCATGGAAATAATCAACCCGGTCGGTTGGGAAAATTAAAAAAACCACCAAATATGAAAATGTGCATCTAATCAATGCTTTTCCAGTATTGGAAAATGTATTTGAAAAAAATTGTAAAAGGAGAACTAGAATAATACTTCGATATTCATGGCATGTTTCTGGCAAAACAGTCCGGGCTCAGAAAGAGACACTCATGTGCGACGGCCATAAACAACGTAGTGATAGGCTGGAAAAATACTGTCAAAAACTTGATTGTAATCTTCCAGTTTCTAGTCCAGTTTTGTCAGTCAGGCGTTTTACAGAACCAGTATTATATTGAACCCAAAAAAAGGAACCTTACCAGAGCAACTGTTCAGTAGAGGAAAGGGATCCATGGTAGGGGTCCGAGTGCAACTTCGCGGCCAGGAAGTATGTCAAGCTTAACCTGGGAACTTGGGAGGAGGGACTGTGGCGTCGTCGAGTAATCAATGCAAACTTGCTCAGCCCAGAAGAACTTAGTAACGATGGACTTATATATCGCACGGAACAATTCAATTGCTTAGTTCAATCGATTACATCGCTTATTCACTGTCGCTCGATTATCTATGTATATCGTTTCCCGGAAATGCCGCTGGCTGCGTATTTTCCGTTTTGTTAAGCCTTGTTTCTTATACATAAAGGGAAATGCACCAAAACTTAAAAGAGCCTTCGGGGCCATCGACCGGAAAATTCTTTTGACTAAACTTTATGGATATGATATTTAAGGTAACAAACTGAAATAAATTGAGTCGCTCCTAAAACGGAAGATCACAAAGTAAGATCATAAATAAAACTAACTAGCAAGGAGAAACAGCATTTGGACTATCACATCGATCTGTTATTCAGCCACTTCTCTTCGTCATCTACATTAAAAACGACATAAATAATAATGTCAGACGTTCTCATATAGCCCTATTTGCCGACAACGCACTTATCTGCATTTCCGAAAAGAACTCCGACAAGTGTACGCTCTTAATGAAAAAGAACTACCTAGAGCGGGCATATGTTCAAGTTCAAATAAGTTTATAATGTCAATAGATTCAAAAACATGGTTCTTAACCCTAGAAAAAAAAAGTACGTCAATTTCACCCATTCTCTTGAAATTATTTGTTGTCGACCTTAAATCGATGCGCAGATCGTGATGTACGTCTCAGCTTTCATATTTTACGACCAGAGCCATTGTCCACTTTGTATTTGTTTCATAGAGGTAAGCCACGTTAAAATTGAGATATCTCGCGAAGACAACTAAGATGTTTATTACAACTGCATATAATTTTGTTCTTAAACGGTTTTTCTTGTTTCTTACAAAATTAAATATGTCATAAACGTAAATTTAAATAAACAAAATATGCTGAATATTTTAACGTTATGCGTAGTTTTGAGGACTGATTATCTTTAACGTACCTCAAAATGCGATTATCTTTCTAGGGTTCAGCATTATGAAAATCTTAGCCCATTTGCCAATAATGACACCATAGAACAGGTTGAACAAATTTAGGTCTTAGGGCTAGCGTTAGTCATTGATTCTAAATTGACTTTTACACAACTCACTTGTTAATAAAGTAGCAACAAAAAGTAGTTATTTTGCTGTGGAATAAGTAATGGGATATCATCGTAATAATGTATTAAGATCAACAATATTTAAAACACTATTGCTTAATATTGTATCTATGTTGTGTTAATTAGGCTTCAACGTTTACAAAATAGGAATATGAAGATTATAAATATTGAAGTGCAATCGATATACGTCAATCAGATCAGATTAATATTAGACTTACTTGTTTATAAAAATAAATAAAGATTTAACAATAACAATAAAGATTTGTTACTTCTAATCCAATCCATTCCTTTGATGACAGTACCCTCAGCTTCTCATATTCGTTTCTTGGTTCACACCCCTCATCTTCGGGTGTGGAACTGGGACGGCAACGTATGTTAAGCTCATTAAATTCCTATCTTAACAGCATAACTCAGTGGGGTACAACCAATAGAGTGGAATTTAATGCTTCCAAAACACAATGCTGTCTCCTGTCATTAAAGCAAAACCCACACATACTGCCATTATCCATGAATGGCACTTGCATCGCTGAAACCGAAAGACTTTCCATTCTCGGTATGTGTGTTAATGACAACCTTCGTTGGAATGACCACATATTTGATGTCGCCAAGAACGCACCGAAATGTCTAGGCTTCCTTAAGCGATGTAAGAAATATTTCACCCCTTCTGGCTACAATTTATAAGGTGTTTATTCGCCCGAAACTCGAGTACAACGCTCATATCTGGTCCGGTGCACCAAAAACTTATTTGGAGCTACTTGACAGGATCCAAAAACGCGCTATAAAACTTATTAACAACCGAGACATCGCGAGATCGATTGACACTCTTAGTCATCGTTATTTTATCGTTATCTCCACCATAAGTCCTCAAAATAATAGCCAGTTGCATTCCTCCCTTGAACATTTCAACCGCAATACCCACCATGCAAGGAATGCTCATCAGTTCACCATCAAGCCTGTGTTCGGAGGCACAGTGAAGTTCAAATAATCTTTCCTCAGCCCTACAACATTGTTTTACCTTTACATACAAACATTCAAAGCCCACGTGCATCGGCATCTCTCCTTTTCTTCTCACCCTAAGTTGTTGTGTAGCTATTACATTGTAAGGGTACCAACAAATCCCTTTAGTGCGTGCATATTATAAAAAAAACATAATCGGTTCATAAAGGGCCTAGAGAGTAACTTCGCCAACCGATGTGATGGTATATTTTCGAGACGAATGAAAGCGACCTAAAATTTAAGCTTCTCATGACAGTGTATACTCCTGGATGTTTGTCATACTTTCGCAAGAGGTGTGGAGTGGAAAAAATGTAAATTGTTCCTGGGTGGGAGTCGAATCCTTTGCTGTTCTAACTCTAAAACGGAGCCCACTTGCTTGTTTGGTTTGGTTTGGTGTTAGACAAAAAACTTATGTATTTTAATGTTTTGTTTCAGAAAATTCAATATAATGCAACCAAACAATTTAAAGAGAAACCTAAAATATCAACACATACTCGTATATGAGTGTCTTAAACCAAGGTAATCTTCAATCGAAGTGTCAATGGCGACTTAAAATGCATGCTCAATTAAGAATTACACAAACTTACTAAAGAACTAATTTTAAGCTTACCTATTCCTTATGCAAACAACAAAGCACGAAAATGACACATTGATTAATTCATTTATTGATTTAATTTTCCCGATAACTTATTAGAAAATCGGTCCAACTCCAGGGCTGATAAAATATTCCAACTATCTTTCCGCAAGGCTTAGCCACTCATGCAACTTTGGAGCTCCGCTAAGATAGAAACTAGTAATCAGACTATGGACATCCGTTTGACTATTAGTCAAACAACATACGGCCCTTGGCGGTCACGTGCTCTTCCAACCCACCCACATACTTTGTTTTAGGTATCAGCATGCAATGAGCAGAATTTTACTTACTTCTTCAGCTCTATCATCTTAGTTTTCTAGCTAAACTTACATCCAAAGCGCCACTACGCAGCGTGACTGCAGCAATATCCATAATGATTGGTGAAGGGAGGATTCTCCTCTTAGACACCCACTCACACCCAATCTTGTTTTTTTACACAATGAACACATTTTCTAATTGTTAAAATTGGGAAAACACGTTCTCCTCCCGTCTTCTGACATTTGGTTGTGATTACTTATTTTTCTGTAGGAATATAATGTATATCTCAGCAACAAGTGGATTCCTAAGTAGGATCAAGAAAAAGACAGAATCTTTTGATATTGTTGTAGTACCTACATATATTTCTGAAAGCAAATCCAATACGGGAAAAGTAAAATGCAGCTACTATCTGCATGAAGCACTTTTTCCATGGATTAAACAATGCTCCCCACAAAACCCCACATGCGCTCTCCCACTTGTTTACAACTTACAACAATAAAATGTATCTCTTAAACTCATTTCTCTTAATAAAACTCACATATCCATCAACCAAAACAAAAACTCTCTTTGCACTTGTATCTATCCATAAACTCATGCACCGTGTAATCGACTTGATTTACTACTGCAAGGTTTATCCTACCTGTTTCGCCAGACTGTAACTGTATGGTATAGATTGAGGTGAGTATGTAATGCCAACACTTGGCCAGACTGTTTTTGGGAGGTTAACCCAACTATCGCATCACAGTAACCGATCAGTTCTTTTTGAAGAGCTTTACAGGTAACTTGCCAACTTAACTGGTCCTCGTGTGAAGCTTCGTAGTTTTTACCGCAAATAATTATTTCTTTTTGGTATCGATAAGATTGATTGTCTACCCTAATTGGCAATTGTCTCAAAAGCGTGCATTATTAAACCGAGACGTTTTACTATTGTAAGGAGAAGTGCTTTCCAAAAAAATACTAGTATTTCAAATTGATGCTCCATGCATAGTATGTGATTTAATTTTTTCAGTTACACTTTAAATTTAGAAAAACAAAACGCGAGACGCCCTTTGAACAACTTTCAAAAACGAACGCGGTAGTGCTCGCTCCCGTAACAATTGCCGTCTTTTAGAAAAAAGGTTTGAAAAAATAAATAAAAGATATAAAATTAAAACAAGTGGAGTAAAAGTGGTGTGCTAGTCCGTGATTGAAATTTGAATTCACCATAAATTGTGGTGTGTGGCTTTTTTGTTTCTGTGTGCGGTGTTATGCTATGTATCCAAGATATACATTCGAACAGTGCAGCATTTGAATCTCATCACCTTCGAAATCATTTAATTAGGACCACAGCACGACCTGTTTGATATTCTTTTTGGTCGTTCTTTTTATCGCTATTGTCGGCTGTTTTGACTTGTTTCCTTCTTCATTATTCGTTCCTTCTTAAATTGAGGTTATTCTTGATTTTATATGAAAAGAACTGAAACCTAACTTAATCGTTGTCATCTATCTGTATATTGACAAGAAAAAAAAGTTTTTCGCCAAGAACCGCTGCAACTTTATATCAACGCTTTTACTGAGGACCACATTTTGGCAGAAATAATTCCTTTGACGACCACTTTAAATGTATGTACTTGTTCCTTTATTTTTGTATTCATAATTTGGACTTCTTATTGGGTGATTGTTGTATAATGCACATTTATATATATTTATACTTATATGACTGGGTTGTTTGCTTGAATACTGAGTGCAAAGTGAAAGGCGCACTATACGAACTTACTCATTGGCTTGTGTACAAACGAGGGCGGCTTTAAGGGGGAAGGATTAAAGTACCTAAACGTCTTGAGCATAAAATTGTCAGCGTGGGCCAGTGCAACTAGCTCAAATGATTCCGATAAAACCTATCCACCATCAGAGTGGGAGATTCAGGTACCTACTTATGTGCCTGTTTTTCCCTGCTGATGCATCTGTTGTGTAGCAAATGCTATTGGAATCAATAATTAAGCATACCGTTTGCGAATCACTCGTGTACCTACTAACCGATTAGTTAGATGTTGTAAATATTATTCTTAAGATGATAATAATTGCTGTGTTTGCAAACAATGGTGTTATACATTTCCGCTTAGGAACGATTGTAAATAAAATTCTTACGAAATGAAGTGTTTTGTAAAAAGTTTTGGGCTTTATTTTGGAAACCTTTAAGTCAAATCTACTATTAGTACTCCTATTCTGGCGTTAAAACCAATAAAGCGATTAAAGACTATCTTATCCAGTCATTGGCAAAGTTATTTCCAAGAACAAGACAAGAACGAATGGGACCTGTGTTTTACGTCGATTACGAAATCCTAACCGCGTTTTGAGAAGGTTGTTATGACAGTTTACACTCCTGGTTGTTTGTCAGATTCGGACAAGTGGTGAGCCAGTGAATAAACTTTTATGTGTTCCTGATTTTTGTATCTCGAACCGCTTGTTCAGTAGTCCAACGCACTAACCATTAAGCCCTTACGCCCACTTAAATCTGCGCCAGTCAAATCTAGTTGCATTAGGACATCCGGAAGATTATAGGAATAAATCTGTCTTTTGTGTGGGTTGGGTGCAAATAAGTAACTAATAGTATTGCTTGTATACCTGAATCTGGTTCAAAACTTCTGATGACCAACTTGTATTTTTGCTCTTTTCTGAGAGGATTTTCTCTCACAATAGATTTTTGAGTTTTTACCACAAAAATTTGAACTATTGAAAACAAAAACGTATTTTGAAAATTGGTGTTAAGTTCAAAGTCTGCGTAATTCGGTAGGTATACTTATCTTCAGCAGATTCTTTCTTGACCTGACAAACTAACAAATTCAAAAATCTTGAAGATGAATATAATACTTGATACTCAAAATTTAAGAAACGAAAAAACGTCAAACATGGAAAATGTTTTTGCTAGGATACTCATTAAATTGAATTCTATCCAAAAACTTGCGCGAACTTTCTAATTTTTTTAAAATTCAAAAAGTATACGTATTTCACTATTTTCACTTGTCTGTCTATTTGGGGATTTTCGACAGTTTTTACTAGAAATATTACGGATCGGTTACAGATTTGACCATAGAGGTAACGAGTTCAACTTAAACTTACAACATGCAAGACAAAAAAAAAACATAAGGAAAGGCTACCGTCTGCTTGGCCGAACTGTTGGTTACCCTCTGCCTATTCCTATCCTCCAAAAAGTGAGCGTAGTGTGAACCTAAGTACCTATGGGTGAATTGTTAAGAAGGATTTTGTATAAATATTTGTTTACACATAACTGTTAAGGATTTTATCAAAAAAAAACCAAAAATCGGGCATGGCAAAAAACTTTGATCGAAGGAATTGTTAAGAACTACTTTGTCTACGTACTTTGCGAAGAATAGGGCTTTCATTTTCATTGATTTCTTTAATGAAACTTTTTATTGAAATAGTGGGCGTGTCAGTAAGTGGATTTTCAAAATATTTACAATTAGCATTTCGGACTCTTAAAGAGTAGGTATATACATATTCGAAATTTCAGCTTTCTAGTTTGAATTTTAGGGATTAAAAATTGCCAACAGACTGGGCGCTAGATCGACGTAAATTTCGATGCTGATCACAAATATAGTAACTTTAAGGAGTTTACGAGCAATATTAAAGTATGTAACAAATATTAGTCATTTCCATGTGAACCAAGAGGTATACTGTAAACTCGCTTTTTTCCAGACTGTTATATTAATTAAAATTTTGTAAGACTAATATTTTCAGAATCTAAGTATGTAAATTTGTTCAAAAGAGGAGGTGTCCAGAGTTGTAAGCTATGAGATCTTCACGTGATATTTATGTTAGATCCCAGAAACTATTCAATGTTTATGGGGGTCATGCTGCCCCCCTGCTTGGGTCACTGTTGGATTTGGAATATGTGCGAGGTTGGGTTAGCTGCCACATGAAAATTGTGTGTTTTTAAACGAACATAAGGTCCATGGACATTATGTCACCCAACCCTTACCATAGTATTTTGAAATATGGCGTTTTATCGCAAAAAATATGGCTTATGACGTTTCGCAAAGCCTTATGTCACATGGCCTTATATCACGGCACCCCGTTTCTAGTCGCCCCACTCGGTTTGCAAACCGCAAGAACCAAACAAAAAAACAAAATCCTTCACCTTAGTAAGGTGTTCTGCTTACCAATTTTAAATGTATTTGCGGGGTCTGCTACAGACCTGCCCTTAACACTTTTTTTTGCCCAACAGAAGCAAAAAACACAAACCCTTTCTTTGGTAAGGGGTTCGGGTTACACTTGTGCCTATTTCGTATTTTATTATTGGCAGATTCAACGATATTTTTAACGTTTTAACTACAGGAGCTCTTTCAATTAATATGTCTTGGCTTTATTTAACATTCTTGACAATTTATCTTCTGAAAGTTAAATTTCCGCTTCATGTCCTATTTTAATGAAAACTGCTAAAAATCTTTGAATACATCTTATTTATCCAGCCTAAGGAAGAATGAAAACTAAAATTTTTAAAATCCAGAATCTTCTATAATATCATTAGTTTTTCGCTATTTTCTTCAAACATCTTTTAATTGCTATTTTCAAGTAACGTTCACTCCTCTAATGTTCGTATTGCAATTTGTTTAAAAGTAAGCCATCTTTTATCACTAAAAGGTGCCTATTGTTAATGCAAAAAACATATTTTATGTTAATTTTTAAAAAGGGAAATAGTGGCACGAGATATAGGAAAAGGGATCAATCTGTACCTACATTTAAAATAGAGGTATATATTTTTCTCTTACTCAAATCACGGAGCTATTTCTGTTTTAGGACAACAAGCCTCTCCGATATTCGCCCTTGTTACTAGTGGCGTTTTAGTTGATTGACTCTTGGAGGTTTTGTGTCGTTTAAGTGCCAGTTTTCTCTGTGAAAAAAAAATAAAACGACATAAAACTGCCACGACTTAAATTACGACAAGAGTCGATCAACTAAATAGCCACTCGTAATAGGGGGAATTATTAACATTTACATAAATAAATATATATGTCGCAGCCGCCAAACCAAGTCATAGCTTCTCAAACCATTCGCTTGTACGAGCAGACTCGTCCGTCTTCACTCCAGAAAAACAAAAATGCAGTTGTCCAAATACAAGCTTCACTTTAAAAATAAAAAAGTGGTCTGGGTGCGACCCGCAAGGTCCACACAACTAACTTCCCAGTGGGATAAATGCTATTAGTGGGAAATTTTGAAATGTGGTTTACCATAAGATATGGTTAAGAATTATTTAATATTAAAAAATGCTCTTTAATATTGTTCATGGAAATTAAATGTTGTTAATAACAGCGAGGTGTGATATATATTAATGCAACCATTGTTATGAACACTGAGTTGTGTTAATTTACATGTATACGAAATAACGGAGCACAATGTAATAATGATTTGCTCAATGACAAATGACAAATAAAATGGACAAGACAGAAATCTTCGCATGAAGGAAATGTTAAAAATTACATTGCGATAAATAGGACTTTAATTTCCAATGATTTCTTCAATACGGTCTTTTTTTAAATATTGGACGCGTCAGAGTGCGCATTTTAAAAATCTTTACACATGAGCATTTCGGGCTTCTATAAATTCCAATTTTCAGGTTTCTAGCTTTGAATTCGTTTTTTTCGATCAATTTGTTGTGGGCGGATTTTAAAAATTCGTACACATGACTATTTCTGGCCCCTAGAGAGTATACGTTACAAATTTCAGCTCTCTAGCTGCATCGACATTACTATCGATGCTGATCACGAAGATAGTAGCTTTTAGGAGTCTACGGGCAATATTAAGCTATGCTTCAAACTATGAGTCAAAATTCATATACCGGTAGAAAAGGGAATAATGATCAAAAACAGATTTTCTATGGCTATGTTTGAAAGAGCAAACATTCCCACTATCTTCGAAGTAGCGCATCCTATCTACCTTATTTCCTAAGACCATAACATCGATCTTTAAGGAAACGGGGCCAAATCGTAGCTCCGAGGTGGCCAATTGACTTCTTTTCAATAAACGCACTGTTTGAGCAACACAGCCAGCACCGATTTTTGAAATAAGTTTGCAATATTTTCCAACGTTGTTTAAGTGTAAGGCTATTCGATCATTTCGTTCGGCCTTTTAAATTCATTTTTTATTGACTATTCAATATCAACTTACATACTAGACAAAAATTATTAAATCTAACTTAAAATTAACAGGATACTTATTTTAAATTAATAGTCCTTATGCGGATGCTCTTAACTATTACCTTATTATTATGTATTGCCTTTCGGCCTAAACACTATTTTATGAACTCATCTTACATAATGTATTCATCGAGAAAATTAAATAAAACTCGGCATCATTATTTATATTTTATAATTTATATAAAACAAATTACAAACTACCTATGCTACTTAAACTAAACTAATTAACGTATTCTAACTATAATCAGGATTCTGGGCAGTCGTCAACGTGCCCAGGTGCCTCCGTGAGCCGACTGAAGCCTTACAGCGTCAGTCACCTTAACAAGCCACAAAAATTCGGTATATTGCTTTTCCGTATCGATTCCTATCCGGTGCACAGAAGATACGAGTGCGATGCATCTCGTCTATTGGCGACAACTGCATTGACATGGTTTTCATCATTGAATACGGTGAATCTATCATTTCTCAGACCGCCAATTCTCAATTTGTTGAGCAGATAGAAGTGGCTCACTAGAGCCCTATTCTCAATGTCGTGGTTATGGCGAACAGTATTGTTCACCGTATACACGGCTTCGAAAGAAGCGCCTGGCAAATCCACTTTTTTCCTGTGGGTCCTCGACCACCAAAAAAACCTGGTTTGAAGCGATACTTTCCTGTCTATTCTCTGTTGTCTGGGAGATTCGGACACAAGAAATATCATTGTGATCCTTCCTTCTGAACAACTTATTTATATTTAACTAGCTGTCTCGTGCTCGCCTTGCTTCGCCAGTCTGCCACTTCTCAAATTTAAAACAAAATACTTGCTGATAAGAACTGATAAAGAAAACGTCGAGAGTGTCCCTACTCATTATATGGATATACTCTGAGTGTGACTCACTCTCAATCTCATTTGCATTTCATACCCTATCTTTCTCAATCCCATGGCCATGCGCCATAAAAAAACAACAGAAACTATTATTGTATAAAATTTATAGTTTAATGCTTATTGTTCAACTTCAGGATAACCTACAAAGATGATTTATATCTTAAAATCTTTGTACATATAATTGAACTTTATATTAAAAAAATCCTATTTCATTTGGATGAGTCAAGCTAGGAGCTAGAAAGCATTCGAGAGTTACAACTTTTCTTAGATATCAGCTTAGATCTCTGCTTTTGGACAGCGGATGAAGCATTTTCCCGCGGTAAAAAGTAGCCTATGTCCATTCTTAGGCTCTAGACTATCTGTGTACCAAATTTCATTTAAATCGGTACAGTAGTTTTGGCGTTAAATCGAGACAGACAGAGAGACAGATAGAGTTACTTTCGCATTTATAATATTAGTACAGATTGTAATGTACTGATTGAAAGAGAAAGAGAGAGAAATAAAGAGCTGTCAGTGACTTGTATTTTTGCAAAGATTATTATAGAACAAATTATTCAACAATATCGAAGCTTTCAGACGAAAAGTAAATAAATGTTCCCAATAATAGATACTGCCATAATAAATCAATAAACATTAATAATCTAATTAATAATAAACGATGTTCCTAAAACCAACATCTATAAAACTTAATAACAAATATGCAAACAAAAAAAATTAGCTTTAGAGAAATTACATGTTTTTTTTTGTTTTGCGTTCTTATGATCGAATTTGCTGACTTTAGTTCTAATTTGGTAATTTAATTAAATTGATTTTTTTCTGCTTATACCAGTGGAACCGAAATTTAGCATTTTAATTTGGGCAACTCCAAGTGTACGTTGATTTGTAAATTCTCTGAAATTAAATAAATGTGTCGCTAATGAATTATAATTTCCGTTCGATGCGATATTAGCATGAAATATTTCCTATTCGTTAAAAGGTTTTAGGTCACTTCGTTCGAGCCAATAAACTGGTTTTATATAAATTTGTTGATGCGTCATTTGAGTAAATTTTATGACAAAATAAATGGATTACAAAAAATAAAAAAAACTCCCATTGATATTGACCTTGTATAAGGTGTCAACTTTGAAATAAAACTTTGCACTTGGAGATTACGTGTCGTTTTTAAAGGAAAGGGTCAAATTTGTATGAGAGCGTATTTAATTTGAAACTCCACGGGAAATTTGACATCTGAAGGTTTTAAGAGTTTTTTTCTATGAAGAATGCGGCTGCTATTGCTTAAACGCTATTTTGAAAAGAATTCACACCTCAGAAATTATCTTTCAAAGAAGATGAGCTGGAAAAATAAAACTAAATCGAAATATAATAGGCAAATTTAAAATGTTAATTAAATGATGAAATGAATGGTTTTCAGAAAACTAAAGATTGCATATTTTTAGCTTTAGTTTGATTTCTAAATGAGAAACATATGGAAAAGTTAAATTTTGCTTGGGCGGACTGTTTGATTTCCTAACCATATCCATCGGCTTAATGCTTCGATTATTTGTAACAACTTATTTTCTAACAAAAACACCAACAATTTAAAATATTATTGTCGTTTTTTTAGGAATTTATCGCAAAAACAATAATTAGGCCAGGAACGACCCAAACAAATTGGGGTGGGAAAAACATCGTATGTTCGAATTGTCAAAAAAAGATATCGGGCCTTAGATATGCAAGACGCATTCGCTCAAACTAAAATCTTAGTTTGGTATGAGGTTTGTCTCATCTATTTGGCAAGAGCTCAGTTTTGTGGTCAGTCTTAGTCTCCTTTAACATACGAACCCGAGCTAAGGGTAAAATCCTTTAAGAGGTTCCAGGTTCAAATCTCCCCAGAAGCATCTTTAAATATTTGTCACTGCATTACATTTTGCGAAAGTCCGGCAAACATCCAAGAGTATAAACCTTTTAGGTGATGCTTTTCAAATTCGCAGTTCGAAATCGGGTTTAAGCCCCGTATGGGCCGTTAATGTTCAATATTTATTTCTTGAAACGTTTTTTGCATATATGTACGTCTTAGTGCCCTCATTTCCGTCTTCATTGGCGATAAAACGACCTTTTTTGAAAAGTCAGTTGGCGGATGGGAACGAGATCAAAATTTGTACTCCCTGTGCCTCTAAAGAGTATTATGTTCCGAATTTGATCAGTCTAACTCAAATTTAATGGCCTAAATGTTTCTGACTAGATCAACATAATTTGAGATACTTATCGCTTTTAGTGGTCTATGACCTATACCATATAATAACCCTTAGAGTATAGATAAACAGCGCTTATCGTAAAAGGTTGAAATCGAATCTATGCAATTTTAGGGGACAATTTTTTTTTCTAAAAACTGTCCCACAAGTGTGCATGCAAATCCTAGGGTTGGCCCGACTTGGCATCGCCGCTGTCGTTAAAGAAAGATCAAACAAAAATCAATAATACAAAAATGCACGTGTCAAAATCATTAAAAGCAACATTCCTAAAAAGGCCTGGATTATATAAATGCAGCAAGAACACCAGAGTTTGAGTAACCTCAGCGACGAAGTCGTCTTAAATTGGCAAGCTTGCCGATACTTTTTGATTTCGAACCGGCGAAACCCACAGGCGGATCAGTATGGATGTAGTTAAGGGGGATTACCTTGCCACTCAATAAATCCCACTAATACAGATCAGAACCCGCCGTCAAGGAGAAAGAAGACGAAGAAGGTGGCCCACCTGTTTCGAAAGTTTGTACAATAATTGTCATAAAAGGGTTCTTCAATTGTGCATATCGGAAGTGGTCCGCTAAAACTACAGGAATCTTCTAAAAGTTTGATTTTAAGTATGCCGCTATTTTGTCATCTGTCAAATGACAATCAAAAATTTTGCGATTCAGAAATACATGATTCAATAATGCAATAAATTCTTAAAATTCTTTACAAAATTGGTGAACATATCGCTAAAACAGTCCGAAAAGTTAAGTTCTCGGGCGACGCACATGCTGACTGTCTGTCGCGCAATAGTAGATAACTAAAATTATTTTTGCTGCAGCTCGAACTGTGTCCGAAAATCTAGGGTTGTTGATTTCAAGTCGGTCTCAGAAATTGGGCACATCACAAAAACACTGCACCGAATTGTGCATAAGGACTAAGGTGATAAAGGCCTTGAGGATCTAATTAACTTACTTAAAAGGCTAATAGAGTTCGCGGTTGTATCTTTACTTCCATTCACCATCCTTGCTCACAGGACCAAATAGTCGACTAATTATTTTTCTTTCGAAAGAACCCAATGTGAGCTTCATGTTTATCGTCCAGCATACGACGCCATAAAACAGACCTGGTAGGATCAGTGTTTTATATATTCGGTCGCGACGTTTTCATAGGGTAGTTCTAATTCTTCGTCGGAGCTCCACTAACGTACCATTCTTGGAGTTGATTTTTACTCCAAGGCAGGCTTTCTTCGAAATTGTGGCTATCAATATCAACAGTGATGCTTTGTCATAGACGGTGGGCATATATTTGCTTGTTGAAATCATGGTTCTGTCCTCGTTGACTTCAAGGTCAATCAAATCTTCTGTTCTTTAATCGCGTGAAAGCCTCTATCACTGCCAGCTGAGATCGGTCAATTATGTCAACCCTGCAATTGGATGGATTTTAAGGTGCCTTCCGTGTAGACACCTGACTTTGGCACTCTCTGCTGCAGAACAAGATTGTCACATGATAGCGCATCTCTTTGCCGAAATCCGGTGCCGGTTTTATAATAATTTCCAAACTGCACATTACACTGCGTGTCCAGCGTCATTCGACACAACTGGATCAAATTTGCGATGTTCCGGATTCGGGATCCTGACGATGAATGTTATCATGCATATGCAGCTATAAAATCGATGAAAATATGGTGCGTATTGTATTAAGATACATTGATATTTTCCAGTATTGCCTCAGTGATTGACATTCAATAATTATCGAAAAGCCTTTCCATCCACAACGTGTTACTGTTTGGTGCGATCTAAGATCTAAGGACAGGAGGCGTCATTGGGCCATATTTCTTCGGGGGTGCATTTGTTGAATGTCGGGCGCAGTGGCTTAGTGGTTATTATGTCGGACTACTAATCGAAAGGTCCCCGGTTCAATTCCCGCAGGGGCCAAGTAACATCTAGAGTTTTTTTCCACAAAGATCGAATCGATTGTCATGAGAAGCTCCTAAAATTTGCCTTTCGGATTTGGCTTAAAATTGTAGGTCATTTCCACTTCGCACAAGAAAGTGGTTGGAGAAGCTTTGTTTTAGGACCTGTTTGGGCCGTTCATGCCTAATATTTATTTATTTTTTGTATTTGTTGAATATATGGATGTGGATGATGTTTATTTTCAACAATATGGCACTACGTGCCACACAAGTGGTGAAACAATTGCTCGTTTGCGAGAATAGTCAATTTCTCAAAATGGTGATCAAAATTGACCGCCGATCTCGTGCGACTTGTTTGGGGCCGATGTTTAAGAGACTGCCCAGTCCACCGAAACACTCAAAATCAAACTAAACATCCGTGATATGATCAAAAGCCTGGCGGTGCAACCGTTCGTGGAGCTCATTTGGCTGATATTGTTTCAAATTTATTGTTAATGGCAAGCCTTTTTTTTGATTCAAATAAAAATCAAATCAACCGATAACTGAACTGATAACTGATCCTCTAAAAGGGCCTTTATAAAACATGCGACATGCGTGTTTTCTTGATAAATCAAAATGAAATCTCTTTGTGGAAAACCGAGTATAGCTTCGCACATACGAATGATTGGAGAAGTTAGGCCCTAACTTTACATGCGAACAAATAAAACCACAAACTATCAATAATTTATTTACTTAATAATTAAGGGGCAAATCACTAGCTGAAGATGGTATGCCCAGGATATTGTTTATATATTTGAATGCTGCTAATAAAGGTGTTCGTTACAAATTGAGCTTCTGGGTTTTGGGATTTCCACTGAGTCATTTCCATATTACCACCCGTTCTATATTCGGTCGAAGTTACCTTATCCTTGTCACAATTTTTTATTAATGACCGTTCTTTTACAATTTGCGTAAGACATTTACTTCAGTTAGAATTTGACCAACTACAACAACTACGAAAAAAGAGACACCACCCCAAGGTTAAACATACATATATTGTATCCCTTGCATGCAAGACCCTCGTTTAAAAGAACCTTTTTATGATAAACAAAAACTCGCTTTAATGAGCCTATCGTACTGACGTAATTCGTTCCATATACAGATACACACGGCTAACCCAACTGAAGTTTCGCCAATCATTGACAAAACATACTGTTACATCACAATACTATCCCAACATCCTTATCAATAGTGTAAGCTCCTTAGAACATACATCCTTTCATCGCCTCGGATAGTGTTCAGCAGTCTTGCATCGGTTTACGTATGAACTACATACATAGTTCTGTTTTATCATCATCCAGGTTAACGCCCTCCTCCATTAAGAACTTTTATTAGAGAATTGGAATTCCAGGGCACACATTGACGATGGCACTCCTTTCCCTGGCATACGAACACGAAGTCAGGCAAACAACTAAACCACCTGTGCTGATGTGCCCTCTCTGACATGTAATTATAGACAGAAAACATATTCATTTAAAGTAGATTTCAAAACATTATATGAGTTCACACCGATGACGAAGTTTTCAGTTTCATTTTCATTACACCTAAGTGTATCATTTTTAGAGTTTATTTCTATAAATAAAAGCCATGGTAGAATTCGTTTGATGCCTACCAGCAGCTGTAAAGGTGAAGTTTAAAGCGTTAAAGAATCAGTTACCAGAGATTACATTTCATAGGCAAACTGAATAGCTGGAACTGGAGGTGTTACTAGTACCTATGCCTAATATGGGTTATACGAGTATGTATACCTGTATTTTTTATTTTATTTTTCTCTCAACATTTTGCACCTTTTTCACTTCACTGATTACTGTGTGGGTTTCCGTTTTAGTGCGCAAGTAGTGGCCTTCTATTTGAAATGGCAAACAATTATTATTGTATCTTCGTACGTTCGGTCTTTGTGTCTCTTCAGATGAAATAGAGATTATCTTGAAAGGGATTTTTTTGTTTGCTTTTCCAGAAGACTTGATTATGATATCAAATTACAAATTAATTTATATGAAACTTTACCTCTTTGTAAATTGGGCAATTCATTTGGCTAAGTAGAACGAAAAGATATTCGAATCATTTATTACGTAAAGAGTTGCGTTCCACTTATACCATTTGGACTGTTTGATCTGAATTTTAAATAAAAACAATTATGGTATTCTTTTTCTTTAGCTCGACACGATTTCCACAAAATTTATTTCAACTTTTCCGGATTGTTGGAAAAAATCAAATGTCATTCCAGTGCCCCAAAAGAATAATCCCCAATTAGCCACCGATTTTCGCCCAATACGTAGCTTACTAAGTTTTCTAAATTTTTTTGA
The DNA here is from genome assembly GCA_949715645.1 of Portevinia maculata. Classification (NCBI taxonomy): domain Eukaryota; kingdom Metazoa; phylum Arthropoda; class Insecta; order Diptera; family Syrphidae; genus Portevinia; species Portevinia maculata. Next base: position 360,251,288 of record OX454525.1, on the reverse strand, counting down.
AAAGATCCTTGCGAAACAGATTTCCAATCAATGCAATCAGGCTTCCGACCTGGCCAAGATGTTCTACAGCTAGGATCAAAGTGCTTGATTATATAACAGCCCTATTATGGCTATCAAATATCAATTATTTGATACTTGATAACATCTACCAATTCATCGATAATTTGGTATTATGAGTATCAATTGATGATTTGTACCCCATTGTGAATGCTAATCAAAATATCATTGAGAATGGGTTCTGTTTTGAAGTTTGACGTTTCTCATTTGAATTTGGTTTTTGTTTTGTGGCTGATGTCTTATTTTGGTGAAATAATGTAAGTTGTTTTTATTAAACAAAATTCGCTTTTTTCTTAACAATTTTTTGTTGATTTAGGAGTAGAGTAGTAAGCAATAGGAAACAAATCGAAAGATTAATTGAGTTAATGGAAGAAAGTCCGGACCTCGCGAAGGGAATTTCATCAAAGCCAGTCCTTACCAGAAAGTGGGACGCCATCACAGTGGAACTCAATAGCTTAGGGCCTCCAGAACGGGAACCAACCAAGTGGCAAAGAGTGAGCATTTTAATTTGCATAAGTGATTGCTTTTTAAGTTATTAAATTCCCTATTAATATGGAATTGATATGTTATGAATTCTTTTAAGATATTTTTCTTTTACTTTTCATTCTGCCTTAACGTAATAAAAGCAAACCAAAAAAGGAGAAAACGTCTGCTTTTTAATTTTGTAATGCATTATTTTATTTGACATTTATTCGTTTTTCATAAAACTCCCTTATTCGGCTGATTTCAGAGAATGTTGGGTTAGTAGGATCCGCTAACACATCACGGTTTCAAAGACTATTGTCGTTTTCTTCGAAGACTTCAGGATTTTCCAATCTATACTTAACACAAATATTATGAAAAGCTGCACATACGTTAAATACTTGGGTGGCTTTCTTTGCGGTGTAGTGCAGTTCTCGCGGTTGCAATAGGCATCTAAATCTACTTTTTAAAACTCCAATAGTCCGTTCGACAATATTTCGACCCTGTGCATGTTTTCTATCGAAGGTTGCTTGCAGAGAATCTTCTGCAGCGTCTCTATATGGTGTAATTAAGTACAGGGAAAGAGGATATCCTCCGTCACCTAAAATTCGAAAGTCGGTTCTTCCATTACGATAGTCACCTTCTAAATTGACTTTTAACTGCGACACATTCCAAACATTTGCATCATGCGACGTTCCTTTATGTTTTGCATTTACAAACCTGATGTTCATTAAGTGATCACAAACCTTTAAATAAAAAACGAATAATAATTGCCCATTGCCTTGGAAAAAAATAACTTACAAGCATGGCATTTATACTATAATAGCCCTTTCTATTGTAATACACATGCCAAAGGTATTTATTCGGTCCGATTATTTTTACGTGCGTTTCATCTACAGCCCCAACAACATTTAGAATTCTACTTTTTTTGAAAAAGTATATTTTTGCCCGACGTTAACAAATGTACCTTTCCAAAACGCTAAGCAATTCACTAAGAACAACCGACACCGTTGGTTGTGCCATGCCAATGCGAAAGTCATTTCCAACGCTCAGTTGGTAGCTCCCTTGAGCAAAGAATTTTAAAACTTCTGCTAGTTTTAGTGTATTTGGGATTGCTTGCTGATTTTTTATCGTTTTGAGTTTATCCTCAATATCGTTCAACACTTCTACGAAGGCTTGTTTCGAAAGTCGGAAGTTCTGTACGAATCTGGAACCGAATCACATCAAGTGAAAAAAAAATACTATTAACTGCTTACATATGTTCGTGCAAATCAATTGGATTCGAAGCATCCCTTAAAGTCCTGCGTATGATAGCTTGTTCGCGAACACGTACTTCATCATAATTACCTTCAAAAAATAACTCTACCGATGACATTTCGTTCTAAAGTCGTTTTTTGAACAATAAAAACAAGGAAATACATTTTATGATTTGATGTTAATAGAAATTTTTAACCGTGCGAATATTTGATTCGTATCAACAAGCAGTTTGTGGTTGATAGAAAATTTGATGAATATCAAATTTTTTGACAACCGTAAACCAAATTTATCGATAAAACTATTCACAATAGATCATAAATCTACTACAATTCACATTTCATCAAAAATGTTGATAGGTTGATAAATATAATACCGATTGTCTTGATACTCGTATTTGATAGCCATAATAGGGCTGTAAGAATCCAATATGACAAGCAATATCTTTCACTTCGGTGCTTGCTGGACTACTCAAAGACTTCGACATGGTCAGTCATGAGGTGCTTTGCACAAAACTAAAACTTTACTTTGGCTTGAGTGATTCCTCAGTGTGTCTGGTTAAGAATTATCTTACTAATCGTGTTCGTTATTGCTAATCTTAAATACTCTCAACCAAAAATATGCTTTCTGGAGTTTCCCAAGGTTCAGTTTTTGGCCCAATCCTGTTCTGTCTTTTTATTAACGATTTACTCCAAGTGTGTCGAAATACATCTGTTCATATCTATGCCAATGAGCCGCAGATGTACCTACCTGTCTCTACCAACCGGGCTGGTTGAAAATCTTGTGCCTAGATATAATTCGCACTTGTATTCTATTGCAAAATATTCTCTAGATAATGGTCTGATTTTAAATCCAATAAAGAGTCAGCTAGTTTTGATTTCAAAGAAACTATATAACACTGAAGAGCTGCCTTTTTTTCTCAATTCCACGAGGCTTACATTTTCTGACACCGTGGTAAGTCTTGGATATAAAATAAATCGGCCTCTTTCCGCCACGGATCATGTACATATAGTGCATACTTATGCAGGATTACGAAAGCTCTGGTTGTTCTCTAGTTTTATACCTGCTAACACCAAACTGCGGATGATAAAGTGCCTTCTTTTGCCGATCTTTGATTATGATATGGTTAACTATTGCAAATTAGATTCCCTCTCCCAGCACAAATTACTTGTCGCTTTTAACGACAGGGCTCGATATGCCTTTGAAGTAAGAAGATACGACTATATATCTCATTACCATAAGCATGTCTTTGGGAGTTCATTTCTTAATTTTTGGGAAATTAGATGCTGTGTGTTTTTATTTAAATTAATACACAGTCACCACCGTATTTATTTGAAAAATTAAAATTTGTTCAGTCACCGAGAACTTTCAAGGTTATCACGCCCTCCTCAAAACCACCATTAATAAAGTAATAGAAGCTAAGCAATTTAAAAGTGCTCATTCTTATCTATTCTTCTCTCTTTCTTTTTATACCCTATTCTAAAGGTATGTTAATTTTGACTTATTGTTTGTAACATACCTTAATATTGCCCGTAGACCCCTTAAAGTTATTATATTCATGATCAGCATCGATAGTAATGTCGACCTAGCCATTTCCGTCCATCCGTTCGTCGGCAAAAATTAAGACGCTTAAACTGGAGCTACATAGAAAGTTGAAATTTTAACCATATACTCTATAGGGGCCCGAAATAATCAATTGTTAGAATTCTTCAAATCCGCTCACCGACAAGCCCACAATCTGAAAATAAATATCGAATTTTGGGCTAGAGAGCTGACATTTATAATACGAGTATATTGTCCTAAAAATGCTCGGGGCATAAATTTTTTGAAATCCGCCCACAATTAAAAAAAATAACTTTAACAAAAAGTCAAAGTTTGAGCTAAGAAGATGAAATTTATAACATTATGTACTCCTTAGGGACCCTTAATGCTCATGTTTTAAGATTTTCAAAATCGATTCACTTACACTATACAATTTTTAAAAAAACGTTTTAACCAAACTTTCAAGTTTGAACAAGAAAACTGAAATTTGAAATACATAAATATACTCTCTATGGGCCCTAAACGATCATGTTTAAATATTTTTAGAATCCGCTCACTGACCATTTAAGAAAAAAACCATTTTATTGACGAAATCATTGCAAACGAAAGTCCTATTCTTCGTAAATTATATAGATTAAGTCGTTTTGAACATATATAATTATATATATAATTCCTTTAACAAAGTGTTTTGCCGCCCCACTTTTTTTCTCACAAAAACTTAGTTTTTTCCATAAAATCCCTTAAATGTTGTGTAACAAAATATGTGGAGCGTTCTAAACAATTCAACCATACTTAGACTTTTGCCACGCCCACTTTATGAGGAATTCGAATAAAAAAGGGTATCCAACAGTTCGCCCAAGCGGATTGTAGCCCTTCCCTATGTTTATTTCATCATTTCAGCTTTTTTGTTTGCCCCCCTCATTTCCATCTGTGCTTCCTTGCATTAGTATTCGAATACCTTATAATTTAATATTAGATTTAATTTAAACTAGATAAACTTAATCTGTAAACTTAATCTTTCACTTAATTAAATTTCAATTAATGTTTTAATTTATTCTTATTTTTACCTTGTCAAATAAAATTGAAATTGAATTGAATTGAACCCCATCAAGGAAGAGGCTTTGCAGCAAATCAGCAGATGTGGACTAAAGGTATCAAAACCCTCCTACTTTGCTGCATCTGGTCAGCGGCTTGACCTCAAAAAGTACTGGCGGGGCTCCCGATTTCGACGCACTTCATAACTGAGGACAATCAATCGCTGGCGTTGTTGTATTTGTGTGTTGCAGGAGTTTTTAGGCCTGCCTCTCTTTTGCGATTATGTAGGAACATTGATTATAATTTATTTATTTTTTGATGGACTTCGTAGGATCTCTCCTTTGAACATGATAGTACTCGTATCAACTGAACCGGTCAAGCTTCATTTTCTTTGAAATTATGTTCTTTGATGAAGCTGGCATCGAGCCGTTAAATAAGCGTTGAAGGTTCGCCATTGCTTAGAGAAGTAATTAAAGAAATCGAGTTTTCACCTCTTAGTAATGGATGATGTTTTAAGAGTTTGGTTCTTAATTGTTAAAAAAAATACATACAAATTATAAAAGTATATAACATTTTCAGTTTTATTTCATTTAAATGTTGACCACGACTACGTTTTCAGTGGTCCATACTTAGAGCACAATTTTGAGTTATTTTTCGAGTATATTGGCTGATATCTCGCTAATAACACGTGTAATGTTGACTTCCAAAGCTACAGCACCATAAAAAATAGTCTAAGAGTGTCAAATCGCATGATCTAGCCGGCCAATTCACCGGTCCAATTGCTTGCTCAGTAAGTCGATTATGATGCTGTAAAAAAAAACACTGAAAAACCAATAAGCAAGCTTCTTATGAAGAGCGAAGGCTTCTAACGTCAGTGTTAGTCAAGTCACGTAGATGGAGATTTCTTTTATGGGAGAGAGCAGGACATGTACAAATGAGGTGAAGTGTAGTATCCTCCTTCTCCTCGTCCCTATGTAGCCCCTGCAGATGTCGTTTGAATAAACTCCAAGCCTTGATCAGACAGTGCCCTGTACCACCTATAGTGGAGCTTATATGCAGTCGGTTTAGTGAAATTAGATTCTTAGAGCGTCGCAGGTCCAGCTTTGACCAGATATGCTTAGTCGCTAGACATGTATTACTACTTGTCCACCTAAGGTATGTTCTCTCGATTGCGAATAGCTTGAATAAAAGTTAGCATGTAGCGATTGGTATACCCAGAGAACCCTTGTCAGGTAAAAGAAGTAGGAACCCTTTTTTGGGGAGTTCATCTGCCCTACAGTTTCCTGGAATGTCTCTATACCCCGGCACCCAAAGAGATGAATGTTAAACTGCTCCGCCATCTCCTTAAGAGGTGAACTGCAGTCAAGGGATGCGATGGAATCCACGGACTCGCGGCTTGACTGTCTGAAAAGACACATTTCTTTTCAGCCACGTCAGGGCTTCTTTTATCGCCATAATTTCCGCCTGGAATATGCTACAATGATTAGGAAAACGGAAGGAGAGACTAAGATTTAGCCTTTCGGAGAAAACGCCTAGACCAAGTGGATCGATTTATCTGCCGCAAATACAGCGTCATCCCAGAATTATCTGGAAGGAATAGTGATTTGGAAGTTCTTTCCGAACTGTAATTGGAGTATGGTGTAGTCTATGTTTCCTGGTAGAGACTCAAATGAGTCCAAAATGATGGAGTGGACAATGTTATTGTTAACCCACACCGAGGACAGCGGAACAAGCAGCTATTTGCCTGCTAAAATTGTTGAGGGATATCAGATGTAGCAGAATGTCTAGTGCTGCGTGTTTTACACCCACTGTCGCTTAGGAATCGAAATGGTTCTATCCACCGTTCTTTGGTGTTTTGTCGACGGGTCGCCGTAGGTCTTATTTATTATTTGTTGGGCCCAATCAAGTTTCTCAATGTGGTCGGGAGACCTGTGCTTCACCGCGATGTTGCCAAAAATACGCTGAATTCGTTTTTGAAGTTAATGAGAACAAGACCAAATACTCGTACATGCTATCAACAAACAAACAAACACCTGTCCACAGACTAGGACAAAACTTTACTGTTGAAAGCAATAACTTCAAGGTATATATTTAAGGAGTTACCTTAGAGTAAACATCATTTCCACAAATGACACCTTAGTGGAGATCCGATGGATAATTACGTTAGAAAACCGCTGCTAATTCAGTTTGGCTAAACAAATGGGTTCAAAACTAATTAGTCGAAGGACAAAATGCATGCTCTATCGAACCAAAATCCTGTCAGTCCTGCTTAACGGGTTCTTTTGAAAGAAACATACTACGTCGGATATTCGGTTACGTGTGCGAGGAGAGCGAAGTGAGGAGAAGATACAACCGCGAACTCTATGAGCTGTACTATGATGTGGATGTAGTCTAAACAGCTTTTTTTTCAAAAAACAGCCACCATGTGTTCTTACGTTCAGGAAAAAGTTTGTGCAGATATGATTTATAAGTTGCAACTAGATGTGGTTTTTCTAAAAAGTGTCCCGTACATACCCACTATGAATGCAACGAATGCTATAAATCCAGCGTTTATTTGCCTTTTCTACTGCCCTCCTTACAATGCTAGATTAAAAACATAGGAACGGGCTACAGTCCGCTTGGGCGAACTGTTGGATACCCTATTCTTATTCATATCCCTCATAAGTGGGCGTGACAAAAGTCTAAGTATGGTTGAATCGTTAAGAACGCTCTACATATTTTGTTATATAACATTTGAATTATTTAATCGAACACTGCCTAGCTCAAACTTTGGTTTTTCAATAAAATTGTTTTATTTAATTGTGGTCGTGTCAGCAAGCGGATTCAAAAAATATTTAAACAAAAGTATTAAGGGGTGCCGTGACATAACCCCAAGCATCATAAGCCCAAATCTCGCAATTTGACCTTATGTCGCTTTTTGAAAGTGACATAAGGCCAAATTCTAGCATTTGGTATTATGTCACTTTCACAAAGCGTCATAAGGCCAGATCCGGAAAGTGACATAAAGCCAAATTTTCAAAACCGTACCTCGCACCTACTCCAAATCAAACAGTGACCCCAAGCAGGGGGGTTGCATAGGCATTGCACTGTTTATGTAATCTAAAGGGTTTTTCAAAGGGACGCTACAAAAGTAGAGCGACAGGGACAGCAAACGACGCCAAATTTCTTGCCGCTCTTTTGACATTTTTCTTCAGTAAGGTTTGCCATTTCATGATGGAAAGATATACGAGCCAACAACGAGTCGAAATTATTAAAATTTACTATCGAAATTCGGAGTCAGTGGCCTCAACGTTAAGAGCATCGTTCATCGAAAAATCATCTTCAGCGATGAGGCTCATTTCTGGCTGAATGGCTTCGTCAATAAACACAATATGCGGTATTGGTCAGGCAGTAATCCACACGTACTCCATGAGTCATCATTGCATCCCGACAAAATTACGGTTTGGTGTGGTTTATGGGCCGGCGGCGTCATTGGGCCGTACTTCTCCCGTGATGATCAAGACCGGCACGTTACTGTGAATGGGAATCGCTACCGTTCAATGATAACCGAATATTTTTGGCCCCCATTGGATGATATGGACTTGGAGGATATGTGGTTCCAACAGGACGGCGCCACAAGCCACACAGCGAATGCCACAATCAATTTATTGGAAACCAAGTTTGGAAACCGTTAGACTATTTCCTGTGGGGCTACGTCAAGTCTATGCTTGAAAACCGTCGAAAATTGGTTTCAGCGTCTGGACTTCTGCAAGCGTGCCCGTGGTGGCATGCAAAAGAAATCGAGTTCCATACATAATGGCATCGAACGTACTTTCACAGGAATAAAGAATTTCATTGATATCCAAAGCCGCTTTTGTTTTATTTAAAAAAAACTTTTGTAGCGCTCTTATTGAAAAACCCTTTATTTGCGATTTCGTAACTAATCCCATAACCAGTGAAATGCATATGGGGGGCCATGCTGCCCCCCTGCAACCTCCCTGCTTGGGGTCACTGTTTGATTTGAAGTAGGTGCAAGGGCAAATTTTTGCAAACAGCACCAAGCAAAAGTGTCATAAAGCCAAATTGGCCTTATGACGCTTTTTCAAGGTGTCATAATACCAAATGCTAAAATTTGGCCTTATGTCACTTTCACAATGCGACATAAAAACGAGATTTGGGCTTACGACGCTTGGGGGTTATGTCACGGCACCTTATAAAGGGCAGCTAGAGAGACTATATTATAAATTTCCTAGCTCAAACTTTGACTTTTCAATAAAATTGTTTTATTTAATTGTGGGCGTGTCAGTGGGTGAATTTTAGAAATTTTATCTCGTCAGCAGTTTTAGGAGTCAAAGATCATATATAAAAAAATTTCAGCTTTCTACCTAAAAATTCGATTTTTTCGATAAATTTGTTTTTTTGACTTTGTGGGCGTGTCTGTAAGCGGATTTCAAAAATTCTTAACCTTGTTTTTTTCGGACCCCTAGAGAGTATGTGGCTAAAATTTCAGCTGTCTAGGTCCAGTTTAAGGTCCTAATTTTTGCCGAAAGACGGACGGATATGGCTAGATCGACATTACTATCGATGGTGACCATTAATATACGAGTAGTAACTTTTAGTGCAGTCGTTCCGCAACACGTAGAGAGACAGGACGGCTAGTTACGGAAGATTATAAGCGATCAAGTGCAATATATTAGTAATTTGTAATGTTAAATTCTAATATACAATTGGTTCAGTAGACTGAGTACTCTGTTGTCAGAAGCGTGGGTTCGATTCCCAGCAAGAAAAATTTAATTTTTAATTTTATAATTTATGTGAGAAAGTTTGATAGAGAAAATAACAAAAGTGTAAAAAAAAGTGACGTACGGTGGTAGTCGATGGACCCCGAAAAAACGGGGGTCCCGCGTACGGGTGTGGGTGTGCCGTTGCGACGCGTGGTGCAAACACGCGAGCTGGCTAAAAAATCATCTGCAGCAACAACAACCGCAGCAAGACCAACAACATCAGGAAGAGCAGCAGCTATAACATCAGCAGCAACAACAACAACAACAACAACAACAACAGCAACAATAACGGCAGCAACAGCAGTATATATGCCAAAGGCAGTAGCTGCAGATGAAATTGAATTGGCAGCAACAATACCAACAAAAACAACAGCGTGTCGGTCGTTGACCAGGCGGGTGGTCTCGCAGGTAACAGCAGCAATAAAAGCAGCACCAATGGTAGCAGAAAATAAAGCTACAGAAGCACCAACGAAAGCTTCCACTACAGCGGTGACACCAGAAGCTGTAAGCGAGGAGTTCAGGCAAGTTGAGAAGAGGCGACGCAAGTTAAAGCCGAAGCCGAATCTTTCGGCCAAGAGAAGGGTTAACTTGGCAGGCCATAATGTGACATCATCGGCGGCTGGAGCCGATGATGATGCAGAAAATTCCAGCTCTTATGAATTTGAGAGTGGCAATGACCGGTACGTCGGAGAAGGAAATTCCTTCAGGGACCTACCGGTTGATGACGAGGAAGTCGCCCAAATGGACGAAGAAGTGGACGAGGAGGCGCAGCTGGACAAGCTCATAAAAGAGCTACTGGAGAAGCGCGACCAGTTGCGCAGAAAGAAGATGCAGCAACAGCAACAACAAGCTGTGCTTAAACAGCAAGTGCAGCAACAGCTGCAGGAGAAGCAGCAACAACGACTACAACAACAACAACACCAACAACAACAACAAAAGCAACAACAACGGCAACAACAACAGCACCAACAACAAGAACAACCACAACAATCAAAGCAGCAAAAGCAGACTGAGGTACAGCAACACCAGCAACAAAAGAAACAAGCAAAGGTAAGAGTCCCACCTATAAATGTGAGTAATTTTGAAATTACAGATAGCATAAGGTTATGTAAATTAATCACGAAAAATTTTCATGTGAAAAGGCTATCAGCCAGCAAACACATAATTTTATGTGAAAATATAGAGGAGTACCATAGGGTTCGTGCCGCCTTGGGAGAGGTTAAGACCGAATACTTTACGTACACCCCACGTGAGCAAAAGCTTAAAACCGTTGTTTTGAAAGGAATTGATCCCTCAATAAAAACGGAGGAGTTAGAAAAAGAGCTCAAAAATTTTGAAAGCGACGACCTCAAGTTCGTGGGGGTCAAGCCGTTTTCCTCGGCTGTGGCAAGGGGTGGTAACCGTTACTTACCATTCTTCTTAGTGCAGCTTACTCCCGACAGCAAAATTGACAGGCTGCGAAATATCCGCTTCCTGTACTACCACGCTGTTAGATGGGAGAAAATTAAAAGGTCGGATCGCATACTTCAATGTATGCGCTGCCAAAGGTTCGGGCACGCCGCAGCTAACTGCAACATGCAGTTTAGATGTGTCAAGTGCGATAGGGACCACATACATGGAGAATGTCCTCTTGGTAAGGAGAAAGTTGAGGACCGGAGTGTCCTCTCTTGTGTGCTCTGCAGGAACACTGGGCATCCCGCCAACTTCAGGGGTTGCCCAAAGTACCAGGAGCTGAAAAAGCGAGTCCAGGCCCGCAAACAGCAGTCTGAAGACAATAGGCGTCAAAAGGGTCGCTCGTTCTCAAATTTTGTGGCACCCAACGTGTCCTTTGCCCAAATGGCAGCTGGATCGGGTCACGCCCAAATAACATCAAACCCACCAAAGGTAGCCCAAAAGGCACCAGAGGTGGACCTGGACTTAAAATCGATCCTTCTGTCTCTGCACGGAAAGATCGATAAGTTCCAGGCACAATTAAACGAACAAGCGGCCCGAATTGACTATATCTATTCGGAGTTGTTTGTAGGGTCTGGTGTGCCATAAATCAAATGGCTACGCTGGATGAGGGAAACTTAAAGATCCTTGCTGTAGAGAGTACGCTCCGGTCTGGCTTTATCCCGCCGGAGGCATTTATTCATATTAATGCAAAAGGGCTGGTACAGACGAGGGATGGTATCCCGGTATTATACCACCGCTACCGCAGCGCAAGAGATAAGCGGCTCATCCGCGGCGAAAACGTCGCCAATGCTCATGAGCTCCTCCGTTTTAGTACCGCAATAGCGGAGAGGGATAAATTCGACAACAATTCGCCGAATTCTGGTGGCTTTTTGAGGGGGGAGGGGTCAACATGCCCTCCCAAGACGGTACGTTACTCTAGGTAACATCCTCTTAGTTTATAAGTTAGAATAAGTTAGCTAGGGCGTTTCTGGGAGAGGCCGGGCTCGTCGGCTTGTGGTGGTGTTCCCGGGAGGTGATAGATTCTGTAAGGTATCAGTCGGCTCACGGAGGCGCGTGTGCACGTTGACGACTGCCAGGCGCTCAGAAAGCAATTGGGATTTTGAGCACTTGTTTCGTAATGCAACGAGTGATCAGAATCCTAATTATAGTTAGAATATGTTAAGTAGTTTAAGTAAGTAGAGTAGGTAGTTTGTAATTTGTTTTTTTTTTTTATATAAAAATATAAAATTTGATAAAGATGCCGAGTTTTCTTAACAATTTTCTCGATGAAAACATAATATGTAAGATTAGTTCGTAAAATAGTTTTTAGGCCGAAAGGCAATAATTATAAGATAGAGTTAAGTTTAGGGCGTCCGCATAAGGATCAATAATCTAGAATAAGTATCCTGTTAATTTTAAGTTAGATTTAATCATTTTTGTCTAGTATTTAAGTTGATATAAGCTAATAATTAATAAAAATGAATTTAAAAGTAAAAGTAAAAGTAACTTTTAGTGGTCTACGTACAATATTAAGGTATGTTACAAACTTCGCGTCAAAATAATATACCCTTAGAATATGGTATACAAATCACTGTATCTAGTGACATGTGAGAGTAAACATACATGAATAAATAAATTATGAATGTGAACCGTAAATACCAATAATAAAAAACACTTGATAACAAAATTTAAAAAAAACTCAATTCAGCAAACTCAATGCAAATGCAAATTTTCTTCCTCGCTGAGTTAGTTATAGGTCACATTATTTTAACTTCACACTGAAAAAATAGAAATAAAACAAGCTATATCCATAAACTTGTAAAAGTAGTGCTATAAAAAAAACCAAACAACAATTTGAGTTCGTAAAAAAAATGCTTCATTATTTTTGCAATTAAAAGATTTATGCACAAACATGTGTGATTCGCTTAATCGTTTTTCACTTTCAACTCGAAATCATGTTCATTTTATTCGACTGAATGGAAGTAGAATCTTTTATTTTTTAATTTCTCATTGGCGGTTTTTAAAAATTTTGCAGTATTTCATCATTCATGTCCACGTGCATCAGCATTAATCATATTGAACTTGAAAACGAGAGTCGTATGCCCGATTATGTGAAAAATCGCGTCAGCTTATTTTTATTTCATTCGGCACCTGACGCACGTTTAGCTTATTACAAGTGAACATATTAGAAACACAGTCATTCGTTTTTTAAGATAAATCAACAAGTTAAAAAGAAATGAAATGAAAAGACAAGTATACATATTTTTGACAAGCTAAGCAAATGTCACGATACGAAAAAAATATTAAAAATAAACCTAAAGAGAAGGAAAAATAAACACCGACTAACGCTAATGACAATGACACCGGAGACCCGAAAGGGGTTTTTGACCTTACCGAGGTACATTGTTAATGGGAATGAAAATGCATTCTTCAAACATGAAGCAAAACAGACAGTGAAAAGTATACCTGGGTTATCATGACTCTATTTACCTTGTTCTGGGTTCTTGTTTGCTTAAATGTTTTAATGTTTGAGAAAGCACAAAACCATTATGTGATAATCAGTCGACATTTTTCAAATGCAACTAGTGTATCAAATTATAACCGGCTCGATGATCAGAAATACGTGTGTCATAATATTGGTGTTTACATTACAAAAGAAATCATTTTTATTTTTATTCTAATGTCTAACATCATAATGCGAGTAGGCGTTCTTTTCGCTAAAAAAAGTGTTGTGTGAGGGGTCAACCTTGAACGAATATTATGTAGATATGGATTAAATATACATAAGTGGCAATTGTGAAAATATAAAATAGGAATACAGCGTGTGTTTTGTGTTTCAGGTTAATAGTGTTTTTTTATAGCTCTTCAATAAAAATATTTTTTTAATAATAATTTATTCATTGATTATATGGTCTTTAGCATTATATATGTAATATGAAGTCCATAAGAGCCGCCTCGCGCAAGTGCACATTTTTTATGATACTCTCGCAACTTTCCGGTACTATTTTATTAATTTGCTTTTCAAAGCTTTTCAAATGTTAAGCATCAGGGTTTTGCCATAGGCTCAAAATGGGAATTATTGACCAAAAAAATTGCGCATTTTCTTTCCGTTGAACAATTATTTAAATAAACTGTTTTGACTTTTTTCAGAACGTTGTTTTGGATGCTCCATAATAAATTGCTAATGATCTCTCTTTACGACTGTCAAATATAAGCTGATAAATGATAGTAAAACCAAAATGAGAGCCAAACAAAAGGCGGCATAAAACATAAGACGTACTTATATAAATTTTGTTGTTGAAAACAGATTTGAAACCAATCAATTTGTTTCGATTTAAAATTTGAGCAATTTCCTATTTATAAGTAATTAATGAATTGAAGCAGAAGAATATTGAAGCCTAATCTTTGTTCTTTGATGATGTAAAGAATAGGAAATAACATCCTTTGTGTGATCGTTGTTTTAGTTTTTGCAAAACTCCAATTTTATGATGAAATCATCTTTCAGCTTTATTTTAAGTTTGGTGTAACAAGGCCAATAATTATTTGTTTGTGTCAATTTCATACTTAATGTTTCTATTAAGGTCTGCAAGATAATTGGTATTATTCTAGTAAGCATTCTCTTTCAGGTAATTCTATAAGAAGCAGTCTTGGCAAACCAATGTTTTCGTTTTTTGTGATTATTCGACCTCTGAAGATTTTTCGAAGAAATGCGGCAACCACATACGGGTGCGGGGTGAGCCAGCTACGGAAGTTAAATGTTTTGGGGTATCAATATTCTTCCGTGGGCGTAGTTACTTAGTGGTTAGAGCGTTGCGACCTTGGGGTTCCAGGTCCAAATCCCCCGAGTTACACCTACAACCTACAAGTTAGCTCTACCTCACTTCTTGCGAACGTCTGACAAACATCCAAGAGTATATAACCTGTCACGAGATGTTTTTCAAATTTGCCATCGGCTTAGAATCGTGTCCCTTCCACTTCGGGAAAGCAAATGGTTTGAGAAGCTAGGTTTTAGGTTCTTTATGAGTCGTTAATGCCCTAAATTATATTTATTAAAAACCCATCGTCTTCTTTTGCTCTAATCTTGCTCCATTTAATGTTACAAATAGCGCCCTGTGACATTTTTAGGCAAGACATGGTCGATGTGCTAAACGTGATACGATATTCCAGGATTTTCCATACCAAAACAGGCAAATTTTGTTTATTGACGAAACAATTCAAGTCTAAATGGGCTTCGTCTGATATATTCAATATATACAAAAAGTGAAAATTTTGATTTAGTTTATTCAAGCTATGTCACAAAAGTATGTACATGTTAGGATGCGGATTTGCAGTGGGAAACCGGCTTAGATCAAAAGTCATTTATTTCAAGCCGATAAGTGATCGCCTGGCTGTAATCTGCATCCAAGATCGTGCTCGGGTACTTCAACACCAAAATCGGTAAGGAAAACATCTTTGGCGGATTAGCCTCTTCCGGCTTAGGCTTCCGACTAATCAATTGCAAAGCAAGGTGGCGCTCTCCAGATGGCCGAACCGTCAATTTAATCGACTATGTGCTAATCGACGCGGGGCACGCATCCAACATCATAAACGTGCACACATTCCGAGGAGCAAACGTCAACTCTGACCATTTTCTTGATACGGCTAAATTCAGAGCTCGACTGTCCAACGAGAAGAAGCTTCGAACTTCCCAGAAAAACAAATTCGACGTGGAGTAGCCACAGTCTACAGAGAGCGTCTGAGCGAGAGATTTTCCCCTATGCACTCACCACCCATTGACGCCGACAATATGTGGGCGTGGTATCGCAACATCATCAAAGAGGTAGCCGAGAGCACCGTAGGTAACCAACCACCCCAAAGAAAAAGCTAGTGGTATGATCATGAGTGCGCTTAGCGGAAAATGGTAACAGAACGTCCACATGTACAAACGCTGCAACGCAAAACTAGGGCAGCAAGGGAGGAGTATCCAGCCAGTATAAGGGAGGAGAAGAGGATCCTGCATTGAAAGATGAGGGCATGCGCAGTCTCCCAGTTGAAAGAGATCGAAGAGTCTCGCGATCGAAACAGCCTCTGGAGGTTTTATAAAAAGGCCATTGGATGCTGGCTTTAAGACCGGAACGCAGGCTCTTCGAAGTAGAAAAAGAAATCTAGGCGCCGTAGCACAGGGGATAGTAGATGTGTTTAAGCAGCATTTTCAGCAACTATTAGATGGGCATAATGCAGAGAGGGTGATAGGGCAAGAAGAGAACCCACGTCCAGTCAACGGAGAATCGATACAACCACCGAGTGTTGAAGCGGTTAGTATAGCTGTAAACAAGGCTGCAGGCTCTAATGGCTTACCAGTTGAGCCTTTCAAATACAGAGGTGATATTTTGGTAGGGCGCATGAACCAAATCATCTACAAAGAACGAATGGAAGAAAGGAAAAACCAATGAATTTCATGTCGAGACCGACCATCGCTTCACCAACTTTAAAGCTGCATATGATAGCATTCGCCGCCAGGAGCTCTACGCATCGATGGCCGAATTCGGAATCCCTGCTAAACTGATCCAGTTGTGTCGCGTGACACTGGAAAGCACGTGGTGCAATGTGCAGTATGGAAACAGCTCTTTCCAGCTATTCCAAACCTGCACCGGTTTCCGGCAAGGAGATGCGCTGACATATGACTTCTTCAATCTTGTTTTGGATCAGAAGGTGGCAGGGCAGGTGTCAACACGGAAGACACTTTCTTCAACAGATCCGTCCAACTAATGACGCGGACGATATCGACATCATTGGCCGATAGAAGCGTGCCGTAATAGAGACTTTCATAGCGATTGAAGAATAGGCGAAATTGGTTGGCCTTGAAGTCAAATAAAGTACTTGCTTTCAACAAACAAACAAACATCTGTTTACCGACTAGGATAAAACGTCACTGTTGATAGCAGCAACTTCGAGGTGGTAAGGGAGTTATCATACCTCGGAGTAAACATCAACTCCACAAATGACACCTTTGTTGAGATCTAACGAAGAATTACACTAGAAAACGGTTGCTACTTCGGTTTGGCAAAACAAATGGGTTCAAAACTTCTAACTCGGATGACCAATTGTAAGCTTTACAAAACACTGATATTGCCAGTTCTGCTTTATGTTTCCGAGTACCTACTGGACGATAAACGGGAAAGGAGAGCTAATTTTGGGTTCTTTCGAAAGGAAAAATATTCCGTCGGGTATTTTGTCCTGTGTGCGAGGAGGGCGAGTAGAGAAGAAGATACAACCTGGAAGTCTATGAGCTGTACCAAGATGTGGATGCAGTCCAATAAGCGACTGTGTGCTAGCGATAGCTTGACAAAAATTCGCTTTCAACTGATCCAAAATGTTTGAATTGTTGGCAAACACTTGTGCTTTGACATAGCCCCAAGGAAAAAAAATTTAAGGCGCCAAATCACAATGATCGCGGTGGTAAAATTAGCTCACGGCCAAACTTTTCCGCAGTGTGACGTATAGCATATGCAGAGTAACAATGACGCCGACCCAATTCCCTGTCGAATAATGTTGAATAAATATTGAGCACCCAGAACTGAGCTTGAACTTTGGTTATATTTTTTAATAATTTCTGAACGGTCAGGAGGCCTTTAACGCCGCATGATGAAGCTACAAACTACACACTACTACAGAAATGAATTTTGCAGGAACGGAGAAATTTCTTTTGGAAAAACTATCGGCCCTAATGAAAGACCCTATATATACTAACAATCATTTTTATATACATACGTCCCTTAAAAATGTCCTAAGAGGGAGGGGGATCATTTCGAAATCTGAAGCAGAAATGTTTAGTAATGCTCACTTTTCTACCACACATGCACATTTGCATAACAAAACGACTAACGATTTTTAATAATAGTGTCTGTCTTTCAATACAATTGGAAAATGCCCTGAAAGGGCTTTTAAGTACACATTTACAGGATGAGTAGAAGCTCCATGCAAACTGTTCTAATACCATTATGTTATACCCTCCCAGTTGGATAAATACAGGAATTCATTCCATCATGATACACCTCACTTCGCTATTGATAACCTTTGTATCTCTGCAGCTTTCGGTAACAGTTGTTCTGCCATCTGCGCTTCTTCATTGGAAAACAGAATGTCGATTTGCATGTACAAGAATGTACATACGTATATCAAATTTTTCCTCGTTCTTCCCCAAAAGGGAACACGATGGTGGAGCGTTTGTGTTTACCTTTTTTAGTTTCGATGTACGACTAAGTGAAATGATTTCTGTTTCCTAGACCTAAAAGTTCTCGACATACAGTTATACCAGTAAATGGGGAGTAAGTGAGTCGTGTTGTTTTGTTTATTTAGCGGCCCTTACACGGTCAATCGAATGACATCAATCACTAGCATGTGTTTGTGAAAATGTATGTATCTCTATGAGTCACACACATTTGGTGAAGTCTGATTGACGAAAATCAAAGCAAGTTTGATTTTGCATGATGCACGTCATCCTGATTGACATGTGTAAGGGTTGGATTGACGTAATTACTTCATTGTGTTTTGTGTCACGGAAGCGAAAACATGTCTGGCGCCAGCGGAAAATTGAAGGACGATGAAGACCGAGCATTTATATCGGAATTAATTGAAACGTATCGGTCATTACCGAGTTTATGGGATGCCAAAGGAAAAGATTATAGGGACCGAAACAAAAAAATGCAACAATACGAAGTTTTACTGCAAAAGTATAAAGAAAAGTATCCTGATCCTGATGCACAAAAAGCGGATGTCACCAGAAAAATAAATACGTTGAGATTAATATTGCAGATATTGCAGCTGTAAATTTTAAATCCTCAAATGAATGTAGCAAGATATCGCAATGTTGTAGAAAGCCTCTGGTTTACGGAAATCGCTTCACGCATGCATGTATCTTTTTTCACAATCAAAGGAGAAATTATTTTAAGCAATTCCTCGTAAGTGGAGTTATACATTCTCATATAATTTTTATAATCGTCCTGTGCAGATATTTTCAATTCATTCAAAAGATTTTCATTTGTTAACTGATTCATTTTTTTTTAACCACTCCTTCATCGAAACTCCCTTTTTTCTCGAAATTTTTTTCTTTTTCCTCTTTATGCAATGTGCAAGAGCAATATATGCAATACAATCGTCCGTTTCACTCATCGCACATCCGTACACCACGAAAACTCACAAAAACTAAAAATTTCACGTCAATCGATTGAGGTGTGTAAGTGGTAGCGTCAATCCACACATACACGATGCATGATGTCGACCGATTGACCGTGTAAGGGCCCCTTTAAAATAAAAAAAACCCGTTCTTAAATTATCTGCAAGGTAGTCCGTGGGGTGTTTATGCGAAATATGGGCTTCGACGTGGAATACCTAAAATCCTTCTTCCTTAACGGCGAAACTATGTTCAGGATTAAGTGGATCATTGCTCTCCTACTTAACTGTAAGGTTCGCCGGTTCGACCTCAATAAATATTGGCCGGCCTCCCGGTTTCGGATCACATCATTATTGCGGCCAATCAAATGCTGGTGGTGTAGCATTTTAGTATGTTGTAGCGGACCACCAGTTGCCTTGCACCGTGAACCGCGCCCGTTGTTCATATGTTTTCTAAATGTAACTACCTTCACCTTGTTAACAGATTGATATTTTCTAAAACTTGTTCGCATCAAACGCAATTTCATTTCCTTGAAGATTTTGTATTTTTGCAAATAAGATCTATCAATCATTTTTTTCATTGGCGATTGCGTTTCGAGATTATTTTAAGTTTAAATGAGATTTTGGTAAAAGAAAAATATATCCCTCTCAATGGTGTGGAACGATACAAACGCCTAGCTTGTCACTGTTCGACAGAAGAGAAAGGACTTTTTTTTACCTTCACTTTTAGCCGGTCTTTTGATTCATGTCACTTTCGTTTTTCGCATTGGCCTAATATATGAACAGCTTTGGGCATCCGTTATTACAGAGAAATTATTCTTGTTAAAGATTGTTTTTTTAAAAAAGGTTTTCTTGCAATATCACAATACTCAGACGGCTGATCATTAATCTGACAGCTGATACAATATTTTTATTCAGTATCGTTAGATTAATCATTACGCAAATACTAACGCCCGATCAGCGTTAACAAATTGTGGGAATTTATCGCAAAAGATTTGTTATAGCAAAGTTGTCGCATTTGCAGCGAGAAAAATAACCCAAAAAAATACACTTTTGGTGCGATTTGCCGTACTTGGCGCCCGCTTAAGGGCCAACGATTTTTTGATTCCAACAGGATGGTGCCCTATGTCATACTACCGGAACCACTGCCGTCTTATTGAAGGAGGTGTTTGATGACGACATTATCTCCAGACAACAACAATAATTCCATCTTTGGAAGCCACCATAGAGTCTGCATTTGTGACAAATGCTTAAAAAACTGCTCGAAAATTGGAGTACCAGGATTCAGTTCCTGCGAGGATGACTTCTTGTGTGTTTTATTTCAATTTCAAATCCTACAGCTCTTTAAAAAAGCCCAATCACAAAAAGAATTCGAGTAATATATTTATGTACTTTAGATTTGGCAATAAAGGTATTCAGTTTGGCAGTTTACCGGTGCCTCTGAGGGTTCAAATATAACAACAGGTCTCGGATCTTCTTTTATTCGTGCCAAAAATATAACCTCGCATGTGAAGATAAGCTATACGTAGGTATGTTTATGCCAAAACCAAAGCATGATCGAATAAGAAGTTCCAAGAAGCCTTTACGTCAAGGAACATATCTCAAAGAAAGTGGAGCGTGACCGGCTTAGTTGGTACTGTCATGTTCGAAGGAGAGATTCCGCGAACATCAAAAAGGTAATAACAATCAACTTTCCTATACAATCGCGAAAGAGAGGCAGCCCTCTGAATCGCACAAATGCAACAACACCAACATTTAATTGGCCTCAGTGGCAAAGTGATTCGAAACCAGTAGGCATACCGATACTTTTTGGGGTCACACCGGCGAACCCCACAGGCGGACCAGAAGGGATGCCGTGAAGTGGGACGTTAATGATCCCTTTAGTCCAGACCATGACCTCTTCGTTGAAGAAAAGAATATGTTTATGCCAAAATATTATTGTAAGAGATGCATGTAACATAGGTTCTTAGTTTATCTCAAAGATCTTAATGTACATTAGTAGCCAAATTTCAAATCAACAACGAATTTTAATGCAAACCAAATTAAATTTAAAATTACACATGTGCTACCACCCGTTAGACCCGTTAGCAGCATTGCATCTGACTGAACATATTACTGATCAACCTTTACGCCAATTTTCAAATAAGTAATTGTTGGAAATTTTCAAAACCTGTTTTGTCAACAATTTCTATCTAACAAAGCCAATTATTATTATGTAGGCATCTGCGCAAACACACGATTTGCGTCATCATATCACAAACTGTTCACTGTGATTCGTATCTTCGCCAAAAGATAGCGCTAACTAGGGAAATTGTTGCAAACTACCAGCAAGCATTGTACGGTTCCATAGAGGTATGTCTATTAAAAGACGGGTTGCTTTGCCATCACCTGCACTACTGACAGCAATGACACATTGCGGCACCGAACTGTGTCTTACTAACGTTCACATCGATGAAAATGAAAATCACATGCCACTTCATTTAGATGCTTGCATGTCAGCGAACGTTCGACTGTAGCTGAAAGATGTGAGCAGCATTGCTGGATAAATTGCAACGAGGAAGTAATCATATATGTATATGCTCATACGGATACGGATGCGCATGTACCACATCAACTGATAGTTGCTGGCGTTGCGGCACCGGCTTTCATGAACCATAGGCAAACGAAGTTTGTATAAACTGTAAGTAAATTAAATTGAAAAAAATAATAATAATAAAACTCCGATTAAGTCACTCGTGGTTCATGTGTTGGGAATTTTCCTGCGGCTCCGAAATAAAGGGAAATATGATTTGATTTTTAAATACATAAATGCATTATGTCTTTTTCTGAAACATATGTTATAATTTAAGCCATATATGAAGTAAAATGTAGGAAAGGGGCTAAATACTTTTTCTTGATTGTTATAAACTCAGTTCGTAATCTAACTCTTTTGTTTAAAAATAAAAATCATTTCTCAAATATTGCTCTTTATCGTTAGAAAAATTAATTTTGGTAGACAAATTCCAAGAGATCTTTATTTAAGTCGGAACTGACATAAATTTGGGCGTGGTACCTAAAATCATTGTTATTGGGCTGCTGGTCGAGGGGCCCCAGGTTCTAATCCTCCTACTAACGACTTAAGTGCAAAAATGTATGTCGCTTCTATTATGACGTTATGAGTTATGAGCAAATCTTTTTTGGATCTTAGAATCCACAAAATAAAAAGAATATAACTCTTAACTTAGCACAAAGAAAACGCAAGACCGTGTAGATTGAAAGCAGAACAAAGATTCTTTATTTTACAAAATGGAGAGACCCAAAATATACACGAATGTTACATATACAAATAAGTGTTGCCACTTGGTTACATTATTTATGCGTTACCAGCAACCCCTAACACGAATGATGCGATCACAAATTTTTGAGAGATTTGATCTATAGTTATAGCTTCGCATTCATTCTAGCATTTTTATCAAAACAAATTTAATAGCACATCATCGCCCAATTTTAATTATAAAGATGAAAAGAAAAATTTGTTTTCGAGCGGTGAACTACGGTGGAATTCAATGAGGGGCTGTAATTAATTCTTTAGCAAATTATATTGAAAGCCTTGAAGATGTGTTAAAACAATATAACTTTACTTAGTGCATCAGACTTAAAAACAGACAAAAATCAAGCAGTTGTTTAGTGTACTCAGCTCTGAAACTTACAATAGCTATTCAAAGAATTCAATACTTTGCAAGTATTTTAACTGGTCCCAGTGCTATTTTGACAGTGATGCTGCTGCTCATATGATAACGAACACACTATGCCGATAGGACCATACAGGTCCCAAAGTCTAGCTTCTCCGACCAGGTGGGTGGAAGGGACCTACAATTTTAACAGAATATGAACGGCAAATTTGAGAATCTTCTATCACAATTGATACTCTTGGATGTTTGTCAGAAGTTCGCAAGAGGTGAGGCAGTGGAAAAAAACTGTATATGCTACTTGGCCCCGGCGGGAATGGAACCGGGGACCTTTAGATTAGTAGTTTGACACACTTACCCCTGAGTCACTGCGCCCGACATATGCCGATAGGTATAGTGCCCTATCCCTCACAAGGTATAAAGTACAGCGTGAGTCAAATAATACCAACCAATCTTAAACACGAATAACTTTATTATTTATCATCTTCAACAAAACTCTATATTGTGGGGCTCCGAAAATGCAAGGGCAATGCACCAGTGTCATCAGAAAAAGTTATCGGCATATTTTTTTTTGAGAATGAGGATGAAAAGCCAGAAAGAATTTCCGGGGCTTCTAACAGAACAATAATCTACAACTTTTTGCGACCAGAGCGGAGCTGCATCCTAATTTGTGGTTATAATAAGATGGAACGACTGCGCACACTGGTAGGCAAACTATTGAACTGCTGTGTGAAATTTTCGGCGATTGTTTGATTTCAAAAAATTCAGATTTCCCTTGACCACCTCGCGCACGAGATTTAAGCGTGCCCTGATGTCATATTTCATACATAGTGCCTTAATGTCCATAAAATTTATTTATTTATATAAAAAAAAGGAGTTGTACCTGTTTAATGGTGGAGAGAAATAACGCCAAACGAAATAATAATAACTTCCACAAAGTGAAATAAGGCCAAACGTTAAAATTTGGCCTTATTTCGTTTGGCATTATTTCACTTCACTGTGTATAACACGACTCGGATCGTAAAGAAGCCAGCAGAATAAAAGAGGTTAGTGGTCATATAAGGCCAACTTATCTACTGCCTAATATTAATTGTGTTAAATTCTCCTACTACCAAAAGTTTCACAGACAGTAACACTTGTCCGTTTGTTAAAAAAAAATCAAGAATTTGTCTTCGTTATCAATCCCGACGCTTATGTACAATGGCATTACAGCCGTTAATTCTTCAGATGAAGTCAATCATCTTTTTGTAGTTAGATCAATATATTTTCGAAATGCGAAATCTTCAAATACACAAATATAATAGTCCAGATAATAAATTACAGTGATTCTCAGGCTCTGACAAAACCACTGTGAAAGCTTTCTTTCTATCCAACTCCGTAGAGGTCCTACCGAAAATATCGGCATTTGTCCACCCCGTCCCAAAAAAGGTTTAACTTCCTTCCCCTCCTCCTATCGATGAATTAGAAGCAGCAACTCCACTGTTGATTTGACCAAGTATTTTACCAAAGCCTGAAAAGAAACTTTCAATATGGAGACAAAAACGTTGCGCTTGATATTTCAAAGGTACTCGTGCTTGACAGAGGTTGGCATTCTGGTTTTTTGTCGATTGATGACATTCTCTAATGAATTCGAAAGTACTTTTCGAAAATGTCATTTCCAGCTGCTAAGAACGATTAAGCCTACTCTTAGACCCTAATCTTCGAACGTGAAACTCAAACGGAAACCTATGTTAAGAAAATGGATCGGAAACCTTTGCTTAGATTATTGAACCTTGGCAGCATACTTGAGTTGGGTACAACCAATAGAATGGAGTTTAATGCTTCCAAAACAATGCTGCCTTCTGTTATTAAGGTCATTAACACTTTGACTGCCGAGCCATTTCAACGGTTTGGGTCACACCAGGCCATGGTTCAGAACATGGTTCAGTTTTCTCGGCACTTCTTGTGTGCGCTTTTGCATAGATAGAGGAATATAGCCTTTTCAGTTTCATGAGTCAACTATTAGTGGTGTGAGCTGTTTGTTGCTAAATGAACTCGTCAGGACAAACTTTTAAATCATGCTTATGTAAATAGGTTTGCAAACATTCAAAATCAACGTGCATCGGTGTCTACGCACCCATCTTTATCCCCATTTCCTTACTTCCCCACTATGTAACTACAATATCACATTATAGGTATACATACTTAAAAGCCTTTTGTTAAGCGTTTAGTATTAAATACATAATAGATTATCGTATGGAGTTAATTAAGATCAATAAAAACAGTTTTAATGCATGTGAGCACCTGATAAACATTTTATTTCAATTTTCATGTCCCAAGCCATTTTACATTCACACTGAAATTGTAAAACTGAATGGTGAAACTTTTATTTATATGACAAAATCAACTTAATCCATCATTCGAATAGATTTAACACGGGTAGGAAGTTATGTTTTTGTTTGTTCTACTACGATACGAATATAAAAGACTTTAAATAAAAAGAAAAAGAAAACGGTCTATCAAACAATCTCGTTTATTAACTTCTGCGTCTACCTACTGTGAACAGCGAGAGCTTTCCAATTTGCTCTTATTTCATCGTTTTCTTATCCACACCACCATACTCTTGAGAATCTGTTTTCATCGTAAATGTGCGCTACTAGAACCATCTTGCATCGCACATCTGTCTGGTATGCATTCGATATTACAAGCAATATACATAGTTGTCTGTCTATATGAACATTGTCCCGCATTGCAAGCGTAGTTGATACTTCTGGAAGGCATCGAGAAGCGAAACACAAATAGGGCAAACCAGTTTGTTCTTAACCTAGTTTTCCTTTCTTCAACTTCTCACTGTAGGTAACCATTGCGTTTGCATTGACAGGGCTATAAAATACCGTCGCATTTGTATGGTCAAATCTATTGTATTGAGATACATATTTACCTACTCTATGAGTATTCTGTTAGTTTTGATACGGTGTCGTTCAATGGAAAAACCGATTTTTAATAATTAATAAGTGCCGGTGTGGGTGAGAGATTAGTGATGTTTCTTTTGAAAAGAACTTGAAGCGGCCTAAATATTTTTTTTTATTTTAAAAGCTTACGCTGCTGCACAGTGCCGCTCAAACTTGGAAATGAATACCTACATTGTGTTTCGCTGATTTAACTTTCTCTTATACTTTGGTGTATCAAAGCAAAACACATTTCAATTGTGTTGAAATTCAAGCGGCGTTTTTTCGTCTTCTATGATCAGGACTTAATGGATCATAACCCTCCTACTATACTGCATTCCTATTGATCCGCCGGCGGGGTTCGCCTGTTCGGCCTCAATAAATATTGGCAGCCCTCCCGGTTTCGGATCATTTCATAACTGAGGCCAATCAAATGCTTTTGCCGTTGCATTTGTGTGATCCAGTAGTTTTTAAGTCTGTCAATTTTGTCTTATGATTTTGACGCATGCATGCTCCCATTATTGATTATTGTTTGATCTTCCTTTTAGGAACCGGTCGTCTGTAGTTGCAAGATATTAAATATGTCGCTAGGCTCACTCAAATATTTGGTAAGATTGCCGAATACGCCCACTTTTTGGGCCAATCAGTTTTATAGCTCGTTTTTGAATTCTCTTAAGTAGCCCAAAATATGAGATTGGGACACCAGCCTAGATATGAGCGTTTTACTCAAGTTTGGGGCGAATAAACGCGTTGTGAGATTTAGCCAGATCAGAAGGGTTGAAATAGTAAATTCATCGCTTGTCGACATCTAACGGGTGGTCATTCCAACGGAAGTTGTCTATAATACACATAGTCTTTCGGTTACAGTAATGCAAGTGTCATTTATGGATTAATGTTCCATTAAATTCCGATCTTAACGGCATAACTCAGTGTGGTACAACCAATAGAGTAGAATTTAATGCTTTTAAAACCCAATGTTATCTTCTGTCATTAAAGCGAAACATACATACACTGCCATTATCCATGAATGTCACTTGCATCACTGAAGGCGAAAGACTTTCCATTCTCGGTATGTGTGTTAACGGCAACCTCCGTTGCAATTACCACATATTCGATGTCGCCAAGAACGCACCGAAATGTCTAGGCTTCCTCAAGGGATGTAAGAAATAGTTCACCCCTCTTATCTGGCTACAATTTATAAGGCGTTTATCCGCCTGAAACTCGAGTAGAACGCTTATATCTGGTCTGGTGCACCAATAACTTATTTGGAGCTACTTGACAGGATTCAAAAACGCACGATAAAACTCATTGGCGAACGATACATCGCGAGATCGGTTGCCTCTCTTGGTCATCGTCGTTATGTCTTCTGTGTTTCGTTGTTTTATCGTTATTTCCACCATAAGTGCTCAAACGAAATAGCCAGTTGCATTCCACCCCTTGCACATTTCAATCGCAATACACACCATGCAGGGAATGCTTATCAGTTCACCCTCAAGCCTGTATTTGGACTTACTGTGAAGTTCAAAGAATCTTTCCTCAGCCGTACAACACGAATGTGGAATACTTTTCCACGCTCTATTTTTCCTCCACATTATAACCTACAAACATTCAAAATCGGCGTTCATCGGCATCTCTCCTTTTCTTTGAATCCTAATTTCCTAAGTGTAGCTAATACATGATAACGGTACCTACTAAAAAACCTCTTTAAAAATTATAAAAAAAAAAACTGGAAGCGTTGAGCTAGCTGCAAAGTGAACTGCAAGCAGATTGGCTCTATCTTAATATCTGACAGCTGAAACATAATTGTTATTGAGCGTTGCAATAAACCTAATGGAATTGTGCAAAATTAATAGCTAAATGCGTTAACAAACAACTCTAAATTATACTATATAATACAATTACAACTACAAAGTGTTGCAGATGCTATCGCTTAAGTAGTTGTTGCCTTTGGTGATTATCATTTCTGATCTTTTTATGGAATTTTCCATGGTTTTCCACGAGATTTAATATAATAAAAACGCAGCAACTTAAGTGCGCACTACACCTTCACAATCCTCATATTTTCACACGCAACGAACGATTTAATAATCATTCCAATAATATTGAATTATCAAAAGGATTATTTCACATCTGATATAAGAGTATCGCTAAACATTCGGTTTGATTGGAATGAAGATATTCACTATGACTATTGGCTTAATATTTTGAATTTCCGGCATATTTTGAATGCATTCAGTGACTTCAAAGAATTAATAAGACATCAAATAACCGAATGCATTTAGTGCCTTCAAGAACTTCAAATAATTGAATACATTCAGGGAATTCTAGTGACTTGCAAATGAATTCAATGAATGCAGTGCAATTAAAAATAATGCATTTTTTTTGACTGCATCATTTTAATACTGAAAACGGTTGCTTGATCCATGACTTCAAAATTAATAGCGATTTACTTATTTTTTAATCTAAAATCACAATTGAGGTCATTGCATTGAAACATTTTTTGGGGCATTCAAAAGAAATTAAATAAAGATTCGAATTTGAATTTGAATTTGAAAACAGATGAGGTAGGTACGTACCTGTGGCGGTTTATTAAATACCCAATTAGCTCTGAGTGCTGTTTTGTTACAAAAAACTTACATAAAACTGGGTGATAGGGCTTGCTGACGGGACGAGCAATTAGATCCAACCTGTGTAATTTAAGAAAGTTTTAAGTTTCTAAATAATTTTCTCGGTAAACCTCACGGGCGGACCAGTAAGGATGCAGTTAGGTGGGAGGGTTATGATCCCTTTTATCCTGATCATAGTCTCACCGCCATTAGGGAAGAAAAAGAATATTTTTCTCAGAGACTTTCTCAAGTGTTTCAAAGAAGGATTTTCCCAATGCTCGTTGTCTGGTCCTAGGTAGAAACCAGCAGGCGTATAAATAATTGATTGGAGTTTTTTTGTTTTCGTTACTTGCTGTAGTTTTGCCATATCTTTCTGTATATGACGCATGTTGGGTTCTTCATCTGATGTTGGCTTCCTGAGGTATTCTGATGTGATGTTTGCTCTTACTGTTTCGAGAGGAACATGAACTGGTTTCGCGAGTGAACAGTGGAGCCGGTTCATTGGCATATTCATTTCCGTAAACGTTTCTCTGTCCGGAATCCAGATCAGGGTAAATTCTAGATTGTAGAGTAAAGGTGATAGAAGAAACCCGGATCACTGCGACCGCAAGTGGGCTTATCGTGATATCCTCCAGTCTTAAGCTCATCAATGATGACGCAGTTTGTTATGAAAGCAGCTAACTCTTTGGGTGAGCTGGCAGCTTTATTCTTTCTTGGGTAACGCTGACGTGCTCCGACTAGGCAGTTGCAATCGCTTAGTACATGCTCCGCCGTTTCATTGTCTTCGTCTTCATTGTACATTTTACAGACATTTTTTTTGATACCGCAGTGCCCGACCAGGAAACATGTGATACAGAAGTTTGTAAAAAACGGATAAAGTGAATTAAATCTATTTCGTAATTTAGCTGATTCTACCAGTAACTTGAAACAAGTGTACATATTTATATAATATTAAACAATTTTTAATAATTCGTTCGAAAACATTTCTTATAAAATCGAGAAAGTTGCATAAGACCCAATAATTTAATTTATTCCTTGACTTATTCCTTGAATGTTCGTCTGTCTTTTTTTTACTTTTAAATTCTTTTTTTTTTTTTATTCATTATTATATATTAACTTACTTACTAGACAAAATGATTAAATCTAACTTCAAATTAATAGGATACTTATTTTAAATTAATTATCCTTATGCAGACGTTCTAAACTTAACTATAACCTTAAAATGATTGCCTTTCGGCCTAAAAACTATTTTACGAACTAATCCCTTCATTTGTATTCATCGAGAAAATTAAAAAAAAATAGACTTCATATTTTATATAAAACAAATTAAAAACTACCTATTCTACTTACTTAAACTACCTAACGTATTCTAACAATAACTGGCGAATGTTCCTCTGTCATCAGCATGTAATGGATATGGGTACTAAAAGAGATCCAAGCATTCATATGTAATACGCGTACATCCGCAACCTGACCTTAACATGGACTCAAATTTTTAAGAGGTTATATGTGCGCATACGTGACCTTCGAAAAAAACATAATCGACAGAAAAATAATAAACACCTTAAGGCACACCACCGGCCATAGATGAAAAAAAAAAGAAAAAGCAAAGCGAGCAAATTCGAAACTAATTATGGAGTATCAAGTGAACCACCTCGAAGATTACCTACTACTGTGTTTGATGGTGATGTATAGCTTTAATTGGAATATATTACATTGTTTTGTGCTAATTATTATTTTATTATTGATTGATGTGAACCAAACAATGCGAGTCTATGGACAGATACATAATACGGAAATTGTTTTATTGTGAAGCAACTCTTTGTAAGAGTTACATCAATAAGTTAACAAGTAGATATTAAACATATTTCTAGTGGGCTTTAACTATAATTGTTGGTTGGTTACTGTGCGAATACTGGCGACTTGTATTGTATTGACTTCTTGTTTTATTTCGTTAAGTTTCGTTTACTTTTGCTTACTTGCGAAACATATTCGATTTTTGGCAATCAGTTTTTGAATGTCAGTATAGTGAAAAATAAATTTAAGGCATTAATTGACCATACTATACAAGGCCTAAAACCCTTCTCCAACCATTTGTTTGATATAATTGGCGCAATTTTACAACTATTTCAGGCGGCAAATTTGAGAAGCCTGATGACAAATTATACACTTGAATGCTTGTCAGACTTCGTAATACATAGATGGGGCATTAAAAAACGTTTAGGTGTTACTAGCGTGATTTGCACCTAGGACCCCTCTGTTATTAGTCCAAAGCAATAACCACCAAACTATTTCAATCACTGCAGTGTTGAAAAGGAATTCGCATATAAATTGATTTTGAAGTATATTTTATTTCGTTGTTAGGGAAATGTCAAGTGGTAAGAGGACTAAACATAAGTTTTTGGGGGTGCATCCATGACCATTGATGACCAAGCTTTTTCAGTCACATCTTTTCTGGACTATTAGACTTAAATACGGATAATTTTTAATCACTTGTACAAACTTAACCATTTTTTCGGATATTAAAAAAATTCCAATGAAAACCCATAACGTAACAATAAAGATGGAAGGGACTTACATCATTATTGTTGTACGACCGACAATTTGCAGATTGTCTGATTTCACAAATACAAGCACCTGCTCCCTCGTCTACAGGTATTCATTGAACAAAAAGTGAGCAGCATACTACAGTGTTGACAAACATTTTCAGACTATGGGCCTGCTTTGAAAATATTCAGCTTTGATTTTGAGCGTTGTTCGCTGAACAAAATTTCTGGCAGTTATATTCATAAGAGATTTTGGAACTGGGCCTCCAGAGTGCAGATAGATCCTCTAATAAGTGATCGCCTGACTATAATTCGCATCCAATGCACGTTTTAAAACATCAGCCTAGTGAAGCTGAAAAATCTATTAAGGAAATTAAAGCACGTCGTTTGCATTGGCTCGGCCACATCGAGTGAATGGGCAATAATGTTTCAGCCCAAAGGATCTTTAAACTGCGGCCCCTAGGTTGGAGATGCGAAGAATGATAGAACCTCCGTTCTAAAGGCCAGGTCATTGCTGTGGATGGATGGCTGCACTGTCGCAGGCATTGTTCCTTTACGTGTTCCAGTTAAAAATACATAAATAGACACATACCCGTATTTTAATTCAAAATTAAAAGAATTTCTCAGTCATTTAAAGAATTCCTTTAAATGGCTTAGAAAAACAAAAATTTTAAAAAAAATACTAACAACATTATTAGATTATCAGGCATAGAACTTATTTTTAATTGAACAAATCCGAGTTTTTTCTTTTAATGTGATATACCTAATTACGAGTATATTATTGTTATATTAACATAAAACAAAGCTCAACAAAATAAGTCTAATTTCAATATTCAGAGAACTTCAATTTATGAAAACAATAGGTAGATACATATGTATATCAAAATGAAATAAAACCGTGAACATACATCGGTTATGCATTTTTATTTGCCCGCAAAATAGAAACAAAAGCAGTTTCTGTTTAGTCGACTATACATATAGCTTATGCTGCAAACTGAGTGAGTACACATTTCTTATTCAAATAAATTGAATAAATGCGTTAGAGAGAATGCACATATACTGCGGGAATGCAGTAGAAAGTGCCACGATGAACGAAAGAAATGTCATTGAGCAAAATGGTTACATTAAGACTTGAGAGGTCAACTTTAAAAAAGCCCTACAATTATACGAACAGCGCTATAACAAAGTGCATGCTTTCATTTTATTTTTTTAACGGTAAAATGAAAGCGCTAGGTTGGCAACGCTGAGCACACATAGTGTATACCAATCATAGTATATACCTTCATATTATCAACACGTTATAGTAGAAACACATCAACACTTCAACTTCAACTTTAACTTTGCAAACCACGCCGTCCGTTTTAGAAACAATGTTTTTTAATGGGATGAAAATGAAACACATTAGCACCTTAACCTCAACTTCGACTTCAATGTTAGACCTAAATCTTAAATTCAGTTGAATTAAGTTGAAGTGCAAATCGCACCAACCTTGAGGCGATGTTTTCAGTTTTCCCAACATGCAAATGCTTATATTTTAAGCGAATTTTCTCTCTTTCTCGTATTTTGACATAATTCTCTCTTATGTTTTCAACCATTTTTTGTTTCGCTCTCGAAGTTGCATTTTCAATGTGTTTGACTCGACTTCAAACGCTGAAGTTCGCGCTCCTGTAAAAGTCGAAGTCGAAGTTAACGACGCAAAAATAATAAAAGGTTAACAAGTTATCGCACTCTTACTTCAGACAATATTGGCCAAATATTCGCCCAACGGTTTCTTAAAAATTCACTTTGTTGGTCCTTGTAGTATTAAGTACAAAACTCATGACCATGAAAGGATACTGATATTCTTTACATACAATTTAATGTTTTGCTTTGCTTTGGTTAGGCGTTGACTTTCGTGTACCTTAATTGTTTTTTCTTCTGGATAAGAGGGATCATAGGCCTTTCATTACATTGCGTCCATACAGGACCGCCCTTGGGGTTCCAATAGTCGAATACATAACTTTTCCACAAATACAAGAGTTTAAATTTAAAATTTACGTAAAGCTTATCGTCGCCACGAGATTCTTTACTTTAACTTTCTTCCAACGATTGGAAATACGTGTTTTTTTTATGATAGTTGGGGCTAATTGTTTCTACAAATTTTCCCATAAAAACTACGTTTTATCGTTAGAATTAATACACAATAAGGAATAATCTGAAGATAGTATAAACATTTTCTTATCTTGTTAAAAATCAACCCATTATGTCTTACCACTTAAAAGTTCACACGTAAGAGTTTACTAATAATTTAGATGAAGCTTTTTGCTACAGAACGCTTATAATTTGTTCGAATATAATAGAAAATTGCTAACATTCGAGTTGAACCAGACTTTGCCATTTATAGCTGGCATTTCTGCTGCATAAAATATGAAGGAAACACTCAACGCCAAACCTTTACCAATGATCTTCTCTCCTAACCATTTGTTATTGTAGTACTAACAATCGTGAGCAATAAACAAACACAACAAAAACTAGGTGTACACCATTTCTAACGATGTACCTACTCTCTTGTCGATCTAGCAGCTTCGCCGTTAGACTTCAAGGTATTCTATAGATTCAGAGCTCTGTATGTAACAAGTACTCGTACACTGGATGCAGTTCTGTGAAGCAATTAAAATAACCGTAAACCAAAAAAAAGTAAGTATTTTCCCCCAACCTTTACGCTGAAAAAAAAAACGCAATAGAAGGTGAAGGAAAACCAACGAGGAAACTGAGTTCACCATGCCACTTTGTAACATCAAACGAAAGAGATTGAACTGAGGAAAAGTCCACCATCGGAGTCCACTACGATATCGGTCTTGGTAGCCGCGCACGGTACTTCCACATCTGTAACGCACACAGTGCCAGGAAAGCTTAAATGGAATCTATCGGTGAAACATTTTTTTTTTGTGTCGGTTACCGTCTATGAATAGATACATAGAGCAGCAAAGATGCATATAGAAAGGGTATAATGGCAACGCGCATAGATGAAAAAATGATTAATGATCAAGAGAGAGGGATGGTGGATACAATAACGACCAACAGACGGATTCGACCGATCGACTTTGGAGGTGAGCACAAGACACAAAGCAAATCGTTTAGCAGAGGCTCAAGTTTGTCTATGTTGGTTTTTCTGTAAATGCTCGAACACTGAAGATAAATGTTTTTCCTATTCGTCTGTGGACGAGTCGCGCATTTCTATTAAATACAATTGTATCTAATTGTTGTGCAATTCGTGCTTCGTACTAGATGGTGAATGTGACCAGTTTGTTGCTGGAGAAAAATCGTACCCACTGGATATTAATATTACCAATTGAATTTAAGGTCGCACTTAAAGTGGGGTGGCAATTGGTGAAAAAAGGAAAAGCATGGCTTTGCATATATATGAAGCACATATTGTTGCTTGTGGATTTTGCAAAGAGGAAGTGCACGGTTGTAAGGGACGCATGATGTATTAATTTCCGGTTTTCAAGCATGTAAGACAGAAAGAACTGGTTTTAAGACTGTATCTAATCGACCCTTACATGTGCTAACAAAGGTTTTGAGCGTTTGAAATTATTTTTGTTTTTATTTTCACTGCAACATCTATTTTGACGAAGAAGCTCATGGACATTAGTGAGAAGCAATAGATAAGACCTTCTGATAGTTTAAATACTAAGTAAAATAACCACTCGAGACGAAACCTGAGCATCACCTCAGGGTTTAAAAATTACTACCTACAATACTTTCTTCGTTTCAGTGCATTTAACATTAAAATTAAACTAGTTTAAAAAAGTTGTTTTTCACATAGATATTACTTATCATCTTCTGATGAAATAGTATGCCAAGGTTTAAATACATGCGTGCGTATTTACCATCATAATCGAAACATCTTCAATATACATTTTAAACTGGTCTGGTAGATTCGTTTGCCATATTTGCGCCGCCATTTTTTTCTTCAAATTTTGAGAAGATCTTCTTAATTCGCACCGCATCCCCGCAAGGCACATTAGTAAAGTAACAATTTGGCTATTGTCTTGAACTTTGATAATCAGGAAGCTCACGCACACGCTCAATGGTAAGTTGATGTGCGGACTAGGATCAACATTTTATTACAAATTGGAAGTAAAGTAAATAACTGGTAATAATCCAAAGCATATGGGAATATTAAAAGTGAAATAAAACCAAAATAATTGATTGCAACATATTCACACTTTTTCGAATTAAAAAATAAACACTCTATTGTGTCATGTTCTAAAAAAAAAAACATTCTCAAAATATGTAATGGAGGAAAAACGAGAGACTTAGAATAATAATCTACCGTCATTAGTTTTAAGTTTGTGTCAAGGGATTGCAAGAAGTCGTTGTTCAGAATCCAAATCCAAGGTGCTAATATTTAAATGCTAACAGCATGCTCCATATCACTTAAGCGCCCTCTTTGCTTTCTCAAAATGTGGGGAAATTTACTTTCTTCGTGACACAACCTTGACCCATTTTTATGTTTGAGAGCTTTGAGAATGAACAAGTCTGTCGGTCAAAGGGCCATGCCCAAAAATCGTGCCTTTTTTTTGATGGCACACCAAAGCGACCTAGCAGGATGTGTAGAGTACTTCAATATAAACAATAGTTACCATCACAGCTCAGCTCTAAAGTACATCCGCCTCGAGTTATGCGCCCTAATCTAATAGGACGTATAAATAGTTGAATAGTTTTTCTAATCACATAAATACGTGTTATAGATTAGGGCGCATAACTGGAGACGGATGTACTTTAGAGCTGAGCTGCCGTATTAACTATTGATTGTATTGAAGCACTCTACGCATCGTGCTAGGTCGCGTTAGTGTGCCATCAAAAAAAAGGCTCATATATTTCAGGCATAGCCCTTTTTCGACCCAATTTGACTCTAAGTCGAAATCGTTCATACTCAAAAATCTCTCTATCTTCAACATACTATTTCAACTCTTGAACCTTAAAATTTTAAGTCGCATTTTTCTCTTGAGGCGAACCAAATCTAACCCAAAATCGCCTGGTTGTTTTTAAAAAGGTTTGTCAAAACGTACTTAAAAGGGAATAGAGCACTATGAGACTCTTTGACAGTACGCTGAGATCGGAGAATGCGGTCGATATCCTCCGCGTATCCCAGTCGTTGGACGGATCTGCTGAAGATAGTGCCTTACACGTTGACTGCCCTGCACACTAGTTAATCTACTTTTTAGTTTAATTAAGACGTTTATTTCATAAACAATGGCAGGATAATGGTTTATAGGTCTATTTTGGTTTGGCAATAGTTGGCCGTCTACCTTCGCACTTTCTGCTTTTAAACAAGATAAAAGAAAAGACATGAATGTACATTTCTTTGTTGGAATCAGGGCCATGTTTAACCTAGTTCTAAAGAGTTGTTTCCATATTGCACATTGCACCGCGTGTTTTCTCGCGTCACGCTCAACGAGATCCGTTTTCCATCGCAATGTAGAGCTCCTGACGGATTTGTTTAAGTGTGAAGATTTTGTCTTTTGTCGATCTTAAGGCCCGAAAGCCACACTGGTACATGCCGATAAGTGCATTGCAGAACGGCTTCAGACGTTCACACAGTACGTTGGATAGGATCTTATATGAAACATTTAGCAGGGATATGCCTCGATAGCTCTTGCAAGACATTGGATCGCCTTTCTTGTAGATGAGGCATATGGAGCTGATAGTCCAGTCATCTGGCATGCTTTCTTGAACCTATACTTGGTTGATGCTTTGGTGCATGTGACCTACAAAAACATCAACCCGTATTTGAAGAGCTCGGCTGGTAACCAATCAAAGCCGGCAGCCTTGTTGTTTCTTACCTGTTTACCTCTTTAATACTGGGTGCTGCTGGAGATAGTGATGGATCTCTATATGATGCCAACTTAACAGCTACTACAAATGATGCTTAAGCACATCTACTATTTCTTGAGCTTCGGTAATTGGGTTTTCTTGTTTGTTTCGAAGAGCCTGGGTTCCGGTCTTAAGGCCAGCAGCCAATAGTTTGGCCTTTCTATAAAACCTTCGGATGTTGTTAGAATCGCGATACTCTTCGGTCTCCTTGCGCTGGGAGACTGCTACCATTTCCGGTGAGCGCACTCATCATCATACCGTCATTACCATCATAGTTTGAGTAAAAATACATTTAAATAATTTCTCTTGAAATCCGGTAGCTCCTCACTGGAAGATTGCTAAGATTTTCTAACTTACATATTACTAAATACTAACATAGTTAATTTTTACACCATTTTATTTCCAGATACGTATTGACGTTTGTCCCACAACAAAAGATACAACCGAATGGTGAGTTACTCACATCTTAATGTGCAACCGAAACGATTTATTTTTATTTTATTTCACCATTTCAACAAGGCTTGTTAATACATTTAATTGTTTTTGTCGAAAATGAAAGTCATCCTAATATGTACAAAACAAATTGAGATACATTTTGCATAAGAAAGTACAACATGTATGCTATACTCTCAACAACCATAAAGATTCAACACTCAGACATTAAGTTGTTTAAGCACAAATAAAATTTCGAGATGTCTGAACAAGATCACATTATTCGTACTGTGAACTCGATTTTTGTCAGTTTCCCCTCAAAGTTTACGTTTTTAGCTGACAAATCGTTTTTTGGCTGATGTTGCTGTTTCTAAATACAAAAGCGCAATTGAACATGTGACTCATGGAGCCGTCTCATAAATAAGCTTTCAAGAGGACAGATTGAAAATAAGTATTTTTTTTATTTCCATTTTTTGAGGACAAAGAAAAGGTAAATTTACAACAAGATTGAAGTTAACAAGCAGAGTTAACGTGCGTACCTGCGACAACAGATGAAATCGAGATTACTTTTTTGCGTTTCGATGTTGTTTTTAAATAAATTTTGACTTTCGTATCCACAAATGCATTCAAATTGTCATTATATGAATGAATAAAAAAAAAAAAGAAAACAGTCAGCGATTGGTTGAACAAGTCACTGTATTTATTTTATCTGCAATACCACATAAGGTAAGGTTAGTTAGGTTAATGGGTTGAAGTGGATGTTAATATAGACCGATAGTGATGTCCTATGAACTATCAAACTGTAATGAAGCATTTATGAATTTGTGCAAGTCATTTAAATACTTATCAGAAAGTTCTTCTTAATTTTGGCAGGACTTTATTTTTTAAGTGGCAGAGTGAAGAGCAGTGACAGAGGAAGTGTGGAGTATCCTCATGCACATCCTAAGTGTTGTTGCGACGACAATACCCACAAGAGTGGACTCAAATTTTGTATTCATTTGTAGCATTCTATCAATTTTTTGTTGGTCGTAGAGTGGCCACATTTTTCGGGTTATAAGACAGGAGTCCATCTTGTATTTGTTGCTATCAGTATTTTTTTCCGATTATTTGATAAGACTGCAGGGTGGGATATTTAAAGTATCTGCCTGGCTAAAAAACATATTTCAGCTTGTTGATAATCTCGAATTGCTCTTGATCTTTTTTTTCTCCAGAACTCGGCGAATATATCTATTTATCGAATTTTGGCTCCTTTGGGGAACTCAGACCAGTCTCGACTTACAGCACTACACTCTCTTCCTGATCTGATAAGAGGGCGTCAGCATCGCATTTGCCGGATTTGGAACTATATTAGGACTGATAGGAATGACATTCGTGAATTTTTCATGTTCCTGTTATACTGATATATACGCTTGAGCAAAAGATATTACTGAAATGATTCTTTTGGGCCTAAATTTCTTCACAGCTTTGCCACTAGCAAACAAATTTATCAAACGAAGTCAGAAAACTTAAGAAAACTTTATTAGAAGACTTCTTAAGGTGGTCATTTTCTTCTTATTTCGTCGTATGTATGTCCGTACCTACTATTATTTTCTATTCTAAGCAATTAAGCGAAGAAACAAGGTTTTTGTCAAAAACACCCCAAAAAGTGCGTATTGCATACAACTTTGTATGCGCGAATTGTTAAGACGGATATTGTCTATTTACAAATTTTGTAGTCTGTATTTTTTGAGGATTTTATGGAAAAACGATCTTAATATCAAAAAACGCCCCCAAAAGCGGGTGTGACAAAAACTTCTTATGCGCGAATTGTTAAGAAAGACTTTGCCTACATACTTTGTGAAAAACGCATTTTTTTTAATATTCTTAGACTAGATAAATATTTTTGCCAAGAACTAAGTTGATAGCTGATATTTGGAGAGACAACATGTTTAGTGATACGGATGCTCATTGCTCATTTCTTATTATTGCCAGTACAGTACACTCACTGTAGGTTTCAAATAGGATAAAAATGTTTTTCGATATTTATGAGAAACTGGATGACTTCGACAATGTTATTTCCACTATCTCGTCTAGGCCTGCACCATTATTTTCAGAGTCTATGAAATTAAAGCGTTAAGAATTGAGTTTTTGAGTTAAGTTCTGCTAAGCAAATTCATGATTTTCGTGCAAGGTGTAGATTATTACTGCAGCGCGCTAAGAAAAAACAGCGCTGGTCGTAAAAGCTGACTGAGGCAGCTTCATGTGTTACATCTGTCCCGCAAGTGTGCTCGCTTGATAACTATCACCGGTCACTATAAATGCGTAGAATTTAAAAAGGTTTGTTTTCGTTGTTTTAAGTTGTTTATTATTAAAATAAAATTGTTCAAAAACAAGGATTTTAAGTAAATAACATATGTGTGTTTTGCGAACTTATAGTCCGTCATTAAAAAAGATAATTACATAATTTTAAAAAATCCTTCCGCACTTAAACTTTGGTAGGCATTATTCAAAATTAATGAAACTTATCCAATTCTTGACTAAAAATTCCTGCTCCAAAAAGCTACAAAAACATAAGACGGGCTACAGTCCGCTTGGGCGAACTGTTGGATACCCCATTCTTATTCATATCCCTCATAAGTGGGCGTGACAAAAGTCTAAGTATGGTTGAATTGTTAAGAACGCTTTACATATTTTGTTATACAACATTTAAAGGATTTAATGGAAGAAAAACGAAGCTTTTGTAAAAAAACGCTCCACTTTGGTTTTTCAATAAAATTGTTTTATTTATTTGTGGGCGTGTCAGGAGGCGGATTTAAAAAATATTTATACAGAAGTATAAAGGGCACCTAGAGAGTCTATATTATAAATTTCAGCTCCCTAGCTCAAACTTTGGTTATCCAAAAACAATTTTTTTTTTAATTGTGGGCGTGTCAGTAAGCAGATTTTCAAAATATCTACACATGAGCACAAAGGACCCCTAGAGAGTATATACTATAAATTTCAGCTCCCTAGCTCAAACTTTGACTTTTCAATAAAATTGTTTTATTTAATTGTGGGCGTGTCAGTGTGCGGATTTTAAAAATTTTATTTCCCGAGCAGTTTAGGAGTCAAAGATCATATCAAAATACTTAAACTGATTATTTCGGGACCCTAGAGAGTATATGGTTAAAATGTCAGCTCTCTAGTCCAGTTTAAAGGCCTAATTTTTGGAGACAGACGGACGGACGGACGGACATGGCTAGATCGACATTACTATCGGTGCTGATCATGAATATAGTAACTTTTAGGGGTCTACGGGCAAGATTAAGGTATGTTACAAACTATGAGTCACAATTAATATACCCTTAGAATAGGGATACATATTAGATTGTTAGAAGGCAATTTTACCTGACGGAACACCTGCCAAAGTACTGTGTATTAGAACTTGCAACTATTTTATGTAACATTTTTAATATGTCATAATCGAAGAATATTAATCTTTCTTTCTGGAAATCAGCCCGCATTCCACCGGTTCCAAAAAAAATGACACTGAATTGACATCTAATTCTTTTACTTTCGTTCTTATTTAATTTGATATAAATGGCAATAAATGGCAATAAATGTCAACTATTTGGAAAGTGTCCGGCTAATAAATGATCGGCAATATGGTTTTGTTAGCCAACGGTCAACGGGCTATATAGTAGGGGAAATAAAGGGCTTAAGCTTTGGTACTTTTCAAAGCTTTTGATCGAGTATCTTATAGAGCTTTGACAAAACAAACTCGGTGGTTAGATGCGGAATTTCCTTCAAGTAGTACCGCAAAGATCGATACTTTTTTCCAATCTTGTTTCTAACCCATATTAACGACCTTCTGCAGTCGACATATAACAACATGCATAGTTTTGCTGATGGTAGTATTTTAATAATATCTAAGTTAATGCAAGCCCTGCCCATCGTTCTAAACAAAATTCTCTAAACAAAGTTCTGGGGTAAATATGCAAATATGCAGCTAATTTGGGTGCATTCAATGCGATGAATTGAATTCAAACGCAATTGAACACATTCTGTAACGAATAAATCGACAGATGATCAGATTAAGCTATGAATCTTATTTCTGTTACGTTGAACTCGGACGTAACTTGGCTCAACCACATATTTAATATTGTTTCCGTTGAACTGAGTAACCTTTTAGAGGTAGCAAGTACTTTACTTCGAAGCAGCTCCCCCTGCTTTATAGGCAGAAGTTAAGCAAGGGATAGAGTATTGCTCTCACATCTGGATTTCGGCTTCCTAACGTTCCTCCTAAAATACTGAATAGTGTTCAAAGTTCGTTTAATTGATGACCCAGAATTGACATTAATTCTCCAACCATTAGCTCAACGAAGATTTCTCGCTGACCTTTGCTATTCTAGGGATACAACCATGGGAGATGTACGAAGCAATTAAAAGAATTAATTCGTAGAAACCCCTCATTTGTTTGTATTACTAGGCAGGCAGCTAATGCTTAATATCTGATCGTGTTCTTGTCAACTGTCAGAACGTTCGTATAACATTTATACATAGGACAGCCAATCAAACTTCTTTTAAGCCGAATAAATGGGGTTTATGCTCCCATCAAAATTAAAATGGAAATCGCTTCCAAAAGAGATATCTTTTCGGATGAATAAAATTAACAAGAATTTAAGAGTAGATGCAACACTGAGAGAATCTTGTTTAATTGCGCAGAGCTTGAAAGCCCTTAAATTCTGATATGTATAATTAGAAGTATTCGTGGATTTATGCGTGTTGGAAACCTCATATAATATTAATCGTAAATTGAATTGTAAATTCAAGTAAAGTAACCTTCAAACCGCTGTTACAAAGAAAAGTATGTACTTGACTTACTGTTCCTAAAATGTTTGCAAGAAGTGTCTACGAAAAGAGGGTTCTTATCCCAGATGATAATCTCGCCGGTAAAGGTATTGAAGCAGAAAAACATTGAATCCAAATAGTGTATTTTTAAGATTTAAAATTCAAATTAACCAGTTGGTCTCAAAATAAACCAATTTGCATAATTTAAAAGGTTTATTCATAAAAGTGCTTTCATATATCGATTTACTCTGTTTTATTTTACTGTTTTTCCACTTAAAGCCATTTTCGATTGTCATCTTGACAGCATTTACTCACTTTTTTTTTTAATTTCACTCCTCAAAATTTGAATGGTCTTGTGATATTTAAAAACTGATGACCTCCTCGCGGTTTGTGTTTGTCTGCCTGTCTTTAATTCATCATAACAGTTGAATCCGAATCGGCACATACCGAGTAATTGGATTTTGTGATCGATACATAATATAAAAATAATTTTAAGAATATATCTTTGAAGTTTGTTAGAGGAGTAAAAAAAACCTTAATGGATCAGAAATAGCCAATGATCGTGACTCATTTGTTTTTTTTTGCTATGCACAGAGTTCTTATTGACGTTTATGATCAGTTCTGTCCGATTTCTAGGAATCATAACTTGATTGTCCCCTTAAGGCAATTGTTTGTGTTTGATTTTTCTTCACTCCAAGAGGATTTGGTAACTTATCGATGATTTAATTGTAATTTCAGGTAATAGATTAGTAGAGTTTGGTGGGAGTATTATTAAATTGAACAACTTTTAGGATAATGAATCAGTAATGATTTGTTAAGTGAGCCATTACAAGTTTCGCAATAAGTGCATTATTGGATTTAATCTTTATTCTTTTTGAAATAGTTTATTTAGAAAAAATAGTACGTATACGTCAAAGTGTCCAGATTGAAATGGTTAAAGTCCTAATATAAATTTGTTTTTCTCTGAAAAGTGATACCAAAGCAAGTATTGTTTTTTGTCAACTGATAACTAAATATATAAAAAAAAGTGAACTGAAATCAAATAACTTCCGTGTTGCGTAAAAGCCAAGTTACGGATATTTTTTTAACCTAAGAAGTAGAGAATTGGTATTTGAACTCGCATCGTAAAACACAAAAACAGATCTAAATCATCAGAGCTGTTTTTGCGAAAATCAGTGTTTAGCGGGTACCGTTATTAAAAATGACAAAAGGAAAAAAATCATATAAGCCCCAAACCCCTTAATACGGAGTTAGAAGAAAATCCGTCCACCCGATTGAGCAGGAGGCCCTGATACAGACAGACAGGCGGCATTCCTAGACACACTTTTTTGGAAGTATGTATCTACTCGTATAGTCGTAATAGTCGCAGTTTTAGTTGGAAATGTAAACATGATTGCATTATCTTTTCGTTTATGTATACAGGGAAGTAAAAATTCTGTAGACGGGCATAGGGAAGACCAAAGTTGGCTTATTTCATATAACCATCTTACTACTGAACACTAAAGTTACAATTAGTTATACAAATTTAAAAGAGCTTATTACCATAAAAGCAATTTTGTCTTCTTTGGCGCAGGAAATCCGGGCTCGTTGTTATTCTCTGACTGGTGTAAATGTTTATTGATGAAGAAAGGTGAAGTTAACTTCACCAGGCAGAAGGCAATCTAAAATGTCTGAAATATATCTGAAATGTATCTCAGTTTCATATTCCAAACGGAAAACTATGTTTGTTTCTTAGCTGAACTTGCAGATTGAAAAAATTAGTGGTTTTTCTTCGTGAAAGTATACATAAGTTTATATAAGATCGCGGGATTAACTTAGTATTGGGTAATAACCAAGTTACGGATTTTGTTTAAACTTAAAAGTAGAGACTTTCAGGAAAAAAAAACTTGGTTCTACATGACGATCTCATAATTTTTTTGTAGGGAAGAGCCTCCTGATTTGACCAAGTTTTTAACATGAATATTTTTTAGAGGATTTACATTGTTTAACATTAAGCTACACAGCATTCTTTTACACCATTGATGTATGACATCAATATCATGCCTTAAGAAACATCTTTTCGGGTTGTTGTAAGAACATAAGAATAAATAACAGACACAGAAGTGGACATTGAAGAATACTCTAAATAGGTGACTATATTTTTTTACAAAAAATAGTTTAAAACTTTGCTTAGTATACAAGTACATCTGAAAATCGTTTTCAGATAGGACGGATTTTGGGAAATTCGTTCTCTTAAGGGAGGAAAAGGGGGTAGACACTGTTTGCTGTGGACTTCACTTCCTTCAACTTGTCGCTAATTTAACAAATCTTAATAAATACCAAAAAGTCCGAAATTGTTTTTAGAAAATACTCTCCCTAGTGTTTGGAGGTATTAGTCAGCTTTCTGCTCCAGCTATAAGCTAAGCTACTGTAAATAAAAAACAGATTTTATTTTATCGAATTCAAATGATGAAAATGGACAGATAACGACGATAAGCCAAACTCAGATAACCTTTACCAAACAAAAAAAAACTAGAATATAATATAGTATACATACCTATTTGGAAAATGCAATCATCTTTTGTTTTAACATTTTTCCCACTGGCAAATTTTGCCGCTTATTTCTTGGGGCTGATTCTGCACTGTTTCGTGTTTAATTGTTTATTATATAAGGTGACGAGACAGACGTAAAAAATCTGTGTTGTGTGGAAATGATTTGCTGCAAAAAATATATCACACCCATGGAGATGGAAGATAAATAAACATTTCCATACTTGCGAATCGACTCCAGAATCTCAGGCGCTCTCGAGCGAGCGTTTTTCCGCTGTGCACTCACCTCGCACAAACGCCAAAAACAGTTCATATCC
Organism: Portevinia maculata; assembly: GCA_949715645.1. NCBI lineage: Eukaryota > Metazoa > Arthropoda > Insecta > Diptera > Syrphidae > Portevinia > Portevinia maculata. The sequence continues at coordinate 360,206,894 of OX454525.1, read as the reverse complement.
ATAAACGATAGTAAATGCTTTTAGTAGAGCAATTCTTTCGTATTTACTTATTTCCATATGCATAAAATCAATGCTCAAAATAAGTATTTACTGAAAAACAAAGAACTAACTAGCCTGGAATGAATAAAGCTAGTCAACATTTTGTTCGGTTTGTTAACAAATAGAAAGAATGATTTTTAAAGTATTTACTTGAAATTTTTCAAGTTCAAGAAGAAAAACTTTTGAACATTCACTAGAAAATACTATTCGACGTGAAAACCCGAGTCTTCTGATTTTGAAACAATCGGTTAATATAAACTAGGTATCTTAATGGCCGCATTTTGATTTATTATATCGGAAAAAGTTTACAAGGAGCGAAGAGTTCCCGGAGACGGTAATTAAAATGCTTTCCCGCTTTTAGAAGAAACCCCATTGAGTTGTAAGGCGAATATTAGGGTATTTCGAAACCTGAACATTTGTTTTTCTCTATATGAACTTAACTTAACCTGAGGAGCTGCAGCCTTCCATCCTCTGCGATTCCGGGGACGCTGCTTCCAGTTGTCCAGACCAAGCGCTCTGGCATCGGCGATGGCTTGGTCTTTAAAACGGAGGTACGGCCTTCCTTACCTTCTCGAACCTGGGGGCTAATAGCATTATAGTCGATTCACAAATGATGTTTATTCAAAGCAGAAGTACCTTAAAAAATTAAATCATAAAATCAAATAACTGCATTTTTTTCGATGGAAGCATTGAATTAATTAAGATCGAGATATCGCGATAACTTTTGACCTCTTAGTCATCGTCGTAATGTCTCCTGTCTATCTCTGTTTTATCGACATTTCCACCAGAAGTGAAATACAAAGAATCCCTCCTTCGCAGTACAACACGAATTTCCCCGCTCTGTTTTCCTACCCTTTATGATTTACAAACATTTAAAACAAACGTGCATCGGTCCTCTATCATCCTTACCCCCAATTCTTCAATGCTGCACTATGTAACTATATGGTCACAGTGGTACAGAGGTTAGTGTGTTGGACTACTAATATAAAGGTTTCAGGTTCAAATCTCGCCGGGCCAAGTAACATCTAAAAGTTTTGTCCACTGCCCCACCTCTTGCGAACGTCTGGCAAACATCCAAGAGTATCAATTGTTATGAGAAGCTTCTCAAATTGACATTCGGATGCGGCATAAAATTGTAGGTCCATTCCACTTCGCACAAGCAAATGGTTGGAGAAGCTAGGTTTTAGGCCCTGTATGGGCCGTTAATGACTAATAGTTATTTTTTTATGAGCCGTAAATGCAGGTGGCAATGGTGCGATGGTAGTGTATTCGCAAAGTGATAGGCAGGTCGTGTGTTCGAATCCCGACCAGAGCCATGCTTTGTAAAATTGAATACACACAACAAATCAAATCTCCCTTAAGCAATTAAGGCGCCACCTGTGGATATAAAAAAAACCTTATCGCTCCAAAAACTTCTTTCCTATCCTCCTATTCTTTCAGTAGTAAGCAGCACCCAAAAACAATCAATGAATCTGGGTGCTGCTTGCAGCAACGAAAAATGCCTGCGCTGTGGCAACACTATAAGGGTACTGTATCAATAATTACAGAAAAATAAAAAATCCCTTTACCGCACTAATTATAAAAAAAAAAAAAATATTTATTTTTTATGTAACCATAAACGTATCTACATTATGAGAGTACTAAAAATGCCTATTAATTATAGAAAAAAAGTCAAATAAAAATAAAAATGAATAGAATTCTATAATCCCACATATTAAGTCAGCTGTATTTGCAAATATGACTATCGAAGATGATTAATTTGATTGACGTCCGTTCGCAAGGTTATTGGTAATGCTAGCAACAAACTGTTTGACTTGGTCCTAAAGAGAGTGGGCAATTAACTGTCGAGATTCCACTTCAAAACTTTCATTCGCTTTCAACTTTAGTGTGGTACTTTTTAAATGTATACATACTCGTAAACATGAAGAGCTGTCTTGTCAGTTGCTTCTTGCTTGTAACTGTCACTTGTTCCTAAGCTGTTCCTCTTAGCAACAGTAGCGCACGTGGTCTTAATTACAATAGCGTCCGAGATGGCTCCAGAGCTGTGAATTTTGTTCATATAATTTTCCACACATGTTTCTTGGAAGGGGCTTCCTTAAGGTTACTTGATGTTTTTTTGATGATACAAACGGGCTACAATCAAATGAAATAAAACTTTATAGGGGATAAATCGATGGATCAAGATCCCTTTAACAATCTGAAATTTTGGTCAATAAGTATAAAACAAACACGAGAAAGATCAATGATTGTTAAGTTCAAGCGTATGCTCTTATTTTCCACCCAATATACCTATCACATTTGCTTCTGATAGTCAAGGGGCGCGGCCAAATGCAGCCCCATAGCAGCTATCTTAGCAAGCTGTTTATACATTTTTAGCCTCAACTCAATTACGTAGCCAAATTGATTCAACCTTTTCAAAAACGGTTTGGTGTATTTCCAATAACCATAGATATTATGTATATATCTATCTCCATTAATTCTTAAAATGGATTAAAATTAACATAGCCCATTACGCTAGGGATATACATTGAAGTTTCTACTCCCATGCGTTTAGTGGCAAAACCACCAGTATTCGCAGCCGCCGGGGCCAACTCACATGTGGCCTATTCAAATTCAAGAAACCGGCAAACTGCTGGTGTATATAGTCACCGCATGAGTCACAAGTCACAACCAGATCTAAGTTCCCACAGCCATACAACCATGTTCCGTGCGCATGCTCTGTAAAAGTGCCTCCATTGAGATCTAAATGCTTTGGTTTGAGGTCCGCAATGATTTATGTGGAAATGGGGGATTTTCTCGTCGAGCTCCAAAGTCCGGCGGCAGCAACATCCAACGAGATGTGTTATTGTCCAGACAGATAAAAGATTTTTCCTCTGCGTTCAAATTGAATGCCACCACCTCCGATTCGAGTCGGTCATCGTTGTCTTTGAAGCAGTATTTCAATTTCGATAGTTGTATACGACTATTGCCAATCCACGATTTTGCATATCTCCAATTTAACTTAAGAGGTTTAATTTTATTTGCCTGCTTTCGGTCTTGTGTTGCTTCGTTTTTTATTTTGTATTTTTATTTGTCGAATGCATATTGGAAGCCATTGGAAATTGATCTTATTAATAAAGTAAAAAAGGAGTACATTCGCGAGAGGATATTTTGTGCAATAAGCACTCACAAAGTGAATGTCCTGATGTTGTTGTTGCTGTTGTTGTTTTGATGCAGATTAAGAGCTGGTTTAAATTTCTTTTTTAGTGGATCCGGGCTCGTAGGTTTGCTATGATTATGGTGAAACAAAAATTATAGATGAAATAGATCGATTATAATTTTATAATTGTGCGTTGAAAATGAAATCGGAGATGTTTTATTTCATTTTTTTTGGTATTCAATCAAGCGGATGATGTTGATTATGTTGTATGCTACTTTAGTTCGTCGTCATATCTTCTTGACGTATCGTTTGCACAAATTAAAAAGAATTATAAAATAAGATTTTTTTTTCGCAAAACAATGGAGGATGCCATCTACTATTAATTTAGCCAGAATATGATGTCAAAGTCGTGATCGGGGACTTAAATGTTAAAGTCCGAAGCGAAATCATCTAGAGTGGGTAGTCGGTAAGCATAGCAGATAACGGCTACCGACTAATGGATATAACAACAGCTTGTAGTGCGACGATTAATATGTTTCTCAGTCTAAGGATCCACACAACAATCTGGCACTTCTCAGATGTTATAACCGCAAAACAAATTGCCCATATGCTAATCGATGCAAACATGCATCGAAACATCTTAGTCCACATTCCGAGGGATTAAATTCAGAACTTGACTGTCCTAAGAGAAGAATCTGCGATCTTCCCAGAAAAAATAAATTCTAATGTGCTTTTACTTACCATACCACAGACGCCAATAACCCGATATCGCAATATCAGTAAAGAGGAAGCCGAAGCTACCGTAACCCAGAAAAGAGCCCATTTTAATGGTGTAATGAATACACTAGATACAGGTGACAGAAGATGCACATACAAACAAGGGCAGCTAGGGTAGAGTATCTAGCTTGAAGAAGAGATGGAAGAAGACAATGCGTAGACGGTCTCCCAGTTCAAGGTTATAAAAGAGTCTCACGATCGAAGCCACTGTGCATAAAATTCAGAGGTTATATTTTGGTGGCGCGCATGCTTCAAATCATCAACCTTGGATGAGCGGAGAAAATCATGAACATTCCGCATCAGCTTGATATGTCCTAACTAGAACAAAGGCGATCAGTTAGTGTAGTTTAGTTAAGGCTTTTGTTTCATAAAAGGGAAGGAAAATACATAAGCTTACATAGTATCTAGGTCTACCAGATTAACAATAAGGCTCCCTACATACGGTATTTAATTACATAATAAATAAACTTTGAATATACGAGTAAATGCATGTAGAATTTTTTTTTTTTTTTTTATAATTTGCTTACGCTAAAGGGATTTTTTTTCTGTTGTTACAGTACCCTTATAATGCTAAGAACACAGTGTAAGCTACTTGGTATTAAAAAGAATAGAGAGATAGGAAAGGAGTGTTTGGGTGCAGTTGTAGGGTTTTTCTCCACGGGTGGTGGTTACTTAGGGAGATTACGATTTCATGTATTCGGTATAAAGTAATGGACTTGGCCGGGATTCGAACGCACGACCTTCCATTGCGTAAGCGAATACACTACTACTGCACCATTGCCACCCGCAATGTAATACTCGAATACCCGAATGTAAATACTCGTATAGCAAATCTGGCAATTCTAACATTTCTATTTTAAAAACTTTCCTCAATAATACGTTTTCTGTACAGCAAAGCATTCGTGGTGAAAATATACAACGCATTCCAATTCAATTTAAATTTCCATTTAAAATGCCCAACGTTCTCTCTTCATCCAACACGGTTGTATTCAAGTAATTAAAACAGTAGTAGACTAATTTTGTTACTTGAATTGCTCTTTAAAAAGTGAGTTTGATCTCGTAGATCCTATCTGAGTGGCGAGTAGTACCTTCAATGTTGGGAACTCCATGCATGGTTTACGTGTATCTGGTATTTGTATCGTCCTGTAGCCTGATCCAATGGTGATCATATATATTTCAAGAACTATTTAGGCATAATTCCTGCTTAATGAAGGTATCAAACCGTTCTGAAACAAACTAATGTAACCAATGTAGCTTTTGACCCTGCAGATTGAAACTAGCCCAATTTTCCCACTACGGCAAAACCAACTATTCATCGTCTATGCATTTTAAGAACAGATCCTCCGAAGTAATTCAAATTTGCACCGGATTTTGGCAAGCTGATGTCGTGTTACTTCTCTAATCTTGTGCTGCAGTCGATAATGCGCAGGGTAGGTGTTAACCGGGCAACTTCTGCGGTATTGTGTGGTAATGTATTTGAATTGGGTCATCCGAGACAACAATCACTTAGACCAAATGGTCCATTGTACTTTAGCACAGCTTATCATTCGATGTACTTACAAGCAAAAGTAATAATTGTTCGAGTCAGTAGAAGTGTTTACCCAGACTCCCCATCCTGGTTACATTCCATTCACAGATTTTTTTTTTTTTTTTTTTATAATTTGCGGGCGCTAAAGGGATTTCTTTTTTCTGTAGTGACACAGTACCCTTATAATGGTAAAACCACAGCGCAGGCATTTAGTTTGTTGCGCAAGTAGCTCCCAGCAATACATTGCCTATTTTTGGGTGCTACTTACTGAAAGAATAGAAGGATAGGAAAGAAGTTTGGTGCGATGGGATTTTGTTTTCTCAACAGGTGGCGCCTAAATTGCTTTAGAGAGATCAGTTTTTGTTGTGTGTATTCAATTTATAAAAATCATGGCCCTGGTCGGGATTCGAACGCACGACCTGCCAATCACTTTAGTGAATACACTACCATCGCACCATTGCCACCTGCATTGCCAGATGAAATGCGATGCCGGTTCATCCAATTTCAGGCAGCACCTATAATGAGCATCTAACTCTGATTATATTTTTAGATGCTTGTTGAGAGAACTGAGACCAGTAACGAGACCAATTAAGAATAGCAAGTAATTTCTTTTCAACTCGAGCAGATACTTTGTTTGTGATTTAAGTTCATGCCAATATTTCCTATTTTGTAGACGCAGTCTTAGTTATTTTACGTTTGTGAACAGATGAGCAGCATAACAAAAACGAATGGGGTACGCGGATGATATTGACTTCATCGGCCGTTGCCAGCGGTTTTCACTGCGATTAAGGGCAGGCGAAATTCTTGAAGTTTCCTAGAACAAAATTAAGTACATGGTTTCAAAACTCACCGTTGATAGAAACAATTTCAAGGTAGCTAAAAAGTTCATCTATGACAACCTAGTGTAGATTTGATAAATATTTCTTCTGGGAAACCGCTGCTTATGGGGTATAGCAAATCAGTTCGAAACGCCTAACTTGAAGGACAAAACGGTAGTTCTGCTTTATGGTACCGAGAGCTGGGCGATAGGCAGGAAGTGAGAGTTGGTACCTGTGTCCTTCGAAAGAAAAATTCTTTGTCGGATTGGCACTGTGCCGCCTGCAAGGAACACGAATAGAGGAGAAGATACAAATGCAAACCAACTCTATTAGCTGAACAAAGATGTAAGATGTACAGTATTCTCCGTTTACTTGTATTAACTTTTGTCCAACGAAACCCTGCACGTTTGCATCTGCATTGAAATAAATTTTAGTTATCATTTTCTTTATTAAAAATCAATTAAGCGAGCAATAATTAAGTAGGGAATTCCGTAGTCCCAAAAGTTAAAACACGGCAACTAAATTAGCTCTTGCATATCTAGCCAATGGACAGTAATGGTCCAGCCAAGAGGATCTTCGATTTCCGATTCCAGGTTCGAGTCTTCAAGCAACAACAAAGCTCTATTTACAAACCAAGCCATTACGAATGCCAGAGCGCTTCATCTGTACAACAGGAAGCAGCGTCCGGTATCGCAGGTGATGAAAGACTTAACTTAAGTATCTCTGGCAGATACCCTTCACGGTTTATGAACCTGTTTAGTAAGAAAGTAAGAATAATTTTGACCATGTTGCAATAGTTGACTATTGACACTACAAAATCGTACAAAATTGACCTTCACTATTTTTCAACGAGTTTAATTAATGTCTTAAGATATTGCAAGAAGAAGGTAATTTATTATCATAACTCGCCTTTAATTTCATAATTGTTATTTCCATTTTTGAGAATGCACTCGCCTTATCTTTCAAGGTTTTCTTCAAAACCCCTTCTCTTTGAAAGAGAAAGAGAATTCTTAAAATGTTTGCATTCAACCACATCTTGTTCTAAAACAAGTCAAAACACCAACGCCTACTTGTATTGTTTGCAAATGATTTTTTGTTTGTATTTTTATTTTCCAATTATTTATTACTCATTGTGTTTGTTAATCTTCCTTAACACTTTTTATTATGATTAGTTATAAAACCGAGTTGAAATCTCGAGAATATAATAAAAATGTTTGTAGTCGCGGAAAATTAAATAACATTTCTGGAGAACACTGTTGGCGAGATTTATGACAGGGAGGTCTTCTGAGGTCTGTTTATTCTCTTAATTGTATTTTGCACAGATATAGTGAACATATACAATACATGTATTTCCATTTATTGATTATCTTTGAGTAAATATTGTTTTTTCATTTAATTTAATGCCTGCCAGTCATTTTACAATCAGGAAATTTAAAAACTCGTTTCATTCGAGTGCTAATGTTCAGCAATTAAAATAAAGAACTAATTTTAGATAAAAGTGATAGATCGCATTATTCATGGTCATAGGTAATTTAAAAAAAAAATATTTGATTGTTTTTTGTACGAAAACTCAGTTTTTTAACTTTTACCTCAACATATTTTTGCGTTTAAGAAAAGATGAACTTGGAAAGGCGGTTAGATTCGGATGATTCTAACAGACGAGATAGCCTCTTGAGTTCAGGAAACCATTAGCAGACATCAGGTCACCTTTGCTGATGTATTATATAGAATAAAAGGACTATGAAGTGACCAGTACGGTTTGGTCGCAAATAAATCATATAAATCATATGAAGCGACGTACGTTCTTGAATTGGACTCTGGAAATGATGAAAGAAAATGAAGATTTTCATCGCAAAATCATCTTCAGCGATGAAGCGCACTATTAATTAAAATTCATTTCGGTATAAGCTGAACGCAACTTCATTTTTATATGCTTGCTCCCGGTCTACATGCGGGTGGCGTCAATTAGCCGTTTTTTCGTCGATGAAAATGACCGTCACGTTACGTTAAATGGTGTTCGCTACAGAGACATGTTGGAACGTTATTTCTTTGAGCAATTGCATGAGTTGTATATTGGTGATATGTGGCTCCAACAAGACGGTGCCACAAGCTACACAGCAGGTGCAACAATCGAGTTATTGAATCTATGCCAACAAGCTGGCGACGATAGAGGAGCTCAGAGCCAATATTGAAAGAGAAATAGCGGCCTCGGTCGAAATGTGCGGCCGAGTCCTCGAAAATTGCGTTCAAGGTATCGACCGCTGCATACGTTCACGTGGTCGTCATATGAACGAAGTCGAATTCCATTCATAAATGTTTTGACAGTAATTCAAGCCAATAACGTTTTTTTAGATATCTCAAGTAATTTTATTTAAAAAAGAAGTGCTCAAGTCCTTAATGAAAGACCCTTTATTTGCCCATATTAGAATGGATAATTATGTTTAATTCTGATAGGTGGCGCTGTATTTCCACTTTTGTATTTGTTTATTCGATTTCGTTGTTGACAACTGAGTAAAATAGTTGCATGTAGTTTAACCGTGCGCATAAACAAACTGATTGAATGAAAATAAAAATCGAAGTTTCTTTTTTTTGTGTTGATGTTTGATTCGAAAAAGTAAGCCGACATAGGCGCTGCGCCGGTTGTGTTGCGGGCTAAGCTAAGGAGAAAAATGTGAAATCTCCTAAGCCGCCGAACCGATCGAGCTCAGATCAGGCAATCTTTGGTATCGACCTGAAAGGGTTTATGTGATTTTTTTCAAAATAGGTCCACCAAGTTTGCTTTGCAATTTTGTTTCTTACTTTAAAAGACATGTATTTCTTTTTGTTAGGCACCGCAACACACGCCGGGTAGATAACAGCTTGGGCCCGGGCAGGCCGAGTGGGTACAGCTAGTAGTTAAATATATTGACAACGAATTGGGATATGTCCAAATTCAAACAGTTAAGTTCCTGGCTTGATGCAGTTTCCTTACAACTTTTAATAGGCACTGGCCTTATCATGCATTTTATTCACTGATATACAATTCAGCTGTTATTCATTTGATCCCACGTTGATAAAAATCTTGTGTTTCCTAGATCTACTTAAAACTTTTCATTTTACCTTAATTGCTTATCGTTTCGAGCACCTTATTGTTTGCAATCAATTACAGATTGTTTACCTGTTGTTCAAATGATTATCTTATAGCTGCCTGCACATATGTACATATTTATGCAACTTTGAACTGAATGCCAGTCGATTTAGGTCTCTTTCTTCCCAAGTGTTGTTTTGAGTCTCATTTTCGAAAAAAATGTAACAGCAGCGTAATAATACCATTCCGTGATTAAAAGCGAAATACGAATCTTTTTACACGCACATTATATGTTGTATCTATACTTCTAATCTACTCGTTCGCATATTTCAAAATTTCTTATAATAAGACTCTCGCGTATATGATTCAATAATTATTTAGAACACAACATCAAGCGCAGCGTGCAACTGTGTAAAATAAAAAATAAAATGACGTAACTTAGGCTTGCGTCATGGTTCATGAAATCATTACAATTTCATGAACAATTTTATGAAAAGAAAAAAACAATAATAAAAATAAATAGAAAAAAAACAGAAGAACTAAATCCAATGTTATAGTATAAAACGTGACGGTCTGCAATGTAACGACGCCGCCGTCGCAACCGACCGAAGCGACACCGTCTGTTCTTCAGGGAACACGCGTATAATTCAATACTCTTAGTAATGTTTCTTCTTTCTGTAATTTTTTGTTTTGGTTTAGTTTCTTCCACTTTAATAATTGTTACTGCATATTGCGCCAAAGCCTGCAACATGAGAAACGTTGCGCGACGATGGCCCTCATACATATATGGCTTTGCACTCGGATCCCAAGCTTAGTTTTTACTGTGATAATTTTTCTTTTACACTAATGAGGAGGAAGCTAAGCCCACTAGAAAAGTCTGACTACACTTTGTCTTTTGTTAATTTTATTTAAGACTCCTTGGGGGAACCAGTATGGGCAAGTGGACACTGAATTGAGTCATAGACGGATTACAAATGTTTTCATTACGCGAATGACTTCATTGAAGGTGAAATAAAGTCAACACATTATCGACTGTCAATTCAAGTAAGTGTAGGTTGAAGATTTATTTTTCGTAATCATACAGCGTTGCCATTTTGGTCCAATTGTAAACCGTTCATTTGGTACAAATATATATGTAAACAACTTTTAAAGTGGTCGAGTTGTCGGCATTCCTATAAAAAAATATAATTACGTACATACCTAAGGAAAACAATTAAAAATATGCATATTTGCAGAGGTGGGCAATTGTTGAGTCAGCTACCGCACCCTCGACTTAAAGGTTTAACCTAAAAACTATGACGGAATGTTGCTTTGTTTTATGTTATCTGTATCTCACTATTTTCAGTTTTATTATTTCGCTTTTCTACTGGGTAAAACAAATTTTCTGCAACAGTCATGTCTAAGAATTATCAGCTAGACCGAAATATAAACGTATACAAAAATCAGAACAAATTCTTTCTATGTTGTTTACATGCCATGTCCTGTCCATTTATGTATGTATGCCAATTTAAAGGTATACAAGAAATGTATGTAGCATACTAAAATTTAAAAAAAAATTTCAAAAAAAACCTTGTTCCTTGAAATCCAGGCCTTGATTTTGCATGTATTTTTATCCAATCACTATAGGAACTCTTAAAATAAGGTGGCCACCAACGACGGTTGTAGCAATATAGAGGGGCATTTAAGGATTCAAAAGTCTATTGAATGTATGGGTGAGGCCTCTAAAGGAACTACAGGACAACCGATGACTGATGCACCAGAGAAAATCTCTTCATCAATCGCAGTAAGGCTTTCATAGTTCCTTTTACTAAGCGAAGATATTTAATTTAACTTAACGATCAGGTCAAGTACTCCGAGGAAGTCAAATAACTTGGAGTAACCCTAGACAAAAGTCTAACTTCAACCCCCACATAAACCATAAAATTACAAAAGCAACCAGAGTTTTATGGCCTACTGCCGATATGGTAGAAGATTCAAAGTTGGATCTATGCAATGATGATCAGGACCGTGTAAAAGTATGTGCTTCTATAGTATGGTGGACTTAAGCCATAGAAAAGATCGCAATCGTAAAGCTGAAAAAGGTACAACGGCTTACATGCTTCGGCATCATGTTATGCAATTCATTTTTGAATTTATCTCTGGAGGATGTCAGAGTTAAGTTCATTTAAACTCGTTAACCGACCTTGAAATTGGTTAGTTATTGCCGTAATTACTTCTGTGCCTAGGCTGAAAAAGAAGGTGTCTTTCTCTCAGTGGTCTTGTTGGAGCCTATATGCAAAGTAAGGAGAGCAAGGTAGGACACTTAATGTGGTAACATAAAATGGCTCGCACACAAACAATGGGATTTAAGAAACTGCAAACCCAAAAGATTTAGCTTGGGTAGAGAATTATGACGAACATTCCAAAATTATTTGGCGTCGGTTCCAGATGATATCTGCATATTCAAGGATTGATCTTACTAAGGTGGTATATATGGAAACAAGGGTTAAGGGGTCAGAAAACTCATTGGAATTTTAATAAAACCTAACATACAGTTAGCTTCGGCGACAATAGCATCAATATGTGGAGCAAATGAAAACTAGATTCAAAGGTGACACTCAAGTCCTTCACTTTATCAGTTCTCAGAAGAGGAATGCCCTCTAGAGAATATTCAAACTTGTACGGAAAATGTTTCCTAGAGAGAGAAATTATGAAGCATTTTTTAACGTTAAGGTTAAAGCAATTTAACCTGCCCCAACGAGATAAATAATTATCGAGTTCCATTTGAAGTTTGACGCAGTCACACATTTATTTTAAAAAATAATTTGACGTCAACAGCTATGCGAGATATTGGTTGAAATAAATAGGGTCAACAAATATCATCAATAAATAGAACAAAAATCAGTGGGCCAAGATGAGTGCCCTGGGGCACACCGGAAATACATTTAATTGGCATTGAGGTATGTTCATAAATTCCGACTACAGATCCATTGAAGTTAGCTTGAACAGATACCAAAAATTTAAACCTAAGGAAACAATATATTGCAGCACACTGAATCAAAAGCCTTCCTAAAACCTTATAAATAGAATTCACCTGACTTTGGCGTTCAAGAGCATCAACCACAAAAGAAGAAACAAGCTAAATTAGTGATAGTAGATCTTCCTGAAATAAAACCATGTTGGGCACTTACATGTTTCTTTACAAGCAAATCCAGCTTGTTTTTTATAACCTTCAAAAAGTTTGGGAATAGCGGATAACTTACAAGTTCCTCTATAATCATCTACATTGTTTTTCGAGCCGGAAAATTGGGATCAAGAACGAAGATTTCATTCATCTAAAAATATTCCGGATGACAATTTGAAAATAAATAGCACGGCAGGCAAACAGAATAAGACCATCTTTTTAAGATTACGGCAGGAATATCATCAACACCAGGCTTTACATTCGGTTTAAGACCTTGCAATCCTTCTTAAAAATTAAAGAAACCTATCTGTATTGACCCTATATCCACAAGGTTTCGCTGTAAGTTCGAATAAGCCGACTCAAAAAACTGGGCCAAAAGCTCGAGAGTCTTATTAATATGAGTAGACTCTAGACTCTAGAAATTCATGGAATTCGGAAGCGATTTCCGTTTTGAATCAATAAAGGAACACAATCGTTTTGGGTCGTTCTTTTAATTATCCTCAACATTAATGATATAATTTTTTTTTTGCAAAGTTTACAAAATAGTGTTTCTTAAACTTAGCAAAGGATTTTTGTTGGTTTTTTATGTATTTCAGCTGCTTGTTACACCATGGCGGGTTATTGGTTCTATGTAGCACAAATAATGCGAACGCTCTTAATAAAATGCCCGTGAAATGATTAAAGTTATTCTTCAAATTTAAATTTCAAAATTCAGTATTCAATCAACAGTTTCAAGTTAATATTATCGAGCTCAATGAAATTGTTCTATAAAAAGTTAAATGATTTTGATGTAATTTAGTTCAATATATAATTTAATTCATCGTAATTCTTTATTATATTCACAAAAACACCTATTCTGAGACTGATTAAAATGCATATTTGTTCAATATCGATGATTCATTTACATGAAATTGAGGTCAAATCGGCGAACCCCACAGGCGGGCCAAGAGGGATGTATTAAAGTGGGAGGGCTATGATCACCTTAATGCTGATTACAGTCTCGCCGAAAAGGAAGAAGAAGAGTTATAAATGAACTAATAGCTATAAGTAGCCCACTTTCACGATCTTTAGCAGCAATACAACGATCCTTTCTAAAGACGATATATGAATTTCCGTTAAAAATGTCTGAATCAGAGATGTCAGTCCAAACCCAGGATTCTACAATAATTATGATATTAAAGTCGACATCGCTAAATGCAAGGTATAAAGTACAGCGTAATGAGATAAGTCTTCGTGACCACCCTGAACTATTGAACATGACTAAACTTTCGGAACTAAACATGAACTTCGCAGTCACAGACCACCTTTATAAGATGCTTTGCTTCAATAAACGGTTCTCCGGTCAGAGATGCCCCAAAAAAAGCATGTGTTGCCAATAACCCAGCCATAGCCACAACGGGATAAACTGGTATACGGATGGTTCTTAAATGAAATCGTGTGTAGGAGTTGGTGTATACCGACCAAACACTAACATCACAACACCTATGGGAAAAAAGCCCTGCTTTTTTCAATCACAGCTACACCCCATTCAAGAATGCGTCAACTATATTTATATATATGTGGTATTAAAGGCCCCAACAGCCATATATTCTTATTACTCAAGCAGCTGTAAAGCTCAAACACCATTGGCCCCAAATGAGTCATGCACTGTTTTAATACCCTTCAAACACTGGGCTTAATGAACAAGCCCAACCAAAGGTTTCAAAGGTTTCAGGCTCTAAGGGATTTGAAGTTAATAAACTATCCAGAAACGGCTCAGAAACTCCATTCAAAGCCCCCAACCTCTCTTTTGCAATCCTATATCGGCAATAATCGCAGCTATAATAAAAATCCGGAAACATATGAAATGCATCACTAATTGGGAGATCCACCCATTCATAGACAAATGAGCCATTCGGCTTTTTAACAGCAATACCAATAGATATCTAAATCAAAGTCGGCATGATATCCAAAACTTGTTAGCCTATCTTACTGGTTATGAAGGTGTTTTTTTACAATACCAGCTTAAAAACATAGGGACGGGCTACAGTCCGCTTGGGCGAACTGTTGTATACCCTATTCTTATTCCTATCCCTCATAAGTGGGCGTGACAAAAGTCTAAGTATGGTTGAATTGTTAAGAACGCTCTACATATTTTGTTATATAACATTTAAAGAATTTTTTCGAAAAAAAACGCTCTCTAGCTCAAACTTGAGTGTTTCAATAAAATTGTTTTATTTAATTGTGGGCGTGTGAGTAGGCGGATTTAAAAAAAATTAACACATGAGCATAAAGGGCCCCTAGAGAGGATATATTATAAATTTCAGCTCCCTAGCTCGAACTTTGGATTTTCAAAAAAAAAAAAAATTAATTGTGGGCGTGTCAGTAGGCGGATTTTGAAAATATTTACACATGAGTTTAAAGGGCCCCTAGAGAGTATATATTATAAATTTCAGCTAACTAGCTCAAATTTTGGTTTTTCAATAAAATTGTTTTATTTATTTGTGGGCGTGTCAGTGGGCGGATTTTGAAAATTTTATATCCTGAGCAGTTTTAGGAGTATATAAAAAATTTCAGCTTTCTAGCTCAAAATTCGATTTTTTCCAAAATTTAGTTTTTTTGAGTTTGTGGGCGTGTCTGTGGGCGGATTTCAAAAATTCGTAAACTTGATTATTTCGGGACCCTAGAGAGTATATGGTTAAAATTTCAGCTTTCTAGGCCCAGTTTAAAGGCCTAATTTTTGCCAACAGACGGACGGACGGACGGACGGACGGACATGGCTAGATCGACATTACTATCGATGCTGATCATAAATATAGTAACTTTTAGGGGTCTACAGGCAATATTAAGGTATGTTACAAACTATGCGTCAAAATTAATATACCCTTAGAATAGGGTATAAAAAATGAAAATAGTCGACTCTCCAGAGCACGGGATATATCCTGAAGAAGACGAAACAGCTAAACACATATATATGAATGTCCAACCCTCAATGAAACAATAATAAAAATGGTTGTTCTTCAAGAAAAAACTGAGTTCCGACGACATTAAAAAATCCTCTCTTGGTAAAATTATCTGCTTTAAAGGAAAACATAGTATATTTTCTGGCCCTTAGGGAACAAAAGAGGAAGAACATTTAAAGAAAACCCTTCGATATCAGTAGAGAACTTTTCACCCCCCCCCCCATATCCATTGCGCTGTTTATGGGATTAATTGCGAAATCGTAAGTAGATTCTATAAACAGTGCTATGCCTATGGGGGGCAGCATGCACCCCTGAAACCCCCCTGCTTGGGGTCACTGTTTGATTTGGAGTAGGGGCAAGGGCAAATTGTTGAAAACAGCACCAATGGAAAGAGAAATTGGCCTTATTGCGTAAGGCCTTATTTCACGGCACCAGTATAGTGGGACATAAGTCCCGAATTCATTTTTCGGGACTTATAACCCACTTAAGTGGGAAAAATGAATTCGCAACTTATGTCCCTGCGCCTACTGGTCCACCTGTTTCGTTCGCCGGTTCGACCTGAATAAACATCGACAGGCTCCCTGGTTTCAGATCACTATATCACTGAGGCTGGCGTTGTTCCATTAATGTGTTCCAGAAGTTTTTAGGGCTTCCTCTTTTCTACGATCATGATACATGAATGTTCTCATATTGATTATTATTTGATCGACATTTACGGCACTGTAGTGTCAACTCATGAATTTGCGTGTATACTTGCGCGACAGCTTTAAGATGTTAAATGTGTTGCTAGGCTCACCTGGATCTTAAATTTGTCTTTAGTGGCGTTTTTGGACAAGTGCTATTTTAATTTTTTCGGGCGAACTTTAAGTCTCTTCAAAGTAACTTTCATTGTCCATTTAAAAGAAATAGTGGTGACTGCAGTGCATGGGAAACTGTAAAACTTTCACTCAAAATCATTAGCTACGAGTCCCTTAGGTCTCAGATCTGTACATGTGTATGTATGTGCCTACACGCTAACCAAACAGATGAGCGCTGCTACCCGCCTTAGGGATACATCAACTAAAACGATTCCGATGAAGTTAGCAGAAATAATTTTTCAACTTCTGCCCGCAAGCAAGGCTTACCATTTTTGCTATTCCAATTTAGTATCTATTAGCATTTTCCTGTACCTCCTCATGGTGTGCATTATCTTCTTCTTGTATAACAACACTGTAAGCCATTTTGGGTACATTCACTCCAAACACCTTTCGCTAAACTGCTCCACCAAATCCAATGCATCACCAAGTGGCCAACACGTTGGACTGCCAAGCCTGATAGTGCTTGTTTTATTTTTCACTTTTTAATGTAAATTAAATAATTTTCAGAGCATGAACACAATAAAGTGCAGCAGTGGTAAGGGGTGCTGGTGGCGGGTTAGAGATCGGTTCGATGGACAGAGCGACGCTTGTTGCGTCTGTCTGTTTTTTTCATTATCGCGATACACAAAAAAAAAATTTTGTTTATTTTTCCCGCTCCCACGGAAATCCACAACAACAACCCCAGTGCGATATATTGAGAAAAAAAACTTTTTACATTATTAGGGGCCGGCAATTTAATGAACATAAATTTGTTGAAAGTGAAAATTATGCTAATTTGCGAGCTTATTAGGCTTCCCAAATTAATATTCTCGAAGCGCATTTCGAATCCAATTTGATTTTCAATGTATCTTCGTTGTAAGCTGCTTAATAAATTGCAGGTCACCGATGGAAGTACTGATATCCGGATGTTCTTCTTTATTTTTTGCGGAATTGTTTTGCCAGTGCTGCACAACCTCGTACATACTCACGAGAAACGGGGTCATACTGGAGTTTTGTGGGTGCAAATTAGATGTTTACTTTGTTTCGATTGTGGCGCAGCACAAGGCGTTTGAATGCAACAAATGCCACCAAGCGGAAAAGATTGAAGACCTCATGAGGAATTAAGAAGCCGTATCGAATATAAGAAGAAAAGATCGCAATCTGTATCCGACCTTATCGGTGCGCCATTTGGAAACCAAACAATAATAATTTATCGAAATAAAGTTTCTTTCGAATAGTTTACGGATATATGAGGTGAAAACGTTATTTATTTATTATTTGTAAGAGAAAGAATTCCCTAAATGAATTACGAGGAGACGCGGTCAGAGAGAATTGCCACAGAGGGCCTTTTTCCGGGCTAGCTAAGCACACATGGTATGAATGTACATCTATGTAATTTTCGACGATTGTTTTTGAGCCTAGATGCTTTTTTGTGGTTCCGCATCATCTGAAGACGATACGTTATAAACAACGGCGAGATGTGTGGTGACGACGTGTATACAATCGTGACGTATGTAGATGGGTGATGATGGCTATTTAATGTGATGAGCCGGTATTGCGATTGGCTGGTAAGTGAAACTTTCTTTCTAAATGGCCTGTGGCAAATAGCAATTTTGAATGGATTATAGTATTTATCTACAAAATTTTGGCTATTCACAAAAAGCTGATGAATGAACGTGTTCCAATGGACATAATTTGTTATAATTACGGTGCTATGATTTAACCAATTTAAAAAAGTTTATTGACCGCCTTTTAAAACAAGATATAAAAGAAATATGGTGCAAAATGACTGAAAAAATACATGCTCGATCGTTGGAATAACTCGATCAGACTCTGTGAAACCTATGCGGTTTTACGCCGCACCGTTCACCGATCTGTTCAAAGTCATCTTTGACCACATTTTGATTATCTCTGTCGCACTATATTTTGACTTTTAACCGCCTACGAAATTCGAAAAGACGTAAATAGCTTCCTTCTTGGAAACTATTAAATTCCTTAATTGTGAAATTCGATATGAAATCGTCGACTTCAAAAGTTTAAATTGCAATAGATTTTTTCTTCACTTCATAAAGGTTTATAAGAAACACAAGGAAAGACTTCAGTTCACTTGGGCAAACATTCCATATTCGTATCACCTCCAGAGTAGGCCTGGAATAGGGTTGAGAAAGTTTTATAAAAAAAGCAGGGAGTTTTTAGGAAGGACATTGTCTACATATATTGCTATTAATATTTTTTTAGGAATTAATCACAAAAAGCGCGCATAAAAAATGGTTGTGGCAAAAAACTTTGTATCGGCGAATTGGTAAGAAGGATGATGTCTATATTTATACGAAAAAACAACGTTTATGTCAAAAACGCCTCCACAAAGTAGGGGTGGCAAACATTTTTCCTTCTTCTTTCTTTACGGTGAAGTTATGACCAGGAGTAAATATATCATAAACGTCCCACTTTATTGCATTGCTACTGGTCTGGTTATTGTGTTCGCCGGTTTGACTTCAATGGATATTGTTAGGCGTCCCGGTTTCGGATAACTGCATTACTGAGGCAAACAAATGCTGTCGATGTTGCATTTGTGTGACCCAGGAGTTTTTAGGCCTGCCAATCTATTTTTACGATTTCGACACGTGGATATGTACCCATTATTCATTAGTGTTTGATCTTCCTTTTACGGCACCGGTGACCTCCAGTCGTGCCAACCCGTGGATTTGCATGCACACTTGCGGGACAGTTTTAAGTTTTAAAGATATTAAATGTGTCACTAAACTCGCATGAATGGTAAAATTGCTAAGATGTAATTTGTTCCTTTAGTCGCACGACAAGCGCGGTTTTTTTTTTGGGGGGTGCTACTATTGATATTCTCATTCCATCCCTACATGGGAGGCGTAGCAAAAAGCTTTGTTTGGGCGAATTGTTAAGAACAATAATGTAAATATATTTTGTTGTTACTGTTTTTTTTAAGTTTTTTAAGAATTTAAGCTAAAAAAGATTGTTTTTGTCAGTAAACGAGTATACGTTCCGAATTTTAGATCTCCAGCTCGAATTTATGGTGGGTTGGGACTGCCCGGGCAGACTCAATTTATGCCGCCCCTAGTCATTTTTTCACACACTAAAACAAAAAAAAACCGTTGTCTACGTATTCAACCAGTTATACCTTCACATATGTATGCCAATAAACCTGGTAAAATTTACTTTCCGATTTTCCAATCTCTAAACGGTTAAAAATTGCTTACCTCAGGATATCAAATAATAAACGGTAATACAAATTAAACTATAATGATCTAATTTAAAATTCTTTAGAAAAACCGGATTCGATTATTATTTGTAATTTTTTTTCCCTTTATTTATTTTTTTCTTTAGCTTTTGAAATTTTTTTAATTTAATTACATTAAATTATATTGCATTAATTAATTTTCTTAATTAATTACATTCAATTATTTTAGTTTAATAATTAATTAAATTCATTAAAAATAAATAAATAATTTCATAACTAAAATTAGTTTAAAAAAATAACTTTTAAATGAAAGGTTGAAAGTAGTTAATTTAGTTTTTAGTCAAAGGGAAACAAGTTATATAGGTAGGTACATACTGATTAATTTTTTATTTATTTACAAGAAACTTTTTTATTGATTTACAGAAAATTTCTTTAAAATGTTATTTTCCTACTTTTCATCAGGGCAAAATCTCTTATTATTCTTTCAGTATCGATGGTCTCTGTGATATGCTACTCTATGATACCCAGATTAGATACCCTTAAAGTGCTCATTGTGAACCTTAAATAATTTTGAATAAGCTTAAATTTTGAGAAACTCCTCTCCCAGCCGGCATTATTACTTATTGCAATTGCGAGAAAAAGACGAAGCATTATTGCTTTGTTAGGCAGACTAACTTCTAGTCTAAACTAGTTCATTTGTTTTGCCTGTAGAAGATATGATTGCTCTTAACCGTACGCGTTCGATCTCAAATTCATCCATATCAATGCCATCTTCATGAGGGGCAACATCTGAATTATGAATAGTTTTTATCTAAGAGTTGGCCTGGGGTGAGAAAATCGAGCTTTGTCGCCAAATTTCGTAGCTGTTGGAATCGTTGCTGTATTTCAGCACTGACACTGGCTGAGGAAGAAAATAATTCTCCCCGCAGTTCATTTTCATAGGTTAAAGTAGCATCTATATTTCCGTCACCAAAAATATGTATTTTTTTTTATTTTCCTGGGACGTTCCATTAAAATTCCAAGTTTTTCACATACATTTTTAGCATATGTAAAAGCACCGTCTACCAATTCATCTCGTTTTTCTATAAGGAAGATCTGTAGCAATCTCATATTTTCATCTATATTATTAGGCCACTTTCCCATATCATCTAAATTTTTAGCTGTTTCCAATGCCTTATCGGTCTCATTGTCAATGTGTTCAATGTCAGAATCAGAGATAGAGCCGGAGTCGGAACCAAAACTATATAACAATATATATTTGAACATGCCGTTACAGATTGAGAAGTTGTAGGAATCTGTTAAGGTACAGCAGCATTTGTATTTACAATAGAAGGACAAGGACGTGAAGCTGAAGGTGACATATTTGAAGTATTAACTTCAGGTAACAGAATATCTTTTTTGAGTTCTCGTACTACTTTAAAATCTGAATTGTCAACAGTCAAAATATCTGTTGGAGATTTTTATTCGAAATTAATGTAGGTACATTGGTTCCGGTTAATAATAAATCTTGGCTCCATCCACAGTAACTGCATTTCCATTTTCATCTTTGAAGAAAATTGGACCCATTATGAAATACAGTAACTTTTTTCGGTTTGTGCGAAAAAAGTGATTGAAAATGTTGGTAAGAGGTTGACAGTCTGCTGAGCAAGAAGAGGAGGTCACTTGGACGACATTCTTTTTCATTATTAACCGGAACCAATGTTCATTAATTTCCAATAAAAATAAATACAGATTTCACACAATTTATATCTTTCATTCAAAATCTAAAATGATACCTCAAATTTGAACACCCTTTATTAAATACCTCTAATACTCTAATAAAAGAAAACATAAAATAACTTATTCGCACGAACTCCACTTCAGGCTGCAGCTATACACCGCTTACAGTTGCATACGCAACGCATACACACAGACACAACTGCTAGCGAGAAAAGAGAAAAAGAGTATTTTCGAATGCTGAGGTTGTGTATGTCCATATTGCGTGCACTCTGTTATAATTTGTGTGTGCTGTAAAGGGTTGTCATTTCTGATTCTGATAAAATGTAGTTGCATATTTGCACTATGACATGAATAATGCTGGTAAACTTAGTAAATAAATTCGTTAAACCACACGCTACGCCAATGTGACGTCGGGCAGACGGACGGGCGGGCATGGCTAGTTCGACATATTCGATGCTGATCACAAATGTATTAACTTTTAGGAGGCTACCAGCAATATTAAGGCATATTTTAAAAGATGACTCAAAATCAATATACCCTTAAGACAGGGTATAAAAAAGTTCAAATATTACTCCTTGCGAGAGTGCGAAATAAATTAAACCTTGCGAGTATGTAGGAGGAAAATGAAAATATTTTGGCTATGGCTTTTGGTATAACAACAATATAGCGGCACATGCCAGTGACGTTCTTGGCTAAGAACCTTAATATATCGCAACATCGCAGATATGCTCCTATTTAAAATGAGGTTCAGGATGCCTTAGGAGAGTATTAGATATATACTATGAGCCATAGTTGTTTTATTAATACGACTAAATTCAAGGATTCACTAAACGACACAAAATACTTTTTTTACTTAAAATAATAATAGAGCTTCAATATTTCTCAACCTCTATGAAGTTGGAAAATACCTATCCCAGGCTTTGCCAAGGGATTAAGCTCTGTTGTGATATGTGTATTATTCAAATTTAAATCTGCAAAGCCTTATGGGCTTGTCTGCAGAAGATTATTTCTACAAGGATATTATTTTTTTGTTTTTTTTGAGTTCGTATAGCATTTCTAATTCAGGTTTTTGTTTTTTTGGATTGAGTATTTTTGCATTAAAACTGTTCACTATTTTGATAAAACTGTTTAACTTTTTTCAAAAAAATTGGTTTTTCGCAGTTGCGAAAATTCACGGGTAATTCATTAAATATTGTGGGAATCGCTACATCATATTTTCGTGGTCCGTACTCGTTACAGTATCTCGGAATAACATATCTGTCTTGGTACCTTCTTCTTGTGCTGACAGTTTACTGTGTTGGTATCTTGCAGGTGGTTTCATCTTCGAACTGTGATACTACCTCCAGCTTATGTAGTCTTTCTATGTTAAGTAGTCTCGTCCTGCTATCGATTTGATGCCAATCAATATCATGCATGCGTAGCTTTGATCGATACACCATTTTTTGTATCCTTATAACCGTTGCTTTTAGATTTTGTTGTTGTGGTGCATTTCCCCACGCTAAAATGCCGTATCTCAAGTGCGATTCAACCAGCCCAAAGAAGCATTGTCGGAGAACATCTGGTGTGCATAAGTAGCTGAGATGAAATAGTGCATATGCTGATTGCCGAAGTTTAATTGTAAGAGCATGCAAGTGTTGGCTCCATTTCAGGTTATAGTCAACGATTACACCAAGGTATTTGTATGTTGATACATTCTCGATTGTTGTTGAGCAGTTATCCTCATTTTGTAATTTTGATTGATTTCCTGCTATGTGTAGACATTCATCGGAGTGCATTTTAATGGTGATTTTATATTTTAATACATGTGGTGGTCGTATGTGCATAACTTTTGTTTTTTGTGCATTCATGATCAGTCCATGGTCATGACACCATGCTAGGATTGCGTTAAAGTCATTTCGCCTCATTTTTTCCGCTGCTTCCAGGTTTTTATGGCTAACTACAATGGCTGTGTCATCTGCACATGCATAACCGGTGCTATGTTTCAGAATTGATAGCAAGTCATTCACATATATTATAAAAAGGAGAGGGCCTAACTTGGATCCTTGTGGTACTCCGTATTTCGCATTCTCATCTTCACTGAAGTATTCTCTGATTCGAAGTTTGTACTTCCTTTCTTTTAAATGGTTTTCAAACCATGTTAGGATAGGTCCCCTTACTCCAACCTTTTCTAATTGCTTCAAAATATTTTTGTGGCATAATGTATCAAACGCCTTCTTAAAATCAATGAAGAGTGCAATTACATTGTGATTTTTTCAAGGCTGAAATTGATTCTGTTTGTGAAATATCCGAGTAGTCGATTAATGCTTTTCTTTTTCCTGAAACCAAATTGATTTTTTTCTAGGATCTTATATTTTTCAACGTATTCATATAACCTTTTGGCAACAACTTCTTCTAGAATCTTATCTACGGTTGAAAGGATGCATATAGGCCTATAATTCGAAATTTAATTTTTCTTTCCACTCTTATAGATTGGTCGAGCGATTGATGTTTTCAGCATTGTTGGCTGTAGATTGCTCTAAGCTCATCTTTACTATTCTCGTTATGATTGGAGCCATAACCATCGAGCATTTTTTAAGATCTTTAGGTCTTATCCCGCCGACTTATTTTCATCTAATGAGTTTATAATGTTCTGTATTTCTCTGTCAGTGACTTCCTCCAAATACATTGACCGCTGAACACTATTTGATGGACCATTATAACATTTATATTCGCATTTGTGAATCGTATTGTCTATTTCGAGTGATATTTGTTTTGCAAATTTGTTTGCCAAGTTACCAAAGTTTTTCTCGCTTGCAAAGTTTTTAGATAAAATATCATCTAAATTGGCGGATTTTCTACCTAATACTGCGTTGACGATTTTCCAGGTTTCTTTCGGATTATTGCTCGCTCGGTGAAATTGCTCTTTAAAAAAGTTAGACTTTGTCGTGATAATTTTTTTATTTAAATCGTTTAGAAATTTCTTAAATTCTCTTTCATACAATATATTTCTTCTACCTCCTGTACAATCGATTTCTTTCCAAACATGCGTTTCTAATTTCATATGTCATCCAGTTATGCTCATTCTTTCTTATTTTGATTTTATTTGTAATGACTTGAAGATGTCATGATATTTATAAAAGTATTTCTGAAATGTTCATAGAGTTCGTTGACTTCAGTGATTTGATGCATCTGTTCCCAATTGTACTCGTTTAATTTTCTTGTGAGATCACTTCTAACGACATAGTCTTGTTTTTCATTTTTTGTAATTTCATCCGTATTATTGCATAAAAGTGCACAGTACAGGCCATAATGATCCGATACATTTATTTCAGCAACTCCAGACCTAATTTTATTTCTTGCTCGTACCATACAATGAGAGTTTTACTATTTCTAGCCACTTCCACTCTCGTTACTGAGTGTATTGTATTTAAAAGACCTCTCGATGATATCATAGAAAGATAGTTGCTTACAACAGGATCATGCAAGTTGTTAATATTTATATTTACATCTCCTATTAACAGTAATGCATTTTTCTTGTCGATCTCATCTATGTGGTCACTTAATTCAGCAATGAAGTGATTTGCGTTCAGTATTGGTGGTCTATAGACTGTGAGTAATGTAGCTTCGATATTTCCTTCTCGCACGTTCAAAACTACGGATTCAAAGGATATTGATTCTCTTTCGATTCTCTCATATAAAATATCATCTCTTAAAAATACTGAAATACCTCCTCCTCTTCTATTAGATCTATTATACGATTCGTTGTGAAACCCATTAATTTTGTAAAATTCATTTTCTTCTTTTTTTATGTTTATTTCTGACAAAATGATTACATCAACTGCTTGTAAGAATTCATATATATTTATCATAAAGTCATTCCAATTCGTTTTAATAGACTGTATATTTAAAAAAAAGACTGCCAATCCATTTACTTTTTTAATATAATTTTTCATATCATTATACTCGTAAGTTTCCAATTTTGCAAAGCTAATATTTGATCCTTTATTTATTTCGTTTTCCATTATGTGTATGTTAAATCTTTGTCGCATTGTTTACATTTTCCAATAAATTGGTTATGTTACCTTATCGAGATCCGTTGTGAACTCTATCTCCACCACTTTCTCTCCCTCGTTCTTTCTTGCGAGCACTTTGTTGTTTCTAAACCACACATACTTCCAGTTTACTTCCCTTGCTTTTGATTTTGTTAGCCATAGTAGTTTCTTGAATTGTGGGGTCAGCTGACTGTTTATATATATTATTTGATTTGAGTGCATTGAATCTTTCTCTCTGTTTACCTTTTGACGCATCTCTCCATATGTTAATTTTTTTTATTTTTTGCTTTTTCGAGAAATGCCGTTTTTGTTTGTTTGCGTGCGAAGCTTATTGTGAGATTTCGCAATTGTTTGTTAGCCCTGTCTGTGTATGCGTACATTTCTTCAATATCGCTCTCATTTATTTTCATTTCTAGGGCTTCACCAATTGCACTAACAATTTCAAATGCGTTATCAGTTGCTTTCGTGGGAATGTTCTTTATCTCTATATTTTTTTCGATTTGCTTTTGTTCCATTGTATTTATTTTTGATTGAAGACTTGCTATTTGCGAGTCTTTCATTTCGTTTTGTTTTTTGTATTCGCATAATTCTTTCATTAAATTTTGGATCAGTTGATTATTTTTGGAAGGTGCATTATTTAACTCATCATACTTTGTACTGGTGAACTCTACAGTTTTTGAGTATTCTCTGAGCATTTCTTTTATTTCCTTCAGCTCGTTTTTTATGCATTGTTGATTTGGGTCGTTGATGGTGTGCGGTGCTGTGGAAAAGGCATTTTTGCAACTTTTGTCAGCTGTTAGTTGTCTCGGAGAATCAGCTGATCTTGATCTTTTTGATTGTTGCATTTCTTCTTGTTGTACCTGCCGTACTTTCTCCTTTCACCTGCAGAATGTACATGTACACTCCCAAGTTTTTCTCGCTGCAGCTGACCATTTTCTCCGCGTACTCAATGCAACAGAAGAGAATTCAGCATGGTAGCACCCTTTACACTTTGCGCACGTTATGTACTCCCCATCCATAGACAATGGGTCTTCACAACATGGTCATTTTGGTGATAACAAGATCTATCAGAGTTATGAATTTGGTTTAAGACATGGTGTGTAAATTCAGCTATATCAGAATTAAATGGATGATAACCCTTCCACCCTTACATTGGCGGGACTCCCTGTTTCGGTTCACATTAAAACTGAGGGCATTCAAATGCTAATGGTGTTGCATTTGTGTGATCCAGTAGTATTTAGGTCTGTCTATGTTTTTTTCCGATTTCGACACGTGTATTTGGAAAACCTCAATTTACATCAAACTACTTGGAAGCAATGCACTTCTGCATTCCGATTCCTTCATTTACCATCCTTAAGATTATTTTATCTACAGTATCCGTCGCTTAGAACACCGCGATTGCTGCGGTTGGACATATTATATTACATGCATTTCAGAGTTTGCATTTCGCACTTGTTGAGAACCTCTTTTGATGTGGCCAGACTTGTTCTTTTCGCTTTATGCTTCCGCTCGATATCCCATCATTGGTCTTATTATTGCCTTGTACGCCTATCACGGGATGCTAGTACAACATACCCATTTCTTGCACACTAGGCTCTTAAATATATCATGAGAACACGGGTGGCCTCCTTTGATAATTTTGTCCATATGTTTTTGCCAGATGTGCTTACTGTCCAGCTATAATCGAAGATTCATTGACTGTTATCAGTGTCGTGCCTGACAGGTGGGTTGTTTTAACTCTTTGAAGTTTTCTCTCTATCATTGTGGACGGTAATATCGTTGTTTTTACCGGATTGACGTTGACTCCGGACATGTTAACCAATCGTTCTCTTAAATGTTTTATTATAATAAACTGCTCGACATGGTTCCATGATTAACCATTATTAGATACTACACATTCTTTATAAGATACATTTATTTCTTCTACAAGCATCATTTCAAACTGATTTGTTTAGTTGTGTCTTTCTTTTTAATTTTGAAGAATTTTGCACGTCACGGCTGATTGAAATACTTCCGGGTTTTACGGTGGCTGGCGAATTCTTTGTTAGGTGCGTCTGTATGGCACATTTTTCAGCACCAATGCATTGTTTAGAATTAGTAATTTTATTTGTACAATGTGCTAGAATTTTTTGTTAAGCTACAAAAGACGCGACTTTATTTGTGAAATAAACCCAAACAATCATCCGCTGTATTGTTCTTCCCCGTTTAGCCGTGTTTTCGTTGCCAATTAATCGTTAGACAATTGCTTTGCATTTACAAAAAAAAACGTAAACTTACTTCTTCATATCCATGAGTTTGTAGTGACAATCTCCTCCAATGAATTCGCAAATAAATCTGCTAAATTAACTATCGTTTGCGAAACTGTTCTCCTTATTTATGCAAACAGCAACAAGGTCAAACAAGAGTCCATTAAAGCGATATTTGCCAATTAGTGAGTCAAAGGTTTGGAGTTAGTTTTTTTTTTAAATGTGTATCTACATATTAGTGGGGTGCATTTTGGTAGGAATTAACCTCTGTCCACTTTGCGTTCAGCATACTTTTGGGAAATTCATCATTTTAAAGTATCTTCATACATAGTTAACCTAATTTCTCTAAATAGTGTTAATTGTTTTTGTTTCTATATTAATCTTTGCAGGTTGCATATCGCGATAGTATCTAAACTGTTTGGAGAAGCATTTAAGACGACTGAAAAAAGCACGCCAATGTAC
Source organism: Portevinia maculata (assembly GCA_949715645.1). Taxonomy (NCBI): domain Eukaryota; kingdom Metazoa; phylum Arthropoda; class Insecta; order Diptera; family Syrphidae; genus Portevinia; species Portevinia maculata. The sequence continues at coordinate 360,178,916 of OX454525.1, read as the reverse complement.
ATGTGATATCTGTTATATTAAATCAAGGGCAAGGTAAGTGAAATTTTGTTTCGCATAATTTAGCGTGGGATGGATGACGTTCAAGCAATTACAAATTTTGTTAATTTATAAAGATTACATACGAATAGTTTTGAAGCACAAATCGGTTTGTATAATATCTTTCACCTTTCATGTCAAAACTGTCATTAATTTGTTATTTTAAACATTTGATAATAGGGTAAAGGGTTACTAGGTGTACTTCAGTTGTTGACATGATAAACTTTAATTTCATAGGTTGCAAATCGCAACGAATGTGTTTGAACATTTTTAAAAATGGCGTCTTACATTATTTTGACTGTAATGATGGATGTGATTTGGAATTGAAAAACATATCGATGTATTTATGGAGTGATGTGTATATTTAATTATGCAAACGAGAACATGTTTTTCAAACCAAATTGGAAGAATAACGTTTTAAGAAATTGCTAACTTATGCAATCTGACTTTTGACAAACATTTAGTTGGCCGGGTGGGCGGTATTAGTTGATCACGCTACCGGCCGTGCTTCGCGTCGCTCGGCTTTCTGTTGGTGTGCTAAAAAAAAGCAAAAAGCTCAACAACAAGGTCCCAAATAACTTTATAAGGAGCTTCAAATAGCCATTTGCAAATAGCTTGGATGAACAATGAAGTTTCATTAATCTAAGTCCCGTCTTGGAAAAAAGTTGCCTAAAGTATGGGTCATTCTTATAATATGTCTCGAATGATCATTATATCGAGATAAAATGTTATCTACCCTATCGTCTAAAATTTCAGTGTTTTAGTATTTTGGCACCAATTTTAGAGTGATTTAAGTTAAATTTTACCACATGTTTGCTAATAAAATTATAAAGTTCTTGCATTTGTGTGATCAGAAAATTTGAGGTTTTTAAGGATTTTAAATTTTTGACAGGGTTCGTATAATCTTTTCCCTTGTGAATGACAATGCCAACTAAGCTGTCCGTTCGCATTTTTTTTTTTTGACATTTGATAGTTGTGGGTTACGAAAGGAAAACTTGCCAAGTCTGAATAGCATCAACAATTCAGTTTGCTAATTCTTTAAGAACTAATCATAGCCTTGAACAGTTCTTGTGGCCATAATAAAAAACCGTAGCTAGTCAAAATTCATAGCTTGTTTTACGAGAGTTTTAAGGTGCTGTCACACCATGTGAGGAAAGTGCTCGGAGCAAGCTAAATACTTTCTGCAAGCAAAATTTGCATGGTGTGATGACCCGAAAAGTACTTGCAACCAAGTGCTTGCAGAAAGTGATTTTCTCTTAAGAGTACTGCACACGATCAATGTTACTTGACAAGTATTATTGACTTTTTTTTGTCAAGTAACATTGATAAAAAATAGCCTACACACGTATCAATGAAATTGACAATGCTATTTTTTCCAAATTCTTTTCAGTCGATTTATAAGTGTATCCTCATTGGTACTTATGAATCCACAATCATTTCACAAATGACAACATTGAAAAGTAACATTTATGCACCCTACAGACTACGAATGAACATTGAAGAAAACCAAATCGTTTTTGGTTTTCACCAATGTATCAATGTTACATGAGTGGAACATTGAAGAGCATACAAACGATCAATGTTACTTGTAGTACAGTCAAAACAGACAAAAAATAGTCCAAACCAAAACAAAACTCCGAAAGAGCTAACAATTTAGCGAAGACCTTTGAATAGTCATTTTAAATAAAATGTGAAAAGTCTCCATCGATCCAACATGTGCTAAAATTTTTATTCAAGATCAAAGGTGATGAAAATCAGTTTTCTCCTAATATCTCTTAAACATTTAGTTTTTTTGTAAAAATAGTCATCATCAAAGCATGCGATTTTCGACAAAAAATGTTTTCTACACTTTTTCTGCTACAAACGATCGTTCGCATGTTATGATAATTTCACTGCAAACTGCAAACTTGGAATTCTCACTAATATGCACTCCTTTCCACACCACAGTGGCGGTAGAGTACGGCGCATTTTTTGTACGTGGTGGTATCCCCTGTAAGCATAATCAACGATCTATGTAGACGATTACAAAGAGATTGTGAAAGCGATCATGAAAAAATAATACATTTTTATTGATTTGGAAAAAACTCTTCCTCTGACTGCTGAATTTCTACATATTGCTCTAGTTCGTCGTTGATGTCATAAGCATCATCATCAGTTGCATTGGGTGTTACATTAGAGCATGACTGACCGTGCCATCTTGTCCATATGTTTTGCAAATTTTCGAGTTCTGTGTTATTTAGAATATGAATGTTTAAAGGGGTTAACATTATTTTTCGAACAACATAAGAAGACTGAAAATGTGAATTGATGGCTCTAATTTATCTGATTGTTTTGAATAAAAAAACATCTGAATCAGTAGCTGTTTGCCCCCTGTCGCGTGCGGACGCGTTGCTTTTTGTTTGCAATTTCGGTGCCACTAAACCGACAAACATATACCGGCTCGCCAATACGGTTTGCGAAAAAAAAAATACAAAATCGCGTAGTGTGTGTGTGAAAAAGAAAAAAAAATCCACATAGAGGCAGTGCCGGTGGCCGTGCTGATAAAAAAAAGCGCAAAAAAAAGCAACATCGTAGGGTTTCCTTCCGTCCCCCATCCCACTTCATCACTGTTGTATTTGCTTGACTATTGCAGGTGCCGTTCGATTATCGTTTGTGCACTTGCAATGCTTGGGTAAAGGCAGCATAGGACGGATAGCGGGCCGTGAGTTGTTGATTTTGTTGGTGAACCAAAACAAATTACCGTACGGGCATAACACCTGCGGTAAATTGTTTTGGAAATCTAACGTATATCTTCAATTCACGACTTTTTCTTAGCAGCGTCGGAGTTGTGTTTTCTTTTATGTTCGTATTTTGTGATGTGTAGGAATTTCGTAGTGCATATCAGTAACGTTCGTGGGTTGAGGAAACATTTTTTTCATAATACGCCCATGTTTTTCACAACAAACCAGCTGTTTTGGCACCTAGTGAAACCCAGGTTAGCTCTGGTTTAAGAGAGTTTAGTGTACCTGGGTACAACTTAGTGTCATTATTCTTTCCCTATCGCGGTATCGCCGTTTATATACGTAGTGACGTAGCCTACCAACTTCAGCCTCAATATGGCCAATGTGCCAATCCAGAATTTAATTTCATTTGGTAGGCAATTAATCCACTACTGTTTTATTTACAGAAGCCCCAACTTGGACTTCTAATGATTTTGATGCCCTGACTGATTCCATTACAAGAATTGTGACCCTTCATCCTCGTTCTGAAATTGTTATTGCGGGCAATTTCAATATACACATTTCAAGCTGGCTTCGACATTCTGGTCAGACAACACCCGAAGAAAGGTACGTCGAGATCTTTGCTGAGGTAAATAACCTGACTCAGCTTGTAAATGAGCCGACACGAATACCGGACATTAGTAACCAAACTGCCAACACATTGGACTTGTTTCTTACCTCTCACGTCTCACCCCGATAAATACGCTTTGAACGTATTATCGCCCCTAGGTTCGTCAGACCATTGTATCATATCAGCAAATTTCTCGTACTCTAACCACATAGTTAAAGAATAAACTCCTAAAAGAACCGTATGGCAATACGAGAAAGCCAATTGGGAAAACTAAACGGTTTCTTTAAGAGTTTTAACTGGTCGCTGTGCTTCCTCGACAGCGACGTGGATGCTGCTGCTGATATGGTCACAAACATAATTCACCAGGGCATAAAGTCTTTTATCCCTAACAGGATTAAAAGTATCAAACCCGAGGTTAACGCGTGGTGTGACTCGAGCTGCAAAGGGGCTATCAGGTTAAAAGTGGTAAGCTTTCGGCTATTCAAAGCCAAACCATCTGAGGAAAGCCGTAAAAAGTTGAAACGAGCCAGAAATGACTGCAATGCCCACATTAATCGTGTCAAATTCTCCTATGACCAAAAGTTGAGGCAAAAAATACTACAAAGTCTCACTGGTAGTAAAAACTTTTGGTCATTTGTTAAAAACATCAAGAATTCGGCCTCATTATCTATCCCGACACTTATTTACAATGACATTCCAGCTGTCAGCTCTGTAGATAAGGCCAATCTGCTAGCTGCTCACTTTGCAGTCAGCTCAACGCTCCCAGATTGTGCTTTGTCTCCCCCTGTACTCGAACGCGTAGAGTACTCCATGGGACCAATCCACTTCCGCACTCGTACAGTGGCTAGAGTACTTCAAGATCTTGACGCTCACAAATCCGCTGGTCCAGATGGTATTGGTATATGGTTCTGAAGAGGTGTTCTTCCTCGCTGGCAAAACCATTGCGTAAGCTTTTCCAACTGTCCTATTCTTCCCGGGAAGATGGACAACAGCATTTGTCCAGCCTGTATCAAATGGCGAATCTTCGTCTCCCTCCTCCTACCGACCAATTGCACTTACGTTCCAGCTTTCTTAGATCATGGAAAACTTCTTAATGACCGGCAGTATGGTTTTCGCAGGAACAGGTCCACTGGTGATTTGATGATATATCTAACCGAAAAGTGAAACCAATCTCTTCATCAAGGTGGTGAAAGTAAGATTGTTGCGCTTGATATTTCAAAGGCATTTGGCAGAGTTTGGCATCAAGCTCTCTTGTCGAAAATGCGTGCATTTGGAATCGATGATACTCTTCTTCAATGGATTAGAAATTATCTTTCGGACCGTTCAATTCAAGTTGTTTTTGACGGTTTCAAGTCTGCAACTCACCAAATAAATGCTGGTGTCCCCCAAGGCTCTGTTCTGTCCCCGACTCTCTTCCTCATTTTTATAAATGATCTCCTGCCTGTCACTTCTAATCCAATCCATTCCTTTGCTGATGACAGTATCCTCAGCTTCTCATATTCGTTTCTTGGATCACGCCCCTCATCTTCGGGAGTGGAACTGGAACGGCAAAGTATGTTAAGCTCATAAAATTTCGATCTTAACAGCATAACTCAGTGGGGTAAAACCAATAAAGTGGAATTTAATGCTTCCAAAACACAATGCTGTTTCCTGTCAGTAAAGCTAAACCCATACACACTGCCATTATCTATGAATGTCACTTACATCGCTGAAACCGAAAGACTTTCCATTCTCGGTATGTGTTTTAATGACAACCTTCGTTGGAATGACCACATATTCGGTGTCACCACGAATGCCACGAAATGTCTAGGCTTCCTTAAGCGTTGTAAGAAATATTTCACTCCTTCTGATCTGGCTACAATTTAAAAGGCGTTTATTCGCCCGAAACTCGAATACAACGCTCATATCTGGTTCGGTACAACAATAACTTATGATACTTGACAGGATCCAAAAACGCGCGATAAAACTCATTGGCGACCGAGACATCGCGAGATCGATTGACTCTCTTAGTCATCGTCGTAATGTCTCCTGCCTTTCGTTATTTTATCGTTATTTCCACCATAAGTGCTCAAACGAAATAGCCAGTTCAGTTGCATTCCTCCCCTTGAACATTTCAACCGCAATACTCGTCATGCAAGGAATGCTCATCAGTTCACCCTCAAGCCTGTGTTCGGACGTACAGTGAAGTTCAAAGAGTCTTTGCTCAGCCGTACAACACGAATGTGGAACACTCTTCCACGCATTTTTTTTCCTTCGTAGATAATACATTATAAGGGTCCCAAGCCCTTTATTGCGTGTTTATTATAAAAAAAAAAACAATTTTTTCTACTAACCTCAAAATTAACCCTCGATGTATTTATTTTAACAACTGATACCAAGTGCATTTTATGACATTTTTGGAAAAAATAATTACAATGCCCGTCTTAGAAAATTATACAAAATTAGAACGCGTTCAAATTCAAAACGAAAAACATCGTGGTTCAATCAGAGGACAAGATCGCATGACTTCTATTATTTTGCTTCAAGGTTAATTTATTTAACCCTAGCCCATAAGGCTGACACAGTAACCTGAAAGTTTTATTGTATCGAAAATAGATTACTAATCTAGGAGACATACCACCTCCCTTTCCTTTTTTTGTGAAGGATACCACCTCCCTTTCCTTTTTCTTACCGAGCATTGACAGAGAATGTGTTCGGAGAATTTATCTTTTCCAGACAGAACCTACATTCTATCTTCGAACACAAATTCAATTTGTTAAGATGGTACCTCAAGCAGCAATGGCACTACAAAAAGCTCACCAGCTTCCAAATACTTGCTTTATCTAATATAAGTATTTCCTTATGGGAGTAACGCCTAATTAACCTTTTGGATTGTTGGCGCCGCGGAACATTTTTTCCAATGGGCTAGACGAAGTATTTGTTCCCAATTATTAATCAGGCCCAGTGCAGTAGTCCAGTTGACATTGCAATAAGGTTCTGGTCCTATGAACGCGGATTCTGCTATTTTATCGACAGATTCGTTGCCTGCCTGTGGCCAGGTACCCAGACAGGTTTGACTTTATTATATCTAGCTAGGGACTGCAGTGCATCGTGATAACCTTTGACTGTCATGGAGTCCATTGAACTAGACGCCAGTGCAAGAAGTGCTGCTAGGCTGTCTGAGAATATGTGTATTCTTAAGCCTTTAATAACCTTTCAAGGTTTATTCGGGCGCAGATGTCTATAGCATGGATTTCTGCCTGGAACACAGTGGGACATATTACCATAGGTACCGAGACTCTGGTGTTGTGTCCAAAGAGCAAAGCACCCACTCCGGATTCCATTTTTGATCCGTCGGTGAAGCAGACAAAACTTCTAAGGTCTAGTGGCGAAACACCATTGACCCAGTTGGCACGATCCAATATTTCTACCTCAAAACATACCCATTTTTGGAATTGAGTGAAGTATTTCCAGGTGTCCCAAGAGCTGCAGCTTAATCGCGCATCTAGCAGCCGTTTTCCTAAATAAGATTTGTAAGGGTCAAAGCCTGTATCAAAACTGTACAAAAACTGTATCTTCACAGTTTAAAACTATGTTATGTACCAATGTGCTGGCGAGAGGTAAAAGTAATTTTTATCCCCAAAGCCGGCAAACCCAGCCATACAACTGCGAAAGATTTTCGACCCATAAGTCTTACATCATTCTCAAAAGGACTTTGGAAAAGACTAACGTAAATCATGCTCTAATTAAAATTATAGAGAACATGCTTAGCGATAGGAATATAAATGCGAAGCTTGGGAATACACACCTCAAAGTTATCGCATCCAGAGGCACACCACAAGGAGTGGTTATCTCACGTCTGTTGTGGGTACTCGTAATGATCATTAACGAGATAGTCATAAAGCTACAATACAGTGGGGTAAAAGTTATTGCTTACGCAGACGACGTAGTAATACTTGTAACAGGAAAGTTCCTGCCCACCATTAGTGAGCTACTTGAACGTGCTCTTAAAACTCTTAACGAGAGGTCAAAACGGTTAGGTATTAACCCCAAAAAAAACAGAACTGGTTCTATTTACCAACAAACGACCAATACCAAGATTCAGCCTACCGGGTATCGATGGGGCAACCCTCAAACTATCCGAGTGCTCCAAATACTTGGGTGTCATACTCGACAGGAAACTCAATTGAAAATTAAATGTGTGTGAACGCATAAAAAAGGCCACAATAGCTTTCCACACCTATAGTCGAATATTCGAGTAAAACTGGGGTCCTAACCCCAAGAATATTCTATGGATGTACACAGCGATAGTAAGACCTATACTGACATACGGAGGACTTGTTTGGTGGCAATCCACAAATAAAGTCACCCACTTGAAAAACATGACAAAGATACAAAGGATGGCGTGTGTAGGCACGACCAGTGCAATGAGAACCACCCCAACGGCGATCCTGGAAATCATCCTCAACCTGCTTCCTTTGGACCTATACATGCAAGAATCGGCGACGAGAAGCGCCCTTCGGATCAGCCAGCTAAACTGCTGGAAAATTAACTCAACGGGGCACGCACAGATCCTGAGTAAATACTTGGGCTCAACTGTATCTACTGATTACATGCTGCCGCACCATGACTTCCATAGACCATTCTACAGCAGTCTTCCTAGAGAGGAATGGGAGAGTAGCGAACATGTAGCCGAATCCATATCTATCTACACAGATGGCTCGAAAATGGACATAGGCGTTGGAGCTGGAGTGTTTTCCGAAACACTAAAGCTAAAAAAGCACATTTCGACTCTCTGATCACAGCAGCGTCTTCCAGTCGGAGATATTGGCAGTGGCTGAGGCTACTACTTGATGATATTACAATTTTCATTGATAGCCAGGCTGCAATTAAAGCGATCTCTGCTGTCGAGATAAAATCTAAGCTAAGAAACTATGCCGCGAAGAGCTGAGGGTTCTTGGCGGTCAACATAATGTGAAACTCTGCTGGGTCCCTGGTCATAGGGGCATTCGGGGTAATGAAATTGCTGATGAACTGGCAAGAAAGGGCTTGACTTTGAAATTCATTTTTTTTATTCATTGATAAATATCTACTTACATACTAGACAAAAATGATTAAACCTAACTTAAAATTAACAGGATACTTATTCTTATTTATTGGTCCTTATGCGAACGCTCTAAACTTAACTATATCTTAGAATTATTGCCTTTCGGCCTACGAACTATTTTACGAACTAATCTTACATATATATTCCTCGAGAAAATTTATTAAAACTCGGTTTCATTATTGAGATTTTATATAAAACAAATTACAAACTACCTATTCTACTTACTTAAACTACTTAACGTATTCTAACTATAATTAGGATTCTGAGCACTCGTTGCCTTGCGCAACAAGTGGTCAAAATCCCAATTGCTTTCCGAGCGCCTGGCAGTCGTCAACGTGCACACGCGCCGCCGTGAGCCGACTGAAGCCTTACAGCGTCAGTCAACTCCCAGAAGCACCACCACACGTTGGCGAGCCCGGCCTCTCCCAAAAACGCCCTAGCTGACTTAATCTAACTTATAAGCTAAGAGGAAGTTACCTAGAGTAACGCACCGTCCTGGGAGGGCATGTTGACCCCTCCCCCCTCAACAAGCCACCAAAATTCGGCGAATTGCTTTTCCGTGTCGAATCTATCCCTCTCCGATATTGCGGTACTAAAACGGAGGAGCTCATGAGCATTGGCAACGTCCCCGTAATGGAGGAGCCGCTTATCTCTCGCGCTGCGGTAGCGATGGTATAAGACCGGAATACCATCCCTCGTCTGTACCAGCCCTTTTGCATCAATATGGATAAATGCCTCTGGCGGGATAAAGCCAGACCGGAGTGTACTCTCAATGTACATTTCATTGGGGTAGTAAGCCCCAAATATCAGACTATTGTCGCTGGCCATCGCCCTTGCAACGTGCCTTCGAGTGACCTTAATGAGGAAATTGTCAATCCTATTCAACTGAGCCCCATCGTATAGGACCTTGTTGGGATAGTATTTTATATAGTTGGATTCAGGCGTTCGGAACAATCGGAGACAGGTCCTAAGACATTGTCTCTCCAAAACCCGAATCTTTTCCATATAGCTGGGCGCTATATTGAACCACAATGGACAACCATAAGCGATAATTGGCCTTATAAGGGCCACGTAGCAAATGACCTTCACTTTGGAGTCAAGTTGACTGCTATGAAACAGTCTCCTTGTCAAAGCATAAGCCTTCTTGGCCCCAGCAAGACAAGCAACTATATGTCTATCGAAATATAGATACTGGTCAAGCCAGATACCTAGATATCTAACTACGCTTCTCACCGCCAATGGCTGCCCATTTTGTCCAATAATGGCCAATTTTTTCCAGTTTTTTCTGGTATCCCTAGAGGCCCCAGCCAATGGAGTCCTGAACAAGATTGTTTCCGTCTTCTGAAAGTTGATTTTCAACTTCCAGTCGTCGCAATATCGCTTAATTTGATCGAAGTCACGCTGCAAAAGGATATTAATGACCTCGATTTTAGAACCTGATCTGTATGCCACCAAATCGTCGGCATACGCTATAGCATGTCTGAGTGAACCCACCAGATCACTCGTGTAAATGTTAAACAGGATCGGAGAATTGACCGCCCCCTGCTGTAAACCGTTTTTAATTTGAAAGACTCTGCTCGAAGTCACGTTGCCACATTTGACTACGAACTTCTTTCCCATAAGCATATTATAAATCACATATAGCAAAGGTTTGTGCATCCCCCGCCTGGTCAACTTGTAGAAAAGTCCCTCTAACCATACGGTGTCGAAAGCCTTCTCAAAATCAACCAGACAAGCACCCGTGCATTGGTATTGCATTTATTCCACTGAATGTCGGAAACCAGTTTCGACGCGGCATGAATAGTGTCATGCCTCGCCCTGAAACCAAACTGGTTGTCCGGGATTATGTTATTGTCCTCGACCCACTTTAACAGGGCTCTATTGACAACCTTTTCAAAGACCTTGCTAATATTCGGAAGTAAGCTAATTGACCGGAGATTGGCAGGGTTCGTCCTATCTTTACATTTTTTCGGGATAGGGTGTACCACAGCTACCTTCCAATGCGCCGGATAATGTGCATTATTCAGCGCATTGTTAAACAGCGTGGTGAAAATATCTACAGCCTCCAAAGGCAGGTGTCTCAATACGACGTTTGGGACACCATCCATCCCCGCCGACTTTTTATTCTTTAGTGACTCGAAGATGCACAGAAGATCATTCTTCGACACGAACAAGTGCGATGCATCTCGGCCATTGGCGACAACTGCATTAGCATGGTTTTCATCAGTGAACACGGTGAAACCGTTATTCTCAGATCGCCAATTCTCAAGTTCGGTGCGCAGATAGAAATGGCTCACCAGAGCCCTATTCTCAATGTCGTGGTTACGGCGAACAGGATTGTTCACCGTATACACGGCCTCGAAACAAGCGCCCAGCAAATCCACTTTCTCCTGTGGGTCCTCGACCACGAAAAAATCGTCGTTTGAAGCGACACTTTCTGGACTTATTCCAGCAGTCAGTACTGTCTGTCTGTTCTCTGCTGTCTGGGAGATTCGAACACAAGGAATATCATTGTGATCTTTCCTCCTGAACAACTTATTTATCTGTGGCAAGAAAGGGCTCTTCAATGAGTCGTGAACAGGCGGACCAGTCTGTTAAACCGCCATTGTGCGACCTCAAAGCACGGGTGGGGCAGAAAGTCCTGGAATTCGCCAAAAACATCCAAGGTAATGTGGCCAGACTATGATAAATCCAGAACCCACAAGCTCCTTCAAAAAAACAGGAAATCTGTTTCGATGTTGGTGGGAATACTCACCGGACACAACCTACTGGGGAACGATAGACTGAAAATGCGTCTTACTGACGACGACCTTTAGAGGGGCTGTGGTGATAAGGAGGCACACGAGGACACCCTCCTGTGCCACTGCCCAGGCCTCAGTCAATTGAGAAAAAGAACTCTAGGAAACTATTTTTTCCACAGCCTAACGGAATTATCCGAAATCCCCCTTTCCAATCCCCCTTTTCAGGTTCTTAGCAAAAACCGAATGGCTGGAGAGGATATGACCAACATCACCAACGAGACAAGGAAGACACCACAACCACAACACACGTGGACCCCCTATGGGCATCACAATGGGTCAACACTGACCTGAGTGCGATGACGCAGCATCAACATTGCTGCCTCATCAACCCATATACCTAACCAACGACCATGCCACGTCAAGTTAATCGGTTCTCGTCAGATCACCGTAATTAAACGACGTTGGGCGCGGTTAGTACGTAGATGGGGGACCGTTTGAGAACGACCGCGTGTCGTTGGCCAGTCCCATCTACAGAGTTGAGGTAGATAATACATACGTGGTATCACAATGGACCTAAATTGGCTTATGCCGACAGCCACCTCAACCTAACCTAACCTAACCCACATACCTAACCTAACCTAAGGGTCAAAGCCTAAGAATAGCCCATAGAGCTTACATAGGCAGTTCTTTGTAGATTCTGGAGCCTTTCGGCCACCAGACGTGCGATATGATATGTGATATGTGATAATAGGCCTGACCATCATGATATACAGCCAGTGTACATCATCAATCTTCGATAAAAATAAACCTACATTTTAAAGTATATATATTCATAAGACGTCCTTAAGATTTCAAGATTTGAAATTGATTCCAGTATTACATTCGTGTCAAAAATAAAATATTTAATTTCGCACACACGATTGGTTGTAGAAGTTAAGGCCCTGTGGACCCGTTCATGCTTAATATTTATTTTGTAATATTTTGCATTTCATTGCACTGCTATATTACGTACTGTAACTGTTTAATAACGCACTTGGTTACATGCTAAAATTTGTACGTTACTGCAATCCTATTGCCAATTCACGGCAGATGCGTATACTATAACGAAGCATTACCATCTACCAAAGTCATTATTTTTTTTCTGCTCGATTTTAATTTTTCAGCCAACTGCCGAAAATAGTGTATTTTGTCTGCGGAAATTGAATGATGTGGATGTGAATTTGAAGCTACCGGGAATCCGAAATTAAAATGGCCATGTTATGCAAGAATAAGATAAAGTTGGTAGGCGAAGGCTGCAATTTTCTGGTACTTGACTTTTAAGGTAAATATCTATAGCTTTGAGGGTAATTGGTACTATTGTTGTGTGCATGTTGGTATCCGCGTTGCGTAAATGTGGCTCGCTTAATTTGATAGTGGTTTTTTGAGTGCTGTGTAATCATAATAAACAGGGCCTTTTCATGGAAACAGTTTAAAAACCAATCACTTGGCGTGAAACTTGGAAACAACTAAATTATGATTTTTTCTATATGATTTCGTCATTAGAGAAAGTGTTATCAATTTCCCAAGATCATGCGATTTCATATGAAAAGCTTTCATATAAATTTTCGAATCATTTGAAGCATGATAGTACTCTGTGTTAAACCTCTTCGCTTACTCTTAGTAAGGCTGTCACCTAAATTATGTTAAAGTATCAGATAATTGTCTTAAAAAGAGGCAAACATATACTTTAAACACCTACAAAATTAAGAATCGAATAAATTTTGGTTCAACAAACAGTGCAAGCAAGCTGCATATGCAAAAAACAAATCATTTGAGCCAAACTGACCAACGAAATATAATGTTGTTAGTCTTTGGAATGGTCAAAACTTCAAACAACAATGAAAGAATAACGAATGCATTTTGTTGGTCAATGGTCAATGTTGCTTTTCTCCTGTAGTGAAGGTTCGCTAGCTACAACACCAAAAGAAAAGGCTGAAACTTTGCAAAAATTCAACTCTGCATCCGGAGCAAATGCAACCACCATTATTATAACAAGTGTAAAATATCAACTACGAGCAATCCAACTCCTTCTCCAAAAAAGTAGCCTGTAAAAAAGCAAAGGTAGTCCTCAAAAATTGTGTACCAGAACTTGCACCTATAGGCGTTTATCTTTTTAAGCCCTGAGCAGAGCACTGAACAGCGCCTGAGCACGATGAGTATTCTCTGAGCAGAGTAAGCTCAGACGTCAGACAGCTCCGATTTATTTATGAAACACACTCCATCAATTTACTATCATATGATTCGCAAACATATATGTAATAGTTTTAAATAAAAATCATTTTATAAAATTGTTTTATATTTAACGCCAGAAAAAAAACCCAACCAAGCAACATCCATTTTAATTGTTTTCCCTTTATTTTCTCCCGTTTACATCTGTCACTGACCGCGCTCAGCTTCTTACTCGCAGAGCGCGCTCTGAGCACGTTCCGAGTGAAAACAGAAATACAGTATGGCGAATCAAGAGCTGTGGATATTTCAAAAGCTTTCGATTAAGTCAGGCATAATGCTTAGCAAACTGACTTCTTAGGGAATATAGGATTAACTCTGTGGTTAGATGCAGCATTTCTTCAAGGATGCTAAATTAAAGTAGTGATCGTTGGAGTTCATTCGAACTACTCAGTTATTAATGCAGGAGTGCCACAAGAATCGGTTCTCTCTTGAACATTGTTTCTCATCCATATTATGAACCTTCTTAATGTTCAAAGGAGAAATCCTACAATACCTGTCAAAAGGCAATAGCAATCAACTTTCCATACAATCGCAGTAACACCAGCATTTGATTGGCCTCCGTGACGAGGTGATTCTAAATCGGGAGGCCTGCCGTTATTTTTTGAGTTTGAACCGGTGAACCCCACAGGCGGACCACTGGGGAGCACTGGTGGCAGGGCTATGATCCCTTTAGCCCAGATAATAACCTCGTCGTTAGAGGAAAAGAGGAAGATTTATGACCTTCCTCAGCCGACATATAATTAAATTTATAATTTTACGATGGCAGAACACTTGTGTATTCGTTCTCGAATAGCGAAACTGTAAATGCAAGAACTGCACATCGGCAAAGATGCGAACATATCAACTCCCGTAACCAAGATCTGGATAAAAAAAATACGCATGTGGGTAAGAGCAAATCATTGCTAAAGAAAAAGCAATTGACGATTTTTTTTCTCGATAAAATACTTCGATTCGAATGGATGGCATATACTAAACCTTATGAGACATCTTCTTGATGTTACAGTTAGCTCGGGCGTAACTTGGCATATTTATAATTGCAACGTCTGCTTTCGTGAAATTGAGTTACCTTCCAAAGCAAGGAGCTACTGCACTTCGAAGCAACTTCTTCTCTTATAAAGGGCAAGTTTGTTTAAGTGTTGAGTATTGCTCTCACATCTGGGATATGCACCAGATATCACAAGTCTTGTACATTAGGCGAGTTTTAACTATTTACAAAGAATTGTTAACCATAAGGAGATTTAACACTCAACAATTACACAAGCAAACTTTGACCATTGGGAAATTTAGATAGGAACTGTTTGAATGAACGACCATATCTTGTAATTATTGCTACCACGTGAAGTGGACGGCTGGAGTTACAGCGCCGTTTCACGGTTCACCACATCAGACTCCTTCTTTTCTGTGGTTCTGATCTGTTTTTCCAATTTATTATTTCTGAAGAACCCATTTCCTCCACTGGGGCTGGAACCTAAACCAGCGTCTTCTCAGGCAAGCACACACGCACTGTGTCATTGAAGCCACACGTTTCAGCTCATCCTGAAATGGGGTTTCTAAGCGGCTAAGAGTATAAATGCGATACAATCTGTTTTTTTTTCCTATTTCTCCGATAATTTTTAATTTTGTAATGTAGGCACATTTAACAAACTATCGTTAATAAGTTGAAAAAACTTAAGGTGCGAATTGAAAATTCGCCGTTACAAGTTGGATTTCACGAGTCTTGTAACGACGTTAGTCGTTATGTTTCTGGTACAGAAAGTATAGTTATCTGTTAAATCTGCATTCCAGACAAGTGCCCGTTAAATGCGACCCCTGATCTGCTTTAAGATCGTATCCAACGTATACGGTGTGATTGTCGCAAGCCATTGATATTATTCACCGTCAGGAGCTCTCTATAGCTATGGCCAAATTCGGGATCTCAGCTAAGCTTACTCAGCGCAAAGCACGCGGTGCAACGTGTTATTTGAAAGAAACTTTTCCAAACTATCTGTAGTGACTTAAGCAGAGAATAATCATGGTTCGAGAACCTGTGTGTAAGAATGCAAAGTGTCAAAATTAATTATTTTGTATCCAGTGCAACCGCTAAATATACACCGTAATCTCTTTCATTGTTCAAGCATCGGTGACTCTTACCATAGAAGTGCAGCGGTTGGCAAGCTCCTCGTTTCCAGGTCAAATTCCTTATTCAACCCTCAGTTTTAAAGTCGTTCTCCTATTTGAAGAAATGATAATACTTAATAATACATTATATTTATAATAATGAAAGCATACAACTGATAGTGCTACCAATCATTAAAAATCGTTCATTTCCTTTACGCATTTGGCTAAATTCGATATAGCGATAACATCACATCAACAAAACTTTATGATCTCTTATCACCGTAAATAACGCACTCATCTCTCTATCTTCCTACAAGCCATCTATTTGCTGTCAAAAGAAATCTTTACCACAGTTTCTCCACTTCACTGGTCGATAGCGATTACTTTCATTCTTTGTAGTTCCACTTCTGGTTCAAAAGGCGTTTAGCAGTAAATCCTACACATCAACTCCAGTATTGTGTTCGCCAAAAGCAATTTAATTTACTCTAGACCTTACCTTTGGAACAACTTTAAAAAATGTATATAAATATTAAAGAAGGTAGGCGGTTGAACATGAGTTTCATTGCAAATTATTGAGAAAATAAATCTAATACTTACCGCTTATTTTTGCCGGTCTTAGCCGACTGCATTAGCCGCTGCCACCACCACACATTGTCATTATCTTTACAGGCCATCGATTTTTATGTAAACATTTTCAAAACGCTAAGATAGACGCTGTCTCAATATCGATCACCGATTGCCGACCACATAAACCGTCCTACTCGTAGTCCCCGAATCCATGCATTCTTATTTTAGACTCGAACAAATAGATCACAATGGTGTGTGGCAATGACACGTTTTGTCACAATCTAAAGACCAAAGACGGGGCTTCCGGAAAAATGTCCGTGCTGCGGTTGTCACAGCAGATCGCACTGCAGCGCAGCACACATTTCATACGATCGCTTGCAAATAGAATCTAATCGAGCATTGAATTACCCCATAGAGTTGCTGCACCATGACGTGGGAAAATATTCTGAATCACAATCGCAGACTATGACGATGGGAGTATGCTGGTTGTACTATCGTTCTTCTCGATTTCCTATCTACCTTTGTTGTCATTGTGAGCAATGACATTAGAAATACATCCTACATGCATTCTTACATACTACCTAAAGGTGGTTCCTTTAAAGAGAAATTGCTAGCAATTTGCTCAAGTCCAGACTCCATCCCTCCATAACTTCGTAATGGTAATTGCGGGACTGGCGCGCTTTGTGCAACGTATTATCACTTGAGCCTAGCGTGATGTAGTTTCACATTGAGTGGCCTCCACCACCGCAGTATATCAGTAGTTAGCGTGATTCTGTAAAGATATTGTGTAAGAGTAGAAACTACGAGCATGAAATGATTTTCCCAGCATTTTAACAACAACAATTCATAAAAATTTAACATCAGCATATGTTTATTAGAATGGGAAACGGCGAGATAGACGCGCACCATGTTAGGTTCTACTAAGTACGAGTACAATAGCAATTTGCAAGATTTTAATTAAAAAATCTATTATGGGTCAAACGCTATTGTAAGACTATCTTTGATTTATGGTAGGTAGCCTCTGTCTGACAGTTTACCAAAATAATTGTTTTTGAAGATAAAAGAAACATATTAGCTGTCATTGGACGATTCTTGCACTTAATGTTTATTGGGTAATGGAGGTGGTTGTTAATTACAAGGTATTTTGATATAAAAAGATCCAACAAATGACTTCCGCAAAGAAAGATGTTGAAATGTATCTATTAAATTGTTTTTTTTTCACTTTCTCGTATACGTAAGAGAAAGATATTGCAATCGTGCTAAAATTTCGAATTCAAACTGAGTATGAGGTATGATATAACGAGTTTAGAGGAGCTCAAAAAAGTGTGTCCAGAATTCCCGTCCGGACCGACGTCCATTCCGTCTGTCCATCTATCTGTCTCTCTATCTGTCACCAAGGCTCCAGCCACAATAGGTGGACTCATTTTCTTCAAACTTCGTATTTGGGGTTTCTAGGCTTATAACACGCGGCAATTTTGTTTTACTCGATCAATTTGAAAAAGGGTACTTACCTTAAAAATGGTTTTTTCAACACCGATTTTGATCATTTTTGAAATATAAAATAATTGACTTGAACATACGAAAATAGTGTAGGTACTCAGTTTTTGCGAAAACATCCAAATAATGGTACTTTATAAAAGTGCTAATATCTGAAAAAACGGGTCAAGTTATTTGTAAGAAAATTTACACGCCGAATTATACTACTATTCGGAAAAAATTTTAATATTTTTTGAATACTTTTTTACTCATACAAAAGTTTTTTGAATTTTTTGAAAATTTCGCTTCTCACAAAATGGCTCCAATGGCTTTGATCAATTTTAATACTTGGGTTGAATGTTAGAAGATGGCTAGCTCAGTTTTTTCCAAAAGACTCGATTAATGTTACTTCAGGAAAACAACAATATATAAAAAACGGGTCTTGTAATTTCAAACAATTGATATATTAGACACAAATATGTAAAAGAAATCTGTATACTCAGATTTTAGAAATATTTTTCTTTTGCATAATTTTTTACTTATCACTTTTCTTAAAAACAGCTCTAACGATTATGATGATTTTGGGGTTTTAATACTTGGAGTAGACGTAAGAAAATTACATACTCAGATCTTCGCAAAAGGCTTAAATAACGGCACATTAGAAAAATGGCTGTCAGACCAGTAGAGCGATTTAAAAAAAGGCAATCAAGCGATTGCATACTAAGATTCTCAAAAAAACCTAATATAAGTTCATATAACTGTTTCTAAAAAATGCAAAAGAATACAATCACAAAGTCAATTACCGTTATGTTCGCTTCAACGGGAAATTAGATGTATGAATCCGCCTAATTTTAGTCAGTTTAAGAAAAAAAACTATGCCGTCAAGTTACAAAATTAAAAGTGCGACATCTATTTCGTGCAAATAATTTTAAACAAGAATACCATTGCCGGCATTTGCTGAAAGGTATAAAATTAAATTTTAAGATGTTTTTTAACTTATCCATTTTTAAATGCAATTAAGACAAATCAAATATAGCTACATGTACATGACATTGTTAAGATTCTTTTTTTCCTGATTTTACGAGTATAGCATTTGTAATTCGAAACCAATTCTTATAAAAGCAAGAAAGTTAACGTACGAGTCGTGTACTTTATTTTTTATTTCCCCTTCTATTTAAAAATGTCTTTAAATTGACCACGCTTTATTAAAAATATCATTAAATTGACAACGCTTTATCGCTATTTACGCAATTCATTAAAGAGTTTTGTTAAATTTTTCCGGAAAGATCCCTTTTGGAAGCGAATTTGAAAATTTACTTGTTCTAGGTATCTATAAATAAAAGATTTTTCGTATGCACAGTTGACAAGCGCACCATTTGGGACATTTTTAAATACACATAAAAAAGATGAGACAATCAGATTGTCTTTCCGACTAGTGTTTCGAGCTACGTGTATCTCTCATAGACCTACTCGAAAGAAGTTAAGTTTTTGTTCAAATATTCCAAATTATTCAGTCTGAAAAAGAAACGAATTAAGCTCTCTTCTTCAAGAGCACAGTTTTACGATTTAACAGTCTTACTATAGAAAACGAAAGGTTCCTAGGTGAAATGTCCTTTAATTCTGAAAAGACTATAATTAACTTTATTTTATTAACAGTCCGAGCCTGAATCACATTCAACAAACAAGCCTTACCGATTTAGAGTCCATTTTTTTAATTGATCATCTTTTTCTTGTATACCTTAAACAGAAAACTCCTAATCCTAACACTAAAACCCACAGACGCTGCTATATTCAGCCAAAGGAAATAACGGCGGAAAATGCAAAATGAGATAAGGCTTAAAAAGTTGGGTCTTATGTCATAATAAAATAAAGCGAGATTTTGTCAGTGGAAATCAAGCTCAACAAAAAGTAAAGCCCAAAAGTACTTTGAATTTGTTGTTATATCGCATTTCAAACAAATCAAAATATACCCAAAAACCTTAAAACAACGCTTTCAATCTTTTACAACTTTTACGTATTATAAAATAGACAATAATACACCTAGCCCAACCTCGCACCTACTACAAATCCGACAGTGACCCCAAGCACCCTACCTCGCCATGAATATCATTAGTAGATCCCATAAATAGTGCAATGAGGGATTGGGAGGCATGCTCAAGCAGGGGGGCTTGATGTCACTGTTGGATTTGGAGTAGGTGCGAGATTGGTTGTACTATTTAAATACTTTACATTTTACCTGCGTTGGAAAAAATATAGGTCTACTTTCTACTTTACTGTCAGTTGGCGTATGCATCCATACGAAAATTGCACTTGACACATTCTAGAATTAACGTTCACTCATTACAATATTGAAAGAGGCCCAATCATTGGTCAAAACCTTAAAAAAAATTGAGAAAACTTTGGGAGGGTTATGATCCCCTTAATCCCCAATTTTGCACTTTACATTACCCATACTTCAAACGAATTTATAAGGTTCAACCAATATAATATATATAAAAAAAAAATAGGAATTGAAACTAGATTCTCCAACCAATTATGCCATTTACTTAGCCACCGCGTCCACCTAACTCTATAAAAAAAACACATAGGCCATTAGACCTTAAAACTCAAAACTCTTCCCTTTCCCAACTTGTTACATTCATTCTAAACGAGAAAAACTAAAATCGTCTAAAAGCAATGGGCCATACCAATAACAAATTTAATGTGGAACCTAAATTAGTGGTCCTGTTCATTTGAATTTCCTTGTGCATATGAGTGAAAGGGACTACAAATTTAAGCTGCACACTTATTTTGTTATTGGTACCGGTCAATATCTAGAAGCTAAGCTACATTATAAACATATTTAATGTTAATAAATGCGAGAAAATTCAACAACGTTTGCTACTGATACAGATGCCCTGTTACAACAGAATATATTCCTGTTTACAAAAAGTTTACTTAAATCACAAATTTAAACCTCAACAATAACTTTTGCAATTAATTTAAATATATTTCCTTTTCAGATTTACAAGTAGTCAATCTCCCTACGACCAACTTTCAAAAAGGCAATACTCAATTAAGAATATCACAATGTCGTCATCAGATCGTTCAATACCTCATCTTCGTGATATCTTCGGAATCAACAACTATTCCACATACACTACCGCTTCAACAACCACAACAAATAACAATGGGATTACAACCTACAATAACCCTGAACCTTATAATCATGCTCAAGTAGATCTTAACAAGAAACACTCAAAGAAAAAGCGTGACAACAATAAAACTCTCACCAGTGGTGATGTCAAAACCCTGGAACGTCATCTCAGCATGAAGAAGACCATCCGTAAGAAAATCATGCGCGACCTACAGCAGGCCTTTGTCGAAGATCCCAACGAATTCAAAATCGAGAATACCAATCACGAACATTTAAAGTCTGAGCTTCGTGCAGATGCTTTTCGTTATGGCGAGAAATCGACGCGAAAATCTGACAATTTCCTCGATATGCTGCGTGGCGAAAAAACATCCAACGGCAGCAACTTTGACAACTACGGAAATGGTAATTCCGTTCAAAGTAGAGATTACGATTTCGATAGTCCAGGCGCCGGCCAGACAAATGGCGAAAAGCAAAGTTTCTGGAGACGGCTAACGATGAAGGGCAAATCAAAGCGATAAAATTGTCAATCCGTCTCAGCACCTCTCACCCTCAGTTCCCTCAGTTCAGTGTTTTCCATTTTTGTTGGTGATAATTACTTATTATTTTTAGATATTTTTCAATGGATCACGAGTGAACGCGAATGGTTTTTAAATATAAAAATCTACGAGTAATATTTTATTTTTATTATTATAAAAGTAGTATATATTTCTAATTTGTAAATTTTGTTTTTATATAAATGTTTTCCTTCTACGAGTTTATTGTTGTATAATCCTCTGAATTTTAGATGTAAGTTAAAATGCATAAAATCAAATAAAACAATTATTTTTAAAAATGTGTAAAATTTGTTCTTTAATAAATAGATTACCTACAAAAGTTTTGTTTGACTAAACTTTGTACAGCTGCTAAAAATAATAATACGTGTGTTCGCATGAAGAATGCTTTTACATTCATATTTGTACGCAGGCGTGATATCGTTTGCGGATTTCTTAAGGGCAGCCCCATTGAAAGATGAATAAATATAATTTCTGGAAATTGTCTCTTGACTTAATTGAAGATAATGAGATTTTGTATGACTACAAAAAAAAATGCTTATATTATATTAAAATTTCTGTAAACTTAATTCTGTCTTAACAAAAAAAAAACACACACACAATTTTAAGCACAACTTTATGCATTTCCGAAGCTAACATGTATCTTAAATTTTCGTCTGTTACTTTATTTTCCAGCTATATTTGTAAATTTTTGGAGACGCATAATTCAATTAATATTTATATATTATATAACAAAACTAGTTATAATAAAAATCAAAATAAAAATTTGTTTTTAAAATATGACGTATACCTACTTGTATTTGTATTTTATTTATTTTAAAAAGTGGATTTTAAGTTATAGATAGGCCTTCTTTCGTTTTGTGCGCTTAACTTATATAATGTGTCTTTTCTTTTCTTAGAGACTTACTTAGTTAAAGGGCTTCCGATCAGTAAAGAGTCTCTGCCTGTCCAGCGATCCCGAGTACGGTGCTTCCAGTTGTGCAGACAAAGCACTCTGGCATTGGCGATGGCTTGAATTTTTAAACGGAGATTTGGTCTTTCTTTCCTTGTCGAATTTGAGGGGTTTGGAGTCGCCTTAGCTGGAGCATTATTGTCCATTCGCTCGATGTGACCTTTCCAATTTAGTCAACGTGCTTTAGCGTTTTCGACTACATCCGCATCTTGGTAGAGCTGATTAGAGTTCGCGATTGTACCCACTTGTCAATTCACCCTCCTTGAGCACAGTACCAAATATTCAATGAACTTCAAAGTATCCCAATATCAACCCTGCCTTCCTGTTTATCGTCCAGAACTCGGCGCCATAAAGCAGAACTAGCAGGATAAAGGTTCGAGAGAGCATGCATTTTGTCGTTCGAGTCAGGACTTTTAACCCCATATGTTTTGCCAAACCCAAGTATCAGCGGCTTCCTTAGGTAATTATCCGTGGGATCTCCAGTAAGGCGTCATTCGTGGAGTTGATGTTGACTCCAAGGTAGATGAACTCCGTAACTACCTCGGAGTTATTGCTATCAAGAGGGACGTTTTGTCCTAGGCGGCGCGTGGACAAATGTTTATTTGTTTGTTTACAGCATGTACTCGGTATTGTCCTTTTTTACTTCAAGATCAAATTATATTGATCAAACCAATATAGGGACTGACACTATATCTTGTTCTTCCGACAGTTACCTAAATACGCCTAGTTTCGGTTTTATATCGATAGACAGTGCTGATATGGTTGAGAGTTTACTCTCGATAAAATCGAATGCAACTGGGTTGGACAAAATGCACCCTAAATTTTTGAAGTTACTCTTACCCATCGTACTATCATACGTATATATCACTTTTATTTTCAATACTATTTTAATGTCCGGCGAGTATCCCCCTCAGTGGAAGTTGGCTAAAATAATACCCATCCCTAAAAATGCTAAGGCTGATGATTTTAGGCCAATCTCAATTCTGCCCTTTCTGTCAAAGGTTTTTGAACGTACTCGTCAAAAACAGATGAGCACGTATCTCAAAAATAACAATATTCTTACTCCGAAACAATCTGGTTTTCGCGAAAAACACAGCTGTATTACTGCTCTATTGAACGTTACCAACGTTACTGACGATATACGACAATCTTTAGATAAAGACAAAGTTACGTTTTTAGTGCTACTTGATTTTTCTAAGGCATTTGACATGGTTGATCACATAACTTTATGTAACAAGCTGATCCGACAACACAATTTTTCATCAGGTGCCGTAAAGCTGATTTGGTCTTATCTATCAAATAGAATGCAAGCAGTTCAGCTAAATGATAATCTGTCCGATTTTCTTCCAATCGTAAGTGGTGTTCCTCAAGGCTCTATACTTGGTCCAATATTGTTCTCACTATACGTAAATGAGCTTCCATCTACAATAGGAAACTGTTCGTCGCATATGTATGCCGACGATGTCCAAATGTATATGAGTTGCCCACTCGGCCTTATTGAGAACGGAGTTAGTTGCGTGAATGAAGATATGGGTAAAATTTAACGTTGGTCTGAATTAAACGGATTACATTTAAACGTAAAAAAGTCGAAGTGTCTGGTCATATCCAGGAAAGCATTAGATCTTTCCTACTTTCCTCCCATTCTACTAGGGAACTCTACAATAGAATATGTGGAGACTGCAAGAAATCTTGGAGTCATTTTTAATCGTCGCCTAACTTGGGAAAATCATAGCAGCGCAGCCGTTGTAAAAGTATATGGGGTACTCCGGAATCTGTGGGTAACACAGGCCTTCATCCCAATAAAAACTCGTTTCACATTAGCAAAATCGTTGGTCATTCCAATCTTAACATACGGTTGCGAAATCTTTTGCAGCTGTGACGCAACCAGTAAGCGGAAACTCAATGTCGCTTTTAATAGTACAATACGGTATATCTTCGGACTGCGTAAATATGACAGGTTAAGCAGTTTTTCTCCTCGTCTGCTTAACATGCCTTTTGATAGTTATCTCAATTTTCGCACTTTGTGCCTGCTTTCGGACATTCTACTTACCCGGCAGCCGCACTACTTGTACGAAAGGATTCGTTTAGCCACTTCGCACAGGTCTTGGAAATTGATTCACTCTCCATACGCATCCCTTACATCTGAGCGTCAATTTTTCGTAAATGCTATCCGATTGTGGAATTCATTACCGCGGAACTTAAGAATAGCTCAAGGTACAAGCACAAAAAAGATTAAAAAGGACTTAAGAAATTATTTTTCCGAAAATCGGTAACTAAAACTTTAAATTTTCTATTGATCATTGATTTATATAAAAAAATCCGAATTACATTTATGAATTATAATTTTTATGAGACTTTATTCGGTATATCTACTTCTACTTTTCTCAAATCTCTGTCTAAGTTAGCTTATCACTATTTTATAAGATATTATATCTTAAAGTGTATAAGCATTTCAAATAAATAAATAAATAAATAAAATAAAAACCATAAGCAATAATGGGAACATCTTAAAAAAAAGAGGCCGACGTAAGAACTCCTGGATCACGTATAGACAACACCAGTATTTGATTTGATTAGCCTCAGTCTGCCAAAATTTATTGAGATCGAACTGGCGAACCCTATAGACGGACCAGTTGGGATGCAGTCAAGTGTGAGGGTAAATAAATAAAATATTAGGCACTAACTGCCCCTATAGGGTCTTAAACCTAGCGGCTCCAACCATTCACCAGTGGGAAGTGGAAGGTTCCTACAATTTTAAGCCGAATCCGAACGGCAAATTTGAGAAGCTTCTCATGACAACTGATACTCTCGGACGTTTGTCAGACGTTCAAAAGAGGTGGGGCACTGGAAAAAACTTTAAGGTTACTTGGCCCCGGCTGGATTGGAACCTAAGACTATTAGATTAGTTGTTCCACACTAACATCTGCGCCCACCATGTGTGAGGGTAAGTTTCACTTTAATCCTGATCATAGTCTCGCCGTTAATTAAGAAGAAAAAGAACACATTTCACTTCGTTTAACTTCAGATTTGTACGTTGGTTTCGAACTTTTATAATATCTACCCTTAAATGGACATCCGAAAACAAAAATCGTTTAAGAAGACGTATTGTATGGAAGGTCACAAAAAGTACCCCGCAAATGTTGCTCGAAATTCAAACCAAGGCTATGGACCCTGATTATGAATTGCGATTCTCGTTGCCTGATTATCGTTATTGCCAAAAAGCAATTACAAGTTACGAGATCAGTCGCAGATATCGTTAGCCTAACCACAACATTTCAGCTGTCGTTATCTAAAAATGGAAGGCGAGTGACAGTGACAGACACATTTTTGTTGAATACTTTTAGTTACTTCGATTTTCAATAAAATGTACGAAAATGAGTATATTTGCAACAATTTGTTAAAATAAAAAGGAAACACATTCACTTGTTTGAATTTAAAATTATTATAAAACATAATGTTTATTTTACTTATTTAAAAGTTTATTTATTTATTAAACTGTCTTTCTGTTGGGATAATGATTGTTTGTTTGTAAAGGCATCTTCATTGATGATCTGAAAAATGTTCTAAATATGAACAAGGCTAAAAATCTAATTTTATTAGGAGACATAAACATTGACATCTTAAATGATACAGATAGTTATACTGAGGTCTACTTATTTCTCTTGGCTGCAAATGGTCTTAAAAGTTTTATTAACGAGGCAACTCGTGTGACTGATTCCTCAAGTACTTGTATTGACCTCTCTTTAAAAAAGGTAACAGAAAATGTGTTTCTAATTATAGGCCGATATCCCTGCTTCCCACTTTCTCTAAACTTTTTGAAAAGCTAATGAAAGTTCGAATCATGTCCTTTCTCGATAAAAATAATTTTTTTACCAATAAACAATTTGGGTTTAGATCAAAAATGTCCACGGAAGATGCTATTTTGAAAGTTTGTAGTGAACTTTATGGCAGCTTGGACTGTAATAAAACCACCATGGCGCTTTTTGTTGACATGACAAAAGCGTTCGATATGGTTGACCACAATGTTCTACTTGACAAACTTTATGCTGCAGGTTTCAGAGGTGAATCTTTTAAGTGGCTTCAATCATACTTGAGAGAAAGGAACCAAAAAGTAAATGTAAATGGTACCTTTAGTAATTCCTGCTTTTTAAGAAATAGTGTTCCGCAAGGGTCCGTGCTAGGTCCGCTCTTTTTCCTCATATATATTAATTCTATTTTCAAACTGAAACTAAATGGGTCAGCTACTGCCTTTGCTGACGATATAGCATTCACTTACCAGTCTGACTCATTGCTCGATTGTGTAACCAAAATTGAAGAAGATCTTAAAATCCTAAGAACGTGGTTTGCTAGTCATTACCTTATTATTAGTGAGAAAACTAAGCTGGTGTCGTTTAAGCTTTCTGGTAATAATCTTTCTGATTATAATCTTTACTTTCATGCTCACAACTGTAAACAATTTAGCTTACCTATTCACAAGTATGGCAAATCCAATTTTAGTTCCGAATCTAAATGCTCTGATAACTGCTTTAAAATTGAGTCTGTGCCGCAATTTAAATATTTAGGGGTTTTAATTGATTCAAACTTAAATTGGAAGGATCACATTCGTACCCTGCGGTCGCATATGTTGTTGGTTTCCCGTAAAATGTACCTCATTAAACCATTCTGCTCAAAAAAGGTTCTGTCTCTTGTTTATAATGGTCTTGCGCAGTCTAAACTTCAATACGGCATATCGAGCTGGGGCGGATGTTACTCCACTTATTTGAGACCTCTCTTTGATTGCCCAAAAACATTTAATACGTATTATTTGTAACGAAAACAGACTCGTTGCAAGTTGGCCTCTATACAAGGAACTGCGAATACTACCAATGAGACACCTTTACGTATATAAAGTGTTAAAAGAGTTTTTTAAAAGAAGTGGCAATTTCCCAAGCAGAAACTCACAACTCTACTGCCTACGTATAAATAACTTGCATCTTGTAATCGAACCATTCACGCGTAGTTCTCATTTCTCACAATTTTACACTACTACAGCTCCAAAGCTTTTCAACAAACTACCGTTATTCATCAGAACGACACTTCATTTTACTTCTTTTTTGAGAAAAGTTAAAGACTGGCTATTCACATATGATAATGACAGCATTGAATCCCTTTTAAAATCAGCTTAAGCATAGAATATTGCTAGTTTCTTCGTAATTCTCCGTAGAGTATTGTTTTTCTAGAATTGTTATGTATTTTCATTTATATTCTTTTCCCGTTCAGCAAAAATTAAGCCCATTAACTGTTTCCATCAGCACAATGGACCTACTTCTGGTCTAAGTGCATCCTCATCGAGGGCCGGTTTTCAACCAACTGTTTCCATCAAAATTGTTTCTATGAATTACTTATAACTGATTGTCACCCCACTTCAGATATTTATGGAATTGTTAATTAAATTTTGGAATGTATCATTCAAAACTAACTTCCTAAGTTACAGAATGATGACTTTTATTTCATTATTTTTTTAAAAATTGTACATAGCTATAAGTTTATAATGAATGAATGAATAAATAAATAATAATAATAATAATAATAATAATAATTCACGCTTCACGGAACCCGATTATTAAATTCTCCGTCAACATTTAAGCAATAGTCGTTTTGTTATTGCATTTTAAAACAAATTTATAACAAATCTTTGATCATTTTACTTTAATCCTATTTTAAGGGCTATGCTCTCTATGGACCCGAAATAATCAAAAAATGTAAGAATTTAAAAAAACAAAAATATCTGAAAATCGAATTTTGAGCTAGAAACCTGAAAGTTTTAATATATTGTCTTTAGGGGCCCAAAATGCTACTGTATTAAGATTTTCAAAATCCGCCCACTGATACGCCCACTTTAAAAGAAAACGTTTTATTTAAGAAATCTTTGTAAATGAAAGCATTTTAGTCAGTTTGTGCGTTCAGTGATATTTAAGTCAGGCAAAAACCATCCTGAATGATGGTAATTTCTTACTGCACATGTGTTTCATGTGCGTTACTGCACTTATTGCTGAGTGCCGCACGTCTGTTTCAGGCATAACGTCGTAGCAGAAATTGACATGCAGTACGCAATGCATGTGTCATGTTACATATAAAATCATCTTGCTGCACGTCTGTTTCTGCCATGAGCAGGGGGAAAATATGAAAGTAGTTTGGCGAAAATATTAAGTATGTACATAACATATTCACATGTTGTTGGTAAAGGAGGTGAAGCTGCACGAGTATCTGGCGGACTATCTGAAATTTACACGTTTGTGTCGGATTTTCGAAAATACGATGATCGCTCGGTTTTGCTGGAATTATTGACCGTCTCGATTTCATTTCTTTTGTCAAGTAGTAGAAAAAAAAATAATTACAAACTTTTTTAAAAAATATGAGCACCTTTTGCCAACCCTTGTTGGAGGTTTATTATTAGCCATACAGTTCCGAGAATGTTTAAGATTGATCTTATTTAAGATCTTGCTGAAACCTTTTGCCAGATGTACATTCTTTTCCATTAATGAATTAAGAACTTCTGTTCTGAATGATTTTTATTAGTAATTTTTAATTTCTTTTCAACTTTTTAATTTAATGAATATTTTGAAAATCAAAAAAAATAAAATATAAAAATGTCCACCAGAACCGAATGCGCGTGGATCTGTGCCAACTTTCATTCAGAAGAAATGAATTCTGCTTTAAAAATCGACTACAAACGCACAAACACAGTCTCATTGAACCACCCGACTACCTATCGGGAGCAAAATTATAAACGACAAAAAATGTCGTTTTTCTATGCCATTAGTCATGTTGGCTTTTCATATATAATCGAAGATAAGTCGTGCGACGACTACAATAGTAGTACAAAGACATTCAACATTTTTATCCGACCTTTTGTCATGTAAAAAAGATAAGCAAAATGAGGATTTGGAAGAGTCGTGTGTTTTGGAGTCGGAAAGGGCAAAGGTACCTAATCGAGGTGAATGTTCCTATAAAATCGCGAACGAGAGGGGACGCATAAAAACTCCTGGATCACACAAACACAACAACACCAGCATTTGATTGGCTTCAGTGACGAAATGATTTTAAATCGCGAGTCCTATTGTTCGCCGGATGAAGTCAAACCGGTGCACACAGGGCCAGTAGGGATGCAGTGACGTGGAAGGGTTGTGATCCATTAAGTCCAGGTCATAACCTCGTCGTTAAAGAAAAGAAGAACTTCAGATCTTTACGTCATAAAATTTAAGCCAAAAGAAACTTTTATATCATCATGTCTTGTATATTTACTGTTTGCTTTTTCATCGAGCCTATGTATATTATAATTCTTTTTTTTATTATGAATATAGTCATAAATAAATCCAAATTACACACTAGTTAATACAGCTGTTGTTTTTTTTTTCGTTTTCTTTATATTATAACTTTCATTTTTATTTAAAAGAATTATTATGGCTTTGCTAGACTACAGATTATATAATAATAAAGTGAACGCACATAGTGTTTATAGATAGAAAGTTTGTTTTATGTTTTATGTATAAAATTTTGGTTTCGTCAACAATTATTTAAATAAATTAATTTGTATGTTAAGATTTATTAAAAATAAAAATTGATTTTAGTATAATTTTCTATTTTATTATTGTGCCTACATATGTGAATTTAGTATATTTTGCTTTAAAAAAAGAAAGGAGAAAATTGGATATTTTACAAATATGTATGTATGATTTTAGGTTTTTATAATTAGATTTTTAATTATCTATTTTTTTATTATTTTTCGTTTAATATGTCTGTCAACTAGATTACTAACAATAGAGTAGATGTTTTTATTTTTACTGTGACCAATGCGATCGTATAAAATCAAATAAATGTATATTAATTATAAATATGTATATGTATGTTATTATACCTTTTCTGTTTATGACTAGATTTTGTTTATGAAAATAAAGGAACTAAAACTTTTATGCAAACTAACAATCTCACTCAAAAATAATACAAATCAAAAGTTAGCAATCGGAAATCATATGTCTAGTAAAAGAATAAGTTCTTTAACGTCTATGGTCTTAGGCTAAAATTGATCCATAATTTTCCTAGAACGAATGAAGCTTCGATGGAAGCTGTAATGATGCTAGTCTTACCGTGTGACAAAAAAAAACAAGAAACTGTCTGCAAGGCACTTCCAAATGAATGAAACGCAACAAAAAGAATATTAAATATATAAAATATGTGACAAATCTTGCACCCATCTTCTTAAAAGAAATTAACTTTTAAATACACCACAATAAGAAATACATAATGTCCAAAACAAATAAATAAATACTTACATTTATATATGTAATAATAATGCAATTTTATACAAGATTTTTTTTTTATAAATATGTTTTTTACGCTACAGTAAAAGTATAAATAACAACAAAAAATATTGGTTTTTCTAGCTTCATTGTATTGTCACTAAATTAAGTGAATTATTTTGTTGGAAAGTCTGGCCAATAGTTTACATAGTAACGATGTGTGGTGCCTTCGAAGAGACGATCCAACCAATTACTCAAACCGTCGAGTAGGTTCTCTTCGAGTAATATTTTCGGTTCGTATTCACTATTTTCGGATTCATCTGATCCGCTCTCCATCCCAAGAAATGCGCCGGCTTCTGGATCATCATTGCGGCGGACTAGTTGACGCGTCATTTTAAGCATTCTCTGTTTAAGGGAATAAGAGAAGATATGTATTTTTTGGAACATGAAGACAATTTGTTTACAAAATGTAAGACCTCTTGTTTTTTGGTTTTCAATTTACTGAAATTCATTGTAATTTTATAATTTATTCTAATTGGCCGGGGTTAAACCCGGTCAGATTTATTAGGCGTATTACAAGCTATAAAGAAACATTTAGATTCTAAGCTTAAAACTTAAGTAGGATTTACACCTACGGTTTTGTGCCCGGTGTAAGGTGGTCGTTGTTGGACGTACACGGAACAACGAAACTTAATGCTAAGAACAAACAACGAACGAAGAACAAACACGTGCATAACTGGTTGGAATTGTCGGTTTACTGTTTGCTCAAACAACGTTTGTGTAAACGATGATAAGCGTTTACCAAACATTGTTTTGCAGTGTCATGATTGTGTTTCGTTTTCCAATTTAAAATAAAAATGGCAGGTACAAAAAATTATTGTTGAAAACCTTAGACCCTTATTATCTTCTACCTGTTGCAAAAAATTGCAGACTAACAGACAGTGGTTCATGAGGTGCAATCGATTTTCTTAAACAATTGTTTGATTTTTCAAAATCAACCAAATCAAGAAGTTCATTGGGTCGTATGCAAAAAGATGAGCACGAACGATGAGAGATGAAAGATGAAAGCTGACGAGGTTGAACTCACTATATGTGGGATCAACTGTTCAAAGTAGGCGCAGTTTTATATGCAAGTAAATCGAGATCGTTCTCAAGGGCACTGACTTGATCAATTTGAGATCGATCTCAAATCTCTCTGTCTTATTTAGTTCCGATTAGAATTTCTTTGAGGCAAGTTCAATAAAAGAAGTAAAAGTTTCTTCTGAGAGTGAAAATGAGAGTGTGGTATTTAGCAGTGCATTGGATAATTTTAATCAATTTTTGGTTAAAGAACTTATGGAAAATAACAGTTTGCTCGGAAAATCAAAACAATTTTTAAGGCAAGGAACTTCTTTGGGTTGATTGTAGTAATGCATATTTACATACATAATTGTTGAAAATGTTTACCAAGCGAATAATAGGATGTGAAGGCATATGAAAAACACAATTCATAAAACTTAAATTTAGTGGAAATAACTTTGAACACTGAAACAAGTAACACTACAAACGACTCTTCTGACATAGTGCGCGGTTTTTAAGGTCATTTTGGAAAAATGTCCTTTTTCGGGTTTTAAGTACATCTTTGGAACAACAAGGACCTTACAGTCACCGTCATCGTCATATAACCTATTGTGCCCAAAGCCGAAAATGAGCCTCTTCTAATATTTTCCATTCTATCCTGTCCTGTGCCGTGCGGATACAGTTTTCTGCTACAGTTGAATTATGTCGTCATAAGAAGAACTGACTCCAGCGGGTCCCCTCCCTCTGTTTCTCCTTGTCCATCTATTGTCTGTTGTCCTCGCCAGATATCCTGCCCAATTCCGCTTCGACCTTGCAATTTGTGTGGTTATATCGGAGATGCCAGTTCTTCGTCTAAGTTCTTCATTTCTGAATCTGACGCGTCTGCTTATTCCCATCATTGCCCTCTCCATCGCCCTTTGCGCAAATTGTAGTTTATTGATGGTATACTTTGTTAAGGTTAAGGTCTCCGCCGCCCCATAGGTAGCAATAAGCATTGGTCGAATACTTTTCTTTTCAGCCGTATAGCTATATTGCTCTGGAGGATGGTTTTTTTTTTGCTTAACCGAAAGCTGCCCAGCCTAGAGCTTGGATTTTGCGGGTTTGGTTATCTCTCGTTATACTTCGCTCATGACCTAGCTATTCGTATTTAGATACCGGCTCGATTTTTGCGAAGTTAATGTTGATGTTGACTACATTTTTTAAGCTGCCCCCAAGTTCGTCTAGCATTAGCTTGGCATCATTGAGGTTATCTTTTCTGACAACGATGTCATCTGTAACCTAAGGTGACTGGTGTATTCGCCATCAATGTTTATACCTTTATATTCCCATTGAACGCGTATTCCAGTAAAGAGCTTGGGGGATATAGTGTCTCCTTGTCTAATCCCTCTCTTTTCGATATTTATTTGTTTTTTGGTGTAATATAAATCATCCTATAGCTTTATCGTATATGTATTGGAGGAGTTTTAGATATCTTCCATCTATCCTACATTGCTTAAGCGATTCCACAATACTATGTTGAGATCAACAGTGTCAAAGGTTTTTTTGGAAATCGACAAATGTTAGCAATACTGGCCTGTATCAGCAACAGACTAATCCGCACGTACCAGTCTGGAAAAGACCAATGAACTTCAAGCCGAGACCCACCATCTTTTCATCGACTTTAAGGCCGCATATGATAGCACACACCGATGGCCGATCAAGTGTAAGTGTAAGCTCTACAAAAGACTGATACTGCCATTTCTGCTTTACTGCACCCAGTGCTGAACGATAAGCAGAAAAGGAGAGCTAACTTTGGGTTCTTTTGAAATAAACTCCCCTGATATTTGTTCCTGTGTGCGAGGAGGGCGAATGGAGGAGAAGATAAATAGTCCAAAAAGCTAAACTACACCGACTACATTAGGTCGTCCACATCGAGCGAATGTACAATAATGCTCCAGCGTTTTCGATTTTCATGTTCTCATTTTGTTCTAGGTATTGATGTATTTTTTCGTTGTATCTCCTGTTATATTTGCGTACTTCTTTGTATATTATTTTGTTGAGTCTTCGTATTTCCGTGATGTTCTGCATCTTTCTGGCTTCTTGCCTTTGATTTTGTTTTGCTCTGGTTTTGGTTTAGTTTGGAGGATCTCGTTTCTTTAAACCTTACGGGATCTGTTCGCTTTGTCCATTTCGAAAAGGCATCGACCCCTTATCGTTTTTCTTCTTTAACTTATTAAGTTAAATTTCATTGTGGCTCTTACTGCTCTGTGCTCACTTCCTATTCCAAAATTGTTCAGTGTTGTAACGTCTGTTATTAGTTGTTTTTTATCTTTAATGAAAAGGTTAATTTAATTTTTTGTGTTTCCGTTTGGGCTTATCCATGCCCATCTTATGTGCAGTTTATTTTCAAAGAAACTGTTTGTTTGATACAGATTGTTTTGATGTAGGAGGTCGATCAGCATTTGTCCTCTCGCATTTCTAGCTTCTAGGCCAACTTTTCCTATCGCTTTCTCTGCTTAATCCTCTCCTCTGCTGACATTGCGTTATCCGATGATAAGGGTAAAGTGTAAGGGTACCTTATCTTTGATTGCTGTATATATGTCTTCGTAAAAGCTATCAACATTCTTCATCATCATATTCTGTTGGTGGTGCATATATTTGTATCATCATCATTTTAAGCTTTTAGCGGCAGTTTAGGTTTATTTTAGATATACCACTCGATTTGAAATATTTTTCATATCCTCTATGTTCTTGGCATGTTTTTTTGTTTTTTTTTTATAATTTGCTTACGCTAAAGAGATTTTTTTCTGTTGTTACATACCCTTATAATGCTAAGAACACAGTGTAAGCTACTTGGTATTAGAAAGAATAGAGAGATAGGAAAGAAGTGTTTGGGTGCAGTTGTAGGGTTTTTCTCCACGGGTGGTGTCTAAGTTACTTAGGGAGATTATGATTTCATGTATTCGGTATAAAGTAATGGACTTGGCCGGGATTCGAACGCACGACCTCCCATTCCGTAAGCGAATACACTACTACTGCACCATTACCACCCTCAGTTCATGTGTTTGTCATTGTTTACAATTTCATTCTTTGCTTCCTCCATTCCTAATGTGGACCAGATGGTTAATGTTTGAGTGGAACAATAAACTAGATGAGGGTCACTTAGTCATAGCAGTTTTCTTGGACTTTAAGAGCCTTTGAGACCCTTGATAGAGGTATCTTAAAAAAAAAAAAAACTGGAAATGTATGGTATAAGAGATAAAGAGCTTAAGTGGTTTGAATCGTATTTTTCATGAAGATCGCAAAGGACCAAAGTGAATGATGTGTATTCAGAATCAGTGAATGTGCGACTCGGTGTTCCCCAGGGTTCGGTGTTGGGAGTATACCTTTATTTACTCTATATTAATGACATTAAGAGCTGCATAAAGTTTTGTGAGATTGTACTGTTTGCTGATGATGCGCTTATTAACATAAGTGGAACGAATGTTGACCTAATGTGTGAAAGATTGAATGTGGACTTAGAGAATATAAATAACTGGTTAAAAGTGAACAAATTAAAGCTGAATGTGAAAAGATCAAAATATATGAAATTTAAATTGAATGATCCTATTATTTTGCGCATGGATGGGAACTTTATTGAATGTGTGTGAATAAAAGTAAATATCTTGGCATCATATTAGACTCCGAACTAAATTTCAAGGACCATGTTGACTAGATTTGTGGAAAAATCACAAGAAAAATTGGGTTCCTAAAAAGAGTGAGAATGGAACTTACATATGAGAGTTCAATTTTAATTTACAATGCTCTCATATTGCCACATTTTGACTACTGTTCCACTCTTTTGTATGCTAGTCAACAAGAAATAAAAACTAGACTCCAACTGTTACAGAACAAAGCTATGCGGGCAATTTTGGAGTGTAGTGTATATACCCCAATTCGAGTGATGCTCAGCAAATTAAAATGGATGAATGTGGAACAAAGATTAATATTTGCGATGGTGTTTATTTATAAAATGAAAAACAAAATGATCCCCGAATACTTGCGGCCAATTTGGGCCAACATTTGTTGGTGATGTGCAGCCGTATAATCTGAGAAACTCAAATAATTTCAGGCCGAGCAGATGTAACCTCAGTCGAACGAATACTTCCGTGATGTACACAGGCTTAACATTTTATAATAGTTTACCAACTACAATAAGGGATGTATGAAGCTTTGTGGCGTTAAAACGTAAACTTACGTGATCAAATCCGTGAAGCAATTCCTAAAAGTAATTTGTGTCACTACATCTTATGTTTCCTGGTTGTGCAGTGTGTTTTGTTTATAAAAAGATATGTAATATGTATATTTTGTATGTTTCAATGTATAACCGTATATATAAATAAAAGGAGTTTGAACGTTGTGTGTGTAAAGTTCATTGAACTAATAATAATGTTATTATTATTCAGCATATCCTAAGGGCTAGAACAAGGTCTATGCTCCAACAGAGCCTAATCCCTTGGTTTTCTTTTACCGGGAGGTATGTCCCAGCTCCCTGCTGAGATGAATGAAATAACTCTGTATATATTACTGTAATGAACATTTGAGGTATTGATCGTCGAGATCCAATTAATGCTGTGTAAATTAAAGCGTAGTTTTGATTAGAGTTGTAAATATTAGTTGTAAGAATTTGTGTATAAATAGCAAGTAAGAATAGAATAAAAATCAGTCTTGAATCCCCACTCATGACTCTCAACTAACTGCGGCAGTTATATGCCATCTTGTACAGCAAGCTGCGCTCTAAACAGCTAAGGAAGACCGTGCTAGGATTTGTATAGCTTGGGCGGTAGGCTACAAAAGAAAGAACCATATAATATAACAATAACATTACAACCTCCTCCTTCCTTCGCATATTCCTAGGATGTCCCAGTTCTCTTTTAAAAAAGATCTTAATTTGTATGCGAGGCATTTAATTGTTTTCCTGTTTTGGTTTCTTTCTTTTACGTGGGTTATTTGTATTTTTATTTTTATTTGCGTGAATCAATGACCTCATGGGAAAATAATCTTGACCACAGATTCACTAAATCGATACAGCCGACGAAAATCTTCACCTGGACACCTTCTATTTTTAAAAATTCGATTTGTAACAAAATTTAGCTGAATTTCGGCCATCTTGACGGCTGTTTATGAACTGAGTAGGGCAAATTCCATGCTTAACTATTTATGAGATCGTTATCATGCATTCAATCGTTTTCTCATCTTTTTGCTTGTCTCAGATTGAGCTTTCAAATTAAGATCGAGCTCACAACATGAGATCTTACTCGTTCAGTGTGTTTTATTTTTGTCTTTTTAACCTCTACAAAACACTGATACTGCGAGTTCTGCTTTATGTCCCAGAGTGCTAAACGATAAGCAGGAAATGAGAGCATATATTGGGTTCTTTCGAAAGCAAAAAACTCTATCTGGTCCTGTGTGTGAGAATGACAAATGGAGAAGATACAACCACAAACTCTATGAGCGTACCAAGATGTGGATGCAGTCCGAAATAAAACATGTCAACTACATTTTCTCAGCCACATCGAGCGAACGAACAATAATGCTCCAACAAAGAAGGATTCGCGACTCCCAGCCCCAGGTTCAAGATGACAAGGAAGACCGAACATTAATTTAAAAGACTTAGCCATCGCGGATGCGAGAGCGCTTAGTCTGGACAACTGGATGCAGAGTGCCCGGATCACGGAGGATGGAAGGCTGCAGCGTCTTAGTCAGATACTCTTTTCGGATGAAGCTCGTTAAGTAAATAAGTAGTAGTTTATTTTTTGCAAACAATGTTAAGAAATATCTCAGAAAAAGGAGTAAACAGATTGAGCTCGTCCCTTTTCATAAGACAATGTATGCATGACATTTTTAAATAAATCCGGAAGCCATCTGGTTGGTCATAATTCATTTAGTAGGTAAATATTTAATAACTGTTTTCTTTTTAATAACCAGCGTTCGGTCTAACAACGTCTCTTTTTTTTCCTTTTTTCTCGCCGCCACTGGAAGTCTAGGAATTCTCTTTTTTAATTTCTACAAGCATCTCCCATAGTAGTAGAATAAAAATAAGAAGTGGAACACCAGGTGTGAGAGCGATATTCAATCCTCGGCCTTACTTAAGCTTTATAAAGGAGAAGGTACAGTACCTCCTTGCTCTGAAAATGTAACTGCATTTTATGGAACTAGACCTGGCATATTAGACAAGTGATTATGTGAAGTCACGGGCCTGTTATACCAAGAAGATGCATGGTCTGAAAAGAAAAATACGCTGGCTATATATTTGAATGAGAAACTCGAGAATTCGATTGCGTTTTCTTCGCATTGAATGCAACTATATTAATTCTACCCACATGCGTATTTTATTTAGAAGAGCAGTGCTTAAATTTATAGACTCGTCACTCGAGAATGAAGATAAATAAAAAATAAAGCAATACGATAAATTTTATTATAATGTCGACCGCAGAAGGTCATTAATATAAATGCGAAACAAGTTTGGTACCCGTGCAGGGACTGGCTAACAATATCAGGATTCCCACAGTTATACAGGTAGGTGAAGAAATTGAAGTCAGGCTCTTAAGTATGTTTTGGAAACCATTGGCTAAAAAAGTAAGCGAAAAGTTTGCTAAGAAAGTTACAATTTGAGAGACTTTCTTAAACGAATCGATTCTCAGGCTCAGGATCAGAGATTAGTTTAAATTGCTAAAAATGAAGAAGAAGCTCGAAAAAGCAATTGAATGCCAAACGATAATTATGATAGTCGGAATCCAGTCAAGTACTTAACAATGTTTGCAACAACATATTCCTTGGTTACGGGTAAACTAGGAACCGATTACTCAAGGACAACGTTATCCAAATCGGATGTGAAGAGGCGTATAATCAGTTGAAGTGAGCCATGTCTTCAGAAAGGGCCATTTTAATGTTTGAAGATTAAATTTATCGACCAGAATAACGACGTCTTTTGGTTTAACAACTTCCGTCAGCAAATCTACTACATTGATGTTAGAGCGATAGGACTCGATTTATTAAGAAAGATATATGTAGCAATAGGGTAAAACAAAGTAAAGCGCACACCAACTCAAGACAGTCATTATGCCTACTGCAAATAACAAGATTCCCCCTTTTACAATTACTCACAAGCTTAAAAAAACCAAATAGAATGCTTACCTTAGCGCCACGATTCGTTTCTGGATGCTTAGCATGATACATGCAAAAATATTTCCGATGTCCATTGAGGGAAATCACAGTACCAACACAATTGCGTGGATTTATTCTCAAGTCACGCGACTCAGACAAGGATAAGCGCAGTAACTCCGAATACCAACTTATGCCCTTTTCAATCAGCATGTGGCCGAACATAAGGGTCTTGCCCTTTCGATAGGGCCATACAGCTTTATGAAAGCCCGGTATTAGTTTCGGACGAGTTTGTAGATCTGTTATGAGGATAATTGTACGACATCCAGGTTTTAGAAGGCGCACAAGTCCATTATATTTCTCAGCTCGAAGTTCATGTAGTTTTAATTCAGGAACATATGCTCCCGGTTTTTGAGTTGCTGTAAAAATCGTTTCATTACTAGCCCGACTAATGATGAGGATTACTTACTTCCATTGCTATTAAGATGTCCTTTGGCCTTCAAAGTCTCCTCTTCGGCACGTACTAAGTACACCATGACATAGCCAACAGCAAACATAAACGCAATAGTGCCAAGCAACGAAAGCGTAGCCAAAACATGTTCCTGTTCGATATTGTCAATCATATACTCGGTGAAGTACAGAAAGCGGGTAATAACTCGGCCAAGCAATCCCTGGGCATGCTCATCAAGAAGGTCCTTAGGAAGAAAATGGTCATTTATTGGATGCATACATGCACGGCATTCAATTCCTACCTTCACAAACGCCTCGTAGCTCAGAGCTTCGGTTGCTCTCAACAATCGCTGAATGGCGTCGTCAAGTTTCTCCTTCGTATGGTTAAGGGTGTTCTCTTCCGATTCGTTTTCTTTGCGTTCGATACCCAATCGAGTACCGCTGACCCATTCGTATTTTATATGCGATGTATCACGGCGCCAAATGATTACCAATCGCAGAAGCGTGTCGTCAGCTGAACCCTTGGCCATAGCATTAACAAAGTCAGATTGTTTATCCTGAAATCACAGTTTGTTATTGCAAGTGCAGTAAGTAAACATAAGCGGCTTACCTGGAAAATATAGGCAAAGCGCACGCGTTCGGAGCTGTATCCACTTTGAAGAGCGATTTGACGCAACGCATTGCGTGCATAGTTGTGAGCCTCTGTGTTTTCCGTGACTAGTATGACGCAAAGGCGTTTTCTTGGGCGATTCCATTCGGCGGGACATACTCCTGAAAAATTAAATCGTTTCAGTTAGAGCGAATTTTGATTGGGCGTGGGCTTTGAAAGAAATTTTAAGTTATGTCTGTGATGGTAGTTGTTATTGCCACAACAATAAAAAAACAATGATTCAAATGCCGAGGTTGCCCCGTCATTCCTCAAACAAGGACTAGCAAAATTCGATCGTCTTCGATTTCCGAGGCAGAACGTTTCCTAAGTGAATGAGTGAGCAAATTTCAAATCAAGACCCTACCTTCAAGCATTTCCTGCGAAGAAAGTCGTGGCAGCGCTAAATACTGATTGGCCGCAATAATATTGGTCAATGTCTGTGTTGGAATATCCGACATCGAAACACTAGCAACTGGACGGGTAGAGTCTTCGTTGAATATCAACAATGTATCCAGGCTCGGATGGACCTTGTAACGTTCCTGAATGCCCTTGGTGTCCTTGGAGCTTAAGTGGACAAAACTTAAAACAGTAAAATAATTTAACCGAACCAAAACAAAAGTCAACACAAATCAATTGGCTTACCCAAACGCCACTCGATGTCGAAATGCAAAGGCAGTGATTAAATATCTCAAGCGTGGCTGCTGCCTGGGCTCCATGACAACTGCCCGCACCCGATTATCCATCCAGCCGCTGAGGAAGTTATCCATTGTCTCGTCGTTAATACTTTGAATTAGTTTGTATGGTACTTTTTTACGGATAAATTCTTAAAATAAAAATAAAAATCAAAAGGATTTCGAGTGTCGTTGTCCCTTATTTATCTTACCGACAATTTTTTGAACACTATAAGTGTTCTCCCTGTAGATGTAGCTATGCCCGCTGAGCACCAGAATCATATTTGGCACATCGTCGATGCCCACCTTTCGCAGAAGAGCTTGTTCGTGGGCCGCGTTAATTGTGGCGAATGTAATACCTACGAAAGTGTAAAATTAACGAGACATATTCGAACATCATTCGCTGATGCTGTGCTTACCCAATGGCTCCAGCGCGTCTATCATCTTTTTGAACACCCCCACCGCTCGTATACACCGGAAACACCAATCATTGTAGAACATCAGTATATGCGGGACTGTGGCACTTTTAGGGATGATAGTCTGCTCAAAATACTTTGTCGTTACAGAGAGCTTGTGATACAAACTGATATCTTGATCAAAGTGGAAGCGTTGCCCGAAGAACTCTTCAAATGGATCCGGGGCAAAACGACCATAGTGGCTGTAATCATGCTGTTGACGGAACATATGCGAGTCTTCGTTTGTGATGCCGTGCTGGTCGTAGACTCGCCTTCGATCTACATCGCTGAGTAGCTCGTATGCCTGCTTAATTTCGACAAACTTTTGCTCGGCATCTGGATCACTAGACTTATCCGGATGCCTGTAATTTGTCATCCAAATATATACATGATTAATCAGCCGATTTGGGAGCATAGTAAACTTACCACTCCTTTGCTAATTGTTTATAGGCTCGACGAATCTCTTGGGAGGTAGCATGACGATTGATACCGAGAATTTTATATGGGTCACCTAGATTGGCTGTCGCTGTGCTAATAGAAATGAATATCACGAGAAGAAAGACGCTAATGATGCATTTTCGCATCCGTGACCCATTGTGCATTTTTTCGTCTGGAATTCCCTGGATAGTTAAATCAGTGCCAATGCACTTACCTGGGCGAATTTTTAAGAATCTTTAAGAATTGTGGAAGTGCCACTGTTGCTAGAATAGTAAAATCAATAGTGAAATATTTATTTTTGCGAACGAGTTGAAATCTTTTTGTTTTTCTCGGGAAGTGAACTTTTCGCAGGGTATCGATCTTTTCTCCTCAAATTAAACCCTGACAGCTGACAAGGGTGAATGAATTTTTATTTGACAGCGGATAGCAAGACAGGGGGCTTTTTAATGAACGAATGAAAAGGGATGTTTATTGAAGGCGATTTTCTTTTTTTTTTGTTCAGAGCAAATCACTGAACAGAGCTTGAATAAGTCGAGCATGCTTTTAATGCTTCGCCACGCAGAACGCGTTTTAACGCCGCGCTTGACCAAAGCGTTTTATTAAACTTCAATTGATAGGCCCCGGTCACACAGAGAGCGCAGCGGTGTATAAAACTAGAAATTTTTTTCCTAACGCCTGCGCGTTAATTGTCATTTGAATTGTTTTTTTTGTTGTTTGATATAATAGAAAAATGGTTTTTTTATTATTTTTGCTTTTTCGGGATCGTAACACGGGAAATAAAAAAACGTCGAAATAGCCTTACCGCCGCTTAAAATAATTTCACTGCAGCGGTAAAAATGCGTTCAATGTGGCGAAACACACTTTAGGTGAGATTAGACTGACTGCCAAGTGGGCCAATAATGACCATTTCTGACAGTTCTTACTTTTCCGACCCGTGGAGAGTATCTCCCTGAGATACTGCAACCTTCCATTCTCCGCGATCCGGGGACGCTGCTTTTGGTCTTTGAGGTTCCGTTCTTTCTTGTCACCTCTAACATGGGGGCTGAGAGTCGACGACCATTTTCGGTGGTGCATTATTGTCCATTCACTCGATGTGGCCGAATCATTGTAGTCGAAGTATTTTAGGTGTTGGACTTCATTCACATCTTGGTACAGCTCATAAAGTTCGCGATTTTTTTTTCTTTTGAAAGAACCCAAAAATTAGCTCTCCTTTACTGCAACCTGCTTATCGTCCAGCATGCGGCACCATAAGGCAAAACTGGCAGTATCAGTATTTTGTAGAGCTTTCACTTGGTCTTCCGAGTTATGAGTTTTGAACCCAAGTTCCAAACTGACACCTCGTGTTTTCAAGTGTCCCGCGACACAACTCGACCAGTGTTTAAAAAACACTCCTCCTCCCATTCTCGTTTTCTACCACCAACGACCTTCCAAAGGAGTTGGTTACCCAAAATCGAGCCGAGGTACTAGGCAGGCACCCAGCAGTTGGTAGTGAGAGGCTATCGTGAGAATGAATGTGCTCTCATATATTCGAATCACTTTTGGCTCCCAATTCTTTATTTAGAAGCCAAAATACCAACAAGTGCCTCTCCTCAATGGTTATGTAGGTAGATCGTCAAAAACGTTCAGAGACTTTAAAATATCAAGCAACAATTTATAAACTTGCTTACTTAAATAAACTTGCGTCATTCATCGAATCT
This sequence comes from Portevinia maculata, assembly GCA_949715645.1. Classification (NCBI taxonomy): domain Eukaryota; kingdom Metazoa; phylum Arthropoda; class Insecta; order Diptera; family Syrphidae; genus Portevinia; species Portevinia maculata. Next base: position 360,135,856 of record OX454525.1, on the reverse strand, counting down.
AGCTCCAATAGCTCGTTATAAAACAAAATCCAATAATCCATATCGCACACTTATTGAATTAAAAGTGGTGGTGCAGCATCGCACAATATTGACGCAAAATAACATGTTATGCCTTTTAAATTAGATTGAATATTTCTGAATCAGTTACAAAAGAAATGATGGAAATCTGTTGAATTTTTTGACAAGATATAGCCAAAATAGTGGGGTTTCAAAAAATGATAAACTCAAAATTTCTTATTCCGATGAAAAAGACCGAAATCAGTTTTTATTCAATTGTTCATTTCAAAACTAATCGGTCCTTCCATAATACCCCTCTCAACGTACATGATACGTGCCGTGGCGACGAAATGATGCGAATCGTCGAAAAATCTCTTTGCATATGCTCTTTCTTAAAAAGAAAAATAAATACTTACAATGTCTTTCTTTATTTGTTTTTGTTTCTTCGATTTTCTTCTAAATTCCAAGTTTAAATTTTATATACAACTAGCTGACCCGGCGAACTTCGTTCCACCCAAATTCGTTAATGTAGGTAGGTAATGAAATTAATAATTCCGAGCTTTCGCTTCATGTAATCCGGTCAATTAAAATTCTTTATTCTAAAGTTATATTAAAATTAAATACAATTCCAAAAACCGTAGCGATTTACTTGTCGGCCAACCTACCGCTTTTTCACTGAAGTGCTTTATGGTAAACAATATTTTTCGTTCCATTATCGGGTGCGTACACGTACAAAGCGCGAGGTTTGCCGACACGTGAGCACGCCACGCCACATACAATTGAAATTCAAGATTTATGCCACACACATCCAGCGATTGTCCTTGCGACTTATTAATTGTCATAGCAAAAGCGAGACGTACGGGAAATTGAAGACGCCTAAATACGAAAGGCAAATCGTTCTGAATAAGTGGAATCCGCGGAATAAGAACATCTTCGCCTTTAAATTTTCCAATCAAAATCGTTGCTTGAATAATATTTGATTTTAGATTCTTCACAATCATACGCGTACCGTTGCAAAGTTTTGGTGCATTTAGGTTGCGCAACAAAATTATTACTGTGCCGACTTTTAATTTCAAATTGTGTGGAGGCAAGCCTGAAACATCCAAAGAATTCAAAAATTCCGTGGGATAGTTGGTGGCTTCGTTTTCATCCATCACGGAGTCGACTGATTTATATGAATGTAACTTACCAGCTATTTGATTTTGAATGACGAAATTCAAATGATCGACATTCTTGTTTTTCGCAGCCAAAATCGCTCTTACACTCAGCCAATCGTGGTCAACATAATTCTGAGCGATATTCGGGAAAACATTCATAATTAGTTCTTCCGGTGTCGTTGTAAAGTTGCAAACATTTTGTGGAAACTCAATCAGACCGGTGTTTAAGTCTGCTGGAATCTCGCCATTGCCCATCGCCAACAATTGCCTGGAGAACTCTGCAGCGGACTGGTCATTTTGTAAAGCAACTCGCATGTTCGTTTTCAAATGCAATTTCTTTACGTATTGCCATAAAGCAGACGCCTTCAAGCAAGCATTCAATTCATCTGCCGGAGTTGATCTCGGAATGACAGGCAGCGTTTGACGAAAATCGCCTGATAGCAAGATCGTTGCGCCACCTTTCAAAGTACGATTCAGGGCCTTCAATGCGCGTTTGTGAGCCATTGTGCATTCGTCCTTATGATAATCTTACATTGCTGCAGTACTTTCGCCATCGCAGTGTTCTTTGAAATGTTGCATGTAGGTTCGTCATCCACTTGCAGATTCAGTGGCAATTTCAATGCAGAATGAGCTGTTCGACCGCCTTCTAACAAAGTAACCGCTATCCCAGGAGAGGTGAGTGCCAAGGCAATCGCAGATCTCGAACGAATCGTAGCTAAAATCAGTGAAATCAGGAAAGTTTTTCCAGTTCCACCGGGCGCATCAAGGAAGAATATTCCGACATTTTCGTTATCGACTGCTTGCATTAATTCATCGTACACTTTCTTTTGTTCTTGATTCAACGTTGGCACATTTGTTCGAACAGCTTGACTCAATGCGATTCGATCGAAATCCATTTCTCGCCCCAATTCTCGATTAAATGCTTCTTGCATTGCGCCATTTGGCTGTGGCATCCCCAATTTGCACAACAAAATGCCACTCATGAGCAGACACATATCCTCGATCAAACTTCATTATCTGATGTCACAGTGCGAATTCGATGCAAAATATCATCGGCCATATCATCCTTGTATTTATTCCACAAATCTTTAGGATTTGATGGAAAACATGTCGAAATTATGATTGCGAAGAGTGTCCTGAGTTGATTCGCAGGCGCAGTGATAGTGGCATCGGCCAGCGTCATGTCCCAATGATTGTCGTTTTCAAGCAATTGCCTGCGTTGGCAGGCTTCTCGATATGTAGCACACAACACACCGTCAACAGTCCGCAGCGCTTCGAACGAAGTAGGGCCACAAACATTGACCAAAAGCATTCTCAAATAGAAGCATTCGTCGTTTTTCGGGTGAACTGTGTATATTCTACCAAGTGCATCACTTGCATAAACACCACGGAATCCGGGAACTACGTCATCTTGTTTCCGCCGCTGGAACTTCTTCGATGACGCATTCCATGAAGGATTCAAACACCATCCAACAAATCAAAGTATCGACTCCGTTTCAAAAAGTTACTTTGTGTAACATAATAAACATAAACAAACTTATTAGATATATTTAAAAAAAAATCAAAATTGTTGACAACAATTTGCTTGGCAAATAATTAAAATAATTGACAACAACAATTGCTTTTAAAATTTTAAATATTTTTTTTGTATTTGTAGTGTCACTACTCGATTTCCACCTGGTTTTTTTTTCAAAGTGCATTTCCCCATACAAACTTTTATGGCAGTTGCGCCTTCCTTCAAAAATTTATCATACTAATATATAAACCTTCTCTGCATGGTCTATTAACCAACAAAAAAAAACTAAATCAAAATCGGATGTCACATTTAGCAAGTTATTTTTATGTATAAGATGATTCTATCCGATTACTATTTTTGCCGTTGACATAAAAAGTTTATACACAATTTCCAAACGCCATCAAAGACGCCAGCTATCGAGTTGAAAACCAGGGCCCTCATCACGTAAGGCTGACGATCTCGTTTTCGACATCGACTTCGATAGCAATGCTTCACGTAACACTCGCGTCTGAATGATATCGTTATGGCGATTCAATATTTACTTCACATAACTCACAAAACGTCAAAACACTGTCGTCGAGACAATAGCATTTGCGCGATAGCTAATGAGGTATCGCCTTACATATTTTGTACACCATTAAAGCACTTTCATGGTTTTTAAAGTAAACAATCGGCTTTAGATATTTTCTTTATATGCTGTAGATTGTTGTTAATGCAATTTATTATAAATAACAAACTCTATTTCAACAAATATATGTGTCCGGTGATGTCTTCAGTGAGTAAGCGAAGACATTAAAAAAGTTTCGGACATGAAACAAATTTGCCACCCCGACGTTTCTCACAATTAGGTGTTGTTTTCTGTGTTTCTGGAACTGTAGCCAAACGAGAGCGATGGACGACACGAGAACGATTGTGTTTCGTGAATCAAACTATTGACGATAGCGTTCAGTGCAATCGCATGGACGACAATCGTCCGCAAAGTTACGTGATGAGGGCCCAGCAATGCGCTATGATGATAGTACTATAAGTTCATATACAAAGCTATAAGCATTTTGACAAACCAACCTAGGTATCTAAATATTGTTTAAAGATGAAAATGAAATTTGCATCGCCCAACTAAGGCTATGAAACCATTTGAATATATTGTTAACGGCATTCGTTAAAAAAAAATTTGAATTTAAAATCAAGTAAAAAAACCACAAAGAAATTGCATGATCCAAATCCCAGAGAAAATAAAAATGTTCAATTATGCACAAATTTCTTTCGTTCGCCTCCGTCACACGCGGTCTCCACGTGCTATAAATTGAAAACATACACGAATGCATGCTGCCATTAGGCGCGTTCAATTTGCAAGGCAACTACTAGTCCCTACTATTTTACCTTTCCTTATTGATCAAATAACTCACGTGACCGTCGTTTGGCAAGTGATAGAAATTTCATCAATTTAATCAACTCGCAGTTGCCTTGCAAATTGAACGCGCCAATTATCTCATGTGTAGACCATTCTCGCAACTATAGGTCCGTTCGCGAACTAATATGCAAACGTAAATTTATATAAACTTTCATGCAAAACTACTCAAACGCGTTCGCGTACTGAGAAAATGGTAAAAAGATGAACGAAAGAAAAATGTACTTTCGTTCACTTTCCTTCACACAGAATTTCAGCTGGCAAGAAAATGAAAACTATCAAATGATGAAATCCTATGAGTTTGCCAGAAAAAAAAACAGCTGTTGCTTCTTTTCAAGCCAAACTACGATGTTTTTTCAACTTTTTACACAAAAGCGTTCGCGTACTTTTCTTAGAAATGAGAGGATTCTCTCTCGATTTTGGAGATTTGACACTTTTCATTTTCCTACACATAAAGTACGCGAACGGACCTTATATTTCGATGGTAGCGAGAGATAGCATGCGAAAAACAAAAGAGAGGAGATGTTCCCTGCTGTTAGTGTAGTGATGCTCTCCATGAAAATCGTTGCCTCTCTCTCTCTCTCTCAAATAAAATATGTATGCAGTGAAATGCTCAGCAAATAAAATTTGTCTGTTGGTGTACTTTTGTTTTTTTCTTCTGCTGTCTGCTGGAAATTTATAGAACGTGGAGACGTCGTGTCCGAAAATCCAAAACATACAGCGAAAACAAATTTCTTCATCTTGCACGACCCACCTCACTTTAAATTTATTATAAGTTAAAAGAAACAAAAACTTCTATTTGCTTCTTTCCACTCAAATGATAATATATCTTTTAAAAGCAAGAATGTCCAAATAAATTTATCATTTCTTTCATTTTATGGTAGAAACACATCAACACTTCAACTTCGACTTGAACTTTGACAAGAGCGAGCACTTTAGCGTTTAAAGGTGAGTCAAACACAATGAAAAATGTAACTTCAAGAGCGACACAAGGAATGGTTGTAAAGAAAAGAGAAAATTATGTTCACAATACAAGCAAGCGAGAAAATTCGCTCAAAATATAAGCATTTGCATGTTGGGAAAACTGAAAACATCGCCTCAAGGTTGGTGGGACTTGCACTTCAACTTTCAATTTCGCATTTAGGTCTAACGTTGAAGGTGAAGTTGAGGTTGAAGTGCTAATGTGTTCCATTCCATTAAAAAGCATTGGTTCTAAAACGTGAGACGTGGTTGTCAAAGTTGAAGGCGACTTTGAAGTGTTGATGTGTTTCTACCATTACATGTAATCATTCTTCTGGTCTCATTTCCTCCTTCACAATAAATTCATTCCTTCTGCTGTCATATCATAACCAAGAAACAATATAAATTCATTTTCCCAGCTGAATCGAAATCGTTACTGCCGATGCATACGCCATGATGGTGGAGTATGAAAGGGCGAAACAAGGCTTCATGAATGCTTAAAGAAAAACGCCTTCATATTAGACCCTGCGCGTATTTTCATATGAAGTAAAATGAACACTGCAAATTCTCCTAAATCAAGAGAGAATCCTCTCATTTCAAAGAAAAGTATGCGAACGCTTTTGCAATGAAAAATGAAAAGCCGCGTGTTTTCATACCAAAACCTTAATGTCGGTAATTAGCTGTAAGCTCTAGCTGCTATGGCTATTATGTATTTATTATTCATTTCTATTTAATTACCAATTAATAAATTATAATTTTAATAAAAACGATAACGTTTTTTTTTGCTGTCAAACTTACATCGCGCGTAAAATGTCATCTTTTTACGCGCGCGCGCGAATGTACAGTGAAAATCGAGGCGAATTAAATTTCAATTATTGCGAAATTAGCGACTTTTGTGAAGTGGAGAAGTTTTATTTTCGTTATTTGGACCATCAGAATTGTTTCAAAAATAACTTCTTTAAAGAAACTTGCATGGTTGAGATAAATAACGATTAATAAAAAGTAAAAAATTGTTTTATAGTGAGCTGTCACTTGGCAGAACTGTCAGTTGACAGTACCTAAACACTTAGCAAGAAGCTACATGGGCTGTGTCTTAAGCGAGTGTTATATGTGTCAAATTGCATCTCGTTAATACAAAAATGCCAGAACAGTGTAGTCATTGCAAAACGACAATTAGAGGGGAGTCCGGCCTAAAATGCCAAGGCGTTTGTGGAAAACAATAAAGAGATGTGTGAATATATGGAGAATTGCAAAACTAAAAGTGTTAAAATATTTGTGGACTTTAAAGAAATCGTTGGCAAAATGGAAAAAAAGTTGGATAATGCTCAAAGTGAAAAAAATGGTGATTTAATTGACAATACGGTAAAAAGTAAGATGGAAAAACAAAATCAAAATATTGAAAGAATTTTATTAGGAATGAAGAAATTAAGTAATGAAAAGAAAGAGGTAATCAGTGAAATTAAAAAAACTCAATAATAAAAATTATAAGCAATCATATGCGGAATCTGTAAAAAATGAGCCGCCGGTAATAGTTAGGCCAAAAGTATCGCAAGATAATAAAAAAACAAAAGAGGATATTAAAAATAAAATAAATCCAGCCTCATTGGCAGTGAAAGTGAGTGGGGTATTGAATAAAAAAGACGGAATGGTCATTATAAATTGTGAGGACAATCAATCCAGTTTTGGAAAGAGAGGCTAAACAAAAACTAGGAAATGAATATGAAGTATCAGTACCTGAATTAAAAAAACCATGTGTGACTGTGAGCGGTATGAGTGATCAATGGGAAAAAGAAACCTTGGAGGCAGCGATTAAAAATCAAAATAATATTGTTAGAGATGTAAATTGTGTAAAGATATTAAGTGTGAAAAAGAATAACATTATAAGTTACAAGGCTATATTAGAGTTGGGCAAAGAGGACTATAAGAAAATTATGGAGAGAGGAAGACTGAATATAGGATGGGACAGATGTTTTGTGTATGACTACGTGTCGATAAGACGGTGTTATAATTGTTGGGGTTACAACCACAAGGCTGTGAACTGCAAGAACATGATTGTGTGTGCAAAATGCGGTGAGAACCATGAGACCAGAAGCTGTGATAAAACGATCTTAAAGTGCAATAATTGTGTGATAGCGAATACAAATTTAGGTTTAAGTCTTGATGTTAGTCATGACTGTCGAAGCTATAAATGTGAAGTGTTCGTCAAAAAACTAGAAGTCCAAAAAAATCGTGTAGCATATTAGCAACCAACAATAATTCGTGTTATTTATTTAAATGTCGAGGGCTTAATAAACAACCTTGATGAGGTGCAAGAACTTATAATGGAGAAAAATGTGATATAGTGGTGATGTCAGAAACGCATGTTACAAAAGATATTTTGGACAAGGAAATATCGGTCCCGAATTATAATATGCAGAGGTGTAACAGCATATCAAGTCGAACAGGTGGTGTTATAATTTATACAAAATATGGACTACAGACGGAGAATTTAAAAAACTATTCAAAAAATATGGACATATGGTGGCTGGTAAACTCGTTTAGCGTCGGTTCTTTTACGTTAAATGTGGTGGGTGTTTATAGATCCCCAAGTTCATCGAAAAAAAACATTTCGTGAAGAATTTTCTGTCCTAATGGAGGAATTGGCAGATTTAAAGACCGATTTTGTGGTTCTGGGGGACTTTATCATCGACTGGCTTAAAGTAAGAGACACTTATAGGAGAAATATGTGTAAAATTATTAGGGATAACGAGTGTAAACAAATAATTGATTCACCAACCAGAATAACAGCGGAATCTCGAACTTTAATTGACTATGTTATCACAAACGCTAGAAACTTGGAAGCAAAAATAGACAGCGAGTTAACGATAAGTGACCATCAAACAATAAGTGTCAGTATAAATACTAAAGCTAAAAGGAAGAGCGAAGTGATGGGAAAATGGGTGAAGGTTGTCAACACCAAAAACAGTTCATTCAAAAGTTCTCTAATAAATAGCAGATTAAGATGCATTAACGATTATATGGATGCTAGTGCAATGGGTGAAGCATTTCGTGAAGGCATAAATGAAGTGGTTGAAAAGTTTACATGTATGAAATTTAAGAAGTTTTCTGTTAATAAATGGTTCGGTAGATCACGCGAAGAACTAAAAAGAAGAAAAATCGTGTTTTATAAAAGGGCATTGTTTACTAATGCAGTGAATGACTGGTTAGAGTATAGATTCACTAGAAATGAATACAAAACTGAAATAAAGAAGTGCAAAAGTAAATTTATTAAATTAAAAATCGAAAACTCAAGAAATCAAAAACATATGTGGCGTAACTTAAAACAATATGTGTTAAAAAATGAAAAATATTGCGAAATAACAGACAGGCCCCTATTGCGAGTGGCGATTACTGATAGATGAGCGACATTTATCTATTGTCAATCGTCGATTGTAGATTTTGGTATTGCGAATGGCAATCGTGATTGACATTTGTCGTTTGTCTATCGTCGCTTGCAGATTTTGGTATTGTGAATGGCAATTGTGATTGACATTTGTCGATTTGACAATCGCTTGTTGTTGTTTAAGTTTTTCTGATCGACTGTGTGAAAACGAAAACAAAAATATTATTTGCAATCATGTAAGTTGTTTAAATACAATTAAAGTGCATATTCTTCTTCATAACACGAATAATTATAGGTCGAAGGTAGTCAGCAACAAAAAACAGCTCGAGGAATTGGTGAAATATATGAAAGAAAACCCAGATATTGCAAAAGGAATTTGTGCTAAGACTCTGGCCAAGAAAAGATGGGAGCGGTTTGCCATACATCTGAATAGTTTAGGACCACCCACACGTACCTGGGAAAAATGGCTTAAGGTACCAAAAATTATACCATTTTTTTTTTTTTTTTTTTTGTAACTACTTTTTTAGGTTTGGACTGATTTGAAATGCAAAATCAAAAAGAAGAAATCTGAAAACAAGCAGGAGATCATGGCAACAGCACGTTTTCAGCAACATGGAGGAATCCGTTATTGGTCTGCTAGATATAAATAGCTGTGTATATCCTCCTGGACTTGAATTCGGTCAAATGCACAATTTAGAGGAGCATGAAGTAAGTCGTGATTACTCAAATAAAGAAAACGAGTCTTTTGTCGACGATCCTGACTTTATTGTGTATACAGAATTTGAGGAGTTGAAAAGTGTTGTTGGAACACCAGAGCAAGCAAATACAGTCAATGACAGTGTTGTAAACCTTTCTGACAACAAATCACGAAAAGGTTGTAGTCAAAACAAAAAAGGGAATGAAGAAAGGCTGAAGCTGCTAGCAATACAAACGAGCGCACAACAAACTTTTCATAGCGATATAATGGATACAATGCGGGACATAAGAACTAGCACCAAGAATATGGAATCACATATCAAGAGACAATATTATATGCAGAAAGATTACAACAAAGAGTTGCTGGCTATAAAAAAAGAAAAACTTAAAACGTACAAAGATGAGGTCAAAAACCGCCAAAGAGACAGATCAATTAAATTGCAATTGAAGAAACAAACATTGGAGTTACAAAAGGAACTCCGTTACAACAGTTCCTAAACTTAATAATTAAAAAGGACTGTTGTTTTATTGAATTTGATACCTACCTACTGTTATTTCGAACAGAATCTGTGTTCTTATATTATTTTACCGTGCGTACCTAATTTATTATTTTATCATATATATCAATGTCATTTGAAATAAAGAAGAGGCTGTTTTACTTTTTAAATTAAATCTTTATTGTTGCAAACATCTGAGAATTTGGTTTCTGATGGCTTCAGCTTCACAAATTCCCGACATTTCTTCACTAACAATATGTGCTCCACTTGATTGTTCATCCTCACCAACGTTAATATCTTCAGGTGTATATTCATCTAGAACTGGGACATTATAAGATATGCAAATGTTATGCAAAGCTGCACAAACATTTGTAATCTGTGTAGCTTTTTTAGGACTATAATGCAGTTCTCGTGCTCTTAATAGACACCTAAATCTATTTTTTAAGATACCTATAGTGCGTTCGACAATATTTCTTGCCTGTGCGTGTTTTTTGTTGAAAATACTTTGCAATGAGCCTTCATCAGGATTTCGGAATGGTGTCATTAAATAGGGCTTTAAAGCATAGCCTGCATCTCCTAAAACGAATTAGAAACCAAAATAATAACAAATTTTATATATGTGCTTAATACCAACCTAATAGCCAAGTATTCGTTTCCCCAATGTGGTGCCTTTCTTCTAAAATGGATTTCAAATTTGACATGTTGAATACATTTGAATCATGTGTCGACCCAGGGTATTTTGCGTTAATATACCGAACTTTCATGGTATCATCACAAACCTTAATCAAAATTAGTTAGAATTAGAACTGATGTTAGGGTATTTATACTTACTATCAAAGCATTTATGCTATAAAAACCCTTGCGGTTATAATATGCGTGTTGTAAATCCTTCTTAGGTGAAGCAATTTTGATATGGGTGCCATCAATGCATCCAATGACACCTGGAATTCCGCTTTTCTCGTAGAAATATAGTTTTGATCTCCGTTTTTCAGCTTCAGAATAGTTAAATTGTATCCATTTTGGGCAGATACAATTCTCTAAACATTGAAAAACTTCCTTCAACACTAGTGATACGGTGGATTGTGCCAAACCTATGCAGTATTCATTTCCCACGCTGGTTTGATAAGACCCATGAGCACAGAATCTCAATGCAGTGGCAACTTTGACAATGTTGGGAATGGATAACTTTCTTACTATTGTCTTGAGGTGGCTTTCTATTTCGGAAAGCAAATATAGAAATGCTGGCTTCGATACGCGAAAATGTTAAAGGAAACTGCAATAAGATTAATTAGAAAATGTGAATTATTTGAAACCAACACTTACATCGTTTCCTCTAATTCCAGGGGATTCGAGTTGTCCCTTAGCCACTTCCTATTTCTGGCAATCTCTATAAACTCGTTTGTAGAATTTTCTTCGTCTGAATCATCGAACCAGAACTCAAATGAAGTCATTTTATTATTATACGAGTATGTATTATTGATATTTTATTTACTTGTATTTTACGAATTTATTTGTTTTGAATGTGACATTAGCTACTGTCAAGAAACTGTCAAAGCATTTCGTAATTCACAGTAACCCAGATGTTATTCACAATAACTCAAACTTTTGTCGATTGTGTTACACAATACCAACACGAAAATTAATCGACACAATCGACAATTGTCGTGTCGATTGTCAATCGACACTCGCAATAGGGGCAGTCTTTAATGGCGTTGTTTACAAGGAGACTAAAAATATAGCAGACGGATTTAATAATTTTTTTGTTGACAGTGTCGTTCAAATTAACAATTCTATCCAATATGTCCCTTTTGTTCATTGTGTTAGTGAAACCAGATCCATTTTTAAATTTAAAAATATAACGATCCAAGATATACACATAACTTTAAAAGAAATGAAAAATAAAATTGACTTTGAACATATGTGTCCCAAAATATTCTGTGATAACTTCAATTGCATTGGACCAGCTTTGTTAGCCGTGCTGAATAAGTCAATAGACACAGGTATTTTTCCAGAATCATGGAAGCAAGATATGGTAACACCAATTGAAAAAGTGAAAAATACTAAAAAATGTGAAGAGTTTCGTCCTGTCAATTCGTTACCATTATGTGAGAAAGTGTTTGAAAAATTTGTATGTCGTCAATTAAATGATTATTTCGAAAAAAACAACTTAATAATAGACAATCAGTCCGGTTTTAGAAGGACTCACTCCTGTGGAAGTGCAATAAACTTAGTTATTACTGAATGGAAAGAGCAAATCGCCCAAAAAAACGTGTGTACTGTGTATTTCTAGACCTAAAAAGAGCATTTGAGACGATAGACAGAGAGTTGATGCTTAAGAAATTAGAAAAATATGGTGTAAAAAACAGGGAACCATCGTGGTTTAGATTATACCTAACAAATCGAACACAGATCGTTAAAATCAATGGTGAGCTATCCGAAACAAAAGAGGTGCCATGCGGTGTCCCTCAAGGATCCGTTTTAGGAACATTGTTGTTCATAGTATATATAAATGATATGAAAAGTGCGGTAAAAAATAGTAAACTTGCGTTATTTGCGGATGATGCGGTCATCTACGCCACGGGAAATGACTTTGCTGAGTGCCACTATAAAATAGAAGAGGATTTACGAACTGTCGATAAGTGGTTAAAACAAAATAGGCTTAAACTCAATGCGAAGAAAACCCAAAGAATGATAATGAATGAGAGAGCAGGTGAGGACATACGACTGGAGATTGATGATGAAACTATCGAAAAAGTTGAAGAAATCAAGTATTTAGTTATAATTATTGAAAGCACATTAGGCTTTACAAAACATGTTGATTACATATGTAAGAAAGTATCTAAGAAAGTAGGTTTCTTAAAACGAATACGAAGCAATATTTCAACTTTAAGTGCAATAAATATATATAATGTAATTATAAAACCATATTTTGAGTATTGTTCAACCGTTTTGTTTCTATGTAGTGATAACGTAATTAAGAGGCTCCAGCTATTACAAAATAAGGCTATGCGTTGTATCTTAAAATGCAATAGATATGTTTCTATAAATTTTATGTTAAACTCGTTAAAGTGGTTGTCTGTAAAGCAAAGAGTTGTGATGAATGTATTAATATTTTATTATAAAGTTAAGAATAATTTATTGCCAAAATATCTAGGGAAATATGTGCAGTATATAAGAGATGTCCAGCCTTATGCATTAAGAAATAGTAATGATTTTCGACTACCTAATATGTTAAGTGTGTGTTCACAAAATTCATTAATTTATAAAGGCTTCAAATTATTTAACGAGCTTCCGAATGCCACAAAGAACGAAACAAATTTGTTATATTTTAAAAGAAAATGTATTGAGTTCGCTAAACTTCAGTACTAAAAAAATTATTGTAAAATGTAATCTTTGAATTTCAATAGCTCTAATGAGCTAGTAATAAAATAATACTACTACTACTACTACTACACGTTTGACAGTTTTTATTTTCGTACTAGAAAAAATTCAGTGTGAAGACATTTTTGTTTTGCTCTTATCAGTGTCGTTGGTTGTGCTTGAGTAAAACGTGCCGGCTGTTCTATCACTTAACATACTGTATCCTTTTTCTGTTTCCGTTTCTGTTGCTTATGACTTATAAACTGGATTCTGTTTCTGTTTTTGTTAGAGCAGATGTCACAGACCAATAAGATTTGGCGCGTTCAATTTGCAAGTTAACTGCAAGTTCACTACTAATTAAATTTCTATCACTTGCCAAACGATGGTCACGTGAGTTATTTGATCAATGAGAAAAGGTAAAAAAGTAGTCACTAGTAGTTGACTTGTAAATTGAACGCGCCCATTGTCAAGTTCGAGTGTGCTGCATGTAAATCGCCTACAGATGCCATCCAAAGTATAAGGACCATAAAGGATAAACATCGTTATTCCTTAAGGACGATTTAAAAAAAAAAACATTTGATGGCCAGCCAAGGGATTAAGGGAATATCCAGCCTTTGCACTTTTTGAGTATCTGCGTGATTGAAAAGTGACGGACCCCAAAGTGTATATCAGTTATTTTTTGACAATGGAGCAAAGATAAAACATCCATGTGTCAAAGACCAAGTGACCTTTTCGGATCGGACTTATACATTATGCTCTGATGACAAATAACAATCATCCAATTATTTTGAAATTACCATCGCTAACGACTATCAACCGACAAAGGAAGTTTTAACTATGGATACATAATTCCGTCATGTCAATGTGGTCGTTGTCGTGCCGCGATTTTGGCTTTGAAAACGGATAGGTGGATTGGATGTACCTTTCTTCAGCTTCGAAGATTTATACCTGACAAGACTTTTTTGAAAATTACAAATGCTTCAGCAAGTTCTCAATAACTGATTTGTGAACAGCTTGCAGCAGGGAAACTATTCAGGGCTATCGCGAATGAAAATTCCCGGGGAACCGTTTCCATTCATCATTTCGATAATTTCTTTTCGCCCGAACCTTACAGATCCGGTTTTAAATTCTGTGAGTACATAATCATTGTTACGACGATATCCTTCGCCAAACTATCTATATATACCATATCTATAAATACCAGCAACACATACTTAGACCAATACAAGATCCACGTGGGTCAGGGAACATTTGTTTTCCATACTCACTCGGTGGGCTAGGGCTACTTACTTTAAAAGAGACGTTTTCCTAGTACTTTGAGAAAATGCGGTTATCACGTTTTCCTTTAGCCAAGCTGATTTCTTCAATCGAAATAGTTTCACCCTGGGACACGCTACAGTGATTGCGACGACGGAAGGAGACTTTTATTTAGTCGCTCTGAGGAAACACTACCACCAATCCCGTCAGTAGCCGTGTTTCTTTGCACGCGGGTATATGGCGTTCGAGTGAATCCATTGATACTCCCAAAATGACCTACAGGGAATAGTGCAGTCAACGTTTCTTCAAACGGTTCTGAATTTATTTAGGACAGTGGCGTGGCCTATTATCCTTACCTCGCAGAAATGCGACAATCTTTTCATACAAACCGCCATATCTCATACGCGGATCTGAGATTCCGGATTAAAGGTCAAGGTTTGTATCCAGTAATACGAGTTTGCAAAACCTCATTAATCCAATTCGTTTTTGTGCAAGAGAAAAGTGCTCGCCTAGCTTTTAAAATTTTTCTTGAATGTCACCTTTGGCTTACATTCATATCTAAATAAAGATCTACATATTTTGATTTGTCGGAGAATGCTAAGCTTAGTGTTAATAGAGAGTTGGTGCCTCCTTTCCTAGAGAAGAGGACCAGTTCCATTTAAAAAGGGGTTAACGCCCAAACCACAAAGATCTTAAGAACGACAACACAGAAAAACTAAAATTTTGAATAAAAATCCTTTATTCAGGCGAAGCGATGTCTGTTCGCCAAATGATACAAAATAAAATCACTTCTTAAGCAGCAGCAAACAGTTCACGTTGCACCTTCTCCCAAGCGGCTATTCGTCCATGCTCTGGCCTGTACTTGACGTTGCAACCATCTTGTGCCAAACGGTTATCGTCACGGAGCTCCTCATAACGCTCACGGTCGTATTTGGTGAATCCCCACCTCTTTGAGACGTAGATCTACAACAGAAAGGCAAATGTATTTAATAATCCGTGGATTTGAGACAAAACAAAATGATTTGTTTCAAGTATTAAATAAATGTGATATATTTTATTGAGTTTGGTCTCGATGTCGGGCGAGCCAACTCACCCATAAAACATATTTTTTATTATTCCCAAGTTCGTATGTTAATACACCAACATTTGATGTACCAGTATTCAAAACAGGGAGGGTTATTCAATTTGTGATATGTACTAAAATACAGGGAACCAGCGCAGTTTTCATTTTATTGGGTGTAACGTCTCGACGGCGAGCCACCTCACCCATATCCATACATATCATATATTTCATTGAGTTTAGTCTCGATGTCGGGCGAGCCAACTCACCCATAAAACATATTTTTTATTCTTCCCAAGTTCGTATGTAAAATACACCAACATTTGATGTACTCGTATTAACAAAACAGGGTGGCCGCTTCAATTTATGAACTACACAAAACCAGCGTTGTTATACCTACATTTTAAAGTGTGGTCTCTGATGTGGCGCGAGAAACCTCAATCAAAAACACAAACATCCCCTCAACCGATAACTATAAATGTTACGTGTAGTAAAAGCGTCATTAAAGTCAATTCAAGTAAAAGAAATGAATTCTACCCCATAGATATTCTCACCTTCACTGAGATAAATAAATGCCCTATCAATGTTTAATTTTAAATTGCGTTGAACACTCAGTAATCGTCTACATCTTAAGTAAGATACCTTTTTTAATCTCGCTATATCAAAGCTGAACAAAAAGAATAGCATGAAATGAACGTCGCTATTACTGCCAGTCATGTTTGAGAACTCCACTTCAAAAAACGAATCAAAAAAAATTCCTAGAAGTCAGCACTTAGTAACCGCACTTGGCCTAACAAATTCATTTACAAACAATACTAATAAAAAAAATATAAAGAACTTACCTTTTGCCTTCCTGGGAACTTGAACTTGGCACGACGCAAAGCTTCAATAACTTGAGCCTTGTAACGATCGCTGGAGCGCACCGACATGATTGGCTGTCCAATGTTTACACGAGCAACAGTGCCTTGAGGTTTGCCGAAGGCACCTCTCATTCCAGTTTGGAGCCTAAAAAAAAATAGAACAAAAAAAAGTTAGTTCCTTTCAAACACAATAAAATTACATTCACATTTTGTAGCGTTAACTTCAGTAAGAATGTCAATAAAGATGTAATCATTGTATAATTCATAACCCAGTGCTCGAAGCAATTTCATCATGTTAACAAATACAAATATTCGCAGTCCGGATATTACAAATATAAACTCACCTATCAGCTCCAGCGCACGATAACATCTTGTTTATGCGAATAACGTGGAATGGATGGAGACGCATACGGATGTGGAACTGATCCTTGCCGCAATGCTTAACCAGATATTTGTTGCAGCAAATACGTCCAGCTTCAAGTGCTTCACTGCTAAGCTGTTCATATTCGTCAGAGACTAAATGAACGCATAAGGGAAAGTCCTCTACGGTAGCCTTCTTCCTGCCCAAATCAAAGATACGGATCTTGGGGTCTGGGACACCACGACAGAACCGGGATTTGGGATATGGCTTGTTTTTACAATAGCGATAACTATAATGAAGAATTTACTGTATATTTACTTGAAAAAAGAAAAATTTTTTTTTGAAGAACTTACCATCTTGCGGGACGGCGACCCATCTTTGGATCTGAAAATATCGCAGAGAAATGTTCACTTAATAACTTGGTATATAGATAAATAGTAATTGGGCAGATTTAATGCAAGCATATTTATGTAAAGTTATTTTCATTTAATGGTGGATGTTAGAGGATGAATTTACAAGACGTACCTTCTCTTCAATGGCCTGCAAGAAAAAAGACTTAAGTAGATGACAGCCGGATGCTATTTGTATGCAAGTGGCGCCACGGGAAACCAGAGTGATTAACACACGAATTGAAGAAAATTATAATGGCTGTGTTCAGAGGTAAAGATCGGTGATTTCACAAAAATATTTTGATTTTTTTAAAACAGTTCCACTTACGGAGCCTTCCAAGGCCTTCGAGGGATCCGTGAGTGGAACATGATTTCTCACATGAAGAGGCGGAGATTTTTTTCAATTTACTGAGAAAACATATTAACATTTCGCATGCCTTTTAGTGTATGAGAGCCAGAGAAAGCGAAGAAGTTTTTTTGTTTGATGTGGCAGAAAGAGAAATTGTGTGTACGTGTTTGACAGATACATTTCTCCTTCGGTGAGAATGTTGTTCCACTTTATGAACAAATCTCAGCGGAGGAATGTTTCTCAGGGCTCCGTGAGTGGATGTGGAACTTGCCCTGCATAATACGAATAAATGAACGATTTTGATATGATACCTTCGACGGAAACTCATTTGGGCCCGAATGTTCCAAACAATGAAATTAAAATTTACAACTTTAATATAATGAGATGTGAAACCACTAATTCTATAACTGGTGGTATGAATATATATTTGAAGAACTGTTGGAAATTTAGTATAATACAAAATGTGCAATTAGACTTAAAACTGCTGATTTTGGTAATAGAAATTCGAATTGAAATTTGTAAAATGGTAGTGGTGGTTCTATATATGTGTTCAAGTTCATCATTAAGGAATTTTGTGACTATATGCGCGAGTTAATGGACGAGTTAATTGATCAAGACTTTGCCATAATTAGAGATTTCAACATAGATTGATAGGAGAACAATATATACAAAGAGGAGCTCGAGTGTCTATTCAGTGATAATGTTTCCAAACACAGTTGAAATTCCTACAAGACACAGTAAAACACTATAGGGATCCGGACTTTTTTGACAGGTTCCAAATCGATGCCAAATCGAATGTAAACAAAAATTTGGAGGGTAAACAAACAAAATAATTGTCAGCGATAGGCGGGAAAATAATAGGAATCAGCAAACAAAAGTAAGTTTTTTTTATTAATAATCAATAGTTTCTCGATATATTTTCAGGAAAATGGATTCATTTAAATATGCAAAGAAGTTGGAAGCAGTAAAGAGAAAAAAGTTGTCTTTATTTGCCAACTTTCGGGTGATGGCGAAGACGGAGCTGTGGTTTCGTGACAAGATAGATAGATAGATAGATTAGATTCTTTATTTCATGAAATATATGTATAATACGAGGGCGGGTCAATAAGTCCGTGACTTTTGGAATAAAACACAGATATTTTGATAAATTTTTTTTTTTATTTTTAACGTAGTGTCCCTTGAGCTCTATACACTTTGTCCAACGCTTCTCCAATTTTTTTATCCCTTCCAAAAAAAATGATTTGTCGAGGTCCTCAAAATAGGCCTTTGTTTGCGAGATGACTTCATCATTGGAGTCAAATCTTTTTCCAAGAAGCCATTTCTTGAGGTTTGGGAACAAGAAGTAGTCGCTCGGAGCCAAATCTGGAGAATAGGGTGGATGAGGGAGCAATTCATAGCCCAATTCATGTTTTTTTGCCATGGCAACTGCACATGTGTGCACCCTTGCATTGTCTTGGTGGAAAAGAACTTTTTTCTTGGCCAAATGAGGTCGGTTTTTTTTCAAATCGTCATTGAATCGGTCCAATAAGTTGGCATAATATTCCCCATTGATTGTTCTTCCCTTTTGAAGGTAGTCAATGTGGATTATCCCGCGTGCATCCCAAAAAACAGTCGCCATAACTTTATTGGCTGACAAACCCACCTTGGCCTCCTTTGGCGCCGATTCACCCTTAGAAACCCACTGTTTTGACTGTTGTTTGGTCTCTAGTGTGTTGTGATGGATCCATGTTTCGTCCACGGTTACAAAACGGCGCAAAAACTCCTCCATATTGCGATTAAACAACGCCAAACCTTCCTGTGAAGTTGTTACACGAATGCGTTTGTGGTCGACTGTGAGCAAACGCGGCACCCATCTTGCGGAAAGCTTTCTCATGCCCAAGTGATCATTCAAAATTGAAACCACTGAGCCATGCGAGATCCCTACGGCTTCCACAATCTCTCGCACTTTCAATCTTCGGTCGGCCAACACCATATCGTGAATTTTTTCGATTGTTTCGGGTGTAGAGACCTCAACTGGGCGTCCAGGACGTTCGGCATCTTCAGTGCTTGTACGGCCACAACGAAATTCAGTAAACCACTTTTTTACCATTGAAATCGATGGTGCAGAGTCCCCATAGTATTTTTCAACCTTGGTCTCGGTAATGGTTTTTTTTCGCAAGAAATAATGCTTAATAAGCACACGAAATTCACTTTTTTTCATTTTCTCCTCAAATAAGTGAGTAGTCTGATAAAAATAGCTGTCAAACACAAACTAACTGACGCAGCAAGTTTAAATTTTGACAGGAGTCAACTGACAGATGCCTGTTGACAGGAGCAGTGTTGCTGTTTCAGTAAAGAAGTCAGAAAATCAAAAAGTCACGGACTTATTGACCCGCCGTCGTAGTTTGTGTTTGAGAACACGAGCATGGCAGAAATAGCCGTCTGCCGGTTTCGTGACAATAAAGTGTTAAAGGAAGTCTTCTTGAAGATAAATTTAATCCAAATACCAAAAGAGAGAGAAAATTCACACACACACGGCTGCATCTTGTAATTTATATGTCTTAATAAATTGCCGAAGGCCTGATGTGATTACTGAACGAGTCTGAGTATGCACTCCCAGTAAACGCGCCAAATTTGGATCCAAATTGAAATGCAATGGCATATAGAAAGCGAATTGTACAATGAACGTTTATATCACCAGGTTGTTTTACTTTAACGGCATCAGTTTCTTGAGTAAAATACGTTCGATGTCAATCTACGAGATGATTATCGGGTCCATATAGGTCTTTGTCAAGTTCATTGACCAGCCGTGTGAAAAATGATGAGAATTTTCTTTCTCTTTTGGTATTTGGATTAAATTTATATTCAAGAATACTGCCTTTAACACTTTATTCGCACGAAACCAGAGCTCCGTCTTTGCCATCACCTGAAAGTTTGCAAAGAAAGCAAACTTTACAGTACAGTTCTATCTATTTACTTCTTCCAACTTCTTTGCGTATTTAAATGAATCCATTTCGCTGAAAATATATCGAGAAACTATTGATTATTAATAAAAAAAACTTACTTCTGTTTTCTGATTCCTAGTATTTTCCCGCCTATTACTGCTAAATGATTTTGTTTGTTCACCCTCCATTTTTTATTCTGACATTTGACAGGGGAAAAACAAAAAAAAAACAAAAAATTTGACAGTCAAATCTGAATCTCTATTAGACAATTACTACAATTACATGACCGAATCGAAAGATCGAACTAAAACAAAATTAGAATTCGAGGAGAGTTTTTGTTAGCACCGAATTGAGAAACAGAATTGAAGTACAATAATTCAGTTTCACAGTTCCTAGTAGATATATGTTTTGTATAGCCTTGTGTAAGTGGCGACAAAAATTCCAGTCAAATGAACACCTACGACGAAGAAGAAAGAGGACACACATACTCTCTCACTTGCATGAAAATAAATGAGAGAATCTTATTTCGACCCGATTTGCGTTAGCATGAAATTCAATTCAGATTGAAACAAGGTTAAAATATTAGAAAGTCCTTAGTTCTCAAACATTTTCAATAACGGGCAAAAATAAAGACTGGACAAAATCTGGATAAAAACCTAAGGAACTTGTATATAAATAAATTGCTTAAAGTGTTCATATTAAAAATAAAATAAAAAGTTCTAATAATCAAAAGTTGATGTTGAAAACAATTACAAAATAATGGGTGATAAGACCATTTTTTATAAGCTAAACCAATATTTTATAGAAAGTATAAAAAAAATTAATGCCTAGATTCCATATGAACCTTGTGTGAACATTATTGAATTTATTGTTAACAATTTCAAATTCAAAGCAGAAGATACATTGGATAAACTTTCAAATATTTATAATAAACATGCTTCCACATATGGTAAAGGCCATTTGTTATTATCCGGCCTCGCTTTATTAAAAATAATTAATTATTCGGTGGTAATGGGTAAATTTTCAAGTATTTTGAAGACATCTGTCGTTGTACCCGTCCAAAAAACCGCAAACTCAAATAATTATGAACAGCGAACGAAGTGTCAATTCATTCGAATATCTATATTCGATCGAATAGAAAGTTTACACAAGGCGAACCAGTTTTATTCGAACGAATATAGATATTCTTAAAATAAAAATTCATCGAACTCGACAAACTTTCGAATGTGAAAATAAGCATGACTACCTTCTCAATTGATCGTGCATGGCCATTTACATCGGAAAACCACATTTTTAGAAACTCTGTGCTGAAAACTGCTGAGCTCCATTCACAATGG
The DNA here is from genome assembly GCA_949715645.1 of Portevinia maculata. Classification (NCBI taxonomy): domain Eukaryota; kingdom Metazoa; phylum Arthropoda; class Insecta; order Diptera; family Syrphidae; genus Portevinia; species Portevinia maculata. The sequence goes on along the minus strand of OX454525.1, from coordinate 360,114,346 downwards.
CACCAATGTGCTCAACGTCTATTGTGACTTGAATCTACATTACAAGTTCTGTTAATGTCTTAATTGACATTTGGAACCACAACGAAACGAAACAAAGGTGCACAAAGAGAACTTAAGTCTACAGACATACGGCTGAAATTAGCCGAACACATAAGAAAAATCCCTTCCCAAGTGGGAAGAAATCCTCCCAAGTTATCAAATAAAAAACCAGACAATAAAATAAACAGAGAAAATGTGAATAAAATACTATCCAATCTATTAACGAACCATCTATAAACAATCTTTCGTGGGGATCGTCAAGAGCCGACCGATTGTAGGCGTTGTAGCGAACCCGGCAGACGACTACGGCTCCCGAGGTCGAATCTCTCAGCAATTTTCTGTGTGTTTTTACAACTTTCCTGATTTATTTTCAAATCTGCATATATTCTCGTGTGCGTTTCAATGGGAATTCGATGTGCATAGAATAAATTTCCACTTAATTTGGTTTTGTTTCGTTATTTTTTCTTTCGTATTTTTCTGTTCGGTTTTTTAGTTCCGGGTGGTGTAAATTGTAAGTATTTCCAGGCAGCTGGCTACAGAATCATCATGTGGAAGTGTCATAAGTGCGGCAAGCCCGTGTTCTTTGGTATGGATTGCAATTTTATTTAAAAAATGATTGGTTTTTGAGAAAATTTCTAATAATTTCCAGCGGAAAGAAAGCAATCGCTTGGTTATGATTGGCATCCGGAGTGTCTGCGTTGCGAAGAGTGTGGAAAACGATTGAATCCGGGTCAACATGCTGAGGTAAACATTTATTTGAAATCAAAAAGGGTTGCTAATTTTTATTTATTTTTTAACTTATTTTGGGGAAGTAACGGATGCCCTAGTGACGTTCATGTGTATATGTAAATTAAGTACATACTGAGGTCAATAATATTGCTAATTGGCTGGGTGTAGAGCGTAGTAGAAGCACAATGTTTTGCTTGTGCAATGATTCTTGTTGTTTTCCTTTTCATTCGTTATCTGTTTATGTTTATTTGCCGCTGATCGTCGAGCGATCAATAAAGACAATCTGAAACTTTCCTTTCAAATGAACAGTTGGTATATTGTGTAATGCGGCCCTCTTCATCAGTAATTTCATTTTGCGAATATAGCTTTGTTTGAATTATGCAGGAAATTAAAAGGGTTTAAGGTGGATCTCAAAGATATTTCTAGATTGTTTGGCAGACAAATCCAGCAGTCAGTTGCTTGACATTTTTACAAAACCTCCGGATATTGTTTCCATTTTTTAGTACCCTTCTAATTTAATAGTTACACAGCGCGGGCGTTAAGGAAATTGGTATAAGAAGATGGTTTTAAACGTTTGTTATAATGTGATGGAAAAATTGAGCGGGAAAGATCATTCCAAATTCGTGTTTTACGGGTAAGGAAAGATTCTTTGCAGTTCACTGTACGACCGAATACAGGCTTAAGGGTAAACTGATGCCGCATTCCTGGCATGGCATGTATTGCGATTGAAATATTCTAAGGGTGGAATTCAGCTGGAAGACAGCTTATACTCTTTTCTTTCTACGAAGGATTTTCTTGTCCTGGCTCGATACTATTGTTTGTGCACGTTCTGTCAACTTTTCCGGTGAGCACCCTCATCATCATATGATAGCCTCTTTTTCCTCGGGTGGCTGGTCACCTTCGGCGCTCTCGGCTTGCTCTTTGATGAAATGGTACCTTGTTCCAGATACTAACGTCTAAAGGATTGCACAGTAGAACACATCTCGCTCATGCGCTCTCTGTAGACTTTGGGAACTCCAGTCGTGCTAAGGCATCCAACGTTGAGTTTCCTTTTCTGGGCGGCTCGCAGTTTCTCGTTGAACAGAGGAGCTATGAATTTAGAGGCAACGATAAAATGGTCAGAGTCGACGTTTTCCCCTCGGAATGTGTGCACGTTTAAGATATTTGATACGTGCCTTCAGTCTGAGCACGATTTTGGTATCGTAATCCGGACAGACTCCGTAGGCTCGGTTGAGGAGATCGTAGAACTCCTTGAGAGACCCATCTCTTATGGGTCTACAATCCATGACCAATCCACTAATCCGCATACAAACATGTGCATCCTTTTGTGACAGATGTAATAAATGTCAAACTGTTGTCGTATTTGCATACCTGATCCTATCTATCAAATATCCTGTTACGCGGTCATGTCTGCCTTAAATCGCGCGGGGACAGATTCAAGTTTTTGAGCAGCATCAGGAATGAACAGGGCATGCCCTCAGTTCATAGTCCGTTGACGGTCCGTGCTGGTGTTTTTCGCAAGCCTACATTTTTTTCACGTGGAAGGCAGTTACTCCGACGTCACAACTCCCAACCCGGAGGGCCAGTTCCAAAATGTCTCCTGGAAGGGATGCCTGTCACCCCCGGCTTGAGTTCGCTTGAGTTAGATTTAAACTAGCTGAGAGGTTAGAACAAACATATTTTTTTGGCATTAACAGGGCCTAAAACCTATCTTCTCCAACCATTTGCTACTCCAGATAGAACGGACCTACAATTTTAAGCCGAACCCAAACGACAAATTTGAAAATCCAAAAGTCAAACGCGCCAACATTTTTGTTTAATTTTTTTGGGGTTTATTTATGGTCCTTAACAACTTCCCATACAATTTTTTTTTGAATTGGTGCCCGTAAAGTTAAATCTAGCCGGTAATTTTTAACAGTGTGTTGCTATTTTCTTCTTGTTCAATAATCGCGCTTTTAAGTTTAGCAACTCAAGTCTGGGTGACGACGAACAGTACCCGGTGGTAACAATAGGGAGGTAAAACCAGCACAATTGATGTGAGTTACGGCACTGGACATCACCAGGTTTATACCAGATAAAAGCTTAACCCTCATCTTCTTCCTTTACGGCGAAGTTATGACAGGATTAAAAGGGTCATAGCACCCACATATTGATGCATTCCTACTGGGAAACCTATGGGGTTCGCTCGTTCGACCTCAACGAATATTGGCAGGCCTCCCAGATTCGGATAAATTCATGACTTAGGACTCTTTTTACGATTTTGACATGTGCATGCTCCAATTTAAATATTGTTTGATCGACCTTTTACATAGCCACTGATCGCCAGTAGTGTCAACCTAGATATTATGTCTCCATTTAGTTGATTTTAACGACAAGCGCTGTTTTTGGGGGCGTTGCAGTGATATTCTTATCGCGTCCTGCACAGGCTCGACCGATGCCCGTCCATCAAAACTTTAACCTAATCCTACAACCACCAAAAGACTTTAAATTACTATTTTTTATTTAAATTTGTAGCATAAAGGAGTGCCTTATTGCCATGTGCCATGCTACGGGGCTCTATTTGGGCCCCAACTTTTTGGCCATGGTACTCGAGTGGAATCACATAAGAATTTCGGACAAAAGGGTATACAGCGTGTAAATGGTGGAGCACCAGCGCTTCCCAGGGATCATTTGGAGTCTAAATTAAAGGTACATTTTCCATATATTAGAATGAATGCTGTTGTTTCAATGTTTTGCACAATCGTTTCAGCTCTATAACCAATTTTTTGACAATAAGAGTCTTGAGGTACGTAGCCGTGAGGTTAACAATCGACTTATACTTGAAGGTGCTCTGCGGGTATATTGGGGTGTGCAAGGTGTTATCCATTTGAAGGAGGACGACGATCAACGGACAGTGGCAATACGTAAACGAAACTCTGGCCGCTATTCGAGTAGTGCAATTGAACAGGAAAACTCCGATAAAGAAAATGAAAACGATACCAGTGAGTCGCTTGAACCGGCCACCTTGAGCGCGACAACTGGTGGATTGGTAGATGATTTATCCACCGACGTCTCACTTTCAGAAAGTATGACCTTTGATTCGTGTAGTTTGAATGAATATCCCCTTTCCGAAGAGGCTACAACACCGACTACTCCAACAGCGACGCAGCTTACAACATCCACAAATACGGGATCATCAGCATCGACACTTCCCTCCAAATTGGATAATTTGAATAACCTGGAATGGGACGAGATCGATGATCTCTTACAGGTGAGAGACGGCTTTATATTTCCTTAGTATTTCCACCTCATTCATTGATATAAAACTTATTTGCAGGTTGAAAGGCGATACAATGAAAAGGACAAAATATACGAAACCATGCCAGTTAAATTGCCATCATCGCAGTCATCGAGCGACAGTTCGCCGACCAAGAGTGCATCGGACAAGAGTAGCAATACCACATCTACGGAGACATCTTCGGACAACTTCATAACGGCATCGGCGTCTGTGAATACAACAACAACCAATGGAACCACTGACGACGAGACACTGAAACCAATGGATTTTGAGGATTTCAAGCGAAGCATTCATCAAGAGTACGTAAACGGATCGAATGACTTTCCCGAGATAAACGACGATACACTAAAAAAGAATCAACCAATCGATCCGTCGAGAATAAATGACTCGTTGAAACTTTACGGTGAGAATGCAATGAGTAAAAGTTTCAATTGTGAGCAAGCGCTGCGAACCATTGACCCTTCGATGATAAATGATACGCTCTGTAGGAGAGTCGTTAGCGGCATCGAACATTCATCGGCACGAAATTATGCGCTGCAGAAATCTGGTTCAGCGACATCGAGTAACCAGCAAAATGGTAAATCACTTTTCGAAAAGGGCATCAATCGATCCAAGTCTGGACCGACATGCTTTGACTTTACGGACAGTGAAGATGAAACATCGACTTTGAAGCCGTGCAAACCGTCGACGATTAGGCGAAATGAACGGCGCTACATTAACATTCGCATGGATTGCTATCCTAATCACAGTGATCACGATACCAGTGCTAGCAGGGAAGTGGACACAAATAGCCTTAGTGCTGATGGAGAGCTCACAACTACTGAAACGTATGTAAATGGCCAGCAGTTGCATGTTACCGAGGATGGTGTGGTGTTGCGGCGAGCACCAAGGACAGGATCAACGGCCATAAAGAGGAGGTCGGGCAATAAGAGGTGAGTAGCTGAATTTAGTTTGGTGCGGGTATATGCCGCTCACATTACCTTATTGCTAAAAATCGTTAGAGGTCTATCAGAAATATATGCCCTTTCCATTGCAGATCTCGCACAAAGCTCAAGCGTCGTTGCTCTATCAACGGACACTTTTACAATCGGGAAACATCGTTTTTCACACCACCCTACGCCTCACAGATGAGCGTTTGGGTAACATCGTTGGTAACCACCCAGGAAGTCATAAATCTAATTCTAGAAAAGTATAAAGTTGACAGTCCAGCAGAGAATTTCTCTCTGTTTATCTTGCGAGACAATGGAGAGCAGAAACGCCTCAAAGATCAGGATTATCCACTGGTTGTGCGCATAATGCTGGGCCCACACGAAGATGTTGCTCGAATGTTTCTCATGGACGCCCAAAGGACACAAGAAATAAGGTAAATTCATAAAAAAACTTCAACCAAAGAATCGATTCTAAATCAAGTTTTCATTGCAGCAATGAGGTTGCTCAATTCCTCAACCTCTCCGTACCAGAGTGCCGTGCAATTTTAGATCGCTACAACGATGAGTTGGAGCTTCAAATCGCCAAAGTAAAAGAAAAGTGAGTAACTCTACTCCAATTGATTGCAACAGCCATGGTCGATATGTATTTTCGTTTTTACATTTCAGATATGCTGAATTGCGTCGCCGCATCGTCAGCCGCATGGAATCTCTTAAAGTTCATTTATAATCTCGTCATACTAAGTATGTTGTTAAGTGTTCAGTCGAGTTCACCCACATAGTTCTCAGCCGTTGTTTCTCATGAGCATTATAGTTTATTTTACTTAATTTGGGATACGGAATATTTAGATCACCATAACCACACATATTTACACAGGGTTTGGCTGATAGTAGTTTTTGTTTTCATTTTTTAAAGGATAATTATTAGCAAAGTAGACTGAAACTAAAGTGAGTAGAAGATGAAACATTTTCTTATGAATTGACTTGATCCGCATGGACATATCCAAGGGTAGTGTGCATGTTTTAATGAAAGAAACGTCTCCATTGGTGTATGATATTGTTAAGTAGTGTGCAGCTCTCGATATACTGACAGAGCTCACTAATTTCTGTTGTAAGTTAATGTTTAAAAATATTTGAATCTCGACATGAATCACGTTCCATTGAATTAAATTTGACTCAATATTCCAATAATTTTTTTTTAAATTTAAAACAAAAACAAACAAAAAAGGGGAATGCTTTAAAGTCATTTATTATAACGCAGATCCGGTTGATATTAATACATATTTAGAAAGAGGTATTAATTTTTTGTATCTGAGTCTTGACCCGTTCTTTTAAACATCCGAACATAATTCCTGCAGCAATACCTTTCAAATGGGTTAAATAGCACAGTAATAGAATATTTCGTGAGTCTTCCTTATTTCACGTGAGATGAACAATTGATCGTATGAGAAGAGATATGATGTTGGCGATTGTGGGCTCAGTTGATCAGTGGTTAGTGCATTGGACTTTTTCGAGGTTCGAACCCCACCCAGGAACACCTAACATTTTTTCACTGCTCCATCTCTTGACAAACATCCAACATATATTATTCTTGTACAGACAAATGGTTGGGAAGCTTGTTTTTAGGCCCTATATGGGCCGTTAATGCCATATAAAAGAATGGATTGTTCAATTCAGATGTCCATGTGCACTTACCTGAAAACGAGATTCTTTTCTTTTCATTCACAGAAGCCGATTTTTTTCTCCTAAGTTCAGTTTTTTATTGTGTTGTGTTGCTGCATTATTTGCAGTGTCCGGTTCTCGTCCAAAACCGATGTTCGTGATGGCTGATATGTCGAACAAAAAACAAACACTGCAACGTGTCCAGCAATTTTTCACCATCGGCCGATTAAAAAGAGGACTTCTACACTCGATAGTTGATACCGCGTTCTTCAAACGTTAATGTATATTTCGATCATAATCACAATCGGTTAACAATCAATCACATTAGGCGTTTTTCTTTGTTAGTTCAGAGCTGAGCACTGAACAGAGCATGAGCAACTGGAACATGGGGCCCATTCATAAATGCAAGGTTTGCAAAGCAATAGCAATGCAAAGCAGGAAGTACTGCGCAAATTGAAGTTCAGAATTTCCTGCAAAGCATGCGCTCGCAAAACACATATCAGATGTTTATGAACGAACAACTGCGTAAAAATGTAATTTACGTCGATCGCTGTCATTTTAATAAGTAATACTATAGATGGTTCTCAACCATTACTAAATATGAAAGATTGTTCTCAACCATTACTTATCTGTAGTATTTTCACCCATTTTCAACAAAAAGAAATTAAAAAGCAATACGATTCTGAAACCTGCACGATTGCGCCCAAAATTGCGCAATAAATAAAACTTTACTGCATTTATGAATTCTCTGCTTAGCAGTGATGAAAATTGATGCATTTGTAAGCTCTCTGCTTAGCACATCTTGCGCAATATTGCATTTATGAATGCGCTCATGCTCTCAACCGAACGTGCTCAGAGTGTTCTGATTTGTTTATGAAACAGAATTGAGCGCTCAGCTATCATTTGATTAGGAACCATGTTTGTTTTTAAATAAACCTTATTTTATTAAATGGCTTTACTTTCTACACCATAAAAAATACCCCCTTGGCTTATTCATTCTTTTAGACTCAGACTGCTCAGCCAATTTATTCTAAGCTGATAGAGCGCGCTCTGATGAAGCTCTGAACAAAAAAGAAATACAATTTCAACGCTCTGATGTGTCAGAGCTAAAAAAAGAGAACGACCTGTTTCATTTTACAACTCAGGCTCTGCTCTGGACTAAAAAAGAAAAATGCCTATTAAATCCGCGGGGGGAATCTGAGATATGCAACGATTAACCTGGATGTGAAAAATGTTACACTTTATATGGAGGGGTTCACCCCCAGCGGATTCAATGATAGGGGAGAATGTTAGTACATCCATAATATTGATGACATGCCTTTTTTTTTTATTAAAAAGAGAAGTTCAAATTCTCACTTGATTATTAATCCAGAAATCTTATTTTATTAGAGTTTCTCTAGTTCTTCATGGAAGATGGATCCGAACCACATAAGTCCAGTTCATCTTTCCACCATTGCAAAAAAAAAACGAGAAAAAAGAATTTAGCCTACCGCATAAAATAAATTTGCACCCAAACAAATTGTGTTTCTGCAATCTGTAGCCAACATTTATATTGCAGTTAGAATTCTTTGTTTGACGAGTCTATCAACTTTACTTACGAGTCCTTTATGTCGCAATAGCTACTTCGGCGTAGTTCAGTCTGACTTTAGTTCGAGGAATGCATCCGCTATCATCTCGTTCATAAAAGTGTTATCTTTCGGTGCGGGAGGTTTTTTAAAAAAAAAAAAACACTTTCGTAACATGTGTATGATTATTACCTGGCTGTGTGTAGATAATGTCGCAGCAAAAACAATGGTCACGCATGGCTCCGACCTTGATGCATTTTTGAACCTCTTGCCCTTGATTTTGACATGATGGGTTGCACAATCGAAACGTTCTCACGTTTAAAAAGAGGTTGCTTTTGGTGCAACTAGTACTGGAATTTTGACTTGCGCAACAGTTATTCTTCGGCTCTTGTCTTTTGGATATGCCGTCGGACGGAATGACACCGGAACCTCGGCTGATGCGCAATTACGAATTCGATTTTCATCGTGGCAAGGAATGGTGTCGAATCTTTCTTACTTCCCTTACCTCTCGTAAGGCAAACATGCGTCAGTCTTCCAAACGGAGACTTATGCTATCTTCAACGCTATGAACTATTTTTTTTAGCCAAGATCTCTCTGAATATCGGTCGGAAGACTGAATGATAGATGAAAATGGCACAAACTTCCGCTAAGAATAGCAACAACATCTTATTGCTGATCTCGTCGTTGATAATTTGGATCGTTTGTCGATAATTAAAAATCGTACTCGTTTTCAAATGAACTACATTACATTTCGCTATCACTTCACCAATGTAGATTTAATTTAGGTATTTTGAGAAGATACATCTATTTTTTCTGCTGTAGGAACGTAAGCAGCCGATATCCTTTGAATAATCGATGTTAGTTAAGTTCATTTAAATATATATGTAGTTACATCAATTTAAAGTTAACAAAAATAACTGTATTATTCAAAAAGAAAATTGCAAAACAATTATAACGAATGTGCCATTAACTGGTATTAATATGTTGATCTTCTTTTTACAATTTTTTGGTTCAAAAATGTTTAGAAAAAACTCAATGTAGTCATTAGTATAAAGATATGTACTAAAAAACTAAACTGATAATAATCGGTTTTATAAAAGTTCATTAAAAAAAATCTACCTATAGGTAAATGAACATATGAAAAAAATGCATTTAAGGAAAATGAAAAAATATATTCCGCATATGTAGTTTAGAAAACATAACGATTAAAAGATGGCAACTAACACAAAATCCATAAAATTTTCAAGGCTAAACAAATAAATTAGTTTTTTTATGAATGAAAGAAGAAAACAGCAGCCAAATTAAATATTAGAATTTGCATTTTTTTTTCTTTAGAATTACATAATGAAAAAAAAAATTAAAAATTTGAAATTATTCGGTACCAGTGGAGTTCTAAATTCCATTTTCAGGATCTAAATTTTGAGCAAATCGATGGCTCTATTCTTTTGTTAGTTTTCCACATTCGTTAAAGAACTGACCACTATAATGGTACAACGAGGCGACCCAAAAATCGATACAAACAGCTTCGATGTTGCATTTTGTTGATAAATAATGAGACATGCAGTGAAAATGTATATCTATTTTCAATTACATAAGGCGTGGCGTGTTTTATTGGTAAGTATTTAGCCAGTTCAGCAAAATTTCACACGGTTAACAACAACAGCCCCAAAGTGAAGATGAATAGGTCAGCACAAGAGTGAACATAAAAGGTGAAAATACAGTTTTGAAATGTCTGGAATGAATGTCTGAACATTAATAATGAATATTTAAATAGTAAATAGTTAAGCCTAACTCACTGTTTGTTTTAATTTTAATTTAATTTGGTGAGGGCAGAGATAGCCCTCATTTATTTGTCTTACTACAAGCTATAACTAGCGGCCAAGCAATACACACTGCCGCAGTTGCAAAGTGACAACTGAAAAAGAAACCCTAATTCACTTTTTATGTACCTGTCCGGCTTTAGCTAGGACCAGACTACGTACATTGGGAAGCCCTTTCTTCAATACACTTGAGGAAGTCTCCGAGAAAAGTATCAAGGAACTGATAACTTTCCTAAACTCCGCAGGTTGGATTTAGCCTCCCCCACCAATCGATAATACCCAGGTTTACGTGAGTTTGTGGTAACAAAACGGCACTCAGTGCTAATTGGGTTTGTCTTATCAAACCGCCACACCTACCTACCTACCTACAAGCTACGAGTATAACTAACAGCTTAAGGATTAGGGGAATCGTGAAGGAGATCGATTTTAAGGCTGGCAGGGTTACGGTTGAAATCGAAGATGGAAAGATTTGAGTTAACCTTCTGCAGCATACGGGAGATTGGTTCGACGGGTTGGAAGGTTCGACGGGTTGGAAGGTAAAAGAGACGAGGGCAGCGTAAATTACGAGGATTAGTGTTAAAGAAAATAGAGTTGTTAAGAGAGGCGCAGTCGACGGAGCCTGAGAGAAGGCGATAAATGAAAAGAATGTCCGCAGCGTCCCTACGATCCTTAACGGAGTTCATTTTAATGAGATTTAGGCGGTCTGAGTATGGAGGCAGCATACAAGGGTCATTCCAAGGCAATCCCCGAAGAGCAAATCGAAGGAAGCGACGTTGGATGTTCTCGATTCTGAGCACGTGATCTTGATGAAAAGGAGACCATGCTTGACTGGCGTACTCCAGGAGGGGGCGAACAAAAGTGGTGTAGAGGGATTTAGTCACGTAGGGGTTGCAGAATTCTTTAGACAAAGCCAAGTGATGCCTTGGCTTTACGAATTATTTCGTCAATATGTAAACGAAAATTCAACTCACTGTCCTACAATATTTCCTAGCGCTTGTGCGATAGGGTAATAGATTCTCGTATAGAGAAAAGGAGGAGTGATTAATGACCTTTTCAAAGTCGTTTATAGTGAGGATGAAGAGAATAGGTTGTCAGGAAAGGGGCCGATAGGACGGATCTGAAGGGAACACTATAAAACGGTTTTCCAGGTAGGAAGATATTCATTTTAACAAAATGGGTTCAAACCCAAGGGCGGACAATTTAAAGTGAATTATTTGATGGGGTATCTTATCAAACGCCTTGCTAAAGTCAGTTGCAATAACGTCAACTTGGTTGCCGGTCTCTAATGCTGACAGGGCAAATGACACGAATTCGACAAGATTTGTAGTGGTTGTTCTACCTTTCAGAAAGCCATGTTGGTAAGGGGAAATAAGAGACTTGCATCGAAAGCTTAAGGCTTCGTATATTATACATTCGAAGATTTTGGGAATATGTGAGAGTTTGGCAATAGGGTGGTAGTGATATCACTTTTTAATCCTTTTTTGTGTATCGGGGTTATGAAAGCGGTCTTCCAAATCTGGGGAAATGCTCCTTGGGAAAGAGATAGACGAAAGAGGAAAGAAAGAGGGACCGACAAATTGGATACGGTTTAATTCAAAAACTGCACGAATTTCCATCCAATTTAATAATCGATTTTTAATTTCTAAGTCAACGAGAGTTTGTTGTTATATTTTATTAAGAAACAATTTAACAAACTGTTATATACCTTAACTACGTTGCATTAGTGCACATGAGTTAACGTGCAGATAGGGATTTATATATTACGGGGTCAATGCCAAAGCCTAAGGTTAGGAATGAAATAAATGTACTACCCGCAACCATACACACTCATTCGCTCACAGTGAATTAATATTAGAAAGGCAAATTGATAGGGAAAGTTGGTTAGGTTAGGTTGAGGTGATTGTCAGCCTTAGCCAACACACTTAGACCAATGTGAGGTGGATTGTGATACCACGCGGATATAGGGAGTCGATCGTAGATACGGGTGTCCTTCGTGGATATTACATTTGTCTTTAGCCACGTCAAGGCTTCTTTTATCGCCATAATTTCCGCCTGGAACACACTACAATGATTAGGAAGGCGGAAAGAGGGGCTAAGATTCAGTCTTTCTGAGATGCCTCCACCTACCCCATCACTAGTTTTTGATCCATCGGTGTAGAATTGGATCAATTTATCTTCCATAAATGCATCATCCTCCTAGAATGATCTGGTAGGTATGTTGAGCCGCAGACAGAAGTTACGTATTTGTGTTGGTGCGAAGATGAATACCAATCAGCCGCTCTGGCGTTTTAGGAGGAATGATGATAGACTACTATGTCTGAGGTCTTTAGGGCTCACATGAGAATATTTGGCAGCTTTGAGTATAAAAACCACTTCCACTTCTCTCCATTCCGAGGAATGTGTACCAAATACAGACAGCTCTTCAGAATCATCTGCAGAACTGGCAGGATGATATGCGAAGCTATTTGTAGTTCGGCAGGTAATATGCCGTCTGGCCCTGCAGACTTGAAGGGCTTGAAGCTTCGTAGCGCCCAAAGTAGCTTGTCCCTAGTAATCAGACTTTGAGAGTTAATTACGTGTGCTCGTGACCTCTTCAGGTTACTAAAGCTGGTAAAATTGTAGATATCTGGGAAGTGAGTATCTAGTAGCAGATTGGACGATTCCTCGCTAAGTATGGGTGAATTGTTAGGAACGCTATATCTACATATTTTGTTATACAACATTTAAGGGATTTTATCCGCCCCTTATATCTACATACTTTGCAAAGAATAGGACTTTCGTTTACAATGATTTTTTCAGTTTTTTTTTAATAGTATGCGTGTCAGTGAGCGGATTTTAAAAATATTTAAAGAGAGAGTATATATTATATGAGCGGATTTCAGAAAATATATATCCCGAGCATTTTGAGTACCTGAAAACAATATATTAAAAATTTCAGCTCTCTTGCTCAAAATTTGATTTTCTGTATAAATTTTTTTTTTTTTGAGATTGTGGGCTTGTCATTGGGCGGATTTCAAAAAATGCATACACTTGATTATTTCGGGCCCCTTTCTAGTCTAAAGACCTAATTTTTTAGCGACGGACAGACATGCTAGATCGATCGGCTACTATCCATGCTGAATTGCTGATCACGCACATAGAAACCACATTCAGCGTCATGGAGAAAAAGAAATTGGCTGGGCCATTTGAAGTCTTTAAAATAAAGAACACTGCAATATTGAGGCAGTAAACTCCCCCTGGAGAAAAATAGACGGAGAAATTAACAAAACAGGTGAGTGTGTTTGCTTCCGGTAGCGTTGTATATAATGCATTATATGCTGAGTGTGCAGTTCTGTATGTTATCATGAAATGAGCATGAGGCTATTGGTGGATATGCCGACAAGGCAAATATTAATTATTAAACACAAGTAGTATTAGCTGGGAGTTGTCCTAAGCAAAACCATATTGACGATGATAACAAGAATTTGCGGTGCCTTTACTTTAGAAAGCACGTGCATATGGTATTTGCAGCATCTACGCAAGTACCTATAGGTCGGCAAACGGTAGGTACCTGGTAACGCACCAATATTTGTGTATATGATACTACTAAGCCATAAAATAATAAAATAAATACATATATTCAATAAAAGGACAATTTCCAGCGGGCCTTTAATTGATGATTTCACTGAAACGCCTCTATTAGCATGTGATACTCCGTCGTCAAGCTACACTTATAAAGGTATTACTGAACTCTAATGTATTTTTTTTTTTTTTTTTTTTTTTTTTTTTTTTTCTATAAAAAAGGAAATCCAAATCCCAGAGCACTCAGACTCGGTAACGTTCCATTGTACTACCAGGCAGAAATCCTCCTTTTGGTGTAGAGGCATGTGATTGGGTGGCGTATGTTGTTGTTCCCTAGAATGTGTATCTAATTTCAGGACAAAGTAAGGCAGCGGAATGGCCCATTCAACGAAAATGTGGACTGCTAACAAAAAGTGTGTCGTGGCTTATTCAGGAGAGACCGGAGAGCTCTTACGCAGCCGCCTTTGCAGAAGACGTTGTAGAGTTAGGTCTCTGATTTCAATAGCAAGTATTCGAAGAATTAAAAAAAATAATAAATAAATATGTAAAGGGGCCCTTACATGGTCAATCGGTCGACATCATGCATCGTGTATGTGTGGATTGACGCTACCACTTACACAGTTCAATCGATTGACGTCAAATTTTTATTTTTTGTGAGTTTTCGTGGTGTACGGATGTGCGATGAGTGAAACGGACGATTGTATTGCATATATTGCTCTTGCAATATATTCTTGAATTGTACTGCGAGATGCACATGGATATTCGCTGTCTTTAATGAAACTAATTTCATTAAAATACCAAAGAGTTGGTTCAGTGAAATTATCAACACCGGATCCGCTTTTGTTTAATTCATTTAAACGTTTTAGCTCGCGCCGAAAATTCGTTCTCAACGTATTTATTTTTCTGGTGACATCCGCTTTTTGTGCATCAGGATACTTTTCTTTATACTTTTGCAGTAAACAAAAAAATGCAACAATATTTTTTTGTTTCGGTCGCTATAATCTTTTCCTTTGACATCCCATAAACTCGGTAATAACCGATACGTTTCAATTAATTCCGATACAGATGCTCGGTCTTCATCGTCCTTCAGTTTTCCGCACATGTTTTCGCTTCCGCGACACAAAACACAATGAAGTAATTACGTCAATCCAACCCTTACACGCATCAATCGGCATGACGCTCATCATGCAAAATCAAACTTGCTTTGATTTTCGTCAATCAGACTTCACCAAATGTGTGTGACTCATACAGATACATTTTCACAGACACATGCTAGTGGTTGATGTCATTCGATTGACCGTGTAAGGGCCCCTTAAAGGGTCTTGCATTAGCGACTTGACAACTTCAAACTTTCAGTGTAAACGCACCCTCAAACCGATTACCGAATTGTCAATGTCAAAATATTTAGTAAAATAAACATTTTCATCTTGGTGAAGCACGCGAAGGAACAACGTTTACAAATAATTAAAATTTACTACCGAAATTTCGAGTCGATGGTCGCAACTTTAAGAGCGTTAAATTTTCGGCCGCAATTCTCGTCCCAGTAGACAAGCAATTCATAGTCTAGTGAAGAAATTTGAGTCAGAATATTCGCTGCTTGATGTTGTCATGCCAGCGAGACCACGTTTTGCCCGATGTGTGGAGAATATTGCTGGAGGCGTCCGTCGCAAACCAGCCAAATCAGTCAATTTCACGGCGTTCTCAAGAATTGGGCCTCTCCCAGACCACATTATTACGAATTTTGCGTAGGAATTTTAGCCTACACCCTTACAAGATTAAGCTGACTCAAGAACTATAGCCACTTAATCATATGAAGCGACGTACGTTCTCGAATTGGGCTCTGGACATGTTGGAAGAAAATGAAGAATTTCATCCGAAAATCATCTTTAGCGATGAAGCGAATTTTTGGTTAAACAACTTCGTCAATAAGCAAAATATGCGTTACTGGAAAGTACAAATGGTATTCGCTGCAGAGACATGTTGGAACGTTATTTCCTGTAGCAATTGCATGAATTGGACATTAGTGATATGTGGTTCCAACAAGACGATGCCACAAGCCACACAGCGGGTGCAACAACCGAGTTATTCAAGTCTCAATTCGGTGAACGTGTTATCTCGAGAAACGGACCCGTCTATTGGCCGCCGAGATCGTGTGATCTAACGCCTCCAAACTTTTTTTTATCGGGCTACATTAAATCATGGCTGCCAACAAGCCGGCAACGTAAGAGGAGCTCAGAGCCAATATTGAAAGAGAAATAGTGGTCGTGTCGGTCGAAATGTGCAGCCGAGTCATCGAAAATTGGGTTCAACGTATCGACCGCTGCATACGTTCCCGTGGTGGACATATGAACGAAGTCGAATTCCATTCATAAATGTTTTGGTAGTAATTCAAGCCAATACATTTTTTTGAGATATCTCAAGTAGTTTGCATTTTATTTAAAAAAAGAAGTTGTCAAGTCCTTAATGAAAGACCCTTTACAAGCTATTGTTTTTTTATTTTTAAAATGCTGCTTTACTCAGCCATGGATTTTAAGATGTTAAATGTATGGCTAGCCTCACCTGAATGTTAAAATTGCCTAAAAGTCATTTCTCCGCTTACTCGCCTTTTACGATAGGCGCTGTAGTTTGGGTGATATTCTTAGCCTATCCTTGCACGGAAATTCCCGAATTTATGTTGCTATATTAAATTAAAAATACTTTTAATAAATTTGAGAATAAATGGAGGTTTTCATTTTGTCTTAATAATTAATATCGACATGATATGAACACCTTTGGCGGTATCATGCCAACGTCGTAAAAAAATCACCTTGTAGCCAAGTCCTGTCTATAAACAAACTCTTTACATACACGTACTTCGTTGGTTGGAGTGATTTCTGCTCGCATGTTACTCGCATTTTCGCTTAAGTAGCAAACGTAGGCACCGCCGTTTTCTGGGTGCTGCCTTAGTAAATTAGGGGCAACGACCTGCTATAATAGAAAGACTGTCAAAATTTACCTTAGCATTTTTTCTAACCCTGGTGCCGTACCTATAACACGCGAAATCACTTCACGCTCTGGTTGGCACTTAAGGAAATGTGTTATATTAGCTCCTCTGCTCCTCAGGTCACATAATATAATCGACGAGTTTCTAAATAGTGTAGAACAGCTTTAGCTTCCGGGTTTGTGTTGATTTTTACATTATTAAAGATTCCTTTGTTGATCTTTATAAGCAATTGCACGAAACATACGAGTATTTCCTATATTAAAACTGCGCTGCTGCTGGGTGACATGTCTCCTGTATTTCGTTCTTTGGTGCGCCAAATTTTCGTCTCTAGTTCTAGAACTGCACTTAAGTTGCAATTGGCAGGTATAACGAAGTTGCTGTGGCGGAGTAAATATGAAATTTGCATGTGAAGGATTAATTTCTAGAAGCAGGCGACAATAAGCAAGCAAGCACCCTCTGTTTTAGTCCTGAAATGTGAAATGAAATGAAAAGCGAATAGCTGTTGATTTGGAGGGCACAATGCTGGCATGAAATGCTTATTGTCACGGAAGTAGAAAGGTAATTGTCGCGGTATACATGTTTATATTTTATTTGAGGGTATTGGTGAGGACGTAACAATTTTTTTAACTTTTTAATTATTCAGGCCTGGTGGTGTTTAAAAGCAATTAATGTTAAATACACGGAATAGCTGGTAGCTAGATACTTTCTGAAAAATACCCGTTGGACAGCTGAACGAGGGGTTCGAGGCGCATCAGGAATACCTACTTCTGTGCAGAAAAGCTAAAACATTATATTTCAATTGTATACTTTTCAGGATTGCGATTTTAAACATTAAACGGAGTTCTAGACAAAATTAGGGGTCGTAGCCGAACATTTTTTCTGAGTTATATATAATGAATTCTGAGCTGCAAATCTAAAGATAGGCCCAGTGGTGCGGCACTGCCAAACGTGTGTAGTGGCTCGCACAATTCGATACCTACGGAAAAGCAATTTTCCTAATTTTGGTGGCTTTTGCCAAAGTCTGACAAATATCCAATAGTATCAATTGCCATGAGAAGCTTCTCGAATTTGCCGTTCGGATTCGGCTTAAAATTGTAGGTCCCTTCCACTTTGCCCAACAAAGTTTATGCCTAATATTTATTTTTTAGTTTTATATCTTTCTAAAACAAAAAAACGATAAATGCCACTTTTATGGAATTGAAATAAGAATCTAGGCATTTAGATATTATCTCATCGCTGTAGGCAAAACAGTTTTGGAGAGGACCTAGAATATGTGCATGTCTCGGCCTATACCTATTCAAATTTGTATTTCTACCTGAAACGTCAAAATTGTACTTGAGTGCAGAACGCCTGGACCATAACAGATGCCAATGGAAAACATCACAAAGTCACCGGTGACTGCAGAAATAAGATTTCTCCAATCGAAGTACATATTTTTGTATTTAGCACTGTGTACGGTTATTATTTTGAAATTCTTCTAAGAACTCCTTATTTACTATGTTACATTAAAAAGGAAACATCAAAACAACAAAACAAAAATAGGTATGTATTGAGGTATTGAATTAAATTTTAAAATCTATTTGAAGTCTGTGGTGATAAGACCATGATTTGAAATTACAAACCAGAGTGCACTTTTGAAAAATTATTTAAAATCTTTCAATGAATGTTTTGTGGCCCTTTAAAGGGGCCGGTTTTTCGAGGTGGTGTGTTCTGTAATTGTAACGGCTTAAGCAGTCCGAGGGTATTCTCTCTGGTCCAAAGCTTTCCCTTCGGTTGAGCAGACATATCTGATCAATCTCTTAAATAAAGATTAAATAAGAACAATTTATCTAGCTTTTTTTCTTCTTGCAAATCGATGTAATTGACTGACAGAAAAGACGTCCGGATTTAAGCTTGCCTGTTTGTAGAGTAAACTAATTTGTGATAATTTAAGTAGCCAGCAAATCAGCAGTATTTACAGATATTTTTTTTTGCTTCTTGGTAATTTGAGTACCCAGGAAATCAGTCTTTGTTGGATATTTGTTTGCTTTTTTTTGTTAAAAATAAAACCTTACATGCAAGTAACAATTGACGGGATGTGTCAGTGGTCGACGACGTGTCAAATGTTGACATTTCTTAAAAATTCATCGCAACAATTCATCGAAAACAAATAAAATGTAATTTGGATTAATTGGATTTATATCCGCTTAAGGCGTCGATAGATATCCCCGCTCTAGAATAAGCGTATATAGAATGACAATGCACTGCTGTTGTATTTTACATGCAAATAGGAAAATAAGCATGTATACGCTTGCAAAAAACACAGTTATTGAGGATTAAAAGTTAATTATTTTATGTCCTCTATGTGTTGCACTGTGTTTGTCATCAGGTATCGCAGATGAATTTGCTTTGGAGATTGAAAGCTCGTAGCGTACTCTATTTGTTGATTACCTATATTCGCAATCAGGTATCGCCGAAGAACTTTACCAATCCCCAATTGTGTTACTTTTTGTTCCATGAAGCTGTGCAATCAGTTTAACTCAGGATTTTCTACACCTAGCTTGTATAGAATTGTCAAATTTGAAGATTGAAATTGTAATAATGCCAACTGATTTATTTATTTGGCATGAGATATCGTATTTCTAAAGGGTCAACTATAATGAGCTTAAGCTAATGTTAAAACCGAACGATAAGCAACCAGAAGCATTGTTCCATTGATTTCGAGCGGAATATAATATTAAAACGCACGGTTGAATTGTGAATTATTCAATATTTGTGAGTTTAATATTCTAAAAGGTATAAATTGTTACAAATGTAATTTCATTGAATTCAATCTTACCAATTATTCCCTTCCTGTATGGGTACGCTCCATTAAATGAGGAATCGATCACGACCGTGAGGTTTTTTTTTTATTTTACATATGGGTAAATGGGTGCGTTCGGTTTCTCATCTAATGTGCGTTTACATTAATGCTGGTAAGTTTTACAATAATGTAATAGATCTATTTTATATTAATTTCATTTTATAAGTGTTGAAGAAGAATACATCATAATTCATAATAGGTATAGTTTATATAAACAAAATATTTAATTTAAGCGGTAACATCCCGCTCCCCGTGAATCGATGAATGAGATTCACCCAAAATGTCAAGCTTCGCTAGTTTAGACGCTGGTCTCTTGAGAGTGCCTGATGTCGTTTGCACTACGGCGGATCGTACTTGGCCATCAGGTGCAGGAAAGACATTTACTACTCTGCCACGCTTCCACTCACCTCTGCTTTCATTGTCATCGCATATAATTACGAAGTCTCCTACCTGTATCGGCTGTACCCGTTGATACCACTTTGTTCGTCGCGTTAGCGTAGGAAGATATTCCAAAACCCATCCTCTCCAAAAGGTTTGCTTCAATTGCTGAAGTATATGCCACTGCTTACGTAGACACTTCTTTTCATCGACTGCTGGCGTTTGAATGTAATTCGGACACCCCAGTAAAAAATGATTTGGTGTAAGCGGTTCTGCTTCACCGCTTTCAAGAGGCAGATGAGTTAAAGGACGCGAATTAACCAAATTCTCAGCTTCAATCAATAGGCTTTGTAGAGTTTCTATTTGCGGCGCCTTTTCCTTTAGCGAAAAACATAAAACGCTCTTAACACATCGTACAAGTCGTTCCCATACTCCACCAGCTGATGGATTTCCTGCCGGATTGAATAGCCACTCTATGCTACGACGCGTACATTCCTCTTCTATCGAGTTCCCGATGACTATCCACTCTTCCTTGCTGGCACCGATAAAGTTTGTACCACAATCGCTCCTAAGACGCACTGGAGTTCCTCGCCGGTTAACGAAGTTTCTCAAACATAAAATAGCTGCATCACTGGATAGATCTCTAGCAACTTCCAAATGAATCGCGCGCACCGAAAGGCAGGTAAATATTGCGACCCACCTTTTTTCTCGACGTCGTCCAATTGTTATCTGGAAGGGCCCAATATAGTCCAACCCCGTATACGAGAAAGGACGAACATATGGTATTAGTCTATCACTAGGCAATTGGCCCATTAGTGGTGGCACTGGAACTGCTGATCGATTTTTGCAAATTTGGCAAGATAATTTGGCACTTCTAACTAGTCGACGAATGCTAGGAATCCAAAACTTAGCACGAATTGCACAGATAATAGTTTCTTGATTTTGGTGTCGATACATTTCGTGGTAGTATTGAACTAATAACTTTGAAAACATATGATTTTTTGGCAGAATTATTGGCCTCTTTGTATTGTATGGGAGGCAGGTGGCATTGTCTAAACGTCCACCTAATCGTAAGATGTTGCCTTCATCAAGCACTGGCGTTAATTTAAAAAGAACACTTGTTTTTGGAACCGCCCGTTTTAATAAAAGAAGACGCATCTCGTCTGGATAGGCAGCTTCCTGCACCAAACGGCACAATAGTATTTCTGTTTGCCTTAGTTCCTTAACCGAGAGTGACATTGTCAACGATGTTACTTCAGGTGTGTCTTTAATTTTCTTCATCTCTTTGAATTTTTGAACAGCTCTTTTCATCCAACACACAACTTTCAGCAACTTGTAGTAACTAGAGAAATTTTCAAAACGAATTATTGATGGTTCCTGCGCAACTGCTAAAATAAAATGCTGACGCCTTTCAACTGTTTGCTCGTGAGCCTTGATATCGTCTGGTAGTTTTGGCCAATTCATCTCTGGACCCTTTAGAAACGATGGACCGGTAATCCACGTCGGCTTTGTAGACGCCCCTAAAACTGTTTGCGGCCTTGTTGCATCATCAGCTGGGTTCTGTTTTCCTGGTACCCATTTCCAATCATTGACGTCGGACCCGTCTAATATTTCGGCGATCCGATGAGCAACAAATTGTTTATAGCAGCGACTGTCAGATCTGATCCAGTGAATAACCGTTTTGGAATCTGACCACAAAGTTATTTGACTTGGCTTGACTTCATGACTATTAACTATAGCGTCTTTCAATCGAACCCCTAATACGGCAGCTTGAAGTTCAAGTCTTGGTATAGATAGAGCTTTTAAAGGGCTGCACCTAGTCTTTCCCATAACGTAATGTAAGCTCACATCGTTGTTAAAGGTAACTCGCCAATACCCGACTGCGGAAAATGCTACTTCGCTTGCATCGACAAATATGTGGAGTTGAACGTCTGCATCTGAATTGGTAAAATGTAAATGGTAACATCTAGGTATTTTGAAATCCTTAATGCTTTCGAGATGCTTATACCATTGGTACCATTTCGTATAAATATCTTCTGGTATTAATTCATTCCATCCGACATTTGCTTTCCATAGCTTTTGTATTAAGAGTTTAGACATTATAGTCACGTTAGCCAAAAACCCAAACGGATCAAATATTGACATAGTGATGCTCAATACTTGACTCTTAGTTGGTCGTACTGTTCCGTTAAGTACGGCTTCAGGCATCCTACCAAACTTCAATACAAAGCAAAACATATCCGACTTCGAGTCCCAATACATTCCAAGTATTGTTTCAGTACATAAATCGCGTTGGCCAATGTTTTTTATATCTGGCAATGTTGTCTCGGTTGATTTGTTACTTAATGCTTCAAGCAGTTCAAATGAATTTGAAACGAAATCTCGTATTTCGAATCCAGCATGGCTATGAATCTTTCGTATGTTCTTCACCACTTCGATCGCATCCTCCACCCTATCGAAGCTATCTACGTAGTCATCGACGTAGTGACAGTCGACAATGGCTCTAACAGGTCGTGGGTGTGTGTCTTTGTATACACTCGCATTTAAATTTTTTATGTATTGGGCTGAACACGGCGAACTTTTAGATCCAAATATCATTGCACTCATGACGTACATGTCTGGGCTTCGTGACCGATCACCATCCCTCCATAAAAATCTTTGTGCATTCTGATCTTCTTTCTTTATGTTTATGCGAAGAAACATTTCTCGTATATCTCCACATACTCCTATCTTTCTTTGCCTAAACCCAAACAAAATTGATAATAGCGACTTTGGTTGATATGCATCAGGGCCTTTCAATAGCATTGAATTTAGCGACATTCCATTTGCTTCAGCGGCGGCATCGAAAACCAAACGTAACTTGTTGCCTTTATTAATATTGCAGACCGCGAAATGAGGAAGGTACCAAGTACGATTCGTACAAGCAATTTCTTCTGGCAATAACTTCCTTGCATAACTCTTATCTATGTACTCTCTCACCTTTGATTTGTACCACTGGGCAAATTCGGAATTCTTAAACATTTTATCTTCTACTGTACAAAGTCGCTTCAAAGCCATGCTGTAACTTTCGCTAAATATAACGTTCTCGGTTTTCCATAAAAGTCCAGTTTCATACTGACCTTTCACTCTCTTAGTTGTTTCTTTTAATATAATCTCTGCCCTTTTATCATGCTCAGAAACGACTGGCTTAGAAGGCCTGACTTCAAGATTGTCCATCGCCAAATATTCTGCAACTTGCCTATGCAAATTATCCAACTCACTTTCTTCATGACCGATATAACTAACAACGGCATCTGAATAGCTATCCTCGTTTGACCCGAACAAAGTCCATCCTAGCTTTGTATTATGTACTGCAAACCCATTATCGATATTCAAAATATCTGTTGGCCTAATCAAATTTGTGTGCGGTACACCAATTAGAATCTGAGGCATAGCATCGACATAATCTTCTATTAATATTTTTCCTAGCTCTGCATATTGTTTTTTAAACTCCTTTAAATTTAAAGTTTGAGATGGCAATAATAAATTCTTAGTGGTACGAACATCTCGCATATGGTATTTAATTGCGTTGTTATATACCCCTGCTATTTCTAGGTCAACATGCTGAGATAATTCACTTGTCGTTTGATCAGCAATCCACCTAAGCGACAGCAAGTCTGACGCACCTCTCATCCCAATTGTTTTAGCTACCCTCTCCTCGATCAATGATACTTTTGCCCCTTCATCGATAAATGCAATAACTACGCAAGATCCCAGTGGACCACTCAACTGCACAGGCAGAAACTTGAAAAGGGTTTTTTTGTTTGAATGTTTGTTCTCGATTGCGCTTACCACTGTATTCTCATTTATGTTTTCTTGCGACGGTCCGTCGCTATCACCAACACTATTAACAGTAGCAACCGCAGCAGAGTTCGATTTCGAGGTCACATTTATTTGTTTTTCTCCGTTGGATGGTGCAATAGACTTATTATTTTGGGGTGCGACAAATTTTCGTTCACTATTATCATGGAGGAGACGGTTATGATTTTTGCGACAGGCAGATATACCACACTCTCGGCGGTACGGACATTTGGCTACAACATGACCCGAGCGCAGGCAACAAAAACATATGTGGTTTGTCTTTACTAATTTCCACCGTTCCTCGATAGACGAGCTTCTGAATGCGGAACACTGATACAGATGATGGTCGCCTGCGCAAGCGGTACATTTCAGTTTTGTTCGTTGTTCCCCTGTGACAGGGCAGACAACGTTTACGTGTCCGGATCTTTTTTCTTTTGTGGTAGGTAAGGCACTAGTATTTACTACTCGTTGTGATTTCCGTTGCGATAGCGATATAGGTCGCCACTTGCTTCAGCCAATTGTTGAATTCCCGAATCGACGGGTACAACGGCATGATTGAAATTGTATGTCGAGCCCATTCTTCCCTTTTATTCAAAGGCAACTTGCTCACCAGTTCGTCAAGCAATGTTGGATTGGACAGATGAGCCGATGCCGATACGTTTTCCAAAAATACTGTCAAGTTTGAAACCATGACGCTGTAATTAATGACTTCATTGATTCTGGATTCGTGAATCATTGGAAAGGACTTAACCTTAGCTAATTGGCTTCGTATTAGAAGCTCCGGGCGACCGTAGTGGAATTCAAGGGTGCTCATAATTGCACCGATACTGTTGGGGTGAATGAGAAGCGCTTCGACCATTCGTTTGGCATCTCCTCTGAGAGCCCTTTGAAGACGCGAAAGATTCTCCAAATCGGTGTATCCATGGGCGGCTGAAGTTTCTTTGAAGGCGACGAAAAACGGCCATTGTTCTGGCTGGCCGGAGAACTCAGGTAAATCTTGGCATTTGCGAATTGGTTGGTACTCGTATAAAGGGCTTGTTGATGTGGTAGTGGGTAAGTGTCCAGGCAGACTCGCGAAATTACGCGGATCGTGAGCAAAGGTGGCATTGGAATTAGAAAAAGTATTGTACATACCTGGCAAATATGTGCTAAATTGTCCCTGTGCACATGTGGTCTTGTACGGCGGTGCGTATTGGAAATGATGCGGCGATGACAATGAAGCATTGAGATTGAAGGCGGTGGCTGCTGTTGTTGCTGGTGCGGCGGCTGTTGTGGCAATAGATGAAGAGCTGACGGCATGAAATGCATTGGCGAATGATGTTGATGCACGGATGGCAAATGCTGAAGTTGCCGTAGTACACGTGGCGATCGCTTTAGAGCTGGTGGTGGCGATAAAGATATTGTTGGCGGCGGCGTTGATGGTGTTGCTAGCGGCATTGGTGCTGGCGGCGTTCATGGTGTTGCTAGCGGCAGTGGTGCTGGCGGCGTTCATGGTGTTGCTAGCGGCAGTGGTACTGGCGGCGTTGGCGTATAGTTGTTGTTGGAGTTTCTTTCTCTCCTCTTCTGAGGCAGCGAAAGACAATTGCAAATCGGCAATTTGCTTGCTAAGTTTGGATATGGTGAGTACATAGCTGGACTCTCCATTCCGGTCAACTGGCTGTGACGCAGGTGGAGGCGATGGCGAAGGCGATGATAATGGCGAGGACGTTGCACTGTCTACATCTTCCAACATTTTGGCCTTGCTTCTCGTAATGCGGCCTTGCATTAATTCCTCGTGGTCGATGAACAAGTGGTTATTCTCCAACAAAATGGCGGCCCACGTCAAGAAAATCAATTTAATTGAATATTAAAGATGTTCCATTGATTTCGAGCGGAATATAATATTAAAACGCACGGTTGAATTGTGAATTATTCAATATTTGTGAGTTTAATATTCTAAAAGGTATAAATTGTTACAAATGTAATTTCATTGAATTCAATCTTACCAATTATTCCCTTCCTGTATGGGTACGCTCCATTAAATGAGGAATCGATCACGACCGTGAGGTTTTTTTTTTTTATTTTACATATAGGTAAATGGGTGCGTTCGGTTTCTCATCTAATGTGCGTTTACATTAATGCTGGTAAGTTTTACAATAATGTAATAGATCTATTTTATATTAATTTCATTTTATAAGTGTTGAAGAAGAATACATCATAATTCATAATAGGTATAGTTTATATAAATAAAATATTTAATTTAAGCGGTAACAAGCATCGTCAAAACGAAAAGTATCATAATTCCTTCTGTCAACTTAAGCAGCTGTTGTCCAACGTTTCATGTTGTCGCCAAAGAGTATGAACTAGGAGTGTGATAGGAAACTGTTAAATTTGATGTCTCCGTCGGACCCTAAGAACTATGGAAAAACCTGGAAAAGAGCAGTAATAAAAGCAACAACAAGTCAGGATCGACGGGCGATACTCAGAGCTGCTTCAAATTCAAGACTTTCCATTAGTAGAATCAAGGCAGAAAGTCGAATCGAACCTAGTATATTAACTGCTTATCGCTTGATACAGCAGTCCAACTATATTAGATACAAAAAAATGAAAAATAAACCACCATTGAACGCAGCACGCCAAAGTCAGCGACATCAGGTGGAGTCGAGAGTGGCATACCGTCGCCTTTTCAGAAGAAAAAAAGTTTAATTTATACGGACCTGATGGATACAATTATTAGTTCCATAATTTGATGAAGGATGAAATAACCTTGGTGGAAGACACAGCAAGGGAAGTGGAGTAATGGTATGAGGAGCATTAAGCTTCTACGGAAACGCAAACCTTGATTTTCAAAGCTCAAGAATGACAGCGAATACCTACAAATTTATACCGGAAAGAGCTTTCCCTCCTTTTTCATTGGATAACGATTATTTTCAAATAGGACAATGCACCAATACATACCACAATAATGACCAAAACTTGCATTACCAGTCAAAATGTAGACCTGGCATGGCAGCTATATTCACCGGACCTGAACATCTTGGAAAACGTGTATGGATGGCTTTCAAAAAAGGTCTACGAAGTAGGAAGGCAATACTCCAACCCGGAAGAAATAATTGAAGCCATAAACAAGCCTAGTCCGAAATTTCACTAAATTATTTCAAATAAAAAAGTATAAATCTCTTCATAGCAGGCTTCTTGAAGGGATACAGCCATCGTGGGGTAGTACACACTATGCAAACCTATTGTTATAATCTTAATAAAACCCAACTTAATTTATTTCAACAAAATTTGTGTTATTACCTTTTAAGCAAGGTAAATTTAGATTTTATCGAAAAAAACGAAGCTTTTGTAAGAAAAAACCTAGCTCAAACTTGGGTTTTTCAATAAAATTCTTTTATTTAATTGTGGGCGTGTCAGTAGGCGGATTTAAAAAAAATTTACGCATGAGCATTAAGGGCCCCTAGAGAGTATATATTACAAATTTTAGCTCCCTAGCTCAAACTTTGGATTTTCACAAAAAGTTTTTTTTTTAAATTGTGGGCGTGTCAGTAGGCGGATTCTGAAAATATTTACACATGAGCATAAAGGGCCCCTAGAGAGTATATATTATAAATTTCAGCTCCCTAGTTCAAATTTTGGGTTTTCAATAAAATTGTAGTGTGTCGGCTTCTGCCGACAGCCACCTAAACCTAACCTAACCTAAATCAAGAAGCTATCTGTTCGTAATCAAGTGAAATGGAATGCTTGGAAGAAGTTATAGCGAGTCGACAAATAGATTTTTGACCAAACATAAAGTGCTTGACCCAAATCAGTACCAGAGTTTCAAAAAAATGAGAGCACTGGAAAGTTATTGCGGGAGTTTACCAATACGGTTAATGCTGGATTAAACAAAAGCCATCACGTCCTTGTGCTATTCATCGATTTTAACAAAGCTTTCGACACTCTTACGCATGAAAAGCTTTTGGAAAGTGTCGGCAGAAATGGCTTAAGAGGAGTACTTAAAAACTGGATTAGGAGCTACCTAACTGAAAGAACTATTAAAGTCAAAGTATCAGATACAGTGAGCGAAGAAAAACCAATCGAGTATGGTGTACCACAAGGTTCTAAATTGGGCCCTATTCTATTCATACTGTATACCAATGAAATTTTGCGACTATTTAAAAAATGCACTGCCTATGCTTACGCCGACGACATTGCAATCGTGGTTAAACACAAGTGTTTAAAGTCTGCAGTCGAAGTATTGCAAGGCGAATTCAACGTTGTCTCCAACTGGTGCCATGATAATGGGCTAATTATAAATGCAGCCAAAACAAAGGTTATGCACATACGTGCTACAACCAAGCAAGCCGAAGCTGTCCAGGTTTTTCATCAAAATGGCTGCTCTCTACTTTCAAGCAACAACCAACCAATTGAGGTAGTCGGAACCTTCAAATACCTTGGAGTAACCGTCGACGAACATATGCTGTGGCGTGAGCATATATATGTCCTACGTCTTCAATTAAAGAGCACTATCTTCGCAATGGTATATCTCAAGCGATACTCGAATTTTGAAGTGCAAAAACAGGTATACTACTCGCTAGCTGAGTCTCGCATCAGATACGGGATTCTGGCCTGGGGAAACGCAGCGAAATCGAATTTGGATAAAATAGTAATTCATCTTTTAAAGTTTTAGATGTATATGCAATTTTCAAGATGACAACATTGCTACAATAAAGGGATGACCAGCGTTTTTTGCAACCTATACGCCATACCCTAAATACAAGAAGACGAGCAGGAGAGATGTTAGATGTTCCGGAAGTTTACAACACTTACGGACAACGAGAACTACGATGTACCATCCCGAAACTGATCAACGCACTTCCTCAATTTTTATACCCTATTCTAGGGGTATATTAATTTTGACGCATAGTTTGTAACATACCTTAATATTGCCCGTAGACCCCTAAAAGTTACTATATTTATGATCAGCATCGATAGTAATGTCGATCTAGCCATGTCCGTCCGTCCGTCCGTCCGTCCGTCCGTCCGTCCGTCCGTCCGTCCGTCCGTCGGCAAAAATTAGGCCTTTAAACTGGACCTAGAGAGCTGAAATTTTAACCATATACTCTCTAGGGTCCCGAAATAATCAAGTTTAAGAATTTTTGAAATCCGCCCACAGACACGCCCACAAACTCAAAAAAACAAAATTTTGGAAAAAATCGAATTTTGAGCTAGAGAGCTGAAATTTTTTATATATGATCTATGGCCCATAAAACTGATTGGGACATAAAATTTTCAAAATCCGCCCACTGACACGCCCACAATTAAATAAAACAAATTTTGGGAAAAATTGAATTTTGAGCTAGAAAGCTGAAATTTTTTATATATGATCTTTGGCCCATAAAACTGCTTGGGACATAAAATTTTCAAAATCCGCCCACTGACACGCCCACAATTAAATAAAATATTTTTTTTGAAAAACCAAAATTTGAGCTAGGGAGCTGAAATTTTTAATATATACTCTCTAGGGGCCCTTTATGCTCATGTGTAAATATTTTTTTTTTTTTATTTTTGAAAGTCCAAAGTTTGAGCTAGGGAGCTGAAATTTATAGTATATACTCTCTAGGTGCCCTTTATGCTCATACTTAAATTTTTTTTAAATCCGCCTACTGACACGCCCACAATTAAATAAAACAATTTTATTGAAAAACCAAAGTTTGAGCTAGGGAGCGTTTTTATTTACAAAAGCTTAGTTTTTTCGTCAAATCCTTTAAATTTTTGTCACGCCCACTTATGAGATATAGGAATAAGAATAGGGTATCCAACAGTTCGCCTAAGCGGACTGTAGCCCGCCCCTATGTTTAAAAGTCATTCCGAATTTTAAGACAAGAAAAAAAGAGCTAAAAACGTACTTACTTCAATTACACTTTGTAAAGTAAAAACATAAATAACGAATTATATTATTGAAATTAAATTATTTATCTTTAGTCCATAAGAACTTATTGCAATTAGTATGTATACAATTTTTTTAAATTTTCAATCACGTCAAATCCAAATTCATAAACAACCATCTGCAGATAAGTTAAATTATATATGTATAACGAATGTGTCAATAAAAATCCAAAAAAAAAGAGTGTATAATAATAACGTTGAATAGCAAAAACCTACTTAAATCGACTGAAGATGTTTTGGGTTTTTGAGCGCAGACTAAAACCTTTCAGTCCGGGACCTCCTCCTACCAACCAATTCCTTTACTTTCTTCATTTTCTTACCTTGCCTTTTTTCGAAGATCAACGCTAATGAAATTTCCTAAATCCCAAAAACTTCATCAACCGGCATTACAGGTTTCGAAGCAATAGGTCCACAAGTGATCGGATAACATATCTAACCAAAAAGTGGAACTAACCTATTCACCATGGTGGTAAGATCGTCAAAGAGATCAAAGGCATTTGAAGGAGTTTGGCATCTCGCTCTTTTGTTGAAAATTCGTGCATTTGGTATCGATGATACTCTTCTTAAATTCAAGTTGTTTTTGTTTCAGCTCTACTTACTTTATTTGACGGGCTTCCAACCGCCGCCTGAGACACTGCAGGATTCTATCATTTGCGATCCCGCGAATGCTGGGTCTTTATAGCCGAGGTTTGGTTTGCCTTGCCTTCTCGAATTTGGGGGCTGGCAGAAGGAGATTTTCTTAGAGGGATCATTTGTGGACAGGCTGGACAAATGCTGTTTTCCATCTTCTCGGGAAGAGCCCTGAAGAAAAGGATAGATATGCGCAATGGTTTTGCCAGCGAGGAAGAACACCTCTTCAGAACGATAGGGGAAATACCATCAGGGCGAGTGCGGAAGTGGATTGGTCCCATGGAGTATTCTACGCGCTCAAGGGAGACAAAGCACAATCTGGGAGCGTTGACCTGACTGCAAAGTGAGCAGCCAGCAGATTGGCCTTATCTATATGCTCACAGCTGGAATGTCATTGTAAATTTGTGTCGGGATAGATGATGAGGAATGATGAATGAATTGATGATGAATTCTTGATGTTTTTAACAAATGACTAAAAGTTTTTACTACCCGCGGGACTTTGTAGTATTTCTTGCGTCAACTTTTGGTCATAGGAAAATTTGACACGATTAATCTGAGCATTGCAGTAATTTCTGGGACGTTTAAACTTTTTTCGGCTTTCCTCAGATGGATTGGCTTTGAATGACCGAAAACGTATCTCTTTTAACCTGATAGCCTCTTTGCAGCTCGAGTCACACCACGCGTTTACCTTGGGTTTGGTACTTTTTATCCTGTTAAAAATGAAATACTTTAGCCCAGGTGAATTATGTATGTGACCATATCAGCTGCAGCATCCACTACGCTGTCAAGGAAGCACACCAACCAGTTAAAAATCTTAAAGAAACCGTTTAGTTTTTTCCCAATTGCCTTTCTCGTATTTCCATACAGTTCTTTTGGGAGTTTGTTTTTTAATAATGTGGGTGGAGTACGAGAAATTTGCTGATATGATACTGTGGTCTGACGAACCTAGAGGCGATAATACGTTCAAAGCGTATTTACCGGGGTGAGACGTAAGAAACAAGTCCAGTGTGTTGGCAGTTTGACTGCTAATATCCGGTATTTGTGTCGGCTCAAGCTGAGTCATGTTATTTACCTCAGTAAAGATCTCGGCGTACCTTCCTTCGGGTGTTGTCTGCCCAGAGTGTCAAAGCCAACTTGAATTGTGTGTATTGAAATCGCCCGCAATGACGATTTTAGCACGAGGATGAAGGGTCACAATTCTTGTGATGGAATCAGACAGGACTTCAAACTCTTTATAAGTTTAATGTCTGTACAAATTTGGGCTTCTGTAAATAAAACAGTAGTGGATTAATTGCCTGCGGACATGGAATTTTAGCCAAATGAAATTAAATTCTGGATTGAAACATTGGCCATATTGAGGCTGAAGTTGATAGGCTACGTCACTATCTATATAAACGGCCAGACCGCGATGGGGGAAGAATAATGGCACTAAGTTGTAACTGTGGGGTGGCGACGGTGTAGAGGTTAGTGTGTTGGCTTGTGACCCGGTGCAGCTTCAATCCCCATGGGGAACAACAACATTCGCCACCCATTCACACCAAAAGGAGGATTTCTGCCTGATAGTACAATGGACCGTTACCGAGTCTGAGTGCTCTGGGATTTGGATTTCCTTTTTTAATAAAAAAAAAAAAAGTTGTAACTGTAGACTCAACTCCATTAAATCGAAGCCAACGCTAACCTGTGTTTCACTTAGTGATAAAACAGCTGGTTTATTGAGGGAGATATGGACGTATAATGAAAAAAAAAGTGTTTTCCTCAACCCGCGGATATTGCTCACATCAGTGGCGGATCTAG
Organism: Portevinia maculata; assembly: GCA_949715645.1. NCBI lineage: Eukaryota > Metazoa > Arthropoda > Insecta > Diptera > Syrphidae > Portevinia > Portevinia maculata. The sequence continues at coordinate 360,082,390 of OX454525.1, read as the reverse complement.
GATCTCGTCGAGGGGGGGGGGGGGGGGGGGGGGGGGGACTTTATGTTGTCATGACCTAACTTAACCTCATTTTCTTATTATTTTGATACATTTTGTATGAAACTACGAAAGTGCCGCTTGTGTGGATACACGGTTACCACTGCAAACAATTTTAATTCGGAACATCTACTTCGCGACACAGTGTCGATAATTTTTTGATACACAGATATATTTATGCGCCCTAATAAAAGGTATAAAAAATCAAAGCATATACGTATTATGCGTTGTCACAAACACGTAAAATCACGATTATGGATATATATTTACATTCGAGAAATGTCGTTTTCTGTATCGTACATATCTCACGTGTTCGACATTTTAAATAGGGCGCCAACAATACTGCGATGGCAGCGCCGCGGCGTAAGATTTTCCCCGAACTGCTTAAGCTGTGACAGTATACATCTGTCATTCAGATCATTCAGTCTCATGAAGCAGTTTCAACTAACCTCGAACTTCAACCGGCCGTTATAGAAGCTTTGGAAGAAATAAAAAAAGTGGAAAGATCGAGAGACTTCACAAAAGGCTTCTCAGCTTTTGACCGCGATTTTGACAATCGAATTTCAAATCTCCTGTCATATAATGGAATCGATCAATTCTATCGTCTTGCCTCTGAGTCGGGAATTGCAGACGAAAAATCAAGATCTAGGAGAAGCCACAAAGTTAGCTGATGATGCTACGAATGATATCAAGGAAAAGCGGGAAAACGTTGATTCAAATTTTCGTATCATTTACGACAATGTTGCTGAAATCTGTTCCGAATACGAAATTAATATGAAATTGCCACGTCGTTGCAGTCAACAGAAAAACCGTTACAACGTTGAAACACAAAATGTCGAAGATTATTACAGAATTGCCTTCTACATTCCATTCCTTGATACTAACATTTTTCATCTCCAAAGTCGGTTCGAAAAACACGAATCGATCTTCCACAGTTTCGGACAACTATTTCCTTCCAAGCAGGAATTTGATGAGGAAAAATGCGCAGATCTTTACAAGTTTTATGACGAAATATTGGACTGTTCAGAAAGGAATTTCATCTCAGAGATCAGAATGTGGAGGCAACGGATCTCCGATCAAGATATTCAAAAGAGTAACTTCAGATCGGAATTTTTACTTCCAGAATCAGTTTCTATAACCCATCGAATAGTTAACTTTCAATGGTTACGTTATTTTTTAGGTTATCAATGAAAAATGTTTCAAAAACGTGAACACGATCTTACGAGGATTGGCAGTGTTACCAGTAACAACAGCAACTCCAGAACGATCATTTTCGATCCTAAGAAGAATAAAAAACTATCTTAGAAGTGCAATGGGATAATATGTTGTAGTAACATGAATTGAATAATAATATTATGCATGACAAAATACGAGAAATCATTTATTTGCACATTACAATCTTTTTTGGATTTTCGAATCGTAAAACAGAATATGCAAATTTTCGGCGAAAGAATACCACTACAAAATGTCAACACATATTATAAGTATACTCAAGGTGTTGATCGAAAATGTATTAAAATTCATATTCATACATATTTTCTGAGAGTACAGATAAATTAAGCCACTAAGCTATAACGATTTTAGAATCGAAAAAAAAATGCTGAGATCTTTAAAAGTAAAAATTGAGATCTACAACGGGGGCTATACCGTCAAGGTGAAGGTTAAACAAGAAAATTTTGATTTATAATTTTTGTGACTTCCGATTTAATATTTGTACCTATATAGCGCCTGGGTTGTTATTGCATTTTTGACAGGTTAGACATAATTGTGCAGATGATTTATTGTTTTGGCTTTTTGTTTCGCCCTATAGACTAAATCTCTTATGGCACAAGCTGCCATATGAATACAACGTATTTAGGCAGCACATACCCATAATGTATTTTTCTACATAATGATTAGGTCCCCCCACTTACTCAGGTACGAAGTGTAACCAACATTTGACCTACATTCTCCAAACAATCGCCTCGACTTTCGATGATAGTCAAAAAGCACAGCTCCCTGACTAAGACATTGCTTGCGCCTAGTTCCATATACTCGCAATACCAAACTTTTACTTTGCGGCAGCATTCCGCCTATGACATACAATCCAAATTAGGTTCGATTTTATGGATTTTCCCTCGCATCCTTTCGTGCAGTTCGACACCACCCGCCCGTAGCATTGATTCCTTGCTGCGCGACGGCTTATTGACACACTATTGACAGAAAGTAAAAGTTCCCGGCTTGCGTTCGTTCATGGACAGGTCATCAAAATGAACAGTTTTTTTTTTGGTGGAGCAGTTACGGGGTGCTGCGGTGTATGTGTTTCACTACACCTTCCATCCATACATATTTGGGTGTAATTGTGCAATCAATTGCAAGTGGCTGCCAGGAAATTCCAATTCAATTACAATTGTGTGAGGAGGTGTATCCCCGGCAACAAGTCTGCCTGAAAGTTTGTTATTTTTTCCAGTCTTCCAATCTGATACTAGGCCCCTGAAATGGGACTAGAACGAGTCGCAGTCGTATTATGAGACGGACTAACTAAGAAACGCTGTTTAGCTTGCGGTTAATTATTGTTCATAGTGATATCTGCGCGTTGTTAGTCCCTTTCGAATGTTTGCTACTTGTGGCCACAGGATTTCCCATAATAAGCTGCCTGCTTTTGGCATCTAGTGCAGTGCCACAAAACCACAAGCAAACTCGTGCGGATTACGTCGACGACGACGGCGACGTGTGGTATAACACTCACCTTGTTGAACGGTTACGCGCCGCGGTTCCGCATTTCGCGTTCTAAATGCATGCAGCACATATGGTCACGTGATGAAGTGCTTTATGATTTTCAAATACAATTTTTCACCTGGATTCTGGTGTCGTGTTGTTGTTGCTCAGTTGGGCTGTTGTTGTGGGCGTTCCATTGTGTGAGTGGTGTGCTGTGTTGTGATGTGAAGTTAATGGGACCACAGACATTTTGATGGATGATTTCAGCGGGATTCCCTCGCTGGACGGGGGTGGTAAGTTTGATTTAATTTTTCTTCTTAGTGAAAGTACGCCCGACGAGTGGGGGTCTGCTGCCTACATGAATAGCATTTTTGTAAACTGATTTCTGGGAGACGTTCCTACGAATGGAAGGACGTAGATCAAATAGCATGTGGGTTGGCAAGTGACCTTCAATTGGTGTACACGATTTAACACACGATTTGACGGAATGAACACAATTTATGGGAACCTATTGCGGAGTGAAGTGCTTTCGTATAGTGATTAAGTAGCTATCAGCAGGGATTCGTAAATGAATTTATACTTTATAGGGAGTGGCAATAAAAAATACAAACCGATTTCTCTTTTTGAAGATGGATATCAGCAACTTGCATCACTTTCACATGAATGACAAAACGACCTAGCGTCAAAAATGAAAGACACATTCGAAATCCCTACTATTAGCACAGGTCCTGCAATTGAAAATAGACGAATATAGAATCTCAGTACATAGATTTTTTTTTGGTCTATGTATATTTACCATGCTTTCGACTCTGGGAGACTTTACTCGAACTTAAAGGGTAGTTGGTGTACAAGGTTAAGACCAAAGACTAAATCAGTCTATTGACTTTATAAACATTAAAAAAATATTACGTGTATTTATGCAATCGCCAACAATTTTAGTGTGTGTTGCTATTGGAACGCTAACCAACTGGTATCTGAAATAAAAACGTGGAGTAAATTTATCCCTTGAGATTGGTATTTGGACGTCCGACTAGGCAAACATTGAAACCCTCCGGACTGCGCCAATTACAGAGGCATGAAATGAGCAAAGCTTTAGGCTGGGAAGTTCCACCATTGCCTAAATTTTCACACTACAGCGCTACATTTATATTAATGAAAAAGTGATTCTGTCACCAACAAATGGTCCTCATATCTAAAAGGAAGTGTCTCCACCACTTTTGTGTCCGGTGCTCACAAACCGATGTTAGGCAGCTTACACAAATTATGATGGGAAATTTTAGGGAACTACTACTTGGCATTACATCAAGAATAACAAAGCTTGATCGAATAAGACGTTCAAAGTTCCGAGGTAGCCTTCACGTGGAACTTATTTTAGAGAGAAAGGAGCGGTTCAGTTTGTATTGACAGGAGAAATCCTATGAACCATATCAAACAGGCAATATCAATCAATGTTCCTATACAATTGCTAAAGAGAGACAGTCCTATAGTGATGAAGTGATTCAAAACCGGCAGGCCTGTATATACTATTTGGGGTCAAATAGGAAAACCCAACAGGCGAACCAGTAGGGCAGTCACGTATGATAACCCTAGCCCAGACCATAACCTCGTCGTTAAAGAAGAAGAAAAAGAAAATGTAGTGAAGTAGTTTGCCTACCTGGATTCTATAGTAAACTCCGCGCAGTGGCTCAATGGTTAGTGTGTTGGACTACTAATCGAGAGGTCTCCAGTTCAAATCCCACCGGGGCCAATAAACATCTAGAGTTTTTTCCACTGCCCCACCTCTTGCGAACGTCTGACAAACATCCAAGAGTATCAACTCTCATGAGAAGCCCCCTTCACTTCGCACAAGCAAGGGGTTGGAGAAGCTAGGTTTTAGGCCCTGTATGGGCCGTTAATGCCTAATATCTATTTTTTCTAAAGATCTGAAATAGAATTTTTCTTGCCAACGGCTGTTTCACTTCTGAAGAAAGCAATTAAGTACTAAAGTCTGTATGGCGCGAAAACATGGACCCTGTGTACTGTATGTATCAGTTGCTTACGAGCTGTTATTTCACAATGCAAAATTGGACAAGAAAGCATGGACAACCATTTGGATCTGTTCATGAATCATTAAATATCTGTTAGAGGTACCCCTGCTAAATCGTCCAAGCTGTCAAGGAACCGTTGATCTATGCAGGATAAGCGGCATTCCTGGAGAACCGGGCAGTAGCATACGAGACATCCATAGATTCGAATTCCGCAGAAACCATTTTTAAAGTTTCCTAGCCTTCTAGTCATGTCTCCAATCATGCAGAGTCCGATTGACACCCCGACGAGCACACGGATTTAGTTTCTATCAAACAATAGGAACTTTGTTCTCTTTTTGTCAAGCTCTAAGCTTCTATTGAATCCAGATCTGAGCGCATATGGCTAGCATATCCGCTCTCTCGTTCCTTAACACTAACCAGGGACCGTACAGAGTAGTACAGATTGTTAGCTAGCTGATCTGACGCATTTCGCATTTATGAGATTGGAGTCGATCGGTTTCAGTTCTGCGGGGTTCAATTGGTTAATTCCATTGCTGGAAGTTCCATCGTTAGGTAGGTCTGCGCTGCTTTAGTAATCGCTTATACATATAAAGCCTCACCATAAATGACGCAGAAAAAACAATTTGGACCTTACGTCTATGAACGTAAATTCACTATAAGCCACTTCAATGGCTTATGAATTTAAGAGACCCAACTTCAAGGCTATCTCGTTGTATTATTGGATGAATACTAGTTATAAGCACTGTTGAAGGCCAGTAAAAACAACTCCAATTTAGACGTATTAAGCTGCATTCCTAAGCTGGAGCGCATAATAACCCAAATGATGTTCTGTCAAGTTTTACTCTTCCGGGAGAAAGAAGCAAATTCTTTCACACGAAAGAGCTCAATATAAAGTTATAATACTCCATGTAATAGAGTCTTGGTATGAGGAAGTCCATAAAGAACATTTTTCGGATTTTATGAAACCACAGGTAGATTTATCCTACTGCGCTTCAAACAGATTACAGCTAAACTATCTGTGTCACAGCTCTATCAATGCCTTTCAGGACCGCAAGACGCAAGAAATTTCAGTGTCTTGTCTAAATAAAACAAGGAAAGTTTTTTGTGAAAAAGGTTAAGCTTCATAGGTTTCTCAAAGCTAGTTTTCAAGAATCTCCTCAAAGAAATCTTACCAAACTTCGATATGGTTGTATATACTAACAGTGATGAAGGAATATACCAAGAGACAAAAACCCGTAAGAGTCTTTGACGCAGACACTGCAGCCTTCCATTCTCCGCGATTCCGGGCACGCCGCTTCCAGTTGTCCGTACCAAACGCACCGGCATCTGCGATGGCTTGATATTTAAGACGTGCATACAGGTTCATTGAATATAACGACTCAGCTTTCGATGGACCCCAGGGAGCCACTAGAACATTAAATAAGATGAGTTCTAAATACTATTGGATATCCATGGCAGAAGATATCAAGGCCTATATTAAAGTGCGTCGTATCAACAAAATCGAACGTGGTAAGGAATGTAAGGTTATTCATTCAAAACAAAATAAAGGAATTGACGGAAAACAAAAATTAAAACCAGGAAAAATTGTGTGGTATCACATAAAAAACCATTAATCGTAAGATTCCGTGAAACAGCGCTGTAACTCCAGCCGTCCACTTAACGTGGTAAGGAATGTAAGGTTATTCATTCAAAACAAAATAAAATCGAAGTAGTAAAGATCCCACAATTCCCATGAAGATCACCACACCAATTTCCAAACCATTCTCGAAAGGATCGCACTAGATTTAGTTGGATGCTAAACCAGAAGTTATGTATAGTCATGAAAAGTATTTACTTACTTTTCAAGCCGACTTCATGTAATCTTTGGAAGCATATGCCTCATTCAAAGAAGAATCTACAACGATCGTAAAAGTCTTCGTGGAATACCTTTCTTGCTGACATGGAATACCATCCTCCTAAACAACTGACCAAGGCAAACATTTTTTAAAGAAATACATCGATCCATATACGAGGCATGTCCAGAAAGTAAGTGTAAGTGTACTGGCAGTCGAATTTTTCGCTCTATTGGTCACATTGCCGTTAAGCTTAGTTTCTCCTGAAGCCAAAGAACGCGTTGGTACGACCAAAACTGTGATCACACCAACGTTTCCCGGGAACCATGCCGATAAAATCTGCCGAAAAGTGTGAGATTCGCAGCGTTATTCGTTATTTAGTTGTGAAGGGAAAACCTCCGTGAAACAGCGCTGTAACTCCAGCCGTCCACTTAACGTGGTAAGGAATGTAAGGTTATTCATTCAAAACAAAATAAAATCGAAGTAGTAAAGATCCCACAATTCCCATGAAGATCACCACACCAATTTCCAAACCATTCTCGAAAGGATCGCACTAGACTTAGTTGGATGCTAAACCAGAAGTTATGTATAGTCATGAAAAGTATTTACTTACTTTTCAAGCCGACTTCATGTAATCTTTGGAAGCATATGCCTCATTCAAAGAAGAATCTACAACGATCGTAAAAGTCTTCGTGGAATACCTTTCTTGCTGACATGGAATACCATCCTCCTAAACAACTGACCAAGGCAAACATTTTTTAAAGAAATACATCGATCCATATACGAGGCATGTCCAGAAAGTAAGTGTAAGTGTACTGGCAGTCGAATTTTTCGCTCTATTGGTCACATTGCCGTTAAGCTTAGTTTCTCCTGAAGCCAAAGAACGCGTTGGTACGACCAAAACTGTGATCACACCAACGTTTCCCGGGAACCATGCCGATAAAATCTGCCGAAAAGTGTGAGATTCGCAGCGTTATTCGTTATTTAGTTGTGAAGGGAAAACCTCCGGCTGAGGTGTTTAACGAGAACAAATTATTTGCCTAATGTCTTCCGTGACGCAAATATCATTGCAGCACCTGCTCGCGTCTATTTCCGAGAGCCCCAATCTTTTGGCGTGCTTCCTCAGAAGGTAATGTGCGGGAAGGATGCCGACTGTCATTCTTAGCTGACATCTACTTAGTTACAAAATCTCCCCAGCCCTACTGTGTCCCACTATGTGATTCCACCTTTGACTAGCCATTCTTGCGACCGCTTCCGATAACTTCCTTTTGACTACATACATGGGGGGATTTTATGTCCCATCCCGTGTCTGAACTGTTGAACAACATCGTTAATAAAAATAATAAAAAGCAGTGTATTCCCTGCGGAACTACAGAGGTGCACAGATCAATTATATATATTTAATTATGTTTTTCTTATATTTTCCTTTTGATTTTAATTGTTTGTTTCTTTATTTTTGTTAATTATATTTTTATTTTGTATTAGGTGATCAAATTTTCAATTGTTTTTTTTTTATTTTACTTTCATTTGTAAAATGTTCCCTTTTTTGTAAAATGTCTATGTCAGTCTATATCCTTTGCACGTAAAAGCAACAAGTCTCCTCCCCTAATTTACCCACTCAACGATCAACCTATATCTCTTGTTCAATCAATTCACGACCTTGGCTATTATGCGACAGGGAACTAAGCTGCGACCCATACGCGACCAGTTTCCTATACATCACTTTTGTTTGGCCCCTCCTAGACTACGCTAGCCAAGCGTGCTGTATGTCTCAACGAGTTCATGTATCCAGAATCGAAAGCTTTCAACGTCGTTTTCTTCGATTTGCTCTTCGTGGTCTTCCCTGGAACGATTCTCTAATCTTACCTCCTTATCGCGACCGTCTTAAGCTTATTAACCTAAATACCCTCGAGGAACGCAGGGACGCAGCAGACATTCTCTTCATTCACCGACTCCTTTCAGGCTATGTCGATTGCTCGTCTCTTTACAACTCTATCTGCCTTAACACTAATCCTGGTAGTCTACGAACCTATCTCGCGTATACTACGGAAGGTTAACTCAAACCTTAATGTTTTTGACTTCAACCCCAGCACTCCCTCCCCAAAAATCGATCGCCTGAAGCATCCTTAGATTTACTCCTTCGTTATTTACAAATTTAAGTTTTTAAAAAAATATTGGGGAAGGTAGATTCTAAAACCCTCCTCTTTTAATCGCTGCACCTCTTCCCTCAAATCTGCCCTCCTCCACCCCACCACCCCACCTACCATCGTAATAAGTTTTAAGTATTAGTTTTAAGTCCTAGCTATAAGTATTAGTTTTTTTTAATTAGTTTTAAGACATGTTGCTTGTATTAAGCCGAAATTAAATGTCTCTTGATTAAGATTGTAATGAGTTTAGCTTAAATTTTTCATATTTTCGTTTTTATTTTATTTGATGTTAAAATTTAAAACAAACCCCCACAACTATGTATTTAATTATTACATGCGTCATTCGCTTCTAGCCGTTACAAGTATATAGAATGTATTTTTATTATTTTTAGTATTTATTTATTTCATGATTAGCTTACACTGTAAGACACAATATCTTATTTATAGTGTAGCTTGTAAAATGTAGAAGAGCTACATAATTGATTTTAATTCAAGTTTACACATTTATATTTTTGTAACAAAGATGCAAATATAACTTAATCTATGCATTACTAAAGTAAAGTTTAAGTTCTTTTCCTATTTGATTCGTGTTATTTATTCTTTTTATTTCTCGCGACATTGAATTCCAAATTCTTACAGAGTTGACGAAAAACTGACGTTCGGATGTCAAACACTGAAATCGGAGAATCAAAACATCTATGCGAATTGAAAAAGTTTAATTCGTTGTAAAGATCCATAGGTTGGCGGGTTAGAAGTATGTCAGAGAACAAGGTAATTGTGCGAAATTTTATAAAATTGTCAAACGACATCCCAAGAAGTAGTGATGTATGCTGCGATCTGTGAAACTCTATCGTAACGTCGCAGCCCGTGAATATATCTTATTGCACTATTAAATGCAACCGTTAATTTCCTTTTACTTTCGAAGCTTAACTTACAAAAAATTTCACAACCGTAAGTAAGCAGAGGTAAAATCAGCGTTTTCACTAGCAGAATTCTAGTTTTTAAAGGGATAAAGTGCTGCGTTGTCCATGCGTAGGACACCATACGATTTTCCAATTGTGTTATTTATATGATGTGTCCAGGAGTCCAGGTAAGACTGCGGTTAAAAACTACACCTAAATTTTTAGCTGAATCTACGTATGCAATAGGACAGTTATTTAAAAGGATTGCTGGAAAGTAAGAAAAAACTATTTTGCTCTTTGAAATTATAAGACACTTTGATTTCTTTGGGTTCAGAAGTAAGCAGTTGTCAACCGACCAACGGTCAATCAAGCTCAAATCCTCATTTATGCTAGCTGCAGCGTGTTCAATAAGCCCAAACGGGCAGTGCAAATAGAGTTGGGTGTCATCAGCATACAGGCGTATTGAACATTGTCTTACGATTGTAAGAAGTTCGTTAACATAGATTGAAAACAACAACGGGCCAAGAATCGAACCTTGCGGAACGACAGGTAGGAAGTTAGAAAGAGTTTTGTTCACCTCTACTGCTTGCACTCGATCAGTAAGGTATGAAAATAAGAGCCTGACTGCGGAGGAAGAGAAGTTAAAATCACGGGAGAGTTTTTCGCAAGGCACCAAGTGATTTACCATGTCAAACGCTTTAGAGAAATCGAGGAGTATTAAAAATGTAACATGATTCTCGTCTATAGCTTTCCTTATATCTTCCGAGACACTTAACAAAGCTGTAATGCAACTGTTTTTCTTTCGAAAGCCTGATTGCTTTGGGGTTAATAAACTGAACAGATTAAGAAACTCACTCATTTGTTTTTGTATAATTTTCTCAAAAACCTTTGATAAGAATGGCAATATTGAAATTGGCCTAAATTCATCTCCTCTTGAAGTTTTTGGAATGGGTACAACTTTTCCCCTTTTCCATTGTGTTGGGAATTCATTTTGTATTAAGATGGAATTGAATATATGGGTAATAAAGGGCAAGAGCGTTGGTAATATAATCTCCAAAAACGAAGGGTGCCTATTATCAAGTCCTGTAGCATTGGACTTGATAGAAAGGAGTGCTTCTACCCCATCCTCCGCAGTTATTGGAGAAAACATAAATGAATTTGAGTTTGTGTTATGCGCTGAAAAAATCTCTTCAGAAAATTGTAGGGGGTCTAAAGATTGGTGGTTAGTAATTGGGTTAGAAACGAAAGATTTGTTGAGAGCGTTGATGTCTATGTCTTCAGGCAAACCACAAGCTATTTTTACAACACCGATATTCTTCAAATTTTTCCAAATTTTCTTACTTCCTAAAGACGTATTGATGCGAGTAGAATACAAAGATGCTTTTGCCTTACACATTTTTTGAACAGTTTTGTTGCGCAATGAGGTAAATTGTTGATGAAAGCTGTCAAGACGAAACATTTTCCACCGTCTGAAGGCTAAGTCACGATCTTTCATCAAAAAACGTATGTCATTTGTGAACCAAGGTTTGTTGTGAGGATCGCAGCTTTTGGTTTTTAAGGGTACATGGTTCTCAAATAGTCTATTCACCCTACTATTCAGAAAATCTATCTGCTCGCAGGAGATGGGATTTCCAGGACATTGTTCCAGCTTATGCTTCTAAGATCCATTTCAAGTGAAGCGTAGTTGATTTGTTTGAAATCACGGTATTCGATGGTATGACTATGAATCTCAACTTGAAAGTTGAAAGGTAAAAAAAATAAATCATACTTTGAAAAAGCTGGCGCAGACAGCTGATCGTAAAGAATAACTTTGCTTTGATCGGTCACAAGAAATATATCCAACAAAGTCGGGTCAAAATTAGAAAAATGGGTGCCAGTACATGTGTTTACAGAGTAAAGATTAAGAGAAAGAAATTCGTCCAGGAAGTTATTTTCATCAAAAAGGTTGCAATTGAAGTTTCCACATAGAATAATATTTGGATATGAAACTGAAATTTGTTCTAAGGTAGAAATAAGTGGAGAGATACTAATGTTTCTGTTGGGTCTGTATATGGTACCTATAAGAAGCTTTTCGCTGCCATTTTTTAACTCAACAAAAATATACCTACTCCATTTCACTATCCTCTACAGACGAGACGTTAGGTCTGCATTTTAACCCTTCCCTCACATACATAGCAACGCCCCCACCTATGCAACGCACCCTATCTGAACGATACAACTTATAACCCGCAAGTGAGCACTGCTGGTCGTTTTGCGAAGCATTAAGCCAAGTTTCAGATACGCAAACCACGTCAACCTTAGAATCTTCGAATGTATAACGAAATTCGTCGATTTTACATATTAAACTTTGTGCATTAATGTGGCACACTCGAAGGCCAGTTGGATGACAACTCAACACCTTGACCATGGTGCGCAAATTATAATTAGCCATTGTTAAGAATAATCTAAATCGAGGCAACAATAATAAGCACGACAAAAGTTTACTATTAAAATTAGAAAAAGAAAGAAAAATATGATGAAATAAAACAATTTATAAAGGAAAATAGGCTTATTAATTTTTAAGCTATTGCTATAGCTTTTTTCACAGGCTTTAAAACCTAACACCCCATACTTTCTCACAAATATAGCAGCTGCGAATATGTAAGCAGCTATGTGTAAGCAGCTATGTGTAAGCCAGCCACGTGAGTTAATCGGTCCTCGTCAGATCACCGTAATTCAACGACGTTGGGCGCGGTTAGGAGGTACGTAGATGGGAGGACCATTTAACAGCTGCGTGTCGTTTTTTTTTTTTTTGATATGTTAACATCTTTGCTCTCGTTAGGGGCTAGTTGGAAATATCGAGCGTCACCGTCATCGTCAGATTTTCAGGTCGGACGACAAAAAACCAAAGTTTGAGCTAGGGAGCTGAAATTTATAATATAGACTCTCCAGGGGCCCTTGATGCTCATGTGTAAATATTTTCAAAATTCGCCCATTGACACGCCGACAATTTAAATTAATGCAACGCTGACGAGCCTACATGTTTACACATCAACTATACCGTGAGTGCAGCGTGGCTCACACTTTTTTTGTGTATAGGTAATACACATTAATGCTGCGCAGAGAAAGTACTCGTATATATGATCTTATATCTATATAAATGTACATCGCGCGAAATTCGATGATCAAACTCAACGTTCTTTTTGTTCAAATTTTTTGAATGAATAATTTTTTTGGTGTGTAATTACACTATTTATACCTAATTATTTATGCCTATTATTTATACCTAGCTATTTTCGTTTTATAGAGAAGAAAAACTTAAAGGGCTAAAAAGAAAAAAAAGAAAAAATTCTATGCAATAGTTTTACCGCGGCAGTCCCCGAGTACCACTCACTTTTTTTTTTTTTTGGTAATACATATTACATACGAGTATATGGTATATATTTATTGGAATAAATAAAAAAACATAGGGACGGGCTACAGTCCGCTTAGGCGAACTGTTGGATACCCTATTCTTATTCCTATCCCTCATAAGTGGGCGTGACAAAAGTCTAAGTATGGTTGAATTGTTAAGAACGCTCTACATATTTTGTTATATAACATTTAAAGGATTTTATCAAAAAAACATAGGGACGGGCTACAGTCCGCTTGGGCGAACTGTTGGATACCCTATTCTTATTCCTATCCCTCATAAGTGGGCGTGACAAAAGTCTAAGTATGGTTAAATTGTTAAGAACGCTCTACATATTTTGTTATATAACATTTAAAGGATTTTATCAAAAAAAAACGCTCCCTAGCTCAAACTTGGGTGTTTCAATAAAATTGTTTTATTTAATTGTGGGCGTGTCAGTAGGCGGATTTAAAAAAAAATTAACACATGAGCATAAAGGGCCCCTAGAGAGTATATATTATAAATTTCAGCTCCCTAGCTCAAACTTTGGATTTTCAAAAAAATTGTTTTATTTATTTGTGGGCGTGTCAGTGGGCGGATTTTGAAAATATTTATACATGAGCTTAAAGGGCCTCTAGAGAGTATATATTATAAATTTCAGCTCCCTAGCTCAAACTTTGGATTTTCAAAAAAAATTTTTTATTTATTTGTGGGCGTGTCAGTGGGCGGATTTTGAAAATATTTATACATGAGCTTAAAGGGCCCCTAGAGAGTATATATTATAAATTTCAGCTCCCTAGCTCAAACTTTGGATTTTCAAAAAAATTGTTTTATTTTTTTGTGGGCGTGGCAGTGGGCGGATTTTGAAAATTTTATATCCCGAGCAGTTTTAGGAGTCATAGATCATATATAAAAAATTTCAGCTTCCTAGCTCAAAATTCGATTTTTTCCAAAATTTTGTTTTTTTGAGTTTGTGGGCGTGTCTGTGGGCGGATTTCAAAAATTCGTAAACTTGATTATTTCGGGACCCTAGAGAGTATATGGTTAAAATTTCAGCTCTCTAGGTCCAGTTTAAAGGCCTAATTTTTGCCGACGGACGGACGGACGGACGGACGGACGGACGGACGGACATGGCTAGATCGGCATTACTATCGATGCTGATCATAAATATAGTAACTTTTAGGGGTCTACGGGCAATATTAAGGTATGTTACAAACTATGCGTCAAAATTAATATACCCCTAGAATAGGGTATAAAAACGCTCCCTAGCTCAAACTTAGGTGTTTCAATAAAATTGTTTTATTTAATTGTGGGCGTGTCAGTAGGCGGATTTAAGAACAAAATAACACATGAGAATAAAGGGCCCATAGAGAGTATATACTATAAATTTCAGCTCCCTAGCTGAAACTTTGGATTTTCAAAAATTAATATACCCTTAGAATAGGGTAAAAAAAAATTATTTTATTTATTTGTGGGCGTGTCAGTGGGCGGATTTTGAAAATTTTTTATCCCGAGCAGTTTTAGGAGTCATAGATCATATATAAAAAATTTCAGCTTTCTAACTCAAAATTCGATTTTTTCCAAAATTTGGTTTTTTTGAGTTTGTGGGCGTGTCTGTGGGCGGATTTCAAAAATTCGTAAACTTGATTATTTCGGGACCCTAGAGAGTATATGGTTAAAATTTCAGCTCTCTAGGTCCAGTTTAAAGGCCTAATTTTTGGCTACAGACGGACGGACGGACGGACGGACGGACGGACGGACATGGCTAGATCGACATTACTATCGATGCTGATCTTAAATATAGTAACTTTTAGGGGTCTACGGGCAATATTAAGGTATGTTACAAACTATGCGTCAAAATTAATATACCCTTAGAATAGGGTATAAACATAGGGACGGGCTACAGTCCGCTTGGGCGAACTGTTGGATACCCTATTCTTATTCCTATCCCTCATAAGTGGGCGTGACAAAAGTCTAAGTATGGTTGAATTGTTAAGAACGCTATTTTGTTATATAACATTTAAAGGATTTTATCGAAAAAAACGCTCCCTAGCTCAAACTTGGGTTTTTAAATTGTTTTATTTAATTGTGGGCGTGCCAGTAGGCGGATTTAAAAAAAATTAACACATGAGCATAAAGGGCCCCTAGAGAGTATATATTATAAATTTCGGCTCCCTAGCTCAAACTTTGAATTTTCAAAAAAAAAATAAAAAAAATTAATTGTGGGCGTGTCAGTAGGCGGATTTTGAAAATATTTACACATGAGCTTAAAGGGCCCCTATAGAGTATATATTATAACTTTCAGCTCCCTAGCTCAAATTTTGGTTTTTCAATAAAATTGTTTTATTTATTTGTGGGCGTGTCAGTGGGCGAATTTGGAAAATTTTATATCCCGAGCAGTTTTAGGAGTCATAGATCATATAAAAAAAAATTCAGCTTTCTAGCTCAAAATTCGATTTTTTCCAAAATTTTGTTTTTTCGAGTTTGTGGGAGTGTCTGTGGGAGGATTTCAAAAATTCGTAAACTTGATTATTTGGGGACCCTAGAGAGTATATGGTTAAAATTTCAGCTCTCTAGGCCCAGTTTAAAGGCCTAATTTTTGCCGACGGACGGACGGACGGACGGACGGACATGGCTAGATGGACATTACTATCGATGCTGATCACAAATATAGTAACTTTTAGGGGTCTACGGGCAATATTAAGGTATGTTACAAACTATTCGTCAAAATTAATATACCCTTAGAATAGGGTATAAAAACACAGAAGGTACATATTATGTATGTACATATATTTAGTTCCTTTTTAGGGTTCCGTAGCCAAATGGCAAAAAACGGCACCCTTATAGAATCTCCATGTCTGTCTGTCTGTCTGTCTGTCTGTCCGGGCATGTCAAGTAGATGTATTCTGTGAACCGCATTAAGATTTTCACATAAAAATAGAAAAAAACAATAAATTTTGGGGGTTCCCCATATTTAGAACTGAAACTCAAAAATATTTTTTTCATCAAACCCATACGTGTGGGGTATCTATGGATAGGTCTTCAAAAATGATATTGAGGTTTTTAATATCATTTTTTTCTAAACTAAATAGTTTGCGGGAGAGACACTTCCAAAGTGGTAAAATGTGTGCCCCCCCCCCCTGCAACTTCTAAAACAAGAGAATGATAAAACTAAAAAAATATATGATGTTCATTACCATGCAAACTTTCACCGAAAATTGGTTTGAACGAGATCTAGTAAGTAGTTTTTTTTAATACGTTATAAATCGTAAACCGCAATTTACCTTTCATTCAATCAACTCAAATATAAAAAAAAACATTTAATTACATAAACATAAACCCTATGCGTAAACCGTTCAAAGTTACAACGAACTACAAGAACTTTTATATGATGTTAATTTCTGCTACGGAACCCTTCATGGGCGAGTGCGACTCGCACTTGGCCGCTTTTTTTTTATAAGAAATGATAACTCTTTTTAAAAGCTATACAGCTTAATATATTTTCAAGCAGACATTACTTAAGTTCATTTTTCGTGTTTTTGAGAAAAGTGATAACATTTAAAATGTCTTCGTTATCATTAAGAAAATTTCTAAATTCATTATTCAAGAAACTCTTTCCGTTGGCGCATTAGAACCCGGATTGCACACGCTGAAATCGATAATTTTCATTAATACTCGATGCATGCACATTTTTCTCGATGATTTAAGGGACAGTTTCAAAGTTAAAGGACAAAAACCGTCCTTCATTAAAAGGTCAGAGCAAAAAGGATGGATGGTCATCGTAAGTAAAGAAAGGCTTTACGTTAGCTGGCGTGCGAAGTTGGAAGGAGACTTTAACCAACTTAGCGTATGAAATCGGAGGCAGCTAGCTTTCAATCGAGTTGCCGGGCTTAGGCCCAAGTTTGCCCTGTAGGTACTCTAAGCCCCATCTTACGGAAAAAAGGAAATAAAGAGAGAACATGGCTGCCAATTTTTACACAGCGGGAAAACGGATTGATATCAAAGAAAAACATTTATTTTATATGCAAGTTAAGGATTTAAACTTATTCGATAGTTTCAGCCCAAACGCATTTCTGACTGTTTAGCTGTCAAACGCATTATTTGTAAATTTCGAACAATCCAGCGTTATTCTGAAGCAAATAAGGACTGTGTTCTGATTTCACTATTTTATTTGTTTGTACCTACATACTCTTGCTCTGTCCCAAATAGATTTGCTGACGAACCTGAATTCGTTGCGTGCTATCTTGCGGAAGTCGTTAAGTACACGTTGCTTTATCTTCCCGATTATTTTAGCTTTAACATAGAATCTTAACCAGTTTAACTAAAGTCCATTTTGACCGTATAAATGTTATACTTTCACCTCCCACCATCACTTGGCATGTGTGTGCGCTTGTTATTGTTTAATTAAGTGTGGAAAGCTTGTAAATAAATGAAACATTAAACCAATGTTCAACTAGACTATTGTATGTGCAGCTCTCACTCCATTTGGCATCGAGTCTTGTCCCTAAAACAAATCCAACATCGTCTACAAGTAACTCAAAACGCATAAGTATCTTCTGCAAATATCTCTTCCGTCATCTACTTTTTGAGCTCCAGTTTAGGTTAATCTCCAAGTTGACCTTCATTGCGGGCAAATTACCTATTAAGAAAAATATTTCACATAATGGCCGTTAAGTCGTTCGTGGGTTTGCATGTTTCTTTATTTTTTCGCAGGAAAAACTCTCGCGCAACAGTTCTGGGATGGTCGTAACTTTTTATTTCTTCATTCAGATTCAAGCGCACTTAGGCCGATAGTGGCCGTGCGCGCACTTACTCGAGCGTGGAACACTCAACCGCATGTGCCATATACCGGTCGAAGAGGTCCTAGGTTTATCTAAATTGCTCATTGGCAGCCAGGTAAGGGCACGAACGTAGCGTTTTACCTTAAAATGGACATAAAATCCATAAAGATACATGATTCAGAGGCAACCTTTATTTCCCCCACGGGGGATAGGATGGAAATGGCAAATGCTTTGCTCTAGGAGCAAATCTTGGTTCTATATTGTTTCCATCATCGACTAGAGTTTATGGAACACGGAGTCAGCCTTAAATACCTAAACGTGATATGCAAATTGCAAATCTCATTTCTGAAATGCTTTCTTGTTGTCTATTGGCGAACCTCTTTATGGTGGAATAAACCACAACAAACATCGGCTACTGTCCGGCCAGTCGATGAAATATGCTCTAATTGACAGCAGAGTTCACGGATCTGGTCTAGCCTAAAAATGTGTGCACCGCATGCCGCGCCGCCGCCGCCTTCCAGTCGTCTTTTCAGTTTAGATTTGGGAGATTAGAACGAAAATGCGCGATGCTATTCCGTCCGGCATCTGATGACGAATCACGTTTTAGGCTATTGCAACCACGCTTACGCTATTTCAAATTGCTATACATTAAGATTAAGGGCCAGGAAACGGTGTAATTATTTGCTTATACCTAGTGACCAGTGCGATGATAACTGTTGTTGCCGTATATAAAGAACTGCCTCTCAGATACGATGATGACGATGATGGCAAGGTAATTACAAACGAGTACTTGTAGATGGAGCGCACAAGAACGTGATGGAGATTCTTGATTATGATCTCGATTTTTTTGTACTTGTTCACTTGTAGGTAGGTACTTGTTAAGAATGAAGTTGAACTCATTTGTTTTTGCTTCTTTGGCATTGATCGTGATACGTGAAGGTATTCCAACCCTTTGGACTTGTTGATGAATGAATAGATGTCTTGTAATTAGTAATCAAAGCGAATGCGAAGCGAACAAGAAACGACTTAATTGTGGGATTTATGCGTTCTGAAGAAATTCATGTGTGCACTATGCACTTGTGAGTAGGGAAATGGGAAATTGGTGTGTATTCCTTAGATGCTTTTAAAGGTAATCTTAATGGACATTTGAGGCGTTATTTTAATCAAATGAATTAATCTCTTGAACAATTCGTAGTGAGTTTGTTGTTTTGATAAATTGGTTGTAATAATGTTGTTGAGAACAATTTTGGTTAATTAGGTTTTCCCAAAGTTTACCTGCTCTCTGACAATCGTTATTTTTGGGTTTGTAACAACTCGCCTCCATTTCGATGTGTGTTGTTTTGATTCGTTCATTTCGCATTTTATTATATAAAGTATAGTATAATGGTCACGACTTATGAGGTCTATGGGCCTTATGCCCAAACCAAACATATTTTGGACGATATGTCCAATAAGTGTTAATAAAAGTAAATAAAAAACGCGAGGAAATGTTTCAGTCCGCTTTGGCGAACTGTTGCATACAATTCCCAAATTCTATCCCAATTCCTATCCCACAGAAAGGGGGCGTGAAAAAAAGTCCCTATGGGTCAATTGTGAAGAAGTCAGTTGATTCAATATATTTTGCTATTCGACTGGGGACGACACTTCGATCCTAGCAAGTGACAAACGATCACATACTGCTCTAAACCAAATTAGAAACTCGATTCCTACGTTGTTATCGTACTATAAATGCTGGGGCCTAAGCATTAATACTCAGAAATGTGAGCTTACATGTTTTAGAAATTCCTTTGGAAAAGGCTATAGGTTAGTGGTTAAGGAAAACAAAACACTGTCCTTGCACATTCAAGGAAATCCCGTGCCACTAAACGAGACAAAAAACTTAGGTGTCTGGTTTCATAATCGGTTTCGTTTCAACGTTCATGCTAGGAAGTCCTTAAACATAGTAAAGGGTGCTGCCTCTGCCCTAAAAACTATGCTCTCATCAAGCAATTTGAGCATGAAAACAAAACTGTTGATCCACAAGACACTTATAAGACAAGTTTTAACTTACAATTTTAGGTTTGCCATTTCTCCCACAGTGGCAAAATAGCTAGAAATTTTTGAGAGATACGTCTTAAGATGCTACAGTCTATTGTTTAGAAGACCTGATCAAAAATGGTACCCAAACCGGAGGATTTATAATGCAACTAACATTACAATCCTAATGGACTACATGATAATTAGCTTGCAGAAAAGACTGCAAGGATTTGCGTCTCACGATAATCCGCTCATTAAAGCGCTTTGGGATGCAAATATAAATGATAGCGTGTACGACAATTACTATCTATCACCCTTCAATCTATTGTACGATCGCTCTAGCTCTGTTTTAGTGTTAAACTTGTAATGGTGGTATCTTTGAGGAAGTATAGGTAAGGGATGATGGTCTAAAAGACGGGATGAAACTGGGGGAAAGCTGGACTAGGGTAAGGAAACGATGGGGGGAAAGCGAAAAGGAGAGATCATTGGCAACTTGGACACGGGCGCATGCCTTGCTGGTCTCAGCTACTGCTCGTCGGAGGGTGGGATCTTGCATCTGAGTTGCCACGATGGAAGTACCACTACACAAAGAAAACTGCATGCTAAAGGTATAATAAGGTAAAAATAAATAAATAGATAAATAGGAATCCAACATGAGCCAAGGGAGGAGCAGGTGGTTGTCCTCATAGCGGGTCAATACCCTCCCTACCGTGTGCCGGAAGCCGCTGTAATATCATACCAGCACCCAAGAGAAAGCCCTATGCTTTCATATCGTCGGATCACTAAACTTCGCCATCGAAATGAGACACCACAAATTCAAAAGAATTAAGATAACATTATTTTATTATTTATCGCCCATCTAAAGTAACATTCATACTTAGGATAAAATTCATTGGTAGTTTGAGTTTAGTTTTAAGTAATTTGTTATTGTTTCAATTAATAAGGAAAAAAAATAAGAGTACAACGTACAGTTCAAGAACAATACAAAATATAATATTATAGTTAATAAGTATAGGTTGGAAAAATAATCGTATAAACTAGAATATGTAAATAAGAAAAGTTAAAGCGAAGTTCAGGGCCTTTCCTTTATTTTTAGTTACGTTAAGTAGGTATATTAAGTGTTCAAGATTTTACA
Source organism: Portevinia maculata (assembly GCA_949715645.1). NCBI lineage: Eukaryota > Metazoa > Arthropoda > Insecta > Diptera > Syrphidae > Portevinia > Portevinia maculata. Next base: position 360,061,447 of record OX454525.1, on the reverse strand, counting down.
AAACTAGTTATTAAATTACAAAAAAAAATAATAAAAGAAAGAAAGAAAGAGGCAAAAAAAGGTAATGTATATATATATATATCGAAACCAATTTATATACTTCTTACAAAAATAAATCGGTTATCATATTTGCAATAATTACGGAACTCAATTTCATTTTTTTTTTGTATGTATACACGAACTACTGGGCCATCTTGGTACAATGAGTATGTTGAGCAATTCAAGGGGATTAAAAGAAAACTCTACTATACTTTAATCGTCCCGGCAATGTCATAACCATTTAACAAATCGTTATAAAAACAAAAAAACTTACCTGGTCATCCAATTCGGCAGGCCTGACGATGTGGATTCCCGGCTTAGTACCTGTCAAAGAGAATTTCCAAAATATGGGGGGGGGGGGGGGGATATCAAAAGAAAACTCCCACGCACTAGAAGCCCCGTCTCACACACTCACAACCACTATGTCCCAAATTTATTTGGTTACGACAAAAGAAAAAAAAACTATATATATATATATACATTACACCTATATGGCGGTAAATTTAATATGAAGGGGATATATCATAAAAGTAAACGGTGCAAATGATATTAATTTGAAAAGTTATATCACAATGATCGGTTAATGTTAGACGAACAGTAGGGGTATGGGCTAATGTAGGTCAGGTGTGTTGGTCATTCAGGGGAGGTTGTTGCGATGGGAGATGCCGCTTAGATGTTCGTTCCATTAGTTGGAGTCTGCAGTCGCTTGCTCGGCTGGTTAGTGGAGTTGCGGCTTCAGCGGGTGGAAATGCCGTTTATATGGTCATTCTCTTGGACTAGCTAGATCGCGTGTTGGGGGAGTTGCGCTAGCAGATTTACCCGCCGATGCTTTGGCTGGGCTCCTTACTATAGGTGACTGGAGCGATGCTTGCGTGGGCGTGATTGTAAGCCGTCGCTGACAATTGTGTTGCTCCTGGTGTCCAGTTGCGGGTTTGGTACGAGTTTACCTCTTCTGATGCAGAATTAATCCAATAAGCGGGTGGTTAAAACAGCGCCGGGCGTAGGTATTCCCCGAAAGGTGGAGGGAGATCGCACTTTACACGGTAGCTCCGGTGATCATTAAGCACTCGGGGTTCGATACCGGTGACACAATAATGAAAAAAAAAATTTGTTTGTGTTTTTCGTTTGTTTTATTTTCTCGTTGGGATTAGCCGATAGTGATCTACGAACGGAGTACACTTTGTCCGGGGAGACTGATAAAAAAAAAAGTGCAATTACTGGGGGCCGATAGCGGTTATTTTCTTGCGACGTTATATGGCGTGGCACTGCCTACGAGCTTTTTGTTTTTTTTTTTTCTTTTCTTTTCCCTTTAAGAGAGGACGACCGACCGAGTCAAATGACAATCAAGAACTGAGATTTCATCAGCTTTTTCGCTAAATCGTCATCTCAAGCGGGTCACATATGTAGCGTTGTGTGGCCTCTCTTTTGCCCGTGGTGTGATATCCCTCTTGTCTAGCCTAACTATCGAAAGTACGGGTTAGCGGAATTTACGACGAGTATTAGGAGTGCACTGCCCTCTTCACCCCATCGGATGAGTATATCTCAATAACCAACACATCAGACAAGGGGGGCCATAGTAGATCTGCAATGTGATATCACGGATGTATGCGATGGCGTGATTTACTATGTAAGTGCAATGTTAACAAGAGCGGGTGCATATAGAGGCACCGTAGAACTATCGCTATGACAGGTCCCAAAGATGAGAGACCAGTGACGTTCTCTTAAACTGTCTATTTACGAAAGAAGAAGGGGGAAAAATAACCTATTAATGTGGATGGTAAACGATCTTGTGTTGTAGGACCTATACGTTCTAGACTGACTAAACCAATGTCGAGGAGCCGAATATCCTTCCATTACAAACTCGAATAGCTCATTGACATTGTCTTTTTACGAGAAAGCTTCAGTGTCTAATCTAAAAGGATAATATATTAGATTTCACAGTAACTTTATTAATACTCTCATCGCATGTTTTATAGAACTTAGTTTAAAGCTTAGTCAAGAAAATAATAAACAACGTTTAGCGCCTAAGATTACCATGTGACTTGTTCTTATAAACGAATTGCTATATAGAAAACGTAGTTGCATGCAAAAGTCCAAAGTGGCTCTGTTAAAATAAATAATGTTTTTATTGTCTTCTCTACCTTTACTCTAGTCATTAGTCTTAAGTCGGCCTACAAGAGCCAAAAAAGTGCATATATGCCGGGAGCAAGCATATATGGGTCATTCTTTTACAAACCGTACAGATTTGAACAGAAATGATTGACACATTTTTGATTTGCCTGACATTTTTTTCACGGGTTCTATATCGAATAAAAAGAGAAACGTATTTAAAAATAGAGGGGGTTGAAATTTTGAGATTTTCGTGATTTTTGCCTTGGAGATTCATTTTCAAAAATTCATAACTCCGGTTCTTTTTAAGCTAGAGAAATCATTATCAAGATAAAAGAGTGAATTTTAAGAAAAAAATAGTTCCAACAAAATTTATAAAAAATTTATATTGTTATAAACAATTTATTTGTTTAAATCAATTTTTAACAATGTTACCCACCACTTAGCGTGTTTTAAGTATAACCATCGTATTCTACGTCAAATTTTACATCTAAACTGCTTTTTTTATCGATGGAGAAATGATTATTACTATTGCAAAAAAATTAAATAAACTAGCGCGGTACCTGACGTCGCGCAAAGTACACCTCATATTCTCGCCTCATATCGTGTGTAGGGTGTAGAAATGATGTATGCTGTAGGTATAATTTAATTATTATTTAATAAGATAATATTATTTATTAATAAAAATTAAAAAAAATTAAAAAAAAAATGATCATACAATATCTGTCGTTTAAAAGCAAAAGAATTTCAGTTTTTAAATATGAATCGTTCCGCCCAAAAGCGTCGGATGCCACTTATAATACTGAGTCTCCATGACTCGTTCAAATGCTCCATCTATTCTTTACTTTAGGCTGTATTCGGAAACGATAGTTTCGTCAACTTTGGTCAGGCAGTAGGTTGGCAAAAATTTATTGAAACTGTCAACTTCAAACAGTGGATAACAAGTGAGAGAACTTCTTTACATACTTTGATATCTAGTGTAGATGAATTTTGAGAATATTTAAGTAGTAGTAGTTAAAACTATCTTGTAGTAGTTAAAACTACTACTTAAATATTCTCAAAATTCATCTACACTAGATATCAAAGTATGTAAAGAAGTTCTCTCACTTGTTATGCAGTTTATAAATGACAAAAAAACTAAATTGATGAAAAATGAATGCATTGTAATTTGCGACTTTTCTGAAAACTACGCATTTGTTATACAAAATTCTGTTCAGGGCATACATTGGAATAATAATCAAGTAACAATACATCCATTTTCTTTTACTACAAGATGACAACGACGAATTAAAAATTAAAAGTTTTGTTTCTGTTTCTGAGTGCTTATGTCATGATACTATTGCTGTTCATTTATTTCAAAGACAACTAGTAAAATTTATAAAAACATATTTAAAATATGTCAATAAAATAATATACTTTTCGGACGGTGCGAGTGGACAATATAAAAATAAAAAGAATTTTATAAATCTTACTCACCATTTTGAAGATTTTAAAATGGCAGCTGAATGGCACTTCTTCCTAACATCACATGGCAAAGGACCATGTGACGAAGTAGGTGGAACTCTGAAACGACTTGCTGCTAGCGCAAGCCATCAAAAGGCGAATAATCCCATCCGTACACCAAAAGAGTTATTTGACTGGGCTAAGAAGCTCTACCAAGTATTACGTGTTCCTATTCAACCAATGATGAGTACAACAAGAAGAAAAACGACTATCAGCACGTTTCCACAAAGCTGTAATGATAAAACGAACTTTAAAATATTGTATGATTCCAATCTCGCTTCAAGAGTTAGAAGCAAAGCAATTGTCTTTGTATAAAAAAAAATATTGTAAAAATTAGTAAGTAAGAAATGAATATTATCATAATGATAAATATTTAGACTGATATAATATTGAGACAGAAAAATGCACATGTATAATACTTATGAATTAAAATCATAATATGTATATCACTTTATTACCTAAAATAATGTTATTTTTGATTTAAATTTGCCCTAATTTTTTAAAAAGCCTTATTTATAAATCAATAATATTGTTCAATTAATTATATATATTCTATTATTCATATAATACAGAAAACAATGGTATGAGGCGAGAATATGAGGTATATTTTGCAACTGGTGCGCCGAATTCAGGTACCGCGCTAGTTTATTTAATTTTTTTGCACTAGTAATAATCATTTCTCCATCGATAAAAAAAGCATTTCAGATGTAAAATTTGACGTAGAATACGATAGTTATACTTAAAACAGTATAAGTGGTGGGTAACATTGTTTAAAATTGATTTAAACAATTAAATTGTTTATAACAATATACATTTTTTATAAATTTTGTTGGAACTATATTTATTTTAAAATTCACTCTTTTATCTTGACAATGAGAAAAAGAAGTTTTCTTTAGCTTAAAAATAACCGGAGTTATGAATTTTTGAAAATGAATCTCCAAGGCAAAAATCACGAAAATCTCAAACTTTTAACCCCTCCTATCTTCAAAAAAAAACCTCGAACACGTGACTCTTTTTTTTCGATATATAACCCGTAACAAAATTTCAGGCAAATCAAAAATGTGTCGGTCAGAATGGTGTTCGGTTTGTAAAAGAATGACCCATATACAACAAATATTTGTCTAAAATTTTAGTAAAATGTATTTCATGAAGCTGTTAGTTAATAATAGTCACACTAGATTGTTCCTTTCTAGCTAGCCTGATATAATAAAATTAAGTCGGTTACTTTTAACAATTAAGTATTCAAAAAATAATGTACTTTGTCTTTGGTCTCAATAAAAATGAATTGAATTGAATTGAAATTGTTATACGACTGTTTTTTACGTTTTTTTTAAAGGATTTGAACAAACAACCAATGTTTTTGCTAAGATAAACTACCTTTTAAAGTGGGCGTGGCACAAATATTGCACATATAAAGGAAGTGTCAGTAGGCGGATTTTAAAAATAAATACAGCTAGATGTACAGGTATCCGGATGGTGTTAGTGTCCGGACAGTATGTGATTTTACTTCATAAAAACAGGTACATCACACATAAATACTCACAAATGTTAACAAAAATAGAATCCATTAGGTGTCACACAAATCCATGCTAAGTTTCGAATCAATCAACTGCATGACGCAAGAGTTAGGCGCCAACTCAGTGGCTTAGATCCGAGTGTGCGGTTGTGTTGTCGTTTTGCATGCCAAAATAATAGTGAGAGCATACGAAAGAAGTAAGTAATTTAAAGAGTATTTTTTAACGAATTCTTTTGGAAAATACTTTGTTTTCCTTCGAATACAATCCGCTTCCATAATAAAAAAAAGATGGAATAAAATTATGTATTTTGTGGGCCTAATTTTCAGTGTGCGGATACTAAAACTAAAATTGGAAAGCATTTTCAGTATCCAGACAGACTGTCCGGATACTGAAAATGTAAGGTAATAAACAAATTCTCTTTTGAATGCCCCTAAACGATACCTATGTATGTTCTCTCTGATTTAAAGGAAGAGAATTGTGATTTTCTCGCAGATTTTCAGTATTTGGACAGTGTTTACTAAGTGGGAATATGTCTGTCCGGATACTAAAAATTAGTTTCAGTTTCCGGACAACTTTATTTTGTATGTAATTTTCGGCTTTTAGTTAAAATATCCTACATGGGCATTTTTTTATTATTTTTTAAACAATGGATGCAGATATCAGATAAGGCCATAGATATATAAGGACAAATCAACTTAGTATTCGAAAAGTGCTAATAAATATGGATCATATCGTTCATTGTAAAAGAGCAACGAAAATGGGCCCAGACACTTTTTTGGCAGATTGCTCAGTGGTGTGCCGATCTCTGCAAGTGTGGATTTCCCATTAAAATGGACGATTTGTTAAATACTGTTCAAAAAATCATAAAAGATTCAAATCGAAAAACACCGTTTAAAAACGATCGCCCTGGAAAAACATGCGTGCGAGATTTCATGAATCGGAACCCTTGATTATCAATGAGAGAAGCGGAAAGCATCAGCAAGGATAGGGCAGTAGTCACCCGGGAGACCATATTAAAATGGTTTAAGGAACATGTTGACTACTTTACGAGCATTTATTTTAATATGTGGCGAAAGCAGCTTTTGCCTCTGCCGAAAAACTGTCAAAGTTATAGCCCAAAAAGGATACAAAAACATTTATCAAATTGCTGATGGGAACGCGAAAGAGACGCAAACGGTGTTTCCATACTTGCGTCCGCAAAAAGATATCAATGACAGTATGCCAAAAACATGGTTTTTGGGCAGAAAAGCGAAATCGGATGGATGAGAAGCGAAACCTTTTATGAGTATGTCGATATACTTTATCCAACAAAAATTGTCAGTACAGGCCTTATGGAGGAGCTTTTTTTCTACCAGTGGTGCCTGCAGATACTCTCACGGCACTCAAACGCAAGAATTGCCACTGAAATAAAAACCAAACCACTGTCATACCAAGGAATTGTTGTTGTAATTTTCCTAAAATTCGCATACAACCCACCACAACCAGTCTCCCACACAGCCGAATGGGGAATGAGCATGATCGTCTTGTGTTCGCTTGCTATTATCATCTACCAAAATAAGCAGTGTGTGTAACTGAAGCACATCAGAAGAGCATTACCATCTCTACAATGAAGCATGATTTAAAGGAGGAGAAGAAGAGGGTGGCAATGGTGCAGTAGTATTGTATTCGCTTACGGAATGGAAGGTCGTGCGTTCGAATCCCGGCCAAGTCCATTACTTTATACCGAATACATGAAATCGTAATCTCCCTAAGTAACTTAGACACCACCCTACGACTGCACCCAAACACTTCTTTCCTATCTCTCTATTCTTTCTAAAACCAAGTAGCTACACTGTGTTCTTAGCATTATAAGGGTACTGTAACAACAGAAAAAATCACTTTAGCGTAAGCAAATTATATATAAAAAAAAAAAGCATATCATTAAGGATTTTTCTATGGATTTTGTCAAAGAACTTTCGGTTTTGGTGCTTTTGAGAACGAATCATGAAAGGCATGAAATATTGTAACAGATAACGGTGCTGGGCTTCGCGGGTTAAAAGGGTTTCAAACTATGGAGCTCCTTTTCCTTCCCTAACTCACAACACCAATTATAAATACCACCACATCTGGGTGAAAGGCCTTTTGGAAAAAGAGGTTAATTATTATCAATCGTATACGTATACAGGTTGCCCAGTTAAGCAGTATAATCCTCGAAGGGGAGACGTCTGAAATTCCGCCGAACAAAAATTGTATGGCAGTGGTGGTCCATTATCACCCCATTTCAAGTTGTAGCCCATCAAAATGGACGACCTCTAATTTGGAGGTGTAACCATTTTTAACGCTATTATAAAAATGGGTTAAAAATATTATAGGTAAAATAGGTGTTTTGTACATTTTGGAAAGACAATTTAGTGAACACTTTGGGTACATCTGTGCAGCTACAAAAAAGTAAACCGTAAACTCAAAATTAGTAAAATTTGTTATTCCATTTTTTTTAATTATAATGCTTCTTAAAATTTCTTCGTAATATTTTTTTTTATGAAACTATCATCCTTGAAAAATTGTAGTAACAGCAATATTTTGTCAGACAAAAATGGTCAAAAAGAGGTGTTCCTACTGAATTACTCTTAAAATCCCCAAATGGTTGAGCACCACGTAGCCGGCTATTCGCTGATGCGTATCAGCGCCTTGTTGATACCGAATAAAAACGATCGGCGATCATTTGGAACTTCCTAGAACTATGATTCACCGAACTTTACAAAGTAATAGATTACACCCTTTTCATTTAAGAGTGGAACAGAATTTACTACCAAAGAAGAGTGCAACTTTGCCAGTGGCTACTGCGCAAACAGGCAGTTGACGGGCATTTCCACAAGAACTTTCTGTGCACTGACGAAGCGCATTTCACAAGAGATGGGATTACAAACTCCCATAATTTGCAGCACTGGTCGGACTCCAATCCCCATTTAATACGCACACAGCCTTTCAAAGGTAAGAATTTAAGTACTGTGAAGAACTTCTTCAAAATGTGTTGCTTATTTGGTTTGCTTGAGAGGTTTAGCGTAAACGTTTGGGAAGGATTAATAAGAAACACTTGTCCTTTCAACAAGATGGAGCACCTTGTACCAGGAGCAGCGGGGTAACTTCGATTCTAAACCATACTTTTAGCGAACGGTGGATTGGTCGTTTAGACCCCAACCCTTGGCCACGCAGGTCTCCTGATCTAACACTAATGGATTTTTTCTTCTGGGATGCTATGAAAGACATTTTTTTTTTAGAGAAGTCTCAAGTGTGGAAGAGCTCCAAGGAAAAATTAGTTCCGTTTCAGATAAGAAGAGAAGACGTTTGCTACTCGTTAATCTGCTACCCGAAATGCTTAAACGTGCCCAAAAGTATATTCAAATCGAAGGAAGGCACTTTAAACAATTGCTATAAACATTCCATAAACTGCTCAAAAAGGTCATTTAAAAAAAAATATGTAAGAGATTTTAAAAGTAATTCAGTAGCTAAACTTCTTTTTGACCAATTTTTCTGACAAAAAATGTCTTTCAGTACAACTTCTGTTTTTTAGGAAATTTTACAAGGAATACTTTGGAAGCTATAGTGTTTAAAGTGATTACACCTCCAAATTAGAGGTCACCCATTGTGATAGGCTACAACTTGAAATGGGGTAATTATAGACTCACCTAAACTTTTTATATTGGTGTTTTAATCAGAGCCAGATCCTGGGTTAAAAAAACTTTTCCGTGTTTATTCTTCGAACTGAAGGTGCATTGGAAATGGAACAAATAATTCACTTGAGTCGTGAATTACTTTGTACTCGTTATATTGGGGAAAAATTGGACGTGTAATCCACTGATGATCCTGCACCATCACATCTGGGTGAAACGCCATTTGAAACAAAGGTCAGATATTTTATCAAAAAAATTAAAATTATTTGTATTTATTTTTATAAAATCATAAGAATATCCACCGATGTTTGGTATGTCCTGGCTTCTACTTGATTGAAATTAACAACAAGCTGTAAAACGGCCAACAACAGCGACTGACTTATCAAATAAAGCGTAGAACGGCTTAATGCATGAACATCGGCTTCGTTATCTTGCATTTAAAAAAACATAGGGACGGGCTACAGTCTGCTTGGGCGAACTGTTGGATACCCTATTCTTATTCCTATCCCTCATAAGTGGGCGTGACAAAAGTCTAAGTATGGTTGAATTGTTAAGAACGCTCTACATATTTTGTTACATAACAATTAAAGGATTTTATAAAAAAAACGCTCAATAGCTCAAACTTGGGTGTTTCAATAAAATTGTTTTATTTAATTGTGGGCGTGCCAGTAGGCGGATTTAAAAAAAATTAACACATGAGAATAAAGGGCCCCTAGAGAGTACATATTATAAATTTCAGCTCCCTAGCTCAAACTTTGAATTTTCAAAAAAAAAAAAAAAAAAAAATTGTGGGCGTGTCAGTGGGCGGATTTTGAAAATATTTACACATGAGAATAAAGGTCCCATAGAGAGTATATATTATAAATTTCAGCTCCCTAGCTCAAACTTTGGATTTTCAAAAATTAATATACCCTTAGAAAAGGGTATTAAAAAATATTTTATTTATTTGTGGCAGTGTCAGTGGGCGGATTTTGAAATTTTTTTATCCCGAGCAGTTTTAGGAGTCATAGATCATATATAAAAAATTTCAGCTTTCTACCTCAAAATTCGATTTTTTCCAAAATTTTGTTTTTTTGAGTTTGTGGGCGTGTCTGTGGGCGGATTTCAAAAATTCGTAAACTTAATTATTTCGGGACCCTAGAGAGTATATGGTTAAAATTTCAGCTCTCTAGGTCCAGTTTAAAGGCCTAATTTTTGCCGACAGACGGACGGACGGACGGTTGGACGGACGGACGGACGGACATGGCTAGATCGACATTACTATCGATGCTGATCATAAATATTGTAACTTTTAGGGGTCTACGGGCAATATTAAGGTATGTTACAAACTATGCGTCAAAATTAATATACCCTTAGAATAGGGTATAAAAATATGATAAGGGATGTTTAAGGAATTTATATTGCAGTGCGATAATAACATGAAGTACCTGATTTCGGCCCTAATATCTTATGGAAGACATCACTTGGAGGTCAACGGAAATGGGGCCACTTCTATTTGATCACCCAAACTAATTAGTTTGACCATATTGATTTTCGAAAATCCATATTTATTAGAACAAAAATGCGCGATGCTATTCCGTCCGGCATCTGATGACGGATCACGTTTTAGGCTATTGCAACCGCGCTTACGCTATTTCAAATTGCTATACATTAAGATTAAGGGCCAGGAAACGGTGTAATGATTTGCTTATACCTGGTGACCAGTACGATGATAACTGTTGTTGCCTTATGCAAAGAACTGCTTCTCAGATACAATGATGATGGATGATGATGATGATGGCAAGGTAATTACAAACGAGTACTTGTACGAGTAGATGGAGCGTACAAGAACGTGAAGCCATCACTTGGATATCAACGGAAATGTAGCCACCTGAGTGCACAAAATTGATAAGTTTGATCATTTTGATTTTCGAAAATCTATATTTTTGCCGACAATATTTGTCTTTGAGTTCCATGCGGTTGAATCTTGGTTTGCAGATTTTTGGTCTCTTTGTAGTACTATTTGAACTGAACACATTCATTACATTAAAATCATTAAGAAAAGACAAGAAATTCATTTTAATTTATTTATTTATATTTTTAGGAAATCGCAAATATCACTGTTATTTTGTCAGTTTACAAAATGACAATTCTACCAACATGTCAAAATGAATTTAAAACTGTCTCTAAAAAGCCTCTAAACGTGGTTGATGGCGTTAAGGTTACGCTAGCCTTAGGCAATGTTGCCTAAATGTGAAAATTGATTATTAATACCGATATTGCACTTAAGTGCTATTTAGAAGTGTTTAGAAGTATGGCACCCTTTAAATTATCTTTATAAATACGGCTGTTAATTTTTAACGGAATTAAGAATACCAATATTTATCAATCAAAAGTAAGATATCTATTTAGATACTGAAAATCTGTTCGCTTACTTGAAGAATCGCGCCAAATTAATAAAAAAAAAATTACGAAGTATAAACAAACCCTTTTTTGAAACTTCTTAAAAACTGCAAAAGGTAGATCAAATGAGTTAAAAAATGCGAATCTCTACTGCTGTTTGTCTGTCAGAGAGCTAACAGATCGCCTCGCAGACTTTTAAAATTGCTGTCCAAGTGTCCATCAACCGGCATTTCGCAAAATGGTGCGACACAGTTACACATTGCTTGAGGCAGTTTATAAAAAAAATACCAAAACAATTGAAAATGAATTAAAAATGTGGTCAACAGTTCAACTTAAGTTTTGTCGCTGAACATAATTGTGCTTATTTTACCTCTCCGTGGTAAACACCATGACAACCCAGATTTGACCAGCCAAACTTCTAAGCGCGAGGGTTGAAAAAGAAGAAAATAGCAGCAATGCTCAGCGCCAAGGTCAATGAGAAAAGCATCTTTGGCGGACAAGATGGCTTAACAAGCAAGCAGAGCCTTCAAGTCACAACAACAGACAACAGCTTGCGAATGCCCGTCTTTGCAAAAGCCCGCAATACGGTGGTAAGTAGCACAAGGTTTCTTGAATACGAATCCATGCAGGAAGCCTGCACTTTCCAAATGGTCAAACCGTTAACCCTATCGATCAAGTACTAATAGTAGCGAGGCAAATGTCGAACATCAGAAATATGAAAACATTCGGATGGGCAAACGTCTACGAAGACCGTTTTATTTGTTGCGGCCAAATCAGAGCTGCAAACCGCCCAGAAAGAGGTTGGCTTAACTATAAAAAAAAACTTAAGAACAACAACGTCGGCAGGCCGGATGGCTTAACATTGAAGCTCTTCATATATAAGAAATGCGATTGTATATCTTGCAAGCACTGTTGAGGCATATCCCTGCATAATGTCGCATATACAGTTCTATCCAAAATACTGTGCGACGGTGCAAACTATAAATGCAATTAGCTCGCATACAATTGAATCCAAATCAGTTATGCACTGTTTTAAGACTCTTCAAACAGTCGGCTTAAGGAAGAAGACTAAACTGTTGTGGATTCCGGGCCACGAGGGCTTTTAAGGCAACGGAAGGGCCGACGAACTGGCAAGGACGGGCGCAGAAACTCCTTTCAAAGTCCCGAACCCTTCTGCTGCACTCCTAAATAACCAGTAGTTACAGCTAAGAAATGCTGGAAAATACGAAATATGCCACCGATTTTGAGAATATCCCAGGATGACATAGGCCAAAGCCATCCAGCCCTTCAATAGAAATGCCAACAAATGTCTAAATTTGAGTCGGCATGATATTAAAAACCTAGTAGGTTATCTACGGCCCTCAATGAAACTCGAAGGAAGATTTTCTTCAGACAATAATTGAGTTCCGACGATATAAAGAATTGCTCTGCTGGCAGCATTATCCGCTATATACGAACAGTACAAATACTACTAGCCCAAACAATTTCTGGCCCAGACGGTACAATTACAAGAGACCTATATAGACCCCTATAGGTCACAGTGCCTTTTTCTTCGCCTTGGCGGGCAAGAAGCTATACAAAATCTAAAAAAGACTTACAAATGTTATTTTGAGAACAAATGCGTGTTGAACGATATTGACATCACCGGCTGAAATTTAATTAAAATTGAAAACTAACCAATCTGTTCGGATAGCAGCAACTTTGAGGTATTTTGTTGGCTTGGCACGTTGGTATTGCTATGTTTGTTTATGTTTGTTCGGATAGCAGCACCATTGAGGTATTTTGTTGGCTTGACACGTTGGTATTGCTATGTTTAAAGAAGAGACTCTACGATCCCAGTCAGAAAGGAAATATCAATAAAAGTTCCTTTACTATCGCGAAAGAGATTTTTTGTACACAATCATATTATAATGTTAACTTTTTAATATTAATATTGCAAAACGTGGTTGGGATACTCCTTCTTAGTTGCGGAACTTTTTTATACCCTATTCTAAGGGTATATTAATTTTGACGCATAGTTTGTAACATACCTTAATATTGCCCTAAAAGTTACTATATTTATGATCAGCATCGATAGTAATGTTGATCTAGCCATGTCCGTCCGTCCGTCAGTCCGTCTGTCGGCAAAAATTAGGCCTTTAAACTGGGCCTAGAGAGCTGAAATTTTAACCATATACTCTCTAGGGTCCCGAAATAATCAAGTTTACGAATTTTTGAAATCCCCGCACAGACACGCTCACAAACTCAAAAAAACAAAATTTTGGAAAAAATCTAATTTTGAGCTAGAAAGCTGAAATTTTGTATATATGATCTATGACTCCTAAACCTGCTCGGGATATAAAATTTTCAAAACCCGCCCACTGACACGCCCACAATAAAATAAAACAATTTTATTGAAAAACCAAATTTGAGCTAGGGAGCTGAAATTCATAATATATACTCTCTAAGGGCCCTTTAAGCTCATGTGTAAATATTTTCAAAATCCGCCTACTGACACGCCCAAAATTTAAATTTTTTTTTTTTTTGAAAATCCAAAGTTTGAGCTAGGAAACTGAAATTTATAATATATACTCTATAGGGGGGCCTTTATGCTCATGTGTAAATATTTTCAAAATCCGCCTACTGACACGCCCACAATTTAAAAAAAAAACTTTTTTTGAAAATCCAAAGTTTGAGCTAGGGAGCTAAAATTTATAACATACACTCTCTAGGGGCCCTTTATGCACATGTGTTATTTTTTTTTAAAATCCGGTTTTTTTTACAAAAGCTTCGTTTTTTTTTGATAAAAACCTCTAAATGTTATATAACAAAATATTTAGAGCGTTCTTAACAATTAAACCATACTTAGACTTTTGTCACGCTCACTTATTAGGGATAGGAATAAGAATAGGATATCCAATAGTTCGCCCAAGCGGACTTTAGCCCGTCCCTATGTTTTTTGTTAAAATTGACTTTGTTATAAACTTTTTAGTAAATATTCGCGAAGAACGTATTTCCCACCATTGTTTTCCTTCGTTTCATTCAGCTGTTTGATTTTTGTTTGTTTTTTTTTTTTGTGTTCATTTGACACTGACGTTGTCGTGAGGAGGTCTATACAAACTGACAAACATCCAAGAGTATCAATTGTCATGAGAAGCTTCGCAAACTTGCCGTTAGGATTCGGCTAAAAATTATAGGTCCCTTCCACTTCGCACAAGAAGTGGTCGGAGAAGCTAGGTTTTAGGTATGGGTCGTTAATGCCTAATATTTATTTTATTTTTATTTTTGACAGTTTTCTACATATAAAAGTATGCGAACGTACCTTATGATATGCGGAAACCAGGCAATCGTTTATGTTTAAAATGTTTGCATCCTTTCTACTGTATATAACTTATCGCAAATGTAATCAGATCAGCGGGTAGATACAGATTGTACCAATTCCTTAACAAAGGTTTGACCTAATTGTTGTCCTAGACTTATTATTTATAACAATGTCAATTTCACGTAAATGTGACAGTTCAAGACTTCTGTTCACCTCACCTATTGCAGAATTCAATTATCCTGCAACAAGTAGCCACACAAATAAATGTCCGTGCAAATTGGTACAACCGAAAATGAATCACTGCACGATTGTTGAAAATGGAACAACAACAACAGGGCCAACCAAATGGTTCATTTAAGACAATCAGTTTCGCATTCCTCCTCCCGGCCAGTTATTTAATTCACGCTGCTAACAAGGAAGTTCCTCTCCCCCGTCAAATTGTCACTGATCAACGAGCGACTGGTAAAGGAGGAGGCGGAGTGTCATATCTATATGTTTTTGCCTAATCAAGGTGCTGGCTTTAAGCACGCCCTATTATTAGTAACGCCAGCCGCAAAAGAGGGTCAGAGGCGCGACCGCCGTTAAACTCCTGCGGCACCTCAAACACGACATAACTCGTCGAAAAATCAGCTTTGTCGTCTCTGAAAGTGTATCTGCGCGCGTATTTCACTATTTTGGTGATACACGAGGAGTCATTGAAGCAAAGGTTATACCACGAGGAGGAGTACACCAAAACACCATTGCTGGATGTGTGTGCCTCTGCCATTCAATTGCGAATGGTTTATGACTTCCTCATTAGGCCCCCTCAAGGCGCTGCAAAGTATTTTAACCTGAATGATACAGTTCAGGCGGGTTATTCAGCTGCCGTGGAATGAATGTGTGCATTACCACGGTTCGTCCTGTTGTAAGTTTGTTGCAAGTTACGAGTATGCTGCAAGGCGTTGTTTCACTTTTGACTATGTACCTACGTTAGTGACTATGTTTGTGCTTACATGTATTCAGTGTACTATGCTCCAGTGTTGTCCCTCGTAAGCAGTTACAAAAGGTATCGCATTGTTTGGATTTGAGATACTATTTGTTATTTTTTTCCTTGTTGTTTTCTTGAGAAAATCTCGTGACTGTGTAGTGCCGCATGTTGTGGACAACGTTTTCGTTTTTTGTGTTCGCCTTGGGAAAACAGCGAATCTGGAGTTCATTATGTTTTGGGGAAAAAGTCAGCCAGCCGCAGCGCACCACAGAATTTCTTTCACTTTCAGCAAGTCAAGCTACGAGTACGAGTGGAACTCATGTAAGCTGTTCGAATATGATTTGTTAATGTGAATTTTATTACATAATTGGTCAACGGACCGAGTGTATAGCTGGTCGAGTACAATTTGTACGCCGTAAGACAGTACACTTAACTGTGGTTGGGTGATCTGGTTGACTCTCTGAGTTGACCGCTTCTAAGGAGGCTCTGTGTAGATACTGATGGACCTTTGAAGGGCTTGCAATATTAAACAGTATTTTCTTATTATCCCTCGGGGAGTTGAAAACGTCGGGTTATCTAATAAAGTTGCAAAGGGTTAAATTGTGTTCGTGACATATGCGATGTTAAAGGTGATATTTGTGAGCAATCGATTGACGTCTCAACCCACGTTGTAAAAAACATGCATTATATTCCATTTATTTCGGGATCGAGATTGCAAATTAATGTGATCCCTTAACAAAGAGGGCCAAACAGGTTGGTCAACTCACGTTTTTACTCTGGCTACTAAACCAAAAGAATGGATCGAGCCATCACCAAATAAAAGATATATATAGTTGTATTGCTGATGGTGATTGCTTTATTTGCACACTCCAAGAATGTGAACGATTTAAATAAGTTTAATAAATAAATTTAATAAGACTTCCTTGGATTGGACAAATGAATAAAGCGTCAATATCTTAAAATATCTGCTTCGAGAGCTTTATTTTGAATATTTTTAAGGAGTTATCGCTCATAGATATTGAGAGGTAAGGAATATACTCTAGCCGGGACATTGAAAATGCCTTTACAATATCCAGGCGCAAGCGGTAGAAAGAGCCCTAGAAAACATAAATGTGGAGAATACCATTATTTAATGGATAATGTGCATGCCTAAAAACAGATGCAAAAGTTATTTATTTATTCATTTATTTATTCAATTATTTATTTATTTATATATTATTTATTTATTTAACTTTTGTTTACATATTTATCTATTCATTTGTTAATTTATTTATCTGTTGATTAGTTCACTTGTTTACTCTTTAGTCCTTAAATTTTGTTTAATTATTAATCAATAGTTACTTTAATTGTTGTCGCAACAGTTTGTAAACATTTTCTTATGAAATCAGTAATCTTCATGGTACCTCCCATCAAGTTTTAAGATTGTGCAATATTGTTAAAATGAACCGTGCAATAGGAAGATCAACTGGTATGATCCTACTAGATATTAAAAAAGCTTTTGATTCTGTGTGGCACAATGGACTTATGTATATACAAAATGAAAAACCTAAATTTTCCTTTGTTCCTGTGTAAAATCATCCAAAGTTTCGTAGCAAATCGTTGTTTTATTGTGCATGTGAATGGTAGTGTATCAAAGGTAATTAACTTTCACACAGGTGTGCCTCAAGGCTCAGTTCTTGGTCCAGTTCTCTACAATCTGTACACATCCGACTTTCGTCTCCTCTTTCAATGTGAAATAGCAATTTATGCTGATGACACGGCCATAATTTTATTGCATGAGTTCAGTCTAAACATTGAGACGAATCTTAAAAATGCGATTGAAACGCTGCAAAAGTACTACACAAAGTGGAAAATAAAATTAATTGCTGAAAAAATACAAGCTATCTTTTTCACACGAAAGAGAAGACCTCGTTTTTTTCCAGCAAACAAACTGCTTGTCAATTGGTATTCAATTGCGTGGAAGCCTTCTGTAAGATACTATCTTGATTCAAAACTGACATTTAAAGAACACACTACGTAAACAGTTAACAAAATAAATATTGGCATAAAAATATTATATCCATTTATAAATAGGAAATCATCACTTTCAAATGAAAACAAAATATTAATCCATAAAACAATGTTTCAATCAATGCTTCAAACAATGTTTCAATCCATCTAATTCATCTAATTTCACCTACTCAACACGGTTTCATGGCTGGAAGGTCTACTACGTCGAATCTACCGATTTTCTGTAACCATGCTATGAGAACAATTGAAGAAGGACACCAGTGTGATGTAATTTACACGAACTTTGCCAAAGCATTCGACAGAGTCAGCTATGAAATTCTTCTAAGAAAAATGGAGTCTTATGGATTTCATTCTAATATGCTTCAATGATGTAGGATTGTAGGTCGTATTTACTTGAAAGAACTCAGTTCGTTCGGATTGGTAATATTATGTCTGATCCCATTCACGCCACGTCAGGTGTTCCACAGGGTAGCCATCTTGGTCCACTTTTATTCCTGATTTTCATTAATGAAATTCCAAAAGTAATTCGGAACTCCCAATGCCTGATGTTTGGGGACGACCTTAAGCTGTTCCGGACCATAAGGTCAGTAAATGATTGTACTCTCCTCCAGAATGACCTTCATAATCTATCCGAATGGTGTAATACTAACAATTTATATTTAAATATTTCTAAATGCCAAGTTATGTCATATTATCGCAGTCATGTTCCTGTCTTTTATGATTACCACATAGACAACCTCCCTTTAACAAAGGTAAACTGTAAAAAAGACCTAGGTGTAATGTTTGATGCTAAACTTAGCTTTTCCCTTCACATTGACTCCATAGTGGCTAAAGCTAACTCCATGCTTGGTTGTGTTTTGCGTAACTCAAACGAGTTCACAGACCCATACACCCTCGAGTCGTTGTTTTGTTCCTATGTCAGATCAGTGCTCGATTATTGCTGCGTTGTTTGGAATCCCTTCTACAATATTGGTTCTATAAGAATTGAAAAAATTCAAAAAAAATTTACGAGAGCTGTCATATACCTATAGGCTGCATTGGAATACACAAATGGCTTCATATAGTCTCAATTTACGCCGTAAATATTTTTCTATTATTTTCATTCGTGATTTGTTAAACTCACATATAAATTGCCCCCTTCTCTTATCATTAATAGATATTTACATTCCTGGTAGAGATCTAAGGTCCAGCAGTTCATTTCGTGAACCTTTTCACAGAGTGAATTATGGGCTTAATGAATCCATTACCAGATGCTTGCGAGAATCAAATTCAGTTTGCAACCATATTGATTTTCACCATAACATAAGTCGAAATACTTTTAAAAGCCAGTTGATGTTTATACTCGTTCAAAATATGTCTTAATCTAGTATAAGCAAACGAATGTACATAAGTATTAATATTAATTTTAAATACATAGATGCTAATCTTATTCCGTAGTCTTTTAGATAATATGTTATTGTATAATCTGCTTGATGAAATAAATAAATGAAATGAAATCTTATTGTACGGCTGCCCGGTTTGGGGGCATTGTGCTGAATGTCACATTAAAAAGTTACAAATCGCACAGAACAAATTATTAAAAAATCACTTCACGCTAGATCTACATGCAAGAGCAAATGTTTGAATGATCTCCTTCAGAATACGCAAACTAATCGAAAAATTTAGGATCAGATGTGATATCCCCTCACTGATATTAACTAACCTTTGTTAATATACTTGTATGTTATCTATTTATCTTTATATAACATTACCATATTGTTTGTCAATTTGATATTATCTATTTATTTACTCAAATGTATCTCCTTTGTGCATTAATTTATGTTTATTTGTTTATTAACTTATTTATTCATTTGTTCACTTATTTATTTATTTATTTACTTATTTATTTATTTATTTATTTATCTATAAATTCATGTATATTTTATTTATTTATTTATTAATATTGTCTTTTTTTTGTCTCCTTAATTTGAGGTTTTTAGTCGTTGTTTTTCCTCAAAAACAAACATTTTTCTAATTTAAGTAAATTTTTGTCCCTTGTAAACTTTTTTTAGTAGAGAGGCATAAAGTTGTCATATCTTTGTATTTAAATTATGCAAATTGTGCTATAACAAATTGTAAATTATAAACGAAATAAAATATCTATCTTATGAAATCAGGATATCCTAGCGTTATTCCCCGCCTCTCCTTCTCTCCAGCCTACGTTCATAGGATCTTAAATTGATAAGACGGTTTTTATAGAAGGTTTTCCTTCTTACATAGTTTTAAAAAAAATACCTTAAAACATTTATAATTAATATTTCAGTAGTAAGGTAGAGTATATTACATCTCTGTAAATTGTGCAATATAGTCTTAAGAACAATGTAATATTTCCGCTAAAATAAAAATACAAATACAAATACAACTCAAAGTTAAATGGTAACATAATTAAGCTGTCAGCATCTAGAGGAACTCCTGAAGGCGGAGTCCTATCACCCCTTCTATGGGTACTCTTTTTAAACGAGATTCTGACTGCACCAAGGCTTAGTGGAGTGAAGGTAGTAGCATATGCAGACGATTTAGCACTGCTAGCGACAGGGAAATTCCCATCCACTCTAAGCGAACAAATACAGAACGCCTTAACTAGGATACCTGCACCAGAAACTGCGGACTTGCGGTTAAACCGTAGAAGACAGAACGACCAACAATTGAGGGTACTACACTAAAAACATCGGAATGCGCGAAATATCTCGGCGTGATTCTAGATAGAAAATTAAACGTTAGCCTCATTACAAAAGAAAGAGCAAAGACTAGCCTTATATGCCTGTAACAGAATTTTCGGCAGAACCTGGGTTCCTAGTCCCAAAATTATCATGTAGCTCTATACGTCAGTGGTATAAGACCTATACACATACACACATATGGTAATTTAGTCTGGTGGCAGGGGTTGTGCAAGGTCACTAACTTTAAGACTATGACCAGAGCTCAAAGAATCGCCTGTATTGGTACTACCGGGGCAATGAGAACCACCCCTACAGCGGGGTTGAAGGCGATTCTCAATTTAAAACCTCTACACCTTATTGTACAAGAATCTGCCGTAAACAGTGCCTTGCAGCTAATCCAAACAGAAAATTGGAAACCCAGTACAACTGGACATGCACAGATTTATCAGAAATTCACGGGTGGTAATGTATGCACTTGCACAGACTACATTACTCCCCATCTAGATTTTATAAGACCATTTACTGTTTTTTTTCCCTGGAGGAAAGAATGGCAGTAGGATCAATTGCCAGTCCATGAATCAACGATCCCCATCTATACGGATGGCTTCAAGATAGATACTGGTGTCGGCGCGGGTTTTTATTCCGAGATACTCGGAATATCTGGCTCGATCAGACTCCCCGACTACAGCAGCGTCTTCCAAGTTGAGGTTCTGGTGAAAACAGCCGCTAAACAGGTTGCAATGATGGCAATACTACAGGCTGATAATACCTTCTTCATTGACAGACAAGCGGCAATAAAATGGATTTCCGCCACAGATATAAAATCGAAGCTTGTAAGTCGCTGTCGCGAAAAGTTTAAGTTTGATGTTAAGTTTAAGTTTATTAAGTTTAAGTTTATTTATTAAATGACATGGTTTGTACATTAAGACATAGGTCTCTTATAGTACTTAGGCTTGATAGTTAAAATAATAACTTAATTTCATTTCATTATAGATGTTTACATTAACAAGATATATAATATTTCAAAAATAAAAACAATTCATGAGATGACTAAAATTAGCAAAGTGGACATTTTTTAAAATATAATTGGTATTTACGGTATGCAAAAAAGAAAAAGAAGAAAAGAATAGAAAAGAAAAGAAAGTTATCAAAGATGAAAAGTAAGAAGTAAGAGAAAGAGGAGTTAAATATAAACATTAATCTTTATTGCTGCTGAAGAGAAAAATGACTTAATATTGCAGTTTTGAAACTTGCGGCATTACTAATACCTAATTACTAATAAGAGCTACAGGTCCTTGGCGCGCAGAACATTGTAAGACTCTGTTGGGTCCGGGACACAGCGGTGTCCCAGGAAATGAAAGAGCCGATGAACTGGCGAGAAAAGGACCATAAAACACTGGTGGCAGCAAACGAAAGATGGAGTGCCCTTGACTCCTCTGCCATAACCAGGAAAATGTGGCCACTATATAACAAACGAAAGACCGAGAGATTCCTTCAAATTAATAAAAAAAAATCTTTGTCCTCTCTCACAGGTGCTATCACCGGACACAAAATGCTGGGCTACCATGCCAAGAAATTGAAACTCAGCACAGATGACCTCTGTAGAGGATGCGGGGACGAGGAGGTGAACGAGGTACCCCTCATTTCCTCTGTCACTGCCATGCACTCTGCCTTAGAAACAACGTATTCGGTAGACATTTCTTCCAGGATTTAGAAGAACTCTCTGGCAAGTTCATAAATGCATCGGGATTTATTGTAAGCCCGCTAGGTTTTTCATGGTAAGGGAATCATAATCCCCCAGGGTATTACAAAGGGTATACATTGACCTAAGTGTGACGGGGGCCTAAGAAATAACAAATATAGAGCCTTCTAATTTGACTCTTTAGCTACCGATGACTAAAGAATGCGTGAACCATATTCTCGATCTGAACCTTGAATCCAAGTGCCTGCGCCTCACCATCGAAGAAACCCTCAAGTACTTTTTAGTTTATTCCTCATCCTCGACACACCCCCTCAAATTCCGTTCAATCACCTGTCAAGCCACTATAAACCTTGTGTTTTTTTGACCACGCAAATTCATGGCCAAAGCAAAAACTATCAAATTATTATTCATCTGACATTCTATTGGAAATAATTTTATCCCTTCATTTCAAGACATGACCTTCAATAGTTTCCACCTCTGCTACAGCATTACATCAGACTTCAAAATAACTCTAATTTTCACAAACACCTTCCACCGACAATAAGGAAATTATATTACATATTTTTAATTAACATTGGCACCACCAACAACCAACTAAAATAATTTCCTTAAGCACCAATTCAAGTACCCACACCTATATTTGGGAGAGTATCAGCATTTTATAACCTAAAATTTGTAACAACTACTAAACAAGTTACCAAAAAGACCTCATTTCTAGGACAACTTATTTTTGGCACAGATAAATGGATAACATTATCTATGACCACCGAAGCACAAACAGTACACTCATAAACAAAGTCATGAAAGGCAACACCTTGGGAGAAAAATAATATAAAAAGTTCACAGCCTAACACAGTACCGACCGCCTGACGTTCCCAGACACTGCTATCACCATCATCGAACACCACCGCCACTGCTGAGCAAAATAGTATCTAAATTTGAGGTGAAATAAAGTCCTAATAGGAAAATAAGGCAATAAATAACTGACATGATAATAACGCGCTCATACCGTCAACGCTAACTTTTGTAATTTTTCTTAAAATACCACAAATCAGAGCTGTTATTTTTAAAATATAGAACACATTCGAATGTGGTTAAGCTGGTAACACATCCACCCTCCTTACACTGCAAGCCCTTTGTATCAAGTCAATTATTATTATTGCAAACGGAATTTAATTTTGAATTCGAATAGCAAAGATTGCAGGATAGCATTTAACATTTTGAAAATATTTATTTTACACATTATATACGTAGATATATGTATCTACTGCTATATGGCTTTGAAATTTTGTCGTAAGTAGGTATATATTATGTAACGGACGTAGCCTAAAGAAGTTTTAGGAATTTAAAAACGAACAAACATTAAAGAAACACAGAAGAATTCTCGAACAAGTCTTTATAGACTAGCAATTCATCAAGGGCTCAGGTTCGTGGTAGTATGGAAGTTGCAACCCCATGGATATCATAATGTGCAATGTCAAGCAACTTACCTATCCTAATTTTAGTGCAGGAATTATTTTCAGTTAAAGCTAGGCAGCGGGCGCGGGGTGACGGTCATTATTTCGCTGTCAGGCAAATCGTAATCGATTTATGCAGACAATCAATCAACTCGCCCCTGATGATCTGATCCCATAAATTTCAAGTCACATAAAGCTGCTGCAAATGATAAATTATGTGCCTTACATTTTTAATTAGCAGGTCGAGACTTTTTACGTAAGAGGCGTTGATTAGTAAATTGGTGGTATCAGTACATTGGATACTAAATGAGAGATTGGGAGTTCTAATCCCAAGAGGAAAACCTACAAGTATTTGCACTATCTAACATTCGAGGGAATACAAATCATGATAGAGCTTCTCCAACCATCCGTTTGGATTCGATGTAAAACGATGGCCTCCTTCATTCTTTCCAAACACAGAACTTTTCCAAACGCCCATGATTTGCGAATGTAGTAAAAAGGGTTTTATGACTGACAGGTGAAAAAGAGTGTTACTATTCAACGGAAAATGCAGAAGTTGGCGATAAAGTCATCACCCCACCGGAAACTGCTCTCAATTTTACAAACAGTAAATTATGTAATTGAAAATCAATGTAATCGATGATGGGTATTTCCATCCATACCTACTTGAATAAGATGCCAGTAATAAGAACTAGGGGTCGCCCCGTGGTCGAAATTCGACCAATTTATTCTATAAGTTGAAAAAAAAAACAAAGTCGACTGTTATACATATTAATTGGAAAATTAAATTTTTCGAATTTGCATTCTCTGATTTCACATGATTTAAAATTTTTTCCGGCATTTTCAAGTAACTTCAAGCATTTTCAAGTAACTTCAAGCATTTTCAATTAACTTCAAGCATGTCCAAGTAACTTCAAGTATGTTCAAGCATTTTCAAGTAACTTAAAGTAACATCAAGCATTTTCAGGTAACTTCAAGTAACTTCAAGCATTTTCAAGTAACTTCAAGTATTTTCAAGTAACTTCAAGTAACTTCAAGTAACTTCAAGCACGTACCTTCAAGCATTTTCAAGTAACTTCAAGCATTTCAAGTAACTTCATGATATAAAATTTTTCCGTTCCGATTGGCAGATTATTGCCTCACACAGCAATGTTGTTGTTGTTGTAATTTCATCCAATTCGCTTCATTTTACCTGTTGTAATTCATAATGTGTGTTATATATGTGATAATTTGTGTACTGTGCACTTCTATGTATTGCCCCCTACCCAAGTATATATAGTGTTGGCATATCTATGTGACGTATAATAGCAAAAAAGGGGGGAAACACGTTATAGGCAACTCCGTATTAATATATAGATATCACTGCAGCGCCCCCGAAAACGCAGCTTTCTCGTGAAATTTCTCGTGAAAGGCGACTAAGTGGAGAAATCACATCTAGACAATTTTAACATCCAGGTGAGCCTAGCCACAAATTAAACATCTTAAAGCTGTCCCGCAAGTGTGCATTCAAATCCGTGGCTTGATAGTTTTTTTTTTTTTTATAATAAGCGCGCACTAAAGGGATTTGTTGGGACCCTTATAATATATTAGCTACACAGCGCGGGCGTTAAGGAAATTAGGGTGAGACGAAAAGGAGAGATTCCGATGCACGTTGGTTTTGAATGCTTGTAGGTTATAATCTGTAGGAAAAATGGAGCGGGGAAGAGCATTCCACATTCGTGTTGTACGGCTGAGGAAAGATTCTTTGAACTTCACTGTACGTCCGAACACAGGCTTGAGGGTGAACTGATGAGCATTCCTTGCATGACGGGTATTGTGGTTGAAATGTTCAAGGGGAGGAATGTAACTGGCAATTTCGTTTGAGCACTTATGGTGGAAATAACTATAAAACAACGAAAGGCAGGAGACATTACGACGATGACTAAGAGAGTCAATCGATCTCGCGATGTCACGGTCGCCAATGAGTTTTATCGAGCGTTTTATCGCGCGATGTTGGATCCAAATGGCTAGAGATCACTGGTCTCGTAAGACGTCGATCAAACAAAAAGCAATTTAGGGGGAAAATGCACATGTCGAAATCGTCACATCATCACACAAATGCAACAGCAGCAGTATTTGATTGGCCTCAGTGATGAAATGATCCGAAACCAGGAAGCCGGCCGATATTTATTGAGGTCGTGAGGGCGACCCTTACAGGCGTACCAGTTAGGATGCAGTCCAGGGGGAGGGTTATAATTCCACTAATCCTGATCATAACATCGCCGTAAAAGAAAAAAAAGAACAGATTAAGACCTCCTCAGGTGACAATATTGTTCTACTTAATAGAAATATCTACGCTGAGGAAGCTGAGGAAGCGCAGACAAGTCACTGAAAATTCATATTGCAAACTGCCGATCATCTCTCGTGGAGATGGCGGAGCAATCCAACACTCACCTATGCTGGGTGCCAGGACATACAGATATTCTAGGGAATTGTAGGGCGGATGAACTCGTCAGAAAGGGAACCATACTGCCCCTTCTACCTGATAAGGTCCCTTAGGCATCCCAATTGATACATGCAAACTCATGTTAATGAGGGAGGCCATTTAGAGAATTAACATTAGGTGTACAAGTGGCAACACTTGTCTAGCGACAAAACAGATTTGGCCAAAGCTGGATCTGAAACGCTCTAAGTGTTTGATATCTCTGAACAGACTGCACATTGATGCTACAATTTGTGTAATCACCGCACACTGTCTCATAAGCAAGCATGCAACAAGGCTTGGCGTCTATACAAATGACTTCTGCAGAAACTGCATGGATGAGGAGGAGGAGGAGACTATTCTCCACCTTCTCTGCACATGCCCTGCTCTCTCTCAAAGACAAAAACTCCATCTAGGATCTTTCTGTTATAATGATCTCAACGATCTCATAAATATCGACATCAAAAGTCTGTCAAGCTTCATCAAAAGCTCCAACTGGTTCAACGAGTTGAGATAGTAAGAAGGTTCAACTACTTCGGAAAAAAACATCAACTGCAAGAATGGAAGAATAAAATGGAATAGAAAGTTGTTGCTTCTTTGGTTTGGCAAAACAAATGGGTTCGAAATTCAAAGCCCTGAATACCAAGTGCAAGCTATACAAGCTATACAGAGCTATATAGCTCTGAGTGCTGGCCGATAGGCAGAAAAGGAGAGCTGTTACTAGGCTCGGTTGAACAAGAAATACTTTGTCGGATATTTGGTCCTTTGGGGGAGGAGGGCGCATGGACGGGAATATATTTCTAATAATCTAATAATAAATCTGAATTGTTCTTATAACATTTTATATATTGTACCTACCTAGCAAGATGAATAAATAAATACAATACAATACAATACAATACAATGTAGCCACAAGCTCTATGAGTTGTGTCGAGATGTGGCTGGCGAAGTATCATTTCACTTCCACCTGAAGCTCGAAGAAAGATTATCCGAAATGGTTGGCAATCAGTTTTGCCATGAGCATGGAAATAGAAGAAACTTACATAACTTTAGCAAGTAAAAAGAATTACCCATCCTGTGTGTAAAGAGAAAATATAGCAAGTATGTGCTTCGTACTTCCATGAACGGGAGATGCAAAGAAATCAACTCCATTAACCTTAATCAGGACAAATTACTGGAGTGGTTAAAAATTTGTTACATTCACATCGCACCACATAATCTACGCTATTTCTGAATTTCAATGCTCAAAAAATATCTGACAGGAAAAGCAGTCACCACAGTGGCTAGATATGATTTGAAATCCAATCGGGTAATTCCACAAGATGGACAAGATGCAGAAGTACCAAGGACGCATTATGCCTTGTGCCCAAGACGCGGTTACTATAAGCATCTTTTTCGAATTATCCTGCAGACAGACAAGGAAAATGAATTATTTATGTTCTTGCTGTTTTTATAGGCCAACTCTGCTCGATACCATTCAACAAAATGTGGAATGAAATTGCAGATTGTTGTCTGACTGCGTCTGTCTGTTTGTACATCTATCAATTTCATTAGACGTGGGCGGATAGGAGCGCAGCTATTAGTTTTTATTGACTAGCTCCAGCAACTGAGTTACTTAAGACGCCATTAGCAAAATCGTATACAAGGAGCAGGACATACATATACGATTGCAGTACCCTTGTGTACATGGCTAAATATATGTTATTGACTATTTAATTATTGGGAGGTTGATTGTTTGAATGCATTCGAGTGGGTGAAAATTTCATAATTTCATTCAATTGACTTAATGGTGGATGATGATGTGGCAGTCGTTGGGCTTGGGATGTCCACAATCTAAAGGAAAACTTTAATTGATGAGTTGCCATTAAAATGTGCATTTAGAATACACTCCAAATGTTGAGAAAACTTATTTTAAACGGGCTTCTTTTGACGTAACTTGGTACCAATTACTCTTTGTGGGCACCGAATTTTAACAAGGAACTGAACATGCTGACATCAACCTCGTCGGAGGAAGGCTATAGGTTTAAAATTGTTCCGTAATTTACGATACTTGTCGCCTGACAAATTCCAAACTCACACTACGCTAAGTGCCACAAATAAAAGTGTCATCCGCACTACTAATGTAATGACTGAGTCAACTAACTGGCTTAAAGTAAAAGAATTTAAAACTCTTAGGCATAAGAACTTGAAGAATTCTTTCGCAAAGTTTTCAAAGTGCAGTTCTCGTTCTGAGTGTGGCGAAAATTGTGCCAACGGTTAAGGAATTTTTTAGTTGCATTCATTGAATGAATCAATTGTGTCTGGCGCTGTGAATTCCAAGAAATTTGCGGAGTTCATAATGCCTTTCAAGTTTCAAGACAGGGTACAACCGCAATTCAAAGGATAAACTTCCTACAAAGTTGCAGTATGCTTGATTTATTTTTAAGTAATGTTTTTGCTTTTAACATTTTTGCTTTTAACATTTTTGGTTGTAACTTAAGTAATTTGGCGACTAGAAGAGGAGTCCTGAACGTGAAGTTTCAAACTTCCATCTGGTGGTATGTATGAATTTAAATCATTGGTTAACGATTTTGTTCGAAACAAGTATTGTATTGTATTTGAATTGGGGTCATCCGAAGATAACAAGCACTTATACATAATAGTCAATAATTGAACTTCAGCACAGCAGCTTATTAGTTACTTAGTAGCTATTAGCACTAGAGCTAGTATCAGGAAATCAGCCAGAAATGTTAACAAAGCGATGGAGACTAGCGACATTTTTTTCACTTAATTCATTTCCATGGAAGAAATATTTGCCTAGGATATCCACCAAAGTTCTGCCAAAAACCGTATATTCCCCTACGAAATGCGACGCTTTTTATATACTCATTGAGGAGACTGAAAGCAACGCGGGGATCAACTTCTTCATCTTCTTTAATGACAGTGAGGCTTTGATCAGGATTAAAGGAATCATAAGCCAATATTATATAGGATTTATGTGACCAATTAAAATTGTAATCATGTAGTGTTGAGGACAAATTAATCCTCGTCGGCTTTGTTGGTCAAGTTGGTCTTGCAATGAAACTAGTTATTTCATTTACTTCCCGACGTTTCGACAGGGGTTGCTGTCTTCTTCTGTCCGTCACTCCACGACTAAACTAATTTAATTTTTTTGTGTAATCCTGTACATTCAACTAAAATTAGTTTCTCCTCTAAATGTTAAAATAAAAATAATTCACCTTTTTATCTATGTAAGTTTGTTTCACCATATAATATAGTTTATTATTATATACATATTTCGTTATTATATGTTCTCAATCAATAAAGATCCCCTGAAGAAGACAGCAACCCCTGTCGAAACGTCGGGAAGTAAATGACTAGTTTCATTGCAAGACCAACTTGACCAACAAAGCCGACGAGGATTAATTTGCCCTCAACACTACATGGAATCATAAGCCTCCCACTTCACTACATCCAATGATGGAGTCAGCTATGGATTTTAAATCTATTCCCATTCAATTAGATCATTTTGCCATTTTGTTTATACAGTTAAGGCTCGCTAAGATAAACTATTCGAAAAGATGGAATCTCGAAAAGATGGCAGCGATATTTCCAACAGATGATCGGTTCAAATGATGAAAGATTTTTATTATTGTGCTTTCGATATGCTCCGTTTTTAGTAACTTAATGTTCCTACTCTCTTTACGGTAGGTCGGAGAAGTAAGGGGACTTAGTTTGACTGTTGTTTTGGGTAATGTTTGCATTTCTAATTTGCGTTCGCTGCGCTATCTGTACGTTCCAAGTGAGTTTTCGTGTAGAAAAGATGCCACCGTTCAAAGCTAACGTTGAGCCTTAAACAAACTTGTAGAGTTCTGGCGGAAGTAAAAAATGACGCATTGCATCAGTGCCCCACGAGGTAATTTGACGTTGCAAAACGAAACTTTTTACGAATAAAAAAAAAACAGCCTAAAAAAATCGCTCACATTGAACTCAGGCATGTTTCGGGCTCATAACGAACGCGGTACCAAAGATAGATTTAGGGGAAGTGAATCGCGGTTAGGGTAAGATAGTTTTAGTGTAGTTTTAAGTTAGCTTAGATACATTTTAGGGCTAAGCTTTTAATTTTAGGTAAGGTTAGCTTTAAATAAGGTTAGTTAGATTAGTTCGAGTGTTCCTTCCCTTCTCTCTCTTGGGTATCGGCCGATGTCGTTGGATATTTTCTTTTCGTCTATTTTCACTATCCTGTCCTTTTTCGGTCCGTCCGTGCTCTACGTAGAGTAGCTTTCTTTCCCTTTTGGTTTATTTTCACAACTTTTTGGCACGTTTGTTGAGCAGGTTGTATATGGTTAGGGGGTAAGAACTACCCCGTCCGCCGAGCTGAGCCGAGCAACCACAAACATGCCGCGTCCTCCTCACCTATATCGAAGTTGCCCCTGGGGCCCGACCTTGTTTCCCAACATAACAATGGCCGTCGGCCACTTTTAGGTCCAAAAACTCGATATAGAGAATACAAAATTTGGAATATACATATACTCTTCAGGGATCCAAAATGCTCAGGCGTAAAGATGATATGACTGACACGCCCAGTATTTAAAAAAACGTTTTTTTTTTTTAAATATCATTGAAAAGGAAATTATGTTCTTCGCAAAGTAAGTAGATAAAGTCGTTTTTAGCAATTCCTTCATACAATGTTTTTTTTGCCATGCCCATTTCTTAGAGGCGCGTTTCTTATAAAACTTTGTTTTTTCGATCAAATCCTTTAAGAAACGTGCAACACCGTTATGTATAACAAAGTTTGTAGACATTATCTTTTTAAACAATTCACCATACTTTGATTTTTGCTACGCCTAATTTATGTGGGATAGGTATAGGAATAGGGTATGCAATAGTTTGCCCAAGCAGACTGTAGCCTTTCCTAATTTTTTTTATTTAATTTACTTCAAAAACGTACGTGTGTTTTCGCCTTTTAATTTACACGCTTCTTGATCCTCTTGCGATCTAAGTTGCCATGTTTATACCCTATTCTAAGGGTATATTAATGTTGACTCGTAGTTTGTAACATAGGTACCTTAATATTGCCCGTAGACCCCTAAAAGTTACTATATTTATGATCAGCATCGATAGTAATGTCGATCTACGAATGTCCGTCCGTCCGTCCATCAGTCCGTCTGTCGGCAAAAATGCGGCCTTAAAACTGGACATAGAGAGCTGAAATTTTAACCATATACTCTCTAGGGGCCCGAAATAATCTAGCTTACGAATTTTTGAAATCCGCCCACAGACACGTCCACAAACTCAAAACAGTTTTGAGCTAGAAACCTGAAATTTTTTATATAATGATCTGTGACTCCTAAAACTGCTCGGGAGATAATATTTTTAAAATCCGCCCACTGACACGCCCACAATTAAATAAAGGGAATTTATTGAAAAGTCAAAGTTAGGAAACAACAACAAACTCAAAACAATTTTGAGCTAGGAAACTGAAATTTATAATATAATATATTTATAAAAAAATCACGAGAATAAAATGGAACAATTTCAAAAATAGGTACACTGCTCACTCAAAACCGGAAGTACACTAGGAAATAGTGGGATTATCTATTTGAAATTTCACAGCTGATCGGAGAACATAAGACTGGTAGCTACACTTTACTGTTCTGACTTAATCTGACTGTTTCCACTGGCTTATGCTGTTCTGTCCTGTACATATATATAATTATGTATGTCTGTTCTTGCTTGGTTCAGTGACAACTATAATTTTTTAACACTAAGCTAAGTAAACAAAAGTTTCTGTGAAAAACAAACTATTTACCAATAAAATAATTGTATTTTTATCCAATTTGAAAACGAATGAGCTGTCAACTGTAATACATACATTTACAAAGAAAAGACGCAATCTCATTTTCCATTGGGCACAAAAAAAATCGTAATCGTTGAGCAAAATTTGAAGTGGAAAATGGAAAGCGACATTCTTCTTCTTCAATCTTTACGGCGAGGGTATGACCAGGATTAGGTGATCAGAACCCTCCCATTTAACTGCATCCCTACTGGCCCGCTTGTGGGGTTCGCCGGTTCGACCTCAATCGACATCGACATCGTCAGATTTCTCATTTTCAGATCACTTCATCACTGAGACCGACCAAATGCTGGTGTTAATGCATTTGGAAGTTATTAGGTCTGCTTCTTTTTTACGGTTTCGATACGTGCAAGCTCCCTTGATTGACTATTGTTTGATCTGGCTTTCCGGTGATCTCACCAGAGTCGTGCCAACCCACGGATTTGCATGCACACTTGCGTGACAGCTTAAAGATCTTAAATGTGTCGCTAGGCTCACCTGGATTCGCTGTTTGTAAAGGTGCGCTGTAGTGATATTCTTAATCCCTCTTTACACATGGCCCAATGAAAAGCGCCACTAAATTACTCAAAATAACTAAAATAAAGATACGACTTACGACAGTAAAACATTATATACAAAGAAATGTGGGCGCAGTCGCTCAGTTTTTAGTGCGTTGGACTACTAATCTATGGAGCGCAGGTTCAGATCACATTTCCTTTTTAAAACTGATGTGAAAGTCTGAAAAACATAAAAGAGTATAAATTCTCAAATTAGCCGTTCGGAGTCGGCGTAAAATTGTTGGTCCCTTCGACTTCGCACAAACAAGTATTTTGAGAAGCTAGATTTCGGGCCCTATATGGGCTATTAATGCCTATATATTTATTTATTTAAAAGTCCTCAGTAATCACACATAGGACCGTAACAATAACAAATTTACAGTGCAGATTAAATTTGTAGTCCCTTGCACTCCTATGCAAAATGAAAATTTTAGAAAACTGGACCGCTTATGTAAGCTCTACAAAAATATGTTATTGGTTAGACCCATAGAAACTTGTATAGCCCGAATTCTCTTTCATTGCCTCTTTACTCGTAAGAAAATATTTATTTAGCACTGTAATAAAACTGAAGATTGTTTTCATAAACAAAACTGAAGATTGTTTTATAAACAAAATTCAACAAAAAAAGCTCTTAAATCACACTATAATGTGTTTATTCGCGCCTAATCAACGTTTCCAATATTGACCTAAATAACATTACTTTCCACCTTCCTAAGGACGATGATTAAAAGGCAAAATAAACTGCAATACTGGGTCGCACGATAACTTGTTCGCTTTTGTAAGAATTGGCCATCACTAGCCATTTGCTATACTCGTAAAATCAGGAAAAAATAATCTCAACAATGTCAATGAAATGTAGATAGCTATATTTGATTTATTTTAATTGCATTTGTGAATGGGTAAGTTAAAAAAACATCTTGACATTTAATGCTATACCTTTCAACAGAGGCCGCAAAACGTATAGTCGCATTTTATAGCGGTATATGATGTATGAGTATGCACAACATGTATAATGTTGTTTAATATATATGTACGCATTTTTATGAAAGAAATGTGCTCAAAACTATTATGACTGCAAAATAAACTTGACGGTATTCCTGTTTTTAATTAAATTTTGTAACGTGACGATATAGATTTTTTCTTAAACTTACTTATTTTAAGCGGATTCATAGACCTAATTTCCGGTGGGAGCATAGATTTTGTCATAATAGCTTTCGATCTTTATGTATCTATTTGAAGCAAAAACATCACTTTACCTATTGTTGAAATACTGCCGTGTTTCGAAGGCGTTGTTTTTGTCTTCTAGTAAAAACTGAGTTATATTTATACTCAGCATACTCAGTTTTTACTAGAAGACAAAAACAACGCCTTCGTAACACGGCAATATTTCAACAATATGTAAAGTGATGTTTTTGCTTCAAATATCTCAATTATCTAAATATTTAAAATACCGACAGAGATCAATACTGTTACAGCCGGTTTTGAGGAAAGTAAGATTTTTAAAAATTTTAGAAACAGTTACGGTAGTGACCACTTAAAGCGAACCCGGTTAAAACGAATTTTCGGTTGTAATGAACCATTTCACCCAGTGCCAATCAATGTCCCATAAGAACTATCTATTATAATACTGTGTCACTTTCCATTGTCATTTAGATTTCCTCAATTTTCCGGGGCTTCCCCCGAGAAGTGTAAAGCTATAAATAGGAGATATCTACAGTATCAAATAAAAAAAAGAAAATGTTTCTCATTGAAAGACAACCACGATATAATAAAGCATAGTGCAAGGCAAACCGATATATGCATGGAAACGGGACTAAACAAGCCGACTGTTGGCACAATTTGAAAGAAAAGGGAGGAGATCCTGGACCACTTAAACCAAACAAATTCGAAGGTAAAAAAAAGTAAAAAACCTACAAACGAAAGAGTGGATAGTGGATTGTTAAAGTGGTTTTGCCAACAAAGGGCTAAAAATGTTACTGTGAGTTGTGCTATATTACAAGAAAAAGCCGAAGAGCTTGGTAGAAAGTTAACGGATCAGGAATGCAATCTTAGCAAAAGTTGGTTGAATAGATTTAGAAAAACGATATGATACCGGAAACTTTTTTGGGGAAGCGGCAGCAATTGACATGGGTATTGTTGATGATTGGTTGCAAAACAAATGGCCAAGAAACTTTAAGGATGAGGGCATATTTAACGGCGACGAGACAAACTGCTGGTCATAGGAAAACCGAAAAAGCCCAGGTGCTTCAAAAACGTTAAACAATTGCCGGTGAACTACAAATCTAATCGGAAGGCTTCGATGACTTCCGATTTTTTTTTTAAATGAGTTAAGACAGTGCGACAATGAAATACGTCGTAAAAATAGAAAAAAGCTTTTACTGGTGGCTACCTGTCCGGCTCATCCAGACGTTAAGGATTTGGAGTCAGTTAAGTTTGTTTTTATGCCTCCTAACACAAGCTCAAGACTGCAACCTACGGACCAAGGTGTCATTCATAGTTTAAAGAGGAAGTATCGACATTTGTTTCTCATGAAGATGATAAATCGAATTGATAAGAAAGAAGAAACCGTTATAGTTAATCTATTGATGCTATAAATTTAATTCATATGGCATGGCAAAAAGTTACACAAAAAAGTATTTAAAATTGTTTTCGACATGGCGGATTCATCAGAAGTGTAGACAATTTCGACTTGGAGGAAAATATACCCTTAGCTGACTGGCTCAGACTAAATTACGATGAAGACATAGCATCTCAAAATGCATTAACAACTGCTATCGATAGCGACGCTTTTAAGGAATATGTGCACTTTGATGACAACCTTATAACTATAGAACTTCTGGATGATGATGTACCGTTAATCGAGCTTCTGTAAGTGGTATTGAAGATGTTGACGAGAATGAAGAGTGACAATGTGGAATTTGTAGCAGCACTTCCCAAGGGATTTTATATGGACTTGCAGACATCGAATTGTTTTTGAACGATTTAAAGTTTTCTCAAACAAAACCATCGAAAATTAACAACTTTTTTAAATAGATATTAAATAGAAGTATAATGAGTGTGTACTGAAATACAGTTTCTAGTATTTTTTTATATATGTTTCCTATTTTTCTTCTTTTTTGGTTTTCTAAACAAAAGTTGATGTTTTTTTATAGCATATCACTTACAACAAACTTCGGCTATACCGAACTTATTTGGTCGGTCCCTTCGAGTTCGTTATAAGCGGACACTACTGTATATGAATGAATTTATATTTTTCTTGAGAATCTTAGTATGAAAATTTCCAAATTTTAGTATGTATAAGCGTGATTGTTGACTTTTTTTTAAATCTCTCCGCCGGTTGTTGAGATATAGCTATTTTTCTAATGTACCGTTATTCGAGTCTTTTGCGAAAATCTGAGTATGCTCTTACATTTGCTAAAAGTATTAAAAACCCCACAACTCATCAAAATCATTATATGTGTTCTTAAGAACAGTGATGTTTTTCAAAATTTTAGCAACTGTTATAAGAGAAAATTTTAGAAATACTAAAAAAAAGGTGTGAGCCACGCTGCACTCACGGTATAGTTGATGTGTAAACATGTAGGCTCGTCAGTGTTGCATGTGGAAATATCACAGAGGCTGTGGTTGTGATAAACAAGAGATTTGTGTATTGTATTGAAATAAAACCATGATATATATTTAATGTCAACGACAAAATTTATTTAATGTTTGACCGAACAAATAATTGGTTTGTGAAAGCTGAAGTAGGAGACGTACACCGTCGACTCAAGTGTGTCGATGTACCGGGAAAATATAGCATCGATTGTCGTTTAAGTGACATTCTTAAATCGGCCATCGGTTACCGAAGTACAAATCGATATTTTTCCTCTTACCTTAAACTGATGTACAACAAACTACAAGCTCTACAACCTCAATTATTCAAAACAAATCTACTTCCACACAACTTTCCGGTGTTTCGTAAGGACATAATAATCTCTAAAATTGAACATACATAATTAATAAAAAACATAGGGGCGGGCTACAGTCCGCTTGGGCGAACTGTTGGATACCCTATTCATATTCCTATCCCTAATAAGTGGGCGTGACAAAAATTTAAAGGATTTTATCGAAAAAACTAAGCTTTCGTAAATAAAAACGCTCCCTAGCTCAAACTTTGGTTTTCCAATAAAATTGTTTTATTTAGTTGTGGGCGTGTCAGTAGGCGAATTTAAAAAAAATTTAAGCATGAGCATAAAGGGCACCTAGAGAGTATATACTATAAATTTCAGCTCCCTAGCTCAAACTTTGGACTTTTAAAAAATAAAAATAAAAATAATTGTGGGCGTGTCAGTAGGCGGATTTTGAAAATATTTACACATGAGCATAAAGAGCCCCTAGAGAGTATATATTATAAATTTCAGCTCCCTACCTCAAATTTTGATTTTTCAATAATTTTTTATTTAATTGTGGGCGACACGCGGATTGGCGTGGGCGGATTTTGAAAATTTTATGTCCCAAGCAGTTTTATGGGCCATAGATCATATATAAAAAATTTCAGCTTTCTAGCTCAAAGTTCAATTTTTTCCAAAATTTGTTTTATTTAATTGTGGGCGTGTCAGTGGGCGGATTTTGAAAATTTTATGTCCCAATCAGTTTTATGGGCCATAGATCATATATACAAAATTTCAGCTCTCAAGCTCAAAATTCGATTTTTTCCAAAATTTTGTTTTTTTGAGTTTGTGGGCGTGTCTGTGGGCGGATTTCAAAAATTCTTAAACTTGATTATTTCGGGACCCTAGAGAGTATATGGTTAAAATTTCAGCTCTCTAGGTCCAGTTTAAAGGCCTAATTTTTGCCGACGGACGGACGGACGGACGGACGGACGGACGGACATGGCTAGATCGACATTACTATCGATGCTGATCATAAATATAGTAACTTTTAGGGGTCTACGGGCAATATTAAGTAAGGTATGTTACAAACTATGCGTCAAAATTAATATACCCCTAGAATAGGGTATAAAAATACAACGCGACACGCGGTTGTTCTCAGACGGTCATCCATCTACGTACTAACCGCGCCAAACGTCGTTTAATTGCGGTGATCTGTCGAGCAGCGATTAACTCACGTAGTAATGAAAATTAAAGGGAAAATCTGACGATGATGGTGACGCTAGATATTTCCAACTAGCCCCTACCGAGAAAAAATATATTTACACATCAACGAGAACAAAAATGTTTACACATTAAAAAATATTTCTAAAATGTGAGTTTGCAAATATCTTCTACATATATGTATCTTATAACACGTAAATTTTCCTATTTATCATGTCACCCGTTTTGAGATATTGTTGGTGTACTAAAGAACCGTTTATCGAGTTAAAGAAAAAACGTGAGAAAACCATCTTCTGACACTCAACCCAAGTATTGAGGACTGTGAAATTGATCAAAACCGTATGAGCCGTTTTTGAGAAAATTTAAATTTTAAAAAATTCAAAAAACTTTTATATGAATAAAAAAGTTATAAAAAATATTTAAAGCATTTTTATATACAAATTAGTTCCAATAGTATGAAGTACCGTTATTCGGCAATTTTCGCAAAGATGCCATTTTCTTACTCTCACTTCAATTCTTTTATATATCAAACATAGGGGCGGGCTACAGTCCGCTTGGGCGAACTGTTGGATACCCTATTCTTATTCCTATATCTCATAAGTGGGCGTGACAAAAATTTAAAGGATTTTATCGAAAAAACTAAGCTTTTGTAAATAAAAACGCTCCCTAGCTCAAACTTTGGTTTTTGAATAAAATTGTTTTATTTAATTGTGGGCGTGTCAGTAGGCGGATTTAAAAAAAATTTAAGTATGAGCATAAAGGGCACCTAGAGAGTATATACTATAAATTTCAGCTCCCTAGCTCAAACTTTGGCCTTTCAAAAATAAAAAATAAAAAATTGTGGGCGTGTCAGTGGGCGGATTTTGAAAATATTTACACATGAGCATAAAGGGCCCCTAGAGAGTATATATTAAAAATTTCAGCTCCCTAGCTCAAATTTTAGTTTTTCAAAAAAAATATTTTATTTAATTGTGGGCGTGTCAGTGGGCGGATTTTGAAAATTTTATGTCCCAAGCAGTTTTATGGGCCAAAGATCATATATAAAAAATTTCAGCTTTCTAGCTCAAAATTCAATTTTTCCCAAAATTTGTTTTATTTAATTGTGGGCGTGTCAG
Organism: Portevinia maculata; assembly: GCA_949715645.1. Taxonomy (NCBI): domain Eukaryota; kingdom Metazoa; phylum Arthropoda; class Insecta; order Diptera; family Syrphidae; genus Portevinia; species Portevinia maculata. The sequence goes on along the minus strand of OX454525.1, from coordinate 360,023,070 downwards.
TGGGCGGATTTTGAAAATTTTATGTCCCAATCAGTTTTATGGGCCATAGATCATATATAAAAAATTTCAGCTCTCTAGCTCAAAATTCGATTTTTTCCAAAATTTTGTTTTTTTGAGTTTGTGGGCGTGTCTGTGGGCGGATTTCAAAAATTCTTAAACTTGATTATTTCGGGACCCTAGAGAGTATATGGTTAAAATTTCAGCTCTCTAGGTCCAGTTTAAAGGCCTAATTTTTGCCGACGGACGGACGGACGGACGGACGGACATGGCTAGATCGACATTACTATCGATGCTGATCATAAATATAGTAACTTTTAGGGGTCTACGGGCAATATTAAGGTATGTTACAAACTATGCGTCAAAATTAATATACCCCTAGAATAGGGTATAAAAATAATCAAAATCGTTAGAGCCATTTGTGAGAAAATCGGCGTTGAAAAAAATTCTGTTTGGTATAAGCCGCTAATTGAAATGATAGAAATTTGAAGTAAATCTGTGCACCCATTGCGCCTAGAGCCTTGGTTACAGACGGAAAGACGGACATACGGACGGAAATTTGGGACGCACTTTTTTGGACTTCTCTATAGTAGTACCTAATATCATACCTCATACTCAGTTTGAGTTCGAAATTTCAGCACGATTTGCAACACTACTTAAGTACCTATATATACGAGAAAGTTACAAGAAAAGGTGCAAGACAAGGTAGGTAATACGTATGTAATACGAATTAAAAAAAAAAACAAAGTCATTTTGCTTTAATGACCGCATTAGCCACTAGAAAGACTCGGTAAAAGATAAACGAATTTCTCTGTCAACCAAACAGGTGTCGTTTCAACATGCTATCTGACGTTGTACGACCTAAACGATTTAACCATAATTCGCCCTACAATAATTCTTGAGGCATCTGCCTCAGTTCAGTGATTTATCAGTTAAAAAGGATACAACAGCATTGTCGCATCAGTACCAAAAAAATTTGACGTCATGTAATCCCGAAACAAATCACCAATCCACATACCTAACTGGAATGAATGTGTCGCAAGGATGAGGGCACCTTTGCCGCGTGTTCTTACTTTACCTTGACGTGTTTAACAACTCCGGCGAAATGGATGCGTGTGTAATACACCTTTCAATGTGTTGTGGCTATTAATGAATACTTTCGTTGCTATGGTAACCATTGAAGGGGGTGGTGAAAAAAAAACGAGAAAAAATGCACGTACATTTAAAGATATACTCGTAAAAGGACTGAAACATGGACAAGTCTTGAATGAATGTCAACAGTGAAAAACTAAAAAATAGGGTTACCATACATTTATTTGCAGAAGAATGAGGTACAGAAAGCTTTGACTGATCTTAACATAATTATTCATATAATGTAATTAGATATGTACATAATAATGTTTCAATAATTAAAAAAAATATACAAAGACAAATTAAATAGTTTTCAAATTAAATTACATACATTTTTTCTTTTTACATATAAAGAGAATTTTTCATTTTAATAATTGCAACTTGACTTTGTATCTACATAGGCCATAAATACGACTATGTTACTTGAAACAAAATTAAACGAACGATTGCATCGAGTTATGGGAGTTCGGGAAACATATTTTATGTTGACGGGGTGTGCGATTTTCTACACAGGAGCACTAAGACGCAATGCCGGTCAATTGTACTGCTAGGCAGACACAGTACGTTTAATAAAATTTTCTCGTCTTTCTGAGAAATAAGGGAAAGAGTAGGGGCTTCAATTATGAAGAGCTAAAACATAATGTGGTAAATTCTATTTCTATGTACCTCTAACAGGCACTTAGAAAGGTAAGGAGAAAAACAAATCAGGGCAACGTGCTCTAAATTTAGGCGCTGAAATCTTCATTTTTATTCGATGAAAACACTTAAACAATTTCTAAATTGTTTCACATCGCAGCAGAATCTGATAAAGTTTTACAATGGTAACCCTTACCTTGATAACAGACCATGACGAGTTATCACCAAGAAATCTTATCCATATTCTGTTTTTTAACCTTTATTTGAACTGCACTCATACATCCTTTGATACAAGGACACTTTTAACTCACTTGACCATCATGAATAAGCAATTTTCATAAGAAACCACACAATCGAGGCAGAGGCTCCTGTCAACTTACAACAGGATGTATATATCATACGACAACTATACGAGGAGTTGTAAATTAAAACTGCGTTGTGAAAAAGCCTTTATGAAAAACGTTCCTGTTTTCATGTTTCAAGGAGCTAAGAATAAAATTGATTATTTTTCTCTTTTTCCAATCCGCTGTAAGTGTGTATGTTCTTTCTTCTTAACGCTACTTCTTTAGCGTTGATTGCCTCATTCCCCAGCAGAATCCTGCTATTTTCTGCCATGCATGCACACAAAATGTCGACCTGTTCGTCCTGGAATAAATTTTCATGTGGATACCTCACAACCAACGAAAGCGAGTACGGCATTAAAGTTGGCGTCCACTAACCAGGAGTGTTGTTACCGTGGTGAATTGCGGCCGGCGGCGGTAGAATAGAGTATAAACGGAAAAAACTCCGCCCTCTCCCCTGAACCGTGTTCGGAGGGTGCCTCGGCAAAGGGACCTCTCACTCCATTAATGCTGACCAACAATTTCCAATATTAGAATATTCAAATCAAACAGCACGGCCACTCGTAAACACTGGCAGTTCTGTTCGTCCGTTGAATGATTCGTGGTACCTAGTAAGTGGCTAGGTTTAGAAGCGGTCAAGACTTTGTGCCTTACGGATGCCCTTTTATTTACGCGCGTATTCTACGGAATTTAAGGTAATTGGCGGGAGTCAAAGTTCGTGTCCGCGGTATATAGATATAGGTATATAGATTTCCAAACGTACGTTTTAAAAGGAGTTAGTAAAATAACTCTCCATGAAACCCAATTTTGAAAGAAGTTCCCCTAGTTGCTCAGGGAAAATGTGATGTGTGCCGGTTGATAAATTGATTAATTATCCTTTCTAAGGACAATTAAGTGTGATTTAAAAAATAATGCCCTATTGCGGTCACATGTGATGGAATGTGAATTCTAATGTAACTATAATCACTGAATTGGTGACTTTGCAAAATGGATACGTTTCCTATTCCCGAATAACTCGAAACGTAAGTACAATGGCGCACAACGTGCATGAGTAATGAACAAGATAGAAAATATACCTAAGTAGGAGTGGATCAATTGGAAGTTGTTGATGTATTATTTAGATTTATTGACGTATGCTGTTGCTTAATTAACTTTAATTTTGAGTTGTTGAATGACCATGGGCTTGCTAAAACCCATCGATCATCGGATTCATTTTTGTGGGATAGTCTATTTTACTTATTATGCTCGAAGAACCTTTTCCCCCAATGGGACTCGTACCTGGACCAGCGTCTTCTCATGCATCGAATCCACAAGTTCAGCTCTGCCTGAATGGAGTTTGATTGTTTATCGATATTTATGAGCTGATTAATATTTTTCTAAGCACTCTGTCTCTTTAGACATAATAACCAACCAACAGCTGTTTGCAATGTTCAGTTCTGGGTTAAGCTGAACAGGTTTGTTTAGGACGAATGACAATAGCTTAGAATAGACAGGGGATGTTTTTGCTATGCAAGGTCATCGTTCCTCACGCTTTGCGGGGCCGCAAATAAGTAAAACAGGAGTCACAGTCTGTGAACAATTTTTTTGTCTCGTAACTATTTCATTGGATTATCTTTTCATGCAACGTAGGATGCTGTTTGTTTTTGTTTAAGTAAACATTTTACGCGAAATGAGAGGAATCTTTACACATTTTTAATTACTTTATTTGAAAAATGAGGCATTATTTGCCCATACCCTTAAACCTATAATCCAACCATTTCGTCGTTCCAAACACGAAGTGGCGTATGTGCAAAACTTAACTTCACAGTAGAGCCAAAACAAAAATTTACTAAATTTTGCTTTCTTATGTTTTTTTTGCTTTAATTGAAAACTTTCAATAAAGCTAACCATTATTTCGAGGAAGTGGTTATTATAATGTGTTAAAATAGATTTTTTTCATAAACATTTACCATTTTTGAGTAAATTCCAATCAAAGAGAAAAAATGCAGATACACCACTTCGTGTTTGGAATGACGATTTGTTTGTCCAAAGTTATATTTTTGACACCAATTGATGGGGCCTATAATTTAACGCCAATTGCGAATGGCAAATTTTGAGAAGCTTCTTATAACAGTCTATGATTTTGGATGCATTTCAGACTTTTACAAGGGGCAGTGGAAAAGTGTTTAGGTGTTCCTGTGTGAGATTCGAATCTTGAACCCCTTACTCAGTAGTCCAGCGCAGCACGCAACGCCACAAATATACCATTATTATTTACGCAAAAATTTTGATGGTTTTGTCACTCAAAAGTCAGGGGACAGTGACTACAGCATTATACTTATTTATACTTAACGTGCTCCCGACCCGTGGGTAGCCTCTGCCTGAGATACTGCAGTCTTCCATTTTCTGCGATCACGGGAACGCTGCCTCCAGTTGGCTCTGGTATCCGCAATGGATTGGTCTCAAAATTTTCTGCAGCATTATTGGGCAGTCGCTCGATGTGACCGAGCCAATGTAGTTGACGTGTTTTAGCATTTTGGACTTAGTCGACATCTTCGCGGTTGTACTTTCTCCCTCATTCACTCTTCTCGCGGACAGGACAAAATTACAGGATGGAGGATTTCCCTTTCAAAGGAATTAGATCTCCTTGATTGCTTTTCGTGCAGTAGAACTGGAAGGATTAGGGTTCGGTAGAGTATGCATTTTGTCCTCCGAGAAAAGAGTTTGAGACAATTAGTTTCGTCAAAATGAAGAAACAGCGGTTTTCTAAGGTAGTTCTAGTCGGATCTTTCTAAGGTGCATTCGTGGAGTTGATGTTTGCTCCGAGTTAGATGAAGTCCATAATTACCTCGAAAAATGAGTGGTATGCAAAGAGCATTATCTCAGTCTTAAATCTCATTTTTCTAAGTTAACGTTCGGTTCGGTATGCAATGTGGGTGTAGTGTCGCAAAGGTTAGTGTGTTGGACTACTTATTTAAAGGTCTCAGGTTATAATCCCGCCGGGGTCAAATAGCACTTAAACGCACTGCCCCACCTCTTGCAAACTTCTGACAAACATCCAAGAGTTTCAATTTTCCCAAGAAGCTTTCAAAATGTGTCGTTCGGATTCGGATTCAAATGGTAGGTGCCTTCAGCATTGACAGCAATGTCGATCTAGCTATGTCCCTCCGTCCGTCCGTCTGTCGGCAAAAATTAGGCCTTTAAACTGGACCTAGAGAGCTGACATTTTAACCATACACTCTCTAGGGGCTCAAAATAAACGAATTTTTTTGTAGTTGATCAGCGCGCTTGGTCACTTCGTAGTCGGAAAATTCGTAGAATAGAACTGTTTTTTTTCGGAAGGTACAAATTACGTCGCATACAGATATAATTTTTTTTATACTCTGATAAGTAATATTTGTTTTCCAATTGGTACATGCACAGCTTAGCAACTGTGCATTTTATCGAAGAGCCACGTATGGAGGCCTATGCATTTATAAAAATAGGCCTATGCATTTATAAAAATATCAGTCAAACATCGTCATGCTATATTTGTCCTCTTATGCGGTAACGAAAAAATAACAATTACAGTTTTGTCCATATTCTATTTTTTTTTTACTGAAAATAGGCTTCTTTATAATGGTGCTGTTTCTCGTGTACAAGCGTCTTTTCGACTTCAAGATGGCGGAAGCAATAAAGATTCAGTGGATCATCTTCCAGAACGGTGGATCATCTTCCAGGACGGTGGATCATCTTCCAGAATGGAAAAGTGGCAATGATTGCAAATTTCGAACTTTCGTATTTTGTCCCAAATGCGGAGTTTACTTCTGTTTAAACGAAGACAGAAACTGTTTTATGTCTTTTCATAATTGATATCATTTCGTTCTTTATTACTATTTCTATGGAATTTAAATATAATAAGTAAACATAGCAATAAAATTGTATGTAAAAAAATCGTTACTGCATAAGAGGCCATAAATGGCAACGAATTTTTAGGTTGAACATATACAGTCTGCTTAAAACGTAAAACATATTTTTTTTTTCAAAAACTGGCCTACATTTTTAGAAAAAAAATTCATAAATATCTTAAGCAAGCTCAATAAAAAGTGAATTCAACTTTTTTCGATTAGAGTCGGTCATAATTCATGCAGTAGAGGGTTGAGAACGGGTATAAAGTAATTTCAAAGAAATTTGACTTATAACCAGGTACTAATATTTATAATAATATTAATATTTAATTTTTAGATATTAATAGGTATCAACACACAGCTTCAATATTTGGCCGCAGCAAGAATTCAAAATCTCAAAGAGCATTTTTTATATGTCCGTTCGTCCGTTCGTGCTTCAGCAAAAATAAGGACTTAAACTGGAGATAGAAAGCTAAAATGTTAACCATATATTCTCTAGGTGCCCGAAATAATCAAGTTTTAGTATTTTAATCCCCCACTGACAAGCCCACTTTTTAAAAATAACGGTTTTTTTCGAAAAATCGAAGTTTGAAATTTTTGAAATGGAATTTTTGAATATTACTCTCTACAGGGCCTTAATGCTCATGTGTAAATATTTTTAAAATCCACCCATCGACACGCCTACTTTTTAAAAATAACCATTTTATTGAAGAAATAATTCGCAAAGTATGTAGTTAAAGTAGTTAGTCGTTTTGAACAATTCCTTTACATGAAGTTTTCTGCCAAGCCCACTTTTAAAGGGCGGTTTTCTTACAAAAATCATCAGGTTTTTATTACGCCCACTTAATGAGGGATCGGAAGAGGAATCTGGTATCCGACAGTTCGTTCAATCGGACTGCAGCTTTTCCCTATGTTTATACCCTATTCTAGGGGTATATTAATTTTGACGCATAGTTTGTAACATACCTTAATATTGCCCGTAGACCCCTAAAAGTTACTATATTTATGATCAGCATCGATAGTAATTTCGATCTAGCCATGTCCGTCCGTCCGTCGGCAAAAATTAGGCCTTTAAACTGGACCTAGAGAGCTGAAATTTTAACCATATACTCTCTAGGGTCCCGAAATAATCAAGTTTACGAATTTTTGAAATCCGCCCACAGACACGCCCACAAACTCAAAAAAACAAAATTTTGGAAAAAATCGAATTTTGAGCTAGGAAGCTGAAATTTTTTATATATGATCTATGACTCCTAAAACTGCTCGGGATATAAAATTTTCAAAATCCGCCCACTGCCACGCCCACAAAAAAAAAACAATTTTATTGAAAAACCAAAATTTGAGCTAGGGAGCTGAAATTTTTAATATATACTCTCTATGGGCCCTTTAAGCTCATGTATAAATATTTTCAAAATCCGCCCACTAACACGCCCACAAATAAATAAAACAATTTTTTTGAAAATCCAAAGTTTGAGCTAGGGAGCTGAAATTTATAATATATACTCTCTATGGGCCCTTTATGCTTATGTGTAAATATTTTCAAAATCCGCCCACAGGCACGCCCACAATTATTATTATTTTTTTTTTTGAAAATTCAAAGTAAGCTAGGGAGCTGAAATTTATAATACTCGTATATACTCTCTAGGGGCGCTTTATGCTCATGTGATAATTTTTTTAAATCCGCCTACTGACATGCCCACAATTAAATAAAACAATTTTATTGAAACACCCAAGTTTGAGCTAGGGAGCGTTTTTTTTGATAAAATCCTTTAAATGTTATATAACAAAATATGTAAAGCGTTCTTAACAATTCAACCATACTTAGACTTTTGTCACGCCCACTTATGAGGGATAGGAATAAGAATAGGGTATCCAACAGTTCGCCCAAGCGGACTGTAGCCCGTCCCTATGTTTTTTAATAATTATGTTATTGAATATTTTTCTAACAAGTGAAATGAAAAATATTTCTAATGCGAAAGTTTACCTAAAATGTTGATACCTTTTCTAAATAAACTGATTTCATGCATTATTAGATTCGATTAATTTAATTGCGGGTGGCAATGGTGCAGTAGTAGTGTATTCGCTTACGGAATGGAAGGTCGTGCGTTCGAATCCCGGCCAAGTCCATTACTTTATACCGAATACATGAAATCGTAATTTCCCTAAGTAACTTAGACACCACCCGTTGAGAAAAACCCTACAACTGCACCCAAACACTTCTTTCCTATCTCTCTATTCTTTCTAAATACCAAGTAGCTTACACTGTGTTCTTAGCATTATAAGGGTACTGTAACAACAGAAAAAAAATCCCTTTAGCGTAAGCAAATTATAAAAAAAAAAAAAAAAAAAATTTAATTTAATTAATAGTTTTTATGTGTCACTTTGGAGAAAGATACCGTTGAGTAGTATACTACGAGTAAGTTTAAGGGGTTTTAATGTTTTCTGATAAAATGCAATTGATCGGCGAATGAGATATTAATTAAAGTAGTTCCTGTTATTCGAACTACCGTGACTTTATCTCTGACAATTAACGCATTCTTAAACGGAACTTATTTAGTTACACGTTAAAAATCCGTATCAATCTGTGAATAAAATTCATTCTACACACTAAACTCTAAAAATGGCAAACTTTCTACAAACCCAGACAGCAAAACCTGCCTTCATTACGTTTGAGCAAAATCAATAAAAAACCATTTTTTTAGAATCCGATTTAATGATCAACAATTAACAGGGTTTACTTCCTCCTACAAAACAATCGCCTGAGACATGTTCATCTTCTTACTCGTACCAAGGCGTCCGTCATTAATAACCGAATGAGTGAGCCGCTAGATACAGCATACCGTCATACCACCACCAGTCATCGTAGAATCCATTAACTTTTGTGTTTTTTGATAGAGGTCAATAGTTCCGCGATACCCACATGCAATCATTGTGTGCATCGCGATGAGTGCTGAACATGAAATAGTAAATGAGTTGATACCTACGTCCAATCAACCGGTCTTACTGCCTTTTAGCCTGCAATTGGGATTTTGACCACTCGTTGCGTAACGCAACGAGTGCTCAGAACCCTTATTATAGTTAGTATACGTTTAGTATTGTAAGAAAAGTAGGTATGTATGTAGTTTGTTATTTGTTTTATAAAAAATATAAATTTTTATTAATGATGCCGATGAATACATACATATGTAAGATTAGTTAATAAAATAGTTTTAATGCCGAAAGGCTATAGTTAAGCTTAAAGCTACCGCAAAACGACCATTAATTTAGAAGAATTATCATCTAAGTTTTAAGTTTGATTTGATCGTTTTTGTCTAGAGCGTAAGTTGACATAGAATACACTATAAAAATGATTTTAAAAGTAAAAAAAAACTGCAATGTAGTCCATTGTAAAATTAACTTTAGTGCACCAATTAACTCGACGGTGTAGTAATCCATTGGTGAGCCTCCTCATATCGATTCGATTGACCCATAAAACGCAACATATTTGGGGAAATTCCATATCTTTTGCCAAGTGGAATGTTAATATAGAGTTTCTGCCGTTGTGGCAGTCTTATATTTACAAAAATGTCAAGCCGTATATGGCCGAAGTCAATGACCAGTAAAACTTGTATTTAGAATCCATAACTAGGTCACTAATGTGGAGTACAATAAACTCTTTAATTATGCACAGGTATACGCTATAAAATGTCAGAGGTCCTGGCTTTGGATAACTGTTAGATGGCCTGAGAATTAAAGATTATCTGAAATTTGATTGTTTCTAAAAAAAAACAGATTTCAGTAAAACGTTGATGGTGCTTTCATCACGCACATTCACAAGTGGTAGAATATTATTTTCTAGTCCAGCATTGGCGTGCGTTGATTTGTTTTTATTACCCTTTGTTTGTTTGTTGGTAAGAACAATTAAATGCAACCCTAAATATTTTTGGGGTAATTTATATATTACGTGAAGGGGACGCTCTACTTTTCCTGGTGGCGAAAATAATTTCAATTGGTCTTGATAAATCGGTCGCGAAATTTATTTCGTGTTCTACTGCTTTTATAGAAGAACAGGAACAAAATCAGAGAGTTGGAGAAAATCAATTATTTTAACTAACGAATTAATTCTCCTTATTTATTCATTTAGTAAACATCGTTAGTGGCCGGCCGGCGCCAGCCAAGGTTGTTATAATTGTGGAGACTTTTCAAATATAAAGGCGCTTATTTTTTCCCAAGGATAAAGTTTAACGCGAGCGAAACATTTTCTTTTCTATAATTTGGAACGAAAAATCCAAGCCGGAATGGCCCTTCCCATAGTATGTGTTCCACTTATGGAGCATTAACTTGTTAGCCCGTCAGCCATTTCATTGCCTTCGGAAATCTCGCGACCTTAAACCCAGAATGTTACGTGTCCAGCTAGCTACCTGAGAGTGTTCAAATAAACCCAGACTACCCTTTATATTCCAATTTGTATGATTTAAGAGCTTTAAGTGAATAATTTTTGAATGTCTGAAAATATACTAATGACTTACTTTACGGCAATATCTTGCCAGACGCAGACAAAGGTTGAAATTCGCAACAATAAATAAATAAATAGATAACTGAGATATTGTGGTGAATTTCGACCCTTTTGCTACGTCTGGCATGATATTGTCGACAAATTTAACGTATAACACTTATATTTTTGTATTCAGAGAGCTGAGCTCTTACTTCCAAAATAAATAAATAATATCATATATTATTCCAAATCGGCATTTTGTCAATACTTTAACTTCGTCTGGCAAGCCCTTAGCGACAGCCAAAACGGTCCAAACATTCATATTTGCATCCACATTGTAATTTTCTATGTTTCAGGAACAAATTGGTGTAGTTGCATTAATTATTTATAAAGGGAAATTTGTACGGCCTTCCGCTGCGTCTCATCCGCCTTTGCCCACAAATATCTAGGTAGCACTTGTAATGATTGAGTTTTAATGTCTACCTCATACCTAGATACGAGGGCGGGTCAATAAGTCCGTGACTTTTGGAATAAAACACAGATTTTTTGATAAAAAAAAATTTTATTTTTCAACGTAGTCTCCCTTGAGCTCTATAAACTTTGTCCAACGCTTCTCCAATTTTTTTATCCCTTCCAAAAAAAATGATTTGTCGAGGTCCTCAAAATAGGCCTTTATTTGCGAGATGACTTCATCATTGGAGTCAAATCTTTTTCCACCAAGCCATTTCTTCAGGTTTAGGAACAAGAAGTAGTCGCTTGGAGCCAAATCTGGAGAAAAGGGTGGATGAGGGAGCAATTCATAGCCCAATTCATGGTTTTTTGCCATGGCAACTGCACATGTGTGCACCCTTGTATTGTCTTGGTGGAAAAGAAGTTTTTTCTTGGCCAAATGAGGTCGGTTTTTTTTCAAATCGTCATTGAATCGGTCCAATAAGTTGGCATAATATTCCCCATTGATTGTTCTTCCCTTTTGAAGGTAGTCAATGTGGATTATCCCGCGTGCATCCCAAAAAACAGTCGCCATAACTTTATTGGCTGACAAACCCACCTTGGCCTTCTTTGGCGCCGATTCACCCTTAGAAAACCACTGTTTTGACTGTTGTTTGGTCTCTGGTGTGTTGTGATGGATCCATGTTTCGTCCACGGTTACAAAACGGCGCAAAAACTCCTCCATATTGCGATTAAACAACGCCAAACCTTCCTGTGAAGTTGTTACACGATTGCGTTTGTGGCCGACTGTGAGCAAACGCGGCACCCATCTTGCGGAAAGCTTTCTCATGCCCAAGTGATCATTCAAAATTGAAACCACTGAGCCATGCGAGATCCCTACGGCTTCCACAATCTCTCGCACTTTCAATCTTCGGTCGGCCAACACCATATCGTGAATTTTTTCGATTGTTTCGGGTGTAGAGACCTCAACTGGGCGTCCAGGACGTTCGGCATCTTCAGTGCTTGTACGGCCACAACGAAATTCAGTAAACCACTTTTTTACCATTGAAATCGATGGTGCAGAGTCCCTACAGTATTTTTCAAGCTTAGCCTTGGTCTCGGTAATGGTTTTTTTTTCGCATGAAATAATGCTTAATAAGCACACGAAATTCACTTTTTTCCATTTTCTCCTCAAATTAGTGAGTAGTCTGATAAAAATAGCTGTCAAACACAAACTAACTGACGCAGCAAGTTTCAAGTTTAAATTTTGACAGGAGTCAACTGACAGATGCCTGTTGACAGGAGCAGTGTTGCCGTTTCAGTAAAGAGGTCAGAAATTCAAAAAGTCACGGACTTATTGACCCGCCCTCGTAATATTGGTATAATCTCAGCTGATGGCGACATTTAAAGAAGCAGCTTGACGGTCCAAAAGTAATCAGAGCTAAATGCTTTCTGTCTATTCCTGCTGAAATTGAAAGGCTGGATAACCTTAGTAGGCCTGGTCACTGGTTTCAGTTCTCTGAGTCAGCATCTGAAAACTACCAACGTAAGATATTCGGGTTTATGTGAATGATGCTTGGAGGCTGATGATACAGCAACGCACTTTAGTTGTGAACGCCCGGTTTCTTTCGCTCACCAAAATGGTTACACTAGGTATTTAGGTAACCATATCCTTCATGAGGGTTATGATTAGCCTTGCAAGTTTTGTTTTGGCTTTTCGTGTCAATACAATAGCATCTTGGAAACAAATGAGTCATATGAGATAGTCGACTGCCACATCCCCAGTTCCCTGAAAGTCGCCAGTGGGTGGTCCCTTATCTTCTCTCGAAATTCAATATCGGTACATATTATAAGAAATGACATAGCCTGACGTTCGTTTGTGGCTGGTAACGTTGCAGTAGTAGTGTATTCACTTATGACTTTTTCGATTGGTAATCCTCTTCCGGAATCTTCTGAAAGTATTCCATTGGCACTGTTGCCAATCTATTCAACATTGGAGTTTATGCAATTTAAAGGATTTTAACGCAAGAACTATCTAGGCATATCCCTGCTAAAGGTCGCATATAAGATCCGAAGAATTCCACTGATCCAGTTGTGTCGCGTATAAGGCTGGAAAACATGCAAACATCTGTTCCCAACTATTCCAAACCTGTTCTGGCAAGGAGAAGCGCCGTCATGTGTCTTCTTCAATATTGTTCTGGATAGTGCTCAGGGCAGGTGTCAAAACGGAAGGCACTATCTTCAACAGATCCGTTCAACTACTCGGATACGCTGACGATATCGACATCATCGGCCGATTTCAGCGTGCCGTGTTAGAGGCTTTCATGGCGATTTAAGAACTTGAAAATTTGGTTGGCCTTGCTTTCAACAAACATCTGTCCACCGACTAGGACAAAACGTCACTGTTGATAGCAGCAACTTCAAGGTAGTAAGGGAGTTCACCTACCACGGATTAAACATCAACTCCACAAGTGACACCTTAGTGGAGATCCGACGAAGACTTACCCTAGGAAACTGTATCTACTTTGGTTTGGTAAAGCAAATGGGTTCAAAAATCGTGAATCGGAAGCCCAAGTGTTAGCTTTACAAAACACCGAAACTACCAGTTGTGCTTTACGGCGCCGAGTGCTGAACGATAAGAGGAAAGGAGAGCTAATGTTGGATACTTTCGAAAGAAAAATACTTCATCGGATATTTGGTCCTGTGTTCGAATAGCGCGAACGAGGCAAAAGATAAAACCGCGAACTCTATGAGCTGTACCAAGATGTGGATGAAGTCCAAAAAGCTAAAATACGTCGACTACATTGGCTCGGCCACATCGACCGAATGGACAATAATGCTCGAGTGAACAGGATCTTCGACTCCCAGCCCCAGGTTCGAGACGAAAAGGAAGACCGAACCTCCGTTTGAAAGACCAAGCCATCGCAGATGCCAGAGTTCTTGGTCTGGACACTTAGTTTGCCGTGTTTACTAAATAACGATGATCTTAAGCTGAAATATGATACATTTAGGAATGTAATTGAAAGTATATTCTCAAGATTAGTTCCTATGAAAAGAATTTTTTACTCTAATTAAACAGCTTGGTTTGAAAATCGGCTTTACAATTTGAAAATGCTGTCTTGAGAAATAGCGGATTAGATTGCAGTCTTAGAAAATGATGAATTTTGTCGTTTATGACAAAAATGTGAATTTTCAAAAAGGTGTTTGTTTTTATCGTCAGCATGTTTGGTCTATGGAATATAAAATAAAACAAAAAACGCCCAAGCATTTTGGAGATACATCAATATTAAAAAGAAATCCTCAGGCATACCATCAACAAAGAGCTATAATGGAGTAAATAGTATTGACCCTCTACAAATTTGTGTTATGTTGTCAAATTTTGTTCAACCTAATTTTGTGCTAGAATCTTCCCTTTATAATATACAGAACGTTTACAGCTCCGTCGTGGATCTGAAGATATACATACGGAATTATCTTGTCTAGATGGTGGGTGGCGACGGTGTAGAGGTTAGTGTGTTGGCTTGTTACCCGTGCGGTGCAGGTTCAATCCCCATGGGGAACAACAACATACGCCACCCATTCACATGCCTCTACACCAAAAGGAGGAATTCTGCCTGGTAGTACAGTGGACCGTTACCGAGTCTGAGTGCTCTAGGATTTGGAATTCCTTTTTAATAAAAAGAAAAATCTTGTCTAGATGACTCTGATAGTCTAGGTCCTGCTTTTTGTAAAAAAACCTTACATACATTTAAGAATTTTTAACCTTTCTCTCACAGAAGGTGTGTTTATAGATTGCTGGAAGCATTCATTGATTTCTCCAATTCATAAATCTAGTTCTAAGTAACCTCTTAGGAACTATAGGTCAATAGCTAAACTTCAGGTTACATCAAACATCTTTGAATCTGTTGTAAAAAAGAAAGTCTATGCACTGTATAGAAACTATATCTCGGATTTTTAGCACGGTTTTGTTGGTCGAAGGTCTACCATTCAAAGTTTTTGAATTGGATAAAAAGCTGTCTCGCAAGTCCACCCGTCCGTAAGAAAATGTGAACTATTATTACAAATCTTCAAGAATTACTCTTTGGTCCTACAAGGGATCCATCTCGGTCCATTCTTTTCCCTACTCTTCATAAATGACTTACCTTCTGTTTGTTTGGCTGCACAAAAGCTTTTATTTGCAGATTATCTTAAGATATTTATGGTAGTAAGATCATTATTGTATTGTTGCCAACTTCAACGAGATATAGAAAGCTTATCTAGATGGTGTAAGAAGCATTTTTTGCATCTTAATATTCAAAAATGTTTAGTTATGAGCTTTTCTTCAATGAAAACCCCAATTATTTTCGATAATTGGATTTCTTATATTGTCCTGAATAGGGTACCTAAACAAAAAGTTCTAGGGATAAATTTTGAACCAGAGCTTATATTCAATTCACATATTGATTACATTATATCTAAAGCTTATGTTGCCTTGTCATTTTATTTATAAACTCACTGACACCTATACTCTAAAGTCGTTATATGTGGAGCACTATACACATACCCTCAATTGCCTTTTTATGAAATAAGATGCAATCTTATTGATTTAAAGCCCCTGCTATTGTGCAATGTTTGATGTTATGTTGAGTGCACTACCCTCCTATCTCTTTTTTGCACAACAATTTTTACCACAACATTCTCTTCTAAGATCTAAACAAAATATTTTTTTTTACATTCCTGGACATATGACCGCTTATTGTCTTAACAATCCTGTAACTAATGCATATTCTCATTTTAATCAACATTGTAATCGATTTTAATATGGATAGAGATGTTTGTAAAGTCTATGATAGTGACTCATTGTACATTTTATATTTAAATTAAACTTTTAATAGGTACTGTGCATTGCGATCTAATAAAGTCGAATGTACATGATAGATATAAATAAATAAATTAATAAGATCGATGTTTCAAAAAATCGTACTGGTCTAACATTTGCTAAGATCTTAGGCAGTTGGGTCATTCAGTGGTACTTTGGTACCTTACTTAATGCGGCGAATGCGTCTTAAGCTCATAATATGTATGACCTATCGAAATACGCAGACATTTTGTTCGTCGCATTTCCCACTTCAAGGTCGTAAAATTGAATTCTCCTGCATTTAAATTGTTGCTCAAACAACTCGCTCTTGAGTAAGCTGCAAAATTTCCCCGACCAATGTCCAAACCATTTTTGAATAATTTTGCCACAAAAAAAATGCATTGACTGACAAGGAGATCCTTAAAATGCAGATCAACATAACAGCCGCCATATGCATTAACTGATATTTGACAAGTATAGCTGCAGCTACGCAAGATTAATGGTTTCCAATTGAAAATCCGTTTTACTCGATCGACGCAGCGCTCAGCGCGTTCGCTTGAATTCAAACTTCCAAATCGAAAATTATTATTCCCCAATTGGCTAACTCTCCTTGATTACAGAACAGATGTAGATGGTGGAAGATATGGATCTGTGCGCCCACATTATTTATGGGCTATGACTGTGCGCGCGTCTCCGTCTGCACAATGAAATTTAATCCATTTTGCCATGTTGAATGCGCCAGCAAGACCTCTATATATTGGGATGGAAGTGGATTTCGTTAATTTGTTGGAATCCGTAAATCGCCGACTTCAGCTTGCGATTTATATTTGAATAATAATACTAATTCCGAAAAAGGGCATAGCTTTGTTGGGTACTTCGGTGGTACTGGTGAGACGCATGCTGGCGGGAATAAGAGGTTGTAGACCAAAGTGAATTCCCATAAGCAAGGCTTCATTTAAGGGATTCAACTGACTTAAAATGGGAGGACTCGATGTCTTGATCGCAACATGTAATTAAGAACGAAATTCAATTTTATAGATACATAATTGATTTGTCTGTTCATTATTGCGGGTGTGAACTTGGGTTAGGGAAGACGAAGAGGAGTGTTCTTTCGGTATTGGAAGATAGTTGTTATTTTTTTATTTGAATTTGAAGAACATAAGACAAAAGGAGAACTCACCTTTATTTCAATTGACAAACGGCGGGTGGTCTAAGGTAAATAGATACCAATGTGCTATTGCTTCACAGAGCGTATCACTTCCTTTACCCACAAACTAGCTCTCATTTTCCAATGGACATTTAAAGTCGTTCACCTTCTGAGTGTGAGAAATGATTTTCTCACAAATCAAATATTATTGCCATTCTATGTAGATGATGATGTGCTGCGACGCTGCGTGTGTGTGACTGTGACACTTTGCAGCGCCAAGGCGCGAGCTGCAAAATATTTGCACAAAAAGACCGTATCTCACTGAATTGGATGATTGAAGTATTTGGTGCTTACTGCAGCTAAAAACGGCTGCTAACAAAAATAGGTACTCGTATCTGCTTTGGCCAGGGCGACATGACGCTCAATTATGGGCAAATATTTAATTCATGAGAGTTCATGCTGGTTTTCTAATGTCTTGCAATTCGTTATGCTGCACACTATGGCTAAGATTGGGTTTGTACCGTGAGGCCATTTATTTTGTATTGGTTTCACTTGAACAATGTTTATCGATGGTTACTTTGGGGAATAGTTTCATAACTCGGACTCGGGACTAAACGAAAGTGTGATGTAAGTTTGACTAAAGTGTTGCCATAATATTAAGGGGTATTCATTTATACGTGTAAGGGAATGGGTGTTGTAAAGAAGATTTATTGGAGTTTTTACTTCGACAAAGACGTTGACGGAGGACTAAATTTCTTTTTGTAATGAGTGAGTGAGAGAGGAATATGTAAAGATTTAAGGCATGCTTTTATTCAGCGGAAATGTGATGACATGATGACATATTTAGGTTTAACTATGGGGCCGCCGGCTAAAGATCTTTCTAAAAAGCTGTTATTTTCCTATTTCCATCTTTTCCGATTAACTGAGAGATTTGACGAGACCCACAGGTTGACCAGTGGGAGGATTATAATCTTTATAATCGAGATCATAACATCGATTATAATTAACCAAAAAGAAGAAAATATATACATTACATAATAAAATCCAGATTATAACATAGATTATAATGAACCAAAAAGAAGATAAAAATATGTACCTACATAATAAAATGGTAAAATTGTATATATTAGAAAAATTCGAAGATCTAGGAGCCTATGTTGGGCAAATTTCTTATGGATGTTCCGATTCGACTCGAAATGACTGCGAATAATCTATTTTTGGTTAAAGTTTGCGAATTGAAAGGTGACGTATTCTGACACAGTCGTTCAATTCAACTTAAAATCAATGTCTGAGAAATGTCGGAGGTTGTGGCCCAGTGACTTACACCCCTATTCTGTTATTCATCGGGGGGGATTTTTCTTCAATTTTCACTGAACACTATTCCACTATTCATTCGAATTGAATATGGATTCACCTCGTTAATGTCGGTAACATCGATAATACTGCGCGGTATTCTCTTATTCACGTGAACACATTCGTTCCATAAAATCCAAATCCGCATATAAAATGTTGCGGGTTTTTCATTTAATGGATCGTCTGTCTGGTTGGGGGTCAATAAAATGTAAGTTTATTGGTTGATTATTTGTATAAATAAAGATTATTAACATTTTTAGAAGCAGAACAATAAACCGAGACCAATTTAAAACAATCAAAACAATCCACTGTTTGGAAGTGGAAAAAAAGTCCAATACTATTCATACCTGTTTGTTTATATTTTTAATTTTATTGAAAATAATTAATCAAAACAACATATCCAACTTTCCAAAGATTTTCGTAAACAGAGATCAAATCGATTACATTATTTTCAATTTGCAAACAACGAACCTCGTATTATTTTCACATGAAAAGCTGTTGACTTGAATGTCAAATTGGGTTGGATAATGTACGAGTAGTTCACCCGATGGATAGCAGAATGGAAAGCCAGAGTGAAAGGGAATCGAATGGGTGAATCGAATCTGCGATTCACGTGAATAGCAGAATACGCCCGTTAGTGTGTTAGACAACATCTAAAACGTTTTTTCCTACTGCCGTACCTCTTCCGAAAGTATGACAAATATCCAAGAGTATAAATTTCCATGAGAAGCTTCTCAAATTTGCAGCAGAGTTAGCTTGAAAATGTAGGTCTCCTTCCACTCATGCCAAAAATATAACTTCGCCCATAGGTAATACGAATACCTAATGCTGCCATCTATCATTTTTTCGCGAGTTATTCCTTTTTTCAGATCCTAAAAACCTACCCCGCGAAATTTTTCTTAATCCTTATTTTTTCATACAAAATTCCTAACGTATATCTAATATATTTGTGGGAAGTATTTGTAAGATTTCGGGTGCAGTGGCTCAATGGTTAGTGTCGGATTACTAATCGAAAGGTTAAATTCCCGCCGGGGCCAAGTAATATCTAGAGTTTGTATTCCACTGCCGCACCTCTTGCGAACGTCTGACAAACATCCAAGAGTATCAATTGTCCTGAGAAGCTTCTTAACCCGCCAATGGTGACGCAAATTTGACTTTGATCAATGGTGACGCCGGTCTCACGCACCGGGGTTTTCAACTGACGATTTTTCGAAACGTGTTACTAATAGTTCATGTTTTTTTTTTTAATTATGCTCTTTGACAATAAAACAAAGATATTTAATCAATTGAAGCTCTTTTATTTCAATAATTAAATTCACAAAAAAATTTTATTAGACCATTAAAAATAACAAAGTTTTTAGTAATATATTTTTCAAAATTAAGAAAAAAATAAAAGATCACATGTCCATTAAGGAAAATAACGTTTTTTAGTCTTTCGACATTCGGAACTTTACAAAATAAACAAAAATTGGTATCCTTCCAAACAAAAAATATCAAAAAAATACATCTCAAAAACGTGTTCAAGACACAAATATTTTTGACATTTGTGGCAAGAGTAGGTACTTGGTTTTTCTGTTGTTTTTCCATCCACACTGATTGCACCGACCAATTCTTGAAGGACCCGATGTCCCGCTTCATCATCTATATGTAAAATACGCGAATAATAAAAAAATATTTTACTTACATACATGGTGACACACGGTCTCACGCACCGGTTAGAAAAAAAAAATACACATGATGGTGGGGGACGTGCAATGCGGCAGCTACTCGAAATTGTAACAACAAACATTAACGGAGAATAAAGTTATTCGATTTTTTTAAAGCACCCGGTCTCACAGACCAATGGGTCACCATTGGCGGGTTAAATTCGCCGGATTTGGCTAAAAATTGTAGGTCCCTTCCAATTCGCAAAGAAAGTGGTTGGAGAAGCTAGGTTTTAGGCCCTGTATGGGCCGTTAGTGTCTAATATTTTTTTTTATTATTGATATGTATAAGATTGAACGATGACAGCACGCAGGGAGTATTATATAGATACGTGGTTGTTTCGTTTAAATAAATATTTTCAGGAAATGTTAACAAACAGAACATACTCGACAGACAAAAAAACTTGTTGTGTAGGTACTGTTACTTGTTGTGGGTCTTTGCTGGCATGCTTGTCGCCATCCTAAGCTCGTCTTAATTAAATTGAAAGATTTAATTTCTCCGTTGAGGCGGCAGTGACGTCAGCTTGGGTAGACTTCCTTCGTATGTTTCAATTATACATTTGCTTTTGGTCGTTAAATTTCCCATATCTTTATTTGCCGTTTTTGGAAAGCTTAAATTTCTGGAAATGGACAGTGCGAACACTATACCAGGCGTAACGAGAACTTCACATCTGAACACACCCAGTTCGAGACTCGTTTGGATGTGGACGAACAGTTCTGCTACAAACTGGGCTTACGATATAAGCATACTGCTCGACCTCTCCAAGGTTATCTTCGCAAGCAGATAATGTTGGAAAGAGAAAATCCGTTTTAATAAAACTGTCTGCACGTTTGATATTTGCTTTGCAAACAACAAGTGTGTTAAGTAAGTGATATTCTGCTTAATTGTTGGATGTCACGAACTTAGGAGAAAAATAGGTGTAATTTCAGTATGTGCTACCTCCTTTGGTATACAATATTTATTTTCATAAATAGAAAAACAACAACTTTAGCAAACAAACCTTACATTTTAAATGAAGAAAAAGGTTTAATACATTCATGAATGAGTAAAAAGAAAAATTGATTCTAAATAATTTTTTCATAGCATTTGTATACCCTATTCTAAGGGTATATTAATTTTGACGCATAGATTGTAGCATACCTTAATTTTGCTATATTTATGATCAGCATCGATTGACAGACACGCCCACAAACTCAGAAAACAAAATTTTGGAAAAAAACGAATTTTGAGCTAGAAAGCTGAAATTTTTTATACATAATCTATGACCTAAAACTGCTCGGGAGATAAAATTTTCAAAATCCGCCCACTTGAAACCCCAAAATTTGAGCTAGGAAGCGCCTTTCAAGCTCATGTGTAAATATTTTCAAAATCCGCCCACAATTTAAAAAAAAAAAAACTTTTTTTGAAAATCCAAAATTTGAGCTTGGGAGCTGAAATTTATAATATATACTCTCTAGGGGGGCCTTTATGCTCATGTGTAAATATTTTCATAATCCGCCTACTGATACGCCCACAATTTAATAAAACAATCTTATTGAAAAACCAAAGTTTGAGGTAGGGACCGTTTTTTTTACAAAAGCTTCGTTTCTTTTGATAAAATCCTTTAAATGTTATACAAAATATGTAGAGCGTTCTTAACAATTCAACTATACTTAGACTTTTGTCACGCCCACTTATGAGGGATAGGAATAAGAATAGGGTATCCAACAGTTCGCCCAAGCGGACTGTAGCCCGTCCCTATCCCTATGTTTTATTTAACTGTTAAGTAAAATGTTTACTCATTCTTAATGATTTAATTTCATTTCATATTTATCTTAAATATTTTTTGTCTGTTTTTTTTAATTCTTCTAATTTTATTGACTTCTAATTTTTTTTTCTGAATAAGGCATCCCACCAGCAACCATTTATTATAAAAAAAAACTTTTAAATAATCCCTTTAGAAACACTTCAGGACATATTTGGCGTATTTCATTGTTTATACCCAGCTCAGCAAAATGTTACACATGCAACAACAAATCCCAAAGGACGATAAATAGATAAGCACAAGAGTGAAGAGTATATATAGATATAGTCTTGGAATGTCTGGAGTTAAATGACATCCAAGTGGGGGTCCGAACTCTTTTTTTCCTTGTGAAATGTATCCACGG
Source organism: Portevinia maculata (assembly GCA_949715645.1). Taxonomy (NCBI): domain Eukaryota; kingdom Metazoa; phylum Arthropoda; class Insecta; order Diptera; family Syrphidae; genus Portevinia; species Portevinia maculata. The sequence goes on along the minus strand of OX454525.1, from coordinate 360,001,008 downwards.
TTGCTCATAAGAACCATTACAAAAATTATGACCGGCAGCCATACATTTTTGTTACAATACAAATTATTGTATGTATTTGCAGCATGTATCCAAAACATCCTTGCTGTGGATGTTATCGAGAGCATTAACCAATTGATATAATTTGATGCTGTTTAACGTGTAAATCAAGGTTCGCAGAACGATAAAATATGATTCGTTCTCTCATGAAAAGTTCGCAAAGGAATTTTATTTTCGATTCGATCGCGAACCTTATTTTCCGGTTCGTTTAAAAATAAAATTCGTTTCGCGATCGAATCAAATCTGTTGCGATCTGTAAAATATAGTTCGTTCGCGAATTTATCACGTGCGAACTATTGGAGATTCGTTCGCGAATGGTTCCAATAAGGAAAAAAAAGTAATTATACGTGAAAATTATATAACATATTTTAATATTGAAAGAACAAAAGTGAAAAGTATTTTTATTACATATTAATATTTTGAAATAAATTTGTATTCAATTTAACTAACAAAACATTATTTATTGTTTCTTTGGATAGTTTGTTTCTGTTTTCTGTCAAAAAAACTGGTAGAGCGTTAAAAGCCCGTTCAACAGAGACTTGAGTTGATGGCACTGCCACCACTACTTGCGCAAGTTTTCCTAGAAGAACTTCTTTCCTGCTCAATGTTTTCCAATGCTCTAAAACGTAAGTATTTAGCGGCAGTCGTTCCTTATACGGCAGAGTTTCTAAAATCTGTTGTAGAGATCTTTGCTGTCTTGATGTCGAGTTTAATCTCATTCCAACCATTATAAAAAAAATTTATTTCAGCAAAGAAAAATCGTTTTTCCGATGATGATGCATCAACACTACTGGTGTCGGTGGTACCATTGTATATACACTTCATAGTAGTGCCATCATGTCGATTTTTTTGTTTTAGCCGACTAAATGCAGATGGCGTTATGAATTGAGCTAGAATGTTTGTGTCTAAACTTTTGCTGTCATCTTCATTTTAAATACACACTTTGAAAACGAAGAAAGCAAGACCAAATAAACCGGTTTGTCTCTCTCGAATCTTTCCGCCGAACGAATTTCATTCCATTGTGTATGCATTTTTTTTTCATTGTAAGAAGGATCATAGGCGTAGGCAGCGCAGGTAGCATGTTCATGTACGTATGCTTTGCAAGTAGCAGAGGTTGATGATGGAAACCAAGTAAGTTATTATTTGTATGGATAATGGATTTCGCATTATCGACTCTCTGGATGGAAGGGGCGGTTCGTTTGAAACGAAAAATTTAATAAAATTTGATTTGGGTATTTTTCTTTCAAATGAGAAATTATGAATTTATCGCATTTTAGATTCTCGCTATTTTGGCTATATCTTGTCGAAAAATGTACCGATTTATATCATTCTTTTTGTAATTGATTTAGAAATATTCAGTCTAATTTATAAAGCAATGACATAATTTATTTTGTGTCGGTATTGTGCCATGCTGCACCACCACTTATTGGTCAATAGGTACCTACACGATGAATATTTATATGGATAATACGAATTTTCGTTGTTTAAAGTCCCTGTACCTTTGCAATAAAGCATTGAGGAAGGTCACTTGTTTGTGTTTTTTGCTTCTAATGAAGGTTGCTTGATTGGTTCTCTTTCGCATTACCCATGTTATAACATTAGATATACGTGTTTTTAATCACCGAGCTTTAATCAGACGGCCTACTCCTCGTTTCGTTCTATTATTAGTTGTCATGCCCTGTGGTAAATGGTTCTGCTGAAATTTGCAATATATTTTTTTTTTAGCTTCTGGTTCGCCAAGGCGAAGAAAAAGGTACTGCGACCTATGAGGTCGTTTGTACCGTCTGGGTCAGAAATATGTTAAGCTAGTAGTATTTCTTCTTTCCGTATAAAGCGGATAATGCTACCAGCAGACCACTTCTTTATATCTTTGGAACTCAGTTGTTCTCTGAGGCCGGACATTCACCTAGAATGTGTTCAGCTGTTTCGTCTTCCTCAAGACATAGCCGGCATTCTGCAGAGTCAACTATTTTCATTATGTTTAGGTTATATCGCAACCCGTCGTCGGCCTCTTCGTTTACCTACTGAACAAGTAAGAAGTAAAGAAATTATGAGTTTATGGTTTTTTAGACTCTTGCTATTGGGTATATCTCGTCCAAAAATTCACCGATTTCTATCATTTATTTTGTAATTGATTCAGAAATATTCGATTTGTTTTTTATCAGACATTTATAAGCGAACACGTTGTTGGATACGTATATCTGTTAGAGGCAGCTCACCTGTCGATTTACGTTTTTTTTTTTATTATTTGAGTGAATGTCAAACAAACTACCTACCTATTTAGACATGCAAAAATATATGTTTTCATTGCTTTCTTAAAAGAAAAAAAAACAAATACTGAGAATATTATGTATGTAGTTTAAAGATAAAGAAATGTTCATTTAACCAATTTGGATATTCGAGGCATAGGTACCAATCACAGCATTGAATATTTTATTTAAATTTTTTTTAATGCTGTGGTTGGTACTAAAAAAACACAAGTCTGTTCTCTTCCGCATCACCCAGGAGGTGGAACATTTGATGCGTTTTTTTTTCACCGAGGTATCCCCATTAGGCCTACTCCTCGCGCATAGTTCATAAATAAATAAATAAAATATTACGTAACATAACAACGCATAGGGTCCTTTAACCAAAAGCGCATACCTAAAGTATATATAAAAAATAAATAAACTATATATTAATATTACCATAACTAAAAACAAATAAAAATAAATATGAGTACATATAAATATTTATATATGAAAATCAGAAAAACACACCCATTCATTTATTAAAATATAACTTTATTTATAGATATTTATTTACAAGATGCTTATCCTTAAAGTTTGGCAGCCTTAAATCCTTGTTGTTTTTTTTATTGTAAATTTAATCAGTCCGATTAAAATAAATTTAACGATGTCTTCGTTGTGTCCATAATTGCTACACGTCATGGTTTCTGTCACTTCCAACTGGTTTATCATCTGAGACATGCGGTTTTCAACCAAGTTTGCTTGTTTGCGGTCCTCCGGAAAAACTGTTTCGAATATCTCCTTTATTCTTTTCGCAGTATTTTCGAAGCTTATAGTAGGCACCGTAAGCTTCCCAAACTCTGACACAGTTTGTGTGGTCTCATAACTACTCCTACTACTACAAGAAAAACCTACCTACCTATTAATGAATTTTTTTTTTACCCTTAGTTTTTGTTTCTAAGAAATTATGTTTTGAACTAAGGTCCCTGTTACTCTTAATGCCTTTAATTTTATTTAAAATATGATAACAGGTAGATATGGTTACTTTTTGTAATCAGGTGCGACGAAAAAAGGACTAATTGGGAAAAGCATCAATAAAATCGAATTTATCTACATAATCCCAATTTTTTTTTACAACATAAACTTAATATAGCCTTCTTTCATATTGCATTTGGTTTTTCCCATATTATCGAAGGAGTTAAAAAATTTCGTAAAATTAAATCAAGAAACTACCTGTTCGTAATCAGGTGAGACGGAGGTACATACCAATTGTATTAAATACCAGCAAACATCCTACGGCCTCCTCGCAATATGCCATAACCTACCCCAAATTTCCATTAGAGCCAACAATTAATATACCATCTTTGTATATACATACATAAGTGAATATGAAGACTTTTCTTTTTAGCTTAAAGATGGATAAGTTGTTTTAATTTTCCTTAAACGGTAAACTCTCTTAAGCGGACAAAAATGTGCACCATTAATGTCCCCTCAAGGAAGATTTCACTGTATGTATATACATACATATGAAACTTATATTTTTTCTGGCTGAGGTATTAACGAGGCTAGAATAAAAAATGTGGGTTTCTATAACATGCGATACGTCTAACCATGCGTTTGATGGAGTTCAATATTTTAATGCATTTGGGTACCTACCTATAAAATTTCATAATCGTACCTACCTACTTCAAAAGATAAATTTAAACTATACTTCATTTCTTTAGTACCTACTGGGACATCCTGAAACCGAAATTTGTATTAAGTATATCGGCCGCTAGTGGTCGGTATGACGGTATCAAAAGAAGTAGGTATCAAAAAGAATACCTAAATCAATGATATTTAGCTGCCCAAACTGAGGCACTCAGGTGCTTGTGCAAAACCAAATGAAAAAATTCTGTTTATATTCGGAGATTCGATTGTGTAACATAATGCAAACGAAATATGAACCTAATATGATTTTGAATACCGATTATGAATGAATGCCCTTTTTATTTGATGAACCAATAAATAAACCAATTTGAGTTGTTCATGAATAACCTACGGCAGCTATTATTACAAGCAGGGCACGCGCTCGTACACACACTCTAACTTGTCTTATCTTATCTCTGCCTCAATTAATTTTTTTCACATGCAAATATGATATGCCTCACTGCTGAAATGCGAATCTCCTTCGCCGATCTTAACATATACACACCAATTGTATAAAATATAACAAAATAAGTTCCAGGTGAGGGTTTTGTTCTAATTGCAATATGCCATAACCTACCCCAACAACTTTGATCAGAGCAAACAAATAATATACCATCAATCTACCCAACTACAATTATCCCAACTCTCTTCATCCACCATCGCCCCTACCATTAAATATGAATATCTGCTTTTCACTTGCAAATACTCGTATGAATTATAAAAAAAAAACATTTGAGAATCTTCACTGCTGAAATGCGACTCTCCTTCAACGATCATACACACACATACCAATTGTGTTAAAATCTAGAAAACATAACATACCCCTTCCATCAAAGCAAACAAAAAATATACCATAAATCTACACGAAACCTGCTTTGCCAACCACCACCACTACCTGCATCATCCTCCTACTCATATTCCCAGCACGAGAATGGTGTAGAACTAGACTATCATGATTTGTTGCGGGCGAATGCGCACTGGTGGCGTATCGTCGTTTACGCACGGTTGCACTACTATAAGGTTTATATACAATGGTGGTACCTAATGCATCGCGGTCTTCTTCAGCACCCGCACCACCAAGTTCCTTAATTAGTTCATTTGTTCTTAGAATTTGAATCTTAAATGTCAAAAGAAAATACACAACTTAATAAACCATCATAAAAAAAGGTTCATTCATAATATAGAGAGGGAATCCAAAGAAGAATTGGTATATTTGGAAAAACCAAGAAGAAGGTAAAATTGTCAAAAGGGTTTCGTTGGGTATCGAAACTCTCTTCCTACTGCTGTACCTACTGTTCTTCAGTGAATGGAAAAACAGTAGGTACAAGCGCTTATGTAGACAATTAGAACAATATGTTTTTTGAAAATAGAAAGTAGTATTGGGGTAATTGGGAAAACCAAGAAGAGGGTGAAAGTATATTTTGAAACTGAACTATTCTTCCACTCACCGACTTAATTGACTAAATTATAAATTTGTTCATCATAAATAAAATCGATAAAAAGAACTTACCACTGCTCGTTTTTTTCATTTTCTGTCAAAAATGTACTACAAGAAAATTGAATCGAGGATCCATAAATATAGCCGCGATGAATGCTTCGTTTTGAAGAAGATATATTTTTCGTACTTGCATGGCGTCAAACAAATCTTTGGCCAGCGCATTTTCTTCAAAGGACGCATCCAGTTGTAATTCGCAAAACAACCAATCTCGGTAGAAATCTCCAAATATTCTTGATACTGGAACTTTTTCGTGCATTCAGCAAGTGGTTTGAAAGCCTTTAAAAAGTTTCCAATGAAGTGCCAATCAATATCAGGTAAATTCACAAGCTCGTCATTGTTTTCAAGACCGCTTCTTAAGTTTGATAAGGAATTTATCATATCATATGTTGAACTCCAGCGCGTATTGTTGTCTATACCTAATAGGCATCGGAATATTGCATTCATCTGCACGTACAATAACACGTAAGGATTTTACTGCTTTCCGACACTCTTCCACCTGTGGCTGAATAGTTTTTATCACATCGTGGACAGCTAATTGTATTGTGTGAGCTGCGCACCGTACAACCGACAACACTGAGGTCAATTGACGATGAATTTCCTGGAAGTGGTCTTCAGTGTTTGAGTTTTCAGATTCATCTCCAGCCCCGTTTTCTGTTGGAATGTTGACTTGAATCTCCTCTTGCACTTCTCGCAACAATTTTGATGCATTCAAAACATTGGCACCATTGTCCGTTGTACTCGAATATACTTGATTAATCTCAATTTGAAACTCTCTCAAACAACTCACTACTTCATTTTTTAAAAAAACCAGCTGTATGCCTTTTTTTAAGCTGTATTTTACCGAGTGTATTGACACATATTTTAAAATTGTCAATATATTGGATATTTATTCCCAAAATGCTTTTGTCCATACGCGTCGCAACATCTAGCTTAAGCACAAACACTTTTTATGCACTATTTGTTATCATTTGTTTAATAAGACAACTTGCGACACCAATTGTTGCCACTATATTTCTCGAATTCAGATTAGTTTCAAAAAGTTTCTCGTACGACTCCAACATTTTTTTAAAAAATTGTTCGTCGTCGAAAATTCGAAAAAGAATATGTATTTTTAATCGAAACCAACCCCACACAACATTTAAAAAAATCACTCTTCTTCATGTCAATTAAGACCGATTTACGTTTTTCTCTTCGAACTGACACACCTCCAGTTCCACTTCCTGATGGTTGCTCATTGACGCCCGAATCATTAAAATTGACATTATGTACTGTTGTATAGTGTCTTTTTATATTCCCTGTTACTTTTCCTTTCAATTTTCTCTCACAAAGTAAGCAATATGATTTGTCAGCTTCTTCATTATAAGAAACATATTTATTTAACTCAAATGTCTTTATTTTCCCCATTTCAACCAAAATATTAACTATTGAAAATATAAAAATAAATCGCTTCACAACCGTACCGAACGGATCCTTGATAGAGAATGATTTGTTTTATGGATCTTTACGGATCCTTATCGCGAGCTAACCATATTCTGCCTGAATTTCTTTTGTCCGATCTCTCACGAACGAGAGATACAGAAGAAAAGGATACAGTTCGTTCGTGAGAGAACTATACATTTTTTAAGATCGAAAATTTTATCATTCGAGAACTTTATTTTTTATGGTTCGTGAGAAGATCGATGAAGAACGATAACGATCCTTATTTTATCGTTCGCGAGTGATGTTTTATGAACACTGGTGTAAATACAAGCATTCCTGTGGATACATTATTATTATTATTATTATTTATTATTATTTCAATTTCTTTATTTCTTTCCAAAAACTAAACTAAGGGTTACAATAATTCTTTTGTTTTTTACATACATACAAACTTACTTTAAGAAGACCATTTTAGTTTTTAGCAAGAAATAGCATAGTACGTTCTGTTGTCAAAATGACAAGAGGCGAAAGTAATTTCTTAAAGAAATGCACCTTAACTTAAGTAAAAGTGCGTATTTTACCCTTCGTCATTGATTAAATAACTCACGTGATCATCATTGGGCAAGCGGCGGAGAGTTAACTCCCAGTGGCCTTGCAAATTAAACGCGACCATTGCCTAGATGTGATTTCTCCCCTTAGTAGCTTCTAAGACAATCGCTGTTTTTTGGGGAGCACTGCCGTGATATTCTTAGCCCGTCACTACAAGGCAGTTAATTATGCATCTATGAATATAGAAACTCGTTGTATGACATTTTGCATGCGCTTATCTTATCTCTTTTTTAATTTTAGTGTACGAGAGGGACGTAAATACGCAGAATGAATGGATGCATGTGGTTATCCTATTTCTCCCCTACTTCTACGTATGCTGTTTCTGCCTCCATATTATAAGCTTTGTATCAAATTTAATATACACAGGTTCAGGTACCATTTTGAAAGGGTTTACAAAAGTGCAGGAATGACAATCCCGAAAACCGAAATCCTGAAAACCCAAAATCTCGAATTATCACAAGTCGATCCCATAAACGCAGTAATCGGTATGGGGCGGCATGCTGAGGTCACTGTTGGATTGGGAGTAGGTGCAAGGTTGGATATATTCAAATTTGAATTTTAATCTTCGGGATTTTGGCTTTTCAGGATGAGGTTTTTCGTGATTCTGTCCGACTCCCTATACAAAATTGACTGTGCAGGGACGGAATATGAACATCACTGCCGTATGGAAAGAACCTAAACATTGGTGGATCCTTAAGATTTGTTAGTAGTATGTCCCCAAATTGAAATATCAAATCGTAAACGCAGAGTTCCACAAGGCTGTACTATAACAACACTATTTGTTTTCAAAAATGTAATAAAAAAAACAAATAATTGATCGCCATCTTCCACTTGGTCTGGTTACAACTTGTAGATACGTTAAATATTTATTCGCTCGAAATCTTAAATTACAATCTCTTTCAAAAGTCACAATCCAGAGCACTGCATTCGATATAATCTGCAACACAAATTCTACAACTGCCTACCTCAACTCACGTAACAAAAACAACAATACAAGAAACACAAAATGCATTCCTCAGCACGATTCCATAACGCCTTTTCTTGTATTCTTAAAAAGAAAAGTATATTTATATTTGATCTTACTTATACCAAGTTGGAACAGCTCATTGTACACACAATAGTTGTTGCTTGTTCATAAAAGGAGCGGATATGCAGATTCATTCCATCGTCCTCTTCGCGCTGCCCACGAATCTACTTTGTGGACATCTGCAAATCATCAATCAATCATCATTTCATTTCCTCTGTCTCTGTTGTTACCTCTGAAGGTACCCCATACTCAACTCCTTTGACAGTGTTTTCTGTATAGAAATTCCTGCGTTTTTTAGCAAAACCCACGGAAATGGACAAAAAAAGATAGCAACTTCAACTTCTTAGTTGTTTTATTGTGATTGTGAAGTACGAGTATCGCAGACGATTGTTTTCAGATCTTTTCTCTTGGATGAAGGGGGCAGGAAGGGAACGAAAAAACGTCAACGCATAAAGCAAATATTACCGAGTACCCACCCAGATTCAGTTAAGCACTTGAGAATCGTCATCGTATCCAATCCATTGTCTGAGTTTGTGTTGCGCTAAGATGGACAACAGAGCACGACGGCTAGAAGAGATCTCGGAATTGAGTGGCATTATGATGGAATGACCATGAAGTCCATCTTTTTGTTTGTGTATCTTTGCGATGCAAATTTTTATAGTTTTGTTTATCTGTTCTGTGGGTTTGTGAATACATATTGTTATTAAAATCGTTCGTACTTTTTTTTTATTCATAAATCATGCATTCAGATAGGTAAGGTACCGTGTATCTTTTTAAATTTTGTGCAGATAGACTATGGAACTAAGGTTATGTCCATAATGTCTGATGGATTATTGACAATGCTTGTCGTTATTGATATGCATCAGGTTGTGGTGCGTGCAATTTAAGACTGGGTCTCAGACTCCATGTAGTTCATTTAATGATGTAAGGCAGGGAATTCAGCTCAGCAGGATGTTGTTAACGTGGATTGATTGATGAATGGAAAGTGGACTTAAAATAAGTTTTACATGGAGGAAATTGCAAGGTATTGCGTAGTGAGGCGGGTCTTCAGTTAATCAATTAACTTATGCATTCATTTTTATTTACAGAAAAAGTTTGTTAATTTCAGTCAATGGTGCGGGCTAAGTCCAAAGTAGAATGTTTAACGTTATTAAAATAAAAAAAAAAAAAAATATTGGCATTGTATAAGTTAACACCAAATACATTCAGCATTCACCCACGCCCCACATGCAGGTCAACACCAAGCGCATTCCACACCGATACCGGATACCCAGACTCATCACATCCGACAGCAACAGAGGAACCCACGCTCCACATGCATGTTGCTGAGCCAGCGTCTGGCAAACGACACCTCCTCCAATCCCAATCCAAAATCCCACATTCCTGCACGTAGAAGATAAGGAAACCTAGGCAATAAGAATATGTTTGTTAGAATTAAGTTTTAGTTCTGGTTAAGTAGTCGAAATTATAAGTTGAAAATAAAGTAAGAGGCTTCTCCTCGAATAAAAATTATTTTTTTAATAAAATCAAACATTGTTTTATTTAATTGGCGCCCGAGCAGTATAAGAATCCGTTTCGCGTGTATAACAAAGTAGTAGCCAGTGATCTCAAGTAGCCCCCGTGCTCAAGTTAAATCGCGTAGATCGGTGTTAAAAAATAAAAAATAAAATAAAAGCCTTTAAAACGGAAAATAGTAAAGTAAAATAGTGAACTAAGAAAGTAAAGAAAATAGTAAAATAAAATAGTGAACTAAGCAAGTAAAAGGAAAATAGTAAAGTAAAATAGTGAACTAAGAAAGTAAAGAAAATAGTAAAATAAAATAGTGAACCAAGCAAGTGAAGGAAAAATAGTAAAGTAAAATAGTGACCTATGCAAAGAAAAGCATAGTAAATTTAAAAATAGTGATCTAATCGTTGGTGAGAAAACATTAAAGGGCCCCTTAGTAGCCGCTGCAGCTAACCACTCGGAGCGGAGGAACAGGAAGCGAAGAACGCTAGCCGCATCAGCAAGATCGAGACAGGAAAAAAAACCAGAACATGCTTTCAATGTGGTTAATAGCGTAAGCGTAATATTAATTTAATATAATAAATCATATATTAAGAAATTTTTAGAATAAGTGAACGAAAGTGAATAATAAAATATAAATTAAGTACAAAGAATTTTTAAAATTTAAAGAAAAATCAAAAAGGAAAACAGCTTATTAATTATTTTTCAATTTAAAGTGTAGTCTCATTTGGTGATTTTTTTTTAAAAAAGAAAAGAAAATGCCTATGTTAAGATCGGGTAATGACCCTGCCATAATGGCTAACAATCCGCAAGAGGAAGTTCAGCCCCCTCAAGTGAATGAAAGTGCTAACAACTCGTTTCAATCGAGCGCATCCAATAACAATCCTCAACGGACAAATGCCAACAATTCCAATAATCGCCAAAATGGCCAAAATATTCAAACCACACCAGATTTTGAATCCCTTATTTCTTCTATTGTCCAACGCGTCCTAGAAAGCCAAGGACGTGAAATCATTCAAAATATAGTTAACCCCAATACGAATCAATTCACTGGTACAGACCAGACTATTGAACCAGAATATAGAGATAGGCTAAATGAATTAGACAACATACCGGATGTAGTCCGAAGTCTAAAGGATTTTGCAGGAGACCCAGGAGAATTTAGCTCCTGGAAGAAAAGTGTGGATCGTATATTGCAAATTTACGAACATCTCAAAGGAACTCCCAAATATTTCGGGATTCTAAGCGTTATACGCAACAAAATAATTGGAAGTGCCGACACCGCTCTAGAATCCTACAATACGCCTCTAGATTGGGCATGTATTTCCAAGTGCCTTGTCATGCACTATGCTGACAAACGCGATCTGGGTACGCTAGAGTACCAGATGCAATCAATTGTTCAAGGCAACAGCACTATCCAAGGATTCTACCACATCGTATACTCCCATTTATCGTTGATACTAAGCAAACTTTCTTGCATGGACATAAGCTCTGAGTCCATGCATTTGTTAACACAAACATACAGAGACAAGGCTCTCGACACTTTCGTCAGAGGTCTTAAAGGTGACCTACCCCGATTACTGGGTATAAAAGAACCAGTAGACTTGCCTCAGGCACTACATTTATGTTTAAAATTAGAGAACCAAAACGTCCGTTCTTACCAAACTCAAACTCAACAACCATTATACAAACAATTTTGGAATCCAATGCTACCGGTTCAACAAAGACCCCAATACAATCCTAGACCAATGTATCACACAAATTACCAACCAACACCACAGGCAAGGCCCCCGTATAACCCTAGGCCCATGCCAAACAATTATCAAAACAACCAGTATAACCCATTCCAAAATCAATATCCCCAAAGGCCCCAAATAAAAGCAGAGCCTTTAACTCAAGGACCTTCTGCACAATTTAAACAAATACACCAACAGAATAGGAACCAATTTCGGCCAAATAATAATATGCCAAGAAGGCAAAACTTTAATCAACAAAATTTTCACGTGGAACCTGTTGTTCAACCATCCAATGATCCAAACCAATATAACAATTTAAATTCAGAAACTCCAAACCTCCCTCAACAAAATGTTGATGTCGCACAGCATGCTCAAAACGAGTTGAGCGCATACAACGAAGCGGCATCGTCATTCGACGATACCCACGAACAAACAGATTTTATGGACACTCATTTTTTAGATTAACAGGCTCTTCGTTGCCATACTTTGAATCTCGCACGAAGAGCGGAAGAATTCTTAGATTCCTTATTGACACGGGATCTAATAAAAATTATATACAACCTTCCCTTATAGAAACCCCAATAGAAAACGAGCAATGCTTTCACGCTAGGTCAGTAGCAGGAAGCATTAAGGTATCACACCATACATACATTAGCCTTTTCGGTCTTCGCGACACAAAAATAAAATTCTTTTTGTTACCATCTCTTACATCATTCCACGGTATCCTTGGACATGATAGTTTGAAGGAACTATCAGCGGTAATTCATACCAGCCAAGATTACATGACAATTCGAGATCAAATTAACATCTGCATCAAATACCAGATATCACAAGATGTTAATTCCATTAACATCAGAACGAACCATATGTCTATACATCAGAGTAAAGTAATAGAAACCCTAGTAAAAAGCCATCCGTTTCTTTTTGACGAGCCAAATGAAAAACTAACTTTTACAACTAATGTCATAGGTGAAATTCGCACCACTAACGAAAACCCCATATACTCCAAGTACTATCCATACCCGATGTCACTTAAAAACGAGGTGGAAAAACAAATTCAAGATCTCCTTAACAACGGGATAATAAGAAAATCGAGGTCCCCGTATAACTCACCCGTCTGGATCGTTCCAAAAAAATTAGACGCATCCGGCGAAAAGAAATACCGCCTAGTTATCGATTACAGAAAACTGAATACAGCAACAATATCAGACCGCTACCCCATGCCAGAAATCAACGGAGTTTTGTCTCATCTTGGAAGCAATAACTTCTTCACAGTTCTAGACTTAAAAAGTGGCTTCCACCAAATTCTTCTAAAAAAGTCAGACATAGAGAAAACCGCTTTCTCAGTCAACAATGGTAAATATGAATTTACCAGACTCCCCTTTGGGCTGAAAAATGCTCCCGCCATATTCCAAAGAGCCCTCGATGACATCCTTCGGGAACACATCGGAAAGATATGTTACGTCTATATAGACGATATCATAATATTCAGTCGAGACCAAGAAACTCATACAGAGAATATTCAAAAGATCTTCAAAACATTGGAAGAAGCCAATATGAAGGTCCAACTCGATAAATGCGAATTCTTCAAACGCGAAGTTGAATTCCTAGGGTTCGTCATATCTTCGAATGGCATAAAAACAAATCCAGCCAAAGTTGAGGCTATTGTTAATTTCCCAAACCCTAAAAGTCTAAAAGATCTTCGATCCTTTCTGGGATTATCAGGCTATTACCGCCGTTTCATAAAAGACTATGCGAAAATAGCAAAACCGCTTACAACTCTCCTAAGAGGAGAAAAGGGAAGAATCTCTAAAAACGCTTCTAGCAAGCAACTAATAACCCTCAATGAAGAAGCAGTTGAATCCCTCAACAAAATAAAAAATGCTCTCATTTCAAAGGAAATAATCCTTACATATCCTGATTTCACCAAAGACTTTCAATTGACTACAGATGCGTCTAATCATGCGATTGGCGCAGTGCTCTCACAAAATGACAGACCCATAACGTTCATATCCAGAACATTAAACAAATCCGAAGAACATTACGCCGCAAACGAGAAAGAGATGCTGGCGATAATATGGTCCCTACAATCGCTAAGAAATTATCTATACGGCAGAGCCGAGGTCAAAATATATACAGACCACCAGCCCCTAACCTATGCGTTAAGCAATAAGAATAATAACGCAAAGATGAAACGCTGGAAGGCAATATTGGAAGAATACAATTGCGAACTACATTATAAGCCCGGAAAATCTAACGTAGTCGCAGACGCACTCTCCAGACCCCCGCAAGAAAGTCAGGTAAATTCACTAACTCCTACAGTACATAGTGATGAGAGCTCCTCCCAAGAGCTCATCTTCAGCGTTGAAGCACCCATCAATGTCTTCAAAAGCCAAATTTTTCTCTACACAGGAGAAAGAAAAAACCACGAATTTAAGATAGTGTTCCCCGGATATCACCGACACAACATAACAGAGACTAACTACAGTAAAGAGAATCTTCTACAGATTCTAAAGAAGATTCTGAATCCTTCGGTAATAAATTGCATTAAAGCACAAGAGCCAGTAATGGGTCTGATACAGGAACTATACCCACTTCATTTCAAAACATTTAAAATTAGATTCTCACAGAAGCAAGTACAGGATATATTAAGCGAGCATGATCAGGAAACAATTATAATTGACACTCATAATCGCGCCCATAGAAACGCGGTCGAAAATAGACTTCAAATTCTCGAAAATTATTATTTCCCTTCCATGATAAGAAAAATAAAACGAATTACCAATATTTGCTCAGTATGCAAGCAAAATAAATACGAAAGACACCCTAACCAACCAAAACTAAATGAAACGCCTTTACCAAATTTCCCAGGACACACAGTTCATCTTGACATATTCATTACAGAAAAGAAATCAGTACTTACTGCAATAGACAAATTTACCAAATACGCACAGGTCAAAATACTTAAAAGCAGATCTATAGAAGATATTAGAAAACCCTTAAGAGAGATACTCTTTTTCTTTGGAGTACCTAAGTCAGTTGTTATTGATAATGAACCTTCCCTTAATTCATCCACAATCCTCTTCTTGATGAAGGATGAACTAAAAATTGATGTCTACACGACACCACCATACAGAAGCGAAGCTAATGGGCAAGTAGAACGCTTCCATTCAACTCTCGCGGAGTTAATGAGATGCCTAAAAAAAGATGACTTGCACCGAAATTTTGAGGAACTAATCGAAAGATCTGTAAATGAATACAACCATAGCATTCATTCCACAACACACAAAAAACCAGTTGACCTCTTCTTTGGTCGTAATGTTACCTTTGGCCCCGAAGACTACGAGAAGACGCGACGGTCGAACTTAGAAAGGCTACGACAAAAACAAAAAACTGATATAGCATACCATAATAAAAGAAAACAAGAGCCAAAACAATATACAGTAGGACAAACAATTTACGTAAAACAAAACAAAAGATTAGGAACAAAACTTTCTAATAGGTACAAAGAAGAAATAGTCAAGGAGAATAGAAACACTACCGTCCTTACAGAAAGCGACAAAATTATATATAAACATCGTATAAGAAACTGATGGAAAATTTTTCCAACAGATTAATGATAACTACGTCCATGGCCGATATCCAGATCCTGGACTATTCATCCAGTGAACTAGTAGCGATAGAAACCGGGACAGCGATGATCCAAAATGGCAGCTTTAAAATGATCCATATCATAGACTTGGTACCATGCGAAAGCATTATAACCAACATCCGAGATACAATAGAACACGGCATAAATAAGAGCCACCCCTCCTATCCTTTTCTTTCTCACGAACTTTCGGAAATAGAACACATATTCAATAGGCTTAAACCAAAAAACAAAAACAAGAGATCACTCAATTTCCTAGGAAGCGCATGGAAGTGGATAGCTGGAAGCCCTGACCATGACGACTTACGAATAATTAGAAACAAAATAAATAATGTATTAAAAAACAATAACAAACAGGTCCTTATTAACAGAGATGTGATTAACAACATCAACGAAATAACAAAAAAGACAAATGAAGTTTTAATGAAAATGAAAATAAATGACCCATTTATGAATAATATTATATCTGTTACCCAACACAAAATTAAGTTACTTAAGGAAGAATTAATTAATATAGAATACGCCATACTTTGGGCAAATAAAGGAATTATAAATTCCTATATATTATCAATTAAAGAAATTAATATAGCCGAACAAATAATAAAGAAAGAAAATATTCCTTACGGCAATATTGATGAGGCACTAAATTTTGCAGAAGTAAAAGTTGCCATAAACAAAAATTCAATAGTTTATATCATAAGTATACCAAGTTTAGAGTTAAATACTTGTAGTAAACTCTTACTTAAACCCGTAAAAAAAGCAAATTTTGTAAACAAATTAGATTTTGAAGAAATTTTGAAATGTCAGAAGAAAATTTTCGGGTTAAAACTAGATTGTAAGTCATATAACAATTTATCAATATGTCCTTATCGACATATATTAGATCTTAGTAGCACATCCTGTATTCCTAACCTACTCCTTAATATAAAAGCCAATTGCACACGCATAAACAATCAACACATTCCCACAATAGACGAAATCTCCCCAGGAGTTATCTTCCTCAATCGGTTCAACGGCACAATGCAACAAGACAACACAGATGCATTGCCACTGGCTGGCACGTTCATAATCAAATTTCAAAATTCAACGATTACCATCGAAAACAAAACTTACCTATCTGACAACATCATATCCAAACTAAAGCCATTACCTGCAATCGCTCAATTCTCTATAGTGGAGGACACAGAAGAAATGTTATCATTGGAAATGATAAAAGAACTCCATTCTAGTAACACCGAAGAAATAAGGACACTGGAATACAAACATAACATCATCAGTACAACAAATATCATATGCATTCTAACGGTAGCAACTATCATCATAACCTTTGTAATAAAAGCAACATGGAAAAAGCGCCCAATGCATATCAACATCAACAACAACCCCGATTCAGAAATCCAAATTGAGATGAGAGAAAACGCACAAACAGCAACTCCCGGTAACAAAAATGAAGCTCAAGAAAAAGTTCCAACAAAAAAGCCTACACGCATAAGTCAAATACCATTATTTTGACTTAAGATCAAACGAGGACGTTTGATTTTTAAGAAGGGAAGAGTTAACACCAAATACATTCAGCATTCACCCACGCCCCACATGCAGGTCAACACCAAGCGCATTCCACACCGATACCGGATACCCAGACTCATCACATCCGACAGCAACAGAGGAACCCACGCTCCACATGCATGTTGCTGAGCCAGCGTCTGGCAAACGACACCTCCTCCAATCCCAATCCAAAATCCCACATTCCTGCACGTAGAAGATAAGGAAACCTAGGCAATAAGAATATGTTTGTTAGAATTAAGTTTTAGTTCTGGTTAAGTAGTCGAAATTATAAGTTGAAAATAAAGTAAGAGGCTTCTCCTCGAATAAAAATTATTTTTTTAATAAAATCAAACATTGTTTTATTTAATTTATATAGACTCCATAGTAGATAATATCATCAACACGAATTTGAAAACGTCGACCTCCACGAAAATGGCAACAAAACGGGTAGCGATTGAAGGTTTGTGTCTTAAATTTGATGATGGTATGAGGATACAGGTAAAGGAAAACCAAGAAAGAAAACCAAATAAACTGGTTTGTTTCTCTTTATGGAAACATTTTGATATTATGCAAGATAATATTTTTCTTTGTAAGAAGGAGCATGAGCAAGGAGATTTTTTGACTATTCGCATCGTCGCGTCGGCAAGTAGCATGTATGATGACTGATGAGAGGGGGGTGATGGAAGGGACAAAGGATATTTTGGATATTGTAAAAAAGAATGTAAGCTGAAGTAATTATTCCTAATTTTTGTTCTTATTACATAAAGAAAGGAGTTGAAGTGGCCAACCACTAGTTCCGGTTCCCTACCTACTGAAGACACCCATCAACGCAAACAACTTAGAGTCTTCTTCAATAGAATTCGCTTTAACATCTCTAAACGGTTGCATATCTACTTATGCAGTGTTTATATATTGCTCCAGCCTTTATGCAAAAAAAAACCAATATTAATAAATATAATAATTAATAAATAAACCAATTTCAGTTGTTCATGAATACCCGCAGCTTTTCTGACAAGCCGAGCACCCGCTCGTACACACACTATAACTTGTCTGATCTTATTTCATCTCCGCCTCAATTAATATTTTTTCACATGCAAATATGGTTTATAAAGCATTTGGGAATCCTCACTGCTGAAATACGAAAATATGCTGAAAATACCTTCAGCGATCTGAACACACACACCAATTGTATTGAATACAAAGAAACAAGTTACAGGTGACTGTGATGGTCTAACTGCAATATGCCACAACCTATCCCAAACTTCATTCAAAGCCAACAAATAATATACCATCAACCTACTCGACGACAATTCTCACACCTTTCTTTATCCACCATCGCCCCTACCTTTAAATATGAATATCCATTTTTCACTTGCAAATATGAATTAGCTGTAAAAAAAATCATTTGAGAATCCTCACCCTCCATCAGAGCCAACAAATAAAATACGATAAATCTACCTGATGAGAATGTCATGCTACATCAAACATCAGCCACATCATCCTCATATTCCCAGTCACGAGAATGGAAGACAATGGAAGACAACAAAGGTGTAGAAAAGGTTCTACAATATATAGCTTTTTTTAATGACGAACGTCGTTTGGTGGCGTATCGTCGAATTCACGAAGTGATAATAGGTTAGGTTAGGTTAACGGGCTGATGGAACAGAGCAAATCTGCTACATCACACTTAGGTCCATGTGGTCCCATTGTGATACCCTTTGTTGGGAGTGTTGGCCTCGCTGTTCTGGCCTTGGTCCTTCCTCCTTGGTTTCCTTCTTACTCCAGTCTGTCCAGCCATTTGGATGTCCGTATAAACCTGTAAAGATTTGTTAGTGAGACATCAGAAAGTTCTTGAATGTCTTGGAAGAAGTACCTTCCAAGTGTTCTGTTCCTCAGGTGACACAGGCTTGGACAGTGACAGAGAAAGTGAGGTGTGTCCTCATGAGTTTCCTCATCACCGCAGCCCCTACAGATGTCGTCATCCTTGAGATTTAGTTTCATTGTGTGATTCCTTAGCAGGTTGTGGCCAGTAAGAGTACCGATCAACTTTGACAGCGATGCCCTGTCGTAACGTAAAAGTTTGTTGGTTCGGCCCTTATCATACTTTGGCCACAGCTTGCGTGATATGTCACAAGTGGTTAGTGACAACCACCTGTTGTTGGCTTTCATTCGTGTTTTGTATTCCACTCTTTCTCTGAGGTTACAGAGTGGTGGTTTAACCGACTGAAGCGCCTGTTCATGGTCCATCGCAGACCCCTTTCTTGCCAGTTCGTCAGCTCGCTCGTTGCCGGATATGTCCTTGTGTCCAGGGACCCAGCAGAGACTCGTTTTGTGCTTTGTGCCAAGAGTTTTGAGCTCCTCGCGGCAGCGGCGAACAAGTAAGGACTTTATTTCTGTGGCTGACACCGCTTTAATGGCCGCCTGACTATCAATAAAAATGGTAATATCACTGTGTGGTATCGCCATCATTGATATCGTGCTTGCGACTTCAGTGATTGCTAAGACTTCTGCTTGGAATACACTACAGTGATCAGGTAATCTAATCGATCTGTTAATGTGTAGTTCCTCTGAGAATAGCCCAGCACCCGTTCCACAGTCCATCTTTGATCCGTCTGTAAAGATGGAAATCGATTTCCTTTTCATGGGTTCGTTTGCGTACCATTCCTCCTTGCTCGGAAATGAACAAGAGAATGGTTTTTCGAAATCTAAATAAGGAGACATGTAGTCAGATATGATGTTGTTTCCTACGTACATGTTCAGAATCAGTGCGTGTCCAAAATGACTCGGGTTCCAGCTGTTTGTTTGGCTGATCCTCAAGGCACTTTTTGCAGCCGATTCCTGCATGTATAGATCTAATGGTGGCAGATTGAGAATGGCTTCCAAGCCAGCGGTTGGGGTTGTTCTCATTGCACTGGTTGTCCCTATACATGCTAGTCTTTGTATTTTTGCCATCACCTTGAGATTGGTTGCCTTGTCTGTGGCTTGCCACCAGACTAAGCTGCCGTATGTGAGTATTGGTCGCACAATTGCCGTATACATCCACAGAATTATTTTTGGGTTTGGACCCCATTTTTTGCCGAAGATACGGTTGCATGCGTAAAAAGCGTTCGCCGCTTTCCTAACTCTGTCATCGACGTTTGGCTTCCAACTCAGCTTTTTATCGAGGATAATTCCTAGATATTTCGCACTCTCCATCACCTTCAAGGGTATTCCCTCAATTTCTGGTGGTTTGAATTCTGGTATTCTTCTTTTATTAGTGAACAACACCATTTCAGTCTTTTGTGGGTTGATCCCAAGACCGCATTGTCTTGTCCACGCAGTGAGTGTCCTCAGGGAGTTTTCTAACAGTTCGCTCAGGGTTGAAAGGAATTTTCCTGTCGCAAGCTTTGACCCCTCTGTTTTCGAACTTTAGGAGTATTTCATTTACAACAAGGACCCAGAGTAAGGGTGATATGACTCCACCTTGTGGTGTGCCTCTGGACGCTACGACTCTTAGGTCATTATCGCCTAGTGTTGCATTGATGTACCTTCCATTGAGCAGGCTCATTATCACATTAGTGAGAGACTGATCGACGTTGGAGTTCTGCAATGCTCTTTCCACTGCTCGCGTTTCCACATTGTTGAATGCTCCTTCAATGTCTAAAAACGCTGCAAGTGTGTATTCTTTGTCCTTGAGAGACTTTTCTATAGTGCTGACGACGTCGTGTAGCGCAGTTTCCACTCCTTTGCCTTTAATGTAAGCGTGTTGGGCGGTGGAGATCGCGCTATAGTCGAGTCGACTGCGAATATAAATGTTCATTAGCTTTTCAAACGTTTTTAGGATGAAAGATGTCAGGCTTATCGGTCTGAAGTCCTTGGCATGGATGTGACTAGATTTTCCTGCCTTGGGGATAAATACTACCTTCACTTCCCGCCAGGCTTTAGGAATGTAGCCGCACTCCAGACTTCGTGTGAAAAGTCGTTTGAGAACCGGTATGATAACGGTCTTTGTCTTCTGGAGCATAATAGGGAAAATCCCATATCTCCCAGGTGATTTGAAGGGAGATAGTGTATCAATTGCCCAGTTAAGCTTTTCTTCGGTTATTACTCCTTCTGGAACCACTGAAACAGTTGTAGGAGTAATTTCCGCCTCTAAGTTGTTACCTGGACTCGGGGCGCACCCTGGAAAGTGAGCCCGTAACAAGAGCTCTAGGGTTTCTGTGCAGGACTGTGTCCAGTTTCCGCAACTGTCCTTAATAAAACCTGGAACACAGGGTTGTTTGGACAGAATTTTCCTAAGCCTGGAAGATTCCGTTGTGCTCTCAACGTCACTACAGAATGTATGCCAAGCCGTGCGTTTAGCACTTACTATGGAGCTCTTGAACTTCCTATGACTGGCCTTATACAGGTCCCAGTCCGTTGGGAGATTGGAGGCTTTCGCCGCATTAAATAGAGCTCTAGTTTTTGTCCTAATTTTAGACAATTCCTTTGACCACCATGGTGGGTGCTTTGTGTTCTTTATTGTCCGTAAAGGACAGGCTATAACGTACGCATTTGTCAGAATTTTGTTTAAGTATTCTGTACCTGCGTCGATCTCATCTGGTGTGACCAGTGTTTGTCGTTGAAGTTTCCTACTATACTTTCCTACTTCTCTGAGGAATGTA
Organism: Portevinia maculata; assembly: GCA_949715645.1. Taxonomy (NCBI): domain Eukaryota; kingdom Metazoa; phylum Arthropoda; class Insecta; order Diptera; family Syrphidae; genus Portevinia; species Portevinia maculata. Next base: position 359,979,402 of record OX454525.1, on the reverse strand, counting down.
TCCCAGTTTGTCAATCTGGGATTCCTAAATTTCTTTATCGGGTCTGCTTTCTCGTCAGTTAGGAACTCTATAATCCTGTGGTCTGAAAAGGATGCTTCTGTAGAAACTTTCCATTCTCGCACATTCATAGTTTGTGAGTTGTTACAAAGTGTAACATCTAGTACCTCACGTCTATTCCTAGTTACGAAGGTTGGTTCATTGCCACTATTGGCTATCAATATATTGTGTTCAATAATAAATTCAAAAAGGGACTCACCTCTCACGTTTGTGTCGGTGCTACCCCATTGAGCATGATGGGAGTTGGCGTCGCATCCTAGGATGAAATCCCATTTTTCACGCTCAGCTTTCACAACCAGCAGCCTGGTTAGATCGGACGGTGGACTTCCTGGAGAGTCGTGTGGCATATATATTGACGCGAGTATCAGCGGGCTTCTGCCTGCTGGCTCCCATATGATTACTGTCTGGTCAGTATTGCTGTAGCTAGATAAGAGAAATAGGTTAATCTGTTTTCTAGCGACAATACATGTACGTTTCTTACTGTGATCTGGTGTGTTGGTGTTGTAGACAACCAGATCCTTATGGTTCAGCCCTTTTATCTCACCCCGGATGATCCAGGGTTCTTGAACCAGGGCGACGTCTATATTTTTTGTTCTCATGAGAAGAACAAGATTGGCGCTGGCCGCCTTACTGTGGTGAAGATTGATTTGTACTATCTTCATGACGACCAGCTTCTTCTTTCCTGTCCTTCTTGTGTGTTGCCGCCAGTAGCCGCATTTTACAGCGCGTTATGCCTACGCGAACCTTGAACTGCTGGTTACGTAGTAGCGGCAACGATTTGTGGCTGAGGAGTACGGTAACTTCCATACCGTTCTCAGTGTGTTCCCCCGTTTCCAGAACTTTCCACTCCTTGCTTTGTAATTCCGGGTTAAGGAACTGCAGGTTGCGTTCAATTCTTTCCACGGGCAAGTACGGTCCTTGAATAAGAATGCGTCCTTTTGGTCTTGTTATGTTCAGAATTTCTTTTCTGTCAACGACGCGTAGGTCAGCGTTTGACCACGGTGCGTCTGTGTTGACGAGGAAATTCTTCAACCAGTGTAGGGTGTTGTTATTATCGCATTCCATAATCTTAAATCCCTTGAAGGTGGTTAGCTGTCCAAAGAGAGGGACTGTGCCATCGGCCTTCAGAATAGCGTCGTTGACACCATCTAGGATTCGAAGTTCAATCAGTTTCCATTGGTCTTCGGTAAGTCTTCGCTCTGGATTTCCAAGGTCGATAATTGCGACACGAAGACCTTCCTTGACCTTTTCTGCATATTTTGGCTTTTTAGCTTGCCTGCCTACAACCGGGGAGAGTGTGATGTCGTGCCGACCTCTTTTGGAGCAACCAGGAGCCCCCTCAGGTTCGGACGAATCCTTGCCTGGGGCAGCTACCGAGCGCTTTGGACCAGCTGCAGTCGAGGTGAAAGGCGTTTGGCATTTCGTCCTCGCTGCAGTCAGTCTCACGCCAACCCCTCCAGAGGCCTGCGCCCTAGTTAAGCTAGGCCCTGACCTACCTTTTTGCAGAACCTTCTTGGAGTCGCCAGGTTCCTTTCCAGTTTGGGACGTATCCTTTGCTGGGTCGGCACTCGGCTTTTCGGGTTCCGACCTACTCAAGGCGAAAGGCGAGTGGCATTTCTCCCTTGGTCCAGTCAGACTCCCTTTACCTGTCCGGTTCTGCGTCCTGTTTTGTTGGCTGCTGCGCCACGTTGCCTCGGTCGACTTGATGGTCTCCCGAGCCCTAGCTAGCTGTACCGTTTCCCTTTCCGTGAAGGAGCTAGGGTCACGGTTTTTGAACCTAGTTAGCAGTCGGCGCGCGTTCTTGCGCTGCTTTGCCGGGTCCGACTGCTTTTTGTCAATCGCCGGGTTTACCTCCGTTACAGGTATATTTGGCTTATCGACAACCGTAGACAGACTGTCAAGCGTCGAGTTGGCCTCTCCCGGTGAAACGTTCCTTACCTCGTCTGCTTCCTTGGCGGGTTCAGATGCGACAGACCCGTGCCCCGATAGGCTATGGCATATCACAGGCATTGGTGGTCGCATGAGTGCACCCTCACTCAAAGCTTCGGGGAAGGCTGTCTTCGGTGGCGAGTCAGCACGGGGCTTGTCGCAGTCCAAAGACTGGCCTTCCAGAAAGTCGAGAGCGTTTTGAAGCCGTCGTTTCTCTCTGTCCTCTAGGGTATGTTTTTTCCTCAGCTTACTGATCGTGTTTTTACAGTTTAGGAGTTTTTTCCTCAACGATGCAGTGGATGAAATTGAAAATTTGGATGAGCTGGCGATGGAACGATTGTCATCCTCTTCAAGGAAAAGTTTCTCAAGGTTGAGATCGACCGTTCCTACGCTTCCCCCAGCCGAAACTGCCCTACTAGTTGACGGTTCCTGGAGTAGAAGATTTTCTTCCTCCTCCGTCATTTTTGTCAATGGTGTTGTCGTTGTTTGAGAATCGGTTTTATTGAAGTTCATGGTGCCCGATTCATTTGCACCAGTCCCTTTGTTTGTTTTTTGTTTGTTATTATTAATTTTGGACCCACGAGTAAGGGGGAAGAAGATGTCGCTCTGTACTCACCCCCTGTATACAGAGAAGGGGAATTAAATTGAAACTAGAGGTCCCCAGGTATCTAGAGTTCACCGTTAGAAGACACCATGACATTGTGCCATACATCCCATGGGCACGGTCGTTCTTACCCGGGATTACGGGTTTTTATCGAGTTTTCCGCTCTAGATCCGTCATATTTAGTCGAAAGCAGTGGCACCTCGTGCAGGATGTGGTTCTTCACCACGTATGACGGTCTTAGAAACAGTGTTCCTATCCAGAAACATCTGTTCCTCTGGTTTCCTTTCTGAGCCCGGTGTCTGCCCAGCCTAAGCTGTGCAGGCACCGGATCTCCAGGATTCTCGGGCTGTGACGACTAACTCAAGGCGAGAGGCTATGGCCTTTCCTCCTTGGTCAGTCATCTACCCATCCGACAGAAAACCTTCGCCACCTCAGCAGGATTGTTCACCGTATACACGGCCTCGAAACAAGCGCCCAGCAAATCCACTTTCTCCTGTGGGTCCTCGACCACGAAAAAATCGTCGTTTGAAGCGACACTTTCTGGACTTATTCCAGCAGTCAGTACTGTCTGTCTGTTCTCTGCTGTCTGGGAGATTCGAACACAAGGAATATCATTGTGATCTTTCCTCCTGAACAACTTATTTATCTGTAGTCCGACACACTAACCATTGAGTCACTGCGCCCGAACTGCGTTTAACGTTATTAGGTGGAGGGAAAGAAATGCACACTCCGAACCAAAGAAATACATTTTGAAGGCATCATTAAATTTTTAGATTTAAATAAAAAAGTTATAAAAGGGGAATAGCTTAAAAATCCGATTAAAAATCCACAAAGCTCAATGTTCCGAACATTTTTAATCAAAAGTAAAATGTTGCAACATAATTCTTTCAAAAAAAATAAAAATAACCCAAAAGTGAAAAGGATATGCAACGGAATTTTGATTTGGTAGTATACTAAACGGGTTACGCACCAGTGACGAGTAAACGTTCTGCGGGGTGCAGGCAAAAATTCACTCGGGGCACATCTACCTATATAAACATAAATTTATTCGCTCAAATTTTCAATTCGTATAGACAATGAAAACGTATTCGGTCGGGTAAATATTGTGGGAATCAGGATGCAACAGACTAAATGCAGCTCGACCGATTGGTTGAAATGGCTGAGACCCAAGGGCGTTTTTTGACGTCAGGTTAAGTAAGTATTCCTGTAATGAAAGCGAATCAATTTCCGATTTTGACACTGACAGGTCACATTTGATCAATCGTCATGCTGCCATTAAACCGTTTTTGATCCAATTATTGAATCATGAATCATAAGTTTTAAAAATACAGTGTATTCCTATAATCGCAAAACAAGGCAGCGAGGGAAGAGTATCGAGCCAAGAGAAGGGAGGAGAAGAAGATCCTGCGTAGAAAGAAGAGGGCTTACGAAGTCTCCCAGCTCAAGGAAATCAAAGAGTGTAGCGATCAAAACTACATCCGGAGGTTTTACAAGAAAGCGATAAGCGAAGCAACTGGCTGCTGGCTTTAAGACCGGAACGCAGGCTCTTCGAAACAGCGACGGAAACCTAGCCACAAAAGCGCAGTGAATATTAAATGTATTTAAGCAGCATTTCCAACAGCTGCTAAATGGGCATCATGTAGAGAGAGTGATAGGGTAATAAGAGAACCCACTTCCTGTCAATGAGGAACAGATTTCACCACCCAATCTAGAAGAGGTTGGTTTAGCTATAAGAAAGCTAAAAAACAATAAGCCCGCCGGCTCTGATGGTCTACCAGCGGAGCTATTCAAATATGGAGGTGATGTTTTGGTAGGGCGCATGCACCAAATCATCAACCAAGTATGGGTGAAAGAAAACATTCCCGATGACTGGGCTATCACCTCCATATGCCCGATCTTCGAAAAGGAGATCCTATGTCTTGCAAGAACTATCGAGCCATATCCCTGCTTAATGTCGCATAAAAGATCCTATCCAACGTACTATGCGAACGTCTCAAGCCGTTCTGCAACACATCGGCAAGTACGAGTGTGGCTTCCGGCCCGGCAGATCGACAATAGACCAAATCTTCATATTAAGGCAAATCCTGGAAAATACCAATGAATTTCAAGTCGAGACCCACCACTTTTTCATCGACTTTACAGCCGCATATTCGTCAGGAGCTCTACGTGGCGACGGCCGAATTCGGGATCCCGGCAAAACTGATCGAGTTGTGTCTCGCGACACTTAAAAACACGCGGTGTAATGGGCAGTTTGGAAGCAGCTCTTCCGAATCATTTCAAACCTGCACCGCATCGGCCGTTCCCAGCGCGGCGTGCTTTTACGGCGAAATTGGTCTTCTTGAAGTTAATGAGGACAAGACTAAATACATGCTATCAACGAACGAACAAACATCTGTTTACCTGTTAAGGAGTTCACCTACCTTGGAGTAAACATCAACTCCACAAATGACGCCTTTGTGGAGATCCGACGGAAAATTACTTAAGGCAGCCGCTTCTACCTCGGTTTGGCCAACAAATGGGTATAAAAATCCTCACTAGAAGAAAAAAATACACTATCGAACAATTCAAACCTTAATCCTGTAAATCGCTCCTTATGATGCCGTGTGCTGGACGAAAAGTACTAAAGGGGAGCTAATATTGGGTTCTTTTGAAAGAAAAATACTCCGTCGGATATTTGGTCCTGTGTGCGAGCAGGGAGAAGGGAGGAGAAGATACCAAGAAGTTGATGTAGTCCAAAAAGCTAAATCCCGTCGTCTACATTGGCTCGGCCGCATTGAGCGAATGGACAATAATGCTCCAGCGAAGAGGATCTCCATTTCCCTCCACCCAGGCTGGAGAAGCAAAGGAAGACCGAACCTCCGTTTTAAGGACCAAGCCATCGCGGATGCCAGAACTTTTGGTCTGGAGAAGGCTGCATTGTCTCGACGTAGACTCTGCACCGGTCGGGAGCCCCTTAACTCATAAGTAAAGTAAATAAAATTGTACGACACCGCTATTGAAGTTCAAAACTAAATTTCGCTAAATTACGCCACATAGATATGCCAACACTATATAATATATTTGGGTAGGGGACAATACAAAAATTATCCACATATACAAGGTGGCGCAAAAGTAATCCTCCTATCAGAAAATGCTATAAATTTTGCGATTGGCCCCTAATGTCAGTTCTGTTTTGACATTTGTGTAGTAAACACATGCGAAATACACGTTAATAAACAATGTTACGCTACACTGCTCCAGAACGCGGAATATTGGTGACTATTTATTTGAGCAATAATCGGTCGGTGACTTTGGCACAACGTGAATTTCGTCGCAGATTTCCTACCCGTCCAACGCCTACTGGTGAAACACTGCGACGTTTAGCCGCTCGCCTCGAAGAGACTGGCACAACACGAGATGCTGCCAGGCGTGGCAGACCCCGGAGTAGCTGTTCTGCAGAGAATATTGCTGCTGTAGTCGAAGATGTCATGGAAGCGCCGTCGACATCGACCAGACGACGTGCCACGCAAATGGGTATCAGTCGACGGTCTTTACAGCGAATTTTGGTACAAGATTTGAAGATGTTTCCGTACAAAGTCCAGACGGTGCATCAGCTGTTAGCTGCTGACCGCCAATCGCGTCTAACATACGCTCAAGCCATCCTTAATCACCACCAAGAGGAAGATGATTTTTCATCAGAAATAATCATGAGTGATGAGGCCCATTTCCATCTTAGCGGGTACGTAAATAAGCAAAATTTACGCTTCTGAGGCACTGAAAATCCGCGTGTAACCCACGAAGAGCCATTACACCCGCTCAAAGTCACTGTATGGTGTGCTGTTTTCGCTGGAGGATTCATCGGACCTTTTTTCCTCGAAGACGTCGCGGGCCAAACGGTTACTGTGAATGGTGAGCGCTACAGAGCAATGATCAACGAGTTCTTTTTGCCGCAACTTGATGAATTGGGATTGGAAAACATGTGGTTCCAACAGGACGGTGCAACGGCACACACTGCACGTGCCACAACCGATATGCTGAAGGATGCATTTCCCGGGCGTCTAATCTCCCGTTTTGGCGATTTGCACTGGCCAGCAAGATCGCCTGATTTGACCGCTCCAGACTTCTTTTTGTGGGGCTTTTTGAAGTCGCGGGTTTATGTCAACAAGCCTCAGACTCTTGCAGCTCTTAAAGACAATATCCGTCAACAATGTGAGGACCTATTGCCGGAAGTTTTGGCCAAAGTGATGGAAAATGCCATAAAAAGGGCTCAAATAACAATCAACTGTGGCGGCGGCCATTTACATGACATCATATTCTCGACTTGATGTAAAAAAAATTAAAAGACCAAATAAATATAATCCACAAGAAGAATCAAAGTTTTTAATTTTTTTTTTAAATTACAGCCAAAAAACATCGGAAGGTTATTTTCGCGCCACCTTGTATAAAACACATTATGAATTACAGCAGGTAAAATGATTTCGAGTGAGGAGTTTTGAACCCATTTGTTTCGCTAAACCGAAGTAGAAGCGGTTTCCCAAGGTAATTCTTCGCCGGATCTCCACTAAGGTGTCATTCATGGATACCTCGAAGTTATTGCTATCAAAAGTGACGTCTTATGCTAGGCGGTGGACAGATGTTTGTTTGTTTGTTGAAAGCATGTACTTGGTCTTGTCCTTATTTACTTCAAAACCAACCGATTGTGCCTGTTCTGTAATCAAAGGCTCTAACACGGCACACTGTGAACGGCCGATGATATCGATATCGTCCGCATACCCCAGTATTTGGACGGATCTATTGAAGATAGTGAACTCCGTGTTGACACCTGCCCTTCGCACTATTTTCTCCAGAACAAGATTGAAGAAGTCACATGATAGCGCATCTCCTTGCCGAAAGCCGGTACAAGTTTGGAAGTTTTGGAATAATTCGAAAGAGCTGCTTCCAAACTGCACATTACACCGCGTGTTTTCAAGTGTCACGCGACACAGCTGGATCAGTTTTGCCGGGATCCCGAATTCGGCCATCGCCAGGTAGAGTTCCTGACGATGAATGCTATCATATGCGGCTTTAAAGTCAATTAAAAGGTGGTGGGTCTCGACTTGAAATTCATTGGTCTTTTTCAGGATTTGCCTTAGTATGAAGATTTGGTCTATTGTCGATCTCCCGGGCCGGAAACCACACTGGTACGTGCCGATTAGTGTGTTGCAGAACGGCTTCAGACGGGCACCAACATTTCATCTCATCATATCACATTGAAGTGGAATTCTTTTTTTTATTTTTTGAGCAGCCGATATGTAAAGTCTCATAGCATTTCCAGTTGCAATAAATTTCGCCTTCTTTAAGAGTGAATTATGGGACTAACAAGACAGACTCAAATAAATATCATTTTTATCAAAATGAGTCGAATTTTAACTTATATCGGTATCAGTAGCTAAATATTCTGGCGTTATAAACTTTCCAAAATTCGGATTCATAACTACCTGCATTTAATAAATGAATTAAGATATCTTTAAACTGAAAAGTCGGACTTGGCGTTGTGAAAATCCTTATAATATGTATGTAACATTGGAAGAAAGTACCTTAAATAGTTAAAATGTCCCTTTATCCCTTGAATATTTGAAAAATGCAAGAAAATCCCTCAAAAGGGGATAAATCGCTCCAAATGGCATCACTGGTTAAAGGCACACATTTTTAAACTGTTGTCTAAAGGTAAATCCAGTAGTTCACTCTTGCCGAGTTCGTGTACAAGGTCTGAGTAGAAGCAAGTTTCGATAAGCTATCAGTCGTCATTTCAGTAAAACTGATGTAAAAGACTGGATTTATTTGGGATGGTTTGAAGAAAATATATTTTCTCGTTTTATGTGTTGAAGCAGCCAACCATTTTTTTTTGTGTACTCGCCCAAATTGATAATGTAAGCACTCAACTGACGAGTAGTCAGTTTCGTTGCTGGTCTGTTGAGAATAAACTCTCAAATAAAAAAGTAATCTGCCAAATCCATCAACATTTAATTATCTTTCTGCAGAAGAATACAGTTTTAATTGAATCTATTGTTTATTATACACATCCACAGAGATACCATCTCATGGTGAGCAGTTAAGTGCCTATTAAATGACCAAGCGCAGCAACATCTTTTTAATCCCCCACTCGATACGAGTACTCCCTATCCAACAAGGGATCTGTCGAATTCTTATTAAATGAACAATTACAGGCGCAAAGATATCCGTCCCGGAACTTATTGCTTAAGTTGTCAAATGGCTAATAAATCCACAGAGAAATGTGTCCCAACCCAACCAATACAAACATGACCTCTCGAAAAAATATCTAGAAAATGTCAATCAAAGAATTAAGTGTTATGTAGCGCCAATCCCATTCAATTCATGACCACGATATTCGGTTGTTTACCCCAATTCAAGCGCACTCCTCTTAAGGAATCAAAGTCGATATCGAACGATCTTAGCAATGTTGTCAAAGAAGCGCTGGAAACGGCTCGAAAAATGCACTTGTGCGATGTATTCGTCGAAGCATTCGTGATATTGGATTTGTCTACTAATGGAACTCCAGATACATTGCAGATAAGCGATTAGTGGGCAATTAATTGCGATTTTTTCATACATGTGTGCGCAACGCACTGAAGAATGTGCGTTTTGCTGCCCAACAAGAAGTGAGTATTGAGTAGAGCACTACTCTCGCTTGCCCGCGAATAAAATCCATTTTACCTGAACTCATTCTACTTCTCTTTGATGACGAAACTTGACACTGGATACTAAATAATTTTTCACACATTGTGGCCTTTTATTGCGAGGAAAACAAGTGATAGCTCTGTTAAATGTTTGGATTTTATTGCTGTTTTGTCTTGAGTTGGTGGAGCTGATCTTGGCGAAAACATTTTGGGGTCATTCAACTCGTGAAAAATAGTATACTTTATGGTATCTATTTGATAAAAGTTCTGTAATAAGAGAGTCAGCTTTGTGTATCCGGTAATATATAATTCTGTAAAAGGAACTGATTCACTGGGTATGGATTCTTCTGGGATCAGTGCACTCTATCCGAACTACTTGTACAATTTATCTTATTTTATATTTTTTTTTTGGTTTTTGTAATAAACGAGCACTAAAGGGAATTATTAATTACCCTTATAATGACAACTACACAGTGCGGGCGTTAAAGAAATTAGGATTAGAAGATAGGGAGAGATGCCGATGCACGATGGTTTTGAATGTTTGTGGATTCTAATGTGAAGGAAAAATAGAGCGTGGAAGAGCATTCCACATTCGTATTGTATAGCTAAGGAAATAATCTTTGTACTTCAATGTACGTCCGAATACAGGATTAAGAGTGAACAATTGCGCATTCTTTGCACCGGGGTATTGCGGTTGAAATGTTCTAGGGGTGGCATGCCTATTTAGTCTGTGCACTTTTTTTTTTTTTAATACACTATCAGCTCTGTGTCATGGAGAGCAACTATCACGAGCAGAAATTGCCGGCACAAAAAGTGCTCTCACAGGCTCATCATTTAGTGCAGGTGTTAGTAAGGACAAAACAATTAAAAATACAATAATTATGTACCTACAAAATACTAACACAGACACATAATAATTCAAACAATTTAAGACATTAAAGCATTAATACGCAAAATGTTTTTTAGCTTAATTTTACTAACATGCAAGTCAATCACATGATCATTTAGATTATAGATTCTACTCATGCGACTAATAGGCTCATGCTTCCCATAATTCGTTCTATGATGGGGGCTAAACAATAATTCAGCACTGCGCCAATTATGGGCACCACCACGAAAATTAAAGCCAATAGACGACAGCAAGTCAGGTGCATCTATTTGACCGGATATAAGCTGCTGTAAAAAATGATATCGCTATTAAGCCTTCGTTGAGAAAGGGGTAACATTTGAAGAAGCTTAATACCCTGACTGTAAGGAGGAAGGTTAAAAGGATCATCCCATGGAAGTCCTCTAAGTGCAAATCGAATAAATTTACGTTGAATGGCCTCTATTCGATTTGAATGAATGCTGTAGAACGGCGTCCAAACTTGTGAAGCATACTCTAGAATTGGACGGACAAAACAATTGTACAATGATATAGTAACGTATGGGTCATTAAATTCTTTCGCCCACCTTTTTACGAAGCCCAGCATAGAATTAGATTTATTAACAATAAAATTGATATGCTTGGCAAAAACCAGTTTGGGATCGAAATAAACCCCAAGATCCTTAAAATTATCAACATTACAAAGAATATGTTGAGACAAAGAATATTGAAAGGTGGAAGGTATATTCTTGCTAGAGAATGTCATATGTTGACATTTAGTAGGGTTCAGTGATAAACCGTTTTTATCACACCAATTGGCGAAGCTATTAATGTCAGATTGAAGAAAAATTCTATCTTGCTGACTAGTGATAGATTTAAATATTTTCATATCATCAGCGTAGATCAGGATATTACTGTGATTTATACATGCTTTAACATCATTAATGGCTAGTATAAATAGAATTGGTCCGAGGTGACTACCTAGGGGAACTCCAGACTCAGCTGTAAAAGATACAGATAGCGATCCTCTAAATTTGACTTGATAAACCCTTGATCTAAGGTATGAATTAACCCATTTTATGAAACTTGGTGGGAAACCAAAAGCCCTGAGCTTAAACTCGATTATTTCATGGGACAGCTGGTCGAAAGCTTTAGAGAAGTCAGTGTATATACAATCCATTTCGTCATTATTCTCTAAGGCATTAGAACAATCATGCAAGAAACTTAACAGATTAGTGACAGTGGATCTGTTTCTTACAAATCCATGCTGTTCATTACAAATTAAATTGCGACAAAGAAATCATAACTTTTCGCAAACAATTTGTTCAAAAAGCTTAGGGATACACGAAAGCTTTGAAATAGGCCTATAATTAGTGATATCACCACGTTTGCCTTTTTTTAAATACAGGTGTGATAAAGGCACTTTTCCATAGATAAGTAAATTTACCAGTACTAATGGACAATTCAAACAGATATTTAAGATATGGAGCAATTGCATAACTACATTTTTTAAGAACGATCGGTGCAATGCCATCAGGATCTGATGAATAATCATTCTTCAGAGAAGAAATAAATTTTAAAATTGTTTCCAAGTCAAATGAGAAGCTACTAAAACTTATTTGGGAACAACTAGTTTGATAACTAAAATATTGCTCATCTATGTGAAGAGGGGTCACCCTAAACGACTTACTGAAATAATCTACAAACATATTGCTTGCATCTACCGAATCAGCAGTTGTAGAGCTATTGTAAGTAAGTTTCGATGGATAACCATCGGTTTTTTTCTTAGAATTAACAAATTCCCAAAAAAGTTTGGGGTCCAATTTTAGAGAGCATTCCATTTTACTTATGTAGTCAATATATAAGTTGCAGGATAAAGATTTGAACTCATTGAATAATGTGAGATAGAGTTCAAGATCTGAATGGCAGAGACTTTTTAAATAGTTCTTCCAAGCCCTATTACGTCTGTTTCGTATCGATTTAAGCTCTTTAGTATACCAGGGATGGGACGTTTTCATATTCCTAGAGGATTTGACAGGAATCACTTTTTTCATGCAGTTATCCATCAAAGAATAAAAAGCACCGACTGCATCTTCAATATTAGATAACGCAGTAAGATTAAAATTAAGGCTTTTAATTTCATCAGAAAGCCTTTGAAAATTTGCTTTCCGAAAGTCAAAAGATTGCTAACGGTCATACGAATTACTGTTTTCGTACAAATGTGCGCCCAGTTCAATAAATACATCCAAGGGTGGATGATTGTCATCTATGTTAGTTATACTGAAGTGGGATTCCAGAACAACAGTACTAACAGAGTCAGAAGAGAAAACAAGATCGAGAGTTCGATTTTTGAAATTTTGTATACAGCTTGTTTGCTGTAAGTCAAGAGACAAAATGTTGTCTAATAAAGCGAGCTCTTGTTGGGCAGAGTCAAAGGATGGAATAAGATGAGAATCATCCTCAGAAGGTACCCATCCAATATGTGGCAGATTAAAGTCGCCTATAAGTAAAACAGTGCTGTCACAACAAGATATGTCAAAAATATGGTCAAGTGCCATAGAAAGTTCAGAATACAAAGAACATAGACGAGACGATGGAATGTACGCATTAACAACATATAAATATTTGTTCTTAAGTGTAATTTTTACACAGATAATTTCGACATTTAGTGAAAATGGAAAGTCAATCTTTCGTGACTCAAAGATGGAACGAACGGCAATCAGGACACCTCCTCCAAGAGCTTTCAGATCATTTTTATGACGGTCGTTTCTGAATACGGAGAACTCATGATTGAAGAGTTCCGTGTCTAAAATTCCGGCAAAAAGCCATGTTTCCGTCAAGGAGAAGATATCATGAGAGAGGGCTTGGGAGTTTAAATATATTTCAGCGGTTTTTGTGCGGAGTCCCCTTACATTTTGATAGTAGAGGGACAGCCTATTGGGTTTTTTAACACGGACGGACAGTCTTTCCTACGACTTTAGTCGGGTGTAAATTCTTTTACTAACGTATTTTGAGGCCATGCAGTGTTGTTGCACAGCATTTCGAAATATTCTGAAGGGGCAACAATTTTGAATGACGCAACAAACCCATCAGCCTTGCTGATTTTGGTGCATTTAATTGAGTCATTTTTTGGAATCAAGTTTCTCGAGACCAAGTGGTTCAAGACATCGTCTGAAGAAGTGTTTGGTTTTATCCGAGGAATGAAAATAGATTTTGGCCTGGGAATCGATTCAATAGTTCCTGATTCGGTACCTAAGGAATGATTGATGCCTGTGGGACCAAAATTAAGGGTGGGGGCATCGTTTAAGTTTTTTCGTTGACTCCTGAGATTAAATCGTTTAGCGTTTGGATTTAGCGCAGAGGAAGGCATATCACGTTTCCTTTTGCCTGCGGGTAGAGTAGATGAAGACGGTGCTAAACTTATGGTGGAAATAACGATAAAATAACGAAGACATTGCGACGATGGCTAAGAGATTCCAGCGCGATCCCATGATTGCTAATGAGTTTTATCGCGGGTTTTTGAATCCCGGGAACACCAGGAATTATTTGTTGAGTTGAAGAATCAAAACTGTCCTCATCCAAAAAAAAAAACAAAATGGAATAGTTTCGAAAGGTAATTTAAAATCCATTCAAGAAGAGTACAGTCCATTCCAAATGCACGCGTTTTCGACAAGAGGTGTTGATCCCAAACTATGTCAAATGCCTTTGAAATATCAAGCGCAACGATCTTACTGTCACCACCCTGGTTGAGAGATTGCTTCCATTTCTCGGTTAGATGAGTCATTAAATCACTTGGATAGCGAAAATCGAATTGCCGGTCATTAAGGAGTTTCCGGGATTCAAGATATTTCATAAGCTGACGATTAATCAGCGTTTCCATGATCTTGGAAAGAAGGGACGTAAGAACCCTAAAAAACAGGATAGATAGAAAAGGTTACACAGTGGTTTTGTCAGCGTTGAGAAAACATCTGCAGTTTATTTGTGTATGTTAGGATCTCAAAGTGCTATTACCACTGTACAAGTGTGAAAGTTGATTTGTCCCATAGAGTAATCTAGGAGCTCGAGTACAGGGGAAGATAAAGCACAAACTGGGAGCTTAGAGCTAGCTGCAAAGTTGGCAGCAAGCAAAGCCTTTTTAACAATTTTTTTTAATTACTCGTATGTAACCTATAACTCTTGCTTACGGCAGCCTTTCGCATTCAGGGCTTCATTTGATTGCTCCTAAATAAGATTATCACGACAATTTTTGCTAGTTTCACATAAGCTTTGACAACTTTTCCTTTCATCACGATACCTTTTTGAGATTTCTTATTCATATACATATATATAAACGAAAATAATTTTTGCTTGAATGTGTTAAGTGCACATATAGAACGTTTATCTACGAAATGAAACGTTAATATACAATTAGTTTTGCCTATAATGAGCTTCAGTGCGTTTAACTCATTCTTCTAATTTCTTTATTGACAAAGGGGTTGCATATATTATTTATTTTACCGAATTTCAAAAAAAATGTCACTTAGAACCTTTATCCTCCGATCGCTAAATTTATTCCTCACCATACCTTCTCCGTGAAGTAAGAAGAAGAAAAGCATTTATAAAATACAGCCATATTTCAATATATGCTGATGATATGAAATTTAAAAATCTATCAACAACCAGTGCGACAGATCTTGTGATTTTGACAACAGAACGTACTATGCTATTTCTTGCTTAAAAACTAAAATGGTCTTCTTAAAGTAAGTTTGTATGTAAGTAAAAAACAAAAGAATTATTGTAACCCTTAGTTTAGTTTTTGGAAAGAAATAAAGAAATTTAAATAGATAAATAAAATAAAAAATAAAATAATATTCTTCAAACCGACACTTATAGCTTCTCCAATTGTTGTATTAAAAATTGTGAACATAACTTAGTATCATCATATGACCTTTTCTAGAAAGCGTATCCCTTCCACTTTTCAGTTTTCCTAATCTTAACATAGATACTATTTGTCTTGATTATAGTTTTAAGAATCTTGGGGTTGATTTTGAACAATCAACACAAATTTCTACAGCATTCATTCGAATCGAATCCAGCCATTCAACGTAAAATTATGATACACCTTTCTTACGAGGCTCAATAGCTTCATCGTTTTCTTCTAGTCTTCTATAGGTTTTAAATTCCGTGGTGGATCCTATAACTGACGAAGTGTTGATTACTGGGCTCTCATGTAATGGGATGGTCGTCTTGACGATGGTTTTGCTTCATATAACCTTTAAAATTGCTGTCGTTTCAACAGGGGGGAGGCCTACACGGATATTTCTACACGGATATTTCTTTTATTAAAATTGAAATTATTACAGTTAAAATTAGCTTTTTTATCTTCACCTGAAAATAAAAGGGAGGATGTATATTTTCAGGTGTAAGTTACGCACATGCAAGCTCTGTAAACGAAAACTAGATGTGAACAGAACAAAACAGAACAGAACAGAACCGAACAGAAGAGAACAGAACAGAACAGAACAGAACAGAACAGAACAGAACAGAACAGAACAGAACAGAGCAGAACAGAACACGACAGAGCAGAATAGAACAGAACAGAGCAGAACAGAACAGGACAGAGCAGAATAGAACAGAACAGCACATGTAAGTGAAAACGGTCAGATCAGGTCAGGACAAACGAATACAGCTTCAACTCATATATTCACCTCTCAGCTATAAAAATTCAAATAGATATTTGATTTCTAGTGTACTTCCGGTCTTAAGTATGAATTGCACCGTCATTGTTTGATCAGATGTCGATTCAATCAAAATTTGAACTTGTTATTTTGATTTTTTTAAATATTTATAATGCGAATAACTGTGACATTAAATAAAGAAATACGATATCTCATAACAATAAACAAGTTAAATTAATAAATCAGTTAACATTAGTAGAATTTGAATTTTCAAATTTGATACTTTTCACTAAACCGATCTGAACTGTTCATCGAACAGAAAGTGAAGGAGTGTAGAACACTTTGGGGCAAGGTTTTTACTCATGGAACACTAAATCTTGCACTTTTCTGACCTTTTCTGTACTTTTCCGTGCAGCCCAGGTTCATTGAACACATCTACATAAAAGTTTATTGTCAATCAATTGACGTTGATCGAATTGAAGAAATTCAAAATTTCGAGATTTCTTTGCTGCCAACACTGAAGGTTTTTGTTGTATGTTTCCTTCAAAATATCAATTGTAGGGGAAGGTAGTGTACCTTGGTCCGATTGTACCTTGGTCCGAGTGCCAATTTTCTGAAAAATACAAAGCACGCAAAAACCGGCCCTTTTGTGAAAGTTTGATCTTCTGTTCATTTGTCTTCTCAGTTTCTTTTTAAGGGCAGAGCTGCACGAGTCGGCAGAAAAAAAATAAACATAGTTTTCAATGAAAGAAGTATTTTTTTTATCTCTTTTCTGAAATTATGTAGTGCTTAGTTTTCTGTCTTTTTTCCACTATTTTAATCGATTTCGGTAAGTGTATTAATAATCTTTTGGTAGGAAGACATTGTCGTTCGTATGTGGTTTGAATACTACGTTAAAATCTAATTTGTTTGGCTAAAGTGGTATAAGTTAATGTGGAGGATTCGCTTGGTGAATTGATTAATCTACTGCTCACAAGTCGGATTATCAACTCAAAACTGGGCGTTTCATCCGCCAGGAGGTCTGTCAGTAGAGGCACGCCGCAAGGCGGGGTCCTTTCCCCCCTTCTCTGGAATTTGGTGGTGAATGAGCTACTGATATACCTGGAAGGGGTGGGCTGCAGGGTGATTGCATATGCGGATGACATTGCTATAGCCGTCTCCGGGAAGTACCTTAACACTATAAAAGAACTCATGCAAAATGCTCTTAACAAGCTAAAAAAATGGGCTAATCGCTGTGGCTTGGGTATCAACCCCCACAAAACAGAATTAATCCTCTTCTCCAGGAAACACAAGATTCCGCACATCGACCCACCCTCTATTGGTGGTATAAGATTAGTATTCTCTGACGAAGCTAAGTTCTTGGGTCTTATCTTCGATAGGAAGTTAAGCTGGAAACCCAACATACAAGAAAGGGTAAAAAAAGCCACAGTGGCACTTTTCTCTTGCAAAAAAGCCATTGGCAACAAGTGGGGTCTACAACCCCGCATAACGCATTGGCTATATGTATCGGTCGTAAGACCGATTCTCACATATGGGGTTGCTGTCTGGTGGACTGCCCTAAGTAAAGCTATAAACTGTGCTAAGCTTGGCAAAGTCCAACGCACAGCTGGTTTGTGCATAAGTGGAGCACTCCGTACCACCCCCTCTGCAGCACTAGATATCCTGCTACATCTGTAACCACTCGACATTTTTAGTAGGCAAACAGCAGCCTGTTCTGCTGTCCGCCTTAAGGCTACCTCGCAGTGGGTTAACAATAACATTGGCCACACCACCATTCTGGACTCATTTGAGTCTCTACCAGGAAACATAGATTACACCATACCCCAATTACAGTTTGGAAAGAACTTTCAAGTCACTATTCCTTCCAGATCATTCTGGGAGGACGCTGAATTTGAGGAAGTTAAAGCGATCCACTTCTACACCGATGGATCAAAAACTAGTGACGGGGTTGGTGGCGGCGTTTTCTCCGAAAGACTAAATCTGAGTCTCTCTTTCCGTCTTCCTAATCACTGTAGCGTATTCCAGGCGGAGATTATGGCTATAAAAGAAGCCCTGACGTGGCTGAAGAGAAATGTGATATCCACAAAGGATATCTGTATCTTCTCGGACAGTCAGGCCGCGATCAAGTCCGTGGATTCAGTATCTTCAAACTCCATTGCAGCCCTCGACTGCCGTTCATCTCTTATGGAGATGGCGGAGCAGTTTAACATTCACCTCTGTTGGGTGCCGGGGCATAGAGATATTCCAGGAAACTGCAGGGCTGATGAACTCGCCAAAAAGGGAACCAAACTCCCCCTTTTACCTGAAAAGGGTTCTCTGGGTATCCCAATCGCTACCTGCAAACTTTTATTCAAGCTATCTGCAATCGAGAGAACAAACCTTAGGTGGACAGGTAGTAATACATGTCTAGCGACTAAGCACATCTGGCCAAAGCTGGACCTGCGACGCTCTAAGAGTCTGATCTCACTAAACCGACTGCATATTAGCTCCACTATAGGTGCCATTACAGGGCACTGTCTGATAGGCAAGCATGCATCGAGGCTTGGCGTTTATTCTAACGATTTCTGTAGAAGTTGCTTGGACGAGGAGGAGGAGGAGACTATACTTCACCTTCTCTGTACATGTCCAGCTCTCTCCCATAATAGAAATCTTCATCTGGGAGATTTCTTGCTTAACAATCTTAACGACTTGACTAACGCTGACGTTAGAAGTCTATCGCGCTTCATAAGAAGCTCTAAATGGTTAAACTAGTAGTGGGGAAACCCCTCGATCCGTGTGGCATCACAATGGACCTAATCCTGGTCTAAGTGTGTCGGCCTTCTGTTGACAGCCACTTTAACCTAACCTAACCTAAGTGGTATAAGTGTACCTTGGACCTATCATAGCGCGAGTTAAATGAAAAATCAAGTGCTTGGGTTAAGTGTCTAGTTCTGACTGCCTTTATTATTTGTATTTTTCTTCAAGCTTAATTGCTGATTATACCTGAAGGTGCATTTATTACAATTTGGAGTGTTTAACGGAAATGCAATTGATATCTGCATCCGTTGTAATATACAAATTAATTCGCAAATATGATGATTTAAATGGAGCAACGACTTAAGGTTGTTGCTCTGCATGTATAATGATTTATGTTGAGTCGGCGTATAGCAACAATTTAAGGTTGTTGCTCTACGTTTATTCATGGAGGTCACCATACAAATATGTAACTCGCGTGTACCTTGGACCATTGGTTTGTCCTTTAATGAAATTTTTTAAATAATATTGGAGTGATAAATTTGTTTTTCTTTATGTTGTTCACTTAAAGTAAGTTTTTAAATAAAATTGAAGTCCTTTGTTAAGTTTTTTTTTAGTGAAAGAGTTTTTTTTTATTTAATACTATTATTTGAAATAAATTTTTTTTAATCAAGCACAAAAACTTTAAGATAATGGTTTGTTTTTTTGCTGTTTTTTTTTAAATAAATAAATAATGGTACCATTTTTACTTTTTATTGAAATAAATTAAAGTTTTAACCTTTAAACTATAGGAAAACTTTTAATAATATTTTTGGTCCAAGGTACAATACTCCGTGGACCAAGGTACAATCACGTCTTGTACCTTGGGCCGTTTGAGGTTAGCATATAAAAGTAAAGTTTTCTAAGGAATGGTAAGCAATATCCTTTTGGTAGTTTCGCCATATCATAGAAAAGGCTTCAGGTAGTAACAAAAAAAAAGAAAACTAATGAAAAAACGATACATAAAACATTGGCAAAAAACTGAAATCCGGACCAAGGTACACTACCTTCCCCTACTTATTAAAAATTTATCTTTTGTGGTGTTATTATTATTTTTCAGTAGAAAGGTATGCAAATATACCAAATCTCTGTGTTGTAAAATATGCGGTAATGAACCTCTATGTATAATTTTTCATACAAAATTAAAATATCTATCTATCTATCTTTGCTGCCATAATCTCGAGAACCTTATTCGGATCAACGCCTAAGTCCCCGTTGAGATCCGTATATAAGTTTTGATTCTTTTTAGTGTCGAAAATGAGCTCCCCTCACTCTCCATTGCAACCGGATTTTAAAGTTAACATGGCAGCTAAATTGTACGTGACGTGTACTTTATACACTGTGGGCAACACTGTCGTCCACTTCGCAATTGAACTCGCTGCATCCAACCTAACATATGGTTGTGAAATATTCTATATAGCTGTAACTATGCACGCAAACCCAATATCGCTTTTAACAGCAAAGTGCTTTATGTATTTGGAATGCACCACTTTGTTTGTGTTTCAAATGTCTCTTAATTAATTTATTAACTTCCCAGTGGAAGTTCTTGTTTTTTTTTTAGCAACAAACATCACCAGAAAAGGAGGAAAGGGCTTCCTACATCATAGGAGGAATTTTTCTTTCGTATCATATAAACGGATTGACTCTAGAGAGTTTATTACAAGTAAATTATGAAAAAATTATGTAAAAGCCGAAGTTTTGCCCTTGTCTAGTTGTCCAATATTTAACTTTCGCACCACACACTAAAAATCTTGTTCATCTGCTTCATCTTATACGTGTTCACGCCACCCACTGGATACCTAGAAAAGTGAAAGACCTTGCATTCAACAAGTACTTCCAACTTGTTTTCATCATCATCTCCACCCACAAACTGGATTCGCTTCCTGAACACCCGATATATGCCTAGCAGACAACGCAACGCATACATAGTAGTACTAAGTGCTCTTCGGAAAGAATTTTCCCCGCAGCCACTGTCAAAGACCTCCTTATGCGCATATGAATAGTTGTTCGCCTAGGTAACCTTTCCTGGAAATAAAACGCATCGTCGGACATTTCTTGTGCGGCTACGTGAGTGTGTCTAGAATACCAATTCAAGCGTTGCACAACCAATGAGAAGGGGGAAATTACTCTTTACACAAGCAACCCTAAGGAAGAAATGTCATCACTGCTGCGCAATGTGCCAAACGCAGCTCTGCCGCAAAATGAGAAATAGCTTATTTGATATTTGTAAAGTAAGCCCATCAATACAGTCTGAAGACGCTGGGCCTAGAGCAGCATCTTTCATTTGCACCGGTCCGGGGATGGGGGCAATACTAGTTCACAAGCCAGGTCGATGTGCGTAGGCTGAGTAAGCGCATGCGCAGCGCACAGTCGACTGTTAATATGTTTAGAATTTATGATTTCCACAATTGCATCAGCAACGGGACGGATAAATGGTGGTCGCTGGTAGAAGTCCAACACTGTCTGCTGCGATTTTCGAAGCACTGACAGCATCGAAGAGGTGATTCTACCTCATCCTGGGTGCATGTCTCTAAATATGAGTTCTTATGTCGAAATTGTAGAAAAACCGTAATCATTAGTTGCAGTAATTATGTGCATTTATTTAAAGGGGCGCTCAGCGGTCGCAAACCAAAGGTGGAGCAGCGATGTACCTGCTTTGGGGCAATCGGATGGACGAAACCACAAATTCTTGGGTACATTCGAGAGACAAAACGCAAGTAGGCAGATGGACGTTGGCAAAATCGACAATGCGCCAACGACGACACACCGAAACACTACATCGAATTTAAATCGCTGACAGACTGGCATACGATGCAGATTGTCGGCCATTTGGTGGTTTATTATACGTGTCTTTTGTGACTTCGCCTGATAAGGAGCTGCTGGCACCACGAGAAATAAGATGGCCTTGCGAAAAGCACTACCTAATTGCGTTGGCGTTGAGAATATTTCGATTGAAGATGAAGTTGTGATGGATCTGCTTTCTTTTGTTGAGATTAGTTTTAATTGCTACCGATCAAAAGGTAATACAGGGATCTCAAAATATGAGTCAGGCTAGAGGGTTAGTCCTTAATCGATTTCCTAAAGCAGGAACCTACTTTGTTGGAAAATATATTGCATTGAGTGTGTTTTTGTATACAATATCAACTAAAAGTAATGGGAAAAAGATAATCATCTATAGAATGTGAATAATAAGAGAGAGTTCAAGATAGTGTTGAATATTAAATATTTCTCCAGACGTTTACTTTTTCCCATTAAGTGGCTAATGCCACAGTTGATGCACACTCTCGTGCCAAAACAATCTTTAATGGCGATAAGGCTTTCATCAGGGTTAAAGGGATCATAACCTTCCCACTTATCTATATCGCTACTGGTCAGCCTGTGGTGGTCGCCGGTTCGAACTCCGAAAATAACGATAGGCCCCCCGATTTTGAATCACTTCGTCACTGAGGCCAATCAAATGCTGGTGTTGTTGCATTTGTGTGATCCAGGAGTTTTTAGGCATGCATCTCTATCGCGTTTGTATGGAAACGGTGATTGATATCGCCTTTTTGACAGGGTTCGTAGCATCTATCCATTGAACATGACATTACCAACTGAGCCGGTCGCGCCCCCTATATTTTTTTAAAGATAGATTCTTTGACGTGAAGGCTTTCACGGATCTTGGAACTTCTTATTTGGTCAGTCTTTGTTACTCCTGCTGTCATATGAATCCTCTTTATCTCAGCTGCCATTAATTTGTTTGTTGTACATTTTGAACCGTATGCGATCGCCTTCATCCACCCTACGCTTACGCGATAGATAGACTTGGGAATCACTTTCATATATAAACATAGGGACGGGCTACAGTCCGCTTGGGCGAACTGTTGGATACCCTATTCTTATTCCTATCCCTCATAAGATGGCGTGACAAAAGTCTAAGTATGGTTGAATTGTTAAGAACGCTCTATACATATTTTGTTATATAACATTTAAAGGATTTTATCGAAAAAACGCTCCCTAGCTCAAACTTGGGTGTTTTAATAAAATTGTTTTACTTAATTGTGGGCGTGACAGTAGGCGGATTTAAAAAAAATTAACACATGAGCATAAAGGGCCCCAAGAGAGTATATATTATAAATTTCAGCTCCCTAGCTCAAACTTAGGATTTTCAGAAAAAGTTTTTTTTTTAAATTGTGGGCGTGTCAGTGGGCGGACTTTGAAAATATTTCCACATGAGCTTAAAGGGCCCCTAGAGAGTATATATTATAAATTTCAGCTCCCTAGCTCAAATTTTGGTTTTTCAATAAAATTGTTTTATTAATTTTTGGACGTGCCAGTGGGCGGATTTTGAAAATTTTATATCCCGAGCAGTTTTAGGAGTCAGATCATATATAAAAAATTTCAGCTTTCTAGCTCAAAATTCGATTTTTTCCAAAATTTTGTTTTTTTGATTTTGTGGGCGTGTCTGTGGGCGGATTTCAAAAATTCGTAAACTTGATTATTTCGGAACCCTAGAGAGTAAATGTTTAAAATTTCAGCTCTCTAGGCCCAGTTTAAAGGCATAATTTTTGCCGACAGACGGACGGATGGACATGGCTAGATGGACATTACTATCGATGCTGATCATAAATATAGTAACTTTTAGGGGTCTACGGGCAATATTAAGGTATGTTACAAACTATGCGTCAAAATGAATATACCCTTAGAATAGGGTATAAAAATGGCTGGAATATGTCGGACTGGATCAGAGAACGGGCAGCACAAATATTCTGTTTTTTTTTCGGACTAATATGGTACCCATTCGGCTCCAAAACTTCCACCCACACATCAAGTGCTCTTTGCAGGGACGTTTGAACCTCACTTATGATGGCTCCAACGTCAGCAAAGAATAGCTGATGCACTTTGGAGTCCGTCAATTTTCCTATAAGCAGACAGCTTTTCGCCATACAGTCCGGCTTAAAAGGGATACCAGTCTTATCTAATCCGAGGTCGCCAGGTATCTAAATACTTCTTTAACGACTGACCTATTTTTCTAAACTTGGTCCTCAGTCAGGTTGATCATCGGCAAGGAAGGCATGACCCCTTAAGTCCGGCCCAGGGGATAATGGAATTAGTAAAGGAGAGAAAGCGTAAGAGGGTGGGAAACGAGGATGGTGAGAGGGGGAGCGAACGGAATGGCCTATGGTCAGTTCTTAGTTGACGCTCTTCAACGACCTGTCGGCCCTTGACAATAGTCATCGACAGCATAGACAATAGTCATTTCGACTTAGGCCTCCGCACTGGCACCGTCCAATCCAGGATGGTTCACTCGACAAGATGACTGACCCTTCGCTGAGGTCCATTATATAAGATTTTCAAAAGAATATAACAAATTTCACCAAAAAATATAATTTTCCACGGAGAAAAAGCTGAGAAAATTTTTTAACACCATCCTAAAAGAATTTTGAAAAAATAAAATAAAAAAAGTTTCCATTCTGGAAACTGTTATATTAAAATATATGCAACGGCTACATTTGGCTGGGATGGGCCGATTGACATTCATATTCCTATCTTTCACATGGACATACCTTTGGTTTGAGAATCGTTTTCCATTTCGTCACAAGTAGATGCATTAAAAAAAATCAACCAAACTTGTAGTGTATTACATTATAAAAATCTGAAAAGCCTCTTCTCAGTTCCCTTAGAACAAAAAATTAAAAATGTGTTCAAACTGCTTCAACATTTCAATTTAGACTGTATTTAAATCTGATTTTAGCATTTGTCAGCCGTAAGCCCTGGGGCTGTAATTCGATTCTAAAGTTAAGTCGTTCGAATTCGGAAAATATGTACTGTGTAATTCGAAAATCGGAAATGGAAATCCGAATTTCATTTATATAGAAACTTTTGCTCGAAAATCGGAAATATCGTACTTGACAACTCTATTTTCGTTGCTAAATACATTCGAATTTCGGAAATGTCATTCGATATCTATTTACCATACGGAAAAGTTTTGCTGAAAGCTAAAATGTAAGTATTTATGTAAAAAAGGGCATAAAAAAGTGGTCTGGGTGCGACTCGCAAGGTCCACACGACTAACTTCCCAGTGGGATCAATATGATTTATGCGATTAGTGGGAAATTTTGAAATGTGGTTAACCATAAGATATGGTTAAGAATTATTTAATATTAAAAAATGCTCCTTAATATTGTTCATCGAAATTAAATGTTGTTAATAACAGCGAAGTGTGATATATATTAATACAACCATTGTTATGAACACGGAATCCTGTAAATTTACATGTATACGAAATAACGGAGCACAATGTAATAATATTTGCTCAATGACAAATGATAATAAATAGTACAAATATATAAATTAATTGAAGAAAACAAAATAAATATTAATATGATGATATGAAGATTGGAAACATGTGAGTCGTGGGATACTCCACCGTATCATCCATTAACAGCTCGGATAATCATCTGGTGATCACATATCTACGAGAAACAAAGCTCCATAAAATAATTTGAAGAAATCAAGAACTAGAACTTTACACCATTGCATTTATTCGTATGACCGTTCGCAATGTTTTGACTTTCGGAAAGCAAATTTTCAAAAGCTTTCTGATGAAATTAATAGCCTTAATTTTAATCTTACTGCGTTATCTAATATTGAAGATGCAGTCGGTGCTTTTTATTCTTTGATGGATAACTGCATGAAAAAAGTGATTCCTGTCAAATCCTCTAGGAATATGAAAACGTCCCATCCCTGGTATACTAAAAAGCTTAAATCGATACGAAACAGACGTAATAGGGCTTGGAAGAACTATTTAAAAAGTCTCTGCCATTCACATCTTGAACTCTATCTCACATTATTCAATGAGTTCAAATCTTTATGCTGCAACTTATATATTGACTACATAAGTAAAATGGAATGCTCTCTAAAATTGGACCCCAAACTTTTTTGGGAATTTGTTAATTCTAAGAAAAAAACCGATGGTTATCCATCGAAACTTACTTACAATAGCTCTACAACTGCTGATTCGGTAGATGCAAGCAATATGTTTGTAGATTATTTCAGTAAGTCGTTTAGGGTGACCCCTCTTCACATAGATGAGCAATATTTTAGTTATCAAACTAGTTGTTCCCAAATAAGTTTTAGTAGCTTCTCATTTGACTTGGAAACAATTTTAAAATTTATTTCTTCTCTGAAGAATGATTATTCATCAGATCCTGATGGCATTGCACCGATCGTTCTTAAAAAATGTAGTTATGCAATTGCTCCATATCTTAAATATCTGTTTGAATTGTCCATTAGTACTGGTAAATTTACTTATCTATGGAAAAGTGCCTTTATCACACCTGTATTTAAAAAAAGGCAAACGTGGTGATATCACTAATTATAGGCCTATTTCAAAGCTTTCGTGTATCCCTAAGCTTTTTGAACAAATTGTTTGCGAAAAGTTATGATTTCTTTGTCGCAATTTAATTTGTAATGAACAGCATGGATTTGTAAGAAACAGATCCACTGTCACTAATCTGTTAAGTTTCTTGCATGATTGTTCTAATGCCTTAGAGAATAATGACGAAATGGATTGTATATACACTGACTTCTCTAAAGCTTTCGACCAGCTGTCCCATGAAATAATCGAGTTTAAGCTCAGGGCTTTTGGTTTCCCACCAAGTTTCATAAAATGGGTTAATTCATACCTTAGATCAAGGGTTTATCAAGTCAAATTTAGAGGATCGCTATCTGTATCTTTTACAGCTGAGTCTGGAGTTCCCCTAGGTAGTCACCTCGGACCAATTCTATTTATACTAGCCATTAATGATGTTAAAGCATGTATAAATCACAGTAATATCCTGATCTACGCTGATGATATGAAAATATTTAAATCTATCACTAGTCAGCAAGATAGAATTTTTCTTCAATCTGACATTAATAGCTTCGCCAATTGGTGTGATAAAAACGATTTATCCCTGAACCCTACTAAATGTCAACATATGACATTCTCTAGCAAGAATATACCTTCCACCTTTCAATATTCCTTGTCTCAACATATTCTTTGTAATGTTGATAATTTTAAGGATCTTGGGGTTTATTTCGATCCCAAACTGGTTTTTGCCAAGCATATCAATTTTATTGTTAATAAATCTAATTCTATTCTGGGCTTCGTAAAAAGGTGGGCGAAAGAATTTAATGACCCATACGTTACTATGTCATTGTACAATTGTTTTGTCCGTCCGATTCTAGAGTATGCTTCACAAGTTTGGACGCCGTTCTACAACATTCATTCAAATCGAAAAGAGGCCATTCAACGTAAATTTATTCGATTTGCACTTAGAGGACTTCCATGGGATGATCCTTTTAACATTCCTCCTTACAGTCAGGGTATTAAGCTTCTTCAAATGTTACCCCTTTCTCAACGAAGGCTTAATAGCGATATCATTTTTTTACAGCAGCTTATATCCGGTCAAATAGATGCACCTGTCTTGCTGTCGTCTATTGGCTTTAATTTTCGTGGGGGTGCCCATAATTTGCGCAGTGCTGAATTATTGTTTAGCCCCCATCATAGAACGAATTATGGGAGGCATGAGCCTATTTTTTTTTTTTTTTTAAATTCTGGCTCGCCAAGGCGATTTATAAAAGGGGGGGTACTTCAACCTAAAAGATCTTTTGTACCGTATGGGCCAGAAAAATTTTAAACTAGTAAAATTTCCACTTTCCGTGTCAAGCGGACAATTTTACCAGTAGAAGAATTCTTTATGTCCTCGGGGCTCAATTGTTCCCTGAGAAAGATCTTCTTTCTAATTTCATTAAGGGCTGGGCATTCACATAAAATGTGTTCAGCTGACTCGTCCTCTTCAAGACAGAGTCGGCACTCAGGAGAATCTGCTATTCTCATTTTGTGTAGATGATATCTTAAACCGTGGTGACCAGTAAGGTAACCTACTAGGTGTTTGATATCATGCCTGCTTAGGTTTAGACATTTGCTGGCATTATGATTGAAGGGCCGAATGGCTCGTTTGGCCTGCGTTAGACCTGGGATGTTATCCCAATGATAGATACATTTTCTATGTTCCCAGCTTTTAATTGCTGCCGTTGCTGCTGATCTAGGGGTGCAGCAGAAAGGTTCGGGACCTATGAAAGGTGTTTCTGAACTTTTTCTGGCCAGTTCGTCGGCCTTTTCGTTACCTTCTACCCCGACATGACCCGGAACCCACCATAATTTGGTCTTGTTTCTTGCTCCGAGTAATTGTAGGGTATTGAAGCAGTACATGACTGATTTGGAGTCAATGGTATACGAGCTAAGGGCGTTTATAGCTGCTTGACTGTCCGTGAAAATATGGATGGTTGCACCTTTTATGCCAGATAAGATAATGTGGCTGGCGCATTCTTGAATGGCGTGGAGCTCCGCTTGAAATACGCTGGGACTTTTTCCCATGGGTATCGTAAAGCGTTTGTGTGGTCCGTATATTCCCGCTCCTACCCCCGTTTCCATTTTAGAACCATCCGTATACCACTTTATGCCGTTATGGCTGTTTGGTGGGTTATTGCTAACCCATGCTTCTCTTTTGGGTATCTCCGTGGAGAACCGTTTGTTGAAGCATAGTGTTTTTTGAATGCGGTCTGTGACTGCGCAGTTCATGTTAAGTTCTGGCAGTTCATCGAGAAGGGTCTTAAGTTCCGGATGATCATTAAGACTTATCTCGTTTAGCTGTATTAGACTTATTTCACTGCGGATCGCCACTTTTTGGACGTATATGTGGAGGGGTATAATTCCTGTTATTGCCTCTATGGCAGCTGTTGGACAGGTACGCATGGCTCCGGAGATACCAACGTAAGCCAACGCAAGCCGTTGTACCTTTTTGAGCTTCTCTATTGCGACCTTTTGTGTGGATTTTGTCCACCATACTATGGAGGCGTATGTTATGATGGGTCTTATCATCACTGTGTAGATCCAGTGGACGATCTTTGGAGAGATTCCCCAGGTTCTACCATATGTGCGACGACAGGCCCATAAAGCTCTATTAGCTTTACTGATTTTGTTGTTTATGTGAGAGTTCCAGTTAAGTCTCTTGTCCAGGATTACTCCAAGATACTTGACTTCGTCGGAATACTCTACGACCGTGTCGTTTATTGTGATTAGGCCTAGGTCTAATTTCCTCCTTTTAGTGAAAGGAACGATGACGGCTTTACTGGGATTTATGGAAAGATTTTCCTTAATGCACCAGTCTATGGCTGTCTTTAGAGCATTTTTCATTTTTGATGTGACTCCTATTGAGTCTTTGCCCCTAACTATGATGACAATATCATCGGCGTACCCAATTGTGGTGTAGCCCAAACTGCTCATCTTGTGTAGCAGGTCATCGATGACCAATGACCACAGAAGGGGTGAGAGTACTCCCCCTTGTGGGCAGCCCCTTACGGCTGTTACTGATACTGAGGTCGTTCCTGACGAGGAAGTTATTTTGCGACTTTCCAGCATCGCTTTGATCCATTTAATAGTTGGTTTATCTATATTTCTATGGTACAAAGCATTTGATATGGATTCATATCCAGTGTTGTCGAAAGCACCCTCTATGTCCAGAAAGGCACAAAGTGCGATCTCTTTGCAACGGTAGGCGTTTTTTATCTCTGTAGTTAGTCTTAACAGAGCGCCTTCCGTGGATTTACCCTTTTGGTACGCATATTGGTGAGGGTGCAGAGGCATGCTTTTTGATATGCATTCTCTAATGTGAATGTCAATAATCCTTTCCATTGTTTTCAGAAAAAACGATGTCAGGCTTATCGGACGATTTGATTTAGGTAATTCTCTCGGCTTGTTTCCCGGTTTAGGTATAAATACTACGTTTACCTCCCTCCAGGTAACTGGTATATACCCCCAGTTGAAGCTGAACCTAAATAAGGCAATCATGGATGGTAGTAAAAATTCTATTCCATTTTGAATGAGGGCTGGAAAAATACCGTCTGTACCTGATGCCTTGAATGGTTTAAATGAGTTAATTGCCCATTTAACCTTATCCGGAGTAAAAAGTGTTCCGGATAAACTATGAATTCTGCTGAGGTTTCTTGGAATTGAGACCTCCGCTGTATGGTCGTCTGTAATGACCATCGTGTGAGAACCTGGGAAGTGAGCCTGAAGCAACGTTTTCAGCGTTTCTTCCCGGTCGCGTGTGATTGAACCATCTGATTTAATTAACAATCCCATGCCTTTTTCTTGATCCGTTGACAGGGCCCTTTGGAGGCGTGCCACCTCTGGAAGTTTTTCTATCTTCTCACAGTTTGCACGCCATGAGGCTCTTTTGGATCTGCGCAACTCTAAGTTGTATATGGTCAGCATGGATTTATACTGTTCCCATGTGCCGGTGCGTTTAGCTTCGTTAAAAAGCTTTCTCACCCTCTTTCGAATAGACTCAAGGTTATCGTTCCACCATGGTACGCACCTTTTAACCACGGTTCTTTTAACCTTGCAACTATTTTTGAATGAGGTAAGAATAATATCATTTATTTGACATTGCGCAGCATCTGCATCAATTGTATTTGATGGTGCTTCTGGCAGCATGTCAGATCTGACCGCAAGATCTTCGCGGTAAGTTCTCCAATTAGTCAGTCTGTTGTCATAACGGACTGACGCGTGTTCGGCATTGCATCTTATCTCGAAACGGATGTGCATATGATCCGATAGAGATGCCTCGCCAGACACGTGTCATCCCTCTATAATATCCTTCATAAAAGGAGATGATATAGTAAGGTCTAAAACTTCTTCTCTTATAGAATTTCTAAATGTAGGACTATTTCCCTTGTTTAGAAAAACGAGGTTATTGCTATATAAATATTCTAATAACGACTCACCTCTGTTATTTGTATCTCGGCTGCCCCAGATGGTATTATGTGCGTTTGCGTCGCAGCCGATTAGTATATGTACTTTCTGGTCCTCACAGTACCGGACAAGTTCCTGTACTGGTAAGGGAGGCACTGCATCCGTGTCTCCAGGAAAGTACGCCGATGCGCATACAAATTTATGCAGCTCTCGGCCTTTGTGGCGCTCTATTAGAACCGCCACCAGGTCCCTAGTTGTGAAACCTGGAATGAGAGAAAATTTTATATCTTTTTTAATAGAGATAGCCGCCCTTGGTCTGAAAGGACCTTTGGCGAAAATTAGCTCTCTGTGTTTACAATTTAATCCGGATATCTTACAATTGGTTGCCCAAGGTTCCTGGATTAGTCCAATAGCAATGTTCCCTTCGGCACATCGCTGGCTAAACGTGTCCGATGCACCCATAGCCCTGTGCAGGTTGGCCTGCAAAACGCTGAGACGGGTGGTTATTTGCGTCTGTATTCAGGGTTTCGTACTCTATTGGGCTTGTTATCACCTCTCCTACGTACGATACCCTGTTGAGGAGGACCACTTTGTCTGCCTCTAGGACTTTTGTTTTTTTGTCCTTCTTGTGCCAGTGCTTTCTTACGATCCATACCTAACTTAGGCCTGAATCGTGTTTGGCTTTCTCTGGCTGCGCTTGACTTCGCGCTTGTAGCTTATTTTTCTGGCACAGTTGTTACCGTACTTGAAGCTGCAGCCTTAGCGGCAGCGCTGGTGCTGGCCCCACTTGGGTCAGTTGCGGTGCTGCCGTGAGCTGTGATATCCTTCTTATCCAAAACGTGCTGTTTTTGATCTTTAGGGCCCTGTGTGGCCGTCTTGTCAGCACTTTTTAGGATAAGTTTGGTCTGTCCGAATCGGAAAGAGACCATACCCTTTAGCTCCACGAGTCTCCTCATGGTGCTGTCGTTTATGGCAAAGACCATATGTGCGATGTCTCGCTCATCCGATCTTTGCAGAACCCTCCACGTTCTCGTGTTCAGTTCTTTGTTTTGGCCATCTAATAGGGCTAGGATCCTTTCGCTAGCTACGCCGGTACTCTGCGGGAAGAA
This sequence comes from Portevinia maculata, assembly GCA_949715645.1. Taxonomy (NCBI): domain Eukaryota; kingdom Metazoa; phylum Arthropoda; class Insecta; order Diptera; family Syrphidae; genus Portevinia; species Portevinia maculata. The sequence goes on along the minus strand of OX454525.1, from coordinate 359,947,971 downwards.
CCCTCTGATGACATGTGGTTTTGGAAAATTTTCCTCTCCCACAAGCATCACCTCTAACCCGCATTTCTCTTTTAGCTTGGCGAAGGTTGCCTTCATCCACTCTGCAGTGGTGGCATCTGCACATACGATCATGAGCCATCCGGCTTTGAACGTAGTACCGCGGAAGGCTGGTTTGACCTCCTCGTCACGCTGTTCGATCGTGATATCCATAATCCTCTCCTGTATCGAACCCATTTGTCCTTTAGCGGGGATAAACAGGGCTTCCAAAACCCATTTTCTTCGTTTCTGATGAATTGTTCCGATGAATTTTTCAGGAAATGTCAAAGTTTGACGTCCCGCTGACCACTGATACATTCCGCCGAATATTTTGTTCGTGATTTTAATATTTATTTTTTTCAAAATTTAGTAAATCTGTCAATGTGAAACTGTTTTTTATAATTTTAGAATATGTTTAGCATTAATTTCAACTGTCGGAAATTAATATTTTTGAATTTTACGATTTTCAATACAAATTTCTTAACTTAACTTACAGCTGTGTCACTAATAAACGTCATAGGTGCATGTGAGCTGCCAAGTTTTTTTTTGATGAATTCTTAAGCGGCGATGGTGGTTTTTTAATGCCATACCTATATCCGCGTGCAGAGAAACACGGCTAGAGTATCATTTGAAACTAGAATCGGAAACAACTTTCGAACAGTTTTTACTTTCGAATCGAATTACAGAGTTAGGCCCCAGGTACAAGTAGCTGGCGCTGTATCTTTTAAGTTTTATACTTTACATTTATGTCAGGGTAATTAATATTATTAAAAATATAAAAATAAATATTCATTGTTTTTAACAACATGCTCAAAAATTTTATATTTGGGTGCAAACGCCTCCATAAAGTGGGCGTCGCCAAAAACGTTTGTGTGGACGAGTTTTTGAGATGGACGTATCATTTAGTTTGTCTGATTGTTTTCTAAACAAAATATGATGGGAATGTTAAGAATGGCATTTATATTATTTTTTGTTTCATTTAATTTTGAAATGGTAGGTGTTTCATTGGTGAATTTTACCCCAAAATTAGAAAATAGGTTAGAAATTTCAGCTTTAAAACTTAAATATAAAGACTCCAATTTACTGACTGACGAACGGACACGGCTGTATCAACATAACTTTTGATGCTGATCATACGCCTTGAAATTTCTTGCTATGTCACACATTTTTATCTGCATCGTATCGCAATCTTACTAATTTTGTATGGCGATAGAGCGATACCACGACGCGTCGCGACGGTTCATGTTTTTTTCTATTTACAACTTATTATTTAACGATTTAGTGCAACTTGCATCTAAACTTCAACTTAATTTGTGCCATTTCAGAATCCGCATAAGTCTAACCATAACAATTGCCAATCTTTCGATGACAGTGGCCCCCAAAGGAAGACCTAGTTACAGAGAAACGTCAACAATATGGCCCCATTCAGCTAATTCGAATCAAATTTTAATTGAATACCAAATGAGCGGAAAATCGTTTGACATGCAATTGCAAGTGGTGTCCCATCTTTTAGCTACAAACCCAACAACCGAACCGAATGGCTTAAATAGATAAAGTGTGTATTTTGTTGTTCCTTGCTGTAGGAGAAAGTTTGATCCACAACATACCCGTGAATATTCGACAGGTTGTTTTAACGGAAAACAAATACAAAAACATTTACAAGTGAAGTATCGATACGGCCACACATTTCGTCCTTCCTACCCCAAAAAGGCTTCTCGTCCTTGATGAAAATGAATACAGTATGGCCTACATGGGTGAATGTGTTTGCGCGAGTAGTTCAACGAATATGTGCTCATTTTACGTTTCGCGATTGATTGAATTGCAGCACCGCAGTCAAGTTGAAAAAGTGTGAATGTTAGTGAGAAACAAAAATCTATACCTAGCCTGCAGATACGCCGGCGAGGAGTCTTCTAATCGTGGGTAGTCCCAATGAATAAAAGTTTCCTATCAATAACGGAACTCAAGCCCTTGATGTTCTTATTCACAATAAACGTGCAGTACAAAGAGGTAAGTGCATTTTGTTAATTAATTTCGATGGTTTCCATTCCCGGCCACAGGGACGGGCTTAGAATATCACATAGCGCTTGTCGTAAAAGGCGAATAAGGAAAGAAATCACATCTAGGCAATTTTAACATCCATGTGAGCCTAGCGACACATTTTACATCTTAAAGCTGTCCCTCAAGTGTGCATGCAAATTTGAGGGTTAACACGACTGGAGATCACCGGTGTCGTAAAAGGCTGATCAAACAATAGTAAGCTCATGGAGCATGCATTGTCAAAATGTTAGAAAGAGGTAGGCCTAAAAATTCCTTGATCACACACATTTCATGACACCGGCATTTGATTGACGAAGAGATCCGAAACCAGGAGGCCAGCCAATCTTTATTGAGGTCGAACTGGTGAACCCCACAGGCAGTTAAGTGGGAGGGTTATGATCCCTCTAATCCTGATCATAACCTCGTCGTAAAGGAAGAAGAAGAAGAATTTCGATGGTTTCCTGCGGATTCGAAGAAAAAGGCTGAACCTTCTTCTTCATTGTCCTGCCATTCCCCATATAAATTGGCAGACCACGATTTCTTGGTAAACTTTCAAAAGCAGTTGGTCATAAATCATACAGATTCTAACCAATAAGAAACTAATCCAGAACTAGAAATCAATTTCAGAACTATGATCGCCCGGAGAGACTGATGATCCCATTGTCCATCTGTTGATTGATTAAACTTGGATGAACTACAAAGCTTGGACTTTTGTAGTTAGCGTATCACTATGCCACCCTTGGGCGGCTCAAGAGTACAATCGCAAGTTGCCTTTTCCTCGATATTAATAACGATCCACAAGATTCGGCACTATTTTCTATGAACAATAGCTAACAAGCAAGTCCACATGGAGGAACATAGCTTCCAGATGCAATTTTATGTCGACAAAAAATAACTCCCTTCGCAATCAGTGTGAGAATTGAGGTACCTACGAGTATTAAATGTTTTCTTCGATTCCTTTACGGGAACGTGATTAAGTGCTGCCGCGCAGCCGCAAGCTGTGAGTTCTCAAGTCGAAGACAATTTCTATTTTGTATCCATATAGCCAGTGTTGTTGGGACTGCGATCTTTGAGCACGATAAAGTGATTCAATTGTACCCGGTGGCCCAAGCCGAAGTATTCGCGCACTCAAGACACATATTGAAAAGAATAAAGGAAATTAATTGAACATTTTACGCCACTGGGCATTGGAGGACGTATATTATTGTCTGCTGATGCTCTGTTATTAATTTATTGGAATATATTGGAACCCAACTGGCGATTAGGATGCTTTATGAGCGAGAGAGTGTATGTATGTGTGTCTGTATTTGTGTTATGGATGGGTAGCCAAAAAGGGGTCGTAGGAGTTCACCACTTGGAGGAAGATTTTCGCTAATTGCCTTTGATTTGATGGAAGATTGAACTGTTACTAGTTCTCAGTGCAGTAGGGGTAAGCGGTATTGCAAGTGGGCATACGTCACGCCTTTTGATGAGAAACACCACGTTTGATTTGCAACATTAAACCTATTGCATTCAACAGTAATGTGGAACATGGTTTAGTTGTTGATAGATGTACGAAAGATGTAGGACACAATTTTTCCTGGTTTAAATACTACTAAAGATAAAAATTTAATAATTTTGGGTGACATTAATATTGATCTATTGAAAGAAAATGATAGAGACCCTCAGCCCTATTCTAAAAATTCCCCGGGAAAGGAAATCCCCGGGAATATTTTCTGCCGGGAGCTAAATTCTCCTATTACGAATTCCCCGGGAGTTTATGTTCGAAAAAAAATTGAGAGAATTCTGTCAGATATCAACATATGATTGCTTGAAATTGTTTGACATTTGATATTTTCAATGAAATTGCGATATTTATTATTAAAAAAACTGTGTTAAAAAAAAAACTCGACACGGACAAGCAAGGGCTATTAGAAGATGCTTTCGCGATAGCTCTAATCCTCTGGAGTTGCCTCAATATACTATTTGATACTTTTTTTGATCGCTCCATACCTATAGTTAAATTAGTTAAATAAACGTTTTAAGAAATATTTATTACTTTTTTCCACTCATAAATACTCTTGCTTGGTGGTCCCGCTGAATTAAGTGCAGTTTCAGCTTTTTGCCAAAACAATACCATGTCTTCTTTTGTTTTTTTGTGGAAACCACACGCAATATCCCGGTGTTCTTCCATTAAATTTAGCAGCATTTGAAGCTGAAACCTGTTTGTTGTTTTAGACCTAAATAAATTTCACTTATATTCCATTTTCGTTTGTAGAAATTAAAACAACTTACATTTTTCCATAAACTGCCGAGCAAATATTTGGGGAAGAAAAACACGGGAAATGAATTCATATACTCCCCTCTTTTTATATTTAGATTGCCAACTTTTTTCCCGCAATTTTTTTTCTCTCTTTCGAAGTTTGTTTAGAATAAGGAAAAAGGGAAAAGTGAACAAATTCCCGGGAAATTTTATTTAGAATAGGAGTAAAGGGAAAAGAGAACAAATTCCCCGGGAGTTGTTATTGAGAATCGGGCTGACTAAAAATTATATGCTTTTTATGTCTTCATTTGGGTTAAAGAGTTAAATAAATTTTCCAACTCGTGTAACAAGCTCAAGTTCAAGTTGCATTGATCATATTTTTGTACGTTTCAATAAGAATAACAAATCAATGTTTACAAGTGAAAAGCACAATCATAAAATAGCGGATCATCATTTATGTGCGTTGAATGAATGATTATGATATTGTTATTTCTATTAGCGATCCTTCTGAAGCTTGTGATCAATTTATTTCAATTTTCCATAAATATATTGAAAATTCCAAGAGTTATTTGAATAACACAAGCAGAACAAAATTTTTGAAACCTTGTATGGTAAGATTGTTAAAACAAATAAAACTTAAAAACATTTTTGCTATTTAGTGCAAAAACCATCCACAAAACTAAAATTTAAAAAATAGCGTTCTTAGCTTTGCAAACGAGTAAAAAATCTAACTGCTGAGACCCGCAATCAGGTTAGGTTAGGCTACTGGGTTGACGGAGCAAGAGAACCCTGAGCCCGTCACACTTAGGTCAATGTAGACCCTTTGTGATACCCTGGAGGGTTATGATTCCCTTACTTAGGAACCAATAAAAAACCTATGAAAAACCTAGCGGGCTTACAATCCATCCCGATGCATTTATGAACTTGTGCAAGTCGCTTACAGACTTGCCAGAGAGTTTTTCTGAGTCCTGGAAGAAATGAGAGGACATTGTTTCTTATACCCTTAGAATACGGTATAAAAACAAGTACTTTTTTTTTTAATTGAATTTTTTATTATTATAGAATTGAAAATTTACAGAAAAAATATAACAATATTCCACGAAGCTTAAAAGCTGCAGGATTTTTTGAAACATTGCAAGTATTTGCAATTGGTGCTTACTCAACTATTTTCTACACTATTTCCAAATTGTTTATTTGTATTTTACAACAGTGCAAAAATATGCAAAAAAAAAATGTAATTTGTTATGCACATTCATTTTTTTGTAATGTTTAATTATATTTAAATGTAATGAAGAATATATATTTTAGTTTTATTTATTAATGTAATAGTTTCTTATTAACTTCTTTCACTGTATGATATTTCTGATGTTTAGTAGACTTACTGATAGCTCGTTAAAAATCGCTGGTAACATTGCGGCTAAGCTGTTGCCCCCATAGTTGTTATGGGACTTCGTTGTTTTAAATCTCCCCTCTGCTCTTCTCCGTGTGTTGTGTTGATGGTCAATCGGGAGTCTGTATCGGTTATCAGCATAGAATTCATTGATCAGGCTAGACTTAAATATGTTTTTGATGTTGAGTATGCCCATTAGTTTGCTGAGAGGCGCATTACTGTTATTGTAATTTAGTCTCTTCTTCCTGGCCAATATTTTAAGGAGAGAGTTTTGGCTATTTTGCAGTTGCCTGCAGAATGTTAAGGTGACCCACGCAGTTATTCCATGACGTATGTATGACTCGCTTAGTGCAAGGTACGCTTGTTTAAGTACCGCATAATTACTGCAATAGCTTAGATGGTTAAGCATATATGATGTTCCTCGAAGTTTTCGTTATAGTTGTCTAATGTGTGCATGCCACTTAAGATTATGGTCATCGATTACGCCAAGATATTTGTAACTGCTTACAAGTTCAATAAATATTTCACATTGGTCGTCTGGTCTGCAGATAGTATATATTTTTGTTTGCGTGGATATGTGGCGTGTCGTGAAATTTTAAACGGACATTATGATATAGGATATGAGGTGGTTTTATATGCATCAGTTTCGTTTTCTCGACGTTTATTGTTAGTCCATTATCGTGACACCATCTTGTTATTATGTCTAATTCGTTCTGCATTCTTTCCATCGCAATTTCAATATTTTTGTGCGACAGCACAATTGCTGTGTAATCTGCGTAGGCAAAAGATGTGCTGTTTTTTTTAGCGCTTTCAGCATGCCGTTCGCATATATTATATATAGCAGAGGGCCCAATTTCGGGTCCTGAGGGACGCCGTGTGTGATATTTATTTCGTCACTTAGGTCTTTATTTATTTTAACGCGATATGTTCGTAGTGACAGGTAGTTTTCTATCCATTTGATGCAGTTGCCACGGATTCCAATATTATACAGGGAAGTTAGGCCTTGCTAAAATCGACAAGCAACGCTAAGCTATGATGGTTTTTGCCCAGACTTTCGTTAAGTTTATCTGCGAAGGTCACCAGGAGTTGATTTATACATATTTTTACCTTTTTGAAATTCGTATTGGTTTGCTCAATTATTTTAAATTTTTCGATGAAAATTTTTAGTCTTCTGCATATGATTTCCTCAAGAATTTTTTCTACAACCGGTAGGATTGCTATTGGTCGATAGTTGTTGACTTCAGATTTAATGCCACCTTTATATATCGGGCGAACTATGGACATTTTTAAAGCTTTAGGTAATGTCGCATTTCCTAGACTCATGTTTATTAACGTTGTTATAACAGGAGCTAAAGATGGAGCGTTATTTCTTGAGTCCTTTGCACGAATTTTGTCATATCCTGGTCCTTTTTTAACGTTTAACCCCTGAATAATGTTAAACACTTCTATTTCACTAGCACTTTCTATAAATATTGTGTTTTGAGTAATATGCTCTATATTTGGTATTGTCTTGATTTGGCACTGATGTATTGTTTTTTCTATATTGTTCTTGAATGGTTTTGCGAATTTATTCGTTAGGTCTGACAAGTTTTCATTTTTAAAATTCCTTGTTATTGTTTCGTCGAGGCTAGTTGATTTTTTGCCTATTATTTCATTTAAAGTTTGCCACGTTTTTTAATGTTATTTCTGTTTTCATAAAATTTACGCTGATAGAAACTATTTTTTGCATACTCTAGTTTTTTATTCACTGTGTTTCTAAATACTTTATATTCACTGTCTCTATTTTTGTCTTAAGCTTTCAATAACCATTTTTTATAAAGTTTATCTCTCTTTACACAACATTCAATAAGCTGTTCATTCATCCACGGATTCGGTGTTCTTTTCTTCTTTTCCCTTGCCTGTATTTCTGATTGTTTACAGATTGACTGAAAGGTGGTGCATACTTTATTGTACACATCATCGACAGGTGGCAATGGTGCGATGGTAGTGTATTCACTAAAGTGATTGGCAGGTCGTGCGTTCGAATCCCGACCAGGGCCATGATTTTTATAAATTGAATACACACAACAAAAACTGATCTCCCTAAAACAATTTAGGCGCCACCTGTTGAGAAATAAAAAATCCCATCGCACCAAACTTCTTTCCTATCCTTCTATTCTTTCAGTAAGTAGCACCCAAAAATAGGCAATGAATTGCTGGGAGCTACTTGCGCAACAAACTAAATGCCTGCGCTGTGGTTTTACCATTATAAGGGTACTGTGTCACTACAGAAAAAATAAATCCCTTTAGCGCACGCAAATTATAAAAAAAAAAAACATCATCGACATTTGACATTGTAAGAATTTCTTCACAGTTTGCGCCGGACAAGAGCGCATTCACCCTATTTGAGTTCATTATTTTCTCATTTGGTGTTTTTGGCCAGGTATTCCTGTTGTTGTTGGGCTTGCATGTTAGGCCACACATAAGCGAATAGTGGTCCGAGATGTTGGTTTGTATGACTGCTGAATGTATATTGCACTCTGAGAAAGTTCTAATCAGTATATGATCAATGTGTGTGCTAGTGTTCCGACTGATATCCACTCTTGTGCTCTCAGTGTTTACTTTGATATTGAGCTAAAGAAACATAACAATGATACAAGTTTTAATGAGAACTACGAAGGTTATTTACTCAAAATAAGGTTGAATTAATAGTAGATTACGACTTCCGTCGACGCGCCCTTTGTCGGTCCATCTCTCCATCCAGCTGTGACCGGCACTACTGCCATAATGGGTGGACAGATTTTTGAATTCTATGGCTTTTATCTCGCTGCAATTTTTTTTATTCTATCATTTTTAATAACGGTACCTACCATACAACTAGTTCTTACAACACTGATTTTCTCAAAAACAGCCCCAATGATTTTGATCTTTTGTGGGGTTTTAAATACTTTGAGGAAATGCGAGAGGGAGCGGGTCAAAATTCTGCTTTCAAAATTCTGCTTTTCAAATTCTGCTTTTTAAAATTCTGACAGGCAATATTTTAAACAAATAAATTCTGCTTATTCTGTTTTTTTTTTTAAATTAACAAATTTAAGGAAAACAAATAGTTTTCAACTTTGTCAACAAATTACAATATTTCATATAAAGAAGGTACCAGGAACACACAAAAAAAATAACAATTTATTCCATAATTGAAATTATGTACAAAAAAAGAAACAACCGCATTAAGAAACTAAACAAAGCCAGAGAGAACAATATTTTTTAATAATTATTTGACGGAAGAGAGTACCGGCTATGCTCATATTATTAACAGTGAATTGTTGCACTATTTTGCTTACTGGAAGACATGTAGTTTTTGCTAGTGCTTTGATCATATTGTTGCTTGTTGCACATATTTTTCTACTGCACGTGGCTCATGGACGTGTTGGCCTGACTGTCTTACAATTGAATGGACATCACAGTTTAATTTTGCCACTATTCGTGCTTTACATTTATTTTTTATTTGGTTTGCACATGCCCAATTATAATTTTTACATTTATTTAATTTTTCGCAATAATACATATATCCATCTACGCACAACTTTCCTTTATTGGATTTAACAGATATATTCATTTTCACTATAGAAGCACACGTTTACTCACAAGGGTATACAATACTCCGTCCGGAAAAAATAGTCATTACAGTGAAGATAGGACGTTTGCTTCTTCCTCTGGATATAATGCTTTACATAAACTCGTCGCTCTTTAAAGCTCTCTCAGGGTTGCCATAGCTTCCAATATTGACCGTCACAAATCAAAGAGACCACCAAATGATGGCATACTTAGAGAACGTAGCGACCGCACTGACAATATTTCTCTCTCCCCATAAGCGCTGTACTGACTATTATTTCCGGATGGAGTAGGTATAACAGAATAATTGTCAAAGCCAAGAGAGCAATATTAAAATCAATAAAAAAACTACTTTTACCTCTTTTTCTATAACAAGTGAGGTAAATAGAATTTTGTAAGGCAGAATTTTGAAAAAAGAATTTTGACCTCTCCGGAATTTTGACCCCAACCCAATGCGAGAATATGGCATACTGAGATCTTCGCAAAAGTTTTGAGTACGTTACTTTAAAATAACGGCAATAGGTATCTTGAAAACGTTTAAAGTGATTTAAAAGAAAATCTACATTTTAGCTTATATATTTAATTTCCATGCTTATTGATATTATATCTAGTTTCTAAAATGTTTAAGGGAATTTTGATCTCTTTTGATATTTTAATTACTTGGAGTGGGTGCAATGAAATGGCATAGGTAGTCAGTTAACGGTGCCTACTTAAGAAAAACAGCAATACCTCAAAAACGGGCGAAGTGATTTAGCTGATACGAATTTATTAGAATAAATGTTAAAACTAATATAATAGTAGATCATTTTGTATAATGCGACTCAAAAACGTTTCTAAAAATGAAACGAGAATGTTTCGTACTATCCAGTCGTGCACTTGATTTGGATCTAAGTTTCGTTGGGGTCCGATCCAGTGGAAAACCCCTTTTTATAGTTTTTTTTTTGCTTGCAAAGTTGGGCCTAAATGGATTCGATACTTTATAGTGACTGATTAAGTGACTTAAACAAATTTTGTTGAATAGGGTCTTTTGCGATTGGTTTATTCTTAAGGAATACTAAACGTACACTATTTATTACGGGTTCTTGCAAATTAGTTTTTTTTTCATCAATCGACAGAAATTACTTATAACACAAAGGCTGCATTTAAATTAGAATCTCAAACTAGTACCTTTAACACATTAGTTGGTAACAAAATTTCTCCCTCAATTGAATGCAGTTACCTCCCAACTTTTCCAGCTACCTAACATCGAAAAACACTCACCGCGGAATTTAAATGAACCTAACAACCCAATAAAATCGCACTAGTATCAAACATTAATTGAAATTACGAGCACTTCGTAACGTCAATCGTAAAACAACTTGCATCCAACTGCCTTCCACATGCATCATCTTCAGTGTCCATATATCCACACAGACAAAGGTTACTTCTGCCAACACAAATCAACTATTCAAACGATAATTTGACTTCTTTGTTCCTCTTCCACATACTCTTCGAGTAAGGGGATAACCACGAGTATGAGGTAAGCATGCGCACTAATCTATGCATTGCGAAAGAATCCATTGGACTCCTCCATAAAAAAGATCTTAATTACAATAATTTCATTCTTTTCCGGCTGCATAGAGAACATCTCACTCACTCGATAGATGCCTTGCAAAGACGACCAATTACCATCGCGGTCGAAGATGATGCTCGCGCAAGCGCGTCCTCGTTTGTTTCGCACGACTTTCCATTTAAAAGAACAAATCAAAGGGCTGTGCTCCTCCATAGATCCCAATCCCACGGTCAGATATCCTCCAACAACAGCCAATAACAAAAGAACGACGAACTTCACTACGTGCATTGCCAAATAGATGATCGTGAATCTGCACTTGAGCCTTCATTGGTCTCAGTGATTATCTTCATCTTCAATCCGCGCAGCAGCATAAAAATAAAGCGAGCTTACAAAGCACTAAGCATAGAGCATATAGCATAGCCCAGCGCAGAGCGTGAAGAATCATTTTGAAGGTCCATCATCATTGCTGGACCGCAAACTATTCTTTGCCGGTCTAAGTTGCTTTCGCTAGAGAAAGATTGAAAGATCATATACCGTCAACGATCGTGACGGTAATTTACCCGAAGACTTTTGTTACGTCATAATATTTCGCCTTGAAATTAGATAAATGACCATAGAAAAAGATTGCTTCGAATGAGATTCGCCACAGATTGTGTTCATTGCCTATACGTGATGAAGTTGAAGATAAGAGTAGTCCAGGCTGGTTTTGATTTATATAAAGATCAAACTTACACTAGGAGATAAATGATGCATTTAAAGCTTTGCAGATGGGCCAATGATGACTATTCAACACAAAAAACGTTTCTGTTAGAAATCATCAGGAGCTCGCTTGATATTTATGGGCAAAACAAAACGGTTAATGAGGGTAATTCAGTTCTTTTGAATCTCGAACATGTCACTATCGCTGTTGTCGAAACGTTTTAAATTTAAAGTCAGGGTCGGATGATGTATTTGTCGCGCTGTTTGATTTTGCTTGGGTGTCGTACTTGAAACAAATATTAATGTAAAGTTTTAGAAGAAACGACGGTACAAAGTTTTTCTTCAGATGAGTGTCAGTTCCAAGTATAAAATATATTCGGCTTACTCCATTCCGGTTCCAATAAATTCTATTTCTAGTTATACAAAGGAAATCTCAACGTTTGAAACTGTGTGATCACCTTGTTCATTCGCTGTGAAACTTAGAGAACATTCGCTGTGCCCATACACAAACTCGGAGAACAACAAAAGAAAGCATGCTTCAGTGAATTTTTGTTGGACTATAGTAGCAAATACAAAATGGTCATGGTAAGTCAAATGTAAAGTCTTGTGGCCCTTGATACCAAGACTAGGTTCAGGCGGGCAGGTAGGAGTTGAAATCTTCAGCAGGTACGGATGGGACTGAGGACGCTAAGCCTGTTGTACGCGCTCCGGGTAGCAACAATAAAACTGTCAGGTGTGTCTCTTAACAACACCGGGTACAAATTCTAATTAATTCATCAAAATACTTAGCTTATATTCAATTGCGTAAATGCTTTTCATGCTTCAAATATTGGCCCCATTATGAGAACCCAGTAGGGCGCAGTAGCTCAGACGATAGTGTGTCGAACTACAAATCGAAAGGTCCCCGGTTCAATTCCCGCCGGGACCAAGTAACATCTAGAGTTTTTTTTCCACTACTCCACCTCTTGCGAACGTCTGACAAACATCCAAGAGTATGAATTGTCATGAGAAGCTTTGCTCAAATTTGCTGTTCGGATTCGGCTTAAAATTGTAGGTCCCTTGCAGTTCACACAAGTTGTTGGAAAATTAACTTATATTTTTATTATTTTATTTATTTTTATTTTTTTTTATTTTTTTTATCAAAACGCTTAGTAATAAACTTAATATTTGCCTTACCGACATATTCACCAATAGCCTCATGCTGTATCATAATAACATACAGAATTGATTTTTTTTTCTTTAACTTTTAAATTCATTTTTAATGGTTATTAAATATCAACTTATATACTGGACAAAAATTATTAAATCTTACTTTAAATTAGCAGGCTACTTATTCTAGATTATTGTTCCTTATGCGGACGCCGTAAACTTAACTATATCTTATAATGTTTGGTTTCGGCCTTAAAACTATTTCACAAACTAATCTTACATATATATCCATCGAGAAAATTTTTAAAACTCGGCATCATTACTTAAATTTTATGTATTATATTAAACAAATTAAAACTATTTAAAAACACCCTATTCTACTAACTTAAACTACTTAACGTATTCTAGCTATAATTTGGATTCTGAGCACTCGTTACCTGATGCAAGAAGTGGTCAAAATCCCAATTACTTTCCGAGCCCCTGGCAGTCGTCAACATGCACATTCGCTGCCGTGAGCTGACTGAAGCCTTACAGCTTCAATTACCTCTAGGAAGCACCACCACAAGTTGACGAGCCCGGCCTCGCCCTTGCTAACTTAGTCTAACTGTTTAACTTATAAACTAAGGGGATGTTACCTAGTCCACTGTCTTCGGAGGGCATGTTTTATTGGGGTAGCAAGCCCCAAAGATCATGCAGGTGTCGCTGGCCATCGCCCTTGCAAAGTGCCTTCGATTCACCTTAATAAGGAAATGGTCAATCCTAATCAACTGAGCCTAATCGTATAGGACCTTGTTGGGATAATATTTTATGTCGTTGGATTCAGGCGTTCGAAACAACCCAAGGCCTCTCTCTGGTAAGACATTGGCCCCAGCAAGACAAGAAACTATATGTTTATCGAAATATAGATACTGGTCAGCCAGATACCCAGATATCTAACCGCCAATGGCTGCCCATTTTGTCCAATAATGGCCAATTTCTTCCAGTTTTCTCTCGTATCCCTAGAGGTCTCAGCTAATATAGTTCTGAACAAGATTGTTTCCGTCTTCTGGAAGTTGATTTTCAACTTCCAGTCGTCGCAATATCACTTAAGTTGATCGAAGCCACGCTGTAAAAGAATGCTAATGACCTCGATTTTAGAACCTGATCTATATGCCACCAAATCGCAGGCATACGTTATAGCATGTCTGAGTGAACCCACCAGATCACTCGTGTAAATGTTAACCAGGATCGGAGAATTCCCCGCCTCCTGCTGTAAACCGTTTTTAATTTCAAAGACTGCTCGAAATCAGTAACGACGCGTACCCAAAATGTGTAGTCATTCAGTGAAGTTTGAATTGCTATAGATGTTAAGATCATTTTTACCAGTAAAAAGAAATTTTGAAATTAAATAAAAAAATAACGTTTACATCGTTTTAGGCGTTTTATTTAACAATTCGAATTTTTCAGTTTTTACATTTAGATTTTATTTATAAAACAAAAATCAATTCTTATTAAACAAGCAATTGATACCTTCATTATTTTACTTAAAACGTCGATAGTGTCCCTACTCATTAATGGATATACAGTGCTCTTCAATTGATTAGACGCACACATTTTTTTTGCAAACATTTTTTTTTTGTTAGTGTGCGTAACAATTATCAAAAAATTGCCTTTATTAGAAAGGTTATTAAGTTCTCAACAAAAAAACACAAACAAATATTAGGTGAGTGGAAGTTAACGGATATTTTTTCTCTTTCTTGCCTATGCAGTAAGAAAAAGTGCAGTTTTTTTTCACATGATTAGATGGACGCACCTGATAAAAAATCTTAAAAATGAAATATAGACTTTTTAATTTACTTTTTTCTCTTTTATTTTTATTTTTGTTGTTTTTTTTTATATTTTCAGTACTTTGTACAACCACAATTTAAGGGAATCGTCCTCCAGGCTTCTTTTATTGCGACAGTTAGCTCTTCACAGGTCTCATACTGCCTACATCCTTCGTAAACTTTACGCGTGAGCTATCCCCAAACATTTTCAATTATATTGAGGTCAGGTGAATAAGGTGGCCACGGCAACAATTCCACATTTTCTTCGGCAAGAAAGCTTTTCACTACACGAGCGTTGTGGATTGGCGCATTGTCTTGTTGTAATAACCACTGCAGAGGTCCGAACAGTTCTTTCATTACGGGGAAGGCTGATTGCAAAAGGGCTTTGTATGAAACTCCCTACATTTTGTTGGAAATTAAAACCAAATTGAACGCCCCATAATACGTAATGGCTCCCCAAACCATTACTCCTCCTTGCCTCCAATGGTGACGTATCAAAAACTTTTCCTTTTTTCTAAGATCATGGAAGTAGTAGTTGTAACCATCAGGGCCATCTAAATTAAACTTGTTTTCATCTGAAAAAAAAAAACACATTTCGCCAATTTAGCGCTCTTCCAAGGTTGGTGTCCCATGTCATGGGAAGGCGTGCGAATTCCAACCGCTGTTCTTTTTTTACGGCCGGCGTTTAGTGGGGGCTTTTTTTAGTTTTTTTTTTTAATTTTAGATGTTCTGCACTCAAAATAGCCCGCCGAACAGTTGATGTGCTGGCAGCTATCCCCGCTTTTTCTTTTATTTTGCTTGTGGAGACAGCTGAATTTAACGCTATTCTTATAATTTTTCTTTTGTCCTGAGGTGTTAAAGTTTTTGTCCTTCCCTTGTAATTTTTACCATATGAAGCACTGTTTTTAATGTAATTTCTCACAACATGGTCACTTCGGTCTATTTTCTTGGCAATGCTTCTCATTGAAAACCTTTCAGAATGCAACGCGGCAATTTTGACTTTTTTTTAAGCGGTTAAAATATAAAATAAGGACGAAATGGATTGCATATACACTGACTTCTCTAAGGCTTTCGACCAGCTGTCCCATGAAATAATCGAATTTAAGCTCAGGGCTTTTGGTTTCCCACCATGTTTCATAAAATGAGTTAATTCATACCTTAGATCAAGGGTATCTGTATCTTTCACAGCTCAGTCTGGAGTTCCCCAAGGAAGTCACCTCGGACCAATTTTATTTATACTTGTCATTAATGATGTTAAGGCATGTATAAATCACAGTAATATCCTGATCTACGCTGATGATATGAAAATATATAAATCTATCACTAGTCAGCAAGACAGAATGTTTCTTCAATCTGACATTAATAGCTTCGCCAATTGGTGTGATAAAAACGGTTTATCGCTGAACCCAACTAAATGTCAACATATGACATTCTCTAGAAAGAATATCCCTTCCACCTTTCAATATTCTCTGTCTCAACACATTCTTTGAAATGTTGATAATTTTAAGGATCTTGGGGTTTATTTCGACCCCAAACTGGTTTTTGCTAAGCATATTAATTCTATTATTAATAAATCTAATTCTATGCTGGTCTTCGTAAAAAGGTGGGCCAAAGAATTTAATGACCGTTTGGGACACCATCCATCCCAGCCGACTTTTTATTCTTTAGTGACTCGAAGATGCACAGTAGATCATCCTTCGACACGAAAAAGTGCGATGCATTTCGGCCATTGGCGACAACTGCATTATCATAGTTTTCATCATTGAATACGGTGAATCCGTTATTCTCAGATCGCCAATTCTGAAGTTCGGTGCGCTGATGGAAGTGGCTCACCAGATCTCTATTCTCAATGTCGTGGTTACGACGAACAGGATTGTTCACCGTATACACGGCCTCGAAACAAGCACCCAGCAAATCCACCTTCTCCTGTGGGGGACCTGCCTGTTCTCAGCTGTCTGGGAGATTCGAACACAAGGAATATCATTGTGATCCTTCCTCCTGAACAACTTATTTATCTGTACACAGAATTGCACACTCAGCATATGATATACAACCAAGCGGCTGACTGTATATAATATACGCAGTGTGTTTCTGTCGGTATTTTTTGTATGAAACTGCAACATGAGCTCTATTTTCAACGTCCTGCTATTGGCTGGCTGTTCGTTGTGTATATCGGTGAATACTTTAGTTTATTTTAGTGTTCGGCTTGGATGTAATTTAGGTAGATTTCTTGTTCAACATTTGAAACATGATTGTTTATTGAGCAATTAATTAAGTGGTCGCTAGTGCAATCGCTTCACACAAATTTCAATCAGTCCCATAGAGTGCATGCTTCTTCCCACAATCCTGATTCTGCAACTCATATCTCCACCATTAAATCTTAATACCATTAAAAAAAAGATCAACAGATAAACCATTCCCATTAACCAACTTTTACTTTTAAGAGATCGAATTTCGAGCGGCATTTAGACGCTCGCATTAAAAATTCAAGTTGGGCTCTATTTTACGCCTCTAAAAACATCCCAAAACCATTACTCTAAATCAACGAATTCCGCATAATCTGGGTCTTCAAGAAGTATCAAGTTGCATGTTCTCCTTTCCCACTATTCCACTACAAATCACTGTGGTGATCCATAAATTACCCAAACAAAAAATTAATTCACAAGTAGCGGAAGGCCCATTTGCATCGAATTGCCCCGCTTTCGTCATCCGAAATCCTCAGAAGAAACACACACGCGAATCACTTCATCAAACCGGAAACTATTAAGCGAAGTTGTTTCCCTTTTTATTTCATTGACTCCAAAATAATTCAGCCGGCCACAGTCATTATAGACCACTAGACCACCCGACAATGTTCCGATAAACAAGGACAATTTCAATTAGATGGCTGATTGATATCGCAGGCCTTGACTTTTATTTGACCTAAAGGTCAGCAATGAACTCACCTGTGATTTCTTTGGGCAACGGTTCCCCCACAAAGGATATCCGAATGACATGCTTTATAAATTATAACCTTGTCGATTTATTAAACTGTAATGTTGTGGCGATGTCGATTGACAATTGACACAAATCTCAAAACGAAATTCTCTCAAACCAATCAATTTAACAATACGTTGTTCTTTGCGGTGTGGCCATTTACAAGGACTCTCGTTTAAATATTAAAAATGCTTTCAAAGTCTTATACGGCCCAGGACAAAAAGTCACCAAAAATATTATCAGACTCCCACACCCTTTTAGATGGGGGTTTTTCCGCGGTTTGATGAGTTATGGATGTCAGTGTCAGATTTCGTTTTAGTTGCCATGTTGCGCCTCCTGTAAGTGTTGTGGCACGATTTTAAATTTTCCATTTGCGCGGTGCTAGTCGAGTGTGACTAATGCGAAAATCATGTTTCCATCGAATTTATATTCACTGGCGACAAAAACTGTTTCTTGGAGTCAATGCTCATAGGACAATGTTGTAGGAAGCCCAACATGCAGAGCATTATTATTGTCTGCAATCGCAGACCCAACACCTGTGTCCGGATAAATGCTAACATTTGTTATTCAGTCGAATATATACCTACTATATTCTCTGTCAATTTCAATGGCGGCAAATGTTGAGCTATAGTTTCTGTCGATTCCTAAGGACAGAGGATATGAAACTAGTCCACGGGGTTGGCCACACGCAAACGCAGCTTATTGCTTTTTTGGGTTACCTAGTTTGATTTGAAATTGGAAATTTTCATGATTAAAGCGGAACTAATTGGAACTGTTTATAGCTTGTTGGGCAAATGTGTGCCCAACGGCGGCAAATTTGTGAAAGCTTCAATTAATCATTCATGTATCCTTATGCGAACGAGTGTCAGAGCAGCTGGTTTAACGGAACTTTGTTCTGTTCAGTCTTACGTGGCTAGCCCTGGTACTGTTTTTGTTGACAAATCCACACGAACAATTTCGCTCAAACTATTTTTTTGAATTTTGGCGAAAAGGTTGGCATAAGTACTTTTTCATACCCCCTATTCAAAGGGAATTATTTTGACTCACAGTTTGTAACATATCTTATTGTTGCTCGAAGACTTCTAACGGCCGATTTCTTCAAGAAGTACTAGCGCTAGTAATGGTGTTAGACCAAAAGTAAGTACATATGTACAAATCGGTACCAAGTATCGAGTACTAAGCTGTTAGTCTACCCAATTTGGTACCGAGCATAAGCCAGCACCTACTTAGTACTAGCAAGATTCTCAAATTTGCCAGACCTTTTTTTTTTTATTAAATAAAAAGGAAATCCAAATCCCAGAGCACTCAGACTCGGTAACGGTCCATTGTACTACCAGGCAGACATCCTTCTTTTGGTTTAGAGGCATGTGAATAGTTGGCGTATGTTGTTGTTCCCCGTGGGGATTGAAGCTGCACCGCATGGGTCACAAGCCAACACACTAACCTCTACACCGTCGCCACACACAGTGACGTTAGTAGCTAGATAAAGCAAATTTGATTTCCACAGAGAGAACTCGACCTTGATATTTTCTTGGTGAGGTCGATTTTGGTATCAACGGATTTCCATTTTATTTATTTTTTTAATTTTGGTATTTTATGATGTTCTTTGATCGTCTCATTCACAAGTTTTTGACTTACTGACAAATAGTACCGATTCGATTAGTAATGATAAAGATTCTACCTGTAAAATCTGAACCGGGTAGTTGGTGCACAGCATGCGTTAGATTGCAATACTCCAGAAATCGAGCTACTTTTGATTTAAATGCGTTTCAGCTTTAGTCCAAACAAGCAGTAGACTTACTCTATATGTATCTTTATAAAACTAGATTGTTAGCTCT
Source organism: Portevinia maculata (assembly GCA_949715645.1). Lineage (NCBI taxonomy): Eukaryota > Metazoa > Arthropoda > Insecta > Diptera > Syrphidae > Portevinia > Portevinia maculata. The sequence goes on along the minus strand of OX454525.1, from coordinate 359,928,659 downwards.
CCAAATTCTGACATAATGTTAACGCTCCCCGTCGATAATTTGTCGGGGGATTTCATGCACACTTGACATCGGCACGACCGGCGATGAAGTTTCGCACTTGTTCCAAGACAGTCGCGCAACTGTTAGATTTTGTAGATCGTTTAATTGGCAGAACAACAGAAGCGGGCGATGGAATTGGATTCGAAACAGGAATTCATGATGAAATTCGTGTTGAACTTGAATTGGCCGACGCCATTGTTTCGCTTCGATATAGCAAAAATTATCTTTCAAAAGTGTCCACTTGGCAATTGAATTGCCAGCGACCGAACTTTTGTGTTGTGTCGTTAAGGTAGCGTTACGCTTTTAATTCGCGAGCAAACTACTTATTACGCAAATAACGAATTATTTAGTACGCGGTATATTTTGCCACCAATGCGTGAAACGAAATTGAACCAAACTGTCAAAAAGAAGCAAAAGTGCAACATCTAACAAAAGATATGCTGGTTTCCTGGTCGCTCAGCTGGGGGTGGGTTCAATGAAAAGCGAACCCAGCAATAACAGTTTGTGTGCTTATTAGCTCAGTGGGCGAAACACAATTTTGTGGGAAATTGTGAAACCTTGGTACAGAATCACTGAAAAATGTAAAAACCCAAAGAAAATAGGAAAAGGCAAATGTTTTAAAGAACGTTATAAAGCTCCGTTGGAGCACGGTCTTTATTACGGGGTTTGAAATCCCCTGAAAATTAAATGGTGGGTACAACGGGTCGGTATGGACCATTGGTATGTCCCGCTATCACTTGTCCCGAATAAAAAGATTTAAATGATTGGGTCGCGTGTCCCGTCTGTTCTCGGGATTTTCGTCAAAAAACGGAACAAAATCCTACCGGACTATCACTCACTTTTACGATCACAAGAAAATCACTAGGTATACTTACCTTTTTACAAAAAAAAACTGTCCCTTTGTCTTCTCCTCTGCCCTCTAGCTATGTCTCTGGTCTACTTTCTCGTCCTTCCGCTTGTCTTCCGATTCCTGTTTCCTTATTTTCCGTTTTCTCGTTAACGCTTAACTACTCTTACTTTTGGATCTTTCTTTTCTTTTTTTTTCTATTTCGACTTATCGACGTTCAACAAAATCCCTTTCGAAACTTCTCACGACTAACTAAACCGCTGGTCAACCAAGAAGTGATTTTCCAGATATTGTTCAAAAGCGGTCAGATTAGATTAGATTAGATTAGATTCTTTATTTCATGAAATATATGTACAATAGTTTGTGTTTGAGAACACGAGCATGGCAGAAATAGCCGAATAGAATAGAAATAGCGGTCAGTGTTGGACTCATTCTCACACACAAAAATTGACAATGCGATCTCACTGATGGCGTGCAATGGATGTCCACTTGTGTTGGTGGCTAACCGCCATCCCACTGTCCACACACATACAGTAAGGCGAACCAACGAGCGGCACATTTCAGCACATCCAAAACTATATTGCAATGGTGTGCGCATGCCTGCCGTTACCCTTTCGCTTTAACTTTCCATTCTCTCACCGAGCTCCGAATTCAGCGCGACTGAATGCTTTGAGGTCGGACAAGGGGACACCGTTCCAGAGTTTGTTGGGATGGTGTCATCTGGACATGACATTTGTAATATCACATCGGCTAATTGGGTGCCAATGTGGTCCTGGTTAGCTGTTATTTGGTGTTGGAGGGTGTTTAATTACTAGGCCGTCCGGCTACACTCCTCTGCTGCTCCTGCTGTGCTCCCTCGGCGGAGTTGGGTCAAAAGGGAGCGTCATCCCTTCCCCCATCGAATCTGACTCACTACCGTCGTGGTATATCGTGATTCGCTTTCTGGGTCTTTGAAGTCTCGAACCGTCCCCCCGCGCCCACGAATCGTTTTTCAGGGTGTATATATTGGTTGTAATCTGTACACCCTGCCGTTGCAGACCGTCCGTCTGGTTGCAGAGTGCTTTGGACTCTCCCTCCGCCTTGGCAAACCGTCCGTCTATCTCTTTTTACCCCAGACCGTCCGTCTGGTTGCAGAGTGCTTTGGACTCGCACTCCGCCTTTGCAGACCGTCCGTCTGGTGGTAGGAACGTTGGCCCGTTGGCCCGTTGGGAGTCTCCTGACGGTCCTTGTCAGGCCCACCATCCGGACTTACTAGGCCACCGGCATCGTAACTAAGTACAACAGACCGTCCGTCTGTTTGTGTGTTCCTTAAGCGGCTCTTTTACCAGCGAGCGGCAGGGGTTCCTCAACCTTGGGCCACCTGCCCTTGCTCAGAGTCTACCTGTAGTGATCGCCTACCCAAGGCTCTAGAGAAGTGGGTGCATGGCTGATGGAACCATGGTTGCCCCTCCACTTCTACAGACCATGCGTATGCGCACCGAGAGAAGAGGGAATTGGTAAGGAAGGCAGGGAATGGAGAGTGGACCTTGTTTGCCGGAAATTTCACCGCAACAGTAGCTTCGAAGTATTTCCATTCGATAATACATCTAATTAGTTTCTATTCGGTGGCATACTGTCGTAAGCGTAACCGGGGAAAAAAATAACCAGAGTATGATAAGAGCTCCAACATTTTGCGGTACAGACGTTTGTATTGCATTGCCATGATTTCGGAAGAGCTCATGACCATTTTTGACGTCCCCTCCGTAGATAAGCTGCTGCGGTAGCGGAGGCACAATACTGGAATACACTCCAAAAAGTGAGTCTTAAGTTACTATAAAAGTGTATGCAATTTTTAATGTAAACGTAGGTAAGCTGCGATTTTATACATATGACAATAGGTAAAATATTAAATTCAAGCACATTATGTTAGATATGTATTACAAATATTGGTTTTGCAAATTATCACCTTTCAACAACTACTGTTCAATAATAATCTAATACTCTTTAAACATTACCCTCAAAATGTGAACAAAAAAAAAAAACAAATATTGTTTAAAGGTGTGTCCACACCAAAGAAACATTTCAGAAAACATTGTTTAAAAAACGTTTCTGAAATGTTTCCCATTTGTTTAAAAAACATTTCAGAAAGATTTCAGAAACATTTAAGAAATGTTTCTTAAATTTTTTTTTTTTTTTTTTTTTATAATTTGCTTGCGCTAAAGGGATTTTTTTCTGTTGTTACAGTACCCTTATAATGCTAAGAGCACAGTGTAAGCGCTACTTGGTATTAGAAAGAATAGAGAGATAGGAATGTAGTGTTTGGGTGCAGTTGTAGGGTTTTTCTCCACGGGTGGTGTCTAAGTTACTTAGGGAGATTACGATTTCATGTATTCGTTATAAAGTAATGGACTTGGCCGGGATTCGAACGCACGACCTTCCATGCCGTAAGCGAATACACTACTACTGCACCATTGCAACCCGCAAAATGTTTTTTAGGTGTGGACGCTTCGAGAAACACTTCTGAAATGTTTCTTTGTTTCCCATTTTTCTCTCTTTCTCTGTAAATTCTTGAGAAACAAAGGAAGTTTCCCGTTTGAAATGAGAAACACAGAAACATTTCATAAATATTTCAGAAATGCTTCGCCGGCTTCGCGAATCGTCCAGACCAAAATAATCATTTCTTAAATGTTTCGGAAACATTTCAGAAATGTTTCTTTGTTTCTGAAATGTTTTTTAAACATTTCTGAAATGTTTATGAAATGTTTCTGAAATGTTTCTGAAATGTTTAAAAAACGCTTGTTTGATGTGGACACTCCTTAAGAAGCATGTTGTGCAATTCGCAGTATGGAAAAAGCTCTTCCGAACTATTCCAAACCTGAAACCATTTCCGGCAAGGAGATGCACTATCATGCGATTTTTTCAATCTGTTTCTGGAGCAGATAGTGCGCAGGGCAGGTGTACACGGGAGGCACAACCTTAAACAGATTCAAATCACTGAGGAACGCGGACGATATCCACATCATCGGCCAATTAATTTTGTGTCGTAACTGTTCCAAATAAAATGAACACTAAAACTGTCTGTTGACCACAGCCAGAGTAAATTATTTACTCTTCAGCTTGCGTTAATTTCCAAAGACAAGCGGTTCTATAATCGCTATGACACTAATCTTTATCTAATCGCTCATGATTTGACCCCAATAAGTTTGTATGTGACTTCTGAGAAAAAAGGTGCAGATACCTTTTCATCCCACCCGCGAGATGAAACAGGACCGAGAACGTACATCGGTACAGATATGTATATATATTTGCTGCGGTGTGTGGCTCGCGCTCGCGCTCGCAAATAAAATGCATATAAACCATGAAGTGAAAGTTTTTCTTATACTTAAAATGATACCGCGATGGACGGCTGGTCGATCACTTCTCTGCCGCAGATCATTATATAAGCTCCTGCCTGCGAATGCGCTTCCTCTCATCCCAAGGGACTTCCATAATCAAACAATAGACAGAGCCGGGCAAATGTTGCAACCGCAAAATTATCTAATGCCCACTCAGTTGAGCGGTGTCCTACAGGACTACGTAACGTATCAAATCGTATTACTCACAGTAGACAAAATATGGTTAAATGGAAAGGCAGGCAATAATAGAATTCACAAAATACATCTAAGCTTTGGGCATAAAATTAATTTCGAAAAATAAGTTGCGCTCAAGCGCCAAAAGCCGGTAGTACTATAAAACTCGCCCATTTCAGCCGTGTACGTGAATATTTCATGCTTTACGGTTTAGATACTCCTACAAGAGGTTGAGTGACTTTGAGGTTAGGGTTTGGCGTATAGTAGTAAAACTGCTGCATCGACGCACGTGTTTTGTTTTTCGTATTATTTCCCGCACATTTGGATCACTTACTAAGTGCGCGACAAGAAAGACAATTTTTATTTCAATTTGACATTTTCTGGGTCTCTTTCGAGCGTGGATGCCGATTGCCGACACACAAACGACGGCGTTGCTAATCGAAGTGGACAGTTGTCGACAATTGAAATTAAATATAATTTTCTGTCTTCTGTTTAGTTGCTTGGTTGTTTCGATCTGCGACTGCGACTTGACAATGTTGCAGCAATGAAAATTGTCTGATGTGTTGTAATTGTAAGCGTGTCACAGTGCCTCTCGATATCTTTTGATAGAACATACAAAGTTGTGTCTATTGACATGAATGTCTGATTGAGAATAGGTAATTTGACTATAATATTATATTATGTATATGTTTTATTATATTTTTTTTATTATAAAATTTATTATTATTTATTTTGTAACTATTTGTTATTTATTTATGTATTAGATACTATCTATTTATTACATTACCAAGCCATCCTACTATGTATAGTATCAAGTATTATTGTGCCTTGTACATTTTCGATCTTCTTATTTATATTATTTATAATTATTATTTTTTTTTTTTTTTTAATGAAAGGTTTTTCTAATCTCTTTCCTTTCAACTATATCAAATATCCTACAGTTTTAAGAAATTTTAAAAACATTGATTAGAACGGCTTGAAGGTGATGTATTAACTGGGAATCAATTTATCTTTTTGAAGTAAAACTTCTTTACGCACGCTTGACTTAGAGAGTCAGCTGGTGAATGCGTCACGGAAGTGTAGACAAACGTACACCTCCAACAAAACGGAAGTGTAGACAAAAGTACACTTCCGGCAAAACGGAACCAATTATTTTATTACGTTATACAAGGTGGGCCAAAAGAATTCATCCGAAGTTGTTTTGCTTTCATTTTTTTTCTAAATGAAAAACTTCGATTCTGTTTTTTGATTATGCTTACTTGAACCTTTAGAATTTTATTGGTCAAGTTGAGAAGATGATATCGGCCAAATGGGCGCCGTCACAATTGATTGTCATACGGGCTCGTTTTATGGCATTTGTCATCACTTCGGTGAGAACTTCGTGCGACAGATTCTCGCACTCGTGTCGAATGTTGTCCTTGAGGGCTTCTATGGTCTCGTGCTTGTTCACGTAAACATGGGACTTCAAAAAACCCCACAAAAAAGACTGGAACGGTTAAATCGGGCGATCTTGCGGGCCAGTGCAAATCGCCAAAACGAGAGATGAGGCGACCCAGGAACGCCGCCTAATATCGGTTATGGCTCGCGCAGTGTGTACCGTAGCTCCGTCATGTTGGAACCACATGTCTCTAATCCTAATTCGTCCAATTGCGGCAGAAAAAACTCGCTTAACATGGCCTTATAGCGCGCACCGTCCACTGTTGTCGTTTGACCAGCGGCGTTCTTGAAAAAAAAAATGCCCCGATGACTCATCCAGCGTGAACAGCGCACCATGCAGTAACTTTGAGCGGGTGTAATGGCTCCTCGTGCATTACTCGTTTTAGTTTTGCTTGTTCACGTACCCGCTGAGGTGGAAATGCGCCTCATCACTCATTATGATTTTGGTAGAAAAATCGTCCACATCGTCCTCGAGATTGAGGATGGCTTGGGCGTAGGACAGGCAGCAGCTGATGCACGGACTGGACTTTGTACGGGAACATGCGCAAGTCTTTGACCAAAATTCGCCTTAGGGATGACCGGCTGATGCCTAATTGCGAGGTACGGCGTCTGGTCGATGTTTCCGGCGACAGCTCGACATCCTCGTCAACAGCGGCGATATTCTCGGCACAACGGGCGCTCCGCGGCCGGCCAGTCTTGGCAACGTCTTGTGTGGTCCCATACTCTTCAAGGTTGGTGGCCAAACGGCGCAGTATTTCCGCAGTCGGTGTCGGACGGCCGTGGAATCGGCGACGGATATCGCACTGCGCCAACACTACAGACGAATTGTTACGCAAAAAAATAGACACGATTATTCCGCGTTCTTGGGGAGTGTATCGCTCCTTGGCTATTTCACTTGTATTCTACATCTGTCTAGTCCACAAATGTCAAAACAGATTTGACATTGTCGGCCATTTGCAAAAATAAGAGCATCTTCCAATAGGGTGATCTCTTTTGGCCCATCTTGTACATTTTCCAGTTTTAATTATGTTCAATTTTAGAGATTATTATGTCCTTACGAAACACCGGGAAGTTGTGTGGAAGTTGATTTGTTTTGAATAATTGAGGTTGCATAGCTTGAAGTTTGAAGTTGAAGGTAAAAGGAAAACTATCGATTTGTACTTCGGTAACCGATGGCCGATTTAAGAATGTCACTTTTAGTTGTAATAAGGTTATTAACCAAGTGGTCCTTGGAAAACCAAATAAGGTCCTTAAGCCCGAAAAAAACATTTTTTTCAAAACTCCTAAAAAACCGCACAGTTATTTGACTAACAGATCCTTTTAACAACAAAAAGGTCATTAGAATTAGAAAAAAGGATATTTTTCCAAAATGCCATTAGAATAGACACGGTATATATGTGTTCAATGTTATTTGAATAAGAGGTCCTTGCAACAACAAAAAAGGTCCTTAATAGTCGAAAACAGAATATTTTCCCAAAATGTCATTAGAATCCGCACGGTATATCTGCGTTCCATGTTATTGGAACAACAAAAAGTCGAAAAAACGATATTTTACCAAAATGTTTGTTGTTCCTAGCACCCCTCATTCAAATAACATTGAACTCATATATACCGTGCCGTTTCTAAAGACATTTTTTGAAAATATCCTTTTTCGGGTTTAATTATTATGGCTCCAAGGACCTCTTTGTAAAATAACCTGATGTAAAATAAAAGTGACATTCAATCAATTTCTATTTTAAACGCAATATGCATAATAAATCCCAATAAATTATCAACATTGTAGCAAAATAAAAAAATTAGATTTAATTATTACATAGTTATTACCTAGGCAGCTAAAAAGCTACAGCTAAAAACTAACCAACTTTTAGTTGTCATCCGCAACTAGCTTTGGCAACCTAACGAGCTTAGTTACACAACCTGCAACTAAAAGCTAACAGCAAAAATTAGTTGTCATTATGATAGCTAACCACTAAATCGATTGCATTTTTAGCGCAGCTAATTTAACCACGTTAGTTACTTAGTTATGGCGTTAGCTAGATAACAAATTAGGTAGCTAACGCGTAACTGTGCCTACATGTTTACACATCAACTATACCGTGAGTGCAGTGTGGCTCACACCTTTTTTTATTTTTTTTATTTTTTTCATGATGATAATCCACCAAGCTATCATTGCAACTTCTTTAAAATCCATTTTCAAGCACAAAACTGAATACATAAAACGGGAAACAAAGAAACATTTCAGAAACATTTCAGAAGTGTTTCTCGAAGCGTCCACACCTAAAAAACATTTAAGAAACATTTCTTAAATGTTTCTGAAATCTTTCTGAAATGTTTTTCTTAAACAAATGGGAAACATTTCAGAAACGTTTTTTAAACAATGTTTCCTGAAATGTTTCTTTGGTGTGGACACACCTTTAGATACACAAACTAAAAAAATATGTTTAATTTTTCTTTCTGTGCGTGCAAATTGATACATTCATATATGTATGAAAGAGTTCAAGCTGTTTCCGTTAAAAATAAGACTTCAAATTATTTACCTTTAAAACGGGGTGTTCCACAAGGATCAATTTGAGTCCCCTCTTGTTTACACTTTTCATAAATGATCTTCCGCTTTGCACACATCACTCTTCCAAACATGTATGTATATGCCGCTGCTTACCAGCTCAACTTTAATTGTAAGCTAGCATTGATCGAGGATGGTATTTGCAAAATAAACGACGACATAGAAAAATTAAACAAATGGTCTATAGAAAATGAGCTCAAAACAAATCCCGCTCAATAAAATTGCCTAGTTGTCTACAAAAATGTATTGAACCAAAGCTTCTTGGTTATAGTCATGTCAACTATGTCGATCGGAGTAGAAATCTGGGCTTGTATTTCAACAGGACTCTTAGTTGGGATGACCACATTAAACAAATTATATACGGAATTCTTCAAAATCTTGCTTGCACCGCACGGGTACATAGTGTTGTTATTATAAGGGCACCAAATAACTGAGCTATATTCTAGAATATTTATTGAGTTTAACGCTTTTTTTTCTAATAGTGGGTTTGTCAATAAGTGGATTTTAGCAATTTTCGAACTTTTTGTGGGGCCATTTTTGAAAAAAATTTGCTACAAAATATGTTGTTGTAAAAAACACCCCGTAAAGTGGGTATGGCAAAAAACCTTATTAAATAAAACTTTTTTTTTTTAAAGTGTACGTGTCGGTGGGAGGAGTTTGCAAACTTTTGAACTTAAGAGTTTAATACACTCCTTTTCACTTAATTACGAACATGTACTTTCTTGATTTAATTTAACGACTGTTTTTTAAATCCTTCGATAATTTGGGAAAAACCAAATGCAATATGAAAGAGGGCTATACAGTTTATGTAAAAAACTATGGGATTAAGTGTAAATTCAAATTTTATGCTGCTTTTCCCAATGAGGTCATAAAATTAGTCCTTTTTATACCCTATTATAAGGGTATATTAATTTTGACGCATAGTTCGTAACATACCTTTATATTGCCCGTAGACCTAAAAGTTACTATAGGTATTTATATTTTTCGAAAAAATCAAATTTTGAGCTGGAAAGCTGAATTTTTTATATATGATCTATGGGTCCTAAAACTGCTCGGGAGATAAAATTTTTAAAATCTGCCCACTGAAACGCCCACAATTAAATAAAACAATTTTAAAGAAAAGTCAAAGTTTGAGCTAGGAAGCTGAAATTTATAATATATATTCAAAATCCGCCAACTGACACGCCCACAATTTAGATTTTTTTTTTTGAAAATCCAAAGTTTGAGCTTGGAAGCTGAAATATATAATATAAGTATCTATACTCTCTAGGGGCCCTTTATGCTCATGCGTAATTTTTTTTTAAATCCGCCTACTGACACGCCCACAATCAAATAAAGCAATTTTATTGGAAAACCAAAGTTTGAGCTAGGGAGCGTTTTTTTACAAAAGCTTAGTTTTTTTCGATAAAATCCTTTAAATGTTATATAACAAAATATGTAGAGCGTTCTTAACAATTCAATCATACTTAGACTTTTGTCACGCCCATATATGAGTGATAGGAATAAGAATAGGGTATCCAACAGTTCGCCCAAGCGGACTGTAGCCCGTCCCTATGTTTTCTTTTCACTTGATTACGAACAGTAACTAATTCTACTTTTTATCATATTTTAATTAAATATAAAGGCATTTAGAGTATCAGGGACCTTGGTTCAAAACATAATTTTATAGAAACAACAACTATGAGTAAACAAAAATCATTAAGTAAGGAGAAAATATGCCGAATTCAAGTTTACCAAGAAAAAAGCAATTCTATCCGTTTTATAGCCGGTAAGATTGGAAGAGGATCAACTGTTGTTCGAAGCTATCTTAAGGAATCTGAGAACTATGGAAAAAACTGGAAAGTAAAGGTAAGCAAAACAGCAACAAGTCAGGATCGACGGATGATACTGAGACCTGCTTCAAATTCAAGATTTTCCAGAAATTAAATCAAGGCAGAAACTTGAGTTGAAGCCCAAGCTAGTATATTAACTGTGTATCAAGTGATACAGCAGTCCAACTTTATTAGGCACAAACAAAATGAAAAAGAAACCACCATTGAACGCGGCACGCCGAAGTCAGTGATATCAGGTGTAGTCGAGAGTGGCATACCGTCGCCTTTTTAGATGATCAAAAAGTTTGATTCGGAAGGACCTGATGAATATAATTATTATTTCAATGATTTTAGGAAGGATTAAATAACCCTGGATAGAAGACACTGCAAGGGAAGTGGACAAATGTTATGAGGAGCAGTAAGCTTTTACGGAACCGCAAACCTTGCTTTTCAAATCTCAAGAATGACAGCGAATACCTACAAATCTATACCTGAAAGAGCCTTATCTCATTTTCCCGAATTGTTTCGATAACGATTGATATATACCGCAAGAATGACCAAAACTTGCATTCAGAGTCAAAATGTAGACCTACTGGCATGGCCGCCATATTCGTGGACCTGAACATTACGGAAAAGGTGTGGGGATGGCTTTCAAAAAAGGTCTACGAAGTAGGAAAGTAATACTCCGACCCGGAAGAAATAATTGAAGCCATAAACAAGCCTCACTAAATTACTTGGAAGAACTGTATAAATCTCTTCATTCCAGTCTTCTCGAAGTGATACAACGATCGGGAGTTAGTACAAAAAAACTATTGTTATTATCTCAATAAAATCCAAATTAATTTATTTCAAAACAATTTGTGTTGTTACCTTTTAAGCATCTACAAGGAAAAGAAAAAAAGGACTAATTTTGTATGACCTAATTGTAAAAATCATTATAAAAATGGAATTTACCTACTTAATCCCAATTTTTTTTACAACATAAATATAATATGGCCTTCTTTCATATTGCATTTGGTTTTTCCCAGATTATTGAAGGACTTAAAAAATATCGTAAATTAAACCAAAAAAATACCTGTAAAATATCAAGTGAAAGGAGTGTATCTTCCAAAATTCAGCTTGCTAGCTCAAATTTTATTTTTTCGATACGTTTTTTTAAAATTGTGTGGCGTGTCAGTAGGCAAATACTCAAAATCTTTGCACTGGAGCATTTCGTGGTTCTAGACAGTATATTTTTCAAATTTTTCCAATACGCTCATTTTTTAAGACGGTCGCCCGACATGGCTAGATCGACATGACTACCGATCCTGACCACAAATATACTAGTTTTTAGGGACCTAAGAGCACTATTAAGGTATGTTTACAAATTATACATGACTCAAAATTATATACCTAATACCTAATGTGACAATTTCACCCGCTTTTGGCGGGTTTTACCCTCTTTTTTTATATAAAAACCCTCCACCAGCCACCACAACCATGTTCCCGCTTTTTGATAAAAAATCGGAATTTAATTCTTTTAAGAATTTTCTTTAGTCCTTTTTTAAAATATTTCTGCGAATCGGTGAATGATGAGTACATGAAACTTCTTGGATACACAAAAACTTGTTTTTCGGCTCTAGGTCCAGCAAACAGAGCGATTTTGGCAATGCTTGTTGCAATCCAAGCATATTTTTTACATCTCGAAAAATGCCCGGCCAAAATTAAGACATTCTTCGAAGATCTATTGGCAAAAGCGTTACTTATGTTCGTAAGCGATCAAGCGAAAAAGTTTCAGGAAATCGTTTTGAAAATCGAAAGCGACGACGTATCAGCGGTCGAAGTAAGAGGCGCACTTAACGATTTCAGTGAAAAAATGGTAAATCAGAAGGAACAATCATTTCTGCCAGCAAGAATTCGTTCTAAAATAACAATTAAAACTAAATTAAGCGAGTGCGCTGAGAGCGCAGAAGACCGGATCGAAAGAGTTGGAAAGATTGCCGAAAACTTTTATGGTAAAATTGAAATTTTTTAAAATCAAAAATTGTTTTCTTTTTTAAATGATTTTTTAAATTTACATGTTATCAGCGAACGCAATCGAATATAATGTCCAAATGGAAGAAGTATTTTGATGTCGTAAAATCATTCGCTTGGACATTGCTATGAATGGAGAGATGTCGAAGGAGTGAATTAGTGAATTAGCTGAAAAGGGATATTTCAACATTGACAAAAGTAATAACCTTTTTGATGAAACTAATTACGTACGAACGTATGTCACCATGGAAAAAAAGAGTGGACACAGAAGCAGACAAATTGTGATCGGCGTTAGATTGAGGTATTTCAGTACTTCAAAACAAGGAATTTCATATATTTTCTGTCTTCCTGGCAGCGACGGTTGAACGAATTTTTTCTCTAATGAATAAAATTTGGTCACGAGAGAAAACTCAATTGGATGTTGGAACTATCGAATCTGTTCTCTACGTTAAATATAATATCGACAGTAGTTGTATCGATTTTTATAAAACACTAAAATCACATTCAGACATTCTCCCAAATATTTTCTGTGCAGAAGTATGAACGATGATTCCGATTCATCGAATATGGCTGCAATCTACTCCGATTCCGATTCCGAGGAACAATAAAAGAATCAAAACCATATAGCTCTGACGAATATTGAATTCCATTTATGTAATATAAATACATGTAATAAGAATTAATTTTACATGAATCATTGCAGTGTAAACATATTTTTTAAAAAATTATATTAGATTTTATGTGACAATACGTGAAATAAACTGTTTTCTATTAATTTGCACTAAATATTTCAGGTCAGAATATACATTTGGGAACCCCGCTAAACCCGCCAAAACACGCCCGCTTTCAGCTTCAAAAAACCCGCCGCTTTTTGCCAAAAAATAAATGGTCACGTTACTAATACCCTTTGAATACGGTATAAAGTGCAAATGGTGACATTTATACATTAAATGATAATTTATTAAGTTTGTTGAATTTTAAGTATTTCTGAGGCCTTTTGATTTTTTTGAAGTAAAATGTTTACTTCAGATAAATTCATTTTTAGTCGCAATCAAATGTTTAGCTTCATTGCGGAGGCACTAATAGTTTCCTTATGGGACTTTCGCAGCTCTTCTTAGTACAGTTTTAGCATCTTTATAAGATGAGAAATAACTCTTATATATGGACCATTTAAACCTCATAAGGCTCTTTACAGACGATTCAAGCAGCCTTCGAGATTGATATACCTCTATTGGATATACCCTCATTAGACTCTTCATAGGTCTTATGAGAACAAAAATGTTAGTTGGGCTGTAACCAACGTCGAATCAAAGGTTATCTATTCTTCAGATAAAATTATATAGTCCAGTGGCTGTATCAGAAAAGCACCCATTGCAGGACCATCGGATTCGCCAATTATCCATGTTAAACCACCCATATACGTGCCACCAGTTCTAGGGCAACTCCAATAATGTTGCTACACTGACACTGCAGTGAAGTTGAACAGTTAATAATCACCATGTGATATGATCACCACACAAGTGCGACAGCAAAAAGTCGCCATCTGTGGTGGGGTTTCGGTTTCTCGTCCAGTTGCCTACATCACGAACAAAATCAGCACGCGATCATGGATAGTAACAACGACCATATAGCTTCCAAAGAGGAGAGAACGGAGATACTCCTGCATTGGTTGCTCAGAATGACAAACAGACACGTACACCGAAGATGAACATTTTAAGGAAAATCCCAGCCACGAAGATGATGGAAGAAATTACTCAGAGTGCCCGCGCCCACTCTGGTTTGCGGCGACTGTCCTAATGAAAATCGAATTGTTCCTAATACGCGGTGATCCAGAGGTCCGGGGTATCGATCTTCATTTGGTTCAGCTGCACAGACAACACATTGGCTTTTACTGTACTACTTCTTGGTTAGCTACATTTTGTCGTCTTTTTGTAGCGGTTCAACATCATGGGTGCCCATTATAAAACCAAATCACAAAGCTAGGAAGTCTGTCTGTCGGCCACGATGACGATGGGGCAACAACCGCACATGAGCGGCCGTGAAGCATTGTGCTGATTGCAGGCGAAGTGGGTTGCTTCGCCCTGAATTCTTAAAGAATATTTCCTCGCTACAATGCCGAACGAGCCTACGTCCAAACATTTTTCATTATATCATAATAAAACCAACCAATCGCCAAGCATTTAAGTGTAAGAAGCACATGTTTATGCGCATTAGTTTTCCTTCAGTGCCGACTGCGCGTAAAAAGCATATTTCCAACGCCATTTGTATTTCTATTTTTTTTTTTTGTAAAAAATAAAATGCGTTTTTTTATGCAATAACGTTTCAATGATTGGTTTTGGTGTAATAGTTCTTTAAAACTTCAAATCGCTCCCCTGAAAAATTATACTTACACTTCGGTTCAACTGAATAAGCACAAACATTTTCTAAGCTACGTTGTGCATTTTTTCAAAACCTTGTGCCGTAATATATCATTTGATGATGCTAACTGTTTGCTTATGATGTTGACAAAATAAATCGGAAAGAATATTTCAAAAAGTACCGCTATTTTTTTCCTGGTTCCCTTGCAAAGCATTCAATATGGAAAAACGCAGTTTTATTTTGCGTCAACTGAATAGACAGAAATATTGAAAAAATAGTTTAGTAGTGGATACTGCCGCCTTTATTCGTAATAGTTTCGTAAATTCGATCCGGCATGGAATCGTACAGCCTATTTATGTAGTCCAGCGAAATTTCCCTCCAGGCCAATTTAATGGCTGCAATAAGGGATTCTCTGTCCTCAAACTGACGGCCAGCGTCATAACCTTTTAGTACTAACCATCCTCAAACGTTTTTATAAGGCTCAGGTCCGGTGAGTACGGCGGCCATTGAAGCGATTCCACATTCTGCTCCTCTATTCAATTTTTTAATATGCGCGCCGTTTGGATGGGGCGTTGTCCTGCTGAAAAGTACAGTTTATGGGTCCAAAACTGCCTGAAAATTTAGGGAAATTTCTTTTCTAATTTCCTTTATTTATTTATTTATTTATTCAATCAATCAGACATAATTATCTTACAGACTATCGAAATACACATTTATAACTTAATGCAGTAATTTTTGAGGTTTGGAACTCAAGCTTAACAGTGCCATAGTAGCTAACTGCTCCACATACCATAACACCACCTTCTCGACTATGATGCCGCACTAAAAATCGTTCTTCTTTCCTCACATCGTGGAAGTAATAATTAAACCCATCAGGGCCATCAAAATTGAAACTTCTTCTCATCCGAAAAAGCTACGTGACACCATTCATCTTTAAAAATCACATGGAGTCTAGAGAATTCTAAGCGCATACACTTCCGTTTCTCGTTAAGTGGTGGTTTCTTTTGAATTTTCAACCGTTTTAGATGTTTGGCGCTATTGATAACCCTTCGCACCGTTGAAACGCTTGCAGTAACACCGTTTTTTTGCTTTATTTTTGCCACAGAGTCGCAAGAATTGGAAGTACATCTTTAAATTGCTCTTCGATCAACTGCTGTTGTTGCCGTTTTTTGACCTCCTTTCATGTTTTTTCCGTACGAATCTTTGCTTCTTAAATAAGAATAGACCACACTAAAACTTTATCTAATTTTGTCAGCTATAGAACGCCCGGTTAGTCCCTGTTCTTTTAGTAAATCGATTTTAGCTCTTTCAACACTACGAGGGGCGTTCAATATATTCTCGGTATCGGTATGAAGGAAAATGCCAATTCAATTTAAATTGTCTTTATTTTTCAATATTATTTTCCCTAACATCAATGCATACGAGTATGTTACATCTTGAGGTAAGCTTTTTTAAACCCTAACAAAAATAAATTTCCTATTTCTCTGCAAAATACCCATTTATTGCCGACTTCAGTTCTTCATCACCCGAAAATCTTTTTCCACGAAGACATTTTTTTCAAATCCGGAAACAGGAAATAATCACTAGGGGCAAGGTCTGGACTATAGGGTGGGTGTTGGATTTCTTCGAAACCACAATCTCGCGCAACAGCCTTGGAAACTCGCGCCGTGTGAACAGGAGCGTTGTCATGAAGAAGCAACACACCCGCTGCGAGTTTACCCCGTTTTTTCTTTTTAATTTCCTCCCGCAAATTATGTAAAGTGGAAGCGTAGGATGTGGCGTTGATGGTTTCACCTTTTTTTTTGTACTCAATGAACAAGATTCCCTTTGAGTCCCAAAAAACTGTGGCCATGAGCTTCCCGGCAGCCGGAGTGACTTTGAACTTCTTCGGGTGGTCTGTTCCTTTTTATGCCACTGCATGGACTCTTGTTTGTTTTCAGGGTCATAGTTGTGGACTCATGTTTCGTCCCCAGTAACAATTCGATCCATAACACCGTTCGCGTTCTCACCACACATCTCCAAAAGCTCTCTACAGCATGCGATTCTCACTTTTTTCTGAGGCGCTGTGAGCATTCGTGGCACCCACCTTGCACTGACCTTTGAAAGGTTAAGATGGTCATGAAGAATGGTGTGAATGGTACCAATTGAAAGCTTGGTGATCTCTGCCATCATTTTCACCTTTATTCGGGCATCCTCAAGAACAAGTTTTTCGACTTCTTTGATGCTTTCTCCCGTACAAGCAGTAGCCGGGCCGCCGGAGCGGGGGTCGTCTTCAATGCTCTCTCTGCCTCTCTTGAACTCACTTGATCACTTTTGCACAGTTAATAATGAAGGTGCGGAACCCTGGTAAACAGCCACCATCTCTTCATTAATAGTTTTTTGACTTTTTTCTTGCTTAGTGAGAAATTTAATTACAGCGTGATGCTCAATTTTCACCATCATCGTCTCAGTTGCCATTATGATTCTGTTTAACTAGAGATAAAACGCGAATTAACAATCACATTTATATGAAATTTTATATGAATGCACTAAATAAAAGTATTACTTGATAAATAAGTCAATGTATATATACAACCACAGCTTCACCCCGATACCGAGAATATATTGAACGCCCCGTATTTAGAGATTTTGATCTACCCATTTTTCTTTGAAATACAATTAATCAAATCAAATTCACTCGAAGCACTTCAACTATTGATCTAAAGTGTCAATCTCCACAGAATACTCAGAGGCAGTGAAAATAATGACGTTGTGTCTATTCAGTTGACGCAAAATAAAACTACATTTTTTCCATATTGAATGCTTTGCAAGAGAGCCAGAGAATAAATAGCGGTACTTTTTGAGTTATCCTTTCTGATTTATTTTGTCAACATCATAAGCAAACAGTTAGCATCATCAAATGATATATTACGGCACAAGGTTTTGAAAAAATGGACAACGTTGCTTAGAAAATGTTTGTGCTTATTCAGTTGAAGCGGAATGTATGTGACTTAGGCTAGATCTGCAGATACATATTCCACCTATGTGTGGATTTTAACTTATTCTAGGACTGTGCTGTGATGTTGCTATAGGGTCTACTTCCGCTCCATATTGCCTGCCCTCCACAGAAATCCGGCCCTGCTTACATCACCACTTACGGACCTTAAAACCATTCCATAAAACCCATCATTGTGTGTACATACCTGTATTGGATTCATAGAAACAAATCGCAGAATACGAAGTGAAACGGCATTGTCAAGTTCAAAGCCCTGAATCCGTTACGTGACCTCACCTACAGCTACGTTGAATGCATAAGACATAAGACAATACCAACCATTCAACATCTCCCGCGAACTCAAACACCCGGACCAACCTAAAAGCCGCGTTGTTGCGCTCTTGTCTTTGCCTGAACAATTCTTGCTGTCGAGATCGATAGTGTTGAGTAGAGATGAAGCCCACTGGTTGTTACTGAGTGACTGCCTGGTGTGCCTGTCCTTAGTTTATGCCGCACCGCACCGCACAGTGTTCCTTCAACCAATGGCGATAGTACCACGATAGTGTCGAGGAGACTTCAATTGAATTAAATCACCTCCTCACACTCTGTCGAACTATTTTCCACTTTGAATTTGAATACAGATTGAGGTTTAATTCGTTTCTGTTATTTTGTATCCTCCTCCTCGTTACCATGCCAAATGGTGGAGCATATGAATTTGGCTTGATCTTGATTGGAAAACAGTTCTGCGGTACTATCCTGCCGCAGCTGAAACAATTCTTTGACCTGATTAGACATCAACTGAAGTCCGAAGAGGAAATTCCTCGTGAACTTGAAGGCGATAACAATAAAATTCATTAAGAAATGGCACATCACAGGATGATCGAATTTATGAGTAATTCTGAGGAATCTTTACGAGCCAGGCAGTATTTTCAATTTGCAAATCCATTCAAGAAAATAATTTTCCATCCGGCACTGGTACAAATGATAAATGCGGCCCTTAACTGAGCACCAGCTGGGTGGTCGTACCAAACCAAAGAAAAAAGGGAAAGAGCAAACCTTCTACTTCACCACGTCTTCGGTTAACTTGATTCTCGAACAATATTGCATTGGAGGACATGTTGCAGGAGTGGTATTCCTATTTTGAATCGGCTAAGTGATAATGAAAATCATAATTCAGTGGATTTGCTATATGGCCATGCGCTGGGTGTACTCCCAGTGAGCCAAACGAAATGAGGTGTCAATATGCAAATGGAAGTGCATTTGTTCTCTTGGTGCAGGACATGGTTGGGGAATTGAACTCCCCGATGGTCTGTGCATTTATCATTTTCTACTTAATTCGTGAGACTCCAGGGGGAATCTAGCCATTTATGGATTGATTAATTGGATTTTTATGACCTGCTTTGAGTTGGTTGGCTTAACTGAACTTCTCCTTTGGTACTTAATGCCTCATAAGGGCAAGAGCTCAGTCATAACTTGGAATCCAGTCCTCCATTAATGTTGAACACATCTGAAGGTATAACTTTTTGTTATTCTACAACGTGTTTTGGACTAGTAGGCAAGGGTTTCGGGGCTCAAACCCCACCCAGCAACACCTAAACTTTTAAGCACTTAAGTATTAAAAAGTTTGGGACGTTTGTTAAAAACATCAAGATTTCTGTCTCGTCATTAATTCAAAAGGTTTGTTGCACTTTTCTATGGGTGGGAAAGGACAGATTAAACGAATTTAAATGCGTGGAAAAGATAAATTAAAACGCGAACAAATTACAGCCGCCGCGGCGCCGATGGTTGAAAGTCGATCGATGAGAAATGTCAAACTTATATTCGCCGGTACAATATGGGAAAAGTGCAACGGGTAGCTGGTTGTATGCTACCGCCTCGGTCGCTCAGCTGGGGTGGGTTCGCAGACAAATGGATAGTAGGAAAGGGGCAAAATGGGCGCCACACAATCTTTTTGAAAAAGGAATTTTTAAACCTTTGGTAGAATAAGATGGGATTAGGGTGAAATAAAAGAAGAATAATTTCCAATCGTTGTATAGCTCCCTGAAGCAACGGTCGGTTTATTGAAATTGACTTTAAAGTTGCGGAACAAAGGAAAGATCGCCGTTAGGAATGGTTAGGAATGTCGGGCGCAGTGGCTCAATGGACTACTAATCGAAAGGTCCCCGGTTCAATTCCCGCTGGGGCCAAGTAACATCTTGAGTTTTTTTTCCACTGCCCCCCACCTCTTGCGAACGTCTGACAAACATCCAAGAGTATCAATTGTCATGAGAAGCTTCTCAAATTTGCCGTTCGGATTCGGCGTAAGATTGTATGTCCCTTCCACTTCGCAAAGAAAGTGGTTGAAGAAGCTTGGTTTTAGGCCCTCTATGGGCCGTTGATGCCTAATATTTTATTTAGGAATGGCCCGCTATCGCTATTTCCCAAATAAAAAAAAAGACAAAATGAATGGTCGCGCGTCCCGTAATTCTTAGGTAATTTCCGTAATAAAAGCCTACCGGGTTCTCCGAGCACAAACACAAACGCACTATTTTAAAACAAAGTTGATAAGACACTACTTATCTGTGATTCCCTGCTCCTCTAACACACCTGCCTAGTAGTTAAAAGTGGGATTTCGCCGCCTGTCCTGCCACTTATCTCCTCAACTCGCCTTCTGCTTTTTTTCTTTTCTAGGTCCGTCTGTGCTCCGAACGGTCTTTCACAAAATTTAAAAAATCAAAAACAAAGTCTAAGCTCCCTTTAGACTACTTATTTATTTAAACTAGGGGTCGCCCCATGGTCGAAATTCGACCAATTTATTCTATAAGTTGAAAAAAAAAACAAAGTCGACTGTTATACTTATTAATCGGAAAATGAAATTTTTCGACATTGCATTTTCTGATTTCACATGATATAAAATTTTTCCGGCATTTTCAAGTTACTTCAAGTTTTCAAGCATTTTCAAGTAACTTCAAGCATATTCAAGTAACTTAAAGTAACTTCAAGCATTTTCAGGTAACTTCAAGTAACTTCAATCATTTTCAAGTAACTTCAAGTATTATCAAGCATTTTCAAGTAACTTAAAGTAACTTCAAGCATTTTCAAGTACTGTTCAAGCATTATCAAATGCATAACATGCACAGCAGTGTTGTTGTTGGTAACTTCAAGTAACTTCAAGTATTTTCAAGCATTTTCAACAACTTCAAGCATTTTCAAGTAACTTCAGGCATTTTCAAGTAACTTCAAGCATTTTCATGTAACTTCATGATTAAAAATTTTTCCATTCCGATTGGCAGATTATTGCCTCACACAGCAATGTTGTTGTTGTTGTAATTTCATCCAATTCGCTTCATTTTACCTGCTGTAATTCATAATTTATGTTATATATGTGAATAATTTTTGTATTGTGCACTTCTATGTATTGTCCCCTACCCAAATATGTATAGTGTTGGCATATCTGTGTGACGTATAATAGCAAAAATGGGTGGAAACACGTTATAGGTAACTCCGTATTAATATATAGATTTACAAATAAGACCCTGCTCGATTCTCAAGAACCTATCTAATACCTCTGATGGTCAACCAAGAAGTGACGGCTTGTCCACTTCGAGGATTATTTGTCCGTCATCGACCATTCTCTCTCACACTCATATACCCACATTCAGAAATGACGGAATCCACTACGGCTTATTTTAGCGATCACTCAGTCACTCTAGTGTAGTGTGCTACCGTCTTCGTCTCACTCACTCATCCGTTTCTGAATTCGTCCAAACTCTGAGGAGGCCGAACGATTCGATGGACGCATTCACACAACTCCCCAAAAGATCCTAATGTGACGAGGTCACAAACACTTAAACAATTAGACAAGACAATTAATGAGAGAATCGAGAAAGTAATTCCAACGCGAAAATGTCCCCACGAAAGAAGAGTTAATTAATAAAAAAAAGAGAAAGGAAAAGACGAAGAACCGAGTGAAGTTGGATTCTTGATTTGGGACTATACTAGCTGATGTCCCAAATTGGCAAAACCTGTGAATTGTTTGAGAAAGACGAAGCTTAAAACTACTCTCCACGAAACTTTTCTAACCCGGTGGACTCTCGAGCAGATTTGGGGGAAGGGGAACCTGGATAGCGTGCCATTTCTTACAATGTTTGTATTCGTTGGGCCTTGGCCATTGATGTCTTCGTTTCGTTCTTCAGTGTTGCGTTCCGTTTTATTTGTTAATTTGGACCGCCTGCCATCTGGTCATTTTCGATTTGTATAAGGGAGTCTCTATTAAGGCCGTCCGCCACCGCCTTTCAACCTGTGGGCCACCTGCCCTAATTGGGTTTAGCTATGTGGGTGTTTCTTTAAGGGATATCTACCCACTTCCTTCGCTGAGTCGTTGGGGTATCGTAATGGATCTTTCTGACTACCCTTTCTGTTCGCGTTTTGGTGTGCCAAGGGATCGTCCTCTCCCACCCATCGTTGTCGAGACACCAACCGTCCGTTGGGCTCGATACCTGCTTTTGTCGGCCCCCAGAATTCATGGAAACGAGCGACCTTGATCGGAATCAATCAGATGCCACCTGGCCACCAATCTCCCAGTAGGAACAACGGATAAATGGACAGACCGGGACGAAAAAGTGAATCGGGTATGCAAGTGGATTGGTTGGGCAGAAACAACAGGTTATTTACAATGACTTTGCAGCTGTTAGTGTTGTGCTTTATCGAGAACAATATACACCACTGGACAAATCCACTATTGAAAGCGATCGCAAGTTTTGTATGCGAAAAGCTTTTTCTTGGATTAATGAGGTGAAGCTAAGACTATTAATCAGTTGTATACGCGAAGCAAATCGCTCTGTAATCTGACCCAAGCGGAGTATCACTTTCTTCAAAATAGTGATGATTTCCGTGACAAATCAGAAGCTATATGGCAGCTGGAAAATAAATTTTCGTCATTCGACTGCACGCACGTTCAAATTAGTAAGCCAAAATACCATAATGAAGATTATATAAACAGTAATGGTAAGCATAAGGGCACTTAATTTCCAAAATTATGTTGAGATCTACTTATTATACCCAATTCTAACTGTATTATATAATTTTGACTCATAGTTTGTAACATACCTTAATATTGCTCGTAGACTTTTAAAAGATACTATACTCAGCATGGGGACCAATGCCGATATAGTCATGTCCGTCCGTCCACCCGT
Organism: Portevinia maculata; assembly: GCA_949715645.1. Classification (NCBI taxonomy): domain Eukaryota; kingdom Metazoa; phylum Arthropoda; class Insecta; order Diptera; family Syrphidae; genus Portevinia; species Portevinia maculata. The sequence continues at coordinate 359,905,895 of OX454525.1, read as the reverse complement.
AAGTTAGTTATTTTAAGGCCAGAAATATTTGAGTGTAAGAATTTTTAAAATCCGCCCACTTTTTGAAAAAAAAAACGTTTATTGCAGAAATTATTGAAATTGAAAGTCCTATTCTTCGCGTTTGTTATATCGATAAAATCCTTTAAAAAACGTTGATCATATCCTTCTTAACAATTTCAAGCAGACTGTAGCCTTTCCTTTTGTTTTTTTTTTAAAGGTTTCAATTCAATTTATGTTTAAGCAGCATGTTATGGAGATGAAAAATTTTCTAGCGGGTACGATTTATTGAGTGAGTAAAGAATATTAAAACTATGTAATATGCAATCAAAAAATGAGACGAATATTTTGAATTGAGACAAAGGCTTTGCATATCATTTTGAGCTTTAGCTCATAGCTAACGCTCAGTCTCGCCTCACTTTTAGCGTTTTTGACAAAAAATATGGTTTTCCTTTAATTTTTTTTTTTTAAACAGGCGTAGAAAAGTATGCATGGAATAGGCGCATTTTATTGGGAACTTATATCAACCTCAGCAATGGAAGATGCAATAAAACGATATGCTTTTCTATTTACCTGTAATGCAAATGTCAAATTTGGAATACGTATGGGATCATACACAATGCTCAACTATAGGTGGCGTTGTTTCTACTCTTTTGTGAAACATCTGATATTCAGTGAAATTAAAACATGTTTTAAGACGTTTATTCACGGAAGCAAGTCTCGAATTTATTATTCCCATGCAATAAATCTAATCTTAACTTTCCAAATCAAATTTCCTCTCTACTGTATATCAACTGTGAGCAAATGACTGTGGATGGTTGCGGGGTATAAATTTATTTAAGTTCCGCACCTAAGCTTAGACATTGAAAATCTTAATACATTAAGTAATTATTCAATACTTGTGGTTTGTTGTTGTTTAAGGTGTTCAATTTTGCTGATCTGGCTATACACTTAGCAATTAAATGCGACTACTGTCTTTCTTAAGGCCTGTGGCCTTCTGAGGTGTAAGGCCTTCTCTTGGGACCTGTAAAAAAAACAAATCCGATCGTCTAAGCGCTAGTTATATTTATATATATGTTAATATTAAGATAATTTTAATTTCCGAGCTTTGTTTTATATATTTAAAAAAAAAAAACGTTTTTTATGTAAAGTCAACTACTAGTTTCTCCAGCTAGGAAGTCAACAGCTTAGAGTGATGAAATTATGCTCTTAAATGTTGCGCTTGGTCCATGGGCTATTATATGGATGGTTTGTTTACAAACCGCTTTTGATATTATATGATGGTGCCCTGCAGCTTTTCTTGCCGTGTAACTCATTTGTGCATTGTCGATTGTGTGTTAACAAGCGAATCTGGTTCTGGTCAACATCATGATGATGATGGTGTTTTTATCAGCTACTTCAGCATCCAAGAATCAAGTAAGGGAATGTATGATCGAAGTTTATGTGAAGCGTGGTACGGTGCGTTATTTGCAGAAGAATTGTTGAATCGTGGGTGGAAGGATTGGTCAATATTTGATGCTTATCATATCCATCTGTTGGTTTTATGGTAGGGTATTTTGAAGTTACTTGAAAATGCTTGAAATTTTTTTTGAATTTACCAACAACAACATTGCTGTGCATGTCATTCATTTGATAATGCTTGAATATACTTGAAGTTACTTGGACATCCTTGAAGTTACTTGAAAATGCTTGAAGATAATATGTATATCAGTCGACTTTGTTTTTTTTTTCAACTTATAGAATAAATTGGTCGAAGTTCGACCATGGGGCGACCCCTAGTTTAACAATAATCTTAAGGCCAAGCCCTATAACGATTTCTGATAGAAAAGCCAAAGAGCTTCTATTAGAAAGGTTACATAAAGACCCGTTAGAAGGAGGCCATTGCGGTCAAACGCGATTGCTACTTAAACTCAGAGCAAAATACTTTTGTCCAAAGACGTAGCACAATTCGATAAATTTTGTAACGAATGCCAGAAAAACAAAATTAAATTTAAAAATTTAGAGCTTCTAGTACATACACCTACACCTCAAAAAGCTTTTGACATTGTCTTATGAGACACAATAGGTCCACTGACAAAAACTGCGCATTCTAATGAGTATGCTGTAACCATAATTTGTAGCCTTACAAAATATTTGGTAGTGGTAGCTGTTCAAGATAAAAAGGCAATCACAATTGCGAGAGCAGTTTTCGAAAATTTTATTTTCTTCTACGGACCAATGAAACAGATACTTACAGATAGAGGCACGGATAACCTTAATGAAACTATTCGAGAACTATGCAAAATTGCTAAACGTTGAGCAGAAAACCTTAACAAGTTATTACCATAGAACCTTGGGAACTGTCGAGAGATCGCACAGAACCTTAAACGAATACCTTCGATCTTATATCAATACGGACAAAAGTGATTGGGGTCAATGGGTAAACATATTTTGCTTACTGCTTCAATACTTGTATTTTCCAATACTGGATGTTAGACCAAATGTATTGTCCAATACTAGTTCGAATAGCCAACTTACCGCTGGTGGGGGGTAGCTATTTTAATGAGACTTGGCTGTTTGTTTGGTGTTCAACTTAATCTAATCTTTATTGTCCAACTTATTAGCTATTTATACATTAAATTATGCTTATGTTGCAATTACTTGAGGTATTTTTATCTTATGAATATGATACGAGTACATTAAAAGTGCTTATTCTAACTTAACTACCTGTGGGAACATATAGTTGCTGATTCAGCAACATTGCTTAGTTTGATGTGCAGTGAGTATGTGCAATACGTATGTCTCGTACGGTGACTATGTGCATTAATTGTACAATACTACACCCTCAGAAGCTATTGGTAATTATTGTCCTTACGAGCTGATCTTCGCTAAAAGTCCAACTGGTTTCGATTTTCTCAATTCAGAAAAAGTAGATCCTTGTTATAATCTAGATGCATATGAAAAAGAAGTTAAACCTCTTCTTCACGTAGCTACTCAAAGAGTACACAAATTTCAAGAAAAATACAAAGTCCTAAGAAAGCATAAATATGACAGAGAAACTAAACCGCAGGTTATAAATCCCGGAGACAAAGTTCTTCATTTAAATGAGCCAAGACACAAATTAGACCCCATATTGAAAGGGCCATATAATGTTTAAAATGTTAATGAACGTAACGTTATATACTCTTTTATTCGAAAAAGGTAAACAATTTGAAGTGCATAAAGATAAAATTAAATCATTTTATAAATTTGTAAAATTAAAACAAAATAAAAAAAAAACTGAAATGTAAATACTTACATGTAAATTATTTTTAAATATTCTATTTAAGTAACTGATAACGGCGCTGTGTATCATTAAAATTATATCACAATTAAGTTAATTGGACTAAGACTACAAAAATTAAAATATATCTTTAAGATTTTCTTTGACATAAATGAATTAAAATATATCTTTAAGATTTTCTTTAATACAAATTACAAAATATATCTTTAAGATTTTCTCTGACGCAAATGAATTAAAATATATTTTTAAGATTTTCTTTATCATAATTGTATTACAAAATATAATCATTGCTGTAAATAGAATTTACATTATCAAAAGGGGAAGGTGTACAGCCACCAAACCATGTATGGTATACCCTATGTACTCTATGTACTAAGCATACATTTTACTCATAACATGATACATAAATAAATAAATAAATACATACGAAGTCAGTCGACGTGTGTAGCTTAAACACATCGGATGCTATTTCATTACGTTCTTCACTTTTCTACAGTTCTCTGTTTTCCAGGTAGGAAGCTATCCATTTTAACAATATGGTTTCATCAAAACCCAATAAAGACAGTTTGAATATTATTAATTTGTGAGATATCGTATCAACAGGGCAGGGAGGGCTCAAAACACGAATTCAACGAGGTTTGTGGTAGTTGATTTACCTTTAAGAAAGCCATGTTGTTTATTGGAAATAGATTTACATTGAAAGCCAAGGGCTTCGTACAAGATGCTTTCGAGAAGCTTGGGTATATATGAAAGTTTTTCTATAGGGCGGTAATTTTTTATTTCGCTCTTTAGTCGCTTTTTGTGTATCGGGGTTATGAACGAGCGTTTCCAAATCTAAGGGAATTCTCATTGTGAGGGTAAAAGCCGGAAAAGGTAAGATAGGGGGAGGGATAGGGTGGAGCTGCATTTCATAAGAAATATACCAGCAGACCATCAGGCCCAGTTGAGAACTCCTCATTAAGTTTTTGAAGCTGGTTATCCATTACTGCAGGGTCGAAGGTTTGACAAAGAAGGAAGAGGGTTCCGGTAAAAACAAGCTTTCGGCAAAATATTACTTAAAAAAATCAGCGAAGAACTTAGCAATAGTATGCGGGTCGCTTGAGGATATCTTTTCGTAGGAGAGGGATGATGGATAACCGTCAGATTTTTTTTGTAGTTAACAAATCGGAAAAAGAACTTAGGGTCGGATGTAGGATTGGCTTGTGTTTTATTAAGATATTGCTGGTACAGAGAGTTATAAAGCTGCGTGAATTGAAGGTATGAACCGAGATAATTAGAATAGTCGAGAAAGCTGCCCATAATTTGTTTCTCCTATATTACGTAAAGAGTGAAGTTTACGATTATACCATGGGGCGATGAAAAAGAAGTCTTGTGGCGGGAGAAGGGGATAAAAGAGAGATAGAATTAAATAATTCACTGTAAAAAATGGACAGGTTATCATTTAGAGACAGATTGGTTAAGTCAAAAGAGGCCCTCTTAGATAGGCGTTAATTTGATGGAAATGTTGCTTTGTGAAAATCGTAAGAGGAGAGAGTTGTGACAGGAGTCGACTGTGGTGGGAAAGTCATGGAAAAAGGAAAGAAGAAAGGGGGGTGAAAATAATCGATAGTCGACAGAGATAGGGGAGAAAGCGGGACAGACGAGTTCATTGGATCGGTACAGAAAATAAGGTCTTGTTGCCTTCCCAGGTAATTAGAGACGCCACTAACTTGGCATAGATATGAGTCTGTAAGACATTCAATGAGAAAGCATTCCTTAGATTAAAGTCTCCGAAAATGATGATGTCGTCACGGGAGTTGGATAAGTCGATTATTTGGTCGATCACATCAACAGCAAGTTGGTGCGATTCGAGAGATTGGGCCGGAGGGATATAAAAGCATATTACGAACAGAGACCTTCGGGAGAGAGTATTTTTTATTGAGACGACGTAGACTTTAGAAGAAGAGGAAGAAGCCATTGGAGGTGAGTCAAGGCCATTGTTAATAGCTAGTAGGACGCCTCAGCAGGGTGAGTCATCCTTTGGACAGGTAATATCATCAACATGAGAAACATTAAAAGTGAGTGAAAATAGCTCTTGGTTCCTTATATCTTGCATTAGGTTTGTTTCGGTCAGATCATAGATATCGAATGGGAGAGCATGTGTGAATTTACCAAAACTCAGCACGTATTATTTGCATAAGAGATTTATCTAATATTCGACGTTCCAAAAATATGCATTTAGAAAAAAGATAAATATTTGAAGTAAGTTACTTTAATACGATTTGAGATAAAGAAACCATTATGTCCTTACCTCCCTTATTTAATTAATCCACTTAAATGGCGATCTTATAATTGAAACAGATGTGAAGCAAGACCCGTGCATTAAGATAATTTTGTATGTAAACTGACACATTGTTTACTGCATGTCAACGCTTGCTGCATCGTATCTCTATTTCTTTGAGTTTTGAAGGTTTGAAGTTTGAAGTTTCTTGCTGCGCAATTATATGACATAAGCTAGGTAGTGTTTTAGTCTGTTTGGTGATATTTAGGATACAAAAAAATACTGAGTTATGGCAATTTCTTACTGCATATGGGTTTAATGTGCGTGCATTACTGTGTGCGTATTTGCTGCACATCTGTTATGGGCATACATTATTAAATTTAGATAAAAATTTTCATAGATTGAAACGAAAGCAAAGCAGCTATAAAATTAATCATTACCTAAAATCTACTCACGGTTTTTTTCTTAATTTTTGTTTGTGTACCTTTTTTTATCGGTATCTACGGTTATTTTATGGTTCTTAACTTTATTGTGATCATTAAATCTGCCGACCAGCTTGTTCCTTCTATCGTCTAATTCGTATATTGTCTCGTTTGGTGTGTGTTCAGGTGGGTATTTACGTGTCCCATTCCGTCTATTAATAGCTTTAAGCCTTTATGGTTCTTTATATGCTAAAGTAAATAGTCCTGTTTTGTTTTAAATAGTTCTTCAATAAATGCAGATAGTGAGTTAGGTTTGTCTATAATATGTCTGTTAAGCAAATCAAATGGCGATAATTTTGTCGTAGAATAAATGCTGTTATTATACGCGATGACAGCTTCATTAACGATTTCACTAAAAGGTTTATTGATGTTTTTAGGTTTTATAATTCGTATTTATTCCGTTAAGCTAGAATGGAATTTTTCGATCTGCGAATTACCATTAGAGCTCTTTGCACGTGTTGTATGAGATTGAATATTATATATGCTCAAGAAAGCTTTGAAAATTAAAGAGACAAAATCACTCACATTGATGGATATTATTTTAAATGGTATTTCGTGAGAAGAAATTTTTCAACTATTTAATTATATTTAAACTATTCCGAGCGGATATTAAATAAACGCTAGCAAATTTGCTGAATTTATCTATAATTGTGAAAAATGTTCTTTATGGTCGGGTCGACATGAATTATTTCTAAGGGCTGAGGCAAAATTTCTGTAATTTAAAATGTTAGTCTTTCTCTTCTTCGAGTGTGTTTATATTTCTTTCAAACGTCGCAATTGTAAACCCATTTCCGGCGGCTACCACTCGACTATTTGGTCTAATAGGGTGAAATCAGAAAAAAAATATTTGGAAAAGCTTCCAGTTTTCCTCAAAATGCGGGTTGCGTTTTCGCAACGCTCACCGAAAGAGGTATCAAAATTCTTCACCGTATGTAGTTATATAAATTAATTTAAATATTTTTCTACACAAATTTAGTTCTTAATTATTGATTTCCTTGGCAAATTCATTGCAAAAATTAGTTGCGACGTTTTGGATGCCGTGGAATGTTACATTTCTTACAGAGAAATATGGTTAGGCTGCAGCATTTTCGTCACCGAAACCGTATTTCTGTTTTGACGACAGTGTGTTTGAAGATTGTTTGCGCATTGTTTCCACAGGCTAAGGTTTATCTTAGTACAGAGTTAGCGAAGAGGACGTTATAAGCCATCGCTGGGTGCTAGTTCTGGGCGCAGTAGCTCAGTGGTTATGCTTTGGCCTGCTGAACGAGGGGACTCAGTATCAAATCAAACCTGAATCGTGTAACTGGAAAAGTTAAAGGTAACACTGCCCCACCTCTTGCGAAAGTCTGACAGTATGAATTGTCATGAGAAGCTTCTCAAAACCGCCATTCGTAGCTAGCGTTGTATGACCCTTCCATTCTTGCCAAAAATATAATCTCGCGCACATAAACAGTTAAGCACTATATTCGCCGTTAATCTAAAATATTTGATGTTTGTTATTATCGAAACGAAAAACTTCATTCGGATGTCTGACTGTTTGCAACATACATATGCTTAGTTTCCGAACGACATTGTTATTGCTATGTTTTTTTTTTTAAATGCGGTGCCTATTCTACGTGTTAACCAATGAGGCTTCAAATTCATTCGATAAAAGTGGCTAGTATCCATTTTCCGCGAATCCGTATGCAGTTATCGCTTGCAGTGTTTTCAAACAAGTTCACTTCACCCATAGTTTATATTTCTGAATGACATTTGGAATTGTATGTTCACGTTTTTATGCTATACCTACTTTTGAAACATAAATAATGCTGCCGCAAAATTTTAAAAATGTTAATAATTTAATAAACTCGTATTGTCAAACGGTTTATTTAAATTCTGCATCAGATAAGTTGTACAAGTCAAAATCTAAGACGTTGCGTTTTCGCAATGCTATCCGGAAATGGGTTAGTACGGTACGTATTATGGAGGATTCCAGTTAGGAATGTATGAAGATATTCTTTCATTTATAACTCTATGGTTTGGAATCGTATGGTATTCTCATAGTTTTCTTGATCGTCTGTTTCCGATATATCTTTTTATAATATAGAACACCTCATTAATTTTGGATAGGTATTACTGCTTAAATATTTGGAATACACATACTGTACAATCAGTATAGCAGACATTTTCTTTTCGTATTTAAATCGTATTAAATCGTATTATTATTATTATCGGTTTCTTTTAATTTAATAAAATAGTTATTTTTTTGGTTTGAGAATTCATTAAGAGGGCTTTCGGAAATCGGAATCGACATTAAATTCCGTTTATAACACAATCGAATTTAAACATTTTTAATTTCTTCACGCTTTGAGTACAATTTTCCACACAACGTTCCTTCCCTTGAATTTTGGTTTTTATCATTTTGTCTTTGATAAATCAAATGGAAAGTCATAGACGTGTCTTCTTCTTCTTCCTTACGGCGAGATAATGATCAAGATTGAAGGGGTCTAACCCTTCCACTATACCTACTGCATCCCTACTTGTCCGCCTGTGGGGTTCGCCGTTTGGGAAGTCATAGGACGTGTAAACATCCAAAACACAAAACGGTATGAACAAAATATATAATAAAAAACGGGGTTGGGTTCGATATCCCGCTTTTTATAATCCCGATTCTTAAAATCCCGCTTTTTTAAAATCCCGTCTTTTAAAATCCCGCCTCTTATAATCCCGCTTTTACAATCAAAAGAAGTTGCTTTATTTTAAAAATCGCGCGATTTTTTAAAATAAAGCAACTACTTTTGATTGTAAAAGCGGGATAATATGAAAATTAAAATAAATTAAGTAATGAGTGTTTTTTTGAAATGTAGTTTATTTTAACATTTATCATTTTCGGAGGAAGTAACAAAATAAGAAATAAATTAAAATCAGAATAAATTTTTAAGTAATAAATATGACAATCTTCAATAATTTAAAAAAGAATATAAAGTAATGTTATGTATATGATATTCTGCAAAAGGGAACAAAAAAAACTTTAAACCATTAACAACATATTTTATTTTATTAGTTCAAGTGTACGTATATTATCAGCAATGCGACTCAAAAACCTGTTTTACTATTTTTTTTCTATTTCTCATTAATTTTTTTACAGCGCGCGACTTTATAACATTAGTTTTTTTATATAATTTTTCTTGTCCATTTTGTAATTTTTGTATTTCAGTTTGCACCACAATTGCTTCCTTTCTCAAATCTGCAATGAGTTTATACAAGCCATAATAACATAATAAAACATAGGGACGAACTGTTGGATACCCTATTCTTATTCCTATCCCTCATAAGTAGGCGTGACAAAAGTCTAAGTATGGTGGGTGGCGACGGTGTAGAGGTTAGTGTGTTGGCTTGTGACCCGTGCGGTGCAGGTTCAATCCCCATGGGAACAACAACATACGCCACCCATTCACATGCCTCTACACCAAAAGGAGGATTTCTGCCTGGTAGTACAATGGACCGTTAACGAGTCTGAGTGCTCTGGGATTTGGATTTCCTTTTTTAGAACAAAAAAAAAAAAAAAAAAAAAAAATTGGTTGAATTGTTAAGAACGCTGTACATAGTTTGATATATATACTCGTAACATTTAAAGGATTTTATAAAAAAAAGAAGCTTTTGTAAAAAAAACGCTCCCTAGCTCAACTTTGGTTTTTCAATAAAATTGTTTTATTTAATTGTGGGCGTGTCAGTAGGCGGATTAAAAAAAAAAACACATGAGCATGAAGGGCCCCTAGAGAGTATATATTATAAATTTCAGCTCCCTAGCTCAAACTTTGGATTTTCAAAAAAAGGTTTTTTATCAAGTTGTGGACGTGTCAGTAGGCGGATTTTGAAAATATTTACACATGAGCTTGAAAGGCGCCTAGAGAGTATATATTATAAATTTCAGCTCCCTAGCTCAAATTTTGTTTTTTCAATAAAATTGTTTTATTTAATTGTGGGCGTGTCAGTGGGCGGATTTTGAAAATGTTATCTCCCGAGCAGTTTTAGGAGTCATAGATCATTATAAAAAAAACTTCAGCTTTCTAACTCAAAATTCGATTTTTTCGAAATTTTTGATTTTTTGAGTTTGTGGGCGTGTCTGTGGGCGGATTTCAAAAATTTGTAAACTTGATTATTTCTGGACTCTAGAGAGTATATGGTTTAAATTTCAGCTCTCTAGGCCCAGTTTAAAGGCCTAATTTTTGCCGACGGACATGGCTGATCATAAATATAGTAACTTTTAGGGGTCTACGGGCAATATTACGGTATGTTACAAACTATGCGTCAAAATTAATAAAGGTACCCTTAGAATAGGGTATAAAAATACAATGTTTTGTAAAAAAACGGGATTTGGAGGGATTTTAAAAAGCGGGATTATAATAGTTCGGGATTTTGAACAAGTGGGATTTTAGAACACGGATTTTAAAAAAGCAGTATTTTAGTAGACGGGATTTTAAAACTTTTTTTCGAGTTTTTTGAAAAGCGGGATTTCAAGAAGCTGGATTCCGATACGCTCCTCTAAAAAACCTTATGACTTGTCATAGAACATTATTTGAGAAATTATATCATTCCGAAAATATAATTACAAGGGCATTTTTGAAAACCATCCAAATAACGGTGTTTTTTTATTGATTCCTAAAAAAAGAAGAAAACATTAAGACAACATAAATGTAGATAATGTCTTTCTTGACAGCTCGCGCAAAAAAATATTTTTACCAATCCTCTTTGGGAGGGGCATTTTGATTTTTTCAATGTTTGATCACATTCGGACCAATAGGGAACCAGTTAAGTGGCAGGATTATGATCCCTTTAATCCTAATAAAAGCCTCACCGTTATTAGGTAAAAAGAAGAAGCTAAACATAAAGGATACAATAAATGTGTACGGAACATTTGAAAGATATTCATTTTCAATTTGCTTTATTCTAAATGGTATCTCCAATTCGTAGAGGTATTCCATATCTTAAATTCGATAAACCAAAGTTTTACAGCTGTGGCTTAAAACGATAGATTTATACAGGGTGGCGCAAAAATAACCTTCCGATGTTTTTTTGCTGTAATTTAAAAAAAAAAATGAATAAATAGTCACCAATATTCCGCGTTCTGGAGCAGTGTAGGGTAACATTGTTTATTAACGTGTATTTCGCATATGTTTACTACACAAATGTCAACACAGAACTGACATTAGGGGCCAATCGCAAAATTTATAGCATTTTCTGATAGGAGGATTACTTTTGCGCCACCTTGTATGTATACTTTGTCAAGAACAATTTAGGCATTAAATTAAAATTTGTCTGATTCGGTTTTTATTGTATCTTGTTTGATTTCAAAATCGTTCTCTGTTTACAAAGTTTAAGATTGGAACTCGTTCCTTAATCAATCTGTCACATGCTATGTGCCCAGCAATACACATAAAATAATCCACATAACATACTCCACCCCCTAATCTCGGAACGATTAATCAAAGAATTTCGATTCTCACAACACCACAGTACCAGTAATGAAGCCTGTCACAACGAATCCATTACACTGTGTTAATTATTTTTAACACCTTTTAGGGTGAAGTATCTCTTTTATGCAGGCCTACGCCTTACTGCAAATCAACTCGTCACAATTATACCCACAAACATGAGCAGAGCAGCACAGCGTGTCTCTCGCCATTATGTCGCTCTCTTTAAGGTGCGCGCGCGCAATTGCATAACTCGCTCGCAAACATCGCACACAATTCATCTGTGTGATTGTATCTGAAGTATGGATCTTGTAACTATCTAACTACTAGGTTGGCTGATATGAAACAATATAATTGCTCCTTGTAGGAGATGTTTTACGCTAGATTAGATTTTTGATTTTCAATTTAATTTCCTAATGCCAGAGTTATTGCCATAAATTAATACAAATTAAAATTTTCTATTTTAATTAACAAGTTTCCCACCACCTGGCCGCGGTGTATCTAGTTACATTACTGCGTCCCGTATAGAACGGCTAAAGTATTTTGTGCCGCAAGGTTTCATTACACACAGTCTAATGGTTTTAATTAGTGGCTGCTCTAAGATTGTTTGAATTTCGAAGCCTAAAATACACACATCGCACGATAGAAATTGGAAGAAGACAGTTCGATACGGGAGCAATTAAAGGCCTGCAGGTGTTGTAAGTGGGCACTGCCGCATATTTACTCGTGGGAAGTAGCCAAATTCTTTGAAAGAACTTGTTTAATGGAATTTTTGCTATCGGATTTCAATTGAGATCGGCATCTTATCCGAGCGAAGCTGTCGGATGTGTGTTGATATTTGATAGTTGTATAGATATTTTATAGTTTTTTTTTTATCGATGGTTGGAAGTAGTCCTTAGCAGTTTCTGGGTGGAATATTATTGATCATACAATTGTCCATCAAAAAAACCGGGCAGAGAATACTCGATATGTATTCAATTGTTTCTGGTGCGGATGTGCGGGGCCTTCTCAATTTTATTGAAGGTTTGTTTTTGTTATAGATATAGGCCTAGCAATAAAAGAGAAACCCTCTCCAAAACAACCCTCTCCGGACACTGTGCTATAGGACGACATGCTCAAAGGCTGGGCATTCCCTACGGTGACTTCTGTAGAAGCTGTTGGGACGAAAACGAAGAAGAGACTACCAGTCACCTCCTGCACTCGCCAACATTAGGAAGGCTACACTATGTGAATACATTTTCAATGAGCAAAATGATCTAAACATCACCTGCACGGCAGAGATTTGATCTTCAGTCATTCAGAGGAGTAATTGGCTCCCTGACTATGAGGGTGACCCACCAACCTAACACATCGGCTGCACAATGCTGGTCTAAGGGCATCCTCATCGCGGGCTAGTTCCAACCAACCAACCTAGGCCTATAGCAAATATAAAAAAAATATTGGAGAGGGACAATTTATTGGGAAAATAAAAAAACAAACTAATCGCGCTCTCTGGGCGTCGTTGACTGTGACAATTTGATTCTTTCATTGGTGATAATTGCTGATGAATCAGCATTGGATTTTAATCGCTCCAACTGCCGCAAATGTGCTTATTAACTAAGCCACTGAGATGTAAGTGATCATCATGACTGCATAAAATTCCACGGTAAAAAGTGGACCGGCTCCCAAATGTTCAAACGCCCAATCAGTAATCTCACGATGTGGACGATAATCGTCTGTCTACACCTCTTGCACCAGTTGAATCTTGTAAGTGTGTAAGCCAAGGTTATTGCCCAAAATCTTCCATAAAGTCGATGGACTTAAGTCAAGTTCTTGCGCACGATGACGGATCGAATAATTGGGGTCTTTCTCAACACTGACCGCAACATATTAACACCTTTAAAGAAACAATGAAATAAATTTGCACAACTTGTAAACGCTGCTCGGGTGTAAGTTTTTATACGATGATTTTCCAAACAAAATAAAAAGAAAGGAGTATAGCTTGTAGCCTCTCAAACTCCATTCACATGTATGGTACACAGACGGATCGAAAACAAATGAAGGAGTTGGAGCAGGAGTATACGGCCCCGCACTAAAACGTGCCTATACACTAGTATGGGCACAAGCAGCACCGTATTTCAGGCGGAAATCCACGCGATAGAGCTATGCATTCGAGAGAATCTAAACAGACTTTTCAAAAACAAAAATATCTACATTCTCTCCGATAGCAGGGCGGCCCTACTCGCAATCAACGCCTTTGAAATAACATCAAAACTGATGGTCTGGGACTCCAACTCTTACAACTACTGGGCACCACAAACAAAGTTCAATTGATTTGTGTGCCTGGACACAGTGGATACGAAGGAAATGAAAAAGCAGACTAACTATCCAGAACAAGATCCGCATCCCCATTCATGATGCCAAGACCATTCTGCCGGCTACCAATAAGCACTATAAAAAGTTGTGTTAAAACCTGGCTTGAGGAAAAGAAGCTCCATTTCTGGAGGGAACCAACCAACGACCATACCACGTCGAGTTAATCGGTTCTCGTCAGATCACCGTAATTAAACGACGTTGGGCGCGGTTAGTACGTAGATGGGGGACCGCTTGAGAACAACCGCGTGTCGTTGGCCAGTCCCATCTACAGAGTTAAGGTAGATAAAAAATACGTGGTATCACAATGGACCTAAATTGGTCTAAGTGTGTCGGCTTCAGCCGACAGCCACATAAAACCTAAACCTAACCTAAACCTGGAGGGAACCGAAGGAAACAGGCAAGCTAAAAACTTTATGCCAAATGGTTCCCACAAAAAAACGAAACAACTACTACAACTAAGTAGAAGTCAGATTCGCCTAGTCACACGCTTCCTCACAGGGCATTGCCGTATCAAAAAACACCTGATGACTATGGGTATAGCACAAGAAAATACCTGCAGATTGTGCAACGAGGACGAAAAATAACAGAGCATATATTATGTGAATGCAACTGTTTAAACAAAACGCGTCAACGTTTCCTAGGTAAATTCTACCTTGAAGCAGCAGACATAGCTGCCAGCTATCCCAAAGAACTGCCTTTCTAAAAAAACTTCGGCATCATGGGGGAGTTCCAGTGGCGGATCTAGGATCTCGACGAGGGGGGGGGGGGGGGGGGGGGGTCCACAAAATTTATGCTGTCATGACCTAACTTAACCTCATTTTCTTATTCTTTTGATACATTTTGCATGAAACTACGATAGTGCCGCTTGTGTGGATACACGGTTACCACTGCAAACAATTTTAATTCGGAACATCTACTTCGCGACACAGTGTCGATAATGTTTTGATACACAGATATATTTATGCGCCCTAATAAAAGCTATAAAAAATCAAAGCATATACGTATTATGCGTTGTAGTCACAAACACGTAAGATCACGAATATTGATATATATTCACATTCGAGAAATGTCGTTTTCTATATCGTACATATCTCACGTGTTCGACATTTTAAATAGGGCGCCAACAATACTGCGATGGCAGCGCCGCGGCGTAAGATTTTCCCCGAACTGCTTAAGCTGTGACCGTATACATCAGTCATTCAGACCATTCAGTCTCATGAAGCAGTTTCAACTAACCTCGAACTTCAACCGGCCGTTATAGAAGCTTTGGAAGAAATAAAAAAAGTGGAAAGATCGAGAGACTTCACAAAAGGCTTCTCAGCTTTTAACCGCGATTTTGACAATCGAATTTCAAATCTCCTGTCATATAATGGAATCGATCAATTCTATCGTCTTGCCTCTTTACGACAATGTTGCTGAAATCTGTTCCGAATACGAAATTAATATGAAATTGCCCCGTCGTTGCAGTCAACAGAAAAACCGTTGCAACGTTGAAACATAAAATGTCGAAGATTATTAGAGAATTGCCTTCTACATTCCATTCCTTGATACTAACATTTTTCATCTCCAAAGTCGGTTCGAAAAACACAAATCGATCTTCCACAGTTTCGGACAACTATTTCCTTCCAAGCAGGAATTTGATGAGGAAAAATGCGCAGAGTTTTATGACGAAATATTGAGAGATCAGAATGTGGAGGCAACGGATCTCCGATCAAGATATTCAGCACTATCAGTGAGTAACTTCAGATCGGAATTTTTACTTCCAGAATCAGTTTCTATAACCCATCGAATACTTAACTTTCAATGGTTACGTTATTTTTTAGGTTATTACGAGTATTGGCACTGACCCGATAACTCCCCCCCCCCCGTGGATCTGCCACTGGGGAGTTCTAAATAAAGGACATCACAATAGGCCCACAAGTGACTGCAGTGATCTGGATACAGTATACCACCTCCCCCCAAAAATCTAATCTAATCTAATCTAGCTTCTCCAAACTTTTGTATGTGCAAAGCAATCTTTTTTCTCACGAATACTGAATAAAATTGCAACAAAAGGATTTTTCCAGCTGTCAGAAAAACAATTTCCTAAAAAAATACTCTCTAACTCTTTTCAATGGTATTATCGGTCGATAATTCGAACACCAGCCCCAAGATACCTCTGGACAGGGACAACCACAATTTCGTGGGTATCCTGACCCGATAAGGGAACGCACTCAAGTTTTATCAATTTTGAAGATACACTTTCTGCGGTGAAAAAGGTGCTTAATTGGAGGAGAATTAAATAGTACCTACTTGGATGGCTAAGCAAAGCTTTGGTTATGATTTTGACTCATATATCATTGGTTGTTAAATTTTCCCAATTGCTCCGCCAATTGCGAAAGTCTGACAATCATCCAAGAGTATTAACGAGAAGAAGATTCGCCTTTTTTTTGGTACAGGATGGACAAATGCTGTTTTCCATCTCCTTTTATAGAGTCCTGAAGAATAGGACCGATAGAAAAACTTACGCAGTGGTTTTGCCAGCGCAGAGGAACACCTCTTCAGAATGATAGGGGAAACACCATTTGGACCAGCGGATTTGTGTATGTCAAGATCTCGAAGTACTCTAGCCACCGTACGAGTGCGAAAGTGGATTGGTCATATGGAGTATTCTACGCGCTCGAGTAGAGGGGAGATAAAGCACAATCTAAAAGCGTTGAGCTAACTGCAAAGTGAGCAGCAAGCAGTATCTAGAGAGCTAATTAGGGGAATACAATACAAGAAGAGGGCAGAGTTAATAATTTATAATAAACCGCTTCTAAAGGCATGTTAAATATTAAGCCATACAATCTACAAGCCAACAAAAATATAATTCCTTGATACAATTTTATTTTCATTGAACCCAACTAACCTTGCTAACGATGACATCGTTTCGAGAGATAAATTTGCGTGCATATTAAAAGGAGTCAGACACTCCATTCATATCCAAAACTCGGTATGAAATTTTTTGTTAGCGGCAGAGCAAAGCTAGCTTCTCACAGAGTTCCTTTGTTAACCAATTTATTTACCAGTTATATGAGCATATCCATGGGCTTAGTGTAATTAATAGTAAGGCCTCATTGAAAGCACTTGTTGTTTTTTTAGAAATCTGATACCCAGGGCATATCGTTTGATTTTGCTATCGAATCATTCTGCTATTCTCATTTGGCACTCCGAATTCCGTTCCTATTCCCACTCCCTGTACCAAGACCTAGCCCAAAATCATTTATTCGTTTAACTCCCATGGGAGTTAGCTAAATAGTCTCTTAATATTCGCAGCTTCCTACCAATTTTGGGAGTATAGCCTTTTGTGACTTGGAAGATACAACAACAACTAATACAGCTCTCAAGTATTACCCTGCGGGCGATTAATTTTCCATAATGGCGTAATCGACATGAAGAAATGATAAAAAGCAAATAAGGCCTGCTCCAACATAGACTGCCATCGTCTGAACAACCATTCTCCATGACATCTACTCGACAGCAATGGACTAAAAATTATGAAGATTATGTGGGCGGTAATTCCGCCACTATCCACCATTCAATGTTGTTTTACGGGTGCAGTAAACAACTGTTTTTGTGCGGTACTAACCGAATTAGCTTTCCAACTTTTTTTTTTTTTATATTTTGCTGTTGCCAAAATAAATGCTGCTCCTTGGTTACACGGCTAAGACAGCATCCGATACGATAATAACTGTGATTACAACCACCAGACAAACGACGGATATATTCTGCTGATCACTGCCCATTACAATTGCGGTAGTTTTAAGCAAATTCACATCAATTTTCCTATTAACTGAGTGAGGGGGAGAGAGGAAGCTGGAGTTTTAATGGTTATGGTCAATAATTTGGTGAATTTAGCTCCATCGAGTATTACAACTGGAAATGGGCCATATTTGAGGTGCAACCGCAACCCTAGCTGCAGGGTATGCACATGGCCTCTCCTTTTATTGCTCTTCATAACAGTTACCAGTGAGCGAGACTTGTTGACTCTGCAGTGGGATTTTATTATGCAACAACCACGGTCGGGTCTACCACCTTGACCACCTGCTAGCTCGGAAATAGTAATTTGTTAACAGTTTAAATTTTATTGTTAATGATTGGAAAATTCTCAGAGGATTAGTATATTGGTACAAGTGGCTGTAATTGCAACAGATTCATTTCTGGTTTTCACCACAAATCCTAATGCTTTTCCTCTATACAAAAGATCAATAAATTGATGGTTTTGATTCGAATGCGGGTCTTAATGTTCACTTGTCATAAGTCTATTTTCGTTTTCCTGCTATGTAATTAACTGAATATCTTTTGAGTTGCAGTTAGTTTGAAGTTAAAGATATGATTTTCATTGCCAAGTTGTAGCTACGTACTACGACACTCAGTATCGATGCTAAGACCTTTTTGGTATTTCCTCTTTTATTTCAATCACAAAAAAAACATAGGGACGGGATACAGTCCGCTTGGACGAACTGTTGGATACCCTATTCTTATTCCTATCCCTCATAAGTGGCCGTGACAAAAGTCTAAGTATGGTTGAATTGTTAAGAACGCTCTACATATTTTGTTATATAACATTTAAAGGATTTTATCAAAAAAACAACGCCTACCTAGCTCAAACTTGGGTGTTTCAATAAAATTGTTTTATTTAATTGTGGGCGTGTCAGTAGGCGGATTTAAAAAAAATTAACACATGAGAATAAAGGGCCCCTAGAGAGTATATATTATAAATTTCAGCTCCCTAGCTCAAACTTTGAATTTAAAAAAAAAAAAAATTAATTGTGGGCGTGTCAGTGGGCGGATTTTGAAAATATTTCCACATGAGCATAAAGGGCCCATAGAGAGTATATACTATAAATTTCAGCTCCCTAGCTGAAACTTTGGATTTTCAAAAATTAATATACCCTTAGAATAGGGTATAAAAAAATTATTTTATTTATTTGTGGGCGTGTCAGTGGGCGGATTTTGAAATTTTTTTATCCCGACCAGTTTTAGGAGTCATAGATCATGTATAAACAATTTCAGCTTTCTAGCTCAAAAATCGATTTTTTCCAAAATTTGTTTTTTTTGAGTTTGTGGGCGTGTCTGTGGGCGGATTTCAAAAATTCGTAAACTTGATTATTTCGGGACCCTAGAGAGTATATGGTTAAAATTTCAGCTCTCTAGGTCCAGTTTAAAGGCCTAATTTTTGCCGACGGACGGACGGACGGACGGACATGGCTAGATCGACATTACTATCGATGCTGATCATAAATATAGTAACTTTTAGTGGTCTACGGGCAATATTAAGGTATGTTACAAACTATGCGTCAAAATTAATATACCCTTAGAATAGGGTATAATTAGAATAGGGTATAAACATAGGGACGGGCTACAGTCCGCTTGGGCGAACTGTTGGATACCCTATTCTTATTCCTATCCCTCATAAGTGGGCGTGACAAAAGTCTAAGTATGATTGAATTGTTAAGAACGCTCTACATATTTTGTTATAAATATTTAAAGGATTTTATCGAGAAAAAAACAAAGCTTCTGTAAAAAAACGCTCCCTAGCTCAGACTTTGGTTTTCCAATAAAATTGTTTTATTTAATTGTGGGCGTGTCAGTAGGCGGATTTAAAAAAAAATTACACATGAGCATAAAGGGCCCTTAGAGAGTATATATTATAAATTTCAGCTCCTTAGCTCAAACTTTGGATTTTCAAAAAAAAGTTTTTTTTTAAATTGTGGGCGGATTTTAAAAATATTTACATATGAGCATAAAGTTCACCTAGAGAGTATATATTATTAATTTCAGCTCCCTAGCTCAAACTTTGGTTTTTCAATAAAATTGTTTTATTTAATTGTGGGCGTGTCAGTGGGCGGATTTTAAAAATTTTATCTCCCGATCAGTTTTAGGAGTCATAGATCATGTATAAACAATTTCAGCTTTCTAGCTCAAAATTCGATTTCTTCCAAAAATTTGTTTTTTTGAGTTTGTGGGCGTGTCTGTGGGCGGATTTTAAAAATTCGTAAACTTGATTATTTCGGGACCCTAGAGAGTATATGGTTAAAATTTCAGCTCTCTAGGTCCAGTTTAAAGGCCTAATTTTTGCCGACGGACGGACGGACGGACGGACATGGCTAGATCGACATTACTATCCATATCCATGCTGATCATAAATATAGTAACTTTTAGGGGTCTACGGGCAATATTAAGGTATGTTACAAACTATGCGTCAAAATTAATATACCCCTAGAATAGGGTATAAAAACAAATATGGGAACATTTTAAGTAAAACTAAAAAATAATAAATAATATGGACATTAAAAAGAAAAGTTAAGTTACGTTAAACGGGAAAAACATCAATGAAGAGTACTAAGATAAGAAAAGACTAAAGACGAAAAACTCCTGTGCTTGACCTTGGTTCTTATATTAAGAGGAAGTTGATTAAAAAGGCGAATGTCATGAATGAAAAATTGCTTACGTGATATCGTGCAAGTGTAAACATTAGGCCTGATACCACTAGAACGAAGAGACTAAGAGAAAACGATTTTACTGTACAGATGAGCCGGTTGTTTTTCGTTTAAAATTTTAAATATCATTGCACAAGCCCTAAAATTTAAAAATTGCTCAAGACTGCATCCCAATATTTGTCGAGAGTGGCTCGATACATGATCGTATCTACAGCTCTTGCATTCGAGATCGAGTACGGGGAATACGAAAAAGGCAGCTGCTTATCATTCGAATGGACAAAATCAAAAACACAGAGCAAGCCATGAGAATATGAGCTATTATCTTTTCATACTTAAATAATATAGAAACAGGTATTCTTCTCACACAAACTCACAGTGACCACTCACGAGCTTTGTGATTGTGGGTAGTGTGTTCGGTGTTTAGGTATGTAGTTGTGATGAGACATTTTGTTCTAAAATTAATTCTTGATTTTTTTCCCGAACGTTACTATTTTTTTTTTCATTCGAGTTATGGGACTTGGGGTAGTTGCGCATCATTTCATTCGAATGAAAACACACACTCACAAGGTTTTAATCACATTTGCTTTGCGACGAATGGGTTGACTTGATATGTGCGTGCAGGAAGGGCGTTCTCTGTGTTTTATTTAGTAGTTGTGTGTGAGACATTTTGCTCTAGTTTCGAGTCGAGCGCATGCGAGAGATCATTTGAATGATTTGAAATGAAGAATCGAGATATTTCGAGATATTGCAAGAATCGATTATAATCGATGAAATCATTCGAATGCGCCCATCATAAATGGAATCTTTGCATATAATGTTCCGCGTGCGATTGATAGCTGGACAACAGCAGAAAGGAGGTAAATCCAGTCCACCTCGTTCGATTTTATTTTCTAGTTCCTTCCCTGTTTCCATTATTTTAGCAAATTCCAGAGGCTCATGTAGACTCATAGTTTTGATAAGTTCAATTCAATTCAATTCAATTTTATTTAAAATTCGGTGTACAAGTAAGACTTAGTTCTTCAACATTTTTATCGGGAAACCTATTAAAACTAGAACTAATGTTTTTTCCAATATAAACCGAATACGTATACTATACACTTCCCTACTAAAACTTGTTCATTTTGATTGTGCAAACGCACCTACTGCTACTCCCATAAAATTGCTGTAATTTGATTTGATGAATATACTGGATATTTCCGTTACTTTACTTCATCGTAAGACTAAATTGCCAGCATTTCTTCAGCTCTACACCTGAATAAAATAACTACAATTTTAGCATCACGAAAACGCAAGTAGCACCTGTCAACTGACCATTTTCAATGGGATTGTAGGTCTTTGTTAATATCAATCTGCAAGTCAGACGTTATTATAAGCCTTTTGTCTAGATTGGCTACCATCTGACATAGAAGCCGGTGCGCGCACCATATATGAACGGTGCAGATTTAAAAGCTGACCACGAGACCATATGTCTCATGAGAATGTTGGACAAATATGTAATTCCCCATATCAATGCTGAAAACGTCAAGTTCGTTTCATGAAACATCAGTTGGCTTTTATGAGACAACAGGGAAGCCTCCGTTTCCGTTCGTTTCGACATCCTTCAGATGTTCACCGCCACCAAGTGTAATAACGCCACGGATGCATCAGTCATCCTGGAAAAGGTAATAACAGCATGTTTGCGCATTTCATAATGCGCGACGATGAGCGCTATCTCACAGACAGATCGAAGATCACCACAGACCAGGGCATATAAGAGTCTCGTCGTTTCTCAGATCAATCTTTTCGAGAGATAAC
The DNA here is from genome assembly GCA_949715645.1 of Portevinia maculata. Lineage (NCBI taxonomy): Eukaryota > Metazoa > Arthropoda > Insecta > Diptera > Syrphidae > Portevinia > Portevinia maculata. The sequence continues at coordinate 359,883,828 of OX454525.1, read as the reverse complement.
CCAGTTGGCCTCAGCCGCCACTGTGCATACAGTCAGTCGAACTCAAAAGGCTCACGTTCCAACACATGATTAGGTATTTTAAATATCCTCTGATAGACCCAGAGGCACAGCGGACAGAGGCACTTTCATTAATGCGTCAAGTTTCTCAAATTGGCATCGCAGTATTTCATTAGGTTTGTGTGCCTACTGCCTAGTCAATTAATTGTGCGGCTTGTTTTGTGTGCTTTGCGTGCATCAAATCCATGGCAGATATATCAATCAGGACAGAGGACGGCGCTCAGCGCTGGTGGCACATCACTTCACGTCAGTTTCACGAGTTGAGCCCGTTGGTATTGTTTTCGTTTTGCGGCGACAACGCCGGCGGCAATTACTTGTGTTCGAGGAATGATTGAAATTTAAAAGACACAACGAATTCATTTTACAAAAAATTCATATAATTGATTGAGTAACATTATTCGCTGTTATGTTGTCCGTACGGGTGGTAGGTAGCTGCTTAGCGCCGACGGACGCACTAATTGCTTCAATGAAATTGAATTGCCAGACTGCGAGTACCAATTAGCAATGCTGATATCTATATTAAAATAATTTTGCGGCGTCAAAGTTTTTGTTAATTTTTTGTATTGAAAATTACTTCCACTGGGCCCTATTACCGATTTGAAACACCAATTCATTAAAGTTTCTGCTGCGATATGTCGATCGGGGTTATATCAGCATTCGACATCACATAATAACCTTCACTTACTCCCAGCCACCTGTTCAACGTAAAAGATACGATATTGTATTTTAATCTTCATTCCACCGCATCATACTAACAATTTCCGCGCAACCACGAACCAACAATAAAACGAAAACAATTACTCGAGCATTATCGGATCAGCGATCATCACCAGTCCCAAAGGAGATTCAGTTTATATAAGAACTGCATGCGATCGATTACCACAAAAGTGCAAACGATCGTGTCCACATCTCTGCGCGATTTACAGATCACTTCCTAGTTTCAAGCGCCAATGCAAATGACGGCTGCGGCAGACTACTCGCTTAGCTGTGCAATCTCTCCTCGACGCGCCACATGATATTATCAACTCATATTGGACAAAACAATTTACAAGAGACTCCTCTGGTCCACTTCCAAGATATGCTCCGCCATGGAATTCGCTTTCTGATCGCAGATCATACGTGATTCTTGTTTTTTTTTCCACCTGGCTATATTTTGTGAAAGTGCTCTTCCACAGAAAAACAACATTAAACGAGAGCTATAGGTGGTCACAGGCTTTGCCGTGTATCTGCATTGGCATTGGTATCAGCTCCTTGAAATGAATTGCTTCTGCTGGGCAACAGCCATTATCACTTATCGGAAGCCATGTGTATGCTATGGTTAGATGGAAATCGTGAAATTCCTTTTAATTATTGTATCTTGTGCATTTCGTGAGTTAGAAGCTATGGTTATAATTGGAAATCCTTGAACCCCAATTGCCGAACGTATCTTGCGGAGTAAAAAAGAGGTACAGAAATGCATAAAAAATTATTGCGATAGGACTTATTTGTCATCTATAAATAGGCAGAGAATGGGCGTATGTGAAATGCAGTATGGAGGGCTTGTCATAACGTAAGAACTCTTGCACCTGGGGCGATTCATTGCAAATGTTGCAAAATGCAAATTCAAGCTAAAAGAATTGGCAGTCATTGTAGCATGCATACGCATGCGTAATTATATGTATAACAGGGTGGAGTACTCCTATACTTCAAAGTTAAACACTTTAAGGTTCTCTTTGTCGATCAGGTTAAGTGCCTCGAAGGCGTTATGGCTGTGTTCTTTAAGAATAAAATAAAGTTAGCTTACGCTAAAATATGTAAAAGCCGACACTCACTCGCGAGTTCGTTTTAGAGTCATTTGTACAAGGTGGCGCAAAAGTTGTCATCTGTTTACTTCACAAATGTCAAAGTAAAATTGACATTTGCCGCTATTTGCAAAAATTATAGCATCTTCCGATGGGTTTTCAGCCCTTGGGTGTGCCATAGGCAATTCTGTGTGCCAATGTTCTAAATGATCCACGACGTTTGACATCTATCCTATGCAGTTTTCAGTCGGATTGGTGAACGCCACTGGGTAATGACTTTTGCGCCACCTTGTACAGTTCGAGCTAATTCATTATTTCTTTCTGAACATTAAAACTACTCTTAGTCCAAGTTTTTGGAATAACATCAAATGTGACCATGACCTTCTGGCCAAGGAGTCCAGCAATACGTATGCAGCAGGTGTAGTACCTAGCACTCGTAGTTCGTTCTTCCGTTTTAATTTTGAAATGTTTAAAGTACATCCCTGGCTCAGAGTGAAAAGAATTGCAGGTGCCACGACCCGAGTCGCAGGATCGAGTTTGGCCGAATTCCTCCATATTTGTGCGAAGTAAACATGCGTATAAGTGAAAACATGAGTTCGTGACTTGCTGTTATTAGTTTCGCTTCCAGTTATGTAAATTTAGGATTAAGAATAAAGTACCTGACAATGAAGGATTGTAGAAGTTGTTGGTTACTTGTTTAGGCCGAAAATATTTGTATTCGCTCTTGCCAGGGTTTTTTGGCTTTACCTGTGAACCTGGCTTGATAGCCACACAGCACGGTGGCCCTAAAAAGACAGTGTCAAAAGAAAGACACTGACAAACGGACCAGGGTAACACAAGAACAAGCCCCAGTACAACTCCGTAGTCTTTGTCTAAGGAGCATGCACTCCACCCCTTGCTCGATAGTGAGGGCCACCAACACCTCCTGTGATCAGAAGACCTTTTGTGTCAACGTTTTCGGATAACCATAGCCACCACGATAGCTGCCACTAAGGGGCCAACCTCTACAAACCTACAATTGCACCAAAACATTTGTTTCCTATCTCTCTATTCTTTCTTATAGTACGTTGCACCGAAAAGCAGCAATGAAATAAGCCATTGCTAGTTGTTGCCTGCTGTTAAACACAAATGCTTGCGCTGTGTTCGTATCACAATTTGGTTACTGTACATTTACAGAAAGCTTAACAGACTTGCCTTGGCAATCCGAATGTCTAACCATATCTAGCTTCAGGTGGAGCTTCGACGCCGAGCTCACTACCAGATAGACCCCAAGGCCTGGTATCCTGAATGTCGCGAATTTGTTTATTTTTTGCCTCATCAGAGACTTCAATTTTAAATAAATTTGCTTTTTTGCTCGCGAGAATTCAAGCTGTTCTAGAAATTGAAATTGACGATACTGACCTGCGAGAAGTGTTGCAGAAGTTGGTTGCCGAATATCCCAGATTGTTCATTAAAAGTCCCTTTCTGCAACACTACTCCATATATCTATGTACCTACATTATTTTTGATACAAATTGTTTCTCATCCAATAAAAATGGTTTTTCGTTGGTTGAAAATAAGTACATATAATTTGCTTTGAAGAAAATGAAGATCAGATTATTACGTTGAGGGCTTCACAGCCAATCTAATTTCCTTTTTTATTTCCAATATCATTTACTAATGAACATATTCGCTCAAGATCATCAAAGGAATGTGCAAAATCTCAACTGTCCGAGCTAAATTGCATTGATTTTTAAAAATTCTTTCGATTGTAGCCGATATGTAAAATCTCATTGCATTTTCAATTACAATAAATTGTTCGCCTGCTTTCAGAGGATTATGTGATTTACAAGACGCCAAGACTTTACCTAAATAAATACCAGTTTTATATACACTCCGCTTCAACTGAATAAGCACAAACATTTTCTAAGCTACGTTGTCCATTTTTTCAAAACCTTGTGCCGTAATATATCATTTGATGATGCAAACTGTTTGCTTATGATGTTGACAAAATAAATCGGAAAGAATATTTCAAAAAGTACCGCTATTTTTTCCTGGTTCCCTTGCAAAGCATTCAATATGGAAAAACGCAGTTTTATTTTGCGTCAACTGAATAGACACAAATATTGAAAAATAATTTTAGTAGTGGATACTGCCGCCTTTATTCGTAATAGTTTCGTGAATTCGATCCGGCATGGAATCGTACAGTTTCTTTATGTAGGTTAGCGAAATTTCCCTCCAGGCCAATTTAATGGCTGCAATTAGGGATTGTCTGTCTTCAAACTGACGGCCAGACTCATAAACTTTTCGTACTAGCCATCCCCAAATGTTTTCTATAAGGTTCTGGTCCGGTGAGTACGGCGGCCATTGAAGCAATTCCACATTCTGCTCCTCTATCCAATGCGCGCCGTGTGGATGGGGGGTTGCCCTACTGAAAAGTTCAGGTTATGGGTCCAAAAATGCCTGAAAATTTAGGAAAATTTCTTCTCAAATCTCCTTTATAACTTAATGCAGTAATTTTTGAGGTTTTTAACTCAAGCTCAATAGTGCCATAGTAGCTAACTGCTCCCCATACCATAACACCATCTTGTCGACTATGATGCCGCGCTAAAAATCGTTCTTCTTTCCTCACATCGTGGAAGTAATAATTAAACCCATCAGGGCCATCAAAATTAAACTTCTTCTCATCCGAAAAAGCTACGTGACACCATTCATCTTTAAAACTCATATGGAGTCTAGAGAATTCTAAGCGCATACACTTCCGTTTCTCGTTAAGTGGTGGTTTCTTTTGAATTTTTAACCGTTTTAGATGTTTGGCACTATTGATAACCCTTCGCACTGTTGAAACGCTTGCAGTAACACCGGCTTTCTGCTTTATTTTTGCCGTAGAGTCGTAGGAATTGGAAGCACATCTTAAAATTGCTCTTCGATCAACTGCTGTTTTTGCCGTTTTTTGACCTCCTTTCATGTTTTTTCCGTGCGAATCTTTGCTTCTTAAATAAAAATAGACCACACTAGAACTTCGTCCAATTTTGTCAGCGATAGAACGCCCGGTTAGTCCTTGTTCTTTTAGTAAATCAATTTGAGCTCTTTCAACACTATTCAGAGATTTTGATCTACCCATTTTTCTTTGAAATACAATTAACCAAATAAAATTCACTTAAAGCACTTCAACTGTTGATCTAATGTGTCAATCTCCACAGAATACTCATAAGCAGTGAAAATAATGACCTTGTGTCTATTCAGTTGACGCAAAATAAAACTGCATTTTTCCTTATTGAATGATTGGCAAGGGAACCAGAAAAAAAAACATAGGGACGGGCTACAGTCCGCTTGGGCGAACTCTTGGATACCCTATTCTTATTCCTATCCCTCATAAGTGGGCGTGACAAAAGTCTAAGTATTGTTGAATTGTTAAGAACGCTCTACATATTTTGTTATATAACATTTAAAGGATTTCATCAAAAAAAAAAACGCTCCCTAGCTCAAACTTGGGTGTTTCAATAAAATTGTTTTATTTAATCGTGGGCGTGTCAGTAGTCGGATTTAAAAAAAATTAACACATGAGCATAAAGGGCCCCTAGAGAGTATATATTGTAAATTTCAGCTCCCTAGCTCAAATTTTGGTTTTTCAATAAAATTGTTTTATTTATTTGTGGGCGTGTCAGTGGGCGGATTTTGAAAATTTTATATCCCGATCAGTTTTAGGAGCCATAAATCATATATAAAAAATTTCAGCTTTCTAGCTCAAAATGCGATTTTTTCCAAAATTTTGTTTTTTTGAGTTTGTGGGCGGATTTCAAAAATTTCAGCTCTCCATGCCCAGTTTAAAGGCCTAATTTTTGCCGACAGACGGACGGACGGACATGGCTAGATCGACATTACTATCGATGCTGATCATAAATATAGTAACTTTTAGGGGTCTACGGGCAATATTAAGATATGTTACAAACTATGCGTCAAAATTAATATACCCTTAGAATAGGGTATAAATAGCGGTACTTTTTGAAATATTCTTTCCGTTTTATTTTGTCAACATCATACGCAAACAGTTTGCATCATCAAATGATATATTACGGCACAAGGTTTTGAAAAAATGGACAACGTAGCTTAGAAAATGTTTGTGCTTATTCAGTTGAAGCAAGGTGTATATGGACCGAATTGTCACTTACGTCGATATCAGAAGTTAAATATTCTCTGATTGTAGAAAGAGTTGATTGTTAAAATCACAGTTTTGGTGTGCAAAATAACCGATTCATATTTCGATAGAAATGTTTTATAGAAATTTCGTATGCAAAAATAGATTTTCTATGTTAAGTACCTGGAGAACAATGCTATTTTTCTATTTTTGTACCAAAGGTTTTTTTGGGAGATGTACAAGAGTGTAAAGCGGTTAAAAACAACACAAATTGGTTGTTTTTAACAGAGAGATTGTCAGATTTTAACAAATAATCGTTTGTAGAAGGGTTATTAATAATAATAACCAATCAGTTTGTAAAAATCCAAAATTGAGTAGATTTTTCTTAACCAAAGAACTCGTTTGAATTTAACCAAACATCAAAACGAGACGGTTTGTGTTATATTAATGTAGCAACTTAGTTGAAAACAGCAATTAAGTGTGTTATTTGTAACAGCATGTATTTAACCTTTTTAACACGGTGTTTCTTAACAAAAATTTCTCATTTACTTTCTAGAAGAATTAGTTAATTTTAACACTTTTTTTAAGAGAGCAAAAATCGCACTTCAAGTCCCTTCAATAGCTGAAATGTCCCTTTATCCCTAGAACACATTAATAATTGCATAAAATCCCCCATGAAGGTATGAATCCCTCCAAATGGCATCACTGCGTCCGAGTCTTCGACGTGTATAGTAGGAATAAGATGGACAGAGTCTTATGTAGAGTTTTTCTTTTGCTTGCTCGTACGAGACCTTTATTTTTTAGTGCCTTCATAGGCCAATAGTGGCTCAGTGGTTAGCGATCTCAGGTGTAAATTATGTCGAGGCCAATTATCATCATAGGTTTTTTCCAATGCCCCACCTTTTGCGAATGTCTGGCAAATACCCAAGAGTTTCAGTAGTCATGAGAAGCTTCATAAATTTGCCGTTCGGATTCTGCCTAAAGGTTCTGCATTCACCTTTGCACTGATGATATGATTGATGGTTTAATTATTTGCACCATACGAGCTAAGAATTAGATTGCAAATTTACATTTCACAATTTTATCCTTGGGTAATACAATTCTTCGTGAAACAACTGGCTAAGAATATGACCACAGTGCCCTAAATGCATCCACTTGGGCGAACTGTTGGATATTCTTTTCCTATATCACGACAAGTTAGTGAGGCGAACAAAAAAAGTATGGGCGCATTGTTAAGAAGGATGATATTGTCTACATATTTTGCAATAAAACTGTCATTTGTATACCCTATTCTAAGGGTATATTAATTTTGACGCGCAGTTTGTAACATACCTTAATATTGCCCGTAGACCCATAAAAGTTACTATATTTATGATCAGTATCGATAGTAATGTTGGTCTAGCCATGTCCGTCCGTTCGTCCGTCCGTCTCTCGGCAAAAATTAGGCCTTTAAACTGGACCTAGATAGCTGATATTTTAACCATATACTCTCTAGGGTCCCGAAATAATCAAGTTTAGGAATTTTTGAAATCCGCCCACAGACACGCCCACAAACTCAAAAAAAAAAAAAAACAAATTTATCGCAAAAATCGAATTTTGAGCTAGAAAGCTGAATTTTTTTAAATATGATGTTTGACTCCTAAAACTGATTGGGAGATACAATTTTTAAAATCCGCCCACTGACACGACCACAATTAAATAAAACAATTTTATTGAAAAGTCAAAGTTTGAGCTAGCGAGCTAAAATTTATAATATATACTTTCTAGGGGCCCTTTATGCTCATGTGTAAATATTTTCAAAATCCGCCAACTGACACGCCCACAATTAAATAAAACAATTTTATTGAAAAACCAAAGTTTGAGCTAGGGAGGGCTTTTTTTTACAAAAGCTTTGTTTTTTTTTTCGATAAAATCCTTTAAATATTATATAACAAAATATGTAGAGCGTTCTTAAAAATTCAACCATACTTAGGATTTTGTCACGCCCACTTATGAGGGATAGGAATAGGAATAGGGTATCCAACAGTTAGTTCGCCCCAGCGGACTGTAACCCGTCCCTATGTTTTATTTAAAGATTTTATCGAAAAAAACAAGGGTGTAGCAACATAACTTCCTTTTTCCAAAACGCAATAGAACCCATTTGCTGAATCAGCATTTTTTTTATTTGTTTTATAGTGTAAGTAGATACATATTATCTAAAGTTTTGACTTACTCATTTTTGGGCAGATGACACCCCTATGGTCCATACACTGAATAAGCCGATTTGTGGCTATGGTATGGTCACCAGCATAGCAGCGGGTATGTTGGCAATTTTTGCCCGGGTGTTGCTTGGACTATTGAAATAAACGATGGATTTCAAAAAAACCAACCAAAAAAATCGCAAGGGGCCAAATCGAGAAAGCTGGCTGGACACTATAAACCACCCCTTATTTAATTGAGGCGCTCCGGGAAGTAATCTCTCAAAACAACTATCCATGTCCTTGAAATGTGAGCCGTTGGTACTTCCTGTTGGAACGAAATGTCCCCTAAATCTAATTCATCAAGATGTCGACAAAAATCCTCCAGCATGTTCACAAACTGGTCTGAATTCACTGTCACTGTGACCTCATTTTCTAAAAAAACCAGGGCGAGAATAGGTGTGTCAGAGATGTCCTAAGATGGAACAATATCTTTAAGACGAATATAGGATGCATTAAGGCGCCATAAGTGGCTTTGCTTCTATAACAGTCACATTTACTACACATACACTACACACCCTCTACCTGTTCCTCACAATGGGGTAATATCATAGGTAGATCGCCGCAATGGCACCTGTACCCTGACAAGTATTGGAACCTCCAAGAAAAATGATATTGCATTCTAGCCGAAATCATTCTTGAGCTTGGGAAAGTCGACCTGCAAATTTCGCAACAGGCGAAGTTATCGTATCATTAGGTGTGTTTTTTTACTCAAGAGTAAAAAACGCTCAGTTGTGACTTGGCAGCACTATGCTGAGTGTCATTTGGCATTTCGGCTGTTTTCTTCAGTCAAATTAGAGTATATTAAACCTGAAAATCTAATTATACTACCATGTACGCAAGAAAATTGCAACTTTAAAATACAAAGTTGACCTCGATAGGATAAGTGGTTCGGAAATGGCACGGGCTTCAATATGCGATTTTTGCCATTTTCAGTCAAACAAGTGCACATTGAACCTGGAAGCTAAATTCTAAAACACTGCTCAGATCTAATTATACCACCGTGGAGGAAAGCAAATTGCAACTTAATAATATAAATTTGACCTCTATAGGGCAAGTGGTTTGAAACTGGCAGCGGTTTAATATTTGTTTTCCAAAAATAAAACTTCACACGCAAGTAAAATTTGGGGGTATGTTCAGTAGGCGAGAAATGTCAAAGCTTTGACATTCGATAGCAAAAGTTATCGCAATACGTAGAAACGGTATTTGGAAGCACTGATCTGTATCCGCTTAAGGACTTAGCGGCGATAATAATTTCTGGTAAAGTAAGCGTATATAGACTAAGTTGTTAACATAAGTTTATTTATTTACTATTGTGTTAACACGTAGACACAAAATCCATTAATTGTGTAACAGTTATAAAAGGTTAATTTCGAAAGTACATAATTTCAAATTAAAACATGGATTTAGAACAAAATTAAAACTACGTACTTATAAAAAAGTTGAACAAAAAAGGAAAAAAAAAACAATGAAATGAAATGAAAACAAAAACCCTAAAAACCCTAAAACAAGTTTGGAATTATGGCAAAAATATTCTTTCAATTTTCTCTGGAAGTCGCTGAAGCCTGATGATCTGCTAATGTTAACCGGAAGGGTATTCCACAGTCGAATGGCGTACACAAAAAATTGTTTTTTCGTTGTATTATATTTATAGGTCGGCAAAATTAGAATTCTGCTTCTAGCTGAAGAAGCAAATTGTAATCTTTGAAACAGATAATTTGGTGCCTGGCTGTCATTCAGATTAAACAGGAAAGTCAATGTTCTGTGATCCATATAACGTTGCAGGTCCATTCCCAGAAATTATTTCATACGGCTGGAAATGTGTTCTCTTCTACTTAAATTGTAGACGAATCGCACTGGAAACTGAGGCTGTCTAAATCACAGGATGGGCGTAAAAAAGGATAGGTAACAGAAGTGACTTCACTAACATGGCTTTAATATTGAGGGGCAGACAGTTTCCCGCTTGATAAAGAGCTCGCAGCGAGCCGTAAATTTTACCAACTGTTTTTGTGATGTGGTCCTCCCACGTAAGAGTTTGATTAAATGTTACTCCCAGATTTTTGACGCTGGAGACGTTAATTAAGGGCAGCCATCAATTATAATTTGGGATATGGTTAGGGTATACGTGATCGGGCTATAACGATTGCCTGACTTTTGCCGGAATTAAGCGTCAATTTGTTTCTGCGATACCACAAAACAATAGAATTCAGATCCTCATTGAATCGTTCCGTTGCATTTTCCACTAGTCCAAAAGGGTAGCTTAAATGCAGCTGCACGTCATCTGCATACATTTGGATCTTGCAGTGCTTCAGAATTGATGGAATGCCATTGTTGAACAGTGTGAACAACAGCGGACTCTTTATTGAACCTTGTGGGACACCAGCTTTGGTTTCAAGGAAAGCAGATGGTGTTTCGTTGATATACACAACTTGATTGCGGCCTGTAAGGTAGCTTTCCATAAGTTTAAGTGCCGTTGAGTCAAAGTGTTGTTGTATTTAACATGCAAATGTGAATAAGCGTATATACGCTTCAGTAAAAACACACCTGCTGTCCTGCCTGTGGATTTCCGGATAGTCTTACAGCGATATGAGCTGGAATTCTCAGAATTCGTTTCCCTTACGCAGTCGAGGAGGTAATAGTTTTTTCGCTTATGCGAGTACCACCTGCAGTATTTGCCGCTAAGTTTTCTTGTTGAAGTTGATGCATTTTTGTAGTGACGTCATCTTTCTCCTTCGTGAGGTATAATGTTGCCCATCATTACAGGTTTAATGTTTTATTTATTTTTCTCAAACTCAGTTTATCCCTTGGTCAAAACCTAGCGTAAATTGTAACTGAGAATTTGAGAGCTTGAGCTCGGCTTGACAGTAATGCCCAAATCCGATAATCTTGTTAAAATGTTTGTTAAAAGCTCGTTCATTTCATAAAATTGAACTATAAAAGACTAATTTAAATATTTGGTCCAAATTCGCATATATCAGTCCACTTAACCGTTGACTTTTTAAACTGCTTAGAGTATAACGTACAGGTCGATGTACTTTGTACTTTGTTCGACACTAACCGCTACTCTGAAAGTCGAAGGAAATAACATTTGTATTTATTACTAAGGAATATCCATTCAAACTCAGCATGCCTGTATTAACTTCCAGTATGCTGATCCAGCCCCAGAACGAGAAAGGCAGTATACCCATTTTTGTCTAAATCCTACATAGGCGTAAGTGATAGTTTACAGTTTTATTAAAAATAACATTTTCGTTTTACTACTAGGTAATGAGTAGTTTGTTTAATTACCACGTATACAGATATGCCAAATCCCCAATTGCTGATGGTGCGTCCAAGCAAACCATTTCAATATTACATCCCATTAGCTACGTAATTCATTAACTTGGATCGCGGAGCCTGTAACTTAGCCCAGCCGTAGACATTACTGGCACCTGTAATCCGTATGTCTGCCGTAAAAGAAAAAAGGGCGGACTAGCGAGAATATTTAGTGCCATTTCAAGAATAACAATAACGCTCTATCCGCCAAGGAATGGTCATTTAGAAGAGGTACACATCACGCCTGCATTGGAATCAAATAAAATCCTCTACTCGTATGTTTGTACCTACCTAACAGTTGCTTACAATAAAAATTGAGGATTTACATGGAATCTCAATATCCCGTTGAAGACGCGTTAGTAAAAAGATCGCCAAGAAGTCGTTGGGAACACTTCGATGGGCAATCGATCGATGTTCTCTGAATTTTATGCTTGCGGTAATGGTATGCTGGACGTATGAAGTCACACCTCCTCGAAACGTCGAATTTCTTTTATTTCATTCGATATCATCGGACGGTTAAAGTGTCCGCCTTCGACAGCTACTTGCTAGTGCTACCTTCGCGTGGTATAAAAGTGAGTAGAAACTTCACGTGTGTCCCTGAGCATACGGGTGCAGTTCGGTATTATGAATGTGGTAATTTAGATTGATTAAAGATTTCAATAGAATAATAAAGTAGCGTTCGTGAAGCTCATAAATTTTGTGTTTAATATTAATTGTTGAGGATCTTTGGAAAAAGGCGTCCAAATGAGGTTAAACTTTGATTTAGCTCTCACAGAAGACGCGTGAAATATGTCCTCGGGAGTAATGATGTTAATAGGTACCTACATGTTTGACATAAATCTCATTTGAATGCAAATGTGTATATAATCTGCAGCATTGAACGCAAAACGACAAAATGCATCAAATACATATCTTCAGATCGGTATCTACTCAAATTGATGCAACTTCAGGCAAACTATCAACGAGTTAAGAAGAACAAGCTGTATTTACTAGGTATTACTTATAATGATAGCTGCACGAGACAGCGGCTTCGCTTGCCTCAGTAATCCAGCTATAGATATACTTTCTTCCAGTTGGTTTTCCAAAGCAAATTTATGAGATGCGTTTATGTCGTAATTGCCGACAAAGAATAAGAACTTCTCCAATCCAATCAAATCCCAATGCAATAACTTACCGCACATGACATTTCCTCATGCGGTCGTATAGTGCGCGGCCAAGACACAGAGCCAGATACTCATTCCATCGAAACTCACAATGTTTTGTTGTTGTTATTGGCAAAAGGTCGCGCTCTCGACAGATAGACAGATGGACAAGCTCTCACCAAGAGTTAAAGATAGATGTCCGTTCGAACCTTGCCGACGATGGATTTGCTTAGCAAGTTTTGTACTCTGATGTAGTAGTCCTTCTGCTTCGTCCTCCACCTTGGCGTGCCGGGAATTTGCAACACGGGACCTAATTGATTTCAAATTATCTCTCAGTGTTGTATGTGGCTGCTTTCGAAGTGAAATTTATTTGCCATCGTCCTGTAATTACATCGCGCTTTGTTGATTGTGTGTTCGTGTCTTTTCGAACTTGTGAGCAATGTCATCGCCTTGTCAATGGCATTTAGTTGGGTGAACAGTGCGACCGAAAAGGGCAATTTTTCTTTTAAACACTAACCGCATGGATTTGCACTTAAATTTCTAATTCTTAAAGAAACCATACCTCTTTTCTATCTTCTTTTAAATTGAAAAGGAAATCCAAATCCCAGAGTACTCAGACTCAGCAACGGTCCATTGTACTACCAGGCGGAAATCCTTTTTTTGGGTGTAGAGATGGTTGGCTTATGTTTTTGTTCCCCATAGGGATTGAACTTGCACCGCATGGGTCACGAGCCAACACACTAACCCCTACACCGTCGCCACCACCAAGAAACCATTCTTACTAACATAAGCAGTGGATCTATCATCCGAAGAAAGTTTTGTCAAAAGAGCAGTAGCGATGCGAATGGCAATGGTGCAGTAGTAGTGTATTCGCTTACGGAATGGAAGGTCGTGCGTTCGAATCCCGGCCAAGTCCATTACACTTTATACCGAATACATGAAATCGTAATCTCCCTAAGTAACTTAGACACCACCCGTGGAGAAAAACCCTACAACTGCACCCAAACACTTCTTTCCTATCTCTCTATTCTTTCTAATACCAAGTAGCTTACACTGTAAGGGTACTGTAACAACAGAAAAAAAATCCCTTTAGCGTAAGCAAATTATAAAAAAAAAAAAAAAAAAAAACAATAAAGGCGTGACGTCGTAGGGACATACGTTCCAAACTCTTTTTCGAGATTTACGTCCCATTCCATCCGCACCTCAATTCCGTATTTTTATCGTCGAAATAGGCACACAGGCTTTCACCCGCTCACGCAACTACGTTGCTTCGCTTAGGGTAGGTGCTTGTTGTCAGGCGCCTTTTTCTGCTTACTTTTTCTGATCAAATAGTGGTTGTGTGGCCCGCTTCGCGGGTTAAAAGGATTTAACCCTTTTCTCCGCTCACGCAACTTCGTTGCTTCTCTAAGAGTATGTGCTAGTTATCTTAGGCATATATCTAAGAAAGAATGTTAGAAAAAATTTCGGGACTTATGTCCCGAATTCAATTAGGAACTTATGTTCCATTAAAGTCACGACTTAAATCTCGAAAGAAGAATTCGGGGCTCTGTTCAAGACGTGACCCATTTTTGCTCTATTAAACTATGTCAGGAAAAACCAACGACCATACCACGTCGAGTTAATCGGTTCTCGTCAGATCACCGCAATTAAACGACGTTGGGCGCGGTTAGTACGTAGATGGGGACCGTTCGGGAACAACCACGTGTCATTGGACAGTCCCATCTACAAAGTTGAGGTAGATTATACATACGTGGTATCACAATGGACCTAAATTGGTCTAAGTGTGTCGGCTTCTGTCGACAGCCACCTAAACCTAACCTAACCATGCCAAGCAAAAGGTTTGGTTATCGGTTTCCAGAAAGCGTCAACAAAGTTGTTCGCGGTCTAAACTTCCTTGCGAACGTTCAAATAACAACCGAAAGGTACATAGGTAAAATGCTTCTTTAGAATTTTTCATTTAAATTTTTATATGCTTAAGAACTCTGTGTTAAATGAATTAGTATCTGTTCGAAACTCAGCTTTTCGGAGCAGGTACTTCATTACATTTGGTATGAATATAAGAGACGTGAGTTGGTGAATGTGGCGACGGTTTTAGAGGTGGCTTATGACCCGTGCGGTGCATGTTCAATTGCCTATAGGAACAACAACATACGCCACTCGTTTATGGAGAGAAACGAATGATACCTTGTGTCTCAAAACCTCTATACCAAAAAGAGGATTTTTGCCTTTAAATTAAATGGACCATTACCGAGACTGGGTGCTCTCGGATATGGATTTCCTTCAATAATAGAGCATCTTCTAGTTTTATGTGCTGCTGCTCAAAGTGAGTACCTGCTCTGTTGTTTGGTATGAATAAGTCGGTGCACCTGCTTTAGTACTTGGAGCACCTGCACCTTAGCTCAGTTGGTTGCTCATCATCGTCATAGAATAAAATCATTTTTTTTTTGTAATGGATGAATTCATGCCGATTTATGATCAAAATATTGAATTCTTCAAAACAAGAAGGGAAACATTTGTATGTGATTACCGGGTCAGAAGTTTCACTCAACCATTCAATATTCAATCCTAATTAAAGGAGGGTTATCTTGGCAGATGATCTATGTATATTTGTATTGTGTTGGGGTTTGTACCGATTCAGCTATGTAAAAATCGACTTCGTCATCATTTGCTTGGAAATCGCTTGGAAAGAAGAGGTGGTGCCATGACAAAAAGTTAACAAATGAGAATTTTCTTTCGGTACATAAAAGATCCAGGCTTTCAGTGTGGTATTTGAGAATATATTGGATTACACCAGTCCATGGTATCTTAGAATGTTTACGGATGCGGCAATAGTTCAAAAGATAACAATTTGTTTGATTTTTTTTCGACAACTGACGAACTGCAAAATGAAGAACAAGAATGAAAAGAAATGTACCACTTTCGGTTAGCAGTTTGTGCTATTGATTGCACTCACATACCTATTATCAAACCTGCTGTTCACGGAGGTAATAATATGCCAAAATACATGAGCAGAATTTTTCATGTGGAGAAAATGTAAGACAGGTGTGGAATTAGGAGATAGCTGTCACTATTGCTATTCTGTTCATTGTCCATTTAGTGGCTTCCTTCATTCGACATTTTAGATATACAATTATTTCGTATTATGAACGCAAGGCAACGCATAGATAAAATTGGTTGATTAGCCTTTTTTAAATAATATTCCAAATACAATAGAGGTTGGAATGATGTATGAGAGCACGTAATCCTTGTGAAGTATACTAAGTTGGCTTACCGTTTTATTCATACAAAACTAAACACTTGCTATTTCATCGTTCAGCTGCTCAGTTTTGTATGGACTACCTGCTCTGAGGAAATTTCGAAATAAATCTTTCTTGGGTTAAAAATAAACGTAAGACGTAGCCTCACTGTTACTGCAGAACTGTTCATTTCTGCAATATAATTTTGGCATAGAATTAAAGACCTTAGTGCAAAATTGTTTAAAACTTGTCTTACGGATTTTTTATTTCGGCCTACATGACAGTTCTAAGGGACTTTCCATATAAGCGCGACTTGCACGAACAAACGATTGGACAAACTGAGTAGAAGACGGCTGTTAATTCATTTTTAAACAAAAAATTCAAAATATTACTTTTTTATTTTTATTTATTATTATTCATAAATGGATTTACAATCTGCTGACAACAAAAGGTGTTACATTTTTTATAATTATTTTAGTCTGGATCCTATACATTAAAAGTGGAATAAATTTTGAACATTATATTTTAAATTATTATGAAAGGTCGACTTCACTACAAATAGAGTTATACAATGATAATGAACTAGTTACGGGATTATTTAAACCATAATTTGTACGATGAGTGGGAACATAGAACAGATCATTACGAATTCTCAGATTTCTTTCTGGAACGTACCAAGCAACTTGCGCAAGTAGTTCCTCAGATGCGATTATTTAAAATATCTCTTATAAAGAGAACGCATTGAGCCTGTCTGCGGCTTTTAAGGGTTTTTAAATCCAATAGCGCACATCTTGAAAAGTACGCAGCCATCTCGTCGGACCATCTCAGATTCCTTAACGCAAACCGCGTGAATCTTTTTTGTATCCTTTCTATTCTTATAATAGCGTTTTCGTAAAAAGGTGACCAAACGTCACAGCAATATTCTAATATGGGCAACATTAACGACAAAAAAATTGCCTTCAAAGTATACACACCCTTAAAAACTCCTGATGTTCGTTTGAGGAAACCTAATATAGAATTTGCTTTTGAAACAATAAAATCAATGTGGGCTGAAAACGTGAGTTTAGAATCAAAGATAATACCAAGATCTTTCACCTCAGTGACCCCTAAGAGTGGTTCAATTCCAAGTGAATAAGTAAACGTTAACGGAGTTAATGTTCTGTAAGCACTAAACATTTTACATTTCGATGTGTTCAGCTCGAGATGGTTATATATGCACCAGTTTAAAAACAAATCAATATCGTTTTGAAAATTAACACAATCAATATCAGAAGATATTTGACTAAACAATTTAACGTCATCTGCATACATCAAACAGTCGCATGAATTGGGAATAACAGGAATATCATTTACAGACAAATCGAACAAAAGTTGTCCTAGGTGACTTCCTTGTGGAAGACCCGACTCCACCTCTATAAAAATTGATGTAAAGCCATCAATCTGGACGACCTGCTTACGACCCGACAAGTAGGACCTCAACCATTTCAACAAATTTGCATTGAGTCCCGGTTTTAGAAGTTTATGCAAGAATAGTTCATGATGAAATCTATCAATTGCCTTAACAAAATCTGTGTATAAGACATCGACCTGCTTTTTGTCTTCCATAGATGTTAAACAAAATTGGGAAAAAGGCACAAATTAGTCGAAGTTGATCGGGCACTTATAAATCCATGTTCTTTTGACGTTATTGATTCCTTGACTGTGAAAAATAGCCTCTGAGTCAATAACTTTTCAAATAACTTCGGTACTTAGGAAAGTTTGGATATTGGCCTGTAATTTTTAACGAGGTGTTTTAGCCCACTTTTGTAAATTGGGTTAACAAACGATATCTTCCAATCGTCAATGAAAACACCAGTAGATAAAGATTTATTAAAAATAATTTTAAGAACGTAGGAAAGAGATGAGGCACATTTTGACAACAAGAGAGGGGGAATTTTATCCACTCCAGCTTTTTTAGTTGCATCGAGCTCAGTTAAACCATCAAGAACATCTGGTTCTGAAAAACTCTTTAAATCGAAATCTGTAATGGGGGAAATGTGTGAAAAGTCATTAATATTGGAAATATCATATGTATTATAATTAGATTGACAGTATTTTGCAAATAGATTGCAAGACGATTGTAGGTATATCACTTGACTTCTCATTATCAAGTTCCATCGCTTTTGGTAAGAAGGAGCTTTTACGTTTTTTTTTTTTTTTTTTTTTTATATAATTTGCTTAAGCTAAAGGGACTTTTTTTCTGTTGTTACAGTACCCTTATAATGCTAAGAACACAGTGTAAGCTACTTGGTATTAGAAAGAATAGAGAGATAGGAAAGAAGTGTTTGGGTGCAGTTGTAGGGTTTTTCTCCACGGGTGGTGTTACTAAGTTACTTAGGGAGATTACGATTTCATGTATTCGTTATAAAGTAATGGACTTGGCCGGGATTCGAACGCACGACCTTCCATTCCGTAAGCGAATACACTACTACTGCACCATTGCCAGCCGTTTGAAATTCAGAAAGACCCAAAAGGATTTACTATTCTTTTTAATATTGCTTTCAGCGGCACTTATGTATGCACTGATGATATAAAAATTTGTTCAAAAAGTCAAATTCTCTTCGAAACTGAAGAAAGCGAGCACGATCCTCTGGTTTATTTGATGTTTTTGAGCGTTTAAATGCCTTATTCTTAACGTTTTCCAAATTTTGTAATCTTTTATTAAACCAAGGGAGCTTAATATAAGATTTTTTGTTAAGAACCGGGACAAACTGTTCAATGCCATTAAAAATTACTTCTTTGAAACTGGAATAGATATCGTTAAGAGATCTATTGCAAAGTCTATGTTCCCAGTCTATTGAGCTATAGAAATAATTTAATCCAGTGAAATCGGCTTTGTTGTTGAAGTTTAAACAGTTTTGAGTTGAACATTCTTGGCTAAATTTATAAAATTCAAAGATTACATAAATAGCTTTATGATGAATTTGATTGTTAACTAACGGAAAGTCTGGTTCATATAAGAAGAATTTCATATCAATGTTACAAAAAACAAGATCAAGTGTTCTGTTTAATAAATTTTTCAAATGATTAATTTGAGATAAACCTAGCGAGGCTAAAGAATCAACAACTTCAGTTTCCATCTCAGTGGAGACATTGAAAAGGACCAACAATTGTTCTTCAACCATAAAACACCAGTCTACATTATCGATGTTGAAGTCACCTAACACGCACGGAAACTGATCAATTGTCAATTCTTTCACCATTACAATTATATTTGAAATAAAATTCTTCGAGTGATTTTTGGTCCCGTTTGCGTTGACGGACTTTGGAGGAGGAGATTTAACAGCGAACCTGGTAAAAAAAAAAAAATGCGAATCAATCGACTAAGATGTCTAGATCATGTAGAGCGAATGGACACCAACGCTCTGGCCGGAAGAGTCTTCAATTCCTACCCGGAGGGACAACGCAGTAGAGGCGCGCGCAAGTGCAACGGGATCTCAACCAACTTGGAGTGCGCAACTGGAGGCAGTTAGTCAAAGATCGTGCTAACTGGAGAGGCGTATTGGTTGAGGCCCAGGTTCACCCCGGACTGTAGCGCCACATAAGTAAGTAAATATGCATATGTGACTACTTCAACAAAAAGTATTTAAAATACAGGGTTCGGCACGGTTAAATTAACCAAATGTCGAATTCCAAACTGTTTGCCGCAAACAACAACACCCTTGCCGCGATTTGTCAAAGTTTAGTCACAATCCACAACAT
This sequence comes from Portevinia maculata, assembly GCA_949715645.1. NCBI lineage: Eukaryota > Metazoa > Arthropoda > Insecta > Diptera > Syrphidae > Portevinia > Portevinia maculata. The sequence goes on along the minus strand of OX454525.1, from coordinate 359,864,202 downwards.
TTGGTCGCCTTCCATCTACCGATGACTTAAATAATAGCTAAAATTCGAAGTCGCCAAGACAAATGTTAGCATGTTCAATAAAAATCGATAAACAACCAAACCCCATTTCAGGATGAGCTAAGTCTTGTGGCTTCAATGGGGAAGTGCGTAGTGTGCTTACCTGAGAAGACGCTGGTCTAGGTTCGAGTCCCAGTAGAGAAAAAGGGTTCTTTAGAAAAAATGAATGGAAAAATAGGCCAGCACTACAAAAATAAGGAGTGTGATTATCGGTTGGGGCGAATCATGAAACAGCGCTGTAACTCTATTCATCCACTTCACGTGGTAGTAATTACGAGATACAGTTGTTAATTCAAACACTTCAAAGGATCGACGGGAGTAGCCTAACTGCAAGTGTGTTTTCACACAAAAAACCATTTGACTTAAAGAATTGCTTGAAACTTATTTAGAAATCAGAATATTATTAGGGTTCGCAGATATATCGAATGCCCCTTTTTCCCAGAAGCCACCCCACAGCGCTACACTCAGTTTACATCTTATGTTGACCTTTTTTGGTTCACGCGCTGGTCACCCTGGACTGCGTTAAGTTATTTAAAAGATCTTACACTTTGATAACACTGAGTGAGAAATACATAAACAAGATTTCGGTCGGTCTGTTGAGCCAAACACCAAGCACCGCATTGAAGTTCAAGGTACTACGCGCACTCGCGTTACCTAGTGTACACTGCAACCCCCTCCGCCCGCCTTATCGCGGACATCATCAACAATCACCATCATTATCAACATCCTAGTTCGGTGCGCGATGTAATGAAAGTGACAATCATCGTGCTGTCGAGTGAGTTTGTATGCGCTTGCCTAATGTACGAAGATTTATCGAGACCTTTGCGACGTGACTCACGTTTTCTTCACCCCAACTTTGTTGAAATTCTTGGTTTTTATCATTGGGAATTACCACCATTCTGGCCATGCCAATTCCAAGCAAGCGAACGATTGAAATTGCGGCCATTTGTGCCCTAAAGTGTTTGCGAATCACCAGTACATCTTAGCGAGCCCGAGGTCCAAATCAAAAGCCATTAATCAGCAGATTCCTTGCTGGTCGACTCTGATGCTGCTGCTACTGGGCGACGTGCCAGCCATGTTACTAGTTAATATCCCGATTGCAGCCTTGGATAAGCTCATGTGCCCACAGTGAGACTCTAGGTGAAAATGTGATTAATTGATAATGATTGGTGCTGGGCTATTATATCGCAGGGTCCGACAAAATTGCCATCACTGGACGAGTGGCCGCGAACGTCCTGCGTTGCATATTCGTTTTTATTGATGTCCGGACATGAATGTTATATATTTTGTGTCAGCGCTGGATAGATCCTTCGGAGCCATATGGAGATCTTCTCGCTGTGTATTATTATCATTTGTAATCAGTTTCGTAGATGATGTTGGTAATAATTTGCTTGCGAAAAATAGGGATTAAGGTGTGTCCTTGGAACATTGTCCGTTCGAATGTAATCGCGTGTTTCTCAGAATGCGGGGTGAATTCAATTAGTCAGCTAAAAATATCAAATGGCGGAAACTTGACCAATTTGTCAGAGGCAATCCTTTTTTCGTTTTCTTGTCTAATTGGGAGTCTTGTGAAATTTATCTGCAGCCTTCAGCGAAACACGGTTTTAATCCATTCAAGTGAATATATTGCATTCTATTCGGGACGCATGCGGCATAAACTTTTAATAGTTTCTATGGGAAAAAGACCACACAAGGCGTTTGAGTGTTTATCTGATCGCATTAACCTCTTACATGTATTTCCATGTTAAGGTTTTAGACTTGCCAGAAACGTATGCCAAAAGAGACCAATGGAAACAATGATTATTTCGTATCCATTATAAAAATATGACAATTGACACCTTATTAGGCTGAAATAAAAGTTGGCGCATCGGTTATTGAACTGGTTGGAACCATATATTTAAGGTATTTTTAGCATGAGCTAACGAAACGGTTCCAAACTTTTTTTTAACAACGGCACCCTTTTGAAGCACTAAATACTCCAGGGAACCCTTAAATAATCTGGTTCTATGTTCATTTTTTAATTATTTTGAAAATTTCGACCCGGAATGCAGTCAGTGAACTTACATCGATATTTATACCCTATTTTATTAATTTTGACGCATAGTTTGTAACATACCTTAATATTGCCCGTAGACCCATAAAAGTTACTATATTTATTATCAACATCGATAGTAATTTCGATCTAGCCATGTCCGTCCGTCCGTCCGTCGGCAAAAATTAGGCCTTTAAACTGGACCTAGAAAGCTGAAATTTTAACCAATAGGTCTCTCTCTCTAGGGACCCAAAATAAACAAGTTTACGAATTTTTAAAATCCGTCCACAGACACGCCCACAAACTCAAAAAAACAATTTTTTAGCTAGAAAGCTGACATTTTTTATATATGATCTTTGACTCCTGCTCGGGCGATACAATTTCTAAAATCCGCCCACTGACGCCCACAATTTAAAAAAAAACTTCTTTTGAAAAACCAAAGTTTGAGCTAGGGAGCTGAAATTTATAATATAAACTCTATAGGTGCCCTTTATACTTATGTTGAAATATTTTTAAAATCCGCCCGTGACAGTGGGGCCCACAAAAATTAAATAAAACAATTGTTTTTGAAAAACCAAAGTTTGACCTATGGAGCTGAAATTTATAATATAGACTCTATAGGTGTCCTTTATACTTTTGTTGAAATATTTTTAAAATCCGCCTACTGACACGCCCACAATTAAATAAAACAATTTTATTGAAAAACCAAAGTTTGAGCTAGGGAGCTGAAATTTATAATATATACTCCCTAGGGGCCCTTTATGCTTACGTGTAAATAATTTTAAAATCCGCCTACTGACAGCCCACTATTTAAAAAAAATACTTTTTTTGAAATTCTAAAGTTTGAGCTAGGGAGCTGAAATTAATAATATGTACTCTCTATGGGCCCTTTATGCTCATGCGTATTTTTTTTTTTAAATCCACCTACTGACACGCCCACAATTAAATACAACAATTTTATTGAAAAATCAAAGTTTGAGCTAGGGAGCGCTTTTTTTACAAAAGCTTTGTTTTTTTCGATAAAATCTTTTAAATATTATGCAACAAAATATGTAGAGCGTTCTTAACAATTCAACCATACTTAGACTTTTGTTACGCCCACTTATGAGGGATAGGAGTAAGAATAGGGTATCCAACAGTTCTCACAAGCGGACAAGCCCGTCGCTATGTTTTTACTTTGATCTGATCAAATGACTTACAGCAAAAAAACATGACATTTCTAGCAAAAAAACTTCCACAATTGTCCGTAAGGGTCGCTGGTGGTACTGGAAAATACATGTCCCATCCGGTGTTCAATTTATACTTTTTTCACCATAGTTTAGTGAACCACAGCCTTATGATAGTAAATGAACACTATAATATTGCCACAGTTTTCACTTTGTTTGAAAATAGTCCATTAAAAATTGTTAAAATATGGGCATGTAATTAATTGTAATCCTACACAGTTTGGATGCAGTAAATTCTTTGATAAATTTATAAAAAATAGAGTAGTGAGATTTTTAAATACAACTTGGTATTTTAATCCATTAATGAAATAATTATAATTTTGATAGTTTCAATGATACAATACTTCATAACATTAGGCTGTAGAACATTTTTCTACACCAAAATTAAGTGAATTTATATATTCATATAGAGATAGTAATTAGGAAAAAGAAATAAATGAAGGAAAATGAATGCAAAAAAAAAAATTATCACGAAATCATTTGCTTATTTAAACAATTTACATTTTTGTCTATTTAATTATTTTGTTCAACTTTACTTATTTCAATTATTGGCGGAGTATTAAAACAAGTATTTTCGCTGCACTGTAGACATGCTACACTGCAGTATAAGCCACTCTTTCGACATCCACAAGCATCTCCACAACCCTTTTTGTAGCTACAAAACAACATTTGCAATAAATTATCTGGAGCTGGTGATTGATTCATTGTTATTGGGATAGGCATGTTATTAAAATACTTCCAGCCCCAATTTTCAATGTCTACATTTTCAATATCTACATTTCCTAACCAGAACTGGATTCGTAGATATACTCTTTATAGGTGTTCAAACGCTACATTAGCTGTAGGAGGTAATGATGACAAGAGAACACTTGTTTTTTTGGCTATTCCTTTTACAAAGAAATTAAACCTCAGTGAGCCTAAACCCTTAATTTACGGGAAATAAGAAACTGTTGACTCTACTGGCTACAAAGACCTTGGGGTCTGTGGCGTTTGAGTTATCGCGTGTAGCACGGATATATGAGCCTGGAAAGTGAACCTGAAGTAAGTTTCTTATAGTATGCTCGGGTTACGTCGTGTAGGTACCATCTGTTTCTTTTGTAATCCTACACAGTTTGTATGCTCTTTACCCAGAGCTTTACAGATACGCGTTGCGACTTGCATGTCTGCTATGTCTTCGGTACATTTAGTGCATGTAGCTCGTTTTGATCTTCTCAATTCTGAGTTATATTCTGTGAGAGCGATCCTGTAATGGTCCCATAATTTTATTGATTTGGCTCGATGAAGAGCTTCCTAACATTCTTCCCGATCTTAGCAAGTTGGCCCTTCCACCAGAAAACCGTACGTTTCCTCATACTGGTTTTACTGACACAACTACTATCGTAGGAGCTTAGCAGCACTTTGTTGAGCTAGAACGCTGCTTCATCCAGGTCTCACGTAGACTCAATTGACTTTTGAGAGGACAAGTCCTCGATGCATTTTCCAGTCCGTCGACTTAGGATCGTAGTTATTCGAAGCCTGTGTCAGTTTGCCAGATATGTCAAACCTTCGAAAAACGGATACTTTGAACGTAAGTTGAGTCTCCGCCTGGATTTGCGTTACATAAGATGAACCCTATTTTTCACAGATAATGCAGCTGTACTCATTAGTAGTACTACTGGTCCTTGATTCACCCATTGTTAGAAAACTGTGATAGAAAACAATTGAATACATTAAATGATTAATTTATTACATTTTCTTTTTTTCTTTTACTTGAATTAATCTTTAATTATCTATGTACTTATTATTTAACTTATTATCTAATAATAATCATTATGGTCATATTATAACCATCATGATCATATAATAAACTGCAGATTTTTAATAAGATTACTTACCAAATGAACAAATAAAAAATCTTACATAGAAATTCAATAGAAAAAACGTCTACAATAAAAGTTTTGGCAGAAATAAACAAAAAAACACACAACTTTTACTTTTAAATATATACAACATGCGCAGAACACGTGTTATTTATAACTAAAAAGTAGATAGAAAAATTCTGTTTAGTTTTGGAGCAGCTGCCGTTGCCGTTCTCCCCTCTCCACGTTCTACTACCTGTCCAAGGTCGTTATGACCCTTCATACACTCCAACATTTTAAGAAAATCTTCTTTTATGTCTATTTAGGTATTATTCAACGTACAGATACGAAAAAAAATATTTTAAATAAAATTACATGCTTAAGTATTAATTTTTTATAGTTTTTTTTTAAATAATAAAAAAATCAAAAGCACAAACAAATTTTGGGTAACCTTTACACTTTATAGTATAAAAAAGAAAAACCCCCCTCGACCATTTAAATTCTTTTACTGTAATAAAAGTCTGAGGTCAAAACCAACACTCCACTATGTTAACTTTGCAGAATTACACTGGCGATCACAAGGATAACGCCATACATTTTGCAATCGATTTTCAGTCTTTATACCTGCTGGAAATTGTATACCCAGAGACTCTTACTACCTGTGAACAGGTATTTTCCCAACAGTAAGTCAAAAAATGAAGGGGTAAATAAAAAACGACCGCTGGAATTTCACAAGATAAAACAAGGAACTACAAACAAATTCTTCGAAAGAAAGGGAAAAATGAATAAAATGTTTGCATTTTATATTTTTAAAACATTTATTTACTATGTTTTTCTACATTATAATGACCTCTTTAAGACGGTTTGGAATAGAATCATACAGTTTTTTTAAATACTTAAGTGAAATTTGGGCGCAAGCATCACGAATAGCTTCGATTAAAGTCTACTTGTCTTCAAATTGTCTGCCGCCTTCATAGACTTTACGAGATAACCATGCCCAAACATTTTCGATTATGTTTAAGTCCGGTGACTTGCGGCGGCCATGGCAAAAGTTCCACGTCTTCTGATTGAATCCAACTCTAACGACCCTGGAAGTCTGGATAGGGGCATTGTCTTGTTGGAATATCCAAGACATGGGTCCGAAAATTTGTTTCGCTTTTGGAAATGACCGTTCCAACAAGCATTTGTAGTTGTTTCCGTTCATTGTTGTGGACATAAACAACTCGATTGTGCCACAGTGGGTAATAGCTCCCCACACCATTACATTACATTGCCAAAATAAGCTCCTCCTTTCTTAGATCATGGAAATAAAAGTTGCAACCGTCGGGGCCGTCAAGGTTAAACTTTTTTCATCCAAAAAGACAAGGCGTTTCAATTCACTGCTCCAAGCGACATGTTCTCTTGCAAAATTTATTCGATGCGCCCCTTGTGCACTTGCCTCAAAACAGGTTTCTTTTTAAGTTTTCTTCTCTGTAGGTATAGAACAACTTTTTCTGGCTGATACTCCACTGTTGGGTCCTTATTTCTAGTCACTGGTAGAGTGGAATTGGAGGCAAGGCGTAGAATAACCCGCTATTCTCGCAATTTTGTTGCTTCTGCCGTGCGTCCTTTTTGATTTTTCCCATAGTGTTGTGGATCCTCCTTACAATTTTTCAGCCTGAGAGTCCTTACTCCTTGAAAGCATCTATTTTTTTCTCTTTCTGTCGCTGTCAAAGTCTTTCGAAGAATTTGCAAGTGGCCTCATCCTCATAGTCCAGCGGTCGTTTCTTAATTATCCTTTAATTTTATGACTTAGTGTTGGGAAAATATGTACCTGTTCCCAGGTAGTAAAAGGCTTTTTATACCCTATTCTAAGGGTATATTAATTTTGACGCATAGTTTGTAACATACCTTAATATTACCCGTAGACCCCTAAAAGTTACTATATTTATGATCAGCATCGATAGTAATGTCGATCTAGCCATGTCCGTCCGTCCGTCCGTCCGTCCGTCCGTCTGTCGGCAAAAATTAGGCCTTTAAACTGGACCTAGAGAGCTGAAATTTTAACCATATACTCTCTAGGGTCCCGAAATAATCAAGTTTACGAATTTTTTAAATCCGCCTACAGACACGCCCACAAACTCAAAAAAACAAAATTTTGGAAAAAATCGAATTTTGAGCTAGAAAGCTGAAATTTTTTATATATGATCTATGACTCCTAAAACTGCTCGGGATAAAAATTTTTCAAAATCCGCCCACTGACACGCCCACAAATAAATAAAACAATTTTTTTGAAAATCCAAAGTTTGAGCTAGGTAGCTGAAATTTATAATATATACTCTCTATGGGCCCTTTATGCTCATTTGTAAATATTTTCAAAATCCGCCCACTGACACGCCCACAATTAAATTTAGTTTTTTTTTGAAAATTCAAAGTTTGAGCTAGGGAGCTGAAATTTGTAATATATACTCTCTAGGGGCCCTTTATGCTCATGTGTTAATTTTTTTTAAATCTGCCTACTGATAAAACAATTTTATTGAAACACCCAAGTTTGAGCTAGGGAGCGTTTTTTTTTTGATAAAATTCTTTAAATGTTATATAACAAAATATGTAGAGCGTTCTTAACAATTCAACCATACTTAGACATTTGTCACGCCCACTTATGAGGGATAGGAATAAGAATAGGGTATCCAACAGTGCGCCCAAGCGGACTGTAGCCCGTCCCTATGCTTAATTCTGATAATGTTAGTTTAGAATCATTTATTAGGCTCTGATTTTCGGGTTTACCTCAGTCTGCTGATATCCTGGTTTAACTCTGATTTTTATGTACATTCTGTTTAATTCCATTTTTCCTCATTCGTCTTGACCTACGCTTGGTTTTTGCTTTTTGCTTATAAATATTTCTTAAACTTCTAATTGGTTTTAAATTGATTTGTTCAATCCATCTTGGACACAAATTGTTGTTTAATTAAAATTTGTTTTATTTTTTTTTTTATTTTGTTTTTGATTCTATAGTGTAGTCACCCCACCCAAATAACTTAAATTTAATTTTATACCGTAAAAGCCTACAAGTAATGAAAAAACTTTTTATGCAAAAATATAGAGTGTTTTCAACTTTCTTATACAAGTATATGCTAAATCTAGAAACTTGTTGTACTCGTATTTAGATTGTTTAATTTGAATGTATCATTGAGAAATAAACAATTTATCTTTCTTATCTATCTATCTTTCCTAAATGTTTGATGTTATAGCCATGCCAAGATATATAGAATACATGGTATGTTCATCAGATCTGAATTTTTTTTTGTTGTACGCATCTACGTTTACGTCGTGAAATTTGACGTCTTGCTTTGTTATCATCACTATCTGCCTGAAACAATAAAATAAATCAACGTTGTTCTACAAAAATATATAAATAAACGTATATTTACATTTAACTAGCTGTACCCACTTGGCTTTGTCCGTGCCCAAGAATCGTATTGGCCAATTCGATCGAGAAGCCTTCAAAATTATTGTTTATTGCGATTAAGCCTTGGTGCGCCTAAAAAAATAAAATGCATGTTATTAGGTATTAAACAAAAAAATTTGCAAGGCAAACTTAAGCAACCGATTTTGACCAAATTTCAAAGAAACACTCTCAGGTCAATACCAAAGATTGCCTGATTTGAGCTCAATCGATTCGGTAGTTAAACGGACTGCACCGTTTTCTTCGCATGGCCTAGCCCCCAGTGATGGTTCCACATTGGAATATCATATTTGACTTGTGGAATATACTAGACCTGCAGAGAATATATTTTTTCCGAAAAATATGCTAATGTAAAAGCAGAATATTTTTTTCTCCTAAAGGAATTTTAAGACAAAAATAAGTTCTCTACAAATTAAAATTAAATTCTTCAAATTCTATTGGCCACTTGAATAGGACACCATGTACGTTCTATTTGCAATTGCTCATAAATCGAAAGCGGAATGATAAACTAATGATATTGTGCCGTTATCTTTGTCTAAATCAAAAATTGCTAAACAAAACCAGGGGAGGAGCCGCCATGGTATATCCACATTTTTAAGTAATGAGTATGAATATGGAAAAAAAGAAAGGCCGGACACATAGCGTGCTTTATAATGAGAAAAGGCGACTTATTTTAAGAAAAGAGTCAAATTCTCACGAGTCTTTGGCAAAAATCTATAATAAATGCGGTGTCAAGGCAAGTTTTACAAATATGCGTCGTGTTATTTCAAAAGCTAAACATCTAAAAAGAGTGAAAATCAAGAAGAAGCAACCTCTCAACCCGGTTCGAAAAGAGCAACGCCGCAGTTTTTGTCGCGTACATGTAACCTGGACTTCATTCGAAGTGACATAGACTAGTCTTCTCAGATGAAAACAATTTAATTTGGAAGGCCCTGATGGCTATAGCTACTATTTCTATGACCGCCGCAAAGAAACACATTATTTGGACCGGCTGCATAGCAGAGTTGGAGGTGTGACTGCCAACTACAATTTATGTCAACCACAATGAATGCGTTGTCTTACAATGGCATATTGAAAAAGGCCTTTCCATATTTTCATACCCTTTATGGACCTCTGCAGTGGATTTATCAACATGATAATGCGCCAATACATACAACTCGGGAATAGTTTAAACCTACAGAGCAAAAATGTGGAGCTATTAAGCTGTCCGCCCTATTCTCCGGATTTAAATATCATTGAAAATGTTTGGGAATGGTTGACACGTCAAGTATACGGATCAGGACAACTATATTCAAGTATACCCAAACTAATCCAAGCCATCGAATTAGCTTGGAGCTCGATTTCATTGAATTATTTGGCTAATTTGTATACATCCCTTCTATACCGGATGTGTGAAATCTTGCAACAGAAAGGTGGCGCAACACACTATTAAAAAAAACTTTTTGAATGTAAAATACTCCAATTATCTTAAATTTAAGTAATTTTTGTAATAAAAAGAATCAGAAATCTCTAAAATGTTTTTTGTGTTAAAGTATCCTATTCAAGTGGTTCAAATTTTCGACCCCGCATTTTGCCGGTTTTTGGTTGATAATATTTTGTTAAAACTTAAAGCTTTAGCATTGAATCTTACTTTTCAGCAATTAAATTAACTTTAATTTACGAAAAAAATTAAGTCTTTAGCGTGCATGGTTTGGGAGCAATGAAGGATAGAAAACAGACGTAAGAACAGCTTTTTTTTACGTAAGCGTTTTCGCGTTGTACTATCTGTGTTGAGCGTGCTAATTTTTTCTTAGCCTTTTGTATTCATCCTGAGCACCTGCATTTGAGGCCGAAGGCCGCCGGCGTATGAGTCGAAGATGTGTCCTAAGTTTTAAACCCCTTTTTTTACCTGCGAAGCAGTCCACCCAGGAACTGTTATCTGTTGAACTATTTCATACCTTATGAGCTTTGAAGCATGTGCATGGACATTATTTCAGTTTCGGACTTTGGCTTTATTTCTTTATTTCTTAACTGGTGTTTTCACTTCCGTAAGTGAATGGAAGGGACCTACAATTGTACGCCAACTTTGAGCGGGAGAGAATTTTCTCATGATTTTCGCAAAAGGTGGGGCAGTGTGTGTTACTGCGCCCTTTCGTGATTTCACTAAGTAGGCCATTGCATGACCACTGAGCCTACTGGAAATCGGTTCTCGTCGGGTAACCGCAATGAGAGGGGAAAACTCCTGAAAGCAATTGCACAATATCGTCGGCATAACCGACAACCTTGATTCTATCTCTGTGAATCTTAAGAGCGGTACAATAGTTCCTCTAGGAGCAAATTTGATAATACTGCTTTCTCACACACGCTGGAACTTCAAAACCTTTCTGTTGATGTTTTCGCAAGTGGCGAAAGCTGTTCTCTTAAACTTTACATGAAAAGAACTGGCCAAGAGTCCATCCTTGTTGAGCTTATTACTGCACTGCCTTCACCATGCATCGTTTATCGGGAACATTTCGCTATGCAATATAGAGATGAAGGAATTGTGCGTTGACTATGACCACGATGTTGTTTAAGTCGTTAGACCTGAATGCGTTTCCCTGAGCATTATGAAGATCTACTGGGTGACAGCACTAAGCCAATGCATTGAGACAATAATGTAAATTTTTTATGAAACAAAAAAAAAAACATAGGGACGGGCTACAGTCCGCTTGGGCGAACTGTTGGATACTCTATTCTTATTCCTATCCCTCATAAGTGGACGTGACAAAACTCTAAGTATGGTTGAATTGTTAAGAACGCTCTACATATTTTGTTATATAACATTTAAAGGATTTTATCGAAAAAAACGCTCCCTAGCTCTTGGGTGATTCAATAAAATTGTTTTATTTAATTGTGGGCGTGCCAGTAGGCGGATTTTAAAAAAATTAACACATGAGAATAAAGGGCCCCTAGAGAGTATATATTATAAATTTCAGCTCCCTAGCTCAAACTTTGGATTTTCAAAAATTAATATAGGTACCCTTAGAATAGGGTATACAAAAATTGTTTTATTTATTTGTGGGCGTGTCAGTGGGCGGATTTTGAAATTTTTTTATCCCGAGCAGTTTTAGGAGTCATAGATCATATATACAAAATTTCAGCTTTATAGCTCAAAATTCGATTTTTTCCAAAATTTTGTTTTTTTGAGTTTGTGGGCGTGGCTGTGGGTGGATTTCAAAAATTCGTAAACTTGATTATTTCGGGACCCTAGAGAGTATATGGTTAAAATTTCAGCTCTCTAGGTCCAGTTTAAAGGCCTATTTTTTGGCGACAGACGGACGGACGGACGGACGGACATGGCTAGATCGACATTACTATCGATGCTGATCATAAATATAGTAACTTTTAGGGGTCTACGGGCAATATTAAGGTATGTTACAAACTATGCGTCAAAATTAATATACCCTTAGAATAGGGTATAAAAAAACCGCATTTAGCCTGGGAGCATCTTTACCTTTTTCAAGTTGGTAAGCCACTGTAGCATGACCATAATCAGTTTTCATGATATTCTTTTAAAACTGACAACTTTTCAGCGCTCATGCGAAGTCATTCTAAAAATGCATATACACATCTCAGCGCGTCAAGTTTCATTCTAAATTTCATTAGATTTCCATCTTCTCATTGATCAGAACTTCAAAGATAGCTGCAATGCTTTTTGTTACGGCATCCAATCAATCCGTCATCCATAGTCAAAGATAATTCCCTCTATCAATAACCAAATAGACTTCCCGAAATTCAATTCAATCTTTTAACAAACCTCAACCCGTCTTGAATGGCATACAGATGAACGCGCTCTTGGTATGCATTTCAACTTTAGGCTCATAGTTCCATGCCATACCGTCGCGTCCCCTCCTCCTATCCAAGTGACATTTGAATAATCACATCAAGTCACTTATCAGATTCTTGGACAATGAATTTAACAAATTCGAAAATTGATCATGCGACTCTGTCCTATAACGACGGACAACGCCGACGATGGCTTTTCCGCCTTTTTAAGTCGCATTTGCATGATCATTGACGCGGTCATTTGTGTGTTTTGTGTGTGCGTGTGCACAAACATTTCAATGAAATGAGTTGCAGGCCAACAAATATATTCGATCCGGCTAATCCAATAAATAAAGCGAAAGTCACGCTCCGCAGTTTTATGTCGATAGGCTAAGCGCGAGTAATTAATTCCCAGCGTTAAGTAAACATGATTAATAATAGCAATAATAATTCTCTAGCTTAAAATAGTAAATGGCGGCGTGGCAGCGGTTGCATTAGGTGGGCGGTTGGTGACGGTTTACCTGTCTGACAGCCTACTGCACACACAAGCCAAAAGAGAGTAAAAGATACTGCTGTGAAACGTTGACCGGCGAGAAGATTTACGATCCTCAACTTGTCGGGGATCACTGAATGTAGAGTACATTTGGGTTTGCTAATTACCCGACCACATGGGATACATTTTGAGAAACTACTTTTGATGCTATCGCTCTCGATGGGTGATAAGTCGCATGGTCAAGCGGCAGCTCCAGTCGGATCGAAGTCGGTTTTAAAATGCGCCACACTTAAGTGGAGAAACGTCTACATTTTACTTTTGAAAGGTTCTTATCGTAATCTGAAAACTTGAAACTTTATTGACAGATTACTGTCTCATGTTGGACTTAAATTTAGGTGAACTTGAGCACTCTATTGGGATGGTATTGTGTTATAATTTGTGGGCTGGAAAGGTTTTTTTTCTCGAAAACCCTTATGAGGCAATGTCTCGGGCAGTTCTTTTTACAACTTGTCTACAATATTTCCTCGGTTTGTACGTCGTAGACTTATTTTCTAGGTCTAGTTAAGATTAGGTTAAGTTGATGTGGCTTTTAGCAAAATCCGAAAATCTGAGACCACTTTGCGTGGCCCTTTGTGACACCAAGCTATAATTTTGGTAAAAACTTCTTATGACAATTCATTATACGAGTACTTGTTGAATTCAAGTCACACTTTTGTGAGAGGTGAAAGCACGAGTACGATAACTAGGTCGCCAAGAAGATAGAAGATAACGGTTTTTTGTAGAAGGGTTAAAAACAAGCATTTTTTACTATGGGAGGGGGTCTATCTTGTCCCGTTTAGGAGGTATTGGCAATTTTAGAAAAAAGGACTTAAATTGAAAAAAAAAAAACAACGGCAACACTTACAATAAAGTTGTTTTACCGGTTTTGAAAGCCAGAAATCTGTTCTATAATCCTAAATTTAAATTAAATTTTTTATGAAAATCTCAATAAATCGTAGTTTAAGTAATTTTCGATTTTCTTAAAAACTAGAAGACATAAAACCATTCGGTTTTTTGTGTTTAATTCAGAATTGATAGTAACATTGACCACAAAAAGTCAATTTAGCATTTCATTCTATAATTTTGAAAAAAAAATTGTTTTTCCAATTTTTTCATCAAAAGCTTGAGTTTAAATGTGAATTTTTCAAAAAATATAAATAATTTAATTTAAATTTAGGATTATCGAACAGATTTCTGGCTTTCAAAACAAGTATAGAACTTTGTTGCAAGTGGTTCCCGTTGTTTTTTAATATTTTTTTTCAATTCAAATCCTTTTTTCTAAAATTGCCCCTACCTCCTAAACGAGGCGAGATAGACCCCCCCCTTCCATAGTAAAATATGCCTGTTTTTGACCCTTCTATTGAAAATCGTTAACAATTTTTGGCGCCCTAGTTATCGTTCTCTCCCCGAGGTGAAACAGTGAACAACTTTTTTGTTATTTCTTGGTGGGATTCAGACCTCGAACCCCTCGCTTAGTAGTCCAACGCACTAACCACTGAGCCAATGTCACCAACGATTTAAATTAAGTCCAATCCGTTTGGATGAGAAATATGTTTTATTTTTTTTTTAACGCCTGTGGGGTGGGGTTGCACTTGTGTGATTAAGCAGTGGTTAGGCTTGCCTCTCTTTCGCGATTGTATATATGAACGTTGATTAGTTTCGCATTTTTAATGGCGGTTGGAGAATATCTCCCTCCAACCATCTGACCCGATCGCTCTTCATTTTCTCTGAGATAGGTGCTTTGGCTCAAAAGTTCCTTCGGATCTTTGAACTTCTTATAATGAAATTTTCTAAAAAGATGTCGGTTTATATCGGAGAACGGGCACCAACTTATCTGCATTTTTTTGACTAATGATACCCAATCCGCTCCAGACATCACGTCAAACATCAAGTACTCACTGCTGCGATTTTTGATCCTCGCTTATGATGACTTTAGCGTCACCGAAGAATAATTGATGAGTGCGTCACTTTTCCCTCAAGCAGGACTGTAATAAAGACTTAGGACGCTCACCCGCTGTACACTAAATTTGATTGGAAACTTTTTGGTGATTTTTACAGAGCATCTAATTTTTCCAATTGCTTCCTATTGTAATTCAATGATCATTTGAACGCATGCTTCTGAAACTTTTCCTTGTCTTAGCGCCGCCCATAGCAGATCTCTTGTCTTTCTTTCAAATGGTTATTTAAAATACATCAATCTTCGTCTTCTTCATTAACTCTGAGGTTATGATCTGGACTAGAACGCGAAAGCACAATAATACAGTTTTCTTTGTCAAGAGAGAGCTGGACATGTACGCAGAAGGTGGAGAATATTCTCTTCCTCCTCCTCGTCTATACAACTTCTCCAAAAATTGTTCCAATATACGCCAAGCCTTATTGCTTGTTTGCCCGAGAAAGTGTTCACTAATGACACCTAAAGTGATGCTAATATGCCTTTTTTTTTGAAGAGTTCAGACTCTTAGAGTGCCGTAGGTCAGGCTTTGTCACTAGACAATAAGCCGGAAAAAAAGGTAAACTAAAGTAATACACTGGACCGCCAACACACTGAACTTATTTCTCACCTCTCACCCCGAATATATACGATATAAACGTATTACCGCCTCCAGGTTCGTAAGGCCATTGTGTCCTATCCGCGAATTTCTTGTACTCCGGCCACATAGTTAAAGAACAAACTCCTAAAAGAACCGTGTGACTGGCAATACGAGAAGGCCGATTGGGAAAAACCAAACGGTGAGTTTTAACTGGTCGCTGTGCTTCCTCGACAGCGACGTGGATGCTGCTGCTGATATAAATTATGCACACTCAGTGCAAAAGAGCGATAAATCCAAAAATGTGATTTTTGAGTTAATGATGAGGAAGTGTTGGTCTCACAGAAACCTTTAATTTAAGGTACTTGACGTTCTCATCTTCAAAAAAATAACTACATAAATTATGACCATAAATCAAAAAATTACACTATTATAAATTTTGAAGTAGCTTGCATTTTCCAATGCAAAACTGAACAAACACAAAATGTTACACTATTTTTCACCTCAAAAGTGACATGATTCCAGAGTAATACCGACGCAATCCAAAATGACTCTAATAACCAAGTTTATTTTTGCTGTTTTAAATTAAAAATCTATTCAAGAAAGCGACATTAAAAAATTTTCCCTTCTATTTACTATTCAACTCTAAAGACTCTTTTCCAAGCGCAAAAAGATAAAAACTATTTTTTTTAAATTCTTCTAATGCAATACAGCGATAAAACAAAATATCTCTACCTTTCTCCTTTAATTTTTCTGTGCTAAGGAGCGACAAGTGGCAAAAAAAAATATTTTTTCGGTCGAAGAAAGCGATATGTCAAAATTTGGCGGAAGTTTTCATTATACAAATACTTATTTTCTGAAAGTATTGTGAAACATTTTGTGAGTTGGTCGTGATAACATTTAAAGTGCATTATAAAATTAATAAAATAGGAAATTCTCGCGGTTTAGCTATTTTGAGAAGTGTAAGAGAATGTTCAATTAGTCTGCAAGGAAATTTTAAAATTTAGAAAGTCTTGTTTTTTAGTGTGCAAATTCAAGATCAATACAAAAGTTTTTCGAAGGCATATAGGAAAAATGTTAACAAGGTACCTTCTTACCACTTTTGTGCTCTATGGGTTTATTTTTTGAAATTCAATTTTTTGCTTAATAGGAGTCTGAAAATTGTAATAATCATCAAAATGTACAACAACAGGAAGAATTAAGTCATTTGGGTGAAATTATAGAGACTTCCAATTTGGAGACTTATACCCTAGGCCCGGCAATACTCGATGTAGAAAAGATGGAAAAGAGTGTTTTTTTTTTTAATTTACTAGTTTTATCTATTTACCATCATGTACAATGCTGGGTTTGAGAGAGACATTGAGATGAACATCGTTGACGAATTGGAGGTAGAGTTGCCTGGTACAGACGAGGGATGGTATCCCGGTATTATACCACCGCTTTCGCAGCGCGAGAGATAAGCGGCTCATCTGCGGCGAGGACGTCGCCAATGCTCATGAGCTCCTCCGTTTTAGTACCGCAATAGCGGAGAGGGATAAATTCGATACAGAAAAACAATTTGCCGAATTTTGGTGGCTTTTTGAGGGGGGAGGGGTCAACATGCCCTCCCAAGACGGTGCGTTACTCTAGGTAACATCCTCTTAGTTTATAAGTTAGATTAAGTTAGCTAGGGCGTTTCTGGGAGAGGCCGGGCTCGTCAACTTGTGGTAGTGCTTCCGGGAGAAGATTGAGGCTGTAAGGCTTCAGTTAGCTCAGGGTAGCGCGTGTGCACGTTGACGATTGCCAGGCGCTCGGAAAGTAATTGGGATTTTGACCACTTGTTGCGCAAGGCAACGAGTGCTCAGAATCATAATTATAGTTAGAATATGTTAGGTAGTTTAAGTAAGTAGAATAGGTAGTTCGTAGTTTGTTTTATATAAAAAATATAAAATCTTAATAATGATACCGAGTTTTAATTGATTTTCTCGACGAATACATATATGTAAGATTAGTTTGTAAATAGTTTTTAGGCCGAAAGGCAATAATTATAAGATATAGTTAAGTTTAGGGCGTCCGCATAAGGACCAATAAATAAGAATAAGTATCCTGTTAATTTTAAGTTAGATTTAATCATTTTTGTCTAGTACGTAAGTTGATATTCAGTAACAATTAAAAAATGAATTTAAAAGTAAGTAAAAGTAGGAGGTAGAGTTGGAAGCTGCGATTGCCGCTATTGTTGAGGCTGAGAATGGAGATAAGCCAGTTGTTCACCTTTCGAAGAAGATGTTCAGGTTGATGAAGGAATCATTGAAGAAGAAATAGATGAAAGAACACAGAATATATTCAATAAACAAAGACCAACGACACGTCCTTCTCGTTTTTCGGATTCTGCGTAACTGCCTTTGGTCCTAGTCATTATCAGAAATGACTCGCAAAAGCGCAGATTCCTCTCTTTTGGAAAGAGACTCTGTTCTCTTTCGTCCTTTCATATTCATACCATTCCATAGACAACCTTCCATTGGTTAAACCATGTCCATGCTGTATGATCCATTAGAGAAAGAGAAGCGCACACACTTTTCGTTTATATTTTTCTTTATTGAATAATAATTCTTGAGTACTCTAAAATAATGATTCTTAAGTACTCTAACACGGCCTTCCTGACCCTTTCATCGCTCTCGATGAATATTTCACCTCGTTTCTCCAAGGCTTGTTCCTCATTAAGTCTCTGCAACCAAAATGAGAAATTGAATACTATTATGAAATCACATCTTATGAAACATATCAGTTTCAAGACCAGTCCCTCAGAGAATTACATCTCAAGACTTTATCATCATTTTCAAAAGCAGTCCCTCAGAGAATCACACCTCAAGACTAACAAATCAGTTTCAGAAGCAGTCCCTCAGAGAATCACATCTCAAGACTAACAAATCAGTTTCAGAAGCAGTCCCTCAGAGAATCACATCTCAAGACTGACAAATCAGTTTCAGAAGCAGTCCCTCAGAGAATCACATCTCAAGACTAACAAATCAGTTTCAGAAGCAGTCCCTCAGAGAATCACATCTCAAGACTAACAAATCAGTTTCAGTAGCAGTCCCTCAGAGAATCACATCTCAAGACTGACAAATCAGTTTCAGAAGCAGTCCCTCAGAGAATCACATCTCAAGACTAACAAATCAGTTTCAGAAGCAGTCCCTCAGAGAATCACATCTCAAGACTAACAAATCAGTTTCAGTAGCAGTCCCTCAGAGAATCACATCTCAAGACTGACAAATCAGTTTCAGAAGCAGTCCCTCAGAGAATCACATCTCAAGACTAACAAATCATTTCCAGAAGCAGTCCCTCAGAGAATCACATCTCAAGACTAACAAATCAGTTTCAGAAGCAGTCCCTCAGAGAATCACATCTCAAGACTGACAAATCAGTTTCAGAAGCAGTCCCTCAGAGAATCACATCTCAAGACTGACAAATCAGTTTCAGAAGCAGTCCCTCAGAGAATCACATCTCAAGACTAACAAATCAGTTTCAGAAGCAGTACCTACCATTTTCATTTTCCATGGTATCATCCACATTGCCAACGTCTATTGGACGAATCACCTCTCTAGCCGCTACGATAACCGTCTTGCTGTTCGCCTTCAAGAGTTTATACCTGGCATTAGGTAAAATACCTACTACTCCTCGGAAGTGAACATCTAGCTTCGACTTCCGAATTTGATTGCTTTTATATAAGACCTTATCTCCAATGCTGAGTGTTGTCGGCTTGCATTTCCCTTTGTCAAAGCGTAGTTTCATCTTTTTGGCATTTTCCTCAATTCGTTTTGCAGCCAGGGCTCGTATTGCTTCAATATCGTCAAACTTCGGTTCTATCTCTAGATGATTTAGAAGAGCACTAATCTCCGGCGTTCGGCCCTCGACACCAGCCAGTATCTTCATTGGGAAGAGTCCGGTGGTTTTGTTAACTGTAGTATTCAGCGACAATTGCACTCGGCTAATATAACTAGTCCATTCCAAATTGGTACCCATATTGGTTCTCAGCAGATTAGCGACGGTATCCACGTATCGCTCGACTTGACCATTGGCTCTGCTTGTGCCAGGAGCAATTGTATGGTGATCAATTCCATATGTCCCACAGAAGACTTTGAACTCCCCACTAGTAAAATTAGTACCCTTGTCGCTGACGATACGAAATGGAACACCGAACAATGTTACAAAATCATTCATTAGGCGTATGGTCTCAGTAGCCTGCAGGGTTTTGCACGGCGACAGAATGACAAATTTTGTGAATGAGTCAACAATAATCAATATATAACGACTATCTGTTTTAGCATCCCCTTTAAACTGTATGGGACAGTCGATATGTATCGTATGAAACGGTACCGGCACTTTTTCGATAGGATGTAATACGGATTGTTTCTTTCCCGAAGGTCTTTTTGCAACCAGACAAATAAGGCAGGATTCTACAAATTTCCTTACATTTCTTGACATCGATGGCATCCAAAAATATAGTCTCATTTTTGCTAGCGTCTTCTCCCACCCGATATGGCAATTGCCTTCATGACAACGTCTCATCAATGATAAACGGCATTGTTTAGGTATGTACAACTTATTACCTTCCTTCATTTTACGATAAGGCAAACCTTGCTTCAGTGAGTAGCGAGACTCAGCGTCTGTGTCACCCGCCTGGATCTGATCGATAACCTCCTGGACCTCTTGATCTAAACTTTGTTCGACGCTAAGCCAGTTTTCTGACAAACTGTTCAATTGATAGCATGTTCGCACAGGTGGATTTCGGCTCAAATAGTGAGCGTGTTGCATAGCCTTCCCCTTACGGTACTGGATTTCGAACTCGAAGTCCTGGAGATAAATCCACTATCTGGCTATTCGTGGTAAAATATCTTTTTTTTCCTTCGTCGACTTTAGAGCGTTACAGTCCGTAACAATAATGAATTTTATACCGAGCAAATAGGTGCGGAAATGTTTGATGGAGTTGACAACTGCTAATGTCTATAGCTCGTAACTGTGGTACCTGCTTTCGCAAGGTTTCGTAGCCTGACTATAATAAGCTATTACATGACGCTGCCCGTCTATCAATTGTATCAATATTGCACCAAAACCAATTGAACTAGCATCGGTGTGAAGTTCCGTTTTTCGTGTTGGATCAAAAATAACTAAAACTGGTCTCTTAGTAAGTTGACCGATGATATAGTACCTGGCTTCCTCGCACTCCTGCGTCCACAGAAATGGTACTCCTTGTTTAGTGAGTGACGTGATACAACTAGTTTTTGCTGCAAACCCGGGAACAAATCTACGGAAGTAGTTCGACAGCCCCATAAATTGACGGACCTCTCTTACGTTTGACGGAACAGGAGACCTAACAAGTGCGTCTACTTTGGATGTTCCGGGCCGTATTCCTTCAATCGAAACCTCTCGCCCCAAATACTCTATTTTTGACTGGAGAAAATGACACTTGTCGGCGTTCAGAGAGAAACCACAGTCAGTCAATGCTTTCAGGACAATATCTAGTTTTTCCAAACCCTCACATATCGTTTTTGATGGGATTAAAACGTCATCTAAATAGACAAGAGCAATATCATCCTTGAGATCACCAAGCGCTTTGTTAATTGCTCTTTGAAATACAGCCGGAGCGTTCGCTAGTCCGAAAGGCATCCGCAAATACTCATAATGCCCGTCGGGCGTTACGAAAGCTGTCTTTTCAATTGCGTTATCTGCCACAGGAATCTGGTAAAAGCCAGATGCCATGTCAAGCGAGGTGTAGTAGCGATATCCAGATAGTCTATCCAGCTGGTCTTCGATTCTGGGCAACGGGAATCGATCTTTTACTGTGAGACGGTTAAGGGCCCGGTAGTCGACACACAAACGATTTTGGCCGTTTTTCTTCCTAACCAGCACGATAGGACTAGCAAAAGGTGAGTGACTATCTTGTATGATATTATGTTCCTTCAAATCAGCTATGATTTCTTTAACAACCTGGCGCTCTGATATTGATAATCGGTAAGGTCTATAATTAACGGTGGAATCTGGTTGCAGTTTAATGTTAAGTACGCCCGAGGTTACGCTTGTCAATGGATACCCCGTCACAACGAAACCTCCGTATTTACTGACAACGCAGTTGACCTGTTCTTTGCACTCATCAGGGCAGTCAATGTCTTTTGTCGATTTCACCACATTAACAAAGGCCTGACCTATGGATTTCCGTCGGATTGTGGCCCCTGTACTGTCGACTTTTATTTCTAAGGCTGTATCTTTTAAAACATCAAGGCCAATTATCAATTCGCTGCCCAGCTGACTTGAATCAATTAGATGAAAATTAACTTCAATTATCAAGTCCTCAAATTCCACCAAAAGATCCGTCTGTTCAGTCAATAAAATGGGACTAGCGCCAATGCCTTGTATGGTTGTAAAATTAGTCGATACCTTTGCAGACAGTTTCTTGGCTATGTCTGACCTGATCAGTGAGCAATCGGAGCCCGTATCAAGGAGGCAGCGACACACAATGCCACCAATAACAACAATAGTATCACCACTAACCTTGGTAGTGTCATTGCACAAACTAACTTTCTTTCTGTCTGCACGTTGTTTGGCCCAACAGGTTTTTTCGTCATGACCTGTGTTGCTACAAAAAGCACAGACGTTCGGAGTTATCCTTGCTTGTGTTGATAGTGTCTGAGTGCCCACACGAAGGGTAGGTATCTCGAATTCGATGCGTATACGAAGTCACTGTCTAGTCAGACCGGCGCGACCAAAACAATTTTACCGTACTGCTATCAATAATTCACCAAAAGAAATGCTGATATTCCTTTATCGTAATAATAAATAAAAATAAAAAAAGAAACTGAATTATTTCCTTGACGGCAAGGTACACTATCCCACTTCTGATGAAAGAACACAGAATATATTCAATAAACAAAGACCGACGACACGTCCTTCTCGTTCTTCGGATTCTGCGTAACTGCCTTTGGTCCTAGTCATTATCAGAAATGACTCGCAAAAGCGCAGATTCCTCTCTTTTGGAAAGAGACTCTGTTCTCTTTCGTCCTTTCATATTCATACCATTCCATAGACAACCTTCCATTGGTTAAACCATGTCCATGCTGTATGATCCATTAGAGAAAGAGAAGCGCACACACTTTTCGTTTATATTTTTCTTTATTGAATAATAATTCTTGAGTACTCTAAAATAATGATTCTTAAGTACTCTAACATAGATTTGAGTTGGGTCCTATCTAAACAAAATCTTGCACCTTTAGCAATTTTTTTTATTTCTTAAGGTCAATGACAAAGTTCTTACAAGAAAGCGTGATCGAAACACCGTAACTGGATACGAAAGATTAATAACTTAAAACGACGTTCTGGGGAGAGCTATAAAGCCGAAACAACGGGTCGGGGTTTTCAAGCCAGATCTGTGCAATTGGGTTGCAATAACATGTTCTTATAAATGCACGTTCAATTTTACTGACATGCAACGGGAACACATTTTAAAAAGTTATTGGAACTTGGGGTACGCATCGAAGCAAAGGGAGGTTATCAATAATAGTGCCCAGGAAGCCTAGCCAAAATACCGATACACAGCAGACAAGAAGATGTGTAAAACGGACGAAAAAACAAAAGTGATTTGCATAGACTTGCAAGCCGTTATTTCTGTGCCATGTGGCGATGTTTAATAATTTTTCTATAAAAATAGACTGCTTTGCTTCAACTAACTCCACCATCTTGGAGCTGTATTCAAAAGAAGGCTTTTATAATTTGTGGCATGAGGGCATGGCACACAGAGTGTCCGATGAGATTGGTGCAAATCTTAAAATCTTCGTAAGTCTATGCGCTAAAAAACGAAGAGAAAACATAGTACTTTGGTCGGATAATACATTTTATCTCTTTTGATACAAGTAGTTCAAATCTACGTTGTTAAATCAATAATGCAAAAGTTTTTAATAGTCGGACACACACAAAATGATAACGGTACTAAGAAAATCCTTTAAGTGCTCCTACATTATAAAAAAAACATAGGGACGGGCTACAGTCCGCTTGGGCGAACTGTTGCATACCCTATTCTTATTCCTATCCCTCATAAGTGGGCGTGACAAAAGTCTAAGTATGGTTGAATTGTTAAGAACACATATATTGTTATATAACATTTAAAGGATTTTATCAAAAAAAACGCTCCCTAGCTCAAACTTGGGTGTTTCAATAAAATTGTTTTATTTAATTGTGGGCGTGTCAGTAGGCGGATTTAAAAAAAATTAACACATGAGCATAAAAAGCCCCTAGAGAGTATATATTATAAATTTCAGCTCCCTAGCTCAAACTTTGGATTTTCAAAAAAAATTGTTTTATTTATTTGTGGGCGTGTCAGTGGGCGGATTTTGAAAATATTTATACATGAGCTTAAAGGGCCCCTAGAGAGTATATATTAAAAATTTCAGCTCCCTAGCTCAAATTTTGGTTTTTCAATAAAATTGTTTTATTTTTTTGTGGGCGTGGCAGTGGGCGGATTTTGAAAATTTTATATCCCGAGCAGTTTTAGGAGTCATAGATCATATATAAAAAATTTCAGCTTCCTAGCTCAAAATTCGATTTTTTCCAAAATTTTGTTTTTTTGAGTTTGTGGGCGTGTCTGTGGGCGGATTTCAAAAATTCGTAAACTTGATTATTTCGGGACCCTAGAGAGTATATGGTTAAAATTTCAGCTCTCTAGG
Source organism: Portevinia maculata (assembly GCA_949715645.1). Lineage (NCBI taxonomy): Eukaryota > Metazoa > Arthropoda > Insecta > Diptera > Syrphidae > Portevinia > Portevinia maculata. The sequence goes on along the minus strand of OX454525.1, from coordinate 359,840,071 downwards.
TCCAGTTTAAAGGCCTAATTTTTGCCGACGGACGGACGGACGGACGGACGGACGGACATGGCTAGATCGACATTACTATCGATGCTGATCATAAATATAGTAACTTTTAGGGGTCTACGGGCAATATTAAGTTATGTTACAAACTATGCGTCAAAATTAATATACCCCTAGAATAGGGTATAAAGAGGCTAAGTGCGAGTCGGACTCGCCCATGAAGGGTTCCACGCGAATTATAATTATTATTTACTTAGGCACCTAGTACAGATTTATTATTAGAAAATAATGGTTCACGGTTTACCATAAGGTTTATGTTTATGAAATTAAATGTTTTTTTTTTATATTTGAGTTGATTGAATGAAAGGTAAATGAATTGGTAAATTAAATCTCGTTCAAACCAATTTTCGGTGGAAGTTTCATGGTACCTAATGTACATCATATATTTTTTTTTAGTTTTATCATTCTCTTATTTTCGAAGTTACAGTGGGGGCACACACATTTTACCACTTTGGAAGTGTCTCTCGCGCAAACTATTCAGTTTAGACAAAAAATGATATATGAAACCTCAATTATCATTTTTGAAGACTTATCAAGTGGATCGATTGATCATGCAGTGATCATCCAAGAAAGCATCCTCCTCCCAGAATGACTTGGAGGCGATGGTAACTTCAAAATTATTACCAAGTTGTATCTGGGGTATGGTGTATTCTATTTTTCTTTAAATGGTTGTATTCAGGATAGTAAAATAAATAAATCTTTGGCATTAACCGCCCATACAGGGCAAAACCTAGCTTCTCCTACAATCTAAGCCGAATCCGAAAGGGAAATTTGAGAAGTTTCTCATGACAATTGATACTGTTGGATGTTTGTCAAACCGTTCGCAAGAGGTAGAGCAGTGGGAAAAACTCTAGATGTTGCTTGGCCCAGGCGGGATTTGAGAGGTAGACATTTCGATTAGAAGTCAACACACTAACCACTGAGCTACTAATTTCTTTATTGATCCCCTGTGATGAGACTTTGAGACGAACAGCCGATTTTTTGTTGAAAATGTTGAGATGTGTCAGATGAAACAGAATGCCCAGTGCTGCGGAGAGAGTATTTCGGAGTGATCCGCTGGTGACAAGCTGATGGTTGGATTCTGCTAAGTTTTCCGCGATCGGTTGCTTTTTTGTAAGCAGTCCACCAGACAACAATAGGCGGGTATGTGAGTATTGGTCTCAAGAGAGAGACTTATAGCCAGTGCTCAAATTGAAAAATGGCTTCATTCCATTTATGCAAAATTTCCCCAAAGCAATGCACAATGACCCCAAATTGTTGGCACGAAATTTGATCAAAATGAAAACTGAAACCAAAAATTACCTACTCTTAAAAACAAAAAAAAAAATATTATCAAATTGAGTCGTTTTTGAATTTTTTTTTGGTTCATTTTGGATATTTTTGGGGCCTTTTCTAATTTTCTTATTCTGGTATCAAAAAAAATGTTACTGTTGTCAAATCGGCGTCACTGGTTTTAAGCGGAAAATAACTTAGTGAGTATCGGGTTTGGTGTATGCGTCGATGAGGTGTCCACAGTTTTAAACCCGAGCAGCCGGCCACCCAAGTACTTTTATCTGTTGAACTATTTCATACCATAGGAGCAATCTAAAGCGCTTTGAGCACCTGCATATGAGTACGAAGACCGATAGGTGTATGAGTCGAGGAGGTGTAGACAGTTTTAATTTCTTTCGCCCGCGAAGACACCCAGATACTGTTTTTTTAACTATTTCATACCGTATGAGATTTGAAACACGACCCATAGCGGTGCCCTAATCACCTGCATAAGAGGCCAAAGTCTGCCCGGTTTATGAGCCAACGAAATGTCCAGAGTTCTCCGGCGAAGTGGGCCACCAAGTTCTGTTTTTATATAAATATTTGCAACCTTTTTTATTTTTTTTGTGCCATTTTGCATTGGAGCCTAGTTTCATGGAGCCAAAGGGGCTTCCTAGGGAAGAGGAGTAGCTCAGTTTTATGGAAGCTGACGCCCAAATCACAACGATCTGTGCATCTAGATAGCTTATTAGGAGCGTTTTTTAGGAGATCATGCTCTATCTGAAAATCAATGCAAACGGTGCACATATTGATTTTGGCTCCGCTGCGAAACAGTCGAATTCTTATAAGATCTTAGAATTCGTCCAAAGTCATTTGGTGGCTGGTAAAGAAATTGACTGCACTAAGACAATCCAGCAAGGAAAGATGGTGAAAATATTAAAGTGTCACTTATACAAATTCCTACGAATATTAACATGGTTTCGAATGACCTTCCAACTACCTAGGCCTTTTCTATACAATTAAATCAATAAATATCTGCCATTAAAAAAAATATCTATAATGCACTTGAGTAATTAAACTTTCTCCGCGATTTTGAGTGGGGAGATCTAACGTTGACAGTGGCTGTTAGTTTCACTCCGAACTATCCCGCATTCGGATGATTTCTTTTAAGTGTCCCCAAAACAAATACAACATAAGCTCACGATAAACTTTATTCAAATGCACACCATCTGCAATAGATACTCTTTTGTCATCACATTGTTTGCTTTGCCCTAAAATGGGTATGAAACCGCTGCTCTCAACATTGCATAACCAATCGATTGGAGGCGTCTCACATCTTGATCTTGATTTTGAAATCGATAATGATCGAGAGAAAAATCAATTGACATCTGCGTATTGTATCTATGATACTGGGTAGTTTATTTTTTTTATTTTTTTAGGCATGAAGCATCGTTGTTGACGTTGCTGTTGTGTGCCAGGAGAGGATGTACATATATCTGTTACATGGCGTTATGCAATGCTTGTTAGGTGTGTATACGTTTTATGCAATGGCTTATAAATACGGAATTAGAAAAAGTTGTTAGAAAAGATTTGAGTGTCTGTTGAGATTAGTCGGCTTTCCACAAATTCTGGATTGGTGGTGATATCTTTCTGAATGGAAAAAGGTGTAATGCGGCAAAGCCAAACAAACACTAAACGGGGACTTCTCTATATTGACTTTTACAATAGGTATGTCCAGGCTCTTGCCACATCGCTGGCCCTATTTTATTTCACTTTAATACTTAAACCCTCTGAAAGATGCAATCATCGACATCGAAATGTCAAATGCCACTTACTGCCCCTTAAATAGTTTCCCAATATTCTCCCAGTTGCAATGGCAAAATGAACCCAGCAGTAGCAGTAGCGCGCAGCACAACTTCAGAACGGTTAAGATAAATTGCTTGATAAATGAAATGCAATGCAATTGATCTGCGACCACGATAAGATGATAAATGACTCGTGTTGTACTTATTGCCTTATTAAATTTATATCGAACTTATTGGCCGAGCACAGCTAAGCACAGAAAGAATATGATCAGCCGAGATAATTATCGCGCGCCAAGGCGGTTGAAATCAGAGAGGACTAGCGAATTGGCTGGGGAATTGATTGGCAACATGTTGCGAAATTGTTTTTTGTTTTCAATGTTGACTCAGATTGCAGTGCGATGGTCAATTACTATTTATTCCATCTCCAGTGGATTCAAAGCAAGCCAAGAAAAAAAATATTTTACGCTTGGCTTCTAAAGGTTTGACTTTAATTCTTTAAGCTTGCCTCCCGCCTTCTTTTGCGAAGCATCTAATTGTAAGTCAGCATGTTGACAAATTGTCTGCATAATTATTGTATTTGTCAGTGACATAGCGACGCCCCGGGTGGCATCATTTGTCAATTTCAGAGGGTTAATTATATTTCACGTGAACGCTTCATATTTTTATTATTGAGATGTATTTTTTGTTGTTTAAGCGGATACATAGTAACAATAATTGTTCATTTAATAAAAAAATCGTTTTCCCAATAGAAATTAAAAATTTGCAAATGTTATAATAAAAACAGGAACTTAATTTGAAATTTATTTTTGATAAATAATTGTTACTGTTGCATTACTGGCGCGTTTAAGGTTCGTGTTATAGGTACGCCTTTGCTGAGAGAGAAAATTAATTAATTGTTCTTTTCGGGTCCCGCTATCTGGACAGACGGACTGATTGACATAAATTTCGATGCTGAGCATAAGTAGCTGATCGGAAGCAGTGATATTCATAGGAAGTGAGCCTGTTACGAATTAGACGGTTACAATAAAAATAATAATAAATCAACAACAACCTCAGGATTCAGGAAGTGACACCGACTTTACCGATTTACATACCGATTACAATTCCACAATGTAATTGGATAAGCCTGAATGCGTTCAATTGGCCTCGGCGGCAAACGTCAGATACAGGAGGAAATTGTAGAAGAACTGTAAAAAAAAAGAAAAAAAACCTCGGCGTCCGGATCTTTTAATTTCGTAAGCCAGCCGAAACAGTTGACCCATCCAATGAATACTCTGGAGGCAACTAGTCGACCCGGATCTCCGCTATCCGTCCCAAAGGAAGAACAGTACTAACTCTTCTGGCAAAGAGGAACTCCCTTCCAAGAGAGGCACTCATGATTTTTAAAGGAGGAATTTCCTTAACTGGGAAAACCACCACTTCGCTCTTGACTCGGTGTTAGTGAGGAAGGTTTGCCATTGTCCACTGGCAAATACATAGATGGCGCCTAACGTGGGGCGATTTTCTTTTGTTCCTTTTTTGATCTGTCAGGTTGATATATACATGATGGTTGGCATGCTGGCGGCAAGGCTTGGTCTATCTCTCCGGGTATGGGGTAAGTATTCATGTCCGTATATCCTAAGCAACGGAGAAAAAAAAATGTTCATGCCAAGACTTATCTCAGGTTGATTAGATGATTAGTCCGTCCGTACATACCCCTTAGGATATACCGACATGAAGAATAATCCCATATCCGGCGAGGTAGACCGAGCCTTGCCGCCAGCATGCCAAGCATCATGTATATATCCACCTGACAGATCAAAAAAGTAACAAGCCTTATCACTGAACAAAATTTAATGGTAAAAAGAGGGACGACGTCCAATTGTTCAAGCACCAAAGCAGTGAACTCACGACGCAAACGAGGATCATCTTTCTTTCATAATGGCAGCAATTGTCATTGTGTAAAATTGTCTACAAAGTCTACAAAGTCGACGGACGACTGAGGTGGCTGGGTCATGTAGCGCGAATGGACCTTCGAATCCACACCAGAGTAGAGGAAGACAGCGATTCAGGTGGCGGACGCAAGTGGAAGGGGACCAACTTAGCGTGCGAAACTGGACACAGCTGGCCAAAGATCGTACTGGCTGGAGACGCTTGTTGGTTGAGGCCCATGTCCACCCCGGACTGTAGCGCCACCCTAAGTAAGTAAGTAGGTACTAAATAAAAGATGGTGTCAGCTGTCAGACTAACTATCAGCTGTCTGAGTGTTGCCATTTTGAAAAAATACCCTTTACATAAATAAAGGAGTCTTTATTAATAAAAACCCAAATTTCAATTAAAATGCGACTTTCAGAAAATCAAGGAACTTATTTTGTTTAACCTATATATTTACTTATCATTTCTTCTAAATAGTGATCCCATAAGTGTTTAAAGTAATTGAAAATATTCAGCACTTTGCGTCATCTTATACTCCATTGAAATTCCTATAACTACGCCTAACGTCTTGTATGCCAACCTACCCAAGTAGTTCTTAAAATGGTTAAGGGCTCTGTGAAAAGGTTTTTATCGTATATTGTTGTAATATCTTTTTAATATCAGTGATTATTCTAACAACTATTTTACAACGAAAAGTCGTCATGTGAGTTCTTATTTGTCCTATAGACCTCTAACGTAACTTTTCAGGAGAGCGTTTTTAAACTTAAAAGTGGTGGTTTGCTTTTTTTTGCGCATAATCACAGAGATTTTTATATTTTTTGAAAGATTGAGTATTCGGCCAACCATACATAAAGCATTTTGCATTTTATGGTTTTTGAACATTGATTTAATTGAGTTTAAAAAAAAGTAGTGAAAAGGATATAGGACACAAAATACAAAAATTAAGATATCAAATATTTTTATTGAAATCAAAATTCAATTCTTTCTTTATTTGAGTTAAAAAAAATAAACGAAAATATTATAATGCTTATAAAGTTTCTCAACAAAGTAAAAATAAACAAAAGGAACTTTTTCCTCCTAGCTTAATAAGTTAATTAAAAAAAAAATAACAAAAACACAATTCTTATTCGTATTGTATATCACTAATAGTATGTGTAAGGTAACTTAGTAACTTAGGTAAGTTTTAAAACAGCGACACCAGGAAGATGGGCCTAGTTATATGCTGCGATGCCAATGCTCAGAATACTGTTTAGGGAAGCAGCAAATGCAATATGCGATCATCTGATCTTACTATCAACAATGTTGGCTCGCAGCCAACTTTTGTGACGTCTAGAAGACATGAGGTGATCGACCTAACTTTATCAAATAGATACTTTAAGGCGATTACCAACTGGAAGGTCTTTTTGGAGGTGTCCCTCTCAGACCATATGTAGATATATCCAATTCCAAAACGAATGCGAAGCCATAACTTTGCAGGAGAGGAGAAATTCGAGAAAAAACAACTGGATACCCTTCAAGGCGGGAATGGGAAACACTCTCAAAACTCCAACCAAATTCAGGACGAGACAAAAGGTAGAGGAAGCTGTTCAAGACCTAAATAGTGTCATTACTAGCTGAACTGACATGCACAGTAAGCAAAACCCGTGGCAGAACGCCGGTTCCCTGGTGGAGCTCGGAACTGCAAAGAATCCGAAGAGAGGCTAGAAAGCTTCTAAATAGGTCACTCAAAACTGATTTGGAGGCAGACTGGAATCTCTATAGATCGAAGCAGATGGAATATAAGAGGCTAATTCGGGTATAGAAAAGTGCTTCTTATAGGAATTTCTGCGAAAAGATTGAAACACTGGGTGAAACTAGTAGGGTGGTTAAAGTTCTGAAAAAAGCTAAACTGGAATCACTTAGAAAACTTTATGGCACCTTCACTGAGACGAAAGCGGAAACTCTCAGTCATCTGCTGGAGTTTCACTTTCCGGGTAACCAGATTACAATTGGTTCACAACCAACCCCTACCACCGATACTATAAGTGAGCTTCGACAAACAACTCGGCGTAACTGGTATGTTGCGAAGGCCGTGGTAACGGATGAGGCCATTAAATACGCTTTTGCGTCTTCTGGCTGCTTCAAGTCACCTGATACGGACGGAATATACCCAGCCATGCTGCAACAATGTACAAACCAGTTGCTATCGACTATGAAGAAAATCTTCACCGCTGTCCTAGCACTGGCATACATTCCAACACCCTGGCCTACAGTTAGAGTGGCATTTATAACAAAAATTGGCAGAAGTGACTACTCGCTCGCCAAGAGCTTCAGACCAATCAGTCTGACTTTCTCCTGGCTGAAAAGCATGGAAAGGCTGGTCGAGCTTTACGTGCGCAAAACTACTTTGCGATTGCAGTCACTATCTCAGATGCAACATGCCTATCAACGCGTGGATTACGCGATGGGCATTTTCATCGATATTGAGGGTGCTTTTGACAATGCAACTTTTGATAGTATGTGCAGGGGAGCGTATCGGAATCCCGCTTATTAAAATCCAGCTTTTCAAAAATCCCGAAAAAAAGTTTTAAAACCTCGTCTGCTAAAATACTGTTTTTTTAAAATCCTGTCTTCTAAAATCCCGCTTGTTCAAAATCCCGATCTACGAGTATTATAATCCCGCTTTTTAAAATCCCGCCAAATCCCGTTTTTTTTTACAAAACATTCTTAATGGAAGTAGACAAGTGCAGTACTCTCTTAACTTTTGGTCTGTGTATGACAGTGCAGAAAAACAATTCCCGTTTTGGTTGGACGAAAAAGTGCTGGCTTGTATAAACTCATTGCAGATTTGAGAAAGGAACCAATTGTGGTGCAAACTGAAATACAAAAATAACGAAATGGACAAGAAAAATTATATAAAAAAACTAATGTTATAAAGTCATGCGCTGTAAAAAAATTAATGAGAAATAGAAAGAAAATGAGTAAAACAGGTTTTTTGCGTCGCATTGCTTATAATATACACTTGAACTAATAAAATAAAAAATGTTGATAAAGGTTTGAAGTTTTTTTTGTTCCCTTTTGCAGAATATCATATAACATTACTTTATATTTTTTTTTTAATTATTGAAGATTGTCATATTTATTACTTAAAAATTTATTTTGATATTATTTATTTCTTATTTTGTTACTTCCTCTAAAAATGATAAATGTTAAAATAAACTGCATTTCAAAAAAACACTCACTGCTTAATTTATTTTAATTTTCTTATTATCCCGCTTTTACAATCAAAAGTAGTTGCTTTATTTTAAAAAATCGCGCGATTTTTAAAATAATGCAACTACTTTTGATTGTAAAAGCGGGATAATAAGAAACGGGATTATAAAAAACGGTATTATAAGAGGCGGGATTTTAGAAGACGGAATTTAAAAAAAGCGGGATTATAAAAAGCGGGATTATAATAGCGGGAATTTAAGAATCGGTATTATAAAAAGCGGGATATCGAACCGAACCCATGTGCAGCTCTGCCCGACAACACGGCGTAGAATAACCATTAGTGTTGTGGATTAAAGCAATGCTAATGAATAGAATGTTGGTTGCGGATGCGGATCGTGGCCGTTATGTTATGACGGGGGTAAACAGAGGCTGCCCGCAAGTCGGCGTTCTGTCTCCACTGCTGTGGTGTATGCTGGTCGACTCTCTGTTAAACGCACTCAACAGCTCTAATGCATACGCTCAGACGTACGCGGATGATGTTGCCCTGCTTTCTGTTAGATCATGCCTAGCGACGTGATCGACCAATGGTGCACTAGGAATGAGCTCTCGGTCAATCCTCTTAAGACTGAGGTTATTCTCTTTACGAGAAGAAGGAAGCTGATCGGGTTGACTCAGCCAGTGCTAAAAGGCGTCACAATCCAACTCCAAAGTGCAAATCTTAAAATTTTCATATTCATTTTGTCCTATATCCATATGTCATTGGATATAGGACATTTAAGCACAAACTTTACATAACTATAATGCCAGTATAAAATTTGTCCTACTGCATACACAAATGGATATAGGATAAATAAGCATAAAATTGATCGACAAAAATTGGTCTATAGGACAAAATCAAATTTTTTATATCGAAAACTAAAAGATATAGGATAATTCTGATTTCACCAATCGAAAGAGCATGCCCGTAAATATAAGATGGCAATTATAACTCATTTTCGGCCAAAATGGTCTGTAGGACAAATAAGAACTCACGTGACGAAGTGCATTTTATTATTTATAATTTTGAAAACTTGACGTGTCGGCGGATAGTTCAACAAACTTTATATGGGTTGGGGTCGAAATTCTGGCGGAGTCAAAATTCTGCTTTCGAAATTCTGTTGTACAAAAATTTTGCTTTCGAAATTCTGTTTTACAAAATTCTGTTTTCAAAATTCTGCTTTTCACAATTCTTTTTTTCAAAATTTAGCTTTATGCAAATAATAAAATTTTATTATTCGCAGAATTTTGTAAAACATTCCACCACTCACTTGTTATAGAAGAAGAGGTAAAAATAGTTTTTTTATTGGTTCTAAGATTGCTCGTTTGGTTTAGACAAATATTCTGTTAGTATACCTTTGTGAGTGAATGTGTGCTTTGTTTAGTTTCTTAATGCTGTTGTTTCTTTTTTTTTTTGGTAATTTCAATTATGAAATATTTTTTTTTATTTTTGGCTGTTTTTTGTGTGTGTTTGTGGTATCCACCTGTGTACCTTCTTTATAAGAAATATATTGTAGTTTGTTGACAAAGTTGAAAAATATTTGTTTTCTTTAAATTCGTAAACTGAAAACAAAAACAGAATTAGCAGAATTTATTTGTTTAAAATATTGCCTGTCAGAATTTTAAAAAACAGAATTTTAAAAAGCATAATTAGTTAAGACAGAACAGAAAAAAAGCAGAATTTTGAAAAGCAAAATTTTTGTGTTAAAAGTCAGAATTTTGCAAAGCAGATTTTTGAAAGCAGAATAACAACCCGCTCCCACTTTTTATATTACGTTACTATTTAAGAAAAGTTTTACCATAGAGGCGCGAATATTCCACATCGGCAACATTGTTTCCACGCAAAGAGCTATTATAACAATTATACCGCGTCTCCACGAGCAATATTTCATAGAACGCTATATTGCATTCTATAAAATATTGCTCGTAGAGACGCAGGTTTAACTGCATTCTACATGGCATCAGCACTGATCGTGATCAACCATTCGCGCTTTTGCTTTGCAAAAAAAAGCGGCCAAGTGCGAGTCGGACTCGCCAAAGAAGGGTTCCGCGCGAATTATAATTATTATTTACTTAGGCACCTATTACAGATTTATTATTAGTAAATAATGGTTCACGGTTTACGCACAAGGTTTATGTTTATGAAATTAAATGTTTGTTTTTTTTATATATTTGAGTTAATTGAATGAAAGGTAAATTGCGGTTTACGATTTATGACGTATTAAAAAAAACTACTTGCTGGATCTCGTTCAAACCAATTTTCGTTGGAAGTTTGCATGGTAATGTACATCATACATTTTTTTTAGTTTTATCATTCCTCTCTCGCGCAAACTATTCAGTTTAGAAAAAAATGATATTAGATACCTCAATATCATTTTTGAAGACCTATCCATAAATACCCCACACGTATGGGTTTGATAAAAAAAAAATTTCGAGTTTCAGTTCTTCGTATGGGGAACTCCCAATTTTTTTTATTTTTTTTCTATTTTTGTGTGAAAATCTTAATGCGGTTCACAGAATACATCTACTAACCAAGTTTCAACAGTATAGCTCTTGTAGTTTCGGAAGAAAGTGGCTGTGACATTCCCGGACAGTCAGACAGACAGACATGACGAATCTATAAGGGTTCCGTTTTTTTGCCATTTGGCTACGGAACCCTAAAAACGTTGCCATCTTCACAATCAGAACATATTTTTTTATCAAATCGTTCAGTTTTTCTTTAAAAAGCTGAGTGATAGTTTAAAAAACTCAAAAACTCGGAAGTTATTGCCTAAAAATAGCTTTGACCTTTTTGGTATTGAATAAGTTTTGTGACTGAAAAGACAAGTTGAAGGCAATGGCCATTTTCCATCCCTTAAAGGACGATTTGGACCAACTTTGTTGAATTTTTAGTTTCGAGGTCAAATGGTTTAGGCTGGGCAATGATTATTCTATTTTTTTCGACGTTTTGTCGGGTTTGCTTTCATGGAGCAAGATTTATTATTTAAGGGTTAGACTTGCAAAGGCATGTTACCAACTAAAAATCAAAAATTAACTCGCGAGAGAAGGTAGTCTCTAAGCTGCCGAAAGATTTAATGCCGAAAACAAACATTTCCTTTCATTTCGTTGCATTTCCCTCAATTGAAATGAACAGCATTAGTAGAAACAAATCTTGTTGGAGCTCAAATTGCTTAACTTTAACGACATTCAATCATTTGTAAATACTCCTAACGATAACGAATTTGAAATTGTTTCACCTATTCATAATTTTCAGTCAAGCCTCCTGCATGTATTTTAAACGCTTGTCATGTAAAATTAATTAACAACATACCAGCACTCTCAAAAAACTAGAGTAATTGCTTAATTATGCAACTCACCGGGACGAGGGGCATTCCTTTCTCTCATTTCACCATCCACCATTTGCGGCGGATGGACGTACTCCACGTTCGGCTGAATGACATCGATGTAATCCGATACATTCGGATACCTTCGGTTCAGTACTACACACCAAATAGGTTGATAAAATAATTAATCAGGACTCTAGTTGCAGCTTGTGGTTCTCGAGTTATATTCCGCTCTTGTCGTGCGCACACAAATTTATGCAACGCATTTTACTATCGCTTGCAATTGGTGCCAAAACCATTTCGAGTTATGATCGATTTTAAATGCGTTTCACCGGCAAACCTACAGATATACAAGTTGAATTTTCTAAATGACCCTAAGGCTAAATAACCGCACCTAGAGCCTTGCTGCACCATTGCGCGCCACCCCCCAATCAACACTTCATTACTTATCAGCATCTATCGGGCTTAAACGGGCCGAAAAATATGTCGCCCCATTTGCCTCATTGGATTATGTCATTTCGAGTGGCCACTAAACACTCCCACTATCTAGGTCCCGTTGCAATCCTATTTGCTCCTACGATACTGCTGCAAGTCACTTTCACTTTGGGCCACCACAGCCACCGCAGCATGAATGCGACGCGACACAGTGCTCCAATATCTGGCCGCAAATCTAAAGTGGTATCACAACCGAAAGTAGTTTGCAACGCGCAATAGATTGTTTAAAGGCTCTGTTGGAGCATTTGTCTGTGCCTTTGGAGGTGTTTGCCGCTGCTACTTCCTTCTTGTGTCCACCCTCGTGCAACTATTTCTCATACGCGAGCAGATGTTATGTCTTGTTTATCCCGCACGCCGTGCCGCCGCGTTTCTGCTTTGTTCGTCCCCACCAAAAACGAATTTTAAATGGTGGAACGCATCGTTGTACGTTCGAATCCACTGATGGCATTCTGAAGCCGTTTAAGCCAAATAAGGTCATAAGCCGCTTACGTAACCTCCAAAGACGCTTGAGGATAATGAAGTGGATATGTTTTGGCAGACAGATATTCATTCATGCATAGTTTAATGGACTGGAATATTTGTATCCATGAGTTAATCCAAAATTAGATGTCTTCGCAGAGGTCCCATCTTCGTCAGTAATTTTTTTGCATGTGTCAATATTTAAAAATCTTCTGCCTATTGGATTTAAATTGGATACTATCGCGGCGGCGGCGGGTTTGCGCGTAGGCTTATCCTGATGAGGAAATCCAGCTCTTGCGCTTGATGGATAGATGAAATAAAGATTTTCCATGGACTGTTGTAACTGTCCGGGAGTGTTACTGGTCTGCGTATCCACTGGCATGATGGAGAGCGCTTATTAGCCAGTGATGATGTTCTTTGCGGAATTTTTCTCATGACCTAGTTTCTCTGACGCGAACATAGGAATGCAAGTGATGGCTCGTTACGCTAAGACGGGAAATGTCTTTATAACTTCTCAATCTCTGTTCAATGGGTGACGGTTAGACTGTGTTTTTGTGGCAATTCGCTGTTTGTTTGTACTCGTAAATTCTACACAACGACCTTACATCGATTTAGAAGCAGTATAAAACATAGGGGCGGGCTACAGTCCGCTTGGGCGAACTGTTGGATACCCTATTCTTATTTCTATATCTCATAAGTGGGCGTGACAAAAATTTAAAGGATTTTATCGAAAAAACTAAGCTTTTGTAAATAAAAACGCTCCCTAGCTCAAACTTTGGTTTTTCAATAAAATTGTTTTATTTAATTGTGGGCGTGTCAGTAGGCGGATTTAAAAAAAATTTAAGTATGAGCATAAAGGGCACCTAGAGAGTATATACTATAAATTTCAGCTCCCTAGCTCAAACTTTGGACTTTCAAAAATAAAAAAAAAAAAATTGTGGGCGTGTCAGTAGGCGGATTTTGAAAATATTTACACATGAGCATAAAGGGCCCCTAGAGAGTATATATTAAAAATTTCAGCTCCCTAGCTCAAATTTTGGTTTTTCAAAAAAAATATTTTATTTAATTGTGGGCGTGTCAGTGGGCGGATTTTGAAAATTTTATGTCCCAAACAGTTTTACGGGCCAAAGATCATATATAAAAAATTTCAGCTTTCTAGCTCAAAATTCAATTTTTCCCAAAATTTGTTTTATTTAATTGTGGGCGTGTCAGTGGGCGGATTTTGAAAATTTTATGTCCCAATCAGTTTTATGGGCCATAGATCATATATAAAAAATTTCAGCTCTCTAGCTCAAAATTCGATTTTTTCCAAAATTTTGTTTTTTTGAGTTTGTGGGCGTGTCTGTGGGCGGATTTCAAAAATTCGTAAACTTGATTATTTCGGGACCCTAGAGAGTATATGGTTAAAATTTCAGCTCTCTAGGTCCAGTTTAAAGGCCTAATTTTTGCCGACGGACGGACGGACGGACGGACGGACATGGCTAGATCGACATTACTATCGATGCTGATCATAAATATAGTAACTTTTAGGGGTCTAAGGGCAATATTAAGGTATGTTACAAACTATGCGTCAAAATTAATATACCCCTAGAATAGGGTATAAAAATTGCCAAAGAAGTAGGATTAAACTTGATTGATCTATATGCGAGGTCGATGAGGAGTAATAAATCCCAATTTCATTTCCAACCTATGTAATGTATCTTTTATCGGAAGCGAAAACAAAGTTCCTTTTCGTGATGCCAAACTTTCAGTTCAGTGTTGAATTTAACATTTTCATATCTCGAACTATTCTCATGCCAACTAACGCGATTATTCGAAGATTGTGAAATAACTTCGAAAGGCGTCACGATGAAAAGTTTCCAATTAGTACCTGCCCATGTCGCGCATCCTCACAATACTTCTAACGAGTTCCTTCAGTCAGGACATATAGACCTTCGATTAGAGCACTCGGCGTGCACCAAATCACGACGCGCCATTGCATCTAACACCACTGCACTGTCCGAAGGTAAAATCGAGATCTCCATCATTCTCATCACCTGAAGGAACGCGCCCTGGTACCCGCACTCAGTCATCTCGGTTCCAAATGGAATACTCGTCATCAATTTCGTTGGTGCCATAAAGCGATTTATTATTTGACGCCGAAAGCCAAATAGTTTACACCTCTGCTCCAGCGTGCCACACATGTATACGTAGCCAGTGACAGTGAGGGTCTCAGGTGGCTAAGGTGCCTGAGATGGCACGTAGCGCGCAATTGCATGCAATCTGTATACACACTCTCCTTCTGTCTCACTGTCATCAATATTATTATGCCCGCTCAAATGATTTTCCGGCACCGCAACATGAGTTGCAATTATAATTCACTTTAAATCTAACACGATTCCTCCGAGCTGCCGCGCAGTCGCATCCGCCTCCACCATTAAAATGTGTTCCATCTTCGGTCTGTACATTGGCGCGACGGCTGCGCGAAGTGCCGATCACTGATCGAATATCGAACGTCCTCTAGAAGTTCGATGGGTGCACGAAAACATTTGAGGATTGTTCTGGATTCCAGCCACCACAACGCCATCTTGTGCATTTGTAACCATGGGAACTCTAGTGGTGATTATCATTCAACTCACGATCGATTAATTCCATAAGTTTTATTACAGTGCTCTATTCATGATCATCAATCTTTTGTGCTGATTGCTATATTGCCTTTGGGGGCCCTACTAGTTGGTGTCGTAGCTGTTTTGTTGCTACAGCTCCATGGATGGCTAGACTGGCTATGGCTCTCGGTTCTCGGGAGATTCTGTTGAACAAATTGCTTATCTTGGTGCAATGCACCAGAGAGGTATATGCGTTCCGCGTAATGCAGGCCGCCGCGCTGCATTGGTGTATTTTATTGTGCAAGACTGCCTCAATGGGTATTGCTCTTTTTCAGCGGACAGACTCTGTACTCGGACAGACTACTTGGAGCTTCCTCGTCACCCATATTCCAGGTTAGGAGAGTTTTGGTTTTTCTTTAATTAATTAGGAACCGATTGGTGTGTTGTCGGTGGAGTTTTTTTGCTTTTCTTTGTACGTTTGCTTTACCATCGAGACTCGTATCGTTAGCAGGCGCAATGGAGTGTCATGGGACTCGGTGGTGCGATTGCGTTAGACCAGCACTATGGTATTCAATTAACTATTGTACACGACTGAAATTAGGATGAACATCGATAAAAAAACCTATGGAAACTTGATTTAATCGAGGTCATGCCTTGTGGACTACAATGCGTTTGACGTCGAGAAGAAGATGACATATATTTTGGAAGATAGGTTCTGTGAATTACTGCTGTAACTAGAAAACTAACTAGAAAATAGAAAAAGTATGCATTATCCTGCTATGATAGTATATGTTGCAAAAAAGTAGGGTAGGGTGGGGCAGATCCAACACTTCTTTCGGCGGTTTTGAAACAACTTCTTTCGCAAATATAGAGTTGAAACCTTTTTTTTTGATTGAAAGCTATTATTATTTTACTACAAAAACTAGCTGCAGCTGCCCCGCTTTGCCCGTGCCCGAGAATTCTATTGGCCAATATGTTCGAGTAGACTTCCTTATAATTGTCTATAGCGGGTATCCGGCGTATGTTGCTGCGCCTAAAAAAAGAAGACCGATTTTGACCAAAGTTCACAGAAACACTCTCAGGCCAATACCGAAGATTGCCTGATTTGAGCTCAACCGGTGAAAGGGACTGCACGTTTTTCTCCGCATGGCTTAGGCCGCTCACACAACTTCGTTGTTCCGTTTAGGGTAGGTGCTTGTTGTCTGGCAGGCGCCTATGTCACCTTACTTCTGAGAATCAAACAACAAAGCGAAAATAAAAAACTTCGATTGAATAATTTTTCATTCACTTCCACACCGATTGTTATCAATGTGGGAAAAGCAACTTTCCGATGTCCGATTCACAAAAAAATGCAAAAAATTTCAATAAGAGTTATTTGAATAAAATATTGAACACACGATATCTCAAGAATGAAAGTGCGCAAAAATTCCACAATAAGCTTGAAACGTTCGTGTGGTCTCCCTCTTTTATATGCTTGTTCGGATAACAAAATAAGTGACGTCTGTACGGTCTCTGTATCTGCGTCGTAATTTACACGCATACGCACATATGCATGTGTACTCACTCAAATGCCCATATCTCACACACCGATGCAGATATAGCCAAACATAACAACCTTCGTGCAGACGTCGCCTTTCATTGAAAAAAATTTCATTGGAATCGGTTAACGCGTTTGGCCAAACACCGGCAACAAACACAAATATGGATTGATTTTTATATATAAAAAATATTACACAAAAAAACTTTTTATTATTTCACTTAAATTTGTTTTTTTTTCAAAGCACATGATACCTACATATGAAACACACAGTGTATAAATACATTGTCAATTTTTTTTTCGTTTTTAAGAAACACATAATTTACACACCGATGCAGATACAGACATCGCACATACATAACATCCTTCGTATAGACGTCACCTTTCTTTAAAAAAAATTTCATTGGAATCGGTTAACGCGTTTGGCCAAACACCGGCAACAAACGCAAATATGGATTGATTTTTATATACATATATATATAAATAGATATAGATATATTCTCATATCAATTTTAATTCACAAAAACTCACAAAATCGCAATGAAGAAATCCGAATCCGACAGCGCCACCAAACATGAAACAAAATTGGCTTCTCCATTGATCGATAATAGATAGCGTTACGTTGCGTGTCTATCTGACAGTTCAATTGTGATACGATATGTTACATTCAAATGTGATTCTTTATTTGGTTGTTGCCAAAATAAATAAATACAAAATGAAAAAAAAAAAAAAATTAAAAAAAATCGAAAAAAAACCTGTCGTAACACGCTGGGTGGTCAAAATAAGCCATTTTGAAATTTAGATTTTTTTTCTTCTAAAATCCGTGCTGAGAACATACCTTTCCAACAAAGTATAAATCATCAAAATCGGTTCGGCCAATCTCGAGTTATGCGGTTACATCGCTTCGGACACTTTCTTTTATATATATAGATGTACAATTTTTTTAAGTTACCCTCGCACTGATAATTAATTTTTTTTTTTAAATGCCCCATGGGGCACCACCGTCATCCGGGTGGGGCACTTTCGACAAGAATTTAGATGACGCATTGTATTAAAAATCAATAAGTAGGAACGTACTGTGTTTATTTGAATAGTTTAACAATTCTTAAATCTAAAAAAATAAAAATTAAATGAGATCAGAAATTCATTTTTAAACTAAAATTAAATTAAAAAAAAATAAATTTAAAATCACATTCGGCTTTTGAGGTCACGAAAAAAAAAAAATTAAGTAAAGCATACAAAATGTAAAATAAAAGGATTTGTTAAAAAAAAAATAATTACACGTTGTATTGACCCATATCAACGTACTTAAAAAAGATAAGGTTTGAATATCTTGACGTTCCAGCTGGGTGTTCTGGCAATGGCAGCGTTAACTCAATATCACTTCTCAATACTAAAGACACATCCTCAAAAAGAGGTTTAAAATACTGTCAATTATTTGATTTTTGCCGGAAAAAATTAGCAGTCAAGAGAAATTCGTTTGAATTCTTAAATTTGGTTATCTGACCAAGATAATATAATTCGGGCGTCAAATTTCACCAATGTAGAGTTTATACTCGGGTTGCAGTCTATAGTCATTTACGTTTGATACTTCTAAATCAAAGTCCTCATCATCATCTCCCACATATGGCCCAGCAGACTTATCTGAATCTGCAACGCTGAACGTATCTGAATCACTTAAATTGTTAAGTTCTTATATTAATTTTCTTTTGGATTTTGTTCGTTTTATTCGATTTAAATTTAAATTTGAACTTACTAAATCTAACAGGGGCACTTTCGACTTTTGCCGAAACTGCCCCATGTGCCTTTGTCGAAAGTGCCCCATCTTTTGCTTTAGTAAACGTTACTGTTTTTCACAAAATTCCTAAGAAAAATGTAATTGAATGTTATAAATAACTCAAATATATTATAAACACAAATGTTTGAAACTCACAACCGAAGAATTCCCATAAGAAACAATTATGGTTTTTGGTGACTTTAATCAACCGAAAATTAGATGGACCTCCGGAGATCCTGATTGTACCTTCCTTAACGCTATAAACCCTCTATCTTTAATTGGATCTGAGATTGTCGATTCCCTCCAATCACTCTATTTACTCCAGATGAACTGCGTAAATAACTACCAAAACCGTACTTTGGACCTCATCTTTTCCAACAATAGTACTGAAAGTTTTGTATCTAGATGCCTTACACATCTAGTACCGGAAGATCCTTATCATCCTTCTTTACAGTTATTTTGTACTCTTGATGTTAATAATGTGTATAGTGATGAGTCTTTTAGATTTGATTTTAAAAATGCTAATTATAATGATATTTGTGAAGAGCTTAGCAATTATGACATCATTCTACCAACACTGGAGATGATTATGAATAGCTGTTTAAGGCTTACTCACATTCCTCAGGCTTGGAGGGAAGTTAAAGTAGTCTTCATACCCAAGGCTGGCAAATACTCCCATGTTAGTCCAAAAGACCTCAGACCCATCAGTCTATCATCATTCCTCCTCAAAACGCTGGAGCGTCTGATTGATATCCATCTTCGCATGAATATAAGCCCGCAACTGCTGTCTGCGGCACAACATGCGTACATTAAGGGTAAATCAGTGGAAACTGCCCTTCACTCCTTGGTACGCACCATAGAATACTCCCTTCACCACAAGGAATACACTATGGTTGCCTTCCTAGACATAGAGGGCGCTTTTAACAACGTCGACACATCTGCAATCGCAAATGCACTGACAGAACTAAATGTGGATGGATCGCTTGGTGCATTGATCAGTCTTTTGCTAACAAGCAGGATTATCAATTCAAAACTGGGCGTTTCATCCGCTAGAAGGTCTGTCAGTAGAGGCACGCCACAAGGTGGTGTCCTCTCCCCCCTTCTGTGGAACTTGGTGGTGAATAAACTACTGACATGCCTGGAAGGGGAGGGTTGCACGGTGATTGCCTATGCGGATGACATTGCTATTGCCGTCTCAGGGAAATACCTCAACACTCTAAAGGAACTCCTTCAAAACGCTCTCAACAAGCTTTCAATTTGGGCAAGAAGCTGTGGGCTGGGGGTTAACCCTCACAAAACCGAGCTTGTCCTCTTCTCCAGGAAATATAAAGTCCCTCATATCGACCCTCCCTCTATCAACGGTACAAGCTTAACCTTTTCCGACGAAGCTAAATTTCTGGGTCTAATATTCGATAAGAAGTTAAGCTGGAAACCCAATGTACAAGAAAGAGTAAGGAAAGCTACAGTAGCACTTTTCTCTTGCAAAAAAGCCATCGGAAATAAGTGGGGCCTACAGCCCCGCATATCACACTGGCTATACGTATCGGTAGTTAGACCGATCCTGACATACGGGGTGGTTGTCTGGTGGACTGCTCTAGACAAAGCGGTAAACCGTGATAAGCTGAGCAAGGTGCAACGCACAGCTTGTCTGTGTATCTGCGGAGCACTCCGTACGACCCCCTCCGCTGCACTGGACATATTACTGCATCTAACACCCCTGGATATTTTCAGCAGGCAATCAGCTGCCTGCTCCGCTGTCCGTTTAAAAGCCACATCACAGTGGATCAATACGAATATTGGCCACTCTATCATTCTGGACTCCCATGGGTCCCTACCAAGAAACATCGACTACACTATACCCCAGCTACAGTTCGAAAAGAACTTCCAAATCACTATCCCCTCCAGATCATTCTGGGAGGAGGCTGATTGCACGGAAGATAATTCGATCCACTTTTACACCGACGGATCAAAAACTAGTGATGGGGTCGGAGGTGGTGTTTTCTCAGAAAGACTTAATATCAGTCTCTCTTTCCGTCTTCCTGATCATTGTAGCGTGTTCCAGGCGGAAATCATGGCGATTAAGGAAGTCTTGTCGTGGCTAAAGAGAAACGTGATATCCGCTAAGGACATCCGCATATTCTCGGATAGTCAAGCCGCGCTGAAATCCTTGGATTCAGTCTCTTCAAACTCCATCGTAGCCATAGACTGCCGCTCGTCTCTTGAGGAGATGGCAGAGCAGTTCAACTTTCACCTCTTTTGGGTGCCAGGGCACAGAGACATCCCAGGGAACTGTAGGGCAGACGAACTCGCCAAAAAAGGAACAGCATTACCTCTTCTACCTGATAAAGGTTTCTTAGGTATGCCCATCGCTACTTGTAAACTCATGCTTAAGCTAGCCGCAGTCGAGAGTACAAACCTCAGGTGGACAGGTAGTGATACGTGTCTAGCGACCAAGCATATCTGGCCAAAGCTGGACCTGCGACGCTCTCTGAGTTTGATCTCACTTAACCGACTGCATATTAGCTCTGTCATAGGTGCCATCACAGGGCACTGTCTAATAGGCAAGCACGCATCAAGGCTTGGCGTCTATTCTAACGACTTCTGCAGAAGTTGCAGGGATGAGGAGGAGGAGGAGACTACACTTCATCTCCTCTGCACATGTCCTGCACTCTCCCATAAAAGAAATCTCTATTTGGGAGCCTTCTTCCTTAATGAACTCAGTGACTTGGCTAACTCAGATGTTAGAAGTCTATCACGCTTCATTAGAAGCTCCAAATGGTTTTAGCGGGTAGTGGTAGATACTCCCGATCCTAGTGGCATCACAATGGACCTCTTTGGTCTAAGTGTGTTAGCTTTCGGCTAACAGCCACCTCAACCTAACCTAACCTAGCAATTATGACTGGTGCCCACATCTTTCAACTGAAATCAATGATTTATGCCTTACATTCTATCGGGTTATTAATAACGTAATTTTTAAATTTGTCCCTGTAATTCGGGTAAATGATACCATGATGGATTCTTGTCCCTGGGATAATGAAGTCACTCGTGGCCTAAAAATACAAAAAAATAGAGCTTATAGGAAATGGCGGAGTAGTTTGTTGAACGAGGACTTTTTGCGGTATAGGCGATTAAAATCTGAATTCAAAACCTCTCTCTATCATGCTTATCTTCTCTACGTAAATGATATACAAAACAGCTTAAAATCCATGCCTAATAAATTTTGGAATTTCATAAACTCCAAAAATAAGAGTGATGGTTACCCCACTACGTTCTGTTTCAACGGACAGTCATTGGATTCCTCGCCTGCTATCTGTGAGAATTTTAGATCATTTTTTCAATCTGTTTATACAGATGTGGACTCAATTATAGATAAAGAATTCTTCAGCTATCTGGGCGAATCTCCCACTCCTATTTTTAATAAATTTGAGTTCTCTGAAGATGACGTGTTAGCTAATTTGTCTGCAATTAAATCTAGCTTTACTCCTGGCCCGGATGGCCTTCCACCCATTTTTCTCAAAAAATGTGCTTTTCCTCTACATAAAATAGTATGCCATATATTTAACTTATCTTTAAGAGCAAGTACCTTCCCATCTATCTGGAAGAGCTCTTTTATTATCCCTATTTTTAAATCGGGAAGAAAAAATAAAATAGAGAACTACAGAGGCATTTGTAAACAGTCCTCTATTCCAAAATTATTTGATATGTTGGTTACTGACAAACTGAATTTTGTTTGCAAATCTTTAATCTGCAATGAACAACATGGTTTTGTGAAGAATCGATCGACTGTTACAAACCTTCTTTTGTTTACAAATTCTGTAATTTCTGAAATCGGCAAGGGTAACCAAGTTGATGCAATTTATACAGATTTTAGTAAAGCCTTTGACCGCGTGGACCATAAAATATTGCTATATAAGCTTGATAAATTAGGTTTTCCACTTACTTTCTTAAAATGGATCTCATCATTTCTTTGCGATAGATATCAATTTGTCAAGTTTCGTAATCACTTTTCCAAACAAATTTGTGTGACGTCTGGTGTTCCTCAAGGAAGCCACATAGGTCCTCTTTTATTTGTCTTGTTTGTTAATGATGTTGTTAATTTTGTTCCGGAGTGTAGTATGCTTTTGTATGCGGACGACTTTAAATTGTATTTGTCTGGTAAACACGATGTTTGTTTCCTACATCTAAATAACTGTCTTCAACGATTCTATTTGTGGTGCTCAAAAAACTATCTGTCCCTGAATGTAAGTAAATGTTCAGTTATTACATATTCACGTCGCAAATCGCCAACCTTGTATACTTACTCTTTCAATGGCATTGCTATTCCGCGTGTCTCCTTAATAAAAGATTTGGGGGTGCTTTTAGATTCTAAACTATCTTTCATACATCACATTGATTATGTCACAAATAGGGCAAATAGAGCATGGGGACTACTAAGGCGCTATGCAGGTGATTTTTCTGACCCATATGTTATTAAAGTTCTCTATCTTTCATTTGTTAGATCTGTTTTAGAATATGCGTCCATTGTTTGGTGTCCCTTCTATAATGTTCATATTTTAAGAATTGAATCTATCCAAAAAAGATTTCTCAGGTTCGCCTTAAGAGGGCTTCCTTGGCCGGACGTTAGTAACTTACCCTCCTATCAATCAAGGCTACAATTGATTAGCCTAGAATCGCTTAAAAATAGGAGAATAGTGGCTAGAATTATTTTTGTACATAGGATTCTTATTGGAGAAATTGACTCTCCGGAGATCTTAAGGCTTCTTAATTTAAATATCCCTCGTCCAAATTTACGAATTAACCGATTCTTTAATATAGCACATTCTCGTACAAATTACGGCAGGTCATCATCTATCAACGACTTATTGATAAGCTACAATGATAACATCGATTTAATTGATTTTAACTCACCTATAGCTACTATAAAAAGAAAACTACTAGATGGTATTCAGTCATAATCGTTTGCTCTATTAAGTTTCTATTTCCTAGTAATATTTTTTTTGTAAACTATGTACTGTTATAAACTAATGTCTATGAAAATCTAAGTATTTTGCTGACAAATAAATAAATAAATATCACTTACCTCGTGCACAGGAAAAAATTCAAAAAATCACTAAACGAATTAAAAACCGGTCTAACAACCACAATTACAGAAGAAGAACTGTCATAGTTCGTGTACGAACTGAGAGAACAGTGTGGCACGAGTGCCCATCAAACATTTTATTTAAAAATTAACCGCCTTTCTGTAATAGCGAAAGTCAAAAGTGCCCCATCGTCGAAAGTACCCCACCCTACATTATATAATTTGTATTACAGGCACTAGCTTAAGTTTCTTCAGTGAGGGCTTATATCTTCAATAAAAGACTTAACTGGAACGCGCACATTAAGTCCGCTAGATATAGCGTGGCACTAGGGCCAGTAAGCATATGAATGACGCAAACTGGGGTCTAAGTCCCAAAATGATACGCTGGCTGTTTGTCATAAGGGTTGGACCTTTTATCACATATACGCATATATAAGTTCTTGAACGGACAACAAGCTCTAGAACCTGCAAAGAACTGTCTGTCTGGGCATTGTAGGTTCGATGCGCATCTGCCAGGCTATTGTTTTCAAGACGTTCACCTTACAAGTCTCCATTAGGCATACGGTTGCTATATACTCTATTAAGCTGCAGCTAGAAAACAAACTTAAATCAGGTGACCTCGTAGGACACTTGAACATATTTGACGCGACTTCAAAAACTGTGATGTTTTGACAAATGATCGTGGGGCGTAAGAAAATTTACTATATTTGTGATCAGCATCGAATGTAATGTCGATCTAGCTATTTCTCTCCGTTCGTCATTAATTTTGATGCAATAAAGCTCGAAATAGACATCGAGTATTCAAACAAAGTTTGCCGAAGAAGTCGGTAGAAATTCAAGTCTTGCCAAGCAAGAAGATAAAGTCTTTCTTAATAATTCGTCAATACTTAGTTTTCTGCCACGCCCAGGAATTGGAGCATTGTATCACTGTTTTTATAAATCCGAAAATTTGCCACGGTATTTTTAGTAGACTAGATATCCACTGCCGCTCATCTGAATAAGTTCAACATTTATCGCACAACAAATGCACAGCTTTATTTTAGATATGTATATATTTGCACTTAGTTTGGGAGAGAAAACCAACTCGGAAAATTAAGTGTTGTTTGATAATATTATTTGATAAAAGCATGCTCAATTTTAGTCATCTGAATAGGTTCAGTTAACAGTTAACGTTGAAATGCGCTAGCTTATCGTCTTGTTCTGTTTGCTAAGCGATAATTGTAGTTGTTTTTCACAATCGGTTAGAAACCAGAATAAAGTTAGCAATTATTTGCGAAATGAGTAGTGCTATGAAAAAGGATGAAGGGATGCAGTTACACTGCTACTACAGGAGCGGATAGATGAGCAATCATCAGAGCTGCATCCAATTCTCACGACTTTGTATCAAAGATAAAGAAAAACTGCTTAGAAAAACTGTAGCTTAGCTACTGTCAAACGTGTTACTTAAAGTGCTTCACATTTAGAAAGGCAACAAAAATACGCCATCAGCTCTGTCCTAGGCATATGTCTTGGATAACCGAATGGCATCGCGTAGTTTTCTCTGATGAAAAAAAAAAAAAAAACATGGACGGTGCAGGTGGCTATAACTTCTATTTTTACGAGCTACGAAAAGAGGAACATTATTTGAGTTGTCTTCATAGCTGTACAGGTAGTGTAATGGTGTGTGGAACGGAAATAGGCTTTTCCACACTTTTCGAATATATTCGGCCCGATACCATGAAACATTGGTTTGGAAGCAAAATTGTGACCTAAGCATACATACATATTTTGGCCTTTACTGGGTCTAGAATCTAGCTTTCCCAACCACTTTCATGCGAAGTGGTAGTGGGAGACCTACAGTTTTATGCCGAATCCGAACGTCAAGTTTGAGAAGCTTCTCATGACAATTTGATACTCTTGGATGTTTTTCAGACGTTCTCCATACTCTCCTGACCTAAATATTATATAAAAATGCTTGGGGACTGCTTCTATGGGTGCCGTGATATATGGCCATATTTTGACAAATGGCCTTATGTCGCTTTGCAAAAGCTTTATAAAAAAATGTAAATATTGGCCTTATTTTACTTTGTGAGAGTGAAATTAAGTCAAATTTTAACGTTTGGCCTTACACAAAGTGAAATAAAGCCAAACCTTAAAATTTGGCCTTATTTCGTTTGGCGTTATTTCACTCCACCGTAGATCCCATAACAGTACCTGGATGGTTCGTTTCGCAGGTAAAAGAGTTTAAAACTCTGGACAGCTCCTCGACTCACAGAAATAATATATTCTAATAATTGAACGCTCAGGGCGACGCTATGCGAAGCGGCCCACCCAGGTACTGTTATCTGTTAAACTATTTCATACCTTATTAGCTTTGAAGCATGCGGTAGCAGTGCCTTGAGCACCTGCATGTGAGGACGAAGGCCGACTGGTGTATGAGTCGAAGAGGTGTCCAGAGTTTTAAACCCTGTTTATGGACTTTATGCAAGCGACGTAAGGCCATACGCTAAAATATGGCCTTCACCCATGTTCTGCATTTCGATTGAAATCGAATTCAATTCACTTTTCAATTTCACTCGGAATGAAATTTGGTGTTATGCATTTCGTTCGTTTTAGATTTTTTCGAATTCACTTTCGAATTGTCAAAGACCTAAACAAACACAATGTTTGCTATAAGTCAACATGGATGCAATAGTTTTAGCAACTTTCAATAAAAAAAAATGCGGGATTCGCACTTAAACCATTCGTAATAACTCCCTACAGATTTGCTCCAATTCACAATATTCATTTCGATCGAAATGCAGAACACACAGTTTCACTTTCACCTTGCAAATTCACAAAAAGTGGAATGCAGAACATGGGCCCTTATGTCACATAGCCTTATGTCGCGGCGCCCTTTTACGCAAGGAATACGAGTCAGGCAGGCACATTTAGGATAAAAAGGCGTTGATGGCGGCATTAAAAGAAGCCTTTGGTGAGAAATTACACTTCCACTAATTGGGAAACTGTACCATTCAAAATCGAAACTACAAAACTATACGTATATTGAAAAAAGGCGGGTATACCCATTATAAATAGGAATAAAAATGTTCCTACAAATATAAGTATTTGTTATTGTTTAATTGCCTTTAAATTGTTGAACCTATTCTGACAAGTCAAAAAAAGTAAGCATTTTTGAAACGATCTTTGAAAAAATTAAGTGCACGACTGGAGGTACGAAAACTTTCTCGCTTTTATACGAATTGGTTTCGAATCACATTTTTCATAAGCCATTTTCTATACTCGTAAAATCTGGTAAAATTAATCAAAATAATCTTAATTAAAGAATATTTTTTAAGCTGACCAAAATCAGGAGCGATGACATAAAATTCATAAACCTATATTTTCCGGTTGAAGCGGACACAAGGGCCTTTGACTATGTGATTGAGAGCTTACGTTTTTGATTTGTCATAAAGGCTTTTGTTCTTAATGTGTCTTCTTGAAGGAAATAAAATTCCGAAATTTTATTAAAAACAGAAAAAGTATAAATATTTATTTCACAAATCTGATTATGCAAAATTGTTCTTAATCTTAGTGCCAGCTCAAATATCAAACTTCTTTTAAAAAAAATCACATTCCCCGTTTTTGAGATATGGCTCCAAGTATTTAAAATATCAACACAGACAAAAATCGTTGAATCCGTGTGTTTGAAAAAAGTGCAGTTTCTGCAAAATTTTGAAAACTGTTTTATTAATTGAAATTTTATAAAAAAATCTTTCGAAAATCTGAGTATGCAAATTTGTTCCAGATCGTTATATTAGCAATATAAAACTTGTTTGAAATTACTTTAATGGCTTTTGAGATATAGCCGTTTTGCTCATGTGGCGTCATTCGAATCTTTTGTGGGAATCTGAGTATCACATACTTTAACATTTACTCCAAGTATTAAAAGTCCCAAAAATAATCAAAATCGTTAGAGCCGTTGATGAAAGTGATGTTTTTAAAATTCCTGCGCAATACTTGTAGGTATCAGATAATATCTCAATGTTTTTTTTTTCAAAATCACGTCACCCGTTTTTGAGATATTGTTTGTTTCCTAAAATTCTGTAGTAGAGCCATCTTCAGGCACTCAACAAAGTATTTAAAACATCAGAACTAAATAAAATCGTTAGAGCAGTTTTTGAGAAAAGTGAGATTTTCAAAAATTCCAAAAAATGTTATATGAATAAAAACATTACTAAAAAGTATTTCAAACATTTTAAAATAATGATTACTTCCAAATGGTAGTATTTTTATGTGCGTAAATATTCTTTGAAATAATTTTACGCTTTTGAAATATAAAGCATTTTTGTAAAATACTGTTATTCGAATATATTCGCAAAAACTGAGTGCGCAATTTTCTTACCCTTACATCAATTATTTAATATTTTAAAAGTAATCAAAATCGTCTGAGCCATTTTTTTTTGAAGAAATCGGTGTTGAAGAAACCATTTGTATGGTAGGTACCGAAGTTTAAAGTTATTCCGTCTACCCATTGCGGCTGGAGCCTCAGCTACAGACAGATCGACGGACGCAAATGCGTTACACCCTTTGTTGGACTTCTCTATAGTCGTTATGTCATATCTCAGACTCAGTTTGAGTTCGAAATTTCAGCACGAAATATCTTACTCTTTAGTACTCGTACCTATACTAAAGTATACGAAAAACTTAAAAAATACGCGCAGCATTGAATTAAATTTATGTGCTAAAGTTACATTAACCTTTGTTGTTTACGAACAGCCAGAGTTAAAGTCTTCTGTATTTAACTGTTTTTCAAAAAAGAACCATTGTAACACCTGTTCAGATGAGCGGCAGTTTACATATATAGGTCAGTGAAGTCTTCGGCAAGGAAAAGTTTGAAGATTGGTGTAGTTTCAGGTCATCAATACTTTCAATTGTTTTCGTTGAATATTTGTGAGCCGAGGTTCACTGTGATCCCAAGAAGATGCATGATCTTAAATGGGATTGTTGTTTTTCACGATCAAACATTTTAATCTGCGGAACAATCAAAGTATGATTTCGAAAAAAGCCAGCGATTGAGTTTTCTTTGTATTGAAGGCAAACAGATTTAGGTACTCTTCACACTTCTTGTGCAACGTAGAGAACCAGCTTGTTTTTTGGCAATGAGCAATGCTTTCATCAATAAACTCATCATTCACGAATAAAAAAAACAAGGGTTCGGTCATCATCACAACTAAGAATGGATTTTATGGAAAAATATTATGTATTACCGCTACAGGGCCTTAAACATAGCTTCTCCACCATTTGTTTGTGCAAACCGAAATGTTTGTCACGATTGATTTAACATCGAATCTGATCGGCAAATTTCTAGAAGCTTCTAAATTCAGTTTGAAATCTTGGTTGCTTGGCAGATTTTAGCGAGGATTGGGGCAGTGGAAACAATGTTAGATGTCCTATCACCGCGGCCACACTGGGCCTATTGTAATGTCCTCGCATTGGTTTAAAGCTCACTCATAAGGCCGGGTTTCTTAATAAAGTCGGCTAGGTCTATGGGTTAGCTGACAGATAGGTCAACTGTTTCAAGGTAGGGTATACCCAGGATGCGCAGACACGTTTTTGTTTGGCAGTTACAGTGGCATAGAATATGCTCTGCCGTTTCTTTTTCTACATTGCACGTTCGAAATCGTCTTCAGCAAGTCCCATGGCCAGAATATGTTTTTTGACTCCACAGTGCCCCGTCAGGAATCCGGAGTTCTTTTGTTCTTTTTGCTGGATGGGGTTGGTAGGAATTGTTGGGTCCGTCTGTTACCTTCAGCATTTTTCAGGTAATGAATTATTATTTTTTCCAGACATTTGTTAATGCAGCTTTTAGTGGAGCTCAAAGGTACACCACAGAGTGGTCTTGACATCACGAATGATGTTGTAGATCCTGTCCTCCGAAGCTCGTCTGCTTTTTCATTGCCGTCAAAGCCGCTTTGATCACTGATCAGGCTAAAAATAATTATTTTCCAAAATGATTGCAGCCACAACTCTGATTGTCTGGGTGACAGAAAGTAATGCACAAAAGGATGATGATTAGTTTGCTTTTGTAAAAACATTCCAATTTCCTTTTAGACATTCGAGGAATTGGTTAGCATGCTAAGTTTACACGAAAAGACCAACCGAGGTTATAGCGACGTGTCTCAATAAAATAAAACATAGATTTATTTGTGTTTTTTATTTAATAAATTTAATTTGTACAAACATTTTTTTAGAAGCTGTGTAAGCCATCATGGATGCACTGGTAGTAAAAAGCAATTGGTAACTTCGACTTTATTAAAAAAAATTGATCAATACTTATGACAATACAAGAAATTGCAGCGATTTGCATATTTTGAAGTTGTCAATTTTTGTCTTTTTGTTTGTCCAAAGCAAAACAGTTGCTTACTGGTCAAAATCAGACTCTAAGAACAGTTCAAGTCTATTCGGAATCTCCACTTCTACAAAACCAATATGATCAGCGAAGAGCATTGTTATGCAATACCACGCTTGAAGCTCACTATCCTATGCAATAAAACTTCACATCCACCCATGAAATTTCATCTTTGCAATCATAATTTACGTAATGATCCTAACAGACGCTAAGAACGTAATCCACGTCAATTAGTGCGGCAGAGGAATAATTCCCCTGCGACGCAGACGCTTACTGCTAAATTATCCTTTTGTGATCCATCATCCATCCATTTGCCGTGGCAACGTGCAAAGAATAAAATTGTAAAATTACATTTACGATCACATCCAGTCGGGCGAGCATCTACCCAGCTTGGCCAGAAACATATCCATGCAATACAATGACGGTCCTTGCCATCGTATTTCGCATCATCCTTTGCTTCGACATGGCTCAAAAATGACACGAAGTACTGGATACTGGACGATTATTGACGGTGCTTATTGGGAACGAGCACTTCCAATCCCTGCGTGAAGATAATCCCAAGGAAGTGAGCTGCTGAGTCTGTTCTTCGGGTTTGGTGGCTGATGCCCTGCCATTAGGATAAAGTGTTTGTTTGGATTCCAGCCACACCAATCGTACAGAGGTGATTATTGTGGCGATGAAGTGCAGAGGTGCGATTTATGGGAACGAATCTGTGTACGATGTTGGAGAAATTTTTCACGCGCGTACCGCGAATCAACCTCAATATTGTATGAGTGCTCACCTTGATCTTCACGTGCACTCAATAAAATTCGCGCATACAATCGATTAAGTCGAATTGCCTGAGCAGTAGGGATAAATTGAATCGCACAGCCAGGGATCCGAGGGCCAATACTGTAGTATATGATTGCGTGTGATTCCTTTGTTTGTTATTCGAATGGGCGATGACTGAGGGGTGTGGCTGTAGTTTATTTTGACCGAACAATCTTATTGAGCAACACCTCAATGATGTATGGTTTCGTGTTTTTTTTTCCATTTCAGGTGAGTTATACGCAAGACAAATTGGGATGAAATGGAGTTTTCAAGAATGTTGTCAGTAAGTGGTTTTTGATGGCACGCATCCAAGATACCGTGGTGGTTGAACTACATCCACCTTTGGTGCTGTGAAATCAAATTTGCAATTAGACTGCTGCAGCATGCTATCCTGTTTTTTTATCCATCATTTTGTGCTAGAGGCGAAGAGATCCCGTATTCTATACGTCTACAATATCAGTTGAATTTGAAGCGGATTTACTGCAAAACACTTATTTGCCATCCATTTATAAATCCCATCCTCACGGCATATAATTTTGTCTTATAGCTTGTAGTATGCCTTAATATTGGTCGCCGATCCTTAAAATTTACTTTATTTGTGATCAGCACTGAAAAATATGTCAATCTAGCCATTTCCGTTTCGTCCGTCTGTTCCCAGTTTTGAGACCTTAAAATTCGCACTAAAAAGCTGAAAATTGGACCATATACTCTCTAGGAGTACGAAATGATCAAGTGCAAGGATTCTTTGAATCCCCCTCCTGACACACGCACCATTTAAAAAAATTGAAAATGTTTATGGTCGTGTTCTTTGCAAAGTATGTTGAATAAGTCTCTCATTACAATTCTCTTCTAGAAGGTTTCCCCACATTTATTTTTTGGGGGTGCTTTTGACAATTTTTTTTCTTAAGTGCAGCTTTCTGGCTCGGATTTTAAGGTCTCACAAATGGTGACTGCCGGAAATAACTTTCGACGCTCATCGGCATCTATACTAATATTATAAACAGGAACGATTTGATTGTTTGTTTGTTTGTTTGTTTGGAATAGGCTCCGAAACTACTGGACCAATTTGAAAAATTGTTTTACTCGTACCATTAGAAGCCGACACTATCCCTGATACTTTTATCCTAGCTATTTTTTTCCGCGGGAAAATGCTTCATCCGCTGTCCGGAAGCGGAGATCTAAGCTGATTTCTAAGAAAAGTTGTAACTCTCGAATGCTTTCTAGCTCCTAGCTTTGTAATGACTCATCCAAATGAAATAGGATTTTTTTTAATATAAAGTTTAATTATGTACAAAGATTTTAAGATATAAGTCTCTTGAATTTCCCCAGCGTTGAGTGGAGGCAAATTTGTGTGTGTGCGGCACAAATCTGTTTCTCTCTCTATACCTTTTGTGCTGTGTGCTTTTTCTTTCTTTGTTTTATGCACCTTTTGTAGTTTGTGTTTGTTTTTTTGTAGCGCATGGGATTCAGAAAGATATCGTATGAAATATAATTGAGATTAAGAGGGAGTCACACTAGATATACTCTCAATCTATATAATGGGAAGGGACACTCTCGACGTTTTCTTTATCGTTCTTATCAGCAAGTATTTTGTTTTAAATTTGAGAAGTGGCAGACTGGCGAAGCAAGGCGAGAATGGTCAGCTAGTCACTAATAAAGTGGCGGTTTTTAAATGTCTACGCCCAATACTAATATACTGGAGCACTCAGGCTCAATACCACTATTACTAAAATTTGTTCGTTTGTCTAAAAAAAGAGCAGGCACGTCAGTGAGGAGGGCTTACAGCACTCACCGCTTCAGCAATATATACCTGACTCCTGATACGGGCAAAAGCAGCACAATCAAAAAGGAAATGTTCCGGATGGTCATCGTTTTTTCCACAGGCTTCGCACTTGGCGGTATCGCTTAAGCCTAGCACCTTAAGATGCTTAGCAAAGCATAATGTAATTTGCTTGCAGTCTTTTCCTTTTAGAGACAGCAAGAATGCAGCAGATTTTTTACAGACGTGTCTTGAAGAATTCGTTAAGTTTGTCTGCACCCTGGAGAGTCATGCCATCTGCGATTGCTTTCATATGAAACCCAACCGTCAATAGAGGACGCAGGTGAACATAGCGTCGGTTCAGGTCCCGAGAAGTCTTTTTCTGAGCCCTGTCTAGCAAGTTCATCCGAAGTCTCATTTCCTGTGATCCCGTTATGACAAAAGTCTAAGTGAATTCATCTTTCTGACCGAATTCAGAGAGAGATCTTGCATCGAAGAACTGTTTAAGAGGTGGTTAAAGGCCTCGTTACAGACGCAGATACTCCGCCCCCTCACATTTTCCTCACCACATAGTCCATAGCCATTAGCAACACTGACGCATGTTTGCCTAACCAGAAGAAAAATCTAATATTATGGCTCTCCATGAAAACCAGCACAAGATACTTGATCGGTTTTAGAGCCATCTGTAAAAACCCAACTGCATTCCTTTCCAGGCTCAGAGCCTGGACAGAGCCAGTCCTGAACACGAGGAAAGTTGACTTCGTAATTGCGCATCAGCCGAAGTTCCGGTGTCATTGCATCGGACGGCATATCGAAAGGACATGAGTCGAATGACAACCGTCGCGCAAGTTCATCAAAACTTCTGTGCGGGTGATACCAAAAGCCATCTTATCTTAAACATGACATAGCTTTGATTGAGGTTGAATAATGCATATAGGACGGAGCCAGGGAAGGTCCCGTGCAGCCGAGACATACCTTCCTTTGGAGTTTCGCGAAAACAGCAGTAACGTATTAACGTGAAAGCTTATTCCACCAAAAAACCGATGCATATGCTAGATTATCAGAGCCGTGTAAATATATAGGACTCTTTTCGGTGATAAGTTCCATTTCCTGCCGAAAATGCTCCTGCACTGCCAGAAAACCAACAGCCCCGTGGCAGTCTTGGACCAAAGAAGTTTGCAGTACAGGATGACTCCCAAATATTTTGCTCCATTGGAGAGTTGAATAATGACGCCTTTTAGCACTTGCTGTGCCAACCCGATCAGCTTCCTCCTTCTCGTAAAGAGAACAACCTTAGTTTTGAGCGGATTAATTGAGAGTGATCAACCGCGTGATAAATCAAGAAGATGAGTTGAAAAAAAAAAATTAAAGCTTGCTAGTAGACTCAGAGGGCAGCGTGGACATTATGACTGTTTTAGATTGGACATTATGTTTGTTTGTAAGCAAGACATAATATCTATGGACATTATGTCACTCCACCATCCCAGGCACGTTGCTTACTGTTCCATTTGCCTAGGCCAAGTGTTCTGCTATCCTCCATGACTTGCGCTTTAAATCGGAGGTTGGGTCTTCCTTCTCGTCTCGAACCTGGGGGATAAAAGCCGAAGATAATAATAGCTGGATCATTATTATTCTTCGCTCGATGTAACTAAGCTTATGCAGTCAAAGTGTTTTTGGTGTTCGAACTATATTCACATTATGGTACAGCTCATTAGTTCACCGATGAATCTCCATCTTCATTCGCATACAGGTCCAAATTTTACTTTTAACGGAACCCAGCATCAGCTCTCCTGCTTATCGGGAAACTTCTAAAAGCATCAGAGAAATCGATTAGGATGGAAAGTGAATTTATTTGGCAAATGTGCCATCTGTGTTTTTTAGCAGTCCTTTTGATGTATGGATAACTAACTTAGGCAATCTAAGCTAATCTCCATTACTTTTCGCCTTATTGAATAGTTAACTTGTCTCAATTCGCAATCTGGCGGGTTGGTTAAACCACCAACAGAATTACCCTGTTGGCTAATTAATTATTATCTGTGCAAAATGGGTGGTATGTGCGCAAATTAAAGGCTATCAATATACAGTGCCGCTCACTTGAATAGAACCCCCACCCCCAACCCCATTTGCTTCGACTTCCAAGTTCAATTACTTTTAAATTAATAAAGAAAACAACTCAATTTCTTTTTTCAATTCAAGTTTATTAAATTTTGTAAAACATAATAAAAATGGTGTCTATAAGGAAAGTGATAATTTTACTATAGGTACATTTTAAAGTGATAAGACTCAAAATACTTGCATTAAATTTTAGCTTATTTGATAGAACCCCACATAAAAATGCATTTGGGAATAGTTTAACACTCTAAGTTTAGATAAATATTAAGGAACACAATTTAAATTAAATTTAAGAACAAAATAACAAAAATTAGTAATGGGTGCTTCCACCCTGGTTATGAACAACCTCAAAAACTATGTTAGGCAGAGAATAATACAGTTTCTTGATATAATCCAATGAAATGGAGGCACAGCTGCATTTAATTGCTTCTAAAGGTTAATTTTTATTTAAGTATTGTTTGCCTGATTCGTAGACCTTCCGAACAAGCCATCCTTAAACATTTTTGATGATGTTCAAATCGGGCGAGTATGGTGGCCAGTCCAAAATTGAGACATTTTGGCGCTAAGGTAAAGTTTTACCACACTGGCGTTGTGTATTGGTGCATTACCCTGTTGCAGTTTCTACGGCAAGTTACCAAACAGCTCATTCATGGAAGGGAAAACCTTCTCGAGTACGCCAATGTAAGATTGCGCATTCATACGAGGAGTCAGAAACTGCAATTCTAAAGTGCCATAGTACGTGATGGCTCCCCAAACCATAACACCGCCCACTCGGCTGTGTAATCGATCCAATCGATGCTCTTTTTTCGCAAACCATGAAAGTAGTAGTTAAATCCGTCAGGACCCTCAAAATTCAATTTTTTTTCATCGGAGAAAACAACACGGTCCCATTCCTTACTCCAGGTCATGTTAGCACGACAAAAACAAAGACGTCGCTCTTTACTGGACGGGTTAAGCGGTGTTTTTTTTTAACTTTAAGCGCTTTAAGTGTTTAGCATTTGAAATAACCCGCTTTACCGTAGAAACACTAGCTATAACACCACTTTTTTCTTTTATGTTGACTGCAGAATCTTGCGAATTTGACGAGAGTCCCAAAATTGCTCTTTTGTCAGCAGCGGTAACGGCACAAATAGTTTGCCCCATACTTGGACTCATTGCGTAGAAATGTTGATATTACCTTGCGGCTTCGCAGTATTTTTTTTAGCTATTTGGTGAATAAGTCACACTCGCGATAAGCTTTGATTTTGGCTTTCTCGTCCCCGGCAAATGATTTACCACGTCTCATTTTGATTGTAATTATTTAAAAATAACTAAAATGTATTAGAGGAAATTTTTGAATAACTACCTGCCTTGGCAACCAACGACCATACCACGTCGAGTTAATCGGCTCTCATCAGATCACCGTAATTAAACGACGTTCGGCGCGGTTAGTACGTACTCGTAGATGGGGGACTGTTTCAGAACAGCCGCGTGTCGTTGGCCAGTCCCATCTACAGAGTTGAGGTAGATAATGCATACGTGGTATCACAATGGACCTAAATTGGTCTAAGTGTGTCGGCTTTTGCCGACAGCCACATAAACCTAACCTAACCTAACCTGCCTTGGCGTACATGTGAAAACTAATATTATAAGGGGGAGTTCTATTCAAGTGGACCAATATGAAACCACTTTTTCACAGTAATTCAACAATAACTTTGTAACGGAATATTTCCAATGCATGATCTTGCTCAGAGAGAAGGTGTTTTGAAAGAAAAACCAAATATCAAAGCAACGCATCTTGAAGACTGGATTTATAGTCAGTTATATTATGTACGAAGGGGGGTTGTATTCAAATGAGCAGCACTGTACATGAGTGAGATGCTGCTGAGTTCCAATCTTGGCTGTTTGAATGAAATTATTTCATAAATTTAAGTTAAACATGATATGAAGATTACTTTTCATTGAGACATTGAGATTTCTATCGATACATGGAAATTTTCAATGAAGTGCCATACAAATCGGGTGCTGAAAGTTAAGTCTAGGACTGCGTTTGGTTTCTTAATCCAAAGAAAATATTTTGCCTCTTCATCTCACTCTGAAGTCCCGTATGCCGGATTATTATATTTCACCAAAAATTCACGTTAGACAAGGTAGATATCCAAAAATAGCGTCATTCAGGTTCCCACGACATTACTTTACCGAGTCAGTTCCCATACTTTTCATTTCGTAGAAGAAGTTCGTTTGAAATAACTCTCAACATCAAAGGCTCACCTTAGTGGTCTGCCTTAACAAACACATTTCCAGAATACTACGGAATTGTCCCCGGGGTACATAAATCAAAGCTGCTTAATCCTTTCTTTCCGACAAGACCGCACACAAACTATGTGATTTGTCCTACTTTTATGCGATGTCTCTCAGCATCACCACATCAGCACCTTATCCCATACAAAATTCCAGACCGAATCATTTATCTCAAGATCCCAATTTTCGGACAAAATTGTAAAACAAAGCACAAACTGAAGGCGTAACCCGGAATAAGCGCAACCAAAAATCCTATACCTCACGATCTAACAACGTAGGAACTAAACAGTTGCACATATCGCATACCGCCAGCAACAAAAACAACAACAGTGTGATCAGTATCACCCTGCAATAAATTTCCACCACCACCTTGGCCGGTCACAATCCATAGTGAGTGTACGAGTATCTCTAAGATACTTTTTCGACCAGGTGGTAGTGGTAGACGCTTAAAACGAAAGAAGGAACACAAAAACTTGATTTCATATCCACATCTGTCCAACACAACGAGGAGTAAAAGTACCCCAGACCGTAAGCTGGACGATGACTGAAGCCACTACCACATCAAGCCCAGTCTGCACATTCAAGAAATCTCTTTCGAATCTAAAAAAAACAGCAAATTATAGAAATAGTTGCACAATGCACAATTATGCATTGTGTGGCTATTTAAAGAAAATAAAAGGTGCAGTTGTTTGTTCAGTTTGGCCAGGACCCCCACCCCCCTGCAACCACCACTCTAGCCAGCAATAAATCCCGCGATGTTGGCGATGGTGTATTTGGTGCAAATTTAATCATGGCACGCTGCCAGTAAATCTCTGCACATGCCAAAGACACATAGGGAGATGGTGTTAAATCTTTGTCAGGAATTCATTGGGAAGAGGACTCCAGGGATGGTGGACTCAAACTAGGCTAACCTTCCCGACTTGTGTGGAGAACAGAGCGCTGGTGTGGCAATTGCTTTTCGAATATTAACCAGATTAATGTCGTTGTGCCATTCGAATAACTGTAAATGTATTTTTATGCACCAAACGGCTTGCAATGGCAAGGGATATAGCGGATTGGTAGGAAAGTACCGATTTCAGAATCACCAGGGAATACTTTTTTAATATAATGGGACCAGACACTTAATAGGGAAATATGTGCAGTTTATTTGTTTAGAAATTATGGATTGCATCGGAGACTTCCAGGAAGTGTGTCTATGGAAAATAAATGGATTGCGGCGGGCTTACTCCTTTGTGTGACTAGAATTCTTGCTGAAAATGTCAAAGACCAAGAAACAAAGACTATCTATTACATTGATTTGAACAAGGATGAACTTTTTTTAATTGATAGCACAGACGGTCCGCTTTAATTAGGGCTTCTGTACATTTCGCGTACATTGTTCAATATTTTTAATTATGATGATCTGCTTGTACTTCAAGTTTATTTAACTCCTAATCCTCTTTCTGTGTCTTTTTCAATGCTGAATTACCTAGAGCAGGCTTCTGACCTCCGAACAGTACACATAACCGTCAAATGTTGCAAACAAAAATTTTCCTCAAGTAAAAGAAACTAAATGTGGTGAGCAAAAGATCTGACGCTTCTCAATTCGAAGAAGTTCCAAATATCCTGCACCACAACAAGAGGAATTTCTTCAATACCGATGATGATACGGTTCCATGAAAAACGATACCTACATCCAAGTCATTACATCGACACCATACGCTTCCTTGCTAAAGATCGTTCATACAATCACTTTCGCTCCAGATCAAAATTTCGCACCAAAAGTGCAAGCACGCTAAAAAAAAGACGACCACATACACCGTCCAGACAACACGCTATTCACCGCCGGTCGCCGTGTCGTTCGAAATGGACAATCTCACGGCGAGAGAAATATTATGCTCCATGGTTGTATTTAACTCTTACCGATCGACGGGATGCATTAATGCATCTTCAATGGCGGCATATTGTGCATATGCGCCGCCACAAGATTTCAGCAGCAGCACGAGTAGTTCGTTACGCTGCGCAGTCGAAGCGCTCCAAACCGTTGCCGTCACACGAAACCTAACATAAACATTTTCTGCCCCAAAAGGCAAAAATAAGCTTCACTGGCCATATTTTGCACCAGATCCCTCGTACGCGGAAGACCTTTTGACTGCGTGAACACCACCACGAGGAATAAAAAATCTAACTTTTGCCGAAGAGACAAAGAATGATGTCGCTGAGAGGATGCTTAATGTCTTTGAAGCTTCATTAATAAAAATACCCACAACAGTGCCGATATAAAGCCTGTGTATATTGAGCGATACCTATGAGTATACCAGCGATCATCGATGCCTCGCGATATGGTGAATCGGACGACGACGACGATTACATCGAACCATCGAAGAGGAAATCTTTGCGACATAATCTTCAGTGAATCACACACCGTAAGACGCAGAATGACTGGGGATGTGCGGGTGAAGGTGTGTTCTTCAAATGAAATATCTCAATAAGGGAGAGATATCAGATAGATTCAACATTGTGCACTGTATCTGTGTGTATATCGGATCAACTGAACATGCTCATTATGTGTTATTACCTGGCTTAGACATGGCAACGACACATTGTTTATGGTCGACAGTGACAACGACCACAACAAAGATGACGCAGGAGCTGCTGCTGCCTGGTGAAAGAATGCTTAAAATGCATGTGCGTTTGCGTACCAAACAGGGATATACGCTCTTAATGGCTACTCCCAGAGCATCATTTAGTGTTAGATTTGGAATAATCTTTTTAGTTGGATGGCGGCATAGCTCTTTTGTCTTTGATCATTTATGACGTTGCACAAGAGATTTTTAAATCTTTAATCAGATTGGTTAATATGTATGAACCGTTGGACAGACGGGGAGGATACGCAGCTTGTATGTCCAGTTCATATATAGATTACGTTTTATGCAGTTATACTCGTACACATTATTCGTAACAATACACAATCATTGCAATCAAATCCCATGGACATTACGATCTGATCTCGATTTCCAAAGTTCCAAAAGCTTTAATCTGTAAATATTGCAGTCATCCCCGAATTTTTTCTTAAGCAGTCTTTTAAGAAGCATTTTAATATTCTAACGCGTTCTACAAAGGTCGAAGTCTCACCAATCGGAATCCAGTGCGAAAGTTTGCTAACCGGACATGTCAGTGGCATTGGGTTGAAAATCTTAGTCCTTCTTGTATTTTTTTTTTTTTTAGAAAAATGGTCAAAAAATTATATTTATGGGGTCGAAACGCCCCAAAAAGAGGATGTGACTGAACACATTGTATGGGCGAACTTCTAGCGAGGACATTGTTTATATGCATGGTCATCACTTTCTTTCATTTTTTAGATATTTTTTTTAGAGGATTCAAAAGCGTCTCAATTGGTTACGGGCGGCTTTCAGACATGGCTGGATAAACATAACTTTCTATCCTCATCACATATTATATAAATTTTAAGGAGTTTTCGGGCAAATTTATGGTGCGAATTTGTGGGTGTTAGTGTGTTGGATTACTAAACAGATGGTCACAGCTTCAAATCACGCCGATCAATTTGAATTTCAATTTATTTACATAATTATGGGATGTACATTAAGATTAAATCTTTTATAGTACTTAGCTTAGTTATTACGAATTTTAATTTAAAGGAAGGAAAAAGAAAAAGATTCACAAATCAGGCTCTAAACAAGAGGTTATTAATTACAGACCCATTTCAAAACTGAAATTAATACCTAAAGTTTTTGAAGCCATTGTGAAAAATTGTATATATGAGGAAGTGAGAACAAGCATCTCAATGGATCAGCATGGTTTTGTTAGTGGCAGATCGACGGTAACCAATCTCACCTTATTTGCAAACTTTTGCATTAAAGGAATTGAGCGTGGGAACCAGGTTGACGCAATTTATACAGATTTTTCAAAGGCATTTGATAGAGTTCAGCATAATATTTTGCTGAGTAAGTTGAAGGACTTAGGTTTTCATTCCAATATTTTCCTCTGGCTGAAAAACTACCTGACGAACCGCAGGCAGAATGTGAAATTGGAACTGTGGTATCTAAAGAAATCCTTAACCACTCAGGTGTTCCACAAGGCACTCATTTGGGACCACTCCTATTCATACTGTTTGTTAATGATCTTCCGTCGAGATTTCGATATTCTAATTGTTTGCTTTATGCTGATGACTTAAAATTATTCAGATCTATTAAGTCCAAATTGGATTGTCAGGAATTGCAGTTTGACGTCGATGAAGTCTCATCGTGGTGTGAGGAAAACTGTTTGTATTTAAATGTAGCTAAATGTAAAAGTATAAAATTTACAAGATGGAATGGACTAATTAATTTTAAATACTGTATTGCTGGCTCACCGCTTGAGTTGGTGTACAGCCAAAGGGACCTCGGTGTTATCTTTTATGCAAAAATTAATTTTAAAATGCACTTAGACTACTTGATTTCGAAATCCAATAAATTACTAGGATTCCTAATGCGCAACTCTAAACAGTTTTCTGACCCGTATACGTTGAAAGCCTTGTACATTTCTTTGATAAGATCTACCTCATAGTATGCCTGCTGTATATGGCGTCCGTTGTATAAAGTGGATGTAAATCGTTTAGAATCTGTACAAAGAAAATTTACAAGATTTGCGCTCAGAAAAGTCAATTGGGTATGCCCACAGATGTCTTCTAATTAATCTTAAATCCCTTGAAATTAGAAGGAAGTATTATCTAATAATACTCGTTAGGGATACCTTCTGTCATCGGATTGATTGCCCTAAACTTCTATCTCTTTTCTGTCTACATGCTCCCTCAATGTCGTTAAGGATGAGACAAGCACTCTTTCTCGTTCCCCTTTCGTACACTAACTACGGAAGGTCCGATCCTATTTCTAGATCCAGTTCTGAGTTTAATTCTCTTTCTCAAAACATCGACTTCTTCCTTAGCAGGGATGTTTTTAAAGAACTTGTATTAGATTCGTTGTAGCATTAACGCATATTCTTTTTTTTTTCTTTTTTTCTTGTAATTTCATTTTAATTTGATATGTATTTATGAAATATTGTAATATTGTAAATTTTCATAACGCTTAGTCTTTAAGAGATATGTACTCGATAGATGATAAATAAATAAATAAATAAATAAAAAAAAAATCTCCTAAATAAAAACACATTATATGAAAAAAACTCGTGCAACACATAAAAAACTACAGTGTGTCTAATAATTTGGTCAGGGACTGTAATGTCGCATGCCTGATGCCTGAAGATGACGAAGGCAAACCGTATACTACGCTTATTTATTTATTTATTTATTGCTTGGTTTCTACATCGAAACCATTTCTGTGTTCAATGTAATTTTACCAATAAGTGCTTGGTAACCTAAAAAGGGACCATTAAAGCCGAAAAAATGATTATTTTCCAAAATGTTCTTAGACACCACGCAGTATTTTCGATCCACCTTATTGCTCTCAGCAGCTGTTAATAGAACTTACATTATTAGGAATTATATTTTTGTGGGAAGTATAAATTATCGTTCATTCTCTCAATAAGGGTATTCACTTAAACGCGTTAGCGAAAGCCTCTTAAGCTATATCCTCTTCTTCTTTAACATCGCGGCGATGCTTATATCAGGATCTAAGGGATCATGCTCTTCCCATACAGGGGGGCGCTGCAGTGATATTGTTAGTCCGTCCCTGCACAGGCACCTCATAAACTACATAAATGGCAGAAATGATCACCTCGTAATTGAACTGTCAGATTTTGCATCAAAAAAAGTATACGCAGGGACTCATAATTTTCACGATGATTTAAGCTCTGAAATCAAC
Source organism: Portevinia maculata (assembly GCA_949715645.1). NCBI lineage: Eukaryota > Metazoa > Arthropoda > Insecta > Diptera > Syrphidae > Portevinia > Portevinia maculata. Next base: position 359,797,434 of record OX454525.1, on the reverse strand, counting down.
CACCCTATTTTCGCATAAAATCTGCACAGAAAATTATTATTGATTGGGATGCCACTGTGTTTGATTATTATGTATGTATATAGAAAGATATTTTATTTCGTATTCATAATTGTGGTTACATAAGTATTGATACCGCACAATTTACAATTTAGAGATGTGATAACTTATATCATTCGTCTAAAACATTGTGTATTTTATGTTATAAGTTTTTGCCATTTTATAAGTTTATAATTTTATAACTTGGGGGAAAATACAAGAAAAACACCCAATGTAAAAAATAAAAAAATCAATTAATACATAAATATATAAATAAATATAAACATAAATAAATAAATATATAAAAAAATAAATAGATCAATAATAATAATAAATAAATTAATAAAAAAAAATTGCTAGATTATACAAAAAAAAAGTAAATCTATATAACTAAATAAGTAAATGCATAAATAAATAAATATATAAATAAGTAAATGCATAAATAAATAAATATATAAATGAATAAACTAATTAATAATAATAATAAATAAATAAATAAAAAAATTCAATAGATATCAAAAAAATTGAAGCAAATAAATAAACAAAATAAATAAATGTGAAATTTAATGAATAAATAATGGTAAAGATAAACAAATAAGTCGAAATAACCAAGTATTAACAAATATAAGTATATGCATGATTTAACATAAATCAATTATGTATGTAACAAATAACAAAACATTAATTAAATAAATAAATAAAAAAGAAAAATGTTTAGCTTTTAGTTATACACGGATCGTATTTATTTCTGTGATGAGGGGATGTTCAGTGAAACTACACCGTTCTATAAATTTTAAGTTGAGATTTGGTATCCTATTTGAAATCTATTCAACATTTGCCTAACAGTGAACATCTAAGGTTGAATGTCATGGTTAATTAATCATCATTTTTAACACTTTGAGAATTTTTGAATTTTTTAATATGACATTTTGATCAGTTACCCCATACTTGACAACCATAAAGCAGAATAGCCTGAAAAATGACCTTACGGATGATCATTTTGTTATTGTCCCATAGTAATGATTTCCTCTTTATAAAAGGGTTTAATATTTTGGTTGCAATACCAATCTTTTTAAGTGTCTTATTGGTATGTTCGTTAAAGGTAAGTTTGTATCTAGATATATTCCCAAACATCGAACAGAGGGCTTCCCATTTATAAATGATCCATTTGTCTGCAACTGACAACTGGGAAGAAAACAGGGCTTTCTTTTTCGTGTGAAAAAGATGTAACATTCGGTAACATTGACAACAGAAAATATTTGGTTGGAACTGTCCGCCAAATAGTTTTGGATAGTGTTGTTCACTATACTGTTTGTCACTTTATCGCCCAGGTTCCTCGATACAATATGGTTAATCGAAATTTGTAATTTGACTCTGCTGCGTTCCCGGATACAGTAGCAGCAAGTGAAAGATGGAGTTCCTTCGATTCCTGTGTTATAACCAGGAAAATAGAAATAAACAAAAAATCGATGTAGTCTCTTGTGGGTGTTATCGCCGCCACAATATGCTCGGCTATCATGCCAAGAAATAGAAACTGAGCAAAGATGACCTTTGCAGAGCATGTAGGGATGAGGATATTCTGCATTGCCTCTGTCACATGTGCATTATAAGAGGCAACATATTTGGACGATATTTCTCCCATGATTTAGAAGAAATTTCTGACAAGTCTCTAAATGAATTAATTCATTGGGATGAGATTGATAAAATTCAGCCCGTACTATGCCAAAATGTCATGGAAATTTCCTCAAAAGGACCATCGTGGTTCATCCGTCACGAGGGCCATTTATCGGAATATTGTGTTCCATACCCAACCTCCATGCCTACACTCATTACTAAAATAAAAACAGTCTTATTGGGACTCCCTTTAGTTACATGTTTACAAATACAGCATAAGAAGTTTTATGCAATAGGTCACAGAAGTGCGCAAGACAAAGTTTACAAGATAACTAGGTATAATTAATTTTAAAAAAAATAAACACAATGTGTGTCTCATTATAGGCACATAGTAAATTTCGTTGCAGGTACCATATTTCAATTAGTGAGAAATACTTCCTTTGAAATGGCATTGCCAATGAGCTTTGATTTTCGGAAACGTTCATTACACACCCTGAAGGCTGTATTTTATGTTTACCCAATGCGAACACAATTTCCTTGTTCATAAAAAAACGGGCAATCTCCCTTAAACTAATTATCACATTTTCATTGAAGTCAAGACTTCCGATCATATTCATGGAAAACAGACTTCAATGCTACGAGCAACACAACAACCATCACACATTATATATAACAGTATAAATGACTTCATTGCGATTTAGTAAATACTAAAACTACCGTTGGTCGCCCTCCTCCATTTTTTAGAAAACATATTTTCAATTTGTTCGCCACGCTTACCTGTGCGAATTAAACACGAAAATATTTTCCAGATCACATTGGAATCCATCGAAACATTAATCACTGGAAGTCAAGCGTAACATCGTCAAAGAGCAACAGCGGTAGTATCTCGTTGCGGTTTCTGAATCTCGAACCATAACTAATAATCTAATGAGATTTCCCCAGATACAAAAGCCCACTTTAACTCAGCCACATGCTCATTGCTCGTACATCATGAATTATAGGTTTCTACGTCTTTTAGAGACATTATTCATTTACTGTGTCTTCACTTACGTTACGAGATCACCTCGACAAACGACACAGTTGCAAGTTATGCTGTAACATCGGGTACAAGTACCTTACCTACTTCATAAGCCAGGCCATGTGCGCACGCAACAAATTGGCCCAAGTTGGCAGTAGCAGCAGTACACAAAAAAACACTATTCTTGCATGTGACCGATGGCAGTAGTACCAATATATCTACTTGTGCCAGCTCCCTCTCTTTGTAGGATCACCAAACAACATCATCATGATCGTCATCCCTACTTAGGATCACTGCTCTGCTATAAATTGCCAAGATCGTGCAGTAACTGCTTCTGCTCGATATACAAGACGAGCATTTGCGGTAGCGTTTCGTAACTTACCCAAACAAAGATGGCAGAAGTATCTCAAAAGTAGGCCGGATCGATATTGTGTTTGCTGGTGTGCGGGCATATTCTTTTGATTTACTAGATACAGTAGCGGCGACCGCGGCAGCAGCAAAGGCTTACGAACGTACAGATAGATACTTTGATATCTTAATGTTGATTCTCGTCGCTTGACAGCCAGGGTACCTCAAATATTCTGAAGCTGTGTTGAGACGAGTTTTTGAAAATTATTCCATCCAACTGTCATTGGGACGTGCTGAGGCTTGTTTGAAGGTGTCATCCAATTTTAAATGGATAGGTCCATATACTTGGAATGTAAATTAGATTCAATCTGGATTGGAAAAACAGGTGCCGCCGCTGTGCTGGCCGGTGTGTGATGGGAAACAGTATCACGCTGAGTTTCTGGAACAAAGACCAAACATATGTAAATGGAAATGATTTGAATGTTTCTGTCTCTTCTCTAGAAATAGAGCAATCAAGGAACGCCTTTGTATATGAGGAATGCCAAGTTTGATTGGAGTGGCTGTTTCACTGCACAGTAGGAGGGCTGGGAGCGAGTAGTTCTGACTGTGAAAAGGAATTAATGTTATTGGGCGACTGATACAGTGACAAGGTTGTGGGTTAAGTATTTTTTACGGTTTTTAGTGAACTAATTAGACTATCGACACCTTGATCAATTATACTTGTTCGACGTGTTTTTCTTATTTTTTTCTTTGGAGGATCACTTGCTGGGGTGGAACAACTGATACTTTTAATATTATTTTTTGTAAAGCAGTTTGTAAGCTGCCCATATAGTGCCTTAAGCCTAGCTTTTTCATTGGCCAGATCCCGTCAAATGAAAACGAAAGCAGTCTTATTTCAGTTTACGTCCTCTCCCCTTAGACATTCATGTGTGTGAAGTTATATTTTTTTTTCGAATTTAAGGGACACGTCCCAATCAGTTTAACGCCGATTGCGAACGGTAAATCTTCCAGGCCGGTTTCTTTGATGAATCCGAGGAGGATCTGTGGACTCATGTTTTGTTTATTATTTCGTGTTGTCCCAAAAATTTGAACCTGCTGTGGGTCGGTGCCCAACCAGAATGTGATCTCAAAATTCTACCTCTGATAATCATTCCTGTTTTCCTACAGTGATCTCACAGTCTGCAATGCCCCATTATGAGATTTGCTAGAATTAATAAGTTTTTGTCATTTCATTTTTATTTATTTCATTTATTTCATTTCTTTCTTTTCAATATCTAATATAAAACAGATAAGACTAGGTATAATTAGAATTATAAATATTATTGAGAATAATTAAATTAATAAAGAATCTGCAATCTATAGCTCATAAGGAACTAGAGGCGAAAGCAGGAGTTATAACTTTAACAGGATAACAATGACGTGAAGTGGGGTTACGACAAGACTTTTAAATTGATGATAACACTATTTTTTTAAAATTTTATTTAATTTTGTTCATAGTACATAAATATGATTACAAAGACATGAATATTCTTATAATTCAGATTAAAGAGCCAGAGTTGTACTCTTTTGAGGAAAATGGAATCATTTCTAATTATTCTAATGGCAATAGGTACGCTATTAAATAGTCTCGGAGGAATTGACGTATAAAAACTAAGAAAGATTTGAAGATTGTGATTTGGTACTTGAGCAAGATGTTGACTATTTATTCTAAGGTTGTAGCTAGTTAGTTAACTAGCAAATGCGTATTAAATTGTATTGCGCAGTAAACATTTTGCGCAATACTCTATATTTAGCGCGATAAGAATAACACACTTTGCCTTATTTAGCGCGGTAGGAATAATAACACACTTTGACGACGACGACGACAGGCTTTGCACACGCTACCCTCATCTGATAACAACACAACAAAGTTGTAACACTCATGGCTTAGCTAGATCATGGCCTACGGCCGATCGCTGCCGAGTTAGCTGCTTCATAGATGGCCAGATCTGGCAAAAAATATTTTCAAAACTTTGTAGAAATACAAGTGTTTCAGAGGTAACATTTTGAGACCTCTGAAAAGTATTAAACTATTATAACGACGACTTTTATTACAAATAAGACGAATAATATGTTTTTGGGAAACTAGAAGCGGATTAATTTTGCTGTTATGCTATGCCATATTCAAGCTTAGAATGCACCAAACCAAAACAAATATCCGTGCACAGTTTTTTATAAGCAGTGAGGAGTCCAACATCATTCGGATATTTAGTTTTCCCTATATAGTCTTTTTTTCTTTTTAATTTTATTGAGTAAATCCAGAATAATCCAAGGTATTAGCTTTTTGAACTTAAACTCATTTTTGTTTACTCTTTGCGAACATTGGTTGACATATTTGTTTAAAGTTTCAATAAACGTAAAGTACGATCTGGAAGGATTAGATACTTTCATGAAATACGTTTTCCCAACATTCAAAACGATGTATTATTAGGCGCCACAAAATCAGTTTTAACAAAAGTAGAAGAAGGAAGATTTTTTGAACTTATATCAGGAACATATTTTAATCTTAAGCATGTCATGAAATGGTCAGTCAACTTCAAATCAAAAACATAGCTACTCAGAACGTATTTTTGAGAATTACAAAAACGCACCATGATGTGATCAATACAAGTACTCGCAGAATCCGAAATACGAGTTGGCTTGTTAATGCATGACTCTAGGCCAAAAGATGACAGTACAAACAAATAATTGCCTATTAGAATAGAGTTTTGCAAAATTGCAATATAACATCATTAAAAGACTCACTTGATAATAGTTTTTCGAATTCCTCATAAAACACGTAATTGGAAATAAATGGCTCAAAAAATCTATAAATACAGAAAAAAGTTAACTTTTTTGTCATTTATCTCCACTTTTAGAACATCACAACTGCACAAATTATAACCAAATTATAATCACAATCTTGAACTCCTCATCTCACATTCAATAAAAGCGGCTAAACCGCCATCGCCAGCTGCGTATTCATTATTGCAGCCAAAAAAAGGTTCATATCCATCAATTGCAAAAAAAGACTTTTCGTTATCATAAATCCAAATTTCGGACAGAAAAATACAATCAGGCTTATTAACAAATGAATTTAAATCCACAAGAAAGTTATCAAACATTTTACACATATGTACTTCTAATATTTTTGTGAATAATAAAAAAAGCATGTGTGCAATTCACACGTGGTAGAAGTGAAACCTTCAAAAATGTTGGTTTCAAGAAAATTAGACGAATGCGAAATTTCGGGAAGAGCATAATTGTAGCTTTTAGTAATGATCATAGTGATACAAAGTTAGATAATTATTTTACATTTTATTCGTATATATTACATAGGACTCAGAGCTTACATTTTCGATAAATGATACAAGATGGTTATGGTAACTAAAGTATGAAATAAATACTTTGGTCTTAATATAGTCAATATATCTTTGGAACACTGCGTCAATTACTCTTTTTGATCTTGTTGTTTATATAGTGCGACTGCTGCACATTTTCAAATTAAATTTGGCGTACAAAAACTCAATCAATGGAATCGCTGTATCCGATGCAAAATTTACACTTGGAATCATCGGAATTTTATCGCAATCTTTTTCAAGAATTCGTGATACTTCTGGTGTGTATTTAATTAAATTTTCGTGAATGAATTCAATAATTATATTTATTGATTGGTTGGGAGAAAAGCTACTCGTACAATTAATATTGAAATACTATTATCTAATTTGGTTTGACATGCACATATTTCTCCCACTTTAGAAAACTGAACTGATAATGATTCCAGTTAATGTGTATTGAGTTCCATTTGTGGAGTAATAACACGGGCTCCGTCATTCGAATTGTGGTAGATTGCAACTCCACCGGCCCTCGTAAGTGGCCTTTTATATTTAACTACAATGTCAAAATTAGGAATATCCACAATGTTTTCATCATTCATCTACGTCTCGGGGAGAATAAGAAAATTTGACGACGATGCTATGCTGTCAAGCTGAAGATCTTGTGCATGAGCTCGTAAATTTGGCAGTTAAATGTATACAGTGACAATCCTTTCCCTGTGTTTATAAAATTATATATGTAATAGTTTTTCAACAGTTTCTAGCCGATTCAAGCTCAACCGTTGAAACCCAGCTCGCAATTCAATTGTGGATACTGTTGCTCTTCGACCGTGATAAATTGTTCTATAATTTTTTTTGAAACAATATATAGGCCCTCAATCGACGTTACTCGAGGTAGTGCGACGTACAGGAGCTGTTGAGGCATGTGATTTGTCATATTTATATACAATTTCACCAAATGTACCTCTCAGGGACTTATGAATCGTTATCGCACCAGCAGACATCAGTGGGAAATGGTTACGTTTTGGAATTACTGTTTTATTAGGTACTAAGCAGAACACAAGAGAACACTGTATAATGCTTCCTATCTCATTTTCTCCCAAGTTAAATGTTATGAATTAATGTGTCTGTCTCTTTTTCGTTTCATCGACTTTCAAATCACAACGATGCTAAAGAAGTTTTCACTTCAAAAACTGGTTAAGTATTTCTGAATGAAAACGAGGTCATAAGAGACAATCACCCCTATTACGAGTGTAAATCGACAATTGATAATTGCCTATTTTCAATATGTGCTATTGTGAATGAACGATTCTAAAGGAATTTTCATTAATACTTGTCAATCGTATTGATTATTTTACTGTTAGTTAAATCTAAAGTATTATTGAAAGCAAACAAAATATGGCAACTTCTGCGGTAAACGGAAACAGAATTCATCTTCTTAAAAAACCATGCCAGTAGGCCTTATTCAGCATATGACAGTATCTATAGAGACGAGCTATGGCAACAATCTGACAAGTATGGCATCCCTGCCAAACTTGTCAGATTGTGCAAAATGACGATGGAGAATGCCCGCTGCTCCATAAAGGTAGGAAAGAATCTCACCGAGACCTTTGATGTCAAAAAAGGATTTAGACAAGGTGATGCGCTGTCATGTGACTTCGGTGCCGTGACATAACCCCAAGCGTCATAAGCCCAAATCTCGAAATTTGGCCTTATGTCGCTTTTTGAAAGTGACAGTGCCCCCTGCAACCCCCTGCTTGTGGTCACTGTTTGATTTGGGGTAGGTGCGAGGGCAAATTGTTGAAAACAGCACCAAGCGAAAGTGTCATAAAGCCAAACTAGAGGCACAATTTTTCAAAAGTCTGTGCAACTACTTGCATATGCTGACGACATTGACATAATTGGCAGAACACAGCGAGCTGTCCACTGGTGCTTTTGCAAGTATTAGCACAGAAGCGGCAAAAATGGGTTTAGTGGTGAATGAGGGCAAAACAAAATATATGCTGTCAACAAGAAGGGACACACAACATCGAAGAAACGGACGGAACGTCACGATAGACAGCTATGATTTTGAGGTAGTTAGGAACTTTGTCTACCTCGGCTCCGCTATTAATTCTGATAATGACATCACAGCTGAAATCAAACGAAGAACTGCACTTGCCAACCGCTGTTTCTTTGGCCTAAGACGGCAATTGATTAGTAAGGCCTTGTCAAGAAAAACTATGGAGACTCTATATAAGACCCTCATCATCCCAGTCCTGCTCTATGGCGAAGAAGCGTGAACATTAGCAAAAGCGGATGAAGATCTCCTTGGTCGTTTCGAACGCAAAATTCTTCGAGTGATTTTCTGTCCCGTTTGCGTTGACGGGCTTTTGAGGAGGAGATTTAACAGCGAACTCTACGAGCTGTACAGCGACATCGACCTGGTCAAGAAGTGCGAATCAGTCGACTAAGCTGGATAGGAAATGTAGCGCGAATGGACACCAACGCTCCGACCCGAAGAGTCTTCGATTCCAACCCGGAGGGACAATGCAGTGGAGGAAGACCTTGCCTTAGGTGGCGCGCGCAAGTGGAAAGGGATCTCAACCAACTTGGAGCAACTGGATTCAGTTAGCCAAAGATCGTGCTAACTAGAGAGGCCGTATTGGTTGAGGCCCAGGTCCAACCGAACTGTAGCGCCACCTAAGTAAGTAAGTAGGCCTTATTATAATATAATTGGATAATAAGGCCTAAAACTTTGTAGTTCTAAGAAAACTCAAAATATACTTTGTACATCAGAGGTACATCAAAATGAATAATGCTAATGAAGTCTTAAAAATAACAAATAATTTATTTTTTTTAGAAGCCATCAGGACATTCAAAAATGTCTTCATCATCCGGTGACATACCTCATTATAGCACTTGCCGCATTTATAACATTGCTTCATATCACCCATTTTATCGTGCTCACAACCGTGACAGTACCAACTCTTCTGGTTCGCTTGAATTTCACCAACTCTACCTTTGGGGGCTTGACGTATTTTTTATTTTATTTTCTGCCTTGTCAAACAGGTCTTTGGTGAATGTAGTGCCTCTGTAATTAATGGCTTCTATTCTAACTGTTAGTGTTTTTCAGTATTTTTGACCGGTGTAGGCATAGGGTCTTGAAATCATGTGTATTTAATTGAGCAAGAGGCACATCATCTTCATCATCGTCCGAACTAGAAATACCGTAAACCATGCGGTAAAACCTTAAAGAAGAAAACCTTCAGTTCTCAATTACTTGTTTACATATCTAAAATTTAAAAAAAAAAACGCATGGAATAAACTGTAAAACGGACAAATGTTCATACAAAAAAAGACGGTAATAAGGCCTATGGTGAAATTTAGTAGGACTTATAGACCGCCGACACCATTTGTAACCAAATAATTTATTATTCAGAGTAATACATTTTTAAAACAGAAAAGGTAATAGAAGCACGGCACGATAGAACACTTCAGCGCAAATTTACATATTTTTATATGTATAAGTGTAATATTACAAAATAAATTTTGTAGGACGATTTTAATAATTCCAGCTGCAGAACCGCCCCTCACAAAGAATTACACAACACTGATGAAAGCGAGCGTGCGAACAGGTAGCAAGAAGTTTCAAACGGCATTTATGAGTGTTAGTAACATAGAAGTGTGTTCTCAAACTACTGCGATCATTATACCCCATTCTAAGAGTATATTAATTTTGACGCATAGTTTGTAACATACCTTACGATTGCCCGTAGACCCCAAAAATTTACAATATTTATGATCAGCATCGATAGTAATGGCGATCTAGCCATGTCCGTCCGTCCGTCCGTCGGCAAAAATTAGGCATTTAAACTGGGCATAGAGAGCTGAAATTTTAACCATATACTCTCTAGGGTCCCGAAATAATCAAGTTTACGAATTTTTGAAATCCACCCACAGACACGCCCACAAACTCAAAAAAAAACAAACATTTTGGAAAAAAATCGAATTTTGAGCTAGAAAGCCGAAATTTTTTATATATGATCTATGACTCCTAAAACTGCTCGGGATATAAAATTTTCAAAATCCGCCCACAAATAAATAAAACAATTTTATTGAAAAACCAAAATTTGAGCTTGGGAGCTGAAATTTATAATACTCGTATATACTCTCTAGGGGCTCTTTAAGCTCATGTGTAAATATTTTCAAAATCCGCCTACTGACACGCCCACAATTTAATTTTTTTTTTTTGAAAATCCAAAGTTTGAGCTAGGGAGCTGAATTTTATAATATATACTCTCTAGGGCCCTTTATGCTCATGTGTTATTTTTTTTTAAATCCGCCTACTGACACGCTCACAATTAAATAAAACAATTTTATTGAAACAACCAAGTTTGAGCTAGGAAGCGTTTTTTTCGACAAAATCCTTTAAATGTTATATAACAAAATATGTATAGCGTTCTTAACAATTCAACCATGCTTAAACATTTGTCACGCCCACTAATGAGGGATAGGAATAAGAATAGGGTATCCAACAGTTCGCCCAAACGGACTGTAGCCCGTCCCTATGTTTTTAAATTGCTTTTCTGTAACTAAGGCCTTATTACCCGACAGGCCTTGTTACTCGCACCAACCTTAAACAAAATTGTCTGTGCAGTGAAAGTAGGCCAACTGTCCTTTTTAGTTTTAAGTGTAAATGTATCATCAACAAATCAGATGCCAGAACATTTATCCTTCCTTTCTCAAGTGCTTGGTTTTTTAGTAAAAAAGTTCATTGGACTTAAAATGAGCGATTTTGGCGAAAAATAAAGGAATTACCTACAGCATGAGTAAATTCAGAGGTGCTTTGGTGTGATGGAGAGAGTTCAGTTGTCATCCTCAACCTAAGATTTTAAAAAATGAAGCACTTTTAACATTCTCCGAAAATGATTTCTGGACGATCTTTGTTTCCAAATCAAAATGTATAGTCAGAGTCGGATACTCAAAATATAACTACAGAATATGATTTTTGGCTAAATCATAAAGAACTTGTCCATTCAATTAGCAAGACCAAAGGTAAAAAATATAGTAACGCCTTTGAAATCAAACCCCGTATTGAACACATGGAAAGACTTTAATATGATATTTCCTGGCCTTTATCGACAGTTTCGACATCACGATATGCTTGTTGCATCTTCAGTGCCAGCAGAAGGGTTATTTTCAAAAGTCGGTGCTATAACTACTTAGACCAGGAATCGTTTGAAGCCAAAAGTATGAAATTAATTACTTAGCCGGTTACTCTAAAGAAGAATGGTTTTAACTTTTAATATTTTCGTTTATTTGTATCTGACCGATTGGATTTTTTTGACATAAAAACTATTTCATTGCGATTTCTTTTATTTGTTTATAAGAAAAGTGTTCGATAGTGAGTATTGATACTATCAGTTTGATAGTTTTCATGTATCGATACTCACCGGTTCGATACCAAAGAGTTTTCGGTATCGATCATGGTTGTGATATGTTTGACAGACTTTTTCGAGAGGTGGGCAGGAACAAAAAAAATGTTTCGGCGATACTTTGGCCCGGGTTGATTTGAAACTGAGACCTCTCGATCAGTAGTCCAACGCTCCAACGACTACCTTACCCATCTTTAATATTTAAACGCGCAGCTAAAGGGTTACTTAAGACACAGACACTACGCCATCACCCATTAGACAGACAACTTAAGCTCATATACCCAGTAAATATAAAATAGGTTTTGAACGTGTAGTTTAGTAACGCTTACAGGCTAATGAGGAAAAACTCATTATCAGCATTTATTGGTTCACAATCATTTATATCTGTTAACATACCGAATACTGACATGATCTTATCTTTGCAGCGGAAAAGTGCTGTCCGAAAATTAACAAACTATTAGTTAATATCTGCCTCGGATTGAAAACATGAGGCTTGAGATCCTTACTCAGCATGGACACTGGTGTTGGATATGAGCTTTTTCCTACCAGCACCAAAGAAAACAACTGTTCGCGCCGAGTTGTGAAACACTCGCATTTTATTTGTCTTTATAGGCTCTAACACTATCTTCATTCCATGTTTTTTCTATGTTACTGATGAATTAAAAGATGGCTCGTCCAAACATTGTGGCGTCACCTTTGAAAATTCGTTAGGTTTTTAAGTGTTTATTTATAATTCAATTTGATTTGATGTAAGTAATTACAATTTAATACTTTTACGGTGCGCCCAACAACTGGCTTCATTCCTCTGAACGAACATCTAAGAGCTCGGACCAAGGCATCGATCTTTCATGGTGAATGTTCGGATTTTGACTGCAGTAGGATGGCTATCGTAGGCAAACACTATCTCCATGAGGATATACTGATAGGGATCCACCTTGCTCTGCTGAGTCCACTAGCATCCACTAGCGTTTTGTGGTCTTGGCTCGAGTGGTACCCCATTGCTAGAAACAGGGGAACGGGCTGCTTTACGAAGAACGATTAGGTATAGATGCTTGTTGTCTTCGTTTGACCCTATTTAAGACACATCAAAACACAATGATAAAGTTTCAGGAATGGAAACAAAACAGCAAAATCGCGAATATAAATAAATTAAACGAAGGAATTAAACATGCTACATATCTTACTGTCGCTGATATTGTATTAATTTCTGCAGAGAAATGCAAATGTCTCCATTCATTAGCATTCTCATGCAGTAACACGCTGCAGTAAGCGTATTTAAAGTGGCACCCATCACCGCATCCGACCAATTCGTCGCGTGCACGCACCCTGTCATCCAAGCAAGAGCGATTATTATCCATGGCAAATAAATAATAAGCCAAATATCCTGTCGCGCATATTCGCATATCCTATCGTGAAACGTTTGTTCGTATCTACCCTTCCCTTGGCAGTCGCAACGTGTCAACACCTTTTGGTGGTTTGCAGCAACAGCATATCCTCAGGTGGGAGTGCCTTATGAATAAACTCTTCTCTTTTGCCGTTGCGAATCCAAAATTGATATATTCGTCTTCGCCGCACTGATGTGAGAAATTGAAAATAAAAAAAAATATGCGCTTGCAGCCGAGTCGTGCAGACATCGAATTGCGTTTGCACCTCAAACAGTCTGCGCTGTTCGCCAGGCAACGACAATTCGACTTCGACGACATCGAACAACGAAGTCATTCACATTAGTCAGACGTCAATGCGCAGCCCCAACTTGGGGCTGGATGCACATGGCCTCCGGCCACCGATTTCCGACAGCGACAATGTATAATATAAAATAACAGAAACAGATACAGAAAACATTCCGCGGGCACAAATAAATAAATTCTCAGATACAGATTGTTCAAGACACGCAAATTAATTCGAGAGATGCCGGGGCGTGGCTGTAATTGAATTGATTGCACAAATGAAGTTAGTTTTTAAATCATTTTTCTCAATGCGCCGGCAAGGTTGATACGAGTAGTGCGGTGCTGAATTTCTTTGCGAACCAGAATCAGAAATGCATTTGAAATAAAAATCATTTGGGGCAAGACCCAAGGGGGTGCGTATTGCGCGGAGTTTCCGCCAAAGGGTTTCATGATATTTAGCAGCGGCGATTTATTTATTGGAAATTCATGGAAAGCTGACTTGTTTTGCTGTAAGCGATGGTTATGGGTGGACCAGATAGGTTCTCGAATTGATTTTTGCATTAAAAGTTTATATTTAGAATTGTAAGCTGACTTTGCCACACCTAGCTATCTATTAGCTGTCATAATGGTCGTTGCTGTTAATGTTTACCTATGGAAATTTGTTAAATTACTTTGACAAAAGAAAATGCTTTATGCAAAACAAAAATGAATAATGAAATGGGTGAAGCAGCCATTTAATTTTTTGCATTTTTAGTTCACGTCTACTTATTAAATATCTTTTATAAGAAGAAACAGATACAAAACGAAAGCGAAAACGCACAATACTACCCGTGTTTATTCCGGAACCTTTTAAAAGTTCCGTTTAATGAACGGAAACTAGATCAGAACAAAACAGCACAAATGAGTGAAAACTGTAAGATCAAGTCAGAACAGGAAAGTATAGCTTCAAGTCTCATGTTCTCCTCTTAAACATTTCAAATAGATAATCCTAACCGTTTTCTAGTAAACTTTCACTTTGAGAGAATATAGAACACTTTGGGGCAAGATGTTTACTCTTACTTACTTACTGAACTTACCCGACACGTGGAGAGTCTCTGCGTGGAACCCTGCATCCCTCCATTCTCCGCTTTCCCTTGCACGCTGCTTCCGCTTGTCTTGACCAAGCGCTCTATCATTCGCTATGGATTTGTCTTTAAAACGGACGTTCGGTCTTTCATGTCGTCTCGAATCTGGGTGCTGGCTTCGCTGGAGCATTATTGTCCATTCGCTCGATGGGGCCGAGCCAATGTAGTCGATGTGTTTTAGCTTTTTGAACGACATCTACATCTTGGTACATCTCAGAGAGTTCGCAACCAAATATCGGACGGATTGTATTTCTTTTGAAAAAACCCTAAATAAGCTCTCCTTTCCTGATTATCTTCCGTACCCAGCGCCATAACGCAGAACTGGCAGTATCAGTGTTTTGAAGAGTTTACACTTGGTCATGGGTTCAAAACTCCTTACTAGGATGTTTTGAACCCATTTTTTTGAACAAACCAAAATAGCAACGATTTCCTAGGGTAAGTCTTCGTTGGATCTCTACTGAGTTGTCATTTGTGGATTTGATCTTTTCTCCGACGTTTGGTGAACTCCCTTACTACCTTCAAGTTGCTGCTATCAACATACAACTTTTTTTTAAATAAAAAAAACATTTAATGGGATGACCAAACATTGGCATATGGACTCCGCGATTGCGCCTTATGAACACCATCCTCTCGATGGCTTTTTCGAGCATACCAGGTTTTATTTCGTCAATAGTGCGTCAAATGTTGGCTTCTAAGTGATCAATCGTTGATGGTTTATCAGCATAGAGCAGAGATTTGACGTACCCCTACAAAAAGTAGTCCAAAGGTGTCAAATCACACGAACGAGGTGACCAATTCACAGGTCCATTCGGTTTCGGATTTAAAGATAAGTGGGCCAATGACGACTTCGGCATGTAAACCACACCAAACTGTGATTTTTTCGGGATGTAATGGAGTCTCAAGAGTCTCATGAGGATTGTGCTCACTCCAAAAACGACAATTCTGCTTGTTTACAAACTCTTGAAGCCAGAAATGAGCCTTATCGCTGAAGATGATTTGACAATAAAAATCTGGCTAAACTTTCAGTTGATTCTCAGCCCATTCACAGAACACACGACGCAATTGATGGTCCGCTGGCTTTAATTCTTGCACCAGTTGGATCTTATATGGCCAAGAACTTTCCTCAAAATTTTCCAAGTAGTGGACGGGCAGAGACCGAGTTGATGAAAACAGAGTCGGGTCGATAAATTCGGGTCATCTCTCACAATCACGTCTGCAGCGACGATGGCTTCTCTGTACGCACGGTACGGGCTCGATTTGGAAGAATGTTATCACAAAAAGTAAATGTGGTCATGAATCGATAAATAGTATTGCGTATTAGCTGCTCAGATGGACGATTATGCGCACCGGGGCGGTGGCAAAGGTCGTGCGTTCAATCCCGGCCAAATCCATTACTTTATTTTGAATATATGTAAAACTGGATCTCCCTAAACAATTTAGACAACACCCGTGGAGAAAAACCATACAACTGCACCAGAACACTTCTTTAATATCTCTCTATTATTTCTAAAGCAAGTGTCACCGAAAAGCATGCAATGAAATATGCCATTGCTTGTGCTACTTGCTGTTTACAAATGTTTGCGCTGTGTTCATAGCACAATAAGGGTACTGTAACATTTTTACGGTAAAACCCCTTTAGCGTAAGCAAATTATAAAAAAAAACCGTAAACTTGACGAAGTGCTCCATAAGTTTGGAAATAAATTTGCACGATTAGTAAACGTTGTTCTGGTGTAATTCTTTCCATGTTGATCCGCCAAAGTATACTGAAAAAAAGTCAAACACGCTTTATTTTTTTGACAGCTAATTTGACAGTTATCCCTATCAGAAGTTTTATACCTCTATAAAAGAACACTCTATACTTTGCTTTGTCCTCGTTGACCTCAAGGCCAATCAATTTTGTCTGTTCTTCAATCGCCATGAAAGCCTCTAATACGGCACGCAGAAATCGGCCATGCATTTTCGTGACGCATTACCTTGCCGGAAACCGGCGTAGGTTTAGAATAGTTCGAAAGAGCTGTTTCCATACTGCACAACACATTGCGTGTCTTCTAGCGTCAGGAGACACAACTGGATCAGTTTGCCGGAATTCCGAATTCGGCCATCGCCATGCAGAACTCCTCACGATAAATGCTTTCATACGGCTTTAAAAGCGATGAGAAGATGGTGGGACTAGACTAGAAATTTATTGGTCTTTTTCAGGGTTTGCCTTAGTGTGAAGATTTTGTCTATTATCGATCTGCCGGGCCGGAAGCCACACTGGTACTAGTAATAAATCGAAATCTTTATAAGCATTTTGCGAAAAGCGAAGTTTTTGACAAATTTAGGGATAGTAACAGGGTGTCCCAAAATACACACGAGAAGTAATTGTGATAAAAAATATAGGGTTTTATTATTTTAATATTTATTTTATTATATTTATTTCAAAATTTTAATTGATTTATCAACTATACTGTATACATTAAAAAGTTACGTATAGGAATGCATATCGGATAACCTAAACCGCTTTGCTAGCAGATACGGCCTTTTATAAAATTTCCAAGACCGTTTTGCATATATGTAGTGGTGTCATTAACATAGGATAAAAAAAAACAAAAAAACGGCGTTAATTCGCATAATCTTGGCGTTCATTTTAAATCACCAACACGGGAAATCACGCGACCGAGATACATTTTCAAAGAAAAATCTTTTGTTTATACCTCCAGGCTCCAGCTGAAAATCCGCACCACACAGTGACACGTTTTGGATGCATTTGTTTCCCAACAATCAATCGTGGCTATTCTGAGCCCCAAATTTGACAATTTTGATATAAATAGACGATCGAAAATTTCGTCAAAAGCACATGCGCCATCAATTACGAGGCGGCCAATTATTGGATATTCTGTTCCATACATAGCTCCCATGTCTACACTCTTTAATAAAATAAAATCATCAGAGCCTATCAAATAAACACTGCTTTTTTTTTAAATTTCAAATAGGCAGTCTTGATGGTGACCCTTTAAACGTAAAAAAATATTGACATAAGTAAACAAGTCCTAACGAATTTAAGCCGTAAATTCAATAGTTTGCTACCCTGTTCGTACTAATGTGTTCTCTTCCAAAAATTACGCGGATTGTATTAATTAAATTTTAATCATGCATATTAAATTAATTACGCAAACCAAGAGTAAAATAAACACTTCTAACGTAACATACAAACCCAGACATGGGCTGTAAGAACAAACCACTTCTATTGCCTAAAGAAGTTTTTCTCGGTACCAACTGACATAAACAAATATAAACAGCAAACAGTATCATTCAAGAGCAAATATCTCATGTGAGTAGAATAAACAAAATATTAGAATTTATATACCAAAATAAACAATTTAAATCCTTCTTTAAAATTCCATTTAGCTATGGCCAAAATTATCTCCGTCCACTTCACAATCTCATTCTGTCAGCAATTCAATTACCAATTTATTTACTCAGCCAAAGAATCATCCAAATCACGTATTTATGTGCACATCCGATTCGAAATTAATTAAAAGTCAAGTTTCGTCGACCATGAGTGCCCCCACTGAATAAACGGACGGACGTACGTTTGCAAGTTCCCACTTTGCCAAATGCTAATCTATGTGCGTAAAAGCATTCAACGCCACGCAACACTGGAAATGGAATCTAACACGGTCTGCAATGACGATAAGGTGCGGAGGGTTCTTAAGTCTGCAATAGTATTATACATAATAACGCTCTCTGTACGGACGGGTCCAATCAGATGCGCCCCACTTTAGATAGCTCTTCTGAAAGGCAAACTAATTTGGTTACGCAAAGGGAGAAGCAACAGCAACAAATACAAATAAAAATAACCCACAACTAAGGATGAAGCATGAAAACATTCCACAGCTTCTGAACCAGCTACTTGTCGTCTTTTCTTATTTTCGGTACAATCTAGTTGAAGGTTAGATGGGGTGTTGCCAGCTGTACATACCGAATTAATATTATTTTAAAAATTCGTCTTAGATCTGCATGCATTTTTTGATTCAGAGGTCTTTCAGGATGGAAACCCCAATCCCAAAATAAATAGTAGTCCATCAGCAAAAACAACCCAACTGTAGACTTCTTCCATAACTTAACCTTATTTGTGAAAATTCCGCACATATAGTCCATATTACAATTACCAAAGTTTCAACATGTGAACCATTCACTCCGTTCAACAAATTTATCTGGACTGGGGTTTGGTCTCTAATGCACGCAATATCTGCGCCTAATCCGCATTCGCTTGGATTATATCATTACCATAATGTGTTTTGAATTATCTTTATTCGAACATTGAAATTAGAGCAAATACTATGCAGATATCCTCATCGTTACTACAAAATTAATCGAATTTGGTTTATGGTACGTTTCCACCAAAAACTAAACCGGGCTTAATGGATAAAGCCTACAGATTTTTGTTTCTTTCAAAGTGTTTAAATCAAAGATAAAAACATAGGGACGGGCTACAGTCCGCTTGGGCGAACTGTTGGATACCCTATTCTTATTCCTATCCCTCATAAGTGGGCGTGACAAAAGTCTAAGTATGGTTAAATTGTTAAGAACGCTCTACATATTTTGTTATATAACATTTAAAGGATTTAATCACAAAAAACGCTCCCTAGCTCAAACTTGGGTGTTTCAATAAAATTGTTTTATTTAATTGTGGGCGTGTCAGTAGGCGGATTTAAAAAAAATTAACACATGAGCATAAAGCGCCCCTAGAGAGTATATATTATAAATTTCAGCTCCCTAGCTCACTTTGAATTTTAAAAAAAAAAAATAAAAATAATAATTGTGGCGTGCCAGTGGGCGGATTTTGAAAATATTTACACATGAGCATAAAGGGCCCATAGAGAGTATATATTATAAATTTCAGCTCCCTAGCTCAAACTTTGGATTTTCAAAAAAATTGTTTTATTTATTTGTGGGCGTGTCAGTGGGAGGATTTTGAAAATATTTATACATGAGCTTAAAGGGCCCCTAGAGAGTATAAGTTATGGTCACATCAAATACATGTAATAAAAATGCTTCGGCGTACGGAAAGTCACTAGGCACACGGTTTCATAGCTGTCAATATGCAAACGGTAGAAGCTGCACTATCAAAACAGTTAGTGCGGCCGCAGCATCACCAAGCATAGCATAACAACCACCAAACGCTTTCCAAGGCACAAATGACCCGCTAAGCTACAGCAAGAAATTCCAGCCAGCAGCAGATTAACGGATCAGCATTATCTCAATGTTAGTGGTAATGCTGCAAACGGTAGAAGCTGCACTATCAGAACAGTAAGTGTGGCCGCAGCATCACCAAGCATAGCATAGCAAACACCCGTTAAGCTACAGCAAGAAATTCCAGCCAAGCAGCGGATTAACGGATTAGCGTTCATGTCTTCATGTTAGTGGTAATGCTAGTTGTAGTATATAAGTTAGTTCGTTTTGTATTATATAAGTTAGTTATTAAGTGGAGCTGTAAGACTACGGTCGTAAATATTTCTAAGCTTCCTCATAGAGGAATTTAATAAAAGTTAATAAAGAAATATATTAAAATAAATTGTGTGTTGTGTTTAATTTGAAAAAGAAATAAAAATTATTTTATATATTAAAAATTTCAGCTCACTAGATCAAATTTTGGTTTTTCAATAAAATTGTTTTATTTTTTTGTGGGCGTGGCAGTGGGCGGATTTTGAAAATTTTATATCCCGAGCAGTTTTAGGAGTCATAGATAAAAAATTTCAGCTTCCTAGCTCAAAATTCGATTTTTTCCAAAATTTAGTTTTTTTGAGTTTGTGGGCGTGTCTGTGGGCGGATTTCAAAAATTCGTAAACTTGATTATTTCGGGACCCTAGAGAGTATATGGTTAAAATTTCAGCTCTCTAGCTCCAGTTTAAAGGCCTAATTTTTGCCGACGGACGGACGGACGGACGGACGGACATGGCTAGATCGACATTACTATCGATGCTGATCATAAATATAGTAACTTTTAGGGGTCTACGGGCAATATTAAGGTATGTTACAAACTATGCGTCAAAATTAATATACCCCTAGAATAGGGTATAATTACTAACTGAGTCATTTTCGTCCTAATCTTTATTCCTATTTCTTAAATGCTTAGTTTCCACTTATCATTAAACCTTCTTTATAAAAAAAGCCAAGGTAGTTTTCGAGTTCGAATCTTTTCATTCTAGTCATTCTAGTATAGTATAGTATACCCCATCCTAACTATATATTAATTTTGAATCATGGTTTGTAACGTGTCCTAATATTTGGTCGAGGACCCCTAAAAGTTACTAAGCGTAAATATATGTACATACTCTCCGGACAAATCAAGCGATAAGGTATCAAGATTTTCCGCCCACTATTCAATACTTTCGTTTTATTGAAAAAATTGATGGAAATGATTGTCGTGTTCTTCGCAGATGTTGTAAAGGGTGATCCAAATAAAAGATTCTTTTTGAATTACAGTACTCCCCGAACAATGGCACATTCACTTGGGTATAAAATCGTAGTGCTTATAAGCGGGTTTTCAATTAAATTCCTATTAAGCGGGGACCCTTGGAATAGCACATAAATGTGTTTTTAGGAGGGTACCTATTTTCTCAAATCTATAAATACAGTCAACTCTCGATTAACCGGGGTGCTCGGGACCGAGCTCATGCCGGATAATCGAAAATCATATTTTAAGAGAAGAAACGCACTTCATACAATGAGTTTCCACTTATTTGAAATAAAATACATAACTTTGTCAGTCAACGAACACAAAAACTTAAAAAAATACATATACATATATACATAGTTAAAATGGCTTATCGCCCCGGGTTTCTTTTAAAGTATGTATCACGGATGATACATATTTGAAAATAAATTTCCCGGTTAATAGGTTTGCCCGTTAATCGAATGCCGGATAATCGAGAGTTGACTGTAATTAGATTTACTTACAAGTTTTTTTTATTTATTAACGCGAAAAAATCAAAAAAAAAGTAAAATATACATAAATATATGTAAGAATTCACAAAAAACAAAGAAAACAACAAAACACAAAAATATTTTATTGAACGTACATATCTCAGTCTTAAAAAAAGAAAGTTGTTATTAAATTCAAGTAAATTGAATTATGAATACATTTAATAAAAAAAATCAGAAATTTTCCTTTGAATATTGATTTTTCAGTAGTTTCCAAAAAATATTTCATCTAGAGTTTTGATAGTAAGGTTGTTTCCATCCAGGAACGTTACTAAAGTTGCATGAGCCTTGAGTGCATCTTTCCTTGAAGGAATTTCAACCACATTCTCGACATCTGGAATTGAATTTCCATCTCCAAATCGTCACCATCCGTTACTGAACATTCTTCAAATGAAACCACATCATCACAAATTTCTTGATCGGTTAAACCTCCGAAACATTCTAATTCATCATTGCAATTCAGTAGCTCGTCAAACTCTTCTTCTGTTGAGAACACATCAATCTCTTCCAAAACGACTCCATCTTTTACAAGCCCAGCCCAGTTTCTAAAAACAATTTTTTATAGTCTGCGCAGTAACAAGCCACCAGAAACGTTTGCTAATTTTTAATGCCTCTAAAACACTAATTGATTTTACGAAATCTGGCAAAGTTTGTTCATTTTCGAGTAAACTTCATTATGCTCTGATCCATTGACTGTACAATGCTGGTAGTATTTGGGGGCGGCATACGAATTTTCACATGTTGAAATTCCACGCGAGAAAGCAATTTATGGCAACCTGAGTTGTCGACAAAAAATATTATTTGCCTATTTTCCTTTTTCATCTTTCTTTCGAGGTCTGTTATTGTTCCCGTCCATAATTCAGTAACCATCCATGATTTCTTTTGGTGAAAGTACGAAACGGGAATCGTTTCACCTCGAAAACAATAAGGATTTTTGTTGCCTTTCCTTATGGCATAGACAAATTTTTCTGATCCATTCATATTACAAATAAATAATAAAGTTATACGATCTTTGCTCAATTTGTGTCCTGCGGGATCCGTTGCTTGGCTCAAAATCAGTAACGTTCAAGATTTGAGCGAATTTTACGGCTAGTTCTTTTATAAGTGGTCCTCATATGCTTATAAAAGGGTAAAATACCACGTAAAGCGCAATTTTTGTTCAGATTTTTATTTGATAATAAGAGGGTTGCTTAAAATCCGGTTGTTATAAAGCGGGTGCAATTGCATAGGATGGCGTTTGTAAATCTCAACTCTGAATAATTTGTTGCTATTTAAATGTTTTTGTTATTAAGTTGGCTGCTTATATCCGGGGAGTATTGTATATGTCATTTTGACACTGACTGCTCTTTCCCTCTCTTTTTTCTCTTTTAGCCAGTTCAAACCTTTGCGCAATGAAATGAATCCCTTTGCGCTTGGATAACAATAGAAAATATTGCAATTTTTTTTTTCAAAATTAAGGCTTTTTTATGAAGTGTCCTTAAGGACCGATGTTATGCAAAAAACCCGGAAACGATTCAAGCCCTTTAAACGAATATCGTCTGAGCCGGTCTTGAGTTAGAGCCAGAAGCAATCAATAAGGTTTGGGAAATCGGGCTAATGTTCTACTGCGGAGCCAGCCGAGCTAGCCTTATTGATGAAATCTTATTCCATAAAATAATAGGAAAGTTTGCTCTTTCTAATAAAGCCATAACATTACCGAGAATAATTGATTAAAGTTATTTTTTTAAAGGCAACTTGTATTTGGACAACCCTATAGATTAAGTCTTCCTTAACAATTCGTCCATAGAAGGTTCTTTGTATTTTTTTCGTTAAATTCTTTAAAAAACTTTGGAAATAGTAGTAATAAAATATGTAGACAATCGGCCCTAGCGAGGTATCCGTCGGAACGGAAAATTCTCCGATCTGACAAGAATCGGAGGATTTTTGCTTCGAGGTATTCTTCGGAACAGGTATTCGAAGCCTAAATCCTCTGATTATAATCAGATCCGAGAATTTTCCGTTCCGACGGATACCTCGCTTTACGAGTCGCCCATATAAACATGATTTTGTTCTGAGCTTACCGACAGCAGC
The DNA here is from genome assembly GCA_949715645.1 of Portevinia maculata. Lineage (NCBI taxonomy): Eukaryota > Metazoa > Arthropoda > Insecta > Diptera > Syrphidae > Portevinia > Portevinia maculata. The sequence continues at coordinate 359,773,817 of OX454525.1, read as the reverse complement.
GAACCTATCGATAATAATGAATGCTATTTTATCTTGCATGGAAAAACGAAAGCAAATTGATATAATTTTCACTTCATCATTTTTAAGCGGTATGCATTTTTAAACTGAAACGGAAAGTATAACAATACCTCCCTTTATTACCAGATGCTTATTATTCAGGATGAAATCACTGGTAGCTTGGCGGAAATACTTTTCAGTCATGTTTGAAAAAGACATTATAACCGGCCGCATAAAATGCCCCCGTCAACCATCTTATTTTATAAAGGCAATGCGCCAATAAACATTGATGCTCCAGCTAAGAGGATCTCCGACTCCTAGACTCCCAGCTCCCAGGTTCGAGAAGGCAAGGAAGACCGAACCTTCGTTTTACAGACTAAACCATCGCGGATGCTAGGACGCTTGGTCTGGACAACTACAGGTCTGGGAGCCGCGTGCCCGAAATCGCAGAGGATGGAAGGCTGCAGTGTCTCTGGCAGAGATTTTTCACGGGTCGGGAGGCCATTAAGTAAGTAAAGTAATGCGCCTTCAAAAGTTATACGCAAACGGTTTTTAATATATGAACAGTTCCATGGTAGAAACCATAGAAAAACCAAATTTGATCAATACTTGGAATTGATATCGCCATCTCATCGATAGAGAAGTTGCACTCAAGGCACTGGAATCTGTTAGAAAGAATTTTGATAAAGTCAGTAGCTACTCGTATCATACAATACTAAAGGCATTATGCTGTCAGAACTGAGTGAGACTGTGGTGGCCACTAGGACACTGCGTATAGAAGGAAATGAGCATGTGGAAAAGAGGTGGAAAAACCACCCCTTGGCGTTATCAACTGAACAACAAAGACAAAACTTTAATGATAGCTGACTTAAAGTGGTGGCAATAGGGTGTCTTAGGGGCTCTGGCGCCTGATCCGAAAATATCTAGGAAAATTCTTAAATTCAGCAGGTAGCAACCTAGAATAGTGATTGAAATTCTGTTGGGACACAGCCTTTTTAGGATAAGAGCCAAACGGCTTAGACTGGCGGTCACAGATACATGCAGATTCTGTTGTGACCTGCATGTAGACGAATACATAGCATATACCTACTGTGTGAGTGTGAGGGAATATCGCCGAGTCATAGGGGATTTCTGGGAAAATATTTCCTCGACGAACTAGAGGAATTGGATTTTAGATTTAACTGGTTCCCCGAGGAAGGGCGTATACGGTTGTATTCCCATTTTTGACCTAGTCTTCTTTAAGTATCGCAATCTTGGAAGCATAATATCTCGCTGCAGTATAACAGAATCGCCAGTATTAGGGTGTTTGTCAACATAAGTTTGGCGTTTTTGTGATGTTGTAGTGCGTGAACCAAGTTAGACTTTTAGCCTTACTGAATTGGTGGAAACAGTGATAGTGATGATAATTTGCTCTAAGTATTACTACTGCTTATAGTTTTCGAGCATTAATCATTGATTGTTGACCAATCGAGTATTCGCTGGATATCTTCATTCATAAACTTTGTGGCTTCGTTAACCAAACTAAGATAGGCATTTAGGTAAATCTTTGCATCGTTTTATTATTTGCTCATTTAGACAAATAGTAAAAAAATAATGGTCCGAGAATTGAAGATTTAGGTACTCCACACATTGCTGAAAAGGGATATGAAATCGATTCTCCGGATACGAGTCGTTCCTCTCTTCTAAGTTAGAATATATAAGCCTCGTTATGGAGAGCGAAAAGATAAACTCTTCTCTGAGCTTCGAGCAAAGAATGAAGAGTTTAACACAATGAAACGCTTTCGAAAAGTCAAGAGAGTTAAGGTTGTAGCATTATTTGCATCAACAGCTTTTCTTATGTTATCAACGACGAGTAACAAGGTAGTCTTACAGCTCCTCTTTTGGTGGAAGCCAGATTAGTTTTCGCGGACAAGTTTTTTTTGTGTAGAAACATTTTTGTATCTGTAGTAAGATTTTAAGACTTGGGTGATCTATATGGCAAAAGATAACATTTTTTACGAAAGATTTAGGATACTTCAATGTTAACCTCAGTTAAATTCTAAAACGAAACCTAGCATGCATTAAATAATTAACCATTGGCAAAACAAAATTTTCAAGTTTGTGTGGAATCAAAAATTCACATCTGGCACTAGTGTTTGTATTATTTATATAAAAATTTAAATCCATGAGTAGGCAATTCAGATAAGCTAAACATAGAAACAAAAAATCAATCAAATCTAGACGCACAAATATTCTAGAAGAAGCTAACCAAAATAAATAATCAAAACACGAACCTGTCAATTGCGGGACACACAATTTGCCGCCGAGAATATCAAACCAAAGAGGAATGAACCAGCTACGACTAAATGGCAACAACAAACTCGAAGATGTATGAGACTACTAGCTTGGCGATATATGATAGAGCCAAACACAAAACTGAATACATTGATCGCCATCACCATCGAACAACCTTGAACGGCATTGAGAAGCTGTTACCTGCTGGTCAGCTTGCGGCTCCCACTCCACTACCGTCCACCGGTTCTACAAGAAGCCACCGAGTTCTACGGCCTGACATAAGTTTACGTAGCATGTTTATTAAGTTAAATCAACGCACTTTCCCGGTTGCAGACCCAGGCACATGGTGATAGTTGATTTCTCATTATTGCAACCAACTGTATCTGCAAGTATGTATGTTGGGCTTTAGCTTGAGATAATTAATCATTCTTTGCCGGAGCAGCCGGTGCGTTTTGCATTGGCAAATGGTTCATGCAAAGTGAATGTTTGATTGGGATTGTAACTTGGTTTTGATTGAAGGTATTTTTTTTTCTATTTGAAAGTCAGCAGGCATGCAGGAGTCGGGTCTATATACGGTGGATGGAGGAAGAGGTTACATGTTATATCATTGGAATCTATGACTATGTAAAAACAAAAACGAAAGTGAATGCATTTGTCGTGAATTTACAACTAGCAATTTCTTTTTTTTCCAATGGTAATACTTTAAATAATTTGTTTAAAACGGTTTTTCATAGCTAAATCTCAAGTATATGTTTGGAAACGTTTTAATTGAAGTACGAGGTTTGCATTAGGGGCAACATTTTGTATCGATTAGGAGGAGATGAGGGTATAGTCTTATAGAATAGTATACAGGTCCTGCTTAGTTTTAAATTGGTAGCATTTAATACCTTCTTTGGCGTAAGAAAATGCTAAGTGAACAAACGTGTCCCCTTCGAATAGAATCTGATTGTACTTCTGTTACCCTCCGTTCTTGCATATTTATTTGGACCAAATGGGATATGGACAATGGACATGTGGGCATGAACGGGCGCAATGTACTTGAAGGGTCGAAATCGTAAGTTTGTTTTTTTTTTTTGAATTTGCTGTTAATAAACCATAACTAAATTAGAAGCTTTAATGTCTTATATGTCTCCTGGTTTTTGTATTCCTATTTTCAGGAACGTAACCCTCTTAATAAAATGAGGTTCTTATTTCGTTCTTCGCGAGACTTTTCTTTTCTCTCAAAGCGAGCTTCGAGGGTATCAGGGAGAATCAAAAGTACTTGCGCAAGAATAGCTCAAGCAATAACCCAGTCTAGGTAGGGAGAAAGTAAACGCACAAACAAATTCTATTATTCAGCTACACTATCCAGATCACCATTACAACGGAAGTAGCACCAAAAATCAAAACCACTATCCGTGGACGGGACAAACAATCACGATCAACTACTGAAGGAACCTAACAGTATAGAACTAGCCTATGTGAAAACTGATGCTGCGTCAAGGTGACGAAAACCCATCAATTGATGGATGACATCCAGCATGGCCGTGAGATTTTTTATAACACCTTATGCAAGATCAACTTAAGTAAGGAATTAAAAACTGGACAGATTTCATAACCAATCAGTCTTTGTAATTAATTAAAATAGACATCCAATCTTTAACCACTATCTCATCGAAGTCTTGAAAGCTTATATGTGACATTTGTCTTTTCTATAGACGGTAGAATGTTTTTTTTTTCTTATTTTATTTCTATACATTTTATTTTGGTTTACCTAAACATAATGGTCTCAGGTTCGAATCCCGCCGGCCCAAGTAACACCTAAACGTGTTTTCCACTGCCCCATATCCAAGAGTATCTCTTGTCATGAGAAGCTTCCCAAATTCGCCGTTCGGATTCGGCTTATAATTGTAGGTCCCTTCCAATTCGCACAAGCAAATGGTTAGAGAACCTAGGTTTAAGGCCCTGTATGGCCATTAATGCCTAATATTTATTTAATTTTATTAACCTATTACCAGATAGTTTTCGGCTTAAATACATTTTAATAATAAAGAACGCTTTTACAATAGACGTTGCTTTAGAATATATTTTTTTTACAATACATTGAATTTAAATAAATAATCAAGATTAGATAATATATCCATTTAAATATTTTATATACACTATCAGATCTGTGCCGTGGTCGTGGAGTGCTTTAAGCAAGCAACTATCACGAGCAGGAATTTGAGACTACGTTGAGAAAGGGGTACTATTGGAAGAACCCTTCTTACGTTGACTGTTGGGAGGATGGTTAAATGGATTTTCCCATGGAAGTCCTCTTAGCTCAAATCGAATTGATTTACGTTGAATGACCTCGATCCTCGATTCGATTTGAATGAATGCAGTAGCACGGTGTCCAAACTTCTGATGAATACTCTATATTTAAAACTTAAGGGTCATTGATTTCTTAAGACCACCTTTTTACGAAGCCCAGCATAGAATTAGATTTATTAACAACAAAATTGATATGATTTGTGAAATTCAATTCGGGATCGAAATATACCCCAAGACCCGTACAACCATCAACATGATAACGAGTATGTTAAGATAATGGTTATTGAAAAGTAGAATGGATATTCTTTCTAGAAAATGTCACACGATGATAATTAGTAGGGTTTACGAACAACAAGCTGTTTTATTATTTTAGCTATTAACGTCGGTTTGAAGCAGGATTGTGTCTTTCTGATTAGTAACCTATTTAATTTATATATTTTCATGTTATCAGTGTGGATCAGAATATTATTGTCATTTATTCATGCCTTTACATCCTTAATGGGTAGTATTAAAATAAGTGGAGTTAAGTGACTTCCTTGAGGGACTCCATATTGAGCTGTTAAAGATTCTGAAAGTGAACCTCTTATCTTTTATTGTCTAATTCGAAAATGCATGCAAGAAACTTAAGAGACTAGTGACAGTGGACCTGTATCTTACAAATTCATGCAGTTCATTACAAATTATATTGCGACAGAGAAATATTAACTTCTCACAGACAATTTTTTCAGAACTAAGAATACAGGAGAACTTTGAAATAGGCATATAATCAGTGATACCACCACGTTCGCCTTTTTAAATACAGCTGTGATAAAAGTACTTTTCCATAAATTAGGGAATCTACCAGTACCAATGGACAATTGAAACAGATACTTAAGATATTTAGCAGTTGAATTTTTTAAGAACAATCGGTGCAATACCATTAGGACCGGATGAGTAGTCGGCTCCCTATTATGTCTATTTCCTATCGATTTGATCTCTTTAGTATACCAGGTATGGGACGTATGCATAATCTTAGATTATTTGGCAGGAATAACTTCTTTCATGCAGTTATACATCGAAGTATCAAAAGAACCTACTGCGGCATCAATATTAGATAACGCACTAAGATTTAAATCAAAGCTGGTAGTTTCCTCAGAGAGCCTCTGGAACGTTGCTTTCCGAAAGTTACAAGATTGGAAACGGTCATACGATTTACTGTTTTCGAACAAACGTGCGCCTAGGTCAATAAATACATCAAAGGGTCTATGATTATTGAATATGTTAACACTACTAATAGAGTCAGAGAAAAAAACAAGATCTAGAGTTCGATTGATACAAAATTGTATGCAGCTTGTTTGCTGTAAGTCAAAATAACAACATATTGTTTATGGTCTTGTTGGGCAGAGTCAGTAGATAGAATAAATAGAGACTCATCTTCAGAAAATACCCGTCAAATATGTGGCAGATTGCAGCCGCCTAGAAGTAAAACAGTGCTGCCACAACAAGATATGTCAAAAATATGGTCTAATGCTATAGGAAGGTCAGAAAACGATATGATGGAATGTACGCATTAACAACATAATAACAATATTAAAGCATCAGTCATTATTTGACTGGAAATAATGCCGTAGTAAAGTGTTCAACAGGCCAAGTGGCATTGATAAAAATCTGCCTCTTGGATAATTATAGCGCGGATCTATTAGTATGAATTGTAATCGGTCGAACAGATAGCAACGTTTATAAGCGTCATAGCTGATCGAAAGAAATGTTAAAGAATTGCGCTTAAAGGTAAGCGATACGATCTAACATCTTCTCAAGCCCTAAATGTTTTGGGCAGTGTTGTTTAATTGAGGCATCAAGCCTTCTTCTACTGACCGCTTCACAATCGCAGAAGCTTCACACCCAAAAATATGATTGTCCTGGGGAATTAAATGGAATAATGCCAAGACAGGACATCCGTATCTTTGCGGATAGCACAGCTGCGATAAAATCCCTGGACTGAGTCTCTATAAACCTCATCGTTGCCATAGACCGCCGATCATCAGTTAGGAAGATGGCGGAGCTGTTCAACATTCATTCATTGCAGGGCTGAGGCAGAAAAGGAACTACATTACTCTTCTACCTGGTAAGGATTTTCAGATGCTTGGATTCTGAAATATTGGGTGCGTCACTCCAGTGTCCATTTTTGAACCGTCGTGTCGGTGTAGATTGTTAGATCAAAATCCTTAATCACTTGTCCGCTTTGCCATTCTGATCTCTTGGGTTTAGCGGTCCAATACCCATACTATCGTTGTCTGATCGGTGATCGCACTCGCTAATTGCAAACTAATATGAATGCTATATGCAATTGAAAGAACAAGCCTAAATATCTATCTTGGAGTGTTATATCTCAAAGATCTAAGCGACTTGGCTAACACTGAAGTCTATCACGCTTCATCAGAAGCTCTAAATGGTTTTGCGAGTAAGGGATAAGCTCAGTTAGATCCAAGTGGTATCACAATGGCCAATGGGCCTCATACTGGTCCAACTGTGTTGGCTTTTGCTGACAGCCATCTACGTTTGGAATACGATAACTTGGAAATTCGCTTTCGCGAGTCATCTTTGCGGAAGAATGCAATGCCTGCGCAATTTTTTTAAATTGGTAGACACACTTTTCTGAAATCGTTTCATCGGCTAGAAAAGTAAAAAAACAAAAAAAAAACTCTTAGCACTTTTTCTCAAGTGTTTCTTCAAATGTGCCACCGTATCTGCAAATTAACGGCATGTTCTTGCAAATTCCATAAATATCTTATGGCATATTCTGGTGCTCTGATTTTAATTTGCTTCAATCTATCGTACCTACCGTGTTTGAGCGAAGGATAATGATCCATGCGATGCACTTACTGCTCTGTTACAACATCAATCTCCTTTAAAGTTCCGAAAAACAGTCCCGAACCTCATCTCGTATTACCGTTTGGGTTTATGCAAACTCATATTAATAAATCAACTCGATCGTCAGCACTCAAACTCAGTTCCCCAGTCCACCAAGCAAAGCCCAGACGATTCCGAAGAGCAAAAAAACCCTTAAACACTCCAAATTAATGTTGAAATATTGTTAATTATACCTGAATGAGGAATTCGATCTGTAATCCAATTCATTTGAATCTCTACTCACCGTCTCCCTTTCTTAACTCATTCATTTTATCCAACGATGAAGTGGATGTGGACGTGATCCCTCATCTGGAACTGGCTACCTGTAATCAATTATCGAGATAAAAAAAAGAAACCAAAAGATATACTGAAGCTGGAGCGACGGAGTACAAAGTGCGACGGCAACAACTATCACAGACAGACGGAATTCGAATGTTTTCAACTCGCAAACAGACTCGTAATATTTTGGTAATTTGATTTAAAGGATGCCTTAAATGGGATTCAATGTTTTGGATGGACTCGAACAGAACCTCGAAATCGACCATGCATAGGTAATTTTCATAGTGATTTATTGATAGTCTAAAACTTTAAATGCATACCTAAGCGATGGAAATTAATTAAAGTGTTTTTTATATGTCGAATTGATAAGGACGAATAACCTACCTAATTCAGATGAAGGATTCAGGTGCAGGGATCGAAGTGGATTTCGGTTTTCCTTGAAAGAAGTTTAAACTTAATTGCTGGACATAAGCGCACATTTGGATACAACCAATTAACGTCAACAGAATGACAACGTTGTTCTGTAATGACTGTGTCACTGATTTATCAAAACTTATAGTATATTATAGTAAGATTCATTATTAAATCAAAAATATTATTAAATTTTAATCAAAATATTACATTTTGACACTTAGACTTTATGAATCTCAACAACAATCTCTACTCTACTCTACTGGCTGCTTATCGACAGCGTTCAAACCCAAACAATAAAAAAAAGAATGAATGAATAAAGAACAGTTTCTTCTGATTGGGGTAACAAAGTGAAGTCATAAAAATTGAAGCCAACCCTTAATTAGGTAAACTCACATTATGAAAAAGATTTGGCGGATTATATGCGAATACTACGACTCTTCGATCGACAACGAATTTATCTGACTGTTATCGCCCGCACATTCTGGGATAATGGAAAAATCTGTACGCTTTCTTTGTAGATTTTAAACCTAATTTTGACTCCATCGCCTGGAGTAGTCATAGTCTACAGAGAACGGATTAGCCAAAGACTATCATCTGTGCACTCAATATCCACAAGTGCCAACAATATGTGGAACCGATATCGCAACATAATCAAACAGGCAGCCACCGTAGGTTACCAACCACACCAGAGAAACCACCCTTGATATGATGATGTACCGTTTACCGGAAGAAGGTGACAGAAGATGCACATTTAAAATCGCTGCGGCGCAAAACAAGGGCAGCGAGGGAAGAGTATCGAGCCAAGAGAAGGGAGAAGATTAAGATCCTGCGCAGAAAAAAGAGAGGGCGTACCTACGCAGTCTCACAGCTCAAGGAAATCGAATAGTCTCGCCATCAAAACAGCATTGGGAGATTCTACAAGAAAGCGAAGCAACTACCTGCTGGCTTTAAGGCCGGGATTCAGGCTCTTCGAAATAGTTACGGAAACCTAGTCACCAAAGCGCAGGGAATAAAAGATATATTCAAGCAACATTTCCAACAGCTACTAAATGGGTATCATGAAAGAGAGTGATAGGGCAAGAGGAGAACTCACGTCCTGTCAATGAAGAACAGATTTCACCACCCAGTATAGAAGAGGTTGGCTTATCTATAAGAAAGCTTAAGAATAATAGGGTCCTCGGCTCTGATGGCTTACCATCGGAGTTTTTCAAAAACGGATTTGATGTTTTGAGTGGACGCATATACCACACCATCAACCAAGTATGACTGGAAGGAAGCCTGACCCGATGACTGGACTATCAGCTCCATATGTCCCATCTACAAGAAAGTCGATCATATGTCTTGCAAGAACTATCGAGGCATATCCCTGCTAAATGTCGCATATAAGATCCTATCCAACGTACCGTGTGAGCGTCTTAACCCGTCCTGCAACGAACTAATCGGCACTTACCAGTGACCATAGACCAAATTTTCACAATGAGGCAAATCCTGGAAAAGGCCAACGAATTTCAAGTGGAGACTCACCATGTTTTGATTGACATTAAAGTAGCATATGAAAGCATTTATTGGCCAAACAAATGGATTTAAAACTCCCGATTCGAAGAACAAAATGCATTTTCTACCGAACCTTAATCCTGCCAGTCCTGCTTTATGGTGCCGAGTGCTGGACGATAATAAGGAAGGGGGAGCTAATGTTGGGTACTTTTGAAAGAAAAATACTCCGTCGGATATTAGATTCTGTGTGGGAGGAGAGGATACTACCGTGAACTCTATGGGCTGTACCAAGATATGGATATAAGTTATGATGGCAGTACAAATATCAGATGCACAATATAAATGCACGAAATAAACAACAACAACAAACAACAAAGTCATCATAATAAAGCTCTTGCATAGCATAAGCGCGAGCATTTCAGCCGCACCAGCATAGCAACAACGCCAGTATTAAAAAAGCTCTAGCATAGCAACAGCGCGAGCATATCAATAAGAATACCATCTGAACATCCAGCTAAGCAGCAGAAAAACGGATCATCGTCATCTCCACACGGTAGCGTAAAACAAGCTTGGCCTTGCTTATGTTATGTTAAGTTAGTTTTTAAGATACTCGTAAGTTGTTAGAGTGCGGTTGAATTTAGAGTTCCTCATAGAGGAAATTAATAAAGAATGAAATTAATTTATAATGGTTTGTTGTCATTCAAATTATTTGGCGCCAAATTGTGATACAACGCGATTAAATATATCGTAATCAATCCTTATAAAGGATAAATCGCGTTGGCGAATAGTGCGGACTCGTAGCCGGTGCTTCAGACAAGTAACCCCATCAATGAGGTGAAAACAATTAAAAAGAAAAATAACTGCAAGTGAAACAGTCTATCTGAACAAAAAACAAATTAGTACATTTAATAGTACATAATAAAAACCAATAGTGAAGAGTGAACTGAAAGCAGGAATCGCAGGAAGTCGTGGATCACCTAAACAAATTATATGCCCATCTGAAGCAGAACAACTTTAACTGAAGGGAAGTGTTACCTTGATATTAGATTTAATTACAGTCATATAAATTATTTACACCTAGGACTTATACACATTTAGCAAGTATTGATAGTATTAAGATTTAATTTTCCTTTTCCAAATCTTTCAATTGCAATAATAGAAACGAATCTCTTTAGTATATTTACTGTGTTTGCATATCCTTGATTTTCAATTAAGAGTCAAATTGTAAATTATTGCTAATTTTTTTTTGTAATTGCTGACTAAATAATGGACGCGGAACAGTTAAGTGTGGTAGTGACTGCTGCAATTCGGGTTGCAACAGAACAAACGAGACGGTCGTTTGAAGGGACTATCAATGAACTGACGACTCGACTTAGGGCATTGGAAACGCATACAAATGTTGAAGAGTATCAACCAGTTACCATTGAGGCTGGTAAGATCTGCGACGAATCACTAGATTTAGTGAAATCCCTGCCGGAATTTTGTGGTGAACAGGTTCGATACATTTCGTGGCGTCAAGCTGCCTTCGCCGCTTACAAACAATTCGAGGCACACGACGGAAGCTCGAGGCACTACCAGGCAGTTGCCATAATCAGAAATTAAATTGTAGGTTCTGCCGATCAGGTCTTGTCATCGTTCAATACCGTTCTTAATTTCAAGGCGATAATCGCTCGATTAGACTTCACATATGTCGATAAGAGACCTATTTATCTGATTGAGCAAGAGATGTCCACTTTACGCCAAGGTAGAATGCCCATTATAGAATTTTATGATGAGGTAGAGAAGAAATTGACCATGATAATTAATAAAACGATTATGCTTTATGAAGGTAATAAAAATTTGATCGATTCGCTAAATCAAAAATATCGACAGGACGCACTGAGGATTTTTGTTTCTGGTTTGCAGAAACCAATGTGCGACATTTTGTTTTGATCACGACCCACCGATATGCCCGGTGCACTTGCACTTGCACAGGAACTGGAAGCAAATCAAGCGCGGTTTGATTTCGCGAACTCTTTTTCTTTAAGAAATGAGCGCCCGACAAACTTTCTACCTAGATCATACTCGTATAATGCTTATCATTCACCCCACTACAGACAAGTTTCTCCTGGTCAAATATGCCTGACCCAATGGAAGTAGACCCAACCCTTTCTCACTATAGAAATCGAACTAACTTCCAACGGCCTATTCAAAACCCTAATCATGTCCAAGGACCTAGTCATAACCCCAATAATTTTCAGGGACCTAGGCAAAACCCCAATAATCCCCAAGGGCCTAGTCAAAACTACCACATGCAAAGACCGATGCAAAACCCCGCTTATACCGAAAATACTTTAAATAACCCCAACCAGCTTAAGCGACATTGCGAGTCGGACCGACAAACTCTTCCGAAATTTCAGAGAATCAATCACCTGACTTAGGAACAGGTTACAACAAACAATAACTTTAGTTACCAAGGTTATCCGTACGATTTGTACGACCCAAACAATGGTTTCGCATACAATTATACCGGTAGCAAAGAGGAGCACTGTTCTTTAAACGATTTTAATGAGACCGAGTTTGAGACTCTGAAACGCAATGAGATCATAGAAATGTCTGATGAAATTAATTTTTTAGGGGAAGGTCCCTCCTGCCGTACGTCAGTCAAACATTGGCAGGAAGGGAAATAAAGCTCCTGGTTTATACTGGTGCTGCTAAAAACTATGTAAGAAATCTAGGCACCCTTAAGGCTATCAAGCAAATTGACAAACCATTCCTTGTCAAATCTATTCACGGGACTAGTCAGGTTACTTCTAAATGCGTCATCAATATTTTTGATAAGAATGCTACATTTTTTATTCTTCCAACACTGAAAACGTTTGATGGCATCATTGGGTTTGACTTATTAAGAGAAATCAGTGCAAAACTAAATATGGTAAAGGGAACTTTGACCTACAATGGAGGTGAAGAAAAATTACTATATTTTTTCTGTGGAGATGTCAACGCTATCTCCATAGAAAATGATATAACCCCTCCAGATATGGATAAAGATTTCTCCTCATTAATGATACGCCACTCATGGGTTTTTGCCGATCCGAACGAATCACTACCTTTTAACACCAATATTGTAGCAACCATCAGAACAAAAGACAATGACCCTGTTTATTCGAAGGCCTACCCATACCCAATGGTCACGGCAGATTTTGTTAACAGCGAAATTTCCGATCTGCTCCGCAATGGAATTATAAGACATTCTCGATCTCCATAGGTTGTCGACAAAAAAGGAGGATTTTTTATTCGTTTCCGATGTATGCTTATATTCTTATCACGATCAAGATTAAATCCTACAGTTCTTCTCCTTCCGCTTTCATTTTGAATGGCCTCTTTCACAGTAAAATATTTTACTTCCGGTTTTTCTGTTGTTGTTGGTGTTGTTGTTTGATTATTTTCATTTTGTTGCTGTACGTTCTCACTGATCTTCATCAATTGAAAGAACAAATCAATTTTCAAAGTATCATTACTAGGTAGCAATAAAGAAAATTCCAAATTTCCTTTATTATCATCTTGTACTGTTAGATTTAATGGTATTGGGATAGCTTGTAATACACCCAATGACAGATAGATTATCAGCAATACAAATTTATGCAATTTGTTTGATTCTCTGAAAAGTTGAGCACACCACCACACCTGCGAAAAGTTAAATTGAAACTAAAACAAATTTCTTTGAATTAACACCTTTTATTTATTCTGATATATAATGACATTATTTTCTTTGTTTGCATTATTCTACTTTTCAACATGTAACAGCTGCAAGTGTTGGGTCCGACTTGACATATATCTGATGACCAGCTGCATGTTGTAAAATGATATCCAACTTAGAAATAATACAAGAATCGTTGATGTTTTCACATAATTTTATGTAGCAATTTTGAATCTCCTTGTAATGTTCATCCAACAAAATTTCCCTGTTATCTATTAAAAAATCAGAAATTTGCTTTATAAGCTGATTAGAACTTGTGTCCACCATCCTTTCCGAACAATAAAAAAGCGGATACTATTCAGTTAATACGAGTATCACTGTATATTGCTTTGAGTACTTAGTTTGTTCAACAATTTTATGTCCTCTTTATCAATATCACTAAGATCACTGTCAAAGTCATTAAATACACACAGCTCATTAAAATGGTTTATAATTCTCCGGGGATGAAAACCATCGGCTGTGAGCCCTACTAATGTAATTGTACCACCGACCACATCAATTCTAAGATGTTCATTAACATTAAATTGGTACAATATTGATGATAAATTTCCAGGTACCTACTGGATCTCCTCTACACATTTTCAACAACAAACATTTACTGCCATCCTCTGGAGTCAGATAAACTGATAAACTACTATTAACTACATCTACTTTTACAATTTTAAAATGTTTCCATGATGAGTGACAAATGCAATATTTATCACCCGATTTTATCGGTTGAATCCAAAACATTTTTAACAATTATTGAATATATAATAATACCAACGCTTTTTATAGAAAAAAAAATAGTCAATCAAATCGTTGTCACCTTATATGCCCTTCGCAATAATGATATCATCTTATATACCCTTCGCAATAATGAGCATACTATGCTGTACATTCATGAATCTGTCACCTATTACCTGTCAACTGTCACCTGTCATCTGTCATCTTTCATCTATTACCTGTCCCTATCACCTTATATACCCTTCGCAATAATGAGCATACTATGCTGTACATGCATGATTAACTAATTACACAAATTAATTGACCACAACAGATATCGCTTATCTCTAACCGCAATGCACATGCCCTTCGCAAATCATTTTTACATACAATCAAATCTATTTTCTATTAATAGAACACACATTCCATTTGACACAACATCTTTAGCACACATAAATTAATTAACCATAACAGATATGGCTTATCTCTAACCGCAAAGACCTGATGTATTTTTTTACATTTTTCTAATGTATCGTCATGCTTATCAGTGTTGACTATAAAGTTGAAAAGTTCAAAATCGCTGCTTATCAGTATCCACCAAAGCTACCTACGTCAGCAAAGACCAGATGTATTTTTACATTTTTTCATGTTTCGTCATGCTTATCAATGTTGACCCACAAATTTGACATCCACCACTTTCAGTGTACCAGAAGTTACCTAAACATAATGTATCGCCATTAGCCGTGTTTCTTTGCACGCGGATATAGGGATGGCATCAATCAGAAAACGACTATCGCCGCTTAAGAATTCATCAAAAAAAAACTTGGCAGCACACATGCACCAATGACATGCACCGTGACACAGCTGTAAGTTGTAGTTAAGAAATTTGTATTGAAAATCCTGAAATTGAAAAATATTTTCTTCCGCCAATTGAAATTGATGCCAAGCATTTTCTAAGATTATGAAAAACAATTTCACATTAACAGATTTGCTAAATTCAATTACCCTTAAAATGAAGTTTGAAAAATAATAATAATAAAATCACGAATAAAATATTCGGCGGGATGTCAGTGGTCGGCAGGATGGCAAACTTTGAATTTTCTTGAAAAACTCATCGCAACAATTCATCAGAAACGAAGAAAATGGATTTTGGAAGCACTGTTTATCCCCGCTAAAGGACTTAGCGGCGATAGCTATCCCCGCTAAAGTTAGTGTATATAGGATAAGTTGTTGTTGTATTTTACATGCAAATTTCAAATTATCCCTATATCCGCGTGCAAAGAAACACGGCTATTGATGAATATAAAGTTCAAGTTCAATTTCGCTGCTTATCAGTAACCACCAAAGCTACCTACGTCAGCAAAGACCAGATGTATTTTTTACATTTTTCATGTTTCGTCATACTTATCAGTGTTGACCTACAAATTTGACCTTCAACGACCCACAACAGATATGGCTTATCTCTAACCGCAATGTTTATCAGTGTTTGACTATAAAGTTCAAAAGTTCAAAATCGCTGCTTATCTCCACCACCCTTTTCCACCACCTTACTTATGCCAGTTCCAACCAAAACATACTACTGGAAACTTATACGGGAAGCTAAGAGTTTCTGATCAGAGATTGAATGATTTGGATTTCTAGTAAAATCATTTTTAGAGAGAGATAGGAAATCTGACGACGCCGCCTTCCTTTATTCTGTATTTTTTTTAACAAATCATCAGGGAGTGGGACAGAATCCTAAAATCCCGAAAACCCTAAATCTCGAAAATCCAAAACCCAGACAACCCAAAATCCCGAAAAATTTGGCATTTAAATTTGCATGTATCTAACCTCGCACCTACTACAAATACAACCGCAGGGGGCTGCATGCCCCCCCCCCCCCCCCCCACCGTACACATTACTTCGTTTATGGGTTTTACCTTTAATGTTACGGGGTTTTGGCCTTTCGGGATTTTGCGTTTTCCGGGTTTTGGATTTTAGGAATTCCGGAATTTTGGGCTTTCGATATTTTGGTTTTCGGGATTCTGACCCCAACCCAAATCATCATGCTAAGACTAACGTTCCAGCAGCGTTCATAAATTGTTTTTTTTCCAAAATTCAGTAAAAAATGTTTATTGACTGTTTCACAAAACTGTTACTGTTACACAAAAAAGCAAATAAATATAAGGCCTATACACGGCCTAAAACCTACCTTCTCCAACAATTTGGCAGCTTTTGCCGTATTGCTCCAACTGGTTAAACGAGTAGCAAGAAGATAGATCAATGCGGTAGACCTTTTATTGGTCTAAGTGTGTCGGCTTCTGCCGACTACCACTATAACCTAACCTATCGTAACCTTACGCAACAAGTGGTCAGAATACCAATTGCTTTGCAAGCGTTTGGCAGCCATCAGCCAGCCAAATGCTTGAAAAACTGAGCGAAAATTGGATGTAGTTCCTGAGACACTTTATATGGTGGTCATGTGCCCGTAATTATTTTCTAATCATTAATGTCATAAAATAAAAAAAACATACAAATTTGACTCATTGCTTAACTTGTATGTGTTTTATTTCAATCTTTAATCCAGGTCTTAAAAAACGCACACGATAAAAAATGAAAAAGATATTAAAACAGCACATAACATGAATTTGTATCGATTTCTCTATTCACAAAGATTTGTATCTGTCCCTCAATCTAACATTAATCATTTTCATAAAACATTTTATACCCGAAATGAAGGTCGTCTAAGGGAAACGCAGAAATTCTCACCTTGAGAGCATTAAAGTATCTGATCTTTCTGTGCACTTCAAACCAGACGCAATACCTGCCCATCACTTCGACGAAATTCGAAAATTTATTTTATTTTATTTTATTTATTTATTTATTTATTTATTAGTATAGACTAATACAATAAGATACAGTATCTTCTTAAATAGCATAAGCTTGATTGATATCTTTAAATAATGTGTTATAAGAATACAAAAATAGAAAAAAGAAGCCAACAATATTGTAGATATAATTATTTGAATCCAATAAGAAAAGAAAATAAAGAAAAGATAAACATTGAGCGAAGGATAAAGGAAATAGTTGATAAGAAAATAAAGGGGATAGATAAATAATAAAATACGAATCATCATCACATTAATGTCTCCAAGTACTCCTTTGAAATTGAAATTAATAAATAAATTTATGATTTTTCTTATAATAAGATCCACATCATCGAGCCTGTGTAGTTTTAGTAATTTAACATTGAAAAGTGCAACAAGTCTCAGTCCCCAATAACTCCTCAGCATATATAAAAAAACTGTTGTTCATGGAGGCAAATTTGCTAGGAGATGCATGGAAGCTAATTCAGCAGTATGACTCAGCCGAAAACAATTATGTGATGCGACTTGAGGCCAGATCACGTAAAATTAAAACGATTGAATGACATCATTTAAAAAAAAATGATGTTTGT
This sequence comes from Portevinia maculata, assembly GCA_949715645.1. NCBI lineage: Eukaryota > Metazoa > Arthropoda > Insecta > Diptera > Syrphidae > Portevinia > Portevinia maculata. Next base: position 359,756,298 of record OX454525.1, on the reverse strand, counting down.
CTATCTTCACAGACAACTATAATTTTTATTTTTGGAGGAGAGAATACATAATGTACCATCAAATGGGAGGCCATCACCCCTTGGTGTGTTTGACTCTCGCGTACCTACTAAACTCTCCCCGTTAGGGCCTCACGACCACCCTGTTACCGCTCCTTATTTATGTCTATAAGAGTACGCTGTATCTTACGTCTTCCGTGGCCAAAGAAGTCTGTGCTTGTGAAACGTATCGAGCTCTCCCTGTTTCGGTTTTCTTCCATCTTTTTTGTCCGGAAAATATTTTCTAGTGTTTTGGGCGCGCAGTGGCGTAGAGGTGAGTGTGTTGGACTACTAATCTAAAGGTCTCAGGGGCCATGTAACATCTAAAAGTTTTTTCCACTGCCCCACCTCTCGCGAACGTTTATGACATATATATTTGTTTAATGTTTTCTAAAAAAAGAGGACTTGTCTACAGTTTTGGTGGCATGCCAGCTTCTTTAAAGCCATCCGGAGTGATAACGACGAAACTTCTTTCTAGATTCTATCGCAGCACTTATTGCAGGCGAAGAAGATGTGGCTTGCGTCCTCTGCTCGATAGTCCCCATATTGGCAGGTAAGGCTATCTGTTTTGCGTATCTTGTGGAGGAAGGCATTAATGAAGGCGTATCCGGTGAGAAACTGGGTGACGCAGAAGTTTACTTTACCGTGACTACGTGCGTTCCATTCGGCCATATTTTTTATCAGCCTTACCGCCCATCACCCAACGCTTTCTCAAATTCCAACGCTCTTGCCACTGCTCATTTGTTAGCTGCGTTTTTGCCTTAAAAGCAGTAGTGGCACTTGAAGGCTTCCGGTCTTTCCTGGAAAAATTGCCAGACTTCTCTGGCATTCTTTCCAAAATGTATGTTTTTTTCCATTTCCCCCGCTTGGGTCACTGTTGCATTTCGATTAGGTGCCACATGGATATTGAGTCTTTTTAAAACCCCACCGGTACCATAAAAATCACTAGTAGATCAAATAAACACTGCAATGTGTATGCGGGGGCCTTCTGCCGGATCGCTGTTAGATTTGGAGTCGGCGCAAGTTTGGGGTAGGTGCTATGTTGGATTTTTTTTGTCGGATTGCGAGACTTTCTACACTGGAGCACTCAGAATCAATACTGGTCCATTGTTCTACCAGGAAGTCACACCAAGTTGTTGGGTTAGAGAATGATAAAGTAATTAAACCGATAAAAAAAACGCCCACCTCACGCGAAGGCTTGGCGTGCGCACAAGTGGTGGCGAGCGCACCGCCCATTCGCGTCTCTGTCGTTTGCCTAGCCTGTCCGCCGTATATTCCATTATTTCTGGTATTTTCCTAAAAAAATCTGGTATTTTTTCCAATGTTGACTAAGTAAAAAAATTCTGGCCTAATTATAGGTATCCGCACTTTTACTGGATTGATTCGACAATAGGAGATTATTAGTATCGTCGCTTGCCAACAAATGGATCCTATGACACCAAATCAATTATAATTTTTAGTCCATTTCAGAAGAGTAACAAAAGAGCTTGCCAATTTCAATAAAATTCTTTTGAAATCACGAATGACATTGCGTAGGTGCAAACTCCAAACCTACAAGAAAATCACTCATTTATTTCTTCATTCATTACAACACAGTTTTCACGCCAACTCTTTTGATTACAAACTAATGAAAAAAATCTTTTCAATTTGAAATTTGGTGAAATGATGTACCCCAATCCATCTTTCAAATTATCAAACAAGCAACTTCTCGTACCCTCTTAATTTAAATCATTTCACTGAAATACTCCTTCATAATCTTCTCACCAACCATCACTTAAGAGAGAGCATGTTGAACAAGATTATTCCTTCTGGCCTTAACGCTAATTTATTTATATTTTCTTTCTCAACACAAAAGACCAACTCACATATTGTACGTTTTCTTATTGTTCTCAGTTACCATTTATTCACTCTAGTGGCCACCTTTAACAAAACCAAATTTTACCCGTGATTAATGATTTCGCATGGGAAACCCAAATTCTTTGCCTTCGAATTCAAGTTACATTCGAGCTTTTATTTCCCTATACAAGAATTGAAAACTCGATTACGAACTCAATAGATAATTCTCATACACTTGAGGAGAGTGTCTCAACGGTCGGGTGTAGTCAAAGTACGAGTTCATCTCGCGTGCCAGCTCAAACGTGGCAACACAGCAAATTTTTTTATTACTTTTAATCCCATCTTGAGTTTTAAAAAGCCTTAAGCCGGATTGTTTTGCTTCTCCGTTTCTCTGTTGTATATGTTTTCTTCTTATTTTGTTTACACATCATCTTCGACTTGGATCAATAATTGCAGCCTTCGATCGAGTATCGAAATCGAAAAGCAATCAAAAAGAGTAGTACTACGAATCGAGCCAAAACCGGTTACCTTTCATACTCAACTCAGGCTGGTGAACATCACTGCACTGTAGCCTCAAGTCGAACATGGCTACCGCACCCCGATGATTGTTTGATTGGAACGTTTATTCGCTCCGTTTACCAAGTCTGTTTGACGTTGGCACGATCGTTTATAGACCATCGTCTTCGTCGTCACGTCAACCTGAACCGAGTTCACTCACAGTCAAACAGCACATGCAACCGATACCGACAGATTAACTGAGATTTTTCCACGCCAGCTCCGGACTAAGCTGCGTATGATATAGTCGACCGCGGCTTCGCTAACGTTTTCCTGGTCGGTCGCACCGCAGTACCATTTTGACCATCGCGCTTGATTAGTTCACCGCGCGGACAGAGCTAATCGGATGTTTGTCTTTTGGGAATTTCTTCAAAGAGCATAAGACATTGTTGACGCTTTTGTTGTGCATTTTTGACGGATTTTTTCGAACGTTTTCTTTTTCCGTTTTTCGTCTTCTTCTTTTGTGGTTTTCCGTTTTTGTGGGTTCTGCAGGATGTGAATGGGATTATTATTGTGATTGCCGACAATTAGTGGGAAATAAATTGCTCAGATTTTTTCTCTGATCAGAGGTCAGAAAAAAAATAAGAAAAAGAATTTCATGAAATCACCAACTGGAGTGGATTTCTGGTGCCATTACAAAGGATTTACTATTCCTCGTGAAGTTTTTTTTACATTACAACATAGAAGCGATCTCTGATCGAGGTGAATTAAAGAGTGAAACGTGATACCCTTAGGTTTATAAAGATACACAAAGGATTCAAAGGTTACGTGAGATACATCTTTTGTTTTGCTAAATCATGGTCCCTGAGTGAATTGATTGATTCCTTTGTCAGCAGGTTTTTGTACAAATATTTTCACCCCAAGTGATCATGATCTTTCATGATCTACTGTTGTGTAGTAATTATCAGTGAAGAAATTTAAACCCAGTGCGGATGAGTTTTCTAAACATACGCTTACAAAGGAGAAAGGATAAAAAGGAGGCAAACAAAGTATAAAAAGATAAAAAAAAACAATTAGTTTCCCATGAGAACAGGGATGATGGATACTTGAATTGAAAGGCACTCCTGTGTTTGAGAGCGCATCTTTAACTCAAAGCATCAACAACGAGAAGTTTGAAGAGATAGTTTCCTTTATGGATTTAATTACCTGCGTCAGACCAACACAGACAATTTCACAAGGTAAGTGATGATGATGGTGGATGTGGTGGACTGAGTAGCGTTGAGTTTGTTATGGGAAAATATAAAGTTTACGGTGTTTTAAAAGAACATAGGTACGTACCTGCCGAAAATGGAGGTAAAAAAAAGGATGATTGAACATTGCGAGGTTTGAGGGATATCTTTTCTTTTTTTTTGGAATGTGAAGCACGTTTTTTTGGAGGATGGTAATGAATTTAAATCGAAAACCCAAATTACACAAGGGAAGCTATGCGCCTCGGAAGAGAACAAGAACCGAGGATAGTGTCGAATTGAATTTGGGCCAGTTTTCTTTTATTGTGTATGGGAATTTCCAATCAGTAAGTGTGAACTTTTTTTAAGGCGGGGCTTGCATTTGGTGGTCTTAGGAGCTCACTGAATAGGGCGTTTCATTATTGATCGAGGGGACTCAGGTTCAAACTATGCCGGGGCTCAGAAACACCTTCAGTTATTTTTACTGCCTCACCACTATCGAAAGTCAAACGTTGCCATTATCATGAGAAGCTTCTCAAATTGCACTTCGGAGTCGGCAATTGTTGATCCCTACCATTCATACCATACCATAGATATATGGCTCCCAAAATTGATAGCATATTCCTGTGATGACGGGCCAAATTAGGGACATTATGAATTATATTGCTTAACAAACCTACCATGACGACTTTCGTGCAGATTTTTTTTAACTCCTATACCGATACTAATAGACCTGGTAAAAAAAGTCTGCACTTTACCATATTATCGGGTTAGCTGTAACATACCTATAACATTTATATTTCGTTCCATGTATGTATTAATGTGAGCCCTAACTTTGAAAAATAGTTAGGTAGCTATCTAACTTGAGTAGCTATCTTGGGCTATATGGCACCCTGGTTAGCGTATTAGACTACTAAGCGAGGAGTTCTGGTTTCAAGTCCCAGCCAGAAACACTTGTAGGCGTAGCTACCTTCAATTCGCTCCAAAAATTAAACTAAGCACACAAAGTTGGTTGGAGATGCACGTTTTAGGCTCTGTAAGGGCCAATCTTCTTCTTCTTCCTTTACGACGAGGTTATGATCAGAATAAAGGGGATCTTAACCCTCCCACTTTACTGCAGCCCTACTGGTCCGCCTGTGCGGTTCTCCGAGTTGACCTCAAAAAATACAAGCAAGCTTCCTGGTTTCGGATTATTTCATCACTGAAGCCATTCAAAGTTTTATTGCATTTGCAACCCACGGAATTGCATTGCGGGACAGCTTAAATATGTTAAATGTATCGCTAGGCTCACCTGGATGTTAGAAATGCAGTGATGTGCTTTTGACTGTAAGGACCGATAATGTTTATGTATTTTACAAAATTTTAAAATTATTTGTTTATTTTTTGGAATATAAATCAGTCTCCTACTCGATCAGGTGATTTCTAATATGTATATGAAGGGAGGTCCACATAAATGTTTCTTTTAAAAAAATAAACTAAACAAAATCAGTTATTTTCAGTGTTGTATCATGGCTATATGAGAAAGACCAAACATTCCCATTATTTATGGATTGATGATTTTATTAATATGGCTGCGTCGACTGGCACTACTGAGAGCATTCCTGTCATGGCAATCTTTAAGACCTTGTTGACTGTTTCTGGCTCTATCTCACAAACGGCTCGTACGATACTTGCTTTAAGGGCTTTATTACACAAAAAAAGGTCTAACGGGTAAAAATCGTAGCTCCGAGGCGGCCAATACACTCATTTTAAGTAAAAGCACTGTTTGACACCACAGCACTCTCTTTTTTTCGAAGAACCCCACACTATGGATGCAATGCATGACAGGATTACGATCCCTTTAGTTCAGATCATGAATTCATGAACACTTCGTTAGGGAAACGAAGAGAAGAGAAACACTCTCTTTCGAAATAAGTTTGCAATAATTTTCAACGTTGTTCAAGTACAAAGCAATTCATTGAGTTCTGCGGGGGTATATACTGACTGAAACAGAAAGAGAGAGAAAAAGGAAAAATAACTGTCAGAGTTAAAATTAGATATGATTCAAAAAGAAACTTATAAATATTTGGACCGCCGTAAATGATATAACTAACTAATTATAGGAACACGCTGTACAAAAACGAAAAAAAAGTCCAAATCTGCTCTCTTGACATTTCAATTACGAAAATGAATTGTAACGATTAACAGACAAAACTTGCGGATAAACAATAATAAATAATAAAATACATTACTCAGCCGCAACAATAAATTGTGTTTGTTAACATTTTCAGACAAGTCATAAACGTGCCTCTTAACGACCGTCTTACCAGATTGTGTGAGCTCGTTGTATAACGAATACACACTGGCCTAAAGAGACTACGTGTGTCTTAACAATGTTATACGCCTCGAAGTTGATGAATCTCAATAGCAATATTGCCTATAATTTTTGTGAACCTTACGATATTTTGTTGTTGGGAAATCAATCCGAGTCTAGGTCAGAAAATCAAAAAAAAAAAGTTGTGTGGAGAGAAACCATTGCGTTAGTTTAAATTTCCTTTTGCATAAATTCCAATTCCAGCTTCTATAATTATTGGTACGGGGCAGTTAATATTATGAGTAAACATTTAATTGAAGAACAGATCATACTTGGTGGGCATTATGAGAACATATTTTTACCTTCACAGTACCCACCTAGTTCTGCAAATTTCACGGGTATAAAAAACACGTTTATTCAAAAACTAACTTAAATGAACCACGAACAAAAGCATCGTGTCCCTACCCATATAAATTACAAAAATAAATATAATAGGCATAAAGGCCTAGAACCTAGATAATTCAAAGATTTGAGTATGCGAAGTATAAGTTACCTACAATATACTCGTAAGGTCGACTCAAACACAAATTTGAGAAGCTTCTCATTACAATTGATACTCTTGGATGTTTGTTAGACTTTCTCAAGAGGTATGGCAGAGGAAACGTTAGATGTTACTGAAACCCCCCCCCCGTACAGTAGTCTAACTCACTAACCTTTGAGCCAATGCGCCCACAGAGCCATTTCCTGGTTCCATATAGATCAATGCAAAATATATATTTTATAAGAACAAGACGGATAAACATACTTTGTTTATATCTACCACCAAATTTTTTAATTCCGTGGAAAGTCGGATGGATAGATACGAGGAACACTTTGTAAACCTTAAGCCCTATCCTAAGTGTATATTAATTTTGACTCATATTTAGTTTGTACAATGCCGTAATATTGGTTGTAGATCCCTTAAAGTTATTTTTATTTTATTTTGAACAAATTTCAATTTTTGGTAATATCGTAAAAAAAAAGAAAAAAAAAATGTTCCAAATGAACAAAGACACTCAATACCACACGTACTTTTGGCGACGTAAACATGGATAGATTAACCAACAGTTTGCCCAAGCGGCCAGTAGCATTACCATATATTTTATTATTGAGGTTTTTTGCTATGGTTAATCCCAGATATTGGTATTCTCTTACAGTTTCGATAAGAATCATCCCGTTAAACTTCATTTGTTGCCACGTATCCTGCTCCTCTTCGAAAGACCATAGTTTCTAATTTGTTCATGATAGCAGTAAGGTTTCACAAGAGATAGGCCCAGGTAATTCCCGTTAATGGTACTAGACCATTCACCAATCATAATTCCACATGACATATTTCAGTAAGTCGTCAATATACATGATAGATGTTTTATTTCGTATATAAATGTTTTTACAGAATTTTGTTATTACTATTGCACATTTTACAGAGATTTGATAATAAATTTTATCTTTCTACGGAAACATTATTTTCAATATGGATTAAGAATACGTACAAGAAGAATGGGAATACCTTGAAGGAAAATACAAAAGAACTTTCAATATAAAAAAAAAGGAAAAAAAGATTTATAATTAAATAGTTGTTTTAAAACAAAAAAAATGGTTCAAATGAATAAATAAATAATGCATAAATAAATAAGATTAATTAATAAACAAATAAAATAAATAAATAAATATGTAATAGATAAATACTATTTAAACATTAATGTTTAAGACAATATCTGTAAAACTTTTGCTACCAATAAATACAAACATACATACATACATTAAACAAGTCCTTGAGAAGTTTATTTGATGAGAAAATGAGTAACATTTATATTTGACACTATCAGTTCAGTCTGAAAGTAAATTTGCACTTTTGCAGCAAAATGTCCGAATCAGGTGTAAAGGATAAAACATGCTGGTGTTGTCGCATTTTGATCCAGAAGTTGTTTGCCTTTTTTTACGAGTTCGGCAAGAAGGTACATGCTTCTGTTATTGATTTGTGATTAGATTTTTTTCCGATCTCAAGTTGTGTCAACATACGCACACTTTCATGCAAGCCCTAAGATGTTGAATATGGCGCTAAGCTCATCTGAATATTAATATTTCCTATATGCGATTGCCCTCTAGTCGTCTTTAATCATGGGGATATTCTTAACTCATAAATACATCTCTGCCGTTATCGCAAAAACCCATGGTAATACTTAAGGAGTTGTGATCAGTCAATAAGATTAGATACAAGCTCGATGCTTATACTTAAGGAAAATCGATCGAATGCGAGATCTTCCATTCAATGTCTTTTGTTTATCGACCAATCTTTGCTTTCCTGTTTCGTTCATTCCGCAGAGCAAAAGTCCCAAAAGGCAGACTAGTACGGACGGACATAAGGTTAAGGGTTATGATTCCTCTAATCCAGATTATAACTTCGTCGTTAAATTAAAATAAGAAGATCACCAACAGAGTTGTAATCATTTAAACGATGGTCGGATGTGATGCGTGTAAAATTAAGACTTTCAAAAGTTGCCCAGATAAGAATAAATGAAGTGTTCTAGAATGTTTTGCCGGCATCGTAAATGTAGCTTTCCTTGTATCTATCAAAACATATGCTTAGAATATAAAGTGTTTCGATAAAACAATATTTATTATACTTAAGACAGGAGAATAGATACTCCATTCCGGGATCTCCAAAATAAGTTCAAACCAAACTATATTGCTCACCCTTTCTCCTAAACAAAAAGCTTTGGTATCTATTTTCGGTGACTTCAAAAAAATGTTTGAATGTCCAAATGACTTGAATGCATAATACAAATAAAAATCAATCGAGCATCTAAGTGTGTAAAGCTTAGTTATGTAGATGGGAATGACATTTCTAAACATCTGCAAGTTGCATTTAAAATGAATAAGTAAATAAAAATTAGGCACATACAGGGCCTTAAAACTAATCTCTTTAACCGTTTGCTGGTGCAAAGTGGAAGGGAGCTACAATTTAAAACCGAATCCGAACGGCAAATTTAAGAAGCCTCTCATGACAATTGACACTTTTGGAAATTTTTCAGACGTAATTGGCCCTGGCGGGATTTAAATCTGAGACCTTTAGACTAGTAGTCCAACTAACGAACCTCTGCGCTACTATGCTCATTGCATTTATTTTCACCAATCTGAAATTTTGAATTTTTGATCAAAAATTGATTAATTGTGAAAGCGATCATCCTAGGGCCTCCAGCAGACTACCTAATATTTATTTTTTAAGAAATCCCATACACTTAAAAAACATCTCTTTATTGTTTTCTCTGTTTGAAGCCTCTTAAAATTTTATGAAAACCGTTTTGTTTCAGTCATGATGATGTCAAATTTTCTGTAATTATCCACTTTTGGAATAAAGTAAACTCGTGATATACTTTGATCAAAAAAAAAAATTCGTAGGCACGAATGAAAATTATTCAACAACCAATCCTAACCTTGAAACACATGATCAGCTCATCGTTCTTCGCTCTGAGGTGAAAACATGTCTTGTACATCATTAAATTCACATTAAACGATTTTAATTGTAGCTTTTGAAAATGTTTAAATTGCAACTGATAGAGGTGACCTGTATTTTTGTTTAGCTTTGGACTCCTTTCCTATTTGGAAGTAGAATTAAAGATAATAATACTTACCAACACAACAGTACTAGTTCTTCGACAAAACAAAGATGAGATTTTAATTGAAAGGGTGTGTTTGTGTTGCTCTACTTTTTTATTTGCAAGAATATCAAATAGACGGGCACGATAAAACTTACATTTAAATGATTAAATTTTCGATTTATTTTGTTTGTTTGTTATTTTTATACAATTAACTCAAGCAATTTAACTCGGACATGTGAGATGTTATCAAATTCAGTTTTAAGTGTACGAGTACCTATCTAGCGAATACAACTTACGACATATCATCGTGATGCTATTAAATTCGCAATAAAATAAAAAATAAAAATTAATTGGTTTTTATAAGTGGTATTTGTTGTACAAATAATTCCAATACTGAATTTGGCACTACGGTGAGATATTTTGAAATACATGTATAAATCGGAAATGTTTTGCAATCAGAGATAGTTTTTTTGTTGCAAAATTATGCCATAATATACATTTAGCTTTTAATGTATGTATGAGAAGTTTCAAGATCCGAGGAAGCCTACACGTCAAAGGATCTATCTCAAAGAAAGTGGAGCGCGACCGGCTCAGTTGATACTGTTATGTTCAAAGAAGAGATCCTACGAAACTCGTCAGAAAGGCAATATCAATCAACATTCTCATACATAGGAAGGCCCCAAAACACATTGCATGTTGTTCGTCCTCATTGAAGAAGTAATTTGCAATCGGGAGGCCTGCCGACACTTTTTGTGGTGAAACCGGCGAACCTCACAGGCAGACTATTAGGGTTGCAGTGAAGTGGGAGGGTTATGATCTCGTTAGTCCAGATCATAACCGCGTCGTTAAGTAAATAATTAAATAAAGTACATTTACAATTATAAGTACGATGTTAGTTAGGAACAACTTATGATTAGGTGCAAGTAATTTAAGGTCCTGTGCACTATTCTTTCTGTGTCGTATCTACATCTTGAGAAACCTAGACAATTATCCAGCAGTAAAAAGCTTACAAAAAAAGTTGTTAAATTCTGTCGTTCGGCTACAGCTGAAAACTGATACAAAAGTTAACATACTTACTGACGATAGGTTGATCGCACCAGTGTACTGGTAGAATTTGGTTTTCAATGGTAGGGTTAAGTGGCGTTAAGATAGATAGATAGATAGATAGATTTATTTCGCATAATAATGATTTACATTCGGTATGCTACCTCACATTTTACATAAATACAGAGATATGATATTTTTGTATCTTACTACTGAAACAATATATTTAACAAATCTGAAGAGAGTTATGAATTATCAAATAACAATCTTTTTGAAGGAAAGTGCGAGAAAAACCTTCAATTTAACAAAAAAAAAAAAAAAAAGTCAATAAACAAATAAATAAAAAAATAATAAATAAATAAAAAATAGATACAAAATAAATAAAAAATAAATAAAAAATAAATAAATAATAAATAAATAAGTAAATAAAAAAATAGGTAATATATATGTAAATAAATAGATAAATAAATAAATAAACGAATAAGTAAATAAATAAATAAACAAATAAACAAATATATAAATAAATAAATAAATAAACAAATAAATAAATAAACTAATAAATAATTATTTGATAAATAAATAAATAAAAAAAAAACAAATAAATAAATAAACGAATAAATAGATATATATTATATACAAGCACATAAGTAAGTGTATAAACAGTAACAACATATGATGGAATTTAAAGACTCATTTGATTGATAAGGGGATTTTCTGAAAAGTTGTTTTTACTTCTGAAGTTATCGGTTAGTTTTTCGATTCTAGCACAAATCATTTCAACATTCGCTCCTCTGTGCAAATCCAGGGTGGAGTAATGCCATAAGTGGCGTTAAGCCGCTGTCCCTCTTGCGAAAGTCTGACAACCATCTATGAGAATCAATTGTCAGGAGAAGCTTCTAAAATTTGCCATTCAGAGTAAGCTTAGAATTGTAGGTCCCCTCTACTTCGCACAAGCAAATGGTTGGTGAAGCTAGATTTAAGGCCCGTTAGCTAGGTTAATGCCTAATATTTGGCTGGTTTATGTAGCACAATGGTCTTATTACTTCTTTTACTGAGGAAAATTCCCCAATGATGCGTGCTTTGTCTGTCTTAGCAATGATCAATGAAATATCGGAAGAAGCTCGAAGTCCTTCATCGTCTGTCTCAGAAGCTGCTGAAAAAAATTTTGATGTAGTGGGCTGAATCAACATCCTTTTTTATAGGTCTTGAAGATAGGTCGCATTTTTGTCTTTCTTACCCGAGTGCATTTTATTAAAACGTTCCTGTCTAGAAGGTTTTTTTTTTCATTTGAAAATGCTTTTTGACAAATAAGCTACAAGATCGATGAGGATTTTGTGCAATTTTCGATAAATCTGTACATACTCGTATTTAAAAAATGACTCAATTTTGTTCTCTCTTTTTTGACTCCTCGATTGCCATGGCACCGCAAATTAAAGTCGCATTCTTTTAAAACTCGTCGAGATACCCGGCAATTAAGAATGTCCACTCCCGCGCTTCGGAGACCACCCATTTCTCTCCCTTTGCCATTTGTGCTCATTGCCCTCTATGTTTCATAATCCATAATGTCTTAATCAACGTGCGACAATACTACGAAACGATCGAAAAGACAAAATACAACAAAAATAACGCACACATTTAGTACAGTACGGGTCTACGGCACGTTCTGGCTCTGGGCGGAAAGAAAATTATTATGATCAAAAAAGTGTTTGTGCCTCATCGAATCATCTTTCAAAAGATATACGGGCTTATTAATGTTGGCCAGCATTTCAAGAATTGACCCACTTTTGATCCAAAAACCTGGTAGTATCTAGATACCTTTATGTTTTTTCATTGCTTCCAGCGACCAAACCGTGAATCAGGTGTATGGGGGGGGGTTTGTCGCTCTTTGAATTACCTTTCAGACGGTATACTACTATTTTTTTCTTCTTGCAGGACCGATTTTAGATTCGTTTGCTCCTGTGGTGAACCTGGTCAAAAATGTGTGCATGTCTTGTAGAGTGACACGTCATAAAAACGGGTTTTGATTTTGTTTTGTTTATCGTTTTAATGTTTTGAATTTGATGACAACGAAAAAGATAAATTTGATAACACAAGTGAGCGTAGTTATATTCCATTAGCGTTTCACCCAGTTGTGTTGGTTTGGGACCATCAGTGGATGTAGGTGTCAAAACCAATGTGCATCTCTCCATTTCTTCTAATCCTAATTTCCTTAACGCTCGCGCTGTGTAGCTACTACATGATAAGGGTACTAAAAATCCCATTACTGTGCGCGCACATTATAAACAAAAGAAAAAACAAAAAACATACCACAAAATAATAATTTATTTGACGATTCCCTTAAGTGGACTGTCCGCCTAAGGAAGCTTTGACTGTATAATTTTACTTTACTATCTACTAACTTACCTACGCCAAAAATGCACATAGGTACCTAACCTAGTATTATTCCATAGATTATGATGGGAAAACAATTTGTTGTCGAACTGGAATTAATTGTGACCTTCAATGAAAATCTGTGTTAAATCGTAGGCCCCTACCTTTCTAAAGGCTAACAAAAACAGGTGTGTCACCCAAAAATATCACAGTTGCCACACAACATTTTTACATCGCAATAAAAGTAATGCAAATTCCTATCACCAAAAAAACAGCGAAAGTTACCTTTTGTGAAAGGGCACACACAAAGGCGGATAATTGACAAACGAAACAACAGCCAATTATGCAAATATCTGGTAGATCTTTGTAGCTTAAAAAATAGTTTAAAAAAATCGCCTTTCAACAATTTAATTATCATCCTTCGTCATGTTGTAGATACAAAAATAGCAAAACAAAAAACAAGAAAAACTCATCACGTCGCACATGTCACCCTTTCCAAAAATACTTTGTCTCATTCCAGTGTTTTTTGTTTGTCTCGTTTTTGCTTCAATTTTAATTCGCCAAATAATTACCGCATTCCTCGGTCCATTCATCATGATCGATTCCACACCGATACCTACTCGTTTGAACCAAAAAAAAACGACAGCAAAAAAAACTTGGAATCGGATTGGGAAGAGAGAAACAAACCGAAGAAAAATAAAAATTAAATTATCTGTTCAACACTGCGGCCTTGTCTGACCTACTTAACAACTTCAATTTGCAAAAAGCAACAACAAACTTCAACACAGAAATACATAGCATTATGTATATAAATATATTACCAACAACTTATGCAACATAACATACTTCACTTGGAGATTTATGTGAATGGTTTCCCTTGCTAAGTGGAGAGATAAAAATTATGAGGCTCTTTGGGGCCTCATGCCTCAATATGTCGGCAGCATATGGTCGCGCATTTTGGTAAACGCATTACCAAAAGTGAAAAAAAAAACGTAGACGCCGACGATTCAAATTAACTTTTGTTAACTAGAAAAACGATGAATATGGACATAAGTCGTATTTTTTAACGTTGAGCGTGTAAAGTGATTTGCCGCTGCTTCATAAATCATAAAGCTCACGAGTGTGATGAAATATGTAATTCAAATGACCGCACACTCTAGAAATATAACTCGAACGGATTCCTTTTGAATTTGAAATAAACTAACACAACACGATGAAAGAGATTCAGCTTTTAATAGGACTGTGCACAGACTACCTTGAAAAGGTTTAGGGATATAATTAACAATCCCCTCTTATTTTAACAAGCTTTTTCGCAAAATATCAAGAAAAATGAGGTTCTGACAACATGATTGAACTTTTTCCAAATGGCGGTTTACGCAGATGTGGTGTTGTGGGATTAACACAAACCCATACAATCCATTCGCATATTTTTCTCGAGTCTAAAGTCTATATTAATCCAAAACTCAGTAGAGAGTGTGAATTATTTTTTCATTTCCAATGCATCTTCTGTTCGAAGAAGAAACAATAGAAACGCTTTTCTAGCCCCGATTCTGGCTTAGACTAAAATTAAGAAAAAAACATAGTATAGCATAGCATAGCATACATAATATAAAGTCAAGCTATACAAGCTTGACTATTATGTTTGGAAACTGTTTTAATGTTTTGACAACATGATTTTTTTTTGGAATGGTGTTTCATTCAGATGTGATGGTGTTGGGTCTCATCAGTGGATTACCACAAACACAGGATGTCAATTTTTTTTTTTTGAAAGAAGGATAATTTAATTTTTAATGACGTCCTTAAATTGTATTGCGTATCCACTTTTATCCCAACGAAAGTTAAAATACCAAATTTCTTTGCATCCGTTTTTTTTTGCTTTGCTAGAGAAAAGTTCAACACCAAAACTGATCAAAAACATTGAATCCATTTTTGAAAACAGCAATGATTTCAAAATTTTTACAAACTTTGAATAGCCCTGGGGCAGTAGTCCAGCGCATTCACCACACTGAGTCACTGCAGTACCCCCAAGTTGTACTAGTTAAGAAAAAACTTTCTAATTCATTTTACCCGATTTTGAGATATCGGAATGATTCTAAAGTATTGTTATTCTAGGCTTTTATCTTCTTCTTACCTAAAGGATTAAAGGGATCATGTAGGGTTCGTGGACGTTTTTCTAGTAATTCTAGACTTTTACGCTCGTGAATATGCCATTTTACCCTTCCCCAATTATGCAAAACCTTACAACAGACATTAGATCCCTTTTTGATAAAATCAGTGTTTTATAAACAGTAAAACCGTTTTTTTTTAAATTCAAAAAAAAATCTCCAAGAATTATTGGCCACAAACCGCACAAAAAATCCGGTGACAGACCGATTAACGGACGGAATCGACAATTTTTTTGAATTCCCTGTCGTCGTTATCTTGATTCATACTCAGTGTGACTTATTTTAGCACGACTACAATATCCTTCTCTTTGGTATACCAAAACGTAAGAGAAAGTAAACCATTAGTTGACTGTGTCGTCTATGTGCTTTTGCGTGATAATGTCTAGGTATGGACGGTGAGAGAAATGTTAATGGACTGTGTGGGTTTCATTACATCAATTTATAAAAAAACGTAGATCTTTGTAACTTCGGAACGACTAAGCCTAAGCACGTGCAGGAGTTTTTCGTGCGATGCGGTGTCGGCACGCATCGCAGTTGTTTGCCGCGAACGCGAAAGTGCTCAATTACCACGCAATAGCGTCTTTGTCTAGGTTTGCATTTAAAACCCCAATTTCATTCCAATTATAATGATTTTGACTCATAGTTTGTCAATATTGGTCGTAGACCCTTAAATTTACTATATTTTTGATCAGTATGCAGATAAAGTTTTTCTTACCAATTCCTTAATACAAAACTGTTTGCCACGCCCACTTTTTAATTTTTTTTACAATAACATTTTTTTTCTCGATAAAATCCTCAAAAAACCTAATAAACAGTTCACTTAATGCATTATAAGATTTTTGCCACGCCCACATTTTGGGGGACAGGAATATGCCCTTCACCCAGGTGCAGATGTAGCCTTTCCTTATGCTTTAATTCAGTTATTCTGGATGAAATGGTTTCGGTTTCGGCACATTAGATTTTGCTGGTGGAAAAAAGTTTCCTAAAAATAAGAATAATTAAAAATCTAAATAAGACACTGTCAAAATTGAAAACTAACGTTATATTAAAAAAAACTTGTTTATTTTCAAGTTTCATCATCTGAACCCGCAATCGCAAGCTGATAAAAGTATAAACATTTCGCCAGTATACGCAGTCCTCCGATCTTTACAACGACAACGCCTTTTGTTCCCCAATATCTTTCGCTTTTGCACTTTTGGAATAAGAACCTCCATCCTTTATTTTCAGTACGCACGTAAAATCAAACTGATTCAAATTGATTTTCAAACAAAGCGTGCGATGCGGGACTTCGCAATGCACGTGTTCTCCGCAACATCGTATTGACATTGGACATCTAACCCTTTTTCTCTATGTCCAATACAATTTACTGGCTAACCACAATGATTCTGCGAATACTTGCTGGAGTTGCGCATACAAATTCATTGTTCCAAACACAATACGAAAAGTTTGCTTACAAGACACGGGAAGATCCAGGTCTATCATATATTAGGTGGCGCAACAGTTGTCACCCCATGTTCATTGGCTGTATTTTTTTTTATGAATGAGAAACTTTGGATCTGCTTTTGGATTAAGTTTATTGATGTCGTAAATTTGTTTTCATTAAGTCGAAAAAATGATATCGTCTAAGACGCAGCCGTCAGAATTCGGGCCCGATTTATACAAAAAAAATATGGACAAAGAACATTAGATAGTTTCAGGTTTTACTGCTCCCTAATTGTATTCAGTCCGTAACCCACTATAAACCTCTCTAAATGCGAGAAATACACTCAAAATAACAACTTAAAACAAATCTCCCCGAAATATTACATATTCACCAATGTTACATGGAAATTGGGACAATTTGTTATTTCTGCCAAATTTTATTGATATTCTGAAAATTAACTGAAAGCGAATAAATATATCTTTTGGATACTCGTATTTCACACCTCTTTTATGTTGGTATGATATAAATGGTTCTTCAAGTAAACAGCTGATTGTAGGCGGTATTAGTCGGACTTTAAATTTTTCGTTTTTGTATGTTCTAAGCTAGGCCTTGTTTATGTTTGTAGCTCCGACCCGTATTGTCTGGGCCACATCACGTAATACCACCATGTGCTTGACATAAACATGGAAAACCTATTTCTCCAGAAAGATATCGACTTGACGATTTGGTTTTTTCTTAACGTAGCACGGAAAGCTACCAAATACTCTCGTCTTGGTGGGTTTTTTGATACCATTTTAAACACATTCATCGACGAAGCAATATCGTCAAGCGATTATACCTACTATTTGATAAGTCAACCAAACTTGTAAACAAAATTAAATAATTAATTTTATTTATCAAAATAATTTCCTTTTAACTTAGTGTCAGAAGAGAGCATCGTCCTTTGTCAAGTGAGAAAATGTATACAACAAAAAGAAAGGAGGTTTGATATTACCTAATGACTATTTTCTAGGTAATTGATGAAAATAATGCCATGCAAACATTCCAGGAAACTTTAGCTATGTCCTTCCGTCCGATGGAACCATTCTGGCCTTCTCTGGAGCATTTTCTGCCGACGTTATCCGCTGTTTCTACTTGTATTTTACTTTTGAAGGAAGTACGAGTACATAGGTATAGTGGTGGATGAATTTAATATCGACTCAAAACTCACACGGATTGCCATTAAATAGGTCTAGTTAATGCTTTAACGTGTGTTCGCTCTATTCCGGGTTTTCGCAACTGTTAATTAATGCGGTAGCCATCAGTGAGTCAACCACTTGTGAATCACACTTGGTCTTCCGAGTTACGAGTTTTGGACTGAACGACACATAGGGTGGGTAGATCAAGCCATAGCCGACATCATCTAGCAAGTCTCTGGAACGAGACGAACCTTACAGGCGAACGATCGCGGAAAGTAGTGCATGCAAAGAGCCAAATAAGGTTAGATATGAGCTAGATTAGGAATAGTTGATAGGGTTTATCATACTACTTAGCTTAGAATATAATTAGTTTAGTGTAGTTAGGGTAGATTCAATTGCATTTGACTTCCCTTCCTCTCTACTTGGTTGGGCAAAAGTTGTTGAGTTGTCTTCTTCCTCTTTTCAGTCTTTCTCTTTTTTTATCTTTATTTTCTTTTTTGAGGGGTGACAAGAACCGCTAGCGTGCCACCGCCCTCCTCCACAACTCCAATGATGCACCTGTGGCCAATGATGACTCAACAAAATGGCTAAACCTTTTTGAGCAATTTTACCGCCTTCTCTTCTCGAAGTCAATCATTCTTCAAACTGTTCATGCAGATAGTTCCTTGTCATAATTAAGTTATCGCTTATCTCCAAAATGAAGAGCAATCGTCCAAGAAATCCACAGTGGATATGCATCTTTCCCGCTAAAAATATGGACTATCTGAAAGATCGAAGAGGCAGCGAGATGACGGTTATGTTATCTGACACAACGTCAAATTGATGATGTTGTTGTATTGATATGTCTTCCTATCGGTTTAAGGTCTTTGTCGTTGTAGGTTTCTAAATTTTATACTGAAACTTGTGAGTATGCCCATCCACCTCTGATTTAATCCAATGACTAAGCAATGACAGTATTGACGTATTATCGGAAGATATTCATTCAATAAAACCATAAAATCAAAACATTTTGGGGTTTACATTGTGCGGACACCTGTCCCTCAGCGACACAATGCCACCGCCCATTGTCAGATGGATAATAAAGTCATTTGTCAAACAACGGCACAGCAAAACTTAATAAAAAATAAACAAAAGTTATGAATTGAATACCAAATCATCCACAGGTATTCATTCGTCATATCCACCTGCCTTGGGGCAGAGATGCATCGCGTCGTGTTAACCACTGATGACCGCAGTAATACAAAACCCTCATAAAACTCTGATAAACGTGTACAATTTAAATTCTTTACTTGTATATTCTTTTCCTGCCATAGACGAGCATAAAATGTTATGACACTCGTTCACGACTGATATCACATAGAACTCATCATCACATTTAACAGTTAAATACTGCTTCAAGCTAAACAATTACTTGATTTTAAAAGGTCTCTCGTAAAAAACTATTTTAACGATGCGTGTCTCGCTCCCAATTAAGATGTCTTCCTTCCTAATCATTCATGTACCACGCTAAAATGTTACCCATAACAAAGAGAAGACCCTCAAAGCCTACATAAATTTTGAATTGGTTGCTACAGCAGTAAAAGCGGACGTCAGTGTGGCCCACGCGTCTTCAATCTTCACGAAAGCCAGATTAAGTTTTCAATCAGTCGCAGCAATCAATGGAGGTGCCATATTCTGTGCTGTGACATAAAATTGCCTCAAGGTAACGTCAATCGACAAAAAAAAGATAACTAGAGATAGTCAGTTTGAAATCGATGCTGTAACATCACTACTACGCCGCACATAAATACTTTATAACAACAACGAAGTTTTTTTTGACTTTTGTCAGATGTCAAGTTGACAGTTGAAGCAATTTTCCACAGATTAACTTGTTGTCTTTTTCTTTTCCAATACCATAATGTTGATAGGAAAAAAGGCCCTAAAATGACTCGTAAATTGAGTTCTTAGTTTCCTTAAGCCGATCATTGCTGTCTAATTCTGAAGATACCTACTTCGTAATAACGATAATTTTACGCGCTGCACCACCTTCACAGATACTCGTCATCGTACGTCTCTCATATAGTTTAATTATATTTCAACATGATTTCATTAGGTGTCGTTGTGCAAATGTGTAAATAAAACTCGTTCAATTGTTATTGTAGCCTTCTATCTGTGTATACAAATATACTGAATCTGAATGCGGTTCTAAGCTTATATATTTTTTATTTTTCCGGCACTAGGCGACTAGAAGGCGAGGTAATTGACTATTTCACTTTCCAAATACGGTCATCCATTAAGAGGGAAACGCATTCAAAAGCACGATTATAAAATGCAAATGGCATTTACCTACATATTATAGTTTATTGAACGCCAGTTGGAAAATGACATAAACAACAGTTAATTGCATAGTATGTCTGTCAGTTAGATGGCTCCGCTTTTCCCAGCAACAATTATTTAATTTTAACCGATTTATTAGACAATTAAGACCCTTTCTGGTTAGATAAACAAAATGATACTAAATTGCGTCAATGCCGCATAGAGGCGATTTTAATTTGTATTTCACAACAACGTAATGCCAATCCAATGAACTAACCAAGTTTCGCTATTCAAAATATGTGTCCTCTTTTAAAGGACGGACGGCTATCCATCAAGTAAAGATACAACTGCACATCCATCTTTCTGCTAAAAAGCTTCTCTATCTGCCATCTTTCGTAAGTAATTTAACGATATGGTTGCAAATCTTGACTGAATAAAAATCCACCGATTTTTTATTTTACTTTTAGGTACCTACTTTTAGGTACCTAATTGTTTTTATTCCTTCATCAGCACTATAAGGTAAAGGTATTGCTTTACTTCTACACAAAAATCCTTAAAATTAGGTATTTACTTAATCTGTAATACTGGATCTTAAACGAGCACCCCAAAATTAACGTATCATTACAATTAATTGCCTTACAGCAAGATACTCGTAGATTCAAATCTCACAAATAATCTTATATTGAATGATTACTTCCAGAAAACGGAAGAATTGTTTGTTTCAGTTTATATAAGAAAAACCTTGTAAACTATCTTAGCTACTTAATCAGATGGTGAGCCTGAGTGGTCACTAATTGAGTGGTCCAAAGTGCGTTTTCGTGTGCCTACCAGTCGTCTACATGGTGAATACGCACCGCTGAGATCTGACCGAAGCCGTCTACATTTTCATGATGAAGAGCTCAACCTCTCCGCGAAGGCGGAGCTTACAATGACTGAAGCTAAGAAAGCTATTGCTATAAAATTGGAGAACCGACCTGATAGAGAATGTCAATTCCCTCCCTTTCGTTCAGCAACTAGAATTTGGTGTGCTTATAAATAGTAGCGCTTGAGTATTGTCGACGGGCTCTATGCAATAACGTATTAACTCCTAACAAAACAAATTAAATAACATCTATAATTAAAAAATTATAAAATTTCATACAGAGTTAAGAGTTATAACAATCATCATTATAATTTTTTTTTTTTTTTTATTTCATCTTTGTTAATAGTTACAATTGTTCATACCTGCGATGCCTTATGGCTTTTAATCATGTGAGTTTAAGATTGTTTACAGCAAATTTAAAAAGAAAACTATAAAGAAAATAAAAACATAAAAAGAAGCCAAAGTTTAAATTCCATCATATATTTTTACTACGTTATCGACTCTAAAAAGTATATTTTTAATTTCGTTTTTCTAATATTAGGTTGTTCAATATTTCTTAGTTGATAGGCTAAGGCGTTGAAAATTTTGGGTATTGTATACATCAGCTGTCTTCTGCCGTACTCACTGACAATAGGTGGCAATTGATAGAGTCACTCGTTTCAAACCGATGACTTATTGGTGTTCGCAAGTTTTGATTTGTTGTAATATTCTAACGCAGCACTCATCTCGAATATCTGCTTCACCTTAAGGACTTTCACTTCCCTCGGGCCATCTCTTCCGGCGAGTAGCCTGACTGCCCTGTCTTGGATGCCTTGTAGCTTTTCGATATGCGTTTTTGATGCTCCTCCCCACCATATCCATATCTCAATCTCGATTCTATAAGACCGTAGTAAACTTGATTTTGTACACAAGTAGATGATGTTCTATAGACATGCCAGCGCAAAAAGTGATATTTTTTTCATATTTCATATTTATTTGATATTTATAAAGTACAAGTAAGGCGCAACTTGTTCCGTAAGGCATTGATATGTGGCACCATAAATGAGAGTCTATGACGACTCCGAGGTATTTGTACGTGCTAACAACCTCAATATTTTCGCATCTTTGTGTATTAGCGCATCTATATGTTTTTAAGCTGATGCCTGACTCTGGATACATTGGGCTGCGGATGTGCATTAATTTGGTCTTCTGTTCATTGATTACCAGCCCATTGTCATGACACCATCTTCCTACTTTATCGAACTCGGACTGCATTACCATGTCTGCTTCTTCCAGGGACTTATGACATACTACGATTGCCGTGTCATCGGCATAGGCAAATGGAACACCTCTTTTCAAAAACATCAACATTTCATTGGTGTATAAGATAAAAAGTAGAGGGCCGAGCTTGGAACCTTGTGGAACCCCATGCAGTACTCCCAACCATTAGAGACTATTCTAATTTTAGATGAGTTAAGGTAGGCTAGATATTTTTTTGTTTATCTAAATAATTACCCTATTAATATTTTAATAATACACCTACCTCAACCTCGCCCCTACTCCTAATTCCACAGGTACAGGGGGAAGCATGCTCCATGCCTATTCCCATGTTTTTTGGCGACGTAGAGTTGTGAAATCATAAGAAGATCCCAAAACAGTGCAACACTCTGCTTGGGATATCTTATGGATTTGGGGTAGGTCCGAAGTTTGGTATATGCAAAATTGCTTGAAACTTGTTAAGGGCAGGTGAAGGCGATGCCAGTTTTGCACTTTAATACTTTTTTCATATTTTATTTTAGGAATTGATTCATTTTGAGACAACTCCCAAATGTAAGGCTTTTTTTCATTTTTGGATTAGAAGATATTTCTGAGTTAGAACTTATTTCATTTTAAAAGTAAGGAATTGTTGCATTCATTGTTAGGAGTTTCTTCATTAGGAACTTTTTCATTTGGAGTTAATACGTCAGGAGCTATTGCATAGAGCTTTGTCGACGTACCCGTCCCTTGGATTGAAACGCCTAAAAAGCGAAGAATTAATACATAAGCTGCAATCATTGCGGAAAGGTTGCACGACAGTCCATGGAGTACAAATTCACAGAATAAAATAAATAAAGGTTGTGCTATTCAAATTATGACAAAAAAAGCGTTGCATAGGTTCAAACTGTATCTCACACTTTGAAATTAGGTATTGAATTTAAACCTTTTGAACAAAAAAAACGTTTTTTTTTATTTATTTATGTTTATATTTGAATTCCCTTAGGGTATATTAATTTTGACTCGTAGTTTGTAACATGCTCTACATTTGTTCCTTTCGTTTTTGACCAAAAACGTATTTGTCCCCACAAATTCTGTAAAAAACGTTAAACAAAAATCTGTAGACAATGTCCTTCTTAATAACTCGCCCAAGTTATTAAGTGTGCCACGCCCATTTTTGGGGCCGTTTTAACCTAGTTTTAAGTGTTGATCATTTTGTTAGAAAACAAATGTACAAAGACTCTGAACCAAATGCCTTATCCATGTTTGGGGACAAAAATGTAAATAGTTTATCCATCAGATAAACCGTGAAAATTGATGGCCAAGTTGAGAATGTGGTTTTAATTTGACATTAGGTTATTTTTCCATGAACTCCTTGGAACCCAAAAAAAGGATATTTAATATAGTACCTCAATTTTTGAGGAAGTTGTTTGGCCCTTGTTAGGCCCTTGTTAGGCCCTTCCAAACTGGATTTAATACTTGTCAGGCGACTATTTAATACATTTTTCAATACTTTTCCAAGTTTTTTTGAGTATTTTTTAGGACCTTTTGGTAGCTTTGGATTAAGTTCTTCTTGCCTTGCGGGCGAACTGTCGCCTTTGGTAGTTCTTTGAGTTTGGGTGTGTGGTTAAAGCCATTGTTTGTCCGTCGACCATCTTTTTATTTTATTGTCATTCATAAACATGATTAAATTCGCAACAAATTAAATGCAAAGTGCGTGCATATATTTCATTTCAATTTCGATGAATAAAATATACATTTTCGGATTTTATTCTTCCAGTTTCTATATACAATCCCAGTTAATTAACAACAAACCTTATTTCATTTCGATAACGGAAGCGGATTCTGAAATGCGAATCATCGCGACAGACGAACTTATTCCGTTCCGAAATCCGAAAATTGCGAAGAAGGTTCCGATATCACATTGCTTTCCCTACATTGCTAACGCTACAATGCTTCCGTTGCAATAAAAAATGTACCATCAATGCGCCAAAAGATGTATAATGTGTGCTTTTCTTCTGTATACGGATTTAAATATAAAAAAAGCAAAGATAATAATACGAGTAAAGTCAAAATTTAACATTCTCTTGTACAGAACTTTTCTTTAATTATTTACTAACTTTACGGGCTCTGCATGAGTCACTGCAGCCTTCTACCCTCCGCGATCTTGGGCACTCTGCTTAATTTTCTTTAATTATTTACTTATTTTGATTTATTTATTTTTAATATTCAAAGAACAAAAAGTGCTATTAACTCTTTAAAATCTTGCATTGTTTAAATACTTTTACCGTGTTTTTTGAGCTTAAATATTTGAACCAACTAGTACTTTTCTTGCCTTTTGGCTATTTCGATTCATAAACTCTACAATATCTCAGAATTAATTTGAGTGGACTTAGACCACTATTATTCTGGGTGCCTCATATCTACAAATCTATTATTCACAAATAACTTGAAGTTGACGTGAAGAAACTTTCTGACAGTGCTGTAGAATTTGTGGATTGCAGGCCTTGGAATGTTGTTATTCCAAAACGTAACCGGCGAAGCAGAAAACAATAACATATCGGACGACATAATTTGTTTTGTGGTGAGTTTTATTTTCACTTCGTCTTTTACATAAGAGCTATTATCACGTACGAGTTCTACTTGTATTGCATTTTGATGTCGGACAAATTCAGGTATTTCGGAATGCCATATACCGGCATAGCAAAAATTATATTCAGTTTTCGATTTCGAGAAATTATAAGCTTAAATTTCTTCTTGTTATTTTTACTTTTAATATGAAGGTATCATTAATCCTTGAATTGTTAGGCAGTTTTCAGTTGTTTGGGGTTGAGATAAATGGGTTGAATAATGGACGAGAGCCGATGATTAATTAATCATTTCCATGTCTCATACAATGCCGCACAAACGTATGCGTGTATTTGCATTGCCTTGAGTTTTAAATCGCGTGTCAAATTCAGACTACATTCAACGCCTGATCAATTACAGATATTATATTACCACTTCTAAAAAAATACCTTATCAGGCAAATGGAATCCAAGGTAAATCGACCAATGAAACGCCGAGCTTCTTGTATTTGCATAAAATAATAATCTTACGATACTAGGTATATAAAAGAGCAACCAACATGGTTTGATAGCATCATGCAGAGAGAATGAAAGGGCAAGAGGAAAACCCATGTCCTGTCAATGAAGAACCGGGTCGACCACCCAATATAGTTCAGCTCCTCAAACACGAAGCTCCGATTTTAATAGTGTGTCAACTGACACTTGAAAGCACGCATCGAGTTTGAATCAAAATTCTTTATTAAATATCAGTTATATTTCATGACATTATGTTTTGGGAACTGATACACATTTTAGGTCAGATTCATGAGCCCAATCCGTGAACTAGTGACGCAGGTCATAATCTATTAATTATGTTTGTCAAACAATGCTGAACATAAGCGTAGAATTGTCGAAACTGACAGCTAGGTTTAGAAGTTATATTTCTTTCTTTCTTTCTTTTTAACGACGAGGTTATGATCTGGACTAAAGGTATCATAACCCTCCCACTCAACTAGATCCCTATTGGTCCGCCTTTGGGGTTCGCCCGTTCGACCTTAAAAAATAATGGCAGGCCTCCCGTCACTGAAGCCAATCACATGCTTTTGGCATTCCTCTCCTCTATCGCGATTGTATGGAAGTACTGGTTGACATTGCCTTGTGACAGGGTTCGAAGGATCTTACCTTTGAACATGACAGCACCAACTGAGCCGGTTGACCTCCATATTTCTTGTAGATAGGTTCTTTGACGTGAAGGCTTCATCGGATCTTGGAACTTCTTTTTTGATCAATCTTTGTTACTCCTGCTCTCATACGAAGCATCGTCATCTCAGCTGCCGTTTATTTGTCCTCGTACTTTTTGTACACTGTCCAACATTGTGAGCCGTATGTTAGCGCCGGGCGCACAACTGCGGTGTAGAGCCTTCCTTTGAGCTGACAGGGCATTTTTCGATCACAGATGGTTGAGTTAACTGGTCAAAACGGCTGCTGGAAATAACCCCCCAATGAAATAACCCCCCAAATGAAAGATGAAAAAACTCCCCAAAATTTGTATGGAGGTGGGGATTTATTTCATATGAAATAAGCCCCCAAAATTGGGGACTTATTTCATGGCTTTTTGAGGACTTATTTCATACTTCAAATTGGGGGGTTATTTCATAGTGAAATAAGTCCCCAAATTCAACTGTGGAAGAAGTCCCCAAATTTATAAAAAAAACCTCGCACCTACTCCAAAGCAAACAGTGACCCCAAGCAGGGGGGTTGCAGGGGGGCAGCACGGCCCCCCATATGCATTGCACTGTTTATGGGATTTCCATATAGGATTTGGGGACTTATTTCATACTTATTTGGGGACTTATTTCATACCATTTTGGTAACTTATTTCATCTTTGATTTGGGGAGTTATTTCATTTTCCATTTGGGGAGTTATTGCCCGGAGCCGGTCAAAACGTTGCCATCTAGCTCTGCCGCAAGAATGGTACCAATTTCATTCCTACCCTTTTCCCATTCCCTTTTGTTCTTATGTCCAAGAAACGAGCCCGATTTTCGCCATATTGATTCTTGAACACATAAGATGTCAACTCGCCTTCTAACCATCATCACTTCAAGCTCGTAGCTACGACCACTCGTACTTCCAATGTTCCAAGTTACGACCCTTGTGCCACACCTTACCTTAAGCATTACTTTGCTATCCCAAGGAAACCAAATAGCTCTGACCCGAGCATTTGTGCACGTCAGAGCACATATAGAGCTGATTTATCTGACTGACAACTTGTATTCACCTTCATGATACGTCGGTCACGCCGTCATTAAAGCGCGTTGCCTCATACGATCTCTTCGGCGAAGAAATAAAATTGGGGTTAACCCACACTCTTGTGGCACCCCTGTATTCGTGGCAAAAGAATCAGACGATACAAATAAATTTTATTTGATCAAAGCCGTAAAGTCTACCAGCGAGAGGTAGATACATTTTCAATTTGGTTGAGGTTAATAAACCTTTACATTCCTTATTCAACTCAAAACAAAATGGAAATATACGAATATTCAAAACTTCAAACGAACAATTAATTATAAAAACGCTATGAGAATGATTACTATATACATATTTCCATATTTCGCAAAGTAAAATTAGATGCCGAAGAAATAAAATAAAAAAAAGGTTCACACAGCATCAACTCTTTGAACTCGAGCACATGACACACTTCCATTTTTATCTCAAGAAGAACAAGTTTCAAATTTATAATTTGGCCTTCTTCGAGTACCTACCACTTAAACATGAATGGATTCCTCTTTCATATGAAACAATTCTAATTAAGAGCAAAGACACAAAAGAAAAAAAAACCAAGTTAAACAAAAAAAAAAATAACATAAACAAACTCAAATGCGAAAATTGCGGTGTCCATCAATCAAAGCTTCAAGATTAATTTTCTTTTTGACACGATTCGCTTAAATGGATCTCATTCTCGGACCTTGAAAGGAATCTAGTTCACGCCTTCAGATACCGCAGTGTAAGTGCTATAAATGCGGGCTAAATGTCGGACACGATTATTATAAAATGTGATGTGCGAATGTTTTTGAGAAAAAGTACTTTCTATCCCACGCCATCTGCTGTTGCCCATATATTTGGACAATGAAAACGAATAAAACCTTTACCAAACGGTCACTCGACATCGTTTTTTACGCTAAATGAAAGTATAATAGTTACAAATTATTTTTTTAGATGTGTATATACAAGTATGAATTATTTAGTTTTTTCTGGAAAACGGCAACATGAATATATCTTTGGGTTGGTTAAGTGTCCCTTGGGGAAGTGTTTGCCACTCTTACCCGTTTTATTACGCAAACTGTCCTAATGAAAAGTATGGGAAATTCGATCGTTATTAGATACGCATCTTAAAAATGCACATAAATGTGAGAATTTCGAATGGCAGGTTGCTGACTGTTATTTTTTGAACTTTCATTTTACGCAGAAGTCGCCACTTGTTTTCAACTAATATTAATTGGAAAAATATGTATCTGATGCTTCACTGAGGTTTGAGTTTGCTTTTTCCTATGCATAGATTAAGCTAGATTCGATTACGAAATCACACTCTATGAACACGTATCGTATTGCAATGATTATGGCTTTGACAATGTCAATTAATCTCAGCCTGACATAAGGTCGGAATGAATCGGGCGGAATTTAGACGACAGGCATTAATTAAGAATAATAGAAAAAGATAAATTCGGCTTCTTTCGCTGTTTGTAGATTCTCTGTGATTTGTTAAGTCTTTTTAGAGTTCCGTGTTGATATATGAATTTTATATGGAAGGAACTCTTTGTTTGTTGTTGGATGTAAATTAGATTTTGCGATTTATCTCTGAGATAATGGAGAGTATTGAGGTCTGAATATATGTTAAGTAATACGATGTATGCGATTTTTTATGGACCGGTCACAACACACAGTCTGTAATGTTTAGTGGCTGTTCGTTTAAGGCCGAAATGTATGGTGTCTACTCATAATTAACATAAATGTTTGTGTTAAGAGAATCGATTGCTTTGGCACATATTGGTGAAGTATTTATTATACTACTCCTTTATTTATTGTGTATACTATATCGCATTACCCTCTAAAAGTTGGACAATGAATTTTAATTCCTTTGGATGGTCTTAAATATGTTTTATAATTTTTCTAAACTAAGTTTTTGTCTGAAGGTTAAAGGTCTTAAAATGTTGCAAATTAGTTTCACACGTCTATATCAAAATACGAGTATGTAGGTGAAAACTAATCCTATTGAAATTAAAAAAAAACGCAAGTTTAAACGAGCAATTCTTGTATATAATTATAAATAGGTATTTCGGCAACGGCTCTAATGATTTGGGTGCAATTTTGTATTTAGATAATGGTTTGCTTTCCAAGTGTGTCCAGCTATGTCTCATCTCTGGGAAAACTAGTTTTATGCAGGAAAACAGGCAAACACTGCAAATGCTCACTGCAGCAATTTTCTTTTCAAACATTAATGACATATTCCTTGAATTAAAAATTCGATTTTTTAGAAAAATAATTACACAAGGTTAAATTACTGTCATGTTATTTTGCTTGGCGGTATGGGGAGGCATATTTCAGAAAAATAACCGCAGTTTTTTGAAAAGGAGAACAATGTGTGCGATATTAAATGGGTGCAGGGAAATAAGTCCACGGGAACTAAGTCCACTGAGGGACTTAGTTCGCACATAGTGGGAAATAAAACCACTTTCGCGAAGTGGACTTAGTTCCCATGTAAGGTGGGAAATAAATTCCCAAAACTCTGAGTGGTTTTAGTTCCCTTTTAATAAGGGAAGTGAAGTAAATTCTCACTGTCGACTAAGAACAAAATAAAATTAAAGAGTCAAGTAGGTACTTTGCAATTTTTATTAACAAAATAGAAATTAACTTCTAACTGAGAAAGAGTAATATAGGTACAGTGACCTCGCACCTATTCCAAATGAAAGAGTGACCCGAAGCAGGGGGGTTGCAGGGGGGCAGCATGCCACCCATATGCATTGTACTGTTTATGAGATTAGTTACGAAATCGCAAGTAGATTCCATAAATAGTGTAATGCATATGGGGGGCATGCTGCCCCCCTGCAACCCCCCTGCAACCACCCTGCTTGGGGTCACTGTTTGATTTGGAGTAGGTGCGAGGAGCCGTTTTGAAACTTCGGCTTTATGTCACCATGATAAGCTTAAGATTTTGCTTAAAGAGTGTAATAACTAACTGCACTTTACAGTTTTTTGTCAAATTCTAAATGTTGGATGTTAGTTCCCTCTTCTTGTTTTTGAATGTGTACTAAGTTCCTATAAAAAATATACTTAGTTCCAACTTTACATGGGAACTAAGTCCACTTCGCGAAAGTGGTTTTATTTCCTACTTAATGGGAACTAAGGCCCTCAGTGGACTTAGTTCCCGTGGACTTATTTCCCTGCACCTATTAAATGTACCCTTACAAACTTGTGGCCGCTTGATAAGGCGCTTTATCGTGAAACTGAAAACAGATTTTAGAACCAGTAGGGATGCAGTTAAGTGGGAGAGTTATGATACATGGTCGACCAAAAGTCCCTTTCCTATGTAAAAAATGTGTAACTCTTTTATATATGAGTTATTTTTTTTTCAGACATAAGACTTGGTAGATTTATCATGGAGCACAGATCGCACAGCGAACAAAAATTATTAAATTTTTTTTTGAAAATAGCCAGTCAATAATTTGTACTCAACGTGTCTACCGGCAATTTCATTGCGGCCAAATTCGAGCTATATGGGAACGTTGGAGATGTAAAGCGTTCGGACAGGCCTCATTTTGGACTATCGATCTAAAACATCCAGGTCGTTAGGGAAAGTGTTGCAACCGATCCTGAAACATCGACACGACGACGTTCAACACAGTTAGGCATACCGCGTAGTACGATTAAGCGGATTTTGAGGAAAGGTCTGCACCTATACCCTTACAAGATCTAGTTTATCCAACAGCTCAACTCTGGTGACCCGGAAAAACGTCTGGAGTACTGCAGAACTATCCAGATATACGTAGGAATACGACTTTTGGGCCACTCTTTAAACCGTAGCCCCACCGTCATTAAAGGAAGAAGACGAGTTTGCAATAACAAAATGTAGTTTAAATGAACAGGTTAACTCCATCTATGTTTTTTTTATCGTAAGTGCAAATCTTGGTGGCGCAGATATTATTAATAAAGAGTGTAGACATGGAGGTTATGTATGTCCCACAATATCGGATAAATCCTCCTGACTGAGGGCAGACGTTGGTCCTTTTGATGAAATGTTGGCTTGACCAGCGCAATTGCTTCGTTCGCCGTGTGGCAGGTAACGCATTTTGTTGAAACCAATTTTCATCGAGAAAAATGTCCAAACTTCCATGCGAAATACTAGAATGTATTACTGTGACTTATGAAAATACAGTCCATTAATTTAAGATTCGCAGGTTGTCACCAATAGAACAAGAAAAACTATGGCCTCGATTTTTCTACTTTTTCACCTGAAAAACAAAATTTGTGTGCTGTGCCTATCGGCTGACACAATGCAACTGAGACTGGTCTTGCACGTGTTGGTTAGTTTGCAAGCTTCATTCGTATATGATATTGTTTGTGTAGTTCTGGCGGTTCTTGAGTTATTCCCGTGGTCCAGCTTACCCCGTGATCCAATTAGCTCCGCTCTACCGTACCTACATACATACATACATATTAGGCCATCAACGGCCCATACAGGGCCTAGAACCTAGCTTCTCCAACCACTTTCATGCAAAGTGGAGGGGACCTACACATTTGAGAAGCTTCTCATGACAGTTTGATACTCTTGGATGTTTGTCAGACCTTCGCAAGAGGTGCCAACAACACGCGGTATTCCCAAGTGGTCCCCCATCTAAGTACTAACCACGTCCAACGTCGTTTAATTGCGGTGATCTAAAGAAAACCGATTAATTCGACGTGGCAAGGTCGTTGGCAGCTCTACCTACCTACATACAAGGAAATCCGACCGAAAATGTCAAAATCACATCGAGAAGGATATTAAACATAGGGGCGGGCTACAGTCCGCTTGGGCGAACTGTTGGATACCCTTTTCTTATTCCTATATCTCATAAGTGGGCGTGACAAAAATTTAAAGGATTTTATCGAAAAAACTAAGCTTTTGTAAATAAAAACGTTCCCTAGCTCAAACTTTGGTTTTTCAATAAAATTGTTTTATTTAATTGTGGGCGTGTCAGTAGGCGGATTTAAAAAATTTTTAAGTATGAGCATAAAGGGCACCTAGAGAGTATATACTATAAATTTCAGCTCCCTAGCTCAAACTTTGGACTTTCAAAAATAAAAAATAAAAAAATTGTGGGCGTGTCAGTAGGCGGATTTTGAAAATATTTACACATGAGCATAAAGGGCCTCTAGAGAGTATACTAGCTCAAATTTTGGTTTTTCAAAAAAAAATATTTTATTTAATTGTGGGCGTGTCAGTGGGCGGATTTTGAAAATTTTATGTCCCAAGCAGTTTTATGGGCCAAAGATCATATATAAAAAATTTCAGCTTTCTAGCTCAAAATTCAATTTTTCCCAAAATTCGTTTTATTTAATTGTGGGCGTGTCAGTGGGCGGATTTTGAAAATTTTATGTCCCAAGCAGTTTTATGGGCCATAGATCATATATAAAAAATTTCAGCTCTCTAGCTCAAAATTAGATTTTTTCCAAAATTTTGTTTTTTTGAGTTTGTGGGCGTGTCTGTGGGCGGATTTCAAAAATTCTTAAACTTGATTATTTCGGGACCCTAGAGAGTATATGGTTAAAATTTCAGCTCTCTAGGTCCAGTTTAAAGGCCTAATTTTTGCCGACGGACGGACGGACGGACGGACGGACATGGCTAGATCGACATTACTATCAATGCTGATCATAAATATAGTAACTTTTAGGGGTCTACGGGCGATATTAAGGTATGTTACAAACTATGCGTCAAAATTAATATACCCTTAGAATAGGGTATAAAAATAAATAAATAGGCATTAACGGCCTATACCGGACCTGGTAGGGTTTTGGAATTGATATTAATTTACTATTTGGACGAGACTTTTAATGAGTTTCTAATCTTTTCTTTTATACCTCTTACTTTTACCTTTTTTTGAAAATCGCTAGGACACAGAAATCAATAAGCTTGGCAATGAAAAAAGCAAAAATGTCTGCGGTTTTTTTTTCCGTCAGCTCCAGGTTCATTTTGTGTGTTTTCTTCGGATCGCATTTTGTATTCTCATACCTCTGTTAGTATCTCATATCCATACTTGCCAACAAATAGATATTTAGTTTATTTTACTTGGTTTTGCAGTTCTCTGTTATTGGTTACATATGACATACTGTTGCTGAAACTTTTCCAACTTCTATAAAATAAACTCTGTTAAGGCAGCTATTTGCATAGCCTCTTCAAATCTATCCCGTATATTTTTAATTTTGTTTGAAACGGCTTGTTCCTTTTGGTTGTTGATTTCGCAATTTTTTTAACAAAATTATTATTATGTACTTTTAAATACATGTATATTTTATCTATTTAAAAAGTCCTATCCAAAAATGTTAAAATTGGAAATTTAATCTTTACAATTGTTGCCTAGTATGAGGTCTGCCATGACGAGGTCATTTTATCCGAACCATACAATAATTTGCTTTCCATTTTTGACTGAACAATAAACATCTATAATAAATTGTCCTCTGTGAAATGAAATTTAAACGAGTAAATTACAAATGTGGCTTTTGTGTAGCGTTGACTGTAGCATAGTGAAGACGAACAATTTGTATTTTGTGACTTATTAATGTGTATTACGTAAAAACTAAATTAGTTTTAATATTTATTGCGCAATGCATGCAAATTGATCGTGAAATGAAATATTGCACATAATTGGCACGGTTATTGCAAAATAATACCGACAGTTTTAGCAGGCTGCCTAATAACATTCTGGTCGATAGAACCAGAAAGTTATTACCTTACCTTAAGTCCAGATTTAATAACCAATAATAAATTTCATTATTTTTTTCCATTGCAGGTATGTGCTGAAAGCAGGATATAACCTTATTAAATCACAGGTTTGTAAAAAATATTCGCAATTAGCAATATTTCGATTTCGAAGTACCTACAGACTTACTTTCTTTCGCCCTGACCCCCCTCGAAGTATCGCTGTATTTTGTGGTTTCTCTTTTGAATTTATTTTGCAGATTCGATCACGAAAAGAAAAGAAAAAATGAAAGATTCCCTTATAATGCACAACTCAGGTACACAAAAATGTAGGACCCTCCCAAACGTGACAAAAAACTTACTTCGAACACACAAATGTTTACTTACTTAACTTACTTAACGCGCTCCCGACCAGTGAAGAGTCTCTGTCTGTGAATTGTTTTCCATTCGTGTCGACGTGATTTAGCTTTTGTATCTTCTCCTCCACTCGCCCCCCCTCGCACACAGGACCAAATATCCGAAGGAGTTTTTTTTTTTCAAAAGAACCCAATATTAGCTCCCCTTTTCTACTTATCGTCCAGCACTCGGCACCATAAAGCAGGACTGGTAGGATTAATGTTCGATAGAGCATTCATTTGTCCTTCGAGTGAGGAGTTTTGAACCCATTTGTTTCGCTAAACGGAAGAAACAGCGGTTTCCTAGGCTAATTCTATACCGGATCTCCGCTAAGGTGTCATTTGTAGAGTTGATGTGTACTCCAAGGTAGATGAACTCCTTAACTACATCGAAGCTATTCCTATCAACAGTAACGTTTTGTCCTAGGCGGTTGACAGTTGTTTGTTTGTTGGTTGATAGCATGGACTCAAGGCCAACCAATTTCGCCTGTTCTTCACCGTTGAAGCCACTAACACCAGGGTATGCTGGGAACGGCCGATGATGTCGAGTCGAAATCGTCCGCATACCCCAATTGCTGGACGGATCTATTGAAGATAGTATGCCTTCCTTGTTGACACCCGCCCTTTGCACTATTTATTTCAGATTGAAGAAGTCACATGATAGCGCATCTCCTTGCCTAAAACCGGTGCAAGTTTGGAATAATTCGAAAGACCTGCTTCCAAACTGCACATAACACCGCGTGTTTTCAAGTGTCACGAGACACTGGATTAATTTTGCCTGGATCCCGAATTCGGCCATTATCACGTAGAATGCTATCATATGTATGCAGATTTAAAGTCGATGAAAAGGTGGTGGGTCTCGACTTGAAATTCAATGATTTTGTGTGAAGATTTGGTCCATTGTCGATCGGAAGCCACACTGGTACGTGCCGATTAATGTGCAGCAGAACGGCTTCAGACGTTCACACAGTACGTTGGATAGGATCTTATATGCGACATTTAGCAGAGATGTGCCTTGATAGTTCTTACAAGACATAGGATCGTATTTTTTGAAGATATGTGGAGACGATAATTGTTAAGCCCTTTGTGTCCCGTTAATGACTAACATCAAAATGAATAAAAACAAAGTTATCTGGAGTCGTTGTACCTATGTAGTTGTTACGTCGCGTGATAAGAACATATTTTCTAAAAATGGAACAATTTCGGATGACATGAAATCAATCTAATTGAGTCCAAAACCAAATGTTGCAAATAAAATATTTTAATTTATTTATTCCATTTGCTATTTTAACAAAAAATTAATCTTAGGACAACATTTTCTTAATGCATTCAGAAATCCATATCTTTAAAACCTCTAAAGGCATATAAACCACGAATATATTTAGTTTTTTTTCTCTGCCTAGACCAGTTTTGGGGCCCTAATTTATTCTGATTTTGAGGTCTTATTTAATTTTTGTTTGGGGCCTAATTTCGCAGCGTCCGAATAATTTCTTATGGAGAGCACCACAAGCATTCTTTATATTTTTTTCTTTTTGGATGTTATTACATTTTCCATAATTTATTTACTACATTACTTTATTTCATGGCACCTAATTTAAATTGCTTGGGAAATTAGGCATTTGAACCAACAGATAGTGTGGAAGCCTTTATTAACTAAAAATCATATTTGATAAGCAATTATCGTGGATTTTGATTGAATATTGATGGCTTCTGGCAGCTTCAGTTTACCGAACTTTAACGAACGTTAATTTTCACGATTTAAGTGAGAGCGATTAAAATGGCTCCATACGTACGGAAGTTTCAAATTTGAGAGTTGTGTATCCCTCCTTGGTTATACTCTTTGCTGACAACAAAAAACGTTTTATGGCATTAAGTTGTCGGAAGCAATTATGAGAACTTGGCGTTTTTACGATGCTTCTAGTAGGTTAAGTTCACTTAGTTCACTTAAGTTATAGTTGGCCCTTAAGTTGGAAGGTTGAGTTTTAGGTCGTGAATTATTGTGACAAAAAGTATAGGCAGGCCACCCGATTGCGAATAACTTCGTCACTGAGGCCAATCAAATGCTGGCATTGTGTTGACCAGAAGTTTTTAAGCTTGTCTCTCTTTTACGAATTTATAGGAACATTGATTGATATTGCCTTCTTGACTGGTATCGAATGATATCTCATTTAAACATGCCAGTACCAACTGAGATGTCATATTATTGAAATAAGTTCTCTGACATGAAGACTTCCTTGGAACTTGGAACTTATTATTTGGTCAAGCTTTGGTCTCCTCATCGTCAAGTTCGATACTAATCAAACGACTTAGTGAATTTTTTGGGGCATTTGTTTTTCGTGAATCGCCTTAGGCTTTTTCGTGATGTGATTTATCAGAAAAGGTTACTTCTAGCGAAAATTGCCGCTGCGCTCCAGCACCAATTGGGCGAAATAGATAGCAACGTGTCGTGTGGAGACCATGATTTCAATTCTTGCGCCGTTTGTATCTTTAACGCGTGTAAATGCAGAGCAACTTTCAAAATCCTGCCTAAAGTCTTGTAATGCCCACTTGCCGACTTTGAAGGCTAATCGATGTGCATGGCTTATTTCAGACACTTTGACCTATTGGCCGACCCGCAACTGAACCCCTTTCTCCGAAACATTTAACCATTTTTCGCATTCCGGACTTTTAGGAGCGATCATGTTGACCAATAAGAAAAAAACGTAACTTTCACAGATCGCCCATTTTTACAAAAGTGCATTGCCGTTGCCATGTGGTAAACGACTTCATGAATACAATAACCTAAATTTGTACATGACATCTGTCATAAAGATTGGCCATGTTGACTTCAGTAAATGTCATGTAATGACAACCGCCATCCACACCATCTGTTGGATTACTGATATTTTTAGTATCTAATACTATTTATTGCTGGTGAGTTCCAAGAATAATAAAAAAAATAACTTTTGGAATGAATCTCAAAATTAAAATGCACTTGTGAAAAATGTATACTTTTAATTACTTAGTTGAAAAAGCCTGTAAAACTTTAATGACCCCTTAGACCTCTAATGTGCCACTCATGAGAAAGTACTTTCCGACTTTAAAACATAACCAACATAAGCATCGGCAGGAGCAGTAGCTATAGTTTTATTTTTTCTTTAAAATGTTAAGGAGTCAGATCGAAAATGTGCCTTTCGCTTTGAATTAATCCCCACACAAAACCCATACATCGCTGCGTCATTGCCATTCCAATGAAGGCGAAAAAATCGCGCCATTACCCACCGCAAACCAGAATTGGGCGTTGTTCGTTCGCTACCAATCGATCGTTGCAATCGGGAGCAACAACTTTACAAACCTCCCACTCTTCGCATCCGCCATCCCGATTATATAATGGCCGCATAGAAAATTATGATTTTCAAAAGTGCAAAAATGATGATGCAACACAACACAACACAACCACTTCAAATACCTCGTTTGTGTCTCTGGAACTTGAGGAGTTTGTAAGAGGTTCCTTTTATTTTCAAATGATTTCTAGCCCCACGGCCGGTTTTATTGTTTCTTTGTTATTTTTTTTATTCTTTCCTTAGCGAAAGTTGTGTCTACAATTTTTGCCTTTTTCCCGCACGACAATTCAATCGCCTGCTAAACAGTAGGTGACGGCTATGAATGTCTGCGTGATAAATTTGCACGCATTCAAATGCTCATCCTAATGATAAAGTATCTACAAATATCGCTCATATATATTTTATAATTCATTTAGTTATTCAAATATTTAATTCATTTTATTTTATTCAGATAAAGAAAATTTCCCAAGCTTTCCCCTTATTTACTCGAACCTCAAAAGGGACAGTGTTTTGGCTTAAACGCACCCATTAGCGTTTATTAATTGGCCAGCATTTGACCTTCATCACTCAAATTTTAAACTTTCATTTTTATTGTCGTTGACGTTTCGTTCTTGTTAGTAGCTATTAGTGTAAGTGTATAATTATGTGTGAAAGTTTTTGTAAAAAAAGGCCTCGACCTAGCAATATACATATATCCGCTCATTTATCAATGAAAATTGCCCATTAAGATTCCTCTACGTCTATCATTTATGATGCATCTGCCACAAGTGTTAAATGGTTACGGCATTTTAGTAAGGGAAAACCTATTAATTATCGCCGATAATCGCTTAAGGTTAATGTGACATAGGCAACTGTATGCACCTTTCCTTGAGTGGTTGGTTAAGTGTTGTAGACAAAATTTTCACAAAAAAAGGTAGATGTGATAGAAAAGAATGCGATTCGTTTCTAGAGAACGTAACTCAAAGATTGGTTATTTTACGGGTACCGACCTTTGAGAAGTCTCTCACCGCCTTCCATTCTTCGCGATCCCGGAAACGCTGCATCTTGTTGTCAAGACCAAGCGATCTGGCACCTACGATTACTTGGTCTTTAAATTGGAGGCTCGGCCTTCCTTGTCATCTCGAAGCTGAAAGTCGAAGATCCTCTTCGCTGTGGCGGACTACATCCATATCATGGTACAGTTTTAGAGTTCGCGGTTGAATCTTTTCATTTATTCACACTCCGCCCACACGTGACCAAATATCCCCTTTCCTACTTATCGTTCAGCATTCGGCGACATAAAGCAGAACTGTCAGGCTTAAGTATGCATTTTATTTTATTATTATTTTTCGAAGGTAATTTTCCGTAGGATCTACACTAGGGTCTTATTATTATTATTATTAAATTGATGTTTATTGCTAGGTTGACGAACTCCTTAACTACCTCGAATTTAATGATATCATCAGTGAGTGTTTGTCCTATTCACTGGACAGATGTTTGCTTGTTTGTTAAAAGCATGTACCTACTTAGTTTTGTCCTCGTTGACTTAAAGGAAAACCATTTTCACTTGTCCTTCAATCGTATTTAAAGCCTCTACAAAGGCACGCATAGATCGGATGGTAATATTAATATCATGCGCGTACATCAGTCGTTTGGCAGATCTATTGAAGATAGTACCTCCATGTTGACGCTCGCCCTAAGCACTATCTGCTTTAGAAGAAGATTTAAGAAGTAGCATTTCCTTACCGGAATTCATTACAGGTTTGGAATCGTACAAAAGAGCTGCTTTCAAATGGCACCGCGTGTTTTTCAGCTACAAAACTGGATCAGTATTGCTGGGATTCCGATTTACATTTTTAAAGTAGATAAAAATATGGTGGAACTCGACTTAAAGTTCGTTGGTTTTTTTAGGATTTGCCTCAGTGTGAAGATTTGGTCTATTATCGATCTAGCGGCGGGCCGGAAGCCTACACAATGTTTTGCAAAACAAAGAGAAATGTTCTCACAGCACGTTGGAAAGGAGTAGCGTTATATTTGGCATTCATTATTCTTGCAAGATAGAGGATTGTGTAATGATTTTTTTTCAACCTATACTTGCTTAATGATTGATGCATGAGCCCTACCAAAGCATTTATTCTGTATTTAAAGAGCTCCGCTGGTAAACCAGCCGAACCGGTGGACTTGTGGTTCTTTATCTTTTTTATAGTTTTCAGTACCAGTGGAATTGGTTGTTAATTTAATGTACGTGGGTTCGCTTCTAGCCCTATCATGCTCTCAACATGTTGCCCCCTTAATAGCTACTGTTCCAAAACATCTACTATTCCATGTGATTCGGTTACTAGGTTTTCTCTTCTGTTCCGAAGAGCCTACGCTCCGGCCTTTTAAAACAGCAGCCAGTCTCATTGCCTTTTTTACCTTTTTTAACAACCTGTCAAGGCTGGTGGGTGCAAAAAAGTTGCATGCTCGCAGGCATAGATAAGGCGACAAGGTAAATCAGATGGACTGGTAAAATTGGAATAAACTACGACCACATCAGACCAAGGAGGGAAGCTCTTTCACTTTATTAGATGGAGTCTATGCAATCATAATTTGGCGATGTAATCCCTCAAAATCTGAGTCTTATGCCAATAAAAACCCATATTTCTCTTTTAATAACTTCTTGGAGAAAGTTCAACCTTTCAAAAAAGGTTTATGTTTATTAACAATAAATGATTTCTACGTCCCCTTAAAACATTCAAGGAAGAATATAGGAGAAGTTCTACTACAACTAGAAGCGATACATCATATTTATATAAATTTCCCTAAAAATTTCCCATTATTTGATAATTTGTTTAGGTACATCGTAGGCATATTTTTATTATTTTATTCACCTCAGCTGATGCCCATGAGTCTATGAGTCTAGGGCGCAAAAGTCCTTATAGATATATCTAAAACAGCTGATATAATTTAAACATTTTTATTAACCTTCAACGTTCAACTGAATGCATTCCTTTATTGGTAAACCATTGCAAACCAAAAGTAAAAATAACTCAAATTAAGAGATAAACAATGCAAAACCCAACCCAAAATCAATGTATAATAGGAATTCGGGCCAGTGGAACTCAGTCCTCAACCCGAAAATGTGTTATTTTTAATCTAATTCATTCACCTACTCAGCTGCAAGCGCCCTGCACCCCAAAAAAGTTCGAAGCCTCGTTATACAAATTTAGGTAAAACGTAATACCAGCCGATTGTTCAACGCCATGCACTTACTCAACAAAGATACTGCATCATCTGATATAAATATATATAAATATTTTATATACTTGTACCTACTCCTACTCCTGTAGATAGCTTAAGTAACCCGCTCTACAAATTAACATTGTGCAATTGCTGTTGCGGCTGCTGTCGCTGCTGCTGGATGATAAGTTGAGCAGAGGTTTGGTGATGGAGCACAAAACTCAAACAAGGAACACACAAACAGTAGACGCAACCAAACAAAAAGGGTAAAAATCTCCAAACTCCACTCGGATATAACTGGTCAATTCCTGCCGCTGCCTTTGTGCCCACTACCAAGCCGTACTAAATTTGTTGACGGACAAATAAAATGGTGAAACTAGCAATAAGCAACAAAACTAGCTCTATCTTATTCCAGAGCCATAGTTATCCGTATATTGCTTGCCCGCCTGCAATTGTTACCTGGTATAGTTGGACTCCTATACCTACCTAGCCAATCGACCATATTGCTTGCATTTATTGGCATCAGCTGCGCTTGCGCACGCGCAGAGGTTCGCTCATATATTTCATTCCACTTGGAGTGCAGCAAAATTAGATAGCAGCGGGTTACCAACCAATGCAAAAAGAAGACAAAAGCGAAAAATAAAAATTAACCGAACCTCATCCAAAACAACACGCCTCAGAGACTTTGCAAAACCGGACTAGCAATTGCATAACAATTACACTTGAGGATGATATTATAGGATCAACATAGATTTAATTCGATAGTGATTGAATACGTTAATTATGGAACGTTTGTTACCGGGTCTGAACCCCTCTACGAACTTTGCAATTATCTCTCTCATAATTAAGACTTTTTATGTAGGACTAAAGATGAGTGGGAAAATAACTTTTCCTTTCCTAAAGATTCCAAATACTTTTATTATAGTTGGATATAGTCAATTCCTCTGCTCCGTACAGCTGAATAGAGATGTTAAAATTCTCCTTGGCTCATCTTTGATAGAGCCTTTATATATAACGTTCAATCCAAAAATTAATCCGAGCTTAAGGGAAAGAGATTGGAAAATTGTATCCACTCAAGAAAAAAGGATTAATGTTGGACGCTCAAACCGATTTCCGGATTTCAAAGACGTTTTTCAAGTCTGTGTTGAGTTGTTATAGATGTAACTGCAAATATTTCATATCATTTTACTTTAAACTGGATCCATTTTCAGATTTATTTTAACCTTAAATTAGGGAATTGATATTTGTATGTCAATTTCTGAGATTCAAATAAAACTAGAGGTGGTTTAATTTTAAAGTCGGTTTATTGCTCGATGTAAAAGTATCATAAGTAATATCCGTAAGCTACTATCTTAAACCAAATAAACAGAATGTGAAGGACTTGTGATTCTACGCTTAACCTTCGGTAGTCTAATCCATTTTTCTAACCTATTAGTCGAGTCCCCTGTCCCGTCTTGGTAGACATGTGTGAGGAAAACACCAGTGTCTTTAAAGGAAGATCAAACAATAATCAATAAATCAGATCATACTTGTCAAAATCGTTAAAACTCCTGGATTATACAAATCCGAAAATACCAGCATTTGATTGGCAAACCCCAATGGCGAGGTTTAATTTATTTACATTTCTCTTAAAATAAATACAATGGTTTTCGAATTTCAAGAAAACACTGTTTACCGATTCGACAATCAATGTTAAACATATTTGAGAGAGTTATACTTATATAAAAACTTGAACTTTTATGTTAGCTAAATTGTGGGCGTGGACTTAAAAAATCTTCAAACATTAGCTTAAAGGTCCCCTAAAGGCAACATATTTCAAAATCAGTTTTTTAGCTCGAGTTTTAGGGCCTAATTTTTGTCGACTTACGGACGGACGGATGGATGTACGGATAGGGCTAGATCAACAATGGTATCGATCACGAATATAATATATGAACTTTTAGGGGTCTATGGGCAATTATAAGCCTTAAGTCAAAATTAATATATAATATGAATTAGGTATAATAAGAATGACTTAGAGCCTTATTGCGAAGATCAATTTATTCTTGACTATTTTCAATGTGTGCTATTGTGAACGAACGATTCAGTTGGTGTTTTTGTCAATCGCATTTTTTTAATTGACTGCGATTGATAAAATCCTTTATAATCGTTCGTTCACAATAGAACACATTGAAAATAGTCAATTATCAACTGTCAATTGATCTTCGCAGTAAGGCTCTTAATAACCAACGACCATACCACGTCGGGTTAATCGGTTCTCGTCAGATCACCGTAATTAAGCGACGTTGGGCGCGGTTAGTACGTAGATGGGGGACCGTTTGAGAACAACCGCGTGTCGTTGGCCAGTCCCATCTACAGAGTTGAGGTAGATAATATACGTGGTATCACAATGGACCTAATTTGGTCTAAGTGCGTCGGCTTCTGCCGACAGCCACCCAAACCTAACCTAACCTAAGGCTCCTAATGAAAAGGAATTATTTAACTCGAAATTTAATTAAAAATTAAAATTAAAAGTGCTTAAATAAGCTGCGATGCAATTTTATATTTCAAGGGCTTTTAGTTTAGCTAAAAGAAAAAAAAACAAAGAAAAAGGAATAGCCTTTTAATAATGGTATATAATTTGATTAGACTTTAGACCTTTTAATAAATTCGTGTCAATCAATAAACATATTGCGATAGTTTTTGGCATGTAAGACGAACCGAATGAGCCACCTCCAACCGCCTCCTCCATTCAATAACCGCAGACACTCATCAGATGTTAGATAGCTGCCGGAAAAATACAGTCTCCGGATTTCTTGAGGTGTTCAGGCACACCGCCGTGCAGAAGTTCTTCCCGTTGGTTGAGATTACAAAAAACGTAACTAGGGTTTATTTCAATCCTATACGGCCTGTAGTTCAGCTCTATCATGTCGGTGCGAATTTTAAAGGTAAGACGCAGCTCCTGAACTGCGAATCTACTAAACCTACTATTGAAATAATT
The DNA here is from genome assembly GCA_949715645.1 of Portevinia maculata. Lineage (NCBI taxonomy): Eukaryota > Metazoa > Arthropoda > Insecta > Diptera > Syrphidae > Portevinia > Portevinia maculata. The sequence continues at coordinate 359,712,811 of OX454525.1, read as the reverse complement.
GTCTGAGCCTAGGGAATAATCATTTTACTTGAAAATAAATCTCGCCGAGGATGCTCTGGCTCGATCAAGGCAATTTTGGTACAAACCCGTGTCAATAGCAGACACACAGTCGTAAAATATTTGTTTCCATCTATAATACTTCTCGACAGATTTAAAGGAGAGCGGTTAGTTTATAATTCCTTAAAATGTAATTGAGCTCTACGAAGGGACACTTCCAAAATTTAATTTTGCAGATTTGATATCGGTCTACGGAACACTAAAAAAAATATAGTCTGCACCAGCTTTCGTTTTTTTTTAAAGAATGTAAGGAAGCCCTGGCTCCATATATAGGGCATTAATCGGTGTATTAATTCCTAGTTTAAATACACGTTTAAAAGAGTATATATTATCTCCTGTAAGTATTAACATCCATACACGCCGTTTGCATAGCAAAAATAGCTGTTAATGGAAACATCGATCGGTTGAAACTTGGAAGCAGGATCGACAGATCTTCTTGAAAAGAAGAAAGCTAAAGCAGTTTTTTGCATTGATTTTCAGATTATAATTAAGCAGAAAGCCAGCTACTTAAATTCGTTATTCAGAGTCCATGTTCCATTACTCCTGCCTATAGGATTTTGTTTTCCTAACACTATTATTTTGGATTTTGTGGTATTAATCTTAAGATCCCATTTGTCGCAATAAATAGGCACGCATGCATTGCAAATTTGGAATGAAAATTGTTTTCATATATTTGACCCGCATTGACCAAAACTAGACGCCAAGTATGTAATGTAATCTTTCCGACTTCTCAGACAGAGGGGTTAATAAGCTTCGATGTGGTGAGTAGGTTATCGAAAGTAGGCTTAAGGTTTAACTACGTTTTCTCAAATGTGGCAGAGAGGCTTCTGGTATTACTACAATGGTTAACCAACACTAATTATACTTTATGTCGACCACTTTTTAGAAAGATAGATAAATATTTTATTATTATAAATTTCATTTACGAATTGCTTGGCTTATTTAAGCGTTAGACTTGACCTTATACTTGCCCAATTCAATACATATAATTGAATTTAATTGGATTGAAAAATGTCCACTCACGGGGTAGGTGGTCCGTCCAGAAACAAATTCTTAATTAACAAAATCAACAAAACTCATGAAACTCTGTGTGCAAGTCTAATTTGATTTTCGTTAGGTGATGGATATCAACATATGAAGCCATTTGCAGGAAGTCGTGCAACCAACAACTTTACCTAACCTAGCCTTAGCCTTCCGACCAACTTAAGAAAGTTGTTTAGTAGTTCAACTACCTATCTTAAAGTTGATAACATAAGTGCCCTTATTCAAATGGCGTTTCAACCATCTTAAAGTTAGTTTAGGCCTAAGCTGAGACCTTCCACATACCATGGCTGTCGTTAAGGACACTTCTCTAACTTTGCTACTTTCAGAGCTAAGAAGCCGTTTGCGTATTCGGAAAGAAAATAAAAACTCAACAATCCCAATCGTGTCTTTCTGAATTGAACTTGCTTATAGGCCATTAGGCGTTACATATATGTGGGTGTAAGTTGTGGGATAAATGTGCGCAAACAAATGATAAATAAGTCCCCAAAGCCCCGGCAGCTTGAGCTATCTTCTTTTCTTTAACGTCGAGGTGATGATCTAGACTAAAAGGATTATCAAAACCAACTTGCATCGGTTTCTCGTCCATCATTCCTCTTCTTTTCCTTAATACCCGTGCTGTGTAATTATGTATGTTCATTATAAGGGTGCTTAAAAACAACTTTGCACGCACAAATTATAAAAAAACAACAAATCAAACGGTGGTGTTGCTGCAGTTGTGTGATGCAGGAGTTTTAGGTATGCCTGTATTTAGCGGCTGTATGGGAACTTTGATTGATATTGCCTTTTGACGGAATTGGTAGGATCTCTGATTTGAACATGGCATTATTTTTGCTCCTGCTATCAGCCTAATCTCAGCTGCCGTTAATTTTCTCTTATACTTTTTGCGCACAACTGTGTCGTAGAGGCTTCCTTTCATCTTAGGGGCATTCTTTGGTCACAGAAAATTGCTGAGTTTTTCCGCCACTTCATCCACATCACGCTTACGCGATGATTTATGTTGTCATTACAGGTTGCTTCACTACTAATCATAGATCTGAGATATTTGATTTCTTCGCACTTCGGAATCACTCTTCCTTTCCTATAAATGTCTGATATAGGTCGGAGTGAATCTGAGAAATAGCAGCACAAGTATTCTGTTTCTCGGACGAATACGATAACTTGAGCTATAAATATATTTATATTAATTAAATAATTTGTTATTAGTAGAAATTATTATTAATTTAATAAATGTTAAAAAGAAGAACCTTTATTTAAAACAACAATAAAGGACTATAAACAACCAAACTCGTGGTACGTCATTCCGGAGCTTATTTGGGTCAAACTTATACGCAATTATAGTTTTCTTTAGGTGCCAGATCCGTATACACTAACCAGAACTTCTCCTACATATTTCCTTCATTCAATACCAAGTGAACCTAATTAAATGTCCTTCACTGTTGATCGGCAAAAGTACTCGTATAATCAGCATTTATGTGGAGGCTGTTTGTATACGAATGACACCAGAGGCTTGGCTATGCAGCACAATCATTTTTTTTGCGCTTTTCGGCTTGATTGCGCGTTTGGTGTTTTTTTCGCTAACATATTCTTTCCAATTATTTATTATTACCGCATATGCGCCACTTTAATTCCATTGAAGATAATTAAGCAATAGATAGTTTAGTCAGACACCACCAAACGTCGCGCCGCTGCATCCGGACTTGCCACTGAATTTCCTATTTAAAAAAAAAGATAAATATAGTATATCTGGGTTTTCCCATTTTCACAGCATATCTGTCTCTTATAGTAAGTTTGCTGATGAATACATACAATTTTCTATTTTATCACTGTCTCCATGTTCGAATTCGTACTCGAATAGGCTGTGTTTCGTGGGTTGCACTCAAGGACGAATGATCGACATAATTGAAATTTTAGTTTTCGCCTTATTGCAAAAGTTTTATTCATTTATGTTGGATCTGCGCCCCTGCAGCTGTTTGGTCTATTATTATTGCAAGACAAATTTAATTCAAAATGATGGCGCCGCCGTCACCGTAGAACTGGTCAAGGTTGGTCTGTTCTGTTGTGGTCCGCGATCTGTCTACCTTAACGTACTCGTATCTATGAAGCTATTTGATATAGAATTAATGAATTTCAGTCTCTTAATTGCATCCCAATGTGTTATTTGAATTATATAACGCGCGGGGCTAACATTCTCTTGCATGTGGATGTGGAATGCATTTTTAATTCTGCGGGGTAGTCAATAAATCGATCGAGGCAAAGTAAAATAAAACGATAAATCTTCGATCGGATGGCTGTGCTGCGGGGTGACTGGGAGCGAAATATTTTGCGCCGATAAAAATAAACAGTGTCGCCGGGTCCTGTCATAATTACATTGCTTTAGTGGCAAACGTTTGTGTTGTCTATTTGTTTTAATTAGAAATTGATAAGAATGTGTAATGGTTGCATGCACATATTAACAATGGCTTGGATTGGACGGGTTGACCGAATGGCGCTAGCCGACTCACAAATTAATACGAAGCGAGTTTTTTTGCGAATTTGAAAATAAAATTTATGATTGATGTTTGAGATATTATCGGGCTTGTAGTCGTGGAGCAATTTGTTATATAAAGTTGAAGTAGTATTTAATCGATTTTTATTAAAAGCTCTTATTAGCTAGGTATAGGTATATTTTATTTTTTATGAAACAAAGCAATAGTGGGTTGTAATCCAAAGTGGTATTTGGATATGGAATTGGAAAATCATTAGGCACATTTGTCTTACAGATTGAGAGTGAAATTTTATTGAATGTTGTTTGATTGATCGTTTTCTATTACTTTGAATGATGTTATGCAAACGTTTTTTTTTTTGTGTGGGTTGGCATAACGTGAATAAATTTTTCATGTAACAAACTAAGCTGCTCCTAGATAAAGCGATGCGAACTTTATTTTTTATTCATTAAATTTCATCCATTCCTTTGACATCCTACTTCTTGTCGCAAGTCAAGCCCCTTCAAAGGTATGCTATTTTGTTCTTCATCATCCTTTCAGCGCTTTAAAGTATGAAGCTTATTTGATTGTTTGAACGCGAAATTACTCACTCGCAGTTTTTTTTTTGTAACTCGTACCGACTCTAATGGTTTACTTTTGATGAATTTCTATTGGTATAATATTAAATCATCCACTTACTTGATTGATTTGGAATGTTGGTAAAGGTTGTTTTTTTACTGCAGTCCACGATTTGTTTGTATGAATAACCAACTTTAAAATCAGTCTTATCTGAATTTGGTTTATACTCCATCACGGGAATTGTTTTGGAGAAGCTTTTGAGGCTTAACATAACATGAAACATGAAGTATTTAACGGCTCAGAAGCCAGGGCAGACTTAGGCCGCAAGCAGATTTGTTCAGCTGCCTGCAGTTTCGTAAACCAAGTTAGTTGAGATCCCCTTGTAACTTTGGACCCCACTTTTAGTTTATTTAAGGAAACAAACCCCGCCAATGTATAAACAACACAATAGACCCTAAGGTTGCAGTGTACTATACCCTCACTACTTTTATTGATAATATTAAAGGCCTTTCACCCTTTGCAGTTAAATTCCAGTTGATTGGAAAAATAACTCGAAAACGGTACTCAAAAATGTTTCGTTTAGTTTTGAGCACGAGTTTTCACCCTCCGACGGTCAGTTATGCGTCAAAAATAAACTCTGTATCTAGGACCTCTGGTTCCTTCGCAGAAGTTGTCCTACCGTCCAAGTTCTACCGGTAAAGAGGTTTACTTGTCTTACTTTCAAAAAACTGCAAAGGAAGTAAACAGAGCAGAGCTTCCAAAACAGCTGCGGAATATCCTCTCATTGCACCTGTAATGCATAAACACGAAAGGTGTTGTTAGATGTCTCAGGAGGATGTGACATTCGTCTGTGCAAAATTTGTTTTTGTTTTTGTCACGAATGAAATAGACCTACCTGTGTAGTTTCATCGATTAAGAAACTGCCTCCTTTCGAAATTACTTTTGAGTATTGGAAAAGTTTTTCTGCGATAACTGGTGGCGAACATACATAATCAACAAATAGAGGACGCTGTGAGCTGTCAATCTCTGATGGCGAACAATCTGCAACAGATTGTGGACGTAAAAATAATGAACTTCAAATCCTCAATTGGTCTCCACAAAATATCCGGCCATGATTTCGAAAGCAGAAAAATAACGTTTTCCTTGTCCCTTTATCCATATTTTACCAAACAGAATGTAGGTTACACGTATTCTTGCCTATTGAATGTGTACCCGAATTTATGTCCATATATCGAGCTTGCAAAGAGATAGTAAATCTTATTATGCAAGACGCCTCAGATACCCAACAGAAAATGAAGGAAATTCCTCCAGGAGCTCTCAACATCAACGTAGTAATTTTCATCATTTTTTTTTATCGCCAATCGTGATTTGTATTTCTAACAAGGCGCAAATAGTTGTACTTGCTGCATCGAAGAGTCGCTGTCGCTGTCAGCCACGAATTCAATTCCAACACCGCCTTCACTGCCACTACTCATCCATGACCGTTTCAAATCGATTCTAAAGAATCAAAAACTGCACCGCGGCAAGGTAGAAATCAGCGATGTTAGTCAGAATTTCATAACAAACCCGAAGAAGAAAAAACTGACAAAGACGCTGAAGAATGAGGAGTCGAACGATTGACTCTCCAGCGAAGCTGTTCACCTGCAACGTCATGTTGCATTGTGCCTGTGCATATCTACGAATAAGCAGTAGCAACAATTTCAGGAAATCACCACAGCACAACAAAACACACCACCACAATGGTTTTGCTTTTCCACCGAAGAAGTCTGAATAAGTGGCAGCGCATCGGAATGCATTGCTGTGCGCGTTGAAGTGCAAAGTGAAGGCTGTCGCTGGAATAATTTCGAATTACAATTAACGCCCATTTTCGCAATGAATTCACTGAGTTTTTGTTCAGAATGAACTGAAATTAATTCTAATCACCAGGAGTGGCTGGGCGGATGCACGCATAAAAATGTCACTTCACTCAGACCGTATGTATGCTTGGTGTACCTGTACCTCCATATTTATTTCTGAAACTATATAGGTTCTCGCCCTGCAACAATAACTATTACTGCCGGGGCCATAAATTATTTTAATAAAAAAAAGATTCAAAAGCCAAATTAAGTGCGCTTCGGTGCATGAAGATGCTAATGTCGGATGGTTGATTTGATGAGCGAAAGTGTTTCAAACCAGCAGCACGGTCTCAGATGAAATATCTGCTGCAGTGTATTTGATTAATTGGTATTAAGGCATCCAATTAAGATAAACCAGGAGAATTCGATGCGCTATTGCCTGATTAAGGGAAGTGTATAGATTTTTATCGATTTCTGTTGGATTGATTACTTCCAATTAGACTCGTGGCGAGTTTCTGTGTATTGGTTCTATAATTGCATTTTCATTGCATAAAGGTAGGTAGGTACTTAAATTTTCCCATTTCTTTTTGTGGATTAGACGTCTGTATTCATGTACATTTTTCGTCCTCTTCTCCATTTGAAAGTGGTCGGTGTTCCTTTCATTAGTTCCGTTTCCGATTGCAGTGCTACAACCAAAATTCATTTTTGGCTAAATGTGCTTACTCTTAAGCTGTAAATGTTATTCGAATTTGGTCGACGAATGAAATTTGAAAAAAAAATAGTGCAATGGGCGTTTCGAGCGCTTATTTTATAGGGTGTCCCTTATTTCGTTGGCAATATTTTAGGGCATGATTTATTGGTATATTCTAACGAAAAAATTGTAAGGGCGTATCTAAAACAAAAAAAAAAAAAAAAAAAAAAAGGGCGTAATTTTTATATCATTTATTGGGGATTTAAGAAAAGGCTTACTTGGGTGTACCCTGACCCATGTTAACGGTAATTGCGCTGTTAGTACTAATTATAGAAATTTCGTTTAGGCCTCTATTTTTATAAGAAATAGTGCTTACACTGTGTTCTTAGCATTATAAGGGTACTGTAACAACAGAAAAAAAATATCCCTTTAGCGTAAGCAAATTATAAAAAAAAAAAGTGATTTCCATGAATAGTTTTTAAAAAAACTAATTTCAAACTTCTTTTAATCCAGATTCCTAAAATGCAAAAGAAACTTTGCATACACCCGTACCGTAATGCTTGCATTCTAGGTAACGCCAAGTAACTTACTGTTCTCTACTTATTAGAAGGATATCATTATTTATTCACTGACGTCAAGGAAAAAAAAGTCCATAAATAAAAATTTAATAAATATTAGGTTTGGTAGTTTTCAATTTTCTCGGAAACTAGTAGACTTAAAACCATCTAGTTTTCAGAATTCGATTAAAAACTAATAACAGGAAAAAATAGTAAAAAAATTTAGCATTAGTCTCACAATTTGGAATAAAGATAATATAAATTTTTTTTTTCATTTTTTCGGAAACTATTAATGGAAATCACTTGATTTAAAAAAAACAGTACGATAGAACCGACGTTTAGCTTTAAAAAGATGTGCAATACTTAATTGTAAGTATTACCGTTATTTTTTAAATATTCTTTTTCCATTTGAAGTGTTTTTAGAAAATCGCCCCTCTCGCCCAAATTGGGCGAGATAGACCCCCTCTCCGATAGTAAAGAATGCTTGTATCTATCTGTTCTACACAAAACCGTTATTTTTTCTTACCGCCTGAGTTATCGTACTCCTGCCTAATCAAGGAATACCTTGATATATGGGTGGATGTTTTGGAGATTGTGGGGGAACAAAACAGAATACTTGTGCTACCCACTACGACCTATTCCAGACATTTATATGAATTGAAGAGTGATTTCCAGTTTAAATATCTGGCATCTATGATCAATAGCGATGTAATCTGCGGCAATCATCGCGTAAGCGTAGGGTGGATGAAGTGGCCCGAAAACTTAGCCATCTTCTGTGACCGAGAAATTCCCCACAAGCTGAAAAGAAGGATCCAACCGCGGTTGTACGTCCGGCGCTTCACAATGCTGTGCAGCGTACACGTCTAAAGTGAGGTCAAATTAACGGCAGCTGAAATGAAGATGATTCGCATGGCAGCAGGTTTTGCAAAAATTGATCAAATAAGAATTTCCAAGATCCGAGGAAGCCTTCAAGTCAAGGAACCTATCTGCGCGACTGGCTCAGTTGGGACTGTCATGTTATAAGGAGTGATCATCCGAGGCCCGGTCAAAAGTCAATATTTATCAGTGTTCTATACAAAAGGAGGCATGCCTTAACCTGGTACACACAAATGCACAAGCACCAGCATTTGATTTCCTTCAGTAATGAAGTGATTGGAAATCGTGATGCCTGCCAATACTTTTTTATGTCAAACTGACACAGAGAGCTGCTGTGCTTGCACGGGGGCCCATTGGTCCATTGTGATCCCTTATTGTTTTATGTGGTAAACCTACATTTACAATAAAACACTTACCATACTCAGTTTAAGTTAATCTTGCCGGTTGGCCTATTGGAACCAACCTGTGTTCTTGACAAACCTGATAGTGTCCGTCAGTGGTACCTGCGCTACGTCCTCTAAGTCTTCGAAGAATCTGTTGCCCAGATAGCGAAGTCGAGATGTCTGAAGGTTTGGACATTCGCAGAGCAGGTGTTTGATGGTCTCGGTTTCTTCTATATCTTGACAGCTCCTGCAGTAGTCTGGTGAGCTGATGCCCAGCCTGCTTGCCATTACACCTATGGTGCAGTGGCCTGTCAGTACGCCAGTTAAGATACGTATTTCTAGCTTATTCATTTCCAGAATGCTTTTTGTTCTTTTTTCGTTAATTCTTGGCCATAGACTGCGAGATATAACACAGTCGTGCCTTTGGGACCAGGTGGTGTTAATTTGTTCCCTCAGTTTTTGGTCAATGTTTCTTTTTGCTGCACTAATTGGGATGTCTATTGACGTAATGGCGTCTATTGCGTCAAGTTCTGACCCGATTCTTGCTAGCTCATCTGCCTTTTCATTCCCAACAATGTCGCTATGACCGGGGACCCAGCAGAGAGTGATCCTGTGTCGTTCGCCTATTTTGTTGAGGGATTTTTGGCAGTTTCTGACTGTTTTTGACTTTATAGTTTCGCTGTCTAGTGCTTTGATAGCCGCCTGACTGTCTACGAAGATTGTGATCGTGGAAGGATCCAGATTCTTCGCGGAGATAGTTTCTGCTGCCTTGTCGATGGAGACAATCTCAGTTTGAAAGACGCTGCATTCATTGGGAAGTCTGTACGAGTCCTTTATGTCTAGGGGCTCGCAAAAAACTCCCGCTCCTGTCCCCACATCCATTTTCGACCCGTCCGTATAGATGTGGATTTCTTGCACGTTGACGTGCGTGTTCCAGTTCTCTCTTTGGGGTATGTATGTGGAGTAGTTTTTCTCAAAGTTTCGTTTGGGAATTAAGTAGTCCGTTTTCCTGGATAGATCGATATCCAAGTAGTTGTGAATTATAGAGCCGTGTCCATAGGAGCTGTGCCTCCAGATGTTTGCCTCCTTGAGGCGGAGGGCTCCTTTGGCTGCCATGCTGCGAATATATTCACCAAGCGGGGGTAGGTTTAAAATGACTTCCAGCCCGGCTTGGGGTGTTGATCTCATTGCTCCCGTTGTACCAATACATGCTAATCTCTGTACCTTTGAGAGGTTATGGAGATAGGTAGTCCTTTCTGTTGCCTTCCACCATACAATTGACCCGTATGTAAGTATGGGTCGTATGATCGCTGTGTACATCCAATGGGTTATGTAAGGGCGCATACCCCAACGTTTGCCAAAGGTCTTTTTGCATGCGTAGAAGGCGCATAGTGCTTTTTTTGCTCTTTCTTTTGTGTTACGTTTCCAAGGCGGACCAGTAAGGATGCAGTAAAGTGGGAGGGTTACGTCCCTTTAGTTCAGATCATAACCTCGTCGTTAAAAAAAAGATTGGAAAATGCATCTTTTACGTTTCCACAAAATTTAAAACCGAATTTCAAGGGAAGAAAATCAATTTTCGTTAAAGTATTTCCACTGAAAAACGATCAATGGATTTCAAACTTGAACAATTTCTAACAGCGGGTTGTCAAACTTTTTTCTTTCTCGGAATTAGCACACGGTCGATTTGGTTGGCGGTTCGACCATCTGGAGAGCGCCAGGTTGCTGTGTGGATCCTGAGCCTTGGAAACCTAGTTCTATTCTTATCTCCGTATTACGAGCTGCTGCAAGGTCGATTAGTCGGTAGCCGTTATCTGTTGTCATGTCGTGAATGCTGTGCTTACCAACTAATCCGCCGAAGATGTTTTCCTTACCGACTTTGGCATTGAAATCCCCGAGCACAACTTTGACATCGTACTCCGGACAGGCTCCGTAGGCTCCGTCCAGGAGGTCATAGAACTACTCCTTGATGGGATATTGTGCCTCATCGGTAGGGCGTGTGCTCATATTAGGCAGACATTTCTTTCAAGTGTTCTGTTCTTCAGGTGACAGAGACTCGGGCAGCGACAGAGATAGTCAGATGGGTCTCCTAATCACCGCAGCCTCTAGAAAAACCGTCATTCTCGAGATTGAATTTCATTGTTTAGTTCCTTAGGAAGCTATGGCAAGTAAGGGCATCGACCAGCTAAGACAGTGGTTGTCTATCGTACCGTAAGAGTAAGTTGTTCCTGCTCTCGTCATACTTTGGCAAACGTTTCCGTGATAAGCCATAAGTGGTAAGTGATTTCCACCATGTTGTTGGCTTTTTCCGGATCTTGTATTCCACCCGTTCTCTGAGGTTGCAGAGCAGTGGCTTGATCGACTTAAGTGCCTGATCTTGATCCATTGCGGACCAATTGATTGCCACTTCGTCAAGATTTCTCGCCTTAGTTGCCTTTTACGACAAGCATTGGTTTTAGGTTTTTCCCTGCACTACTTTTGAGTCTTAAATTTTCTGTTCTCTACAAATCTGTTTGATTACTGTCAGAAAGGAACCGATTTGATGGTGACTAAGGGAAATAGAAGGAAATTTGATCGCGATTTTTTTGTATTCCGTCAAGAAACATCTAATTTGTAATTGGGTAACTTCACAGAAATTATTAGTGTAGTACACAGCACGCTTTAAAAATCATAGACATTACGCGACGTTCTTAGGGACATCGAATATGTGGTCATTGCAACACACATACCGATTACCGTATTTCGGGTTTAATGATGAAACTGCCGTCCATGGGTCATATCAGGCCTTGGTGTTTCGCTTTAATGACAGAGGACAGCGTTGTGATTTGAAATCATCAAACTTCACTCTATCGGTTGTACCCAGTTAGAAATTATGTCAAGGTCCAAACTTAATGAACTTAATATACGCTGCGTGTATCAACCTACGTTTTAGTCTCACACCCGATGATGAGTGTTAAGGGGATTGGATTAGAAGAAGCTAATAGGGATCATTTACACAAATTATATTTATAAGTTTTGTGTTGTTAAAAGGTTAAGAGCAGCTAATTTCATCACGTAGTTAACAGAGCTCACCAATGTAACCATGAAACAATTGCCGGGAAAAACACCACTTACACCTTGCTCTAATAAAATATTAACCACAGCGGTAATCGTTGTCATTATGACTGAAGTTTTGATAACATCACCACCTAGTTGCAAGTTAGTATAACATCAATAACTACTACTATACCTATCGGCTACAAATTGCTCACTTTTAGATGTATTTAACACACCATAAGTGTACGCTTGCAATAAATCGCATCACCTTTAAATATGATCTAATATATGTTCACACCTGCTCTGAATGATTCATAGATTGTGTACATGCATGTGTGCATCTAGATCAAATCGATGGGCTAAACTTACCTTAAATAAACTTTCATTTAACCTCTCTTGCGCAACAGGATTGTACGTACATATAATCCTTTGGCTTTATAAGTTATAAATTAAAGTTAAGGCACAAGGCAACAAATCATGTCCCCAGGCAGCATTAAAAGTGAATGGTTTAACTAATTGCAAATACTACCATCGTGGCAAAAAGTCCGCCGCGTGACACACGCAAATGAGTAACCATCTATGGTGAATCTATTTTTCAAATTTGTATCTGCTGTGAAATTCTAGGCGCCTGGACTTTGTTTTCCTTTACTTAAATTATTTTTTGCGAAATTTATGAATTTCATTTGACAGCTGGACGATCACAATTTACCACATGCATAGAACGATTTTTCATTCATTTTGTGCTACCATACCCGAGAACATGGGTTCCGAGTGCACATGCGCGCACCGCTTCTCAATGTTATTCTGGGGAGGCACACTCAGCCACATGCACACTTACCATAAATGATAAATTTATGTGCATCCAAAATTCAGCATAATTGCATGGCACTTCTATTCGGCAGTGCTTTACAGAGTGTTTCTGCGCGCGACACGGATGTCAAAGACGACGCGTAGGTATGTTGGGGTTCGGGGCATAGATTCGTGCATGCATGTCGTAAGAGTTTAAATTCGGTTTAGTTGCACTGCGCACATGCAACAAATGTTTTGACTTTTAACAGTTTGTTAACAAAAAAACAAAACAATAATCCATGAAAGGCATAGTGAAAGTTTCTCATCAACTTTGGCGCCACTTGGAAGTATGAGGACCGAGACGCCAAGAAGCAACGTTTGCGCAGAAATATAGCATGTTCTGCAATAAATTCGTTTGGCGTAATTGTTGCATGGAATGTTAGGCTACTGTGCGTGCACATCTGAGGAATGGAATCATGTGAATTTCAAGAATTCACAGACATTTTTACATTTGACAGCGTAGTTTTGATTTGCTAAAAAATGTGTGCAGCTAATGAGGGAATGAACGATTACATTTAATGGTTTTGTTACGAAGATAATTATTACTGAATTTGGTTTGAGTGAACTGTGATCGATGTGACTAATTTTATATCTAGTTGATATAAATCACCACTTGGTGTGATTTCAAAAAAATGCCAAGTGACATCTACCCAATGTAAATTTCGCACAACAAACAAGGCTTTGCTAATATGTATCCCTACTTTTTGCAAACTGTGTTTTATGTGACTCAAGTGGCTTTGCATTACCTTCAACGTTCCAAAATATCCTTATATTATGTGTCAGATTAGATTAGATTAGATTAGATTCTTTATTTCATGAAATATATGTACAATAGTTCGTGTTTGAGAACACGAGCATGGCAGAAATAGCCGTCTGCCGGAATTATGTGTTAGTTCTAAAATTAAATACCAGTGTTTTAGTTTCTTGGGTACACTGGTAGCGCTTTGGACTACTGACCGAGCGGTCTCAGGTTCAAATCCCTCCGGTTCCAGTATAACATAAAGTTATTTTCCACTGCCTCACCTTATGCGAAAGTCTGACAATCAATCCAAGAATGGTCATTCATATTATGTTTAATACAACAACAACTTAGCCTATAGGTATACGATAACTTTAGATGGGATAACTATCGCCGCTACACGCAGAAAAATCTGTTATTTAAAATCAACCATCTTTCGATTAATAACAACTAAATACTGGTAATATACGAGTAGCTCCCACAGAGTGAGTCGATTAAAAATAACTGAGTCTAGTTGCTTAAGAGAAATCGGTTGAAAGTAACCGTTGCGTTGGTAAAATTGAACTTATTGAACCAACTTACTCACTTTCTTAAAATTAGCCAACCTACTTGGTTGCATTAAACTAACTTACTTTGTTGTTATAAGCCGACCCACTTGGTAGAATTCAACCAACTTACTCTGTTGTTATTAGCCAATTCACTTGGTTAAAATTTACCAACATACTTGGTTGCATTTAAGCAACTTACTCTGTTGTTATAAATCAACCAACTTTGTTGAATTTAACCAACTTAATCTGTTGTTGTTGGCCGACTTACTTGGTAAAATTTAACCAACTTACTTTAAAATTATACAACCTACTTGGTTCCATTTAACCAACTCCGTTGTCATTAGGCAACCGTCTTGGTGGAATTCAACCAACTTACTCTGTTGTTAGTAGTAAAAACTTACTCTGTTGTTAGTACTCGTAGTAAAAATAACCAACATACTTGGTCGAATTTAAGCACCATAATCTGTTGTTATAAGTCAACCAACTTTGTTGAGTTTAACCAACTTAAAGTTCAATATAGCTAACTCACTTGGTTGAAATTATCTTGCGACTCGCCTTAAAACTTGGGTCAGGTATATCCGAAAATTTCCGTGGAGGTGAATCGCAGAAAACAGAAATGGAGAAAACAGCCGCTATGTGAAAGGATCATAATGCTGCCAAGTCACAGTCGAGCGTTTTTTAATTTTTTTTTATCTAAGCCTATATACGCTTGAGTCAAAAACATCGCCTAGTATCAATTGTCATGAGAAGCTTCTCAGTCGTTCCGAGTCGGCGTAAACTTGTAGGTCCCTTCCACTTCGCACTTGCAAATTGTTGGAGAAGCTAGGATTTAGGCCATTTAATGTCTAATAATTATTTATTTTATTTTCAGTTCCAAATCAAATAATATTGATATTCTTCCAGAAGTTTGTGTGTTCAGTTTGTTGTCGCCAAATTGGTACGCGCTGCATCACCATAAGGAGATCCCCAAGGATCAATATTAATTCCAATATTGTTTGTTCTTGATTTAAATCAATCTACGCAGTGAATAACTTAATACAGCGCATGGTTTTTATGTTGTTTAATTCACACTCGGAATGGCACTTTACCAAAACTGAAAGCTAATTTGACCATTAATTCCATTCAGAATTGTCTTATATTGCAAGCTAGATTGAAATTAAACTGCCATAAATCTTGTTAAAATCTGCTAATCTGAAGATTAAAACTAAAATGTAAAAATAAACTTATTTTCCAAATCTAACATTCTACTTCTTGTAAATTCGGAAATGGATAATTCCAAGACACCTTTTACATATTTTTTCTTTCTGTATTAGCTTGTGAAGTTTTTTTTTATAGGCTTGGGTATGCTCTTCGGTGCCAGGGTCTAATCAACAAATAAATTCTACAACTAGATTGGAAATACTTAATAGTTCTTGCTTATAACGGATTAATGCTATCTCAACAGTTTTTAAACTTAAAAGGGGGGGAACTACCGAGAAAGAGGGTTACGGAACGCACATGTCTAACTATCACAGCAATGTGAATGCTCCAGTCACATATGTGGTATAAAAAGGTGCAAACATCCATATATTCACGGATAGTCAAGCAGCTATAGCTCGCACACCACTGACTCCAAACCAGTCATGCACTGTTTCAATACCCTTCAAACACTCGGCTTACGAAACAAGCCCAAACTATGGTGAGTTCCAGCCCATGAATTGTTTAATGGTAATGAAAAATCCGATGAATTGGTCAGAAAGTGTTCAGAAACACCATTCACAGGTCCTGAACTCTTCTTCTGCACTGCTAGATCGGCAGAAATCACAGCAATAAAAAGCTGGGAACGTATAAAATGTATCTTTTATTGGGAGAGCATCCCAGCTCTAAGACAGGCTAAAGGAGCCATTCAACAGATGTCTAAATATAAGTATGTATGATACCAATAACTTAGTAGGTTACCTTACGATATCACATTAACAAAATGAAAATAGTAGACTCTCATGAATGCCGACTATGTCTTGAGGAGGACGAAACAGATGAACAGATATTATGTAAATGTCCATCCCTCAATGGAATAAGAAAGAAGATCTTCTTCAGTGAACCACCGAGTTCCGAAGACATAAAGAAATTGTCTGCTTTATACGTAAAGTAGAAACTCTAATAGCCTAAATATTTTCTGGCACCTACGGCACAAAAGATCTCATAGGTTGAGGTGCCTTTTCCTTCGCCTTGGCGAGCCAGAAGTTTTAAAAAAATAGTCACAAGAATGTGTCGGGCGGATCGGAAAAGAGTCTACAATATCTTTATTGAGTGCTAGAAGGAATTGAATCGGAGTCAACAATACCCTCTTTCTAGGGAACTAGTCGGCGGATATGATGAGAAGTCAACAATAACTGAACTGGCGGATCCGTCAATAGTCAATACTACGAACCTTCCTTCCAGACCGTGGTCGGTGGATCGAACAATAAGTTCCGAAATATAAGCCATCTTCGTGAAAAAATGCAGCAATCAAGAGACACTTTTTGTCCTAGGTAGGTGGACAGACGTTTGTTTGTATGTATGTTGACACCAATTCCTGGTGTTCTTTAATAGGCGTGAAAGCCTTTTCCAAGACAGTTTTTAAATATCGTACTTTCTTCCGACCCGTATTTCCAAGCTGCAGGCCTTGATGTTTTTGAGCTTTCTTGAAGATGATCCAAAATCTTCTATATACTGAACGGTGGATCCGGCCCTTTCTGAGGAAACCATTTTAAATAAACCTATATAGCTTTAGTTAAAGACCAGTTAAAGAAAAGTGAAGTAAATGAATTTGATGCAAAATTGTCCAAAATCCAAGAATCGTATAACATTGTAAGTAGCAGAATATATCTTATGATAAGTGAGCGGGATATCTTTTGACGCGCATGATTTGCGGATTTGCCGTGTGTTCGCGTTTGAGCAAAATTTAAAGTTAGATGATTCGTTGGTTCGTGCACGTCGCGCGCTTTGTAATCACTTTTGTACTTACTTTCAATGAGTAAGTGGGCGCAGGGACATAAGTCCCACATTTTTATTTTGTGGACTTATGTCTCACTTGTGGGACATAACTCCCAAAATCGATTTGTGACTTATGTCCCACACCATCGGGACATAAGTCCCAAAATATTTTGTCGAAGATGGGATGTAAGTCCCAAATTATCGGAGAGATATAGCAAAACGGTGCCGTGAAATAACTCCAAACGAAACCAGGCCATATTTGAAAATATTGCCTAATTTCACTTTGCAATAGTGAAATAAATCCATATTTCAATATTTGTATTTGTATTTTATTTTATTCAACAATAGCCTTGGGATGGGCATCTCATTTATGGCCAGTAAAATTTACAATATTTCATTATATATATATTTATATACATGCCAAATTCAAAAGTAGTACGAGTATCTTAACATACAAGCATATTCAAAATAATTCTAATGTTATTTATAAGATAATATTTTAAACTATAAAAGGGAAATAAGAAAAAGAAAATAACAATAAAAATTAGTTAACAAAAATGGAGTGAAAACGCATAGCTACAACAGGGTTCTGAATGTGGTCCTTTAAAGAGCGGACAAAGTCATTTAAATTGTTTATGATTTTAATTTGAGTCGGCAGTATATTCCAGATCCTCGCACTTAGAGGGAAGAAAGATCTGCGTGTTTGTAATGTTGAAGTTCTAAATGTGTTTATATTTAACGTCCTGGATGATGCAGAAAACTGTATTTTCTCGTACAAATAAGTCAGAGTTCGACAATGTAACAAACTATACAAAAATTTGCACATTTCTATAACAAACTCAGACATGATTGAGACTTCAAAAATGCAGTTAGATAAATGAGAAACATGATCGAACCTTCTTAGGCAATGTCTAAATCGAACACAAGAGTTGAAAGCTACATTTAGTTTTTGAATGCTTATTGAGTCCATTCCAGCATACAAAGGAGGCTCGTATGTTATAATTGGTGCTAATTAGGTTTTAACCAGAGTTAGCCGGTGGACTTAGGTATATAAGCTGATATTCTCCAGAGACGCCTAAGACCACCATAAATTCCAGCAATTACTTTATTCACATGTTCATTCCGTGTTAGATTTTCGTTGAAAATAAAACCTAAATTTTTAACTTTGGACTTGTACGGAATGACATGTGTATCCATAATAACTTCTGGGAAATAGGATTCATCTAGAGATACCTTATATATAATTATACTTTGCGATTTCTTTGGGTTCAAAGTTAGGTTGTTAGCTATTGCCCGTTCATGTATAGTGCATAAATCTTCATTAATCAATATATGGCCTCTTTTCGCTTTCTGAACGCCATACGAATTCACTTACCCAAAATGCAATAAGGCCAAATGCTAAAATAAAACCTCGCACCTATTCCAAATCAAACAGTGAGCCCAAGCAGGGGGTTGCAGGAGGCAGCATGCCCCCCATAGGCATTGCATTGTTTATGGGATGAGTTGCGAAATCGCAAGTAGATTCCATAAACAGTGCAATGCCTATGGGGGGCATGCTGCCCCCCTGCAATCCCGCTGCTTGGGGTCACTGTTTGATTTGGAGTAGGTGCAAAGGCGAATTGGTGAAATCAGCACTGAACATACTATTTGGTAAGACACAAGTCCCAATTAACTGAGACATAAGTCCCAAATCGATTTTGGGAGTTATTCCCACTCAAGTGGGACATAGCTCCCGAAAGTAAAAGTGGGGTCTTATATCCCGGGGACTTATGTCCCTGCGCCGAGTAAGTGATGGGACGAACTTATCTGGTCATTGGTTCAACAGTTTAGACAAGAACCAACAGTTAACCAAAGTTTTCCAACAACATCAAAGTTACCAGCGACGCAATAGCATGAACTGCAATCAACAAGTACGGAGACATACCATGGTCACCTCAGTCACCGGACGTTACACCGTGCTCATTTCTTTTTATGGGGACACCTTAAGTCGAGGGATTACAGCAACCATCTCCGAACAATTTAGCCCTACAAGAAAATATACGCCTTGAAGTTGCTGCCATTGAACCAACGCGTTGCTCTGGCGCGTCCATAAACCTCAGAGTCCGATTACAAAAGTGTGTTGCAAGACGACATTGTTTTAAAAACATAAAATTCGCATTGTCAAACTCCATTTTTTAAAAATTAAATATGAGATTGACGCTGTAGTTAATTATACCCTATTCTAAGGGTATATTAATTTTAACGCATGGTTTGTAACATACCTTAATATTTCCCGTAGACCCCTAAAAGTTACTATATTTATGATCAGCATCAATAGTAGTGTCGATCTAGCCATGTCCGTCCGTCCGTCCGTTGGCAAAAATTAGGCCTTTAAACTGGGCCTAGAGAGCTGAAATTTTAACCATATACTATCTAGGGTCCCGAAATAATCAAGTTTACGAATTTTTGAAATCCGCCCACAGACACGCCCACAAACTAAAAAAAACAAAATTTTGGGAAAAAACCAAATTTTGAGCTAGAAAGCTGAAATTTTTTATATATGATCTATGGCTCCTAAAACAGATCGGGAGATAAAATTTTCAAAATCCGCCCGCTGACACGCCCACAATTTAAAAAAAACTTTTTTTGAAAATCCAAAGTTTGAGCTAGGGAGCTGAAATTTATAATATACACGCTCTAGTGAAAATATTTTCAAAATCCGCCTACTGACACGCCCACAATTTAAAAAAAAAACTTTTTTGAAAATCCAAAGTTTGAGCTAGGAAGCTGAAATATATAATATATACTCTTTAGGGGCCCTTTATGTTCATGCGTAATTTTTTTTTAAATCCGCCTACTGACACGCCCACAATTAAAGAAAACAATTTTATTGGTAAACCAAAGTTTGAGCTAGGGAGCGTTTTTTACAAAAGCTTCGTTTTTTCGATGAAATCCTTTAAATGTTTTATAACAAAATATGTAGAGCGTTCTTAACAATTCAACCATACTTTTGTCACGCCCACTTATGAGTGATAGGAATAAGAATAGGGTATCCAACAGTTCACCCAAGCGGACTGTAGCCCGTCCCTATGTTTTTTAATTGATGTTAAACTTGAAAAATGTCCGCTGGGAATCCTTTAATTTTTAATTTCCCTTGCAAACCTTCTGTTAATTACATTTATTGATTGGCATACTTTTTTAAATATAGGGTAAAGCCAAGAGATATGGCATCCAATATTTATTTTTCTGATAAGTTAAAAAATAAAACAGATTCTAACTTCAAACAAAGGCATATAACTTCTTTGTTATATTTAAAACCAAAAAAATTTTAATTATAAATATAATTAAAGGTTTAAAACATACTTCAATTTAAAAAAAAAATAGCTTAAAATAACTAATAACGGTAAATAAAAACATAGACACACGTTTCGCTTTACGTTTTGTTTTGTAACAACGAACATTTCTCTACCTTCTTTCGCTCACACACAAAATATTTGTTGTTGAAATTCATGCTTGTTCCTATTAAGGAAGTTTCATCTGCTATTACGACAGCGACTGCATCTTTCGAGAGCTTTCATAGGATATAATGGTATTTTGATATCTTTGTTTAAAAAAAATCGTTAAGTGGGAAATATTGGAAGGGTGCCACATCGTCTGCGGTGCCATATCACTCGACTTTACTTAGAAAATTAACTTGGAAAAATCTCAACACACAGTTTGACTAAAACTACCGAAATTGGCACCACAAAATCATGAATATATGTAGGTACTAAGTATACCAATATATGTACTTAGTGGCTCTGGTTTGTATTTGTAGGCCCCACGCTGCTCTTTATGAATTTAAATTCCAAACCTAATTCATCCCAGCAAGCGTTCAGATAAAAGTTTTAAAGTTTCCGGTGGTGTCTGATCCATTTTACATGCCTCAAGTCTTTATGAGGAAATTGTTAATAAATATATTATTGAACCGCATACATTTGTGTCTACGGTCTTAAAATAAATTCCTATAAAGTTCTCAGCAAGCTCCTAAAGCTATAAAACCGCAGTAAAATGTAAAATTTATTAATTTATTCTGAATGAAGAAACAAATGCTTTCAATAAGAAATTTACAAAAATATTGTCGTTAAAAAGCCCTAACACCCAACCTAAACCTAAATAAATATTTCTCCATAATCGCAATCAAATTGAATTTCCATGTTTTTTTATGTCCGTCGCATCAATTGCACTGTATTATTATTTATGCATTCCGAACAAAATCAACAACACACAACAGTGGGGCAAAAACATGCAAACAAAATTGTTTCCCTTTTGGTGCGCGTAAACGTGCTTAGGGTTATTAAAAAGCTACCATGCCAGACTTCTTGTATCCACAGAAAGACTCCCCGTTCCAAATGTGGTGCCATAACGTGAAGAACAACGAGAATGCTCCGTTAAAAGCCTGAATACCTTCCTGATGTTATTACCGTGTTTGTCTTAACTCCCAAGTCTCACATCACAATCGATTCATCGTTGGCATTTTTATTATTTCTCACCGCAAGTGCGGGCAGTCCAAAATCGAAATCCAAAAGGCATCCCGAAATTCCAATGAATTAATATTGTTTGGCATTTAATCGGTTTTTCTGGGTGTCTTTTTCACCGAAGTGATCTTGTAGAAAAAGTTAATAAATTAAGTCAAAAGAGGGTGAATTTTGTTGTTTGATTTTTCGCTTTTAAACGTTTGATTTTGTTTGCTTTTTTATAAAGCTATTCCACTGTTTTTGCTTCGATCTTTATTTTATATAAAAACATAAAAATCTAAAAGAACAAACGAAACCCGAAAATACTTTTGAAGGTTGTACCAATCGGTTAGGGCAAAATCGGATCCAAAGTGAAGAATCTCGAATTGATTTCCACAGAATTATACCTGCGTAGGTAAGATACAAATACGAATCGCATGCGCATCGAGTTACTGTCACAATAAATCACAAGAAGTCATGCATAAGGTCAGATCAGAATTTTGGGTGGTTTTTAGTGTTCGTAGAAAAGGGTCCGAATTGCATAGTCGATTGATGTTATTAACTTTCAATGATAAATTTTCGGCTTAAGGGCGTTAATCGAAAAGGTAATTTATGTAGCATTAAGGGCGTTTGTAAAAACGTGTGATTTATTGTCAAGCCTTACATTGCCTTATTCGTAAACTATAACAAGAAGCAGTCCAATAAATCATAACGCCTACCCAGGCTTATGTTACGCATATGAATATAAAAACAGCGGCAGCATTTTGTATTGTTGTCTAGCCATCTGCATAATTTTTATTGTTTTGTTGTAAATTTCGACGATCTCATTACAATATTTGGCTAGTTAATTTACGATTAAAATTTCCATCAAGTTTGGATATTTCTTGGTTTATGACCACTTTCGATTATTCTAAAACTAGTTTTGACAGCATATTAAGTGGGTTAAATGATACCCAATGCATTTTCGGATTTTGATTCAAAATTTAGTGCAATAAATTACGTATTTTGGGGGAAGCATTACTGAGGCTGGTTTCATAATGGAAGGGGCGCCAATGAAGGCGTAGTAAGTGAGCTTGAATGAGTCGGATTTCTATATTATTATTGCTTTGGGTTAAGTTCGAAAACTCTAAAGATGCAATTAAGTTGAAAGACTATGAATAGACCAAGAGGGAATTTAATTCAACATCTGCGAGATACTCAATCGCATATCCGTTCTCAACAATTAAGGCGCTATCGTCTCACTTTTTTTTTTAAGAAAATTATCAACAGAAACAGATTATAATTGGTTTAATTGCAGGGTCACATTTTTTTCTGTAGTCATATATTATTCAACGACTTTGAAGTTCAGTGTAGGCTTTTTTTACAGGGTTCTATATTTAAGGTTAAAAGTGGTATTAAGCGGAGATCTCAAACACCAATAAGCACTAAAATAATCCTATCGCAAGCCCTGCCTATTTGAACTAAACATTATCAGCCCGTACAGGCCCTTAAACCTTGCGTCTTCAACCATTTGCGTGTGCCAAGTGGAAGGGACCACCAATTATTCACAATACGGCAAATTTTAGAAGCTACTCTTGGATGTTTGTCAGACTTTCGCAAGAAGTGGGGCATTGGCTTCGTGTTACTGAGCGCCGGCGTGATTTGAATCTAAGTCCCCTCGATCAGCATATACATACCGAGCCAATGCGCTAGAAAGTCAAAAGTCGATTTCCCTCTAGAATCCGCGAATGGGCTACTTAATTTTTAATGCTTATTAATCATGGTTTTAATGCTTCTGTTCCAAAACGGACAAGACTTCTCAACCTATAGTGCGCCCAAGCCTTTCCTTAGATTGTGTGCATATTTTGTATTAAAAACGTATTAGCAAAATATTACAAAATATGATTGAAAAAATTGTTCCAAAATGGACGAAAACTCTTTACAGGGTATCCAAAAGTTCCGATTTGAAAGAAGTTTGAACTCCAATATCTTACCACCTAAATACGGCACTGTGTTCATCACAGTTTACGTCTAAACAAAATGTCTTATTATTTCGTTATTTTGTTTTAATTTGTCCATATTTACGGTGCATAAAAGTATTGCACATGCAGTTATTTAATTCAGATAAATAACAATTGTTTTAAACTTTGCAGATAGAAGTGGACAACAGATTTCACCTCAAATCGAAAATGGGATGGCACACTCGCTACTAATCTTTAAGAAATTTGAGCTAAAGCCACTGTAATTGTATATACAATGGGTTGAAGTGAAGTGCACGTGTATTTCGTTTATTTCATTTTATTTCATTTATTAAATTCAAGTAGACATTTACAAGTACTCGTATTTATATACAATAGAATTTCTAGATAAGTTCAAGAGCTAGTGCCCATTCAGCTTTAATATTAATTATACTGATATTATCAGAAGAAATGTGAATAATATTACATATTTGGGAAAACTTAAGTATCTGAAAACCCATTTTTTGTGTACCCTATTCTAAGGGTATATTAATTTTGACGCATAGTTTGTAACATAGGTACCTTAATATTGCCCATAGACCCCTAAAAGTAACTATATTTATGATCAGCATCGATAGTAATGTCGATCTAGCCATGTCCGTCCGTCCGTCTGTCGGCAAAAATTAGGCCTTTATACTGTACCTAGCGAGCTGAAATTTTAACCATATACTCGCTAGGGTCCCGAAATAAGTTTGCGAATTTTTGAAATCCGCCAACAAACTAAAAAAACAAATTTTTTGAAAAAATCGAATTTTGAGCTAGAAAGCTGAAATTTTTTATGTATGATCTAAAACTGCTCGGGAGATAAAATTTTCAAAATCCGCCCACTGACACGCCCACTATTCAATAAAATAATTTTATTGAAAAACCAAAGTTTGAGCTAGGGAGCGTTTTGTTTTACAAAAGCTTCGTTTTTTTTGATAAAATTCTTTAAATGTTATATAACAAAATATATAGAGCGTTCTTAACAATTCAACCATACTTAGATTTTTGTCACGCCCACTTATGAGGGATAGGAATAAGAATAGGGTATCCAACAGTTCGCCCAAGCGGACTGTAGCCCGTCCCTATGTTTTTTACTTATATTAATGATTACAACTACTAACTTAATAACTTATTTGGCAATAATTGCCTAACATGTGGGCTTACTGGCAATGAACATTTTTCAAAAAACTTGCATGCTAGGGTGTTAGTTTTAACCACAAAGTCGACGTTTGACATATTATGTATTTCAGATGTGGAGAAGTGCCACGGCAAGTCAATAATCATTTTAAGGATCTTGTTTTGCATGATTTGCAGCTTATTAATATTAGTGCGTGCGCAATTATACCAAACAGGGGAACCATAAACTATAAGGGCCTGAAATATGACTTTGTATATTATGAGCTTATTACTTACTTAGTACATTTCTTATGTGGCAACTATATGTCAGGGTTCTTTCAAAAGTGATGCCAAGATATTTGAAATTTTCTGCCCAAGGGATGCTACAACCGTTGAGATTAAGACTATTATTCGGAAGATAGCGAGGAAGTCTTCTACGCGTAAAAAATATGGCTTGAGTCTTACTTTCGTTTATTTTTATTTCCCATCTATGGAAATAGGCACTGAGCATAGAGAGACCTTGTTGAAAATTTGAGCAGATATTTGAGGGTTGTTCATCCGAGCTAAAAATTCCAGTATCATTAGCAAAAATTGACGAAAAGCAGTTCGGAAGATTGGGAAAATCTGTAATATATATGTTATATAAAATCGGCGCAAGCACCGAGCCTTGGGGGACTCCTGCAGTAATTTGTTTCTCTCTGTGAATGCCACAGAGCCAACGTGTATTCAAAAGCTGCGTCCATGCAAGAAGTTTCGTATAAGCGTAGTCAAGGCGGTAGGAAAACCAAAGTTTATCATTTTATAAATAAGAGCATCAGTTTCATTTTGTTTGAGAACTGGAATCGACTTTTGCCTGTATTTTATTATCCTTGTTCCAGAATGGCTTAGAACATTTTTCCAAACCTTAAAGAAGTTTGTTCCATTTCATACTCAATCTTTTATAGCATTTGTTAAAGTCATTATCATGGAATCTATGTCAGTATATTGCTGAATGTTTGCAAGTGATAATCCAGCTAAATTACCAATTTTTGTTTCAATTGTGTTTTGAAAATTTGTTTTGTTCATAGCCTTAAAGTTATAACGCACATTTTCACTTATTGTTGGAGTAACGAGGAGCTCAACAACTACTGGTAAATGATCAGATGAAAGGTCATTTATTACCAGTGGCTGGAAGATAATTTCCGAAGTGTTGGTTAAGAAAAAGTCAAGAACTGAGGGATTTGGCCTTTCATTTCGAGGCACATATGTAGGATCAGGCGGGTACATCAAGGAAAAGGGATAGTTTGAGTGTAGCTCTTCTTTTATGTATGAAAATAAAGGTCTTCAGCCAACACAAAAATTGCACAGCAAGTGATTGAATCATCAAACAAAGCCTATTCGGTATGCAGACTGAAGGTAACGACGAGTTTTCGAAAACTTTTTGTTAATAGGTTTTGGCTCGGGCGAAAGAGCGAAAAATGTTAATTGAAGTGAAAGAATGCCATTTTCTCCTTTTCTCCTTTTCTCTTTTGCCTTGCGAAATAAAAATGAATTTGTAATTTTAATCCAATGATTGCTAAATTAGTGTTCTTAGGAAAAGTATAAATCAAATGTTTCTTTATGTATGAAAGTGAGACTGTTCAGCTTGCTATTATAACTTGCGCAGGGTATTGGTGACCAAAGTTAGTTTATCACCCCTATTGCGAGTGTTAATTGACAGTTTGTAATTTACTATTTTCAATGTGTGCTATCGTGAACAAGCGATCTCGGAGGATTTTGTCAATCGCAGCCAACTAAAAAAAATTAATTGACAAACATATTACGGTAAATCTTCCGTTCACAATAGCGCACACACTGAAATTAGTCAATTATCAATAGGCACTCGCAATAGGGGTGTATTAATTAGTCCCTGGGAGAATTTCATTCACCATTGTGATCGATATCTTAAAAGATCAAAAAAATAATTTCATTTGTTTATTTTTACAAACAGCTGAGTTTTGTTTCTCAATTTCCACAGCTAAATGTTAAAGGATTTATTTTCTTTGAGAATTTGATTTCACACAAGCCCTAGTGTATCTAACCAATATGGAGGGGGAAATCTTTTATAAATAAAGATTTGCACAACGCTCTATTAAGGCTACAAAAATATTTGCTGACAGAAAAAAATTGAGCCACAGCTGCAACCGTTCGCGCTTACAAAAACTGAAACGTAATTTTCCCCAATTTACTTGGCAAACGTCAAAAGGTCGACACCAAGAGTTTACCAACCTTTGCGGTCAATCAATCTTTTGTTTTTAGTCAGTTATATATTGAATAACTATAAACAACCATTTAAAGGTGATTAAGAGAATTCTAATAAATGACGCTGATAATTAAAAAAAATATTAGTAATTAAAGCGATTTTCTTAAATGCAAATTTACGTAACCTTGTTTTCATTCAATACTGACGGCACGGTCTTGCGAATTCATTATGATGGAAGACACACCATGCAAGTGCTCAGATTCAGAGACCTCATGGGGAGTAATAATGAGCTTCGCTGTTACGCTTCCCGCTTGATTCATGATTTGAACAATCGTAGTGTAAAATCAATGAAATCTCTCACTTGCCATAGGTAACGCTATTGGAAACTGCTTTATACTGTGCGGCGATATTCCGCAATAGGATAATGACGTAAACTAAGTACTTTCTTATGGGTGGCGACGGTGCAGAGGTTAGTGTGTTGGCTTGTGACCCGTGCGGTGCAGGTTCAATCCCCATGGGGAACAACAACATACGCCACCCATGCCTCTACACCAAAAGGATTTCTGCCTGGTAGTACAATGGACCGTTACCGAGTCTGGGTGCTCTGGGATTTGGATTTCCTTTTATTTGAAAATAAAAAGTACTTTCTTACTACTACAATGGCAAATAATTTAATAAGTTATAAAGCAACAGAATATGTAGCTAATTCTGTACCACGATTAGGCAGTAATTTGGGAGATGTACTCCTGGTTTTAAAAGTATCCCGAATGCAAAGACCTACTCCTGGCCACAAAGAGATTTGATTTTTTACAGAAAAATAAAATCGTTTTGTTCGTCCACTAACCCTGAAAGTTGAGATTTGATTAAACTTGGTGGCTTCGACTTTCAAGTCAAGACCATCTTTTCATCGATTTTGAAACCGCATGTGATAGTATTCGTCGTCAGGCGCTCTACCTGGCGCCGGCCGGATTCGGGAACCCCGCTAAACTGCAGTTGTGTCGCGTGACGCTGGAAAACACGCGGTGCAATGTGGAGAATGGAATCAGCTCTACTGCACTTTCCCAAATCTGCACCGAATTCAGGCAAGAAGGTGCGCTATAATATGACTTCTTCAATCTTGTTCTGAAGCAGATTGTGCGTAGGGCAGGTATGAAGACGGAAGGCACTATCTTCAAAAGATCCGTCCAACGGTTGGAATACTGGAGCGCTTATAAAATATCGACATCATCGGCCGACCTCTGCATGCCATATTGTAGAGGATTTCATGGAAATTGTGGCAAAATGTGTCAGCGGAGATAAAAAGAAATATGTTTTTGCTTTCAATAAACAAACAAACATCTGCAAATCGACTTAGATAAAACGTCACTATTGATAGCAGCAACTTCGAAGTTGCTCCACGAATGACACCTTAGTACAGATCTGACGAAGAATTTACCTATGAAACCGCTGCTACTGTGGTTTTGCAAAACAAATGGCTTCAAAACTCTTAACCGGGAAAACCAGTTCTATATATAAAATACTAATCCTGTCAGTTCTGCTTAATGGCGCTGAGTGCTGGACGATAAGCAGGAAAGGAGAGCTAACATTGGGTTCTTTCGAAAGAAAAATACTCCGTAGGATACTGGTTCCGGTGTGCGAGGATGGCTTTAATACTATAATGGGTAATAATGCTCTAGCGAAGAGAATCTTCGATTCCCAGACCCCAGCTTGAAGGCGAAAAAGAAGACTGAACCTCCACTTTCAAGACCAAGCCATCGCGGATGCCGGCGCGATTGATCTGCATATCTGGAAATAGTGTGCCCGGGATCGCGGAGAATGGAAGGCTGCAGTGTCTCCAATAGACAGTCTTTACAGGTCATGAGTCCGTTTAGTAATCCCTATTGGCTGACACTGCAACCTAACAGGTCTTTTCTATTAAAAAGGGGTGCTTTGTCCTAAAAAAATGTGCCGAACGTTGACAGAGAATGTCTTCAGAGGTTTCTTCCTCCTCCATACAGAACCTACATTCTGTCTCCGGACATAGATTCATTTAAAAAAAATAAATAAATTTAAGGCATTACAGGGCTAGCTTCTCCAAAAATTTGCTTATGCATAGTGTAAGGCCCCTACAATTTTAAGCCGAATCCGAACGGCAAGTTTGAGAAGCTTCTTATGACAATTGATACTCTTGTTTGTCAGACGTTCGCAAAAGGTGAGGCAGTGGAAAAACTTTAAATGTTACTTGGCCCCGGTGGGATTTGAACCTGAGACCTTTGGATATGTAGTCCAACGCACTAGGGTAGGTAGGTATATGGATGCCCTTGTGACGGGTGTCACGGCTCACTTAGACCACCAGTTGGGTCCATTGTGTCCATTTAGGGATTCTTTAAAATTTCCGGGAACCTGAAAAGAGAGATAAAGGAAACCGCTGTTTAACAGCTCGGTAATACGCTTTAACAGAACCACCCTGATTCATATGTGAATCTCAGGAGTTTCTTTAGCTCTAAAGCAGCCAGATCCTCCAGCTCCTCAAAGAAGTAGCTGCCAAGAATCTTCAATCTTTTTGTTCTAAGGGCAGGACATTCGCATAGCAGGTGACGTATAGATTCTATTTCTTCAACGTCCCTGCAGCTCCTGCAGTAGTCGTTGTGCAGTATGCCCAGCCGCTCCGCGTGTAGGCCCACTATACAGTGTCCAGTGAGGACCCCAGTCAGTGTTCGGATGTCTTTGCGGTTAAACCCGATCATGGTTTTTGATTTCGTTTGGTTGACCGCTGGCCAGAGCTCTCTTGTGTGTCTGCATGTATCAAGATTGATCCAACGTAAGTTTGCTTTACTCAAGGATTCAGTGTCGATACTTAGCATTAATGTGCTTAGCGGGGTTCTTATGGATTTTAGGGCCAGAGATGCACTCATCTCCGATCCCTTCCTTGCTAGTTCGTCCGCTTTCTCATTGCCCGAGATGTCATTGTGACCTGGTACCCAGCATAAGGTTACCGTATTGGCAGCTGATATCTCGTCTAGGTATTTTTTGCCTCTTAACACCGCCCTTGACCTGATTACTACTGACTCCATAGCTTTTATAGCCGCTTGGCTGTCAGAGTAAATGGTGATGTGTTTGTCGGCTATTTTTCGCCTCTGTACCTCCTTGGCCGCCTGTGCGATCGCAGCTGTCTCTGCCTGGAACACACTGCATTCATTGCTGAGCCTAAATGATTCACTCAGGTCCAGAGACTCACAGAAGATGCCTGCACCAGTACCCACGTCCATCTTGGATCCGTCGGTGTAGATAGCTATCTCCTCTTCTTTCGTGACCATTTTGTTACTCCATTCGCTTCTTTGGGGGATTCTGATATCGAATCTCCTTTTGAAGACAAGGGTGTGGGGTAAGTAGTCAGTAGCTACTTTCTTTTTCGATGCGCTCCATTGTGTCTCCACGGAGGCATGTCCGTATGGTTTAAAAGACCACAGTCCCAACTCTCTGAGTCTGATAGCCGTTTTTACTGCTTTACTGCTGCAGTAGATGTCCAGGGGTACGAGATTAAGTAGAACCTCCATGGCTGCAGTGGGTGTAGTCCTTAATGACCCCGTTATCCCGATGCAGGCTGTCCTTTGGACCTTGGTGAGGTTTGAAAGATAGCACTTCTTTTCAGTCGCCTTCCACCATACCGCCGCGCCGTACGTGAGAATGGGCCTCACCACGGTTGTGTACAGCCAGTGTACCACATATGGTTTGAATCCCCACGTATTACCGAACGTTCGTCTGCATGCATATAGTGCCACGTACGCTTTTCTAACCCGATCCTCTATGTTTTCTTTCCAAGTGAGTTTGGAGTCTAGGATAACGCCCAGGTACCTTGCTGTCTTGGATATTTGCAGGTCCACTCCACCCATACTTGGTGGTTTGAACACCGGTAATGTCCTTCTTTTTGTGAACAGCAGAACTTCTGTCTTCGCTGGGTTTACCCCCAGTCCTCTGCCCGCAACCCAGTTGTTAACAAGTAAGAGTGCGAAGCTGAGTCGTTCACTGAGAACTGGTATGAATTTTCCTGGGACAAGGATTGCTACATCGTCGGCATAAGCGCTTACAATGAAGCCCTCCCTCTCCAGTGTCTTTAAAAGTTCGTCTATTACCAGGAGCCATATGAGTGGAGAGAGGACGCCACCTTGTGGTGTTCCCCTGCTTACTTTCCTCTCAATGCACATGTCTCCTAGGTAGGACTTAATCCGTCGTGTGCCTAACATAAGACCAATCCAGTCGCAGAGACTGTCATTGAGATGGGCCCTTCTTAGGCTGTGCATAATCGCATCGGCCTCGATGTTGTTGAAGGCACCCTCTATGTCTAGAAACGCGCTCAAAGTGTATTCCTTGTGTTCCAAGGACCTTTCCACTACTGACACTACCCTGTGCAGTGCAGTATCTGTAGATTTTCCCTTCATGTATGCGTGCTGTGAGTCCGAGAGGTAGTTGTCGCCTATAGCCACTCTTACATACATATCAAGTAGTCGTTCCATTGTTTTCAACAGGAATGAGGACAGACTAATAGGTCTGTAGTCTTTCGGTGTTGTGTGGGTGGCTTTCCCTGCTTTTGGGATAAATATTACCCTCACCTCTCGCCAAGCCATCGGCACATAGCATAGCCTTAGACAGCTTGAGTAGAT
Organism: Portevinia maculata; assembly: GCA_949715645.1. NCBI lineage: Eukaryota > Metazoa > Arthropoda > Insecta > Diptera > Syrphidae > Portevinia > Portevinia maculata. Next base: position 359,681,769 of record OX454525.1, on the reverse strand, counting down.
GCATCTCAGCCTTGGGATAGTAGCTTCCTCAGACTTTTGAAGCATTATTGGCCGAATACCGTCCACTCCTGGAGCTTTGAAGGGGGCAAACGAGTTGATTGCCCAGGCTATCTTTCTCTCGTCGATTATTTCGTCGATTGTATCTGCATCCATTCCCCGTCTCGTGTCCTGTGTAGCTGTATCGCGTACATCAGTGCATTCAGGGAAGTGGGTTTCTGTCAGTGCCGCCAGCGTTTGCTCATGCGATTCTGTCCAGCTACCGTCGTTCCTTCTTAGCGAGGACATCGGTATCGGTGCTTTTGCTAGTATTTTCCTCAGCCGCGACGCCTCCGTCGTGGATTCAACTGATTCACAGAAACTTCTCCAGGAGTTCCTCTTGGCGAATCTTAACTCCCTTTTGAGGAGTTTAACGCTTTCCTTGTATGTCGTCCATTCGATAAGTCCCTCTTTTGCGAGGTTCCATCTAGATCTCGATGCCTGCATTAGCTCCGCGATCTTGGAGTTCCACCAGGGTGGGCGTTTTTTCCCATTTTTTCTGCTAACTGGGCAGGATCTTTCAAAGGAATTCGAGAGCACCGTAGTAAGCGTTTCGACTGCGTCGTCGATTTCTTGTTCGGTGTTAAGGTCTTTTACCGGGCATACGTTCTTGAACCTCTGGAGTTCTGAGCTGAACCTTTCCCAGTTCGCCCTTCTTGGGTTCCTGAAAATTTTCCTATCCTGGGGTGTAATTTGTATGTCAAAAAGTATCCAGCAGTGATCTGAAAGCGATGCCTTGCTGGACACTCTCCAGTTCGTAACTTGGACGGAACTGTCTTGAGATACAAATGTTGCGTCTAATACTTCCCTTCTGTTCACTGTAATGAAGGTTGGATCATTACCCCTATTGCAGACAAGAAGGTTGGAATTGAGTACAAAGTCAAACAAAGCCTCGCCCCTTGAATTGATATCTGAGCTGCCCCAGATAGTGTGATGGGCATTAACGTCACCGCCTAAGACTAAGTTTTTCTTACCTTTTTCGGACGCTGATACAAGCGCCCTTACCGAATCCGGGGGGACTGATGTGTCGTCATCGTGGGGCATATACACTGACGCCACCGTGCAGTTCTCTTCTTTCCCTCTAACCTCCACTACCGTCAAGTCACCTGTGCTGAAATGAGATAACATTAGTACATGAAGGTTCTTGTTTGTTACGATACACGATCTCACCTTTCCTCTATCATTTCTGTAAAAGGTGTTAAAGTTTTTTGACCCTAGCCCCATCACTCGATCATTATTGATCCATGGTTCTTGGACTAGGGCCATATCCAGCTGCTCCTGCTCAAGGAGCAGCCTCAAGTTGTCTGAGGCGACTTTACTGTGGTGGAGGTTGATTTGGACTATCTTCATTGATGAGCATAGTCTCCTCCCTCCTAGCGTTGGTCGCCTCTTCGGTCTCTGCAGTTCGTTTCAGCAGCTTGAGGGTAACCTCGCTTGCGGCAAAAGATAACGACATCTGCATATCTTTTTTCAAGAGTGCTGGCGGTTCATCGAAGACGATTATATAACCTCTGGCACCGTTTCTTGGTTCTTCCGTGCTTACGATTTCCCACTCCTTCATAGGTATCTGGGGGTTTTGCGCTTGTAAGACGCGGAGTATTTCCTCTTTGCGCACCCCCATTTCGGGGATGACAATTCTCCCTTTTGCCTTCTTGGGGACCTCTTCTATGGGGACAGCTTTGAGTATTGCTCCTTCCCAGAGTACTAGGCCGTTTATCACCGTCTTGGCAAAGTCGTTGGAAGCCTGGTCCTTACAGTCGATGTAAGTGATTCCTTTTATCCACCTCATCTTGCCATAGGCGGGGGCATTTGCACCTGCATTCTTGAGTATGTGGCTGACAATCGCTGAGCCTAAGGCCTGCTCTATCTTTTTGCCACACTCCACTGCATATTGCCCGCTCGGTTTTTTGGCGTCCACCACAGCTAGCTGTAGCGGGTTCCTCGTTACCTCGCTATATCTGCCCCCATGGCTGGTGACCCCCGTGCTTGGCGCCCCCTTGAGGCTCACGGTGGTTGTCTGCTTGGCCTTTTTCGGGGCGTTCGATGAGTCTTCCGAAGACCGCATTCTCTTTGAGGCGAACTCACTTCTTCTACCTCCTGAGTTCGGCTTTAGCTGTAGTCCGCTAGGGCCGGGCTTATTGCTAGGCTCCCTGCAGATTGGCTTCGCCTCTTTCCTGTCTGCGCTTCTGTTCTGGGCCTTGGGGTCCATCTTAGCGACGTCATCCCTCGGCTTATTTGAACCTCGCTTTTTGGCCTCGTCTTTCGGCACAATCGTTGGTCTCGGCAGCACGGGCCTCGTGAGAATGTCTTGTGCGATGACTTCCCTGGACCACTCTAGCGTGGCTCTCTCCTTCTCCGTTAGGCTGGATTTGTCTTTGGCGGTGAGAATGCCATAGATGTGCTTGGCCTTTTTGAATTCCCTTTTCCTCAGCAGACCAGGGGACAGTTTCCTTTTCTTTTTCACCGCCACTACTTCGATATTCTCATCGGAGGGTTCAGCTAACAGCTGCTCTTCCCTTTCCTTCGATATCTCTTCATCCATGTTTCCGGCCTCTAGAGCCTCGTTTTGTATGTTGTGCGGTTCCACCATTATTGTGTCGTCCGCACCGCCGATACTTAGCGTATCATCGTCAACATCCTTGTTTTGTGTTTTTTTTTGTTGGTTTGAAATTTTGAATCCCACGAGTAAGGCCGGAAGGGATTGTCCGCCCCGGCAGCGCCGCCATGCCGGGGTAAGGCATTTAGTTACCTCAAGGTCTTCGCCTGGGCACCTGAGGGAGCTCGTACGCGGTTGGTTTGACCCCCAACCTTTCATCCTTGGGCACGGTTTACTCTATGCTCGCTCCACCACTGGAATTAGGTTTGGGTACGGGACGGGGAGAGGGAGGGGAGTGAGAGAGGGTGGGTCAGAGGATCATGATGGGGGGGGGGGGGGGGGGGGGTAGAGGTGGGGGATGGACGGAATGTCCTGGGCAGTTCTTAGTTGGCACTCCTCAGGGGACTGGCTGCCATAGGTAACCCTACTAGCGACAGCACAGTCCGTTGAGTCATTGCGCCGTAAGCCTCCGCACCGGCACCATCGAATGCAATGATGGTACACACGTCAAGGTGACTGACCCTTCGCGGAGGGTCCAACGCACTAACCTCTGCACCACTGCGCCCGCAGATTCATTTTGTTGAGATGATATCTCAAGCCGCAGTGCCCAGTGACAAAGCCAACCAGCTTTCTTATATTGTCCTTATTTAGCATAAGGATTTCCTTTAGCCGTTTGGACTGTGTTACACCAGGGACACTTTCCCAGTGGTTAAGTCGAAGCTGATTTTCCTATCTTTAAGAAGCCCTAAAGCAACAGACAAATTGACTCTGCAATAAAGTTCTGGTCCAAAGAACGCTGATTCGGATCCAGCTCTGGCTGGTTGGTTTGCAGACCAGATAATCAAATCCCTTGTTGTGGGGCGGGTCTACTTTAATCATAATTCTCCAAAAACCTTTTCCCCCAATGGGACTCGAAACTAGATTAGCGTATTCGCTGGCAACCACACTACACACTCCGCCATCAAAGTCACAATATGAGCTCTGCCTGAATAGGGTTTCATTGTTTATCCATTTTAATACAGATTTAATACAGAGAAGCACTCACAAGTGTATATATGTAGATCGTTTGGTTTGTTTCTATTTTCGGGATAGGATTGATTTGCCAAACATTCGTTGGATTGGGTTAGAAAGGGAAGCGGGGAAACAGTTGACACGGGTCAAGAATTGTATTTAATCGGGGGACACAGTTTTTTTTTTCAGAATAATGAATAAAATAGACCAGCACCACAAAAAGGAATCTGATGATCGGCTGTTTCAAGCCCTGAAACAGCGATGTAATTCCAGCCCTCAGTTCGCGTGGAAACATTCACAAGTTGTTATTGCATTCAACCATTGAACACAAATTAAATCGCCACTCTATATCTCTTTAATAAATCTGAAAGGTAGGAAATAAAAAAAAGTGTCAATTGTCATCCAAGATTGGAATTCTTTTGTTGATTTCACTAAACGGTACAAATCACACATCCATTCCCATTCTATTAATCCCGTCGACACATACTGACTGGTATCTTAGCCACCGATTTCGTTACCTCGCATCGCCAAAGGTAGAATTATATTTTCTTCATCCGCCTCCTTCGTGGGATGTGAAAGCCAACAAGATTCTTAATAATACAGTTGATGGGATCACAATCACAAGTCGTCTCCTCTCTCCGAATATACACACACCATAGCAGGCCACTCATTGTTTCCCACTTTTGAAATCCCGCTGCCAGATGTCACCTACCATCCAGTATTACCCATAGAAATCCTTCAAAATGTCTGAACGTCTAGTTTGTATTCAATGTGTGAGCGAGGGAAGAGCTTCTAACTAATTCTAGGGTGGTGCAGTAGTAGTTGGCTTAGCCGCACCACCTTGAGGCTCCGTCTCATCATCATCATCAGCAGAACTTGGAGTGCGCGTCGTGTCTCAATTATTTCCAGCGAATTACGGTAATAAGCGCATATCGACCGGCGAGGATAGCAAGCAAGCGTTTCCCTGTGTACAATTCGTTTGCGGAGAGGAGGGCTCCCTTTGTTGACGATCATACGTTCTGGCACATTACTTCTCCCTTCACCGTCAACTGACATGTGGTACGAGTACGAGTATCTCTGCATCTATGACTGTGGTAGAAAATGCATTTTTAACCATGACCATTGTATGGAAGTCTTTCTCCTCAACTTGACGGCTGATTGTATCCCTCCTTAGGCTTGGACTCATGCAGTTGAATACAACGACCTTTGCAATCATTCCTTGCGATCTAAAGATGGAAACATACACCAACTCGCTGTACAATCCCAGCTCGCCTACGTTCGCCGGATACCTACTGGAGCAATAGACCAAATCCAAATTGGCCAAGATGTAGGGTTTTCTTGTCGTGGCTAACAAATTCGTTTGCCAGATACAAATTCGTTTTGCTGTGTTGTCTGGAGGAAATCACAAAATTCACAGAAAAAACATTCCACACGACTGACAGATTAACAATCGGTCTTTCGTCTTTGGTTTGATTTTATTTCTCCTACCGAAAAAGGACTGAAGAAAGCCTCCTGATCCCGAATCAAATTTGAATTTGGCCCTCGCGAAACATTCGGTTTGTCAGAGTTTTAATTAAGCGATTCGTAGGGAATGGACAGATCTAGAAATAAGCAGACACATACCTACATGAAGTGTTTGTTGCACGACGACTGTGATTTACCAGGTTTGGCATTCGCTGCTCGCTCTCTCTCTCTCTCTCTCTTTCTCTCTATCTCTCTCTATTTGTTCCTCTGGGATGCAAGTTGGTCGAGAAGACCCCCAGTAGCCTTTTTTAATCTACGATAAGATTATGTGTGTTCTGCTGGACCCGCTGTTTTTCGTTCGTTCGTATTCGTGTTGTTTATCAGTATCTTGAAGCTGCTGCCGAACATGCGGTATCTCTTTGGTGGTGCGGACGCAATGTAACCAACGCCGAATGCTGTTGATGTGAACCTTGTCCAGAGGTAGCAACAAGAAAACAAGAAACATTGACAGATATTACTTCTGGTATTGCACCGATAAGGCGGTGTCAAATGTCAGTTTTTACAATCCTTTTCAACGTGTATAAGTACGTGAATTAATGTGTTGCACGTATAGTCCATTGGTTCTCCACGGCTTCCTGGTGAAGTGCTAAGATTGAAATGCCATGAGTGCGACTATCGCAAGCTGACCACATGGGGGTAGAGCAAAGTCATGGTAAAGGTTTTTATATTTGGATTGTCAAGCTATAAATTTGTGGTTGGCGTAAGGACTTATGACCTCTGACGGAAACGTGATTTAGAGGAACAGGAGTCTATTGGCTTTAACGTTTACATGATTAAGGGCTTCTTTATAGAAGATTGTATTTCATTTCTTGAAAATATCACAATAAAAAAGAACAGTCCCCAGTCCAAGTCTCTGAAAACAATTCCCCCACTTGCCTAAAAATTCAATTTATTACAGTTTCAATGGCTAAATAAGGCTTCAACGATAGCAGCCCTGTATGCAGAACAATATTCGAACGAATCGTTTTACGACAAAATTTGAAGACGCTGCTGAACAATTATGGCGCAGGGACATAAGTCCCGAAGACATAAGTCCCGAATTCAGTGGATCATAAGTCCCGAATTGATTTCGTTACTTATAACCCACTTAAGTGGGACATAAGTCCCTAATTGTAATCGTTGAAAATGGGACACAAGTCCCGAATGAAACAAACAGTTGGAAATATTTTATATTTTATTAACGTTCATAAATTGATAGGTAAAATATAATTTTGTCACTTTCACTGTCACTGTATTAGTGTATTATGTCACTTTCACAAAGCGTCATAAGGCCAAATCCGGAAAGTGACATAAAGCCAAATTTTCGAAACCGTACCTCGCACCTACTCCAAATCAAACAGTGACCTCAAGCAGGGGGGTTGCAGGGGGGCAGCATGCCCCCCATAGACATTGTACTGTTTATGTAATCTACTTTCGATTTCGCAACTAACCCGATAAACAGTGCAATGTATATGCAACCCCCCTGCTTGGGGTCACTGTTTGATTTGGGGTAGGTGCGAGGGCAAATTGTTGAAAGCAGCACCAAGCGAAAGTGTCATAGAGCCAAATTGGCCTTGTGACGCTTTTCTAATGTGTCATAATACCAAATGCTAAAATTTGGCCTTATGTCACTTTCACAATGCGACATAAGGCCAAATTTCAAAATTTGGGCTTATGACGCTTGGGGTTATGTCACGGCACCGTTTTACCGATAAGTCTCATAACATAATTGTAAGCAAACAAATCGATAATAGTTGCACATTTGCGCACAACAAAGTGGTTTGGTCTTATTTCCATTAGTTTTTCGGTATTATTTCGTTTTGCATGACGAAATAAAGCCAATTTGGCTCTATTTCGCTTTCGAAAGCGAAATGATGCCAAATTTGGAATTTGGCCTTATTTCGTTTGGCTTTATTTCACGTCACCGATAACGAAACCGATTTGACTATTTGCTGTAGCATTTGGAGTGGTGTTCTTAGTTTCTCTCAGGCGTATATTTAGGAAATGTATAGTGGGACATAAGTCCCGAATTAATATTTCGGGACTAATGTCCCACTTAAGTGGGTCACAAGGCCCTAATTGATTTCGGGACTTATGACCCACTTAAGTGGAACATAAGTCCCGAAAAATGAATTTGGGACTTATGTCTTCGGGACTTATGTCCCTGCGCCAACTATTATATCTTAAGCAAACGTTTATATGATCTTTTTTGTTTTCTCTTGCGAAAGTCGTACAAACATCCATGAGTATCCGCTGTAAATTGTAGGTCTCTTCCACTTCACACAAGCAAATGGTTGAAAAAGCTAGGTTTAAGGTCTGTATGCTTACATGAACAGATAAAGCCTAATATATATTTTTTTTTTTTTTAATTTTTCTTTAACCGCTGTCAACTCAGGGATCTGGATGCACTCTTGTACCTGAATATTGAAATTGCCTGGACCGGAGTTCTCCTCTTGGTCGCCATTTTTGTACGGCAAGCGCTTTTTAACGAGAGGCGCTGCAGTTATGTTGGTGCGCAGGCACCTTTGTGTAGAAAAAGTTTGATAAAGAAATATAGATATTTTTTTTTTGAATTTTGGCGAAATGGTTGCAGTATGCATTTTCCGTATAGGTATCCTATTCAAAGGCTATAAATGGTTTGCAATAAACCTTAAAATAACTAGTAGACCGCTAAAAATGACTAAAGGGTCTTTCATTAGCGACTTGACAACTTTAAACTTTCAGTGTGAACGCACCCTTAAACCGATTACCGAACTGTCAATGTCAAAATATTTAGTAAAATCAACATTTTCATCATGGTGAAGTACACGAAGGAACAAGGTTTACAAATTATTAAAATTTTCTACCGAAATTCCGAGTCGGTGGTCGCAACTTTAAGCGCGTTATCGCCAATTTTCGGCCGTAACTGGGACGAGCAGTAGACAAGCAATTCATAGTCTAGTGAAGAAATTTTGGGCAGAATATTTGCTGCTTGATGTTACTGTGCCAGTGAGACTACGTGTCGCCCGAAGTGTGGAAACTATTGCTGCGGTAGAGGCGTCCGTCGCAAACCAGCCAAATCAATTGATTTCAAGGCGTTCCCAATAATTGGGCCTCTCCCAGACCACATTATGGCGAATTTTGCGTAAGGATCTTGGCATACACCCTTAGAAGATCAACCTTCTCAAGAACTAAAGCCACTTGATCATATGAAGCGACGTACATTCTCGAATTGGGCTCTATTCATGATGGAAGAAAATAAAGAATTCCATCGCAAAATTATCTTCAGCGATGAAGCGCATTTTTGGGTAAACGGCTTCGTCAATAAGCAAAATATGCTTTACTGGACAGGTGAGAAGCCTCATGTGCTTCATGAAACAGCTCTTCATCCCAAAAAAGTCACTGTTTGGTGCGGTTTTCATGCCGGTGTCGTCATTGGGCCGTTTTTTCGTCGATAGAAATGACCGCCACTTTACGGTAAATGGTATTCGCTAGAGAGACATATTGGAACGTTATTTCTTTGAGCAATTGCATGATTTGGACATCAGTGATATGTGGTTCCAACAAGACGGTGCCAAAAGCCACACAGCGGGTTCAACCATCGCGTTATTCAAGTCTCAATTCGGTGAACGTGTTATCTCGAGAAACATACCAGTCCGAGATCGTGTGATTTAACGCCTCTAGACTTTTTTTATTATAAAATCATTGGTCTATGCCAACAAGCGGTCGACATTAGAGCTCAGAGCCAATATTGAACGAGAAATAGAGGCCGTATCCGTCGAAATGTGCGGCCAACTCATCGAAAATTGGGTTCAACGTATCGACCGCTGCATACGTTCCCATGGTAGACATATGAACGAAGTCAAATTCCATTCATATATGTTTTGATAGTAATTCAAGCCAATACAATTTTGAGATATCTGAAGTAGTTTGCATTTTATTTAAAAAAAGAAGTTGTCAAGTCCTTAATGAAAGACCCTTTATATTCGTGATCAGCATCGAAAGTTATGTCGATATAGCCATGTCCGCCGTCCCGTAGTCAAGTTATAGGCCCTAAAATTCAAGTTAGAAAGCTGAAATTTGAAACATGTTATGCTCTCCAGGGGCCCCCAATAATCAAGTGTAAGAATGTTTAAAATCCGCCTACTGACACGCCACTATTAAAAAACCTTTTATTGAAGAAATCAATGAAAATGAAAGTCCTAGTCTGCGCAAAGTATGTAGATAAATTCGTTCCTAACAATTTTTTCATACAAATTTAAGTTTTTTGAAACGCCCATTTTGTATGGATTATTTTTATCAAAAACATTGTTTTCTCTATAAAATCCTTTAAAAAAATGTAAACAAAACAGTTATGTAGACAATATTTATCTTTACAATTCACCAATACTTGGATTTTTGCCACGCCCACTTTGGGGGGATAGGAATATTATTATTACAAGCGGACTGCAGCCTTTCCTTAGGTTTAAATATGGCTTTGTTTTCTTATGGATTTTCAAACGTATCATGACACTTTTAAAGTGTTGATTTTGTTCCCTCCTTTCAAGGGAGCAAAATGTTATTAGACCGAAATATAGGTTTTTGGGGTACCTATCGGACTAATTTTTAAGAACAACTGGGTTTCATTGGCTATTTATGTCTTACATGCTGGACCAGATATTGTAGAATGGATTGAGGTCTGCTCTGTAGGGAGGACAGTATAGCACATCGACATAGTGTTCATCGAAATACTTTTTAACCTTACCAACAGAAATAAAATACAAATATTATTATTATCACCAAAAAGCTCTAACGCGCATTGCTTTGACTCCTTTTCTAGGACCCGTTCATAAACTTCTGCAGTGACTTTTGATTCTAAGAAAACCATTCCACCTTTTCCATATACATAGAAGCATCCTCATACCATCACCCCTTCAGTTTTGAGGGGCAGCCGTAAGAAGCATTCAGAGCTCAGTCCTTCCTTTGGTCTCCTCCCATCTCCAACATGCACCTTAAACTTTGTGAAAGTGAAATAAGGCCAAACGAATTCACTTACCCAAAGTGCAATAACGCCAAATGTCACTGTTGGATTTGGAGTAGTTGCGAGGTTGGGGTAGGTGCTCTATGTCAAATATGTTAGCAAACTGTTGAAAATAACACCAATGGAAAGTGAAATAAAGCTAAACCCTTAAATTTGGCCTTATTTCACTTTCTCAAAACTCCTATAATGCCGTCTTATGTATTGGCTAGAGTGCTATAAGTCCAGCTTTCACTAGCTTTTTTCTCACTTAACTTGCGGACATTTTTGATATCAAATGAAGTCTTGAACCGGTGCCGACGGCTTTGGAGCATAAAAAACAACCTTCCCCTGGGTTCGTCACTATGGCCTCACTGAGCTTTTCTCTCTGCTTGTATTCCCAGTCTCACGATATTTTTTTAAATTTCCAAGCCACAGTTGGAGGCTTTGTCCTCTGCTGTAGTGATGAAGCCACGAATGCGTGGGTCAGAGCTGATCTTGCTCGGATTTTCCCTACGCTTGACGGGAGCGACCTTGTCTGTCTTCACCCGTCAGAGCTAGTGGGATATACCAAGATGAAGGTCTTTGTCCCGGAAACTGATCTGGAGACTAAGGAAATCATCGATCTTCTCAAGGGTCAAAACCCGGATCTATCTACCGACAAGTGGAAGGTCTATCACTTCAACAAAATGAAGGATGGCCGTCTGTATACTTTTGGCGTTGATGACGATTCGGCGAAGATGCTTGGGAAGTGCTCTTATCGGCCTTTTTTTCCTCACTGGTCGCCTGTTCTTCAGACCAGAAAAGAGGGGAGAGAAGGCTGGAACTTCCAGTGGTAATTAGCTCTATGGCTAGCTCATCACTTGAGGTCCTTCAAATCAACTTGCAACATTCCAAGGCGGCTTCACCTACAAAGCCTGGGATTGTTAATACTCGCACATGCATCCTTGTAGCAAAGGGCTTAGATGCTAGTCTTATGCCTGAGTTCAGTTCTCGAGACTGTACAGCTATTAAAATGGGTCTTAAGCGAGGAGGGTTGGTTACTGAGATTATTTTAGCCTCAGTGTACCTCGCATTTGACTCACTGGCCCCACCTCCAACGGTGGAACTGGTAAGGTTTGTCAAGCATGCTCGACGAGGTAACAAACATTTGATCGTTGGTATGGACGCGAACGCGCATCATCGCATTTGGGGGACTACTGACTCAAATAGCAGGGGTGAATCCCTTCTAAACTTCTTTGCTGCCAGCCAGCTCAATATACTGAGCACTGGTAATGAGCCAACCTTTGTCACTCGGCTGAGGCGGCAAGTTATTGATGTGACAGTAGCAACCGCTGCTGCATCTGGCATCGTTTCGAGCTGGAAGGTTTCAAGGGAAGTAACTGCATCTGATCATCGGTATGTTATTTTTAAGTTAAGGGCAGATCGACCGATCAGAAGCAAAATCAGGAATGTGCGACGCACTGACTGGGACGTCTATTCCACGGAGTTGCGGGGTCAGATAGGTTCCCTGCCTATCAGGATCCTTAGTAGCGATGACTTGGACAGCGGTATTATTACGGCCTTCCATACTGCTTGCCCGGAGAAGGAGGTTGGCGGTGCGAAACCAACCCGATGGTGGAACGCTAAGTTATCCCTTCTCAGGAAAAGAGTGGGGAGGCTGTTTAACAGGACCAGGAAGTCTAACCAGGTAGCCGATTGGTGTTCTCATGCGGATGTGCAGAAGGAGTACAAGAGGCAAATTAAGAGCGCTAAGAAGGTATCTTGGCAAAGGTTCTGCGGAGAACTGAAGGACGTTAGCGCGGTTTCGAGATTGCAGAGAGTCCTCTCAGCTGATCCAGGAGCCAGGCTTGACGTCCTTCGGAAGTCTGATGGCACCTCGACCAACTCCAATGAGGAGGCACTTCAACTGCTAATGGACACCCACTTTCCTGGCTGCAAAGCCGTGGATAATTGCGTGTGGCCAAACAAAAGCAGAGCTACCACCGAGCAGTGGCGGGTCGCGGCGAGTATTGTTACGAGAGAGAGGGCGAGAGCTATTATCCTGTCCTTTTCTCCTTTCAAAGCTCCTGGAGCTGATGGCATCTATCCCATACTCTTGCAAACGGGTATAGAGATTTTTCTCACACTGCTAACTAGAATCTACAGAGCTAGCGTGGCTCTGCGACATATTCCTTTGGCCTGAAGAAGAGGTAGGGCGGTTTTCATTCCCAAACCGGGAAAGGCCGCTTATGATCTTCCCAAAAGCTTCTGGACTATTAGCCTTTCATCATTTCTGTTGAAGCGCCTTGAAAAATTGATTGACGTACGGCTTAAGAGCATTCCAGCTTCGCTGGGTATTCATGATAGCCATCACGCCTATCAAAAAGGCAAGTCCACTGAAACGGCATTAACAGATCTGACGGCCAGAGTGCGTAGGGTGCTCGACCGCAAGAATTATGCTCTTGCTGTCTTCATGGATATTGAGGGTGCCTTTGACAATCCCACCTTTTGCAGAATTGAGTCTGCCTTAACACTGAAGGGCGTCGATTCTACAACTGTGGAATGCATGCAGCAGAGAAGTTACAGCTGCTGTTGGCGGCTGCGTCAGAACTGTGCTCGCTGTTAAAGGCTTTGCGCAGGGCGGTATACTCTCCACTACATTGTGGAACCTGTTGGTCGACTCCTTGTTGCGAAGACTTGATGGGGAAGGTCACCCTGTTATTGGGTACGCGGACGATATGTGTATCATTGTCAGCGGCAGGAGTTTACCAACTCTTTGTGAGCGGATGGAAACAGCGCTCAATAGTGTTGGGAGTTGGTGCCGCGAGCAGGCTCTGTCAGTCAATCCCGCGAAGGCTGAGATGATGCTGTTTACGAATAGAAGGGCAATACCTCAAGTGAGGTGGCCTTACTTCCAGGGCACTCAACTAAAGCTATCAAGCAAGGTTAAGTATCTGGGTATTGCTCTAGACCCAAAGCTTAACTTTTCTGAACATTTTGGTTGCTAGAATTTCGAAGGCAACTAACATTCTCTGGCAGTGCCGTAGGATGTTCAGTAGAACCTGGGGATTTAGTCCCAGGCTGGTTTACTGGATTTACACGTGCATCGTTAGGCTATACCTTATGTATGGTGCGATTGTATGGTGGGCTAGAGGTCATATCCTCAAACGTCAACTCACGAAGCTACAGCACCTTGCGTGCTTATGCATTACAAGTGCGATGAGAGGAACTCCCACTGCTGCTATAGAAGTGCTGCTCTGTTTACCTCCCTTGCAGTTCCTTGCTGAGAGTGAGGCCAGAATCACTATACCGTATGTGTGTATTACTTGGACGGCAGGTCAATTTCGGTGACGGGGCCAGAGGTGCTAGGTACAGAGCTCTCTATGACAGCCTACCTGGCCATCGGGGAGGAGCACTTAACACTGTGTGCACGAAGTAAGTCTTTGAGCGCCGTTTTCAGGTCATCCTACCTGAACGGCAGGAATGGAACAGTGAGGGGTGGAATGGCTTTAGGCCGGGTGATGTCATTGTCTATACAGATGGCTCAGTCATTGACGGTATCTCCGCAGCCGGGGTATACTCTAGAGACTGTCGGATAAATCTATCTGCAGCCTTGGGTAGACAAACAACTGTTTTTCAGGCAGAAATCTTCGCGATTGCCTCTGCCGTCAATATCCTGTTAAGGTGAAGGATTAAGGGTAAAACCTTATACATCTGCTCAGATAGCCAAGCCGCTATCAAAGCCTGTTCGGCTGGTTCTCTCAACTAAAAAATAGTTGAGGAAACCATGGTTAAGCTTAACCGTCTGGGAAGATGTAACTCAGTATCACTTGCCTGGGTTCGTGGGCACACAGATATCCAGGGTAATGAAAGAGCGGATGGTCGGGCCAGGAAGGGCTCTTCAACAGCCTTCATTGGCCCACAACCATCCATAGGATGCTGCTCATCCGTCCACAAACGTGAAATGGATTCGGCTCTACGCCAACAACATTCCAAATACTGGCATGACCTGGTCTCATGCAGGTATTCGAAGAAGCTAGTGGACGGTCCTAAAATCAGCAGAGCTAAGTTTTTGCTTGGACTAAACAGGAAAGCCTTGAGATCCTTGATTGGTCTCGTCACCGGTTTCAGTCGAGAGCTCGGGCCTATGTGAGTGCTGCCTAGAGGCGGATGAAACAGCTTCTCACTTCATCTGTGAATGTCCTGCTTTCGCCAGAACCAGGCTCACCACTATAGGTAAACAATTCGTCAACGAAGATGAGCCGGGGGACATTGAACTTGCTAATATTCTTCGCTTTGCCAAGGCTACTGGCAGGTTCTCCCTCACTGAATCTTACTAATCGCCAATAAGCAGCGAGCGGGCAGCTATGCTGAAGTACAGTCGACCAATAGGTCTAAGTGCTTGTCATCTACTGATGACCCCACTGCACATACAATACAATACAAAAAGCCACAGTTCGTTGAGCAATATGCAACTTTTCGGAAATTTGACGGGTGGTCTAAATTAAAGGCGCCAAATACAGAATATTAGATTCGAACATCGAACTGATTTTTTCCATTTAAGAAAATAATGCTTTGGCTCGTATTGAACGGCTCTCACGGGGACATTTTGCTACATAGTTCAATAAAACACCATAGCTCTCATAAATTTCCAGAAATGGCACGGACAAAAATAAAAAGGGTTTGAGCAAAATTTTCCAATACCAATGCTATGCAGAAAACTGTTTTTTTGTCATTTTTTTGGCTCAGTTTTTTTTTTATAAAATAATATGACAATGCAGATCCGTCCGTCATCAATTCAAGGGTCCCTAACAATTTATAGGAAGATCAAATTTTAAAACATTAAACTTCTCTCTAGGGGGCTGATATCAAAACGGCTGATATCGACGACTTTAACGAAAATGCATGTCCACTTTGGGTGAGGAGAAATTTATATTGTGCATCAAACGAAGTATTTTATAGCTAGGTATTGCATAATATACCCTATCTTTGCAAACAAAAATGGCTTCAGAAGCTGAAGAAGAAGTTTAGTCCCTTTCTGAGGCTATAACGTTTCATTTATTTTAATGTATGGGCCTTAAGTCACACACAGTTCAGATTGACAGCCCATTTGTGAACAAAATGTCTACATTTTCGTAAAAGCTTTCGAGAAAGCTCTAAGTTTCCAATACATTACACAACTAGAAGGCTTCTCAAGCACGCAACTATGCAGCACTTAGTCTATTGATTGTACCAAAGTGGTACACATTTTTGTATTATCCGAATTTAAATTCATTTTGGCATGATCATGCCATAATGCCCCAGATTAAGTTGACAACGCTTGTTAAAAGAGCACATCTTTCATTCATCATACAAGACACAGCTTCCACTATATTGCTATTCCCCGCATTCCAAACTCAGTCAGCAGGCGAGAATCTATATTGAACCTGATTTCCATAGAAAAGTACACTCCCACATTTTACGTATGGCCATCAGTCACGCAAACGGTCAAATATTTCACCTTTTGGCTCAGCATCATCGCATCAGTATCAACATTCACAATTATTGGAACTACGCCAACGTCAATGCACGTAGAGTCGTATAGTCCCTTCGGACATTCATAATAGCTTTTTTGTTTGGTACGGTCAAGCGTGCAGGTTATATAAACCGTTTCACTCACAAGTCCTCTTTCATTTCTGATGCGCGTGCATAGTGCACATTTCTAACTTCATTCTCGCCGTCTCCTGTGACCAGGATCGAATCTATTCCGACCGGACCTTTTAAATCACTACGCGCACTCACTTACTCAGCATGCCGAACTTAACCAAACTGAATCGTATAGCATCGCATCCACCGAGTAGGGTAAGGCTCCCGCCTAAAGAGGTGCAGATGCCCAAACGATGGTGGAGTTTAGAAAAAATACGAGTTCGGCAGCGATATGACCGTACAGATACTTTTCTTTCCTTATTATGCCATCAGCGCAGCAGGGCTTCGCCACGGATGGGGCATCATCATGGGCCTCACTTGGTCGATTGTATCGCCGAGACTCGTGATTTTCGACTTTCCACTGGCGGATGCTGTATCGACTGACGGTTCCAAATCCCCGTACCAGTGCGATGTATCCGACTAGACCAAAGCGGTATGGCTTCTAAAGTGCGGTTGATTGCCCACTGAATCAACCATAATTAGGAAGTTGCATGAAATTTTGCGTGGTATAATAGTTGGAACGATAGATCATCGTGCACTGCATACCGTACGCTGCATCATCATCATCATCATCATCGTCATGGGTGCAAAGGTGGTGCAATCATTAAGATACCGATTGGAAGATCTATCCAAGTTGCGATGGTGGAGGATTGTTATGGTCTTCTATTTTTATTTGGAAGGTAGCCTAACGATCCATACGCGGAGATACCTTGAGCCGAGGTCAGTACTCTGCACCGGGCACATCCCTCCGCGTAAACGGAAGGCTCAATGTACTCATTTATTGAGTGTTTCGGCAGATGATATCTCCTTGAAATGCAATTGTATTTTGCCTTCTGTCGGTATCGGTCGCGATCTGTGTTTTTATTAAAACGAATCAGACACTAGAGTTTTGCAATTAAAGTATTACCGGGTTGGCTTGGTGTACATCTAAAAGGGCAATTAGCCTAGATATGTTTATTTGTTTGCGCAGCGATTCAGCAGACTTATCTGGATAACCAATCTTATTGTGTGTTCCGATGAAATAATTATTATGCCTCAATGTAGAGGAGCACTGAACTGTACTTTTGTTTTTATTACAGGGACATAGGTGATTTCCAATAGATATAATCCTATAGCTAGGAGATTAATACCGATGACCTAGAAGGCCAGATATCCAGCAGTTTTAAGTTAATAGGAAATCATGAAGATACAATGTATCGAGTGAGGGACAAACGGTAATCGGAATTCATAACAAAAGATTTCGGAATCGAACAGACGGATATGTACGTATAAATTCCTTGAAAACTTGAAAGCGGACAAATTGGCGTATAATTTGGCCATGATTTTTTTAAACAAAGATAACGTTTTTTAACAAACAAATGCGCTATTGGGGAATGATATGTTCTAAGTACAAACCAAAATGGTATAAATTAACCCCGTGGGAGGGAGTAAGCTATTAAGCCTTCAACACGACGGGTTAATGTTTTTAAACTAAAAACAAAACAGTTATGCGCTCCAAGAACCTCTTTTTCTGTAAATGGTTGAATGAAGAACTATATTGTAAAAGAGCCGACACGAATACCAAACATTAGTAGTCAAACCGCCAACACCGGACTTCTTTCTTACCTCTCATCCTTAAAAATACCATATAGACGTACATATAATCGCTTCTAGGTTCGTCAGACCATTGTGTCAAATCAACGAATTCGTCGTACTCCCACCACATAGTTAAAGTCAAACTCCTAAAAGAACCGTATGGCAATACGAAAAAGCCAATTGGGAAAAACTAAACGGTTTCTTTAGGAGTTTTAAATGGTCGCTATGCTTCCTCGACAGCGCATGGATATTATAACTGCTGCTGATATGATAACATAGTTTTACTGGGTATGGAATGCTTTATCCCTAAGCGGATAAAAAGTATCAAACCCAATCTAAACACGTCTTGTGACTCCAGCTGCAAAGAGCCTATCAGGTTAAAAGAGGAAAGCTTTTGGACATATACCGGCATTAACCGTGTCAAATTCTCGTACGACCAAAAGCTGAGGCAAAAATACTACTGAGTTCCACGTATTTAAAACTTTTGGTCGTTTGTTTAAAATATCAAGAATCCAGTCGCGTCATCTATCCCAACACACATTTACAATGATATTACAGCTGTCAGCTCTTAGGATAAGGCCAATCTGCTTGCCGCTCAATTTGCAGCTGGCACAACGCTTCCAGATTGTGCTGTATCTTCCGGTGTACTCGAGCGTGTAGAATAATACATGCGACCAATCCATTTTTGCACTCGTACAGTGGCAAGACTACTTAGAGATCTTGACATACACAAATCCGATAGTCCAGATGATATTTTCGCTATTCTTCTGAAGAGGTGTTCCTAATACGCCGGCAAAACCACTGCGTATCTGTCCTATTCTGCAGGGCTCTTTGCGAGAAGATGGAAAACAGCATTTGTCCAGCCTGTCCTAAAAAAGGCGAATCTTCTTCTTCCTCTCACGGAAACCCTGATTAACTGTCAGCTGTTGAAACCCAGAAGCTTCTTAATGACGGGCATTAGGGTTTTCGCAGCAACAGGTCCACTGGTGATTTGATGTTTTATCTAACCGAAAAGTGGAACCAATCATTTAAACAGGGTGGCGAAGGTAAGATCGTTGCGCTAGATATTTCAAAGGCATTTGACAGAGTTTGGCACCAAGCTCTCTTGTCGAAAATGCGTACATTTGGAATCTTCTTCAATGGATTATAAATTACCTTACGGGCCGTCAAATTCAAGTTAGTTTGGACAGTTTCAAGTCTACAACTCACCAAATAAATGCTGGTGTTTCCCAAGGCTCCATTTTGTTCCCGACCGTCTTACTCATTTTTATAACTAATCTTCTGTCTGTTAATTTTAATCCAATTCATTCCTCCGCTGATGAAAGTACCCTCAGCTTTCCATATTATTTTCCTGGTTCGCGTCCTCCATCTTCGGGTGTGGAGCTGGAACGCCAACGGATTTCAAACTCGTTTAATTCCGATCTTCAGTTTGGTTCAACCAATAGGATGGAATTTAATGCTTCCTAAATACAATGCTGTTTACTGTCATTAAAGCGAAACCTCAACTATCTGCCATTATCCGTTAGTGGCTCTTGCATCGCTGAAGGAGAAAGGAAAGTGTGTTAATGACAACCTTCGTTGGAATGACCACATATTCGATGTCCCCAAGAACGCTGCGAATTGTCTAGGCTTCCTCCACCGATGTAAGAAACTCTTCACTCCGTCTGATCTGGCTACAACTTATAAGTCATATATCTGCTCAAAACTGGTCTGTTGCACCAATAACCTATTTGGAGCTACTTGATAGAAAACGCGCCATAAAACTTGAAGGCGATCCAGATATCACGAATACGCTTGACTCCCTTAGTCATCGTCGCAGTGTCTCAAGCCTATCAATGTATTACCGATATTTCCACAATAAGTGCTGAAATAAAATAGTTAGCTGCATTCCACCCTTAGAACATTTCAACCACAATACCCGTCATGCCATGAATGCACATCAGTTCACCCTCAAGTAATTTTTGGCCGTTCAACACGAATGTGGGATGCTTCCCCTGTCTGTTTTTCCTACCCATTATAATTTACAAATATTTAAGACTAATATGCATAGGTTTTTCCTCCATCATCCTTATTCCCATTTCCTTAATGTCCGCCCCATGTGACTTTTAACTTGTCCGCATTATAAGGGTACTAAAAATCCCTTTAGTGCGCCCAAATTTTAAATATAAACGTATCTACAGATTGCTACCACGTGAAGTGGGGGCTGGAGTTACAGCTTTAGCTTTAGCCCGTTTATCGAGAACGAAGATATAAGAGCAAAACTATACATTGTATTATGTCGATGGCGACTGCATAATGAAATTGATTTTTAATGGATTGGAAGAAGGTTAGAGAAAGTATCGTGGCACACATGAACATTTACGATTCGGAATTTAGTAAACAAATCTGTTTGCGTCTTGTTTTTTTTCTCCAAAAGTATTAAAACTTCATTTTCCCTTAGGCCTCCAAGGACGCTAATGTCAATTTTGCTAAAAAGCTCAATATGCGACGATGTTATACGCTGGCACCACCGCGGAATGGATCAATTATCGAGCATTGGTCATTGAGTGACAAAAACTTTGGTTTTTTTTGAAGACATGTTGACGCATATAACTTATAAGCTAAAGTAAAAGTGCGTGGAAAACTTATCATAGATAACACGAGGTTAGGTTAGGTTTATGTGACTGTCCGCAGAAGGCGACACACTTAGACCAATTTAGATCCATTGTAATACCACGTATATTATTTAACTCAACTCTGTAGATGGGACTGGCCAACGACACGCGGTTGTTCTCAAACGGTCCCCCATCTACGTACTAACCGCGTCCAACGTCGTTTAATTACGATGATTCAATATCAGGAGTCCTGCCCCTATTTTCTGAGGTCGAACTCGCGAACCCCAGTAAGGGTTGCAGTAAAGTGGGAGAGTTATGCTCCCTTTAATACTGATCCGCCATTAAGGAAGATGATGGAGAATAAGTTAAAGCGTGGCCACCAACTATACCAAATACCAAAGGCGCGAGTTTTCATGCCGAAGAAGAGTAGGAAATTTCTCATTTTGAACATTCGATTCAGAAGCTTAAACAAACAATCTGCAACAAGCCACTTGCGTGCGGTGCATAACTTACTGGTCGCCTTTAAGAAAATTGGAACGGATTTCAAAAGGAAAGCTCAAAAGTTGTAAAAATAACGTTTAACTGAAAAAATGGTGAAAGGATACTCTGTTTTAAACGGATAAGCAAGATGCCTGATATGCGTTCAACTATATGCTAAAAACCGCTTACAAATACGAGAGACTACAAGCTATTTTACAATGCTGCGACTACGGTCGTTACAAGTACAATAACAACTGCCAGAGTTCCACAGGGATCTGGAGGGTTCACTGCTTTAAAATATTGTGTGAAATCGAACTCAAATATCCCAAATTGCCAACATTTTGAACAAAACTGAAAGCAAAGCATTGTCACGATAAATATTTTACGGCAATAGCTAACACAGGTACTGATGGTACTACAGCATTAATTATCTTTGACATGAAACAAAAAATATTTGGAACTTCCTGATTATCAACCTTATAGAGTTTAAACATATAAAAAGATGCTTATCATTCTAAATTACCTAATCGTGCTGACAAAACAACACTTGGCTACATTCTAAATCTAGCTGGTATAACATTAGGTTGGTACCTACCACTTATTAATAATTCATTTTTTAATTCCACCTCCTCAATCATTCGGTGACAGGTCATCTAAAAAAATTATGTAAAACTATCTCAAGAGTCATCTCGACATTAAAAAAAAGAAAACCTCAAGCCCGCACAATAAATTTAATTATATGACTGACTGTATCGCAAGCCGCCATCGACTTAGCCGGGCTGGTTTAACAAATCGCTTCGCTGACGCTACTAATTTTTGTTAAACAATTTTCAAAAGATTTTCAAGTGACTCATATTGGAGATAACATTTTGCGCGACCGAAATTTAAATTGCAGGCGCCAGGACGGAGAACATAAAAACCACTGTGGCGCATATACAGGAACAATATTGGGCCGCCTCTCATGCCACCAATATGTGTCGCTAGATGTTTTTCCAACCGCAGTTCATTGTGTCAGCACATTCATAACTTCTTGTAGTGCCTAGGTCTATTGTCAAGCCAACTTCAACTCTCAATTTGATCGTAATAATTCTTCTACCACGGCAACAAGCCGTTTCTCTCCGCAAATGTGGGACTATAATTTTCCGCCCACCCGGATTGCTAAATTATGATCTTGTTTGCATGAGTATCTCTTGGGTACGCTACGCGTATGCATGCATTTTCACACCTAGTTTTCGCTTGTATCCCGTCGCACTCTTGGCATTTTGACTTTAATCTCTGCTGCTTCGATCAATGAAGCCCCCTTCGTAGCCTCCCGTCACAGTGTGGTTGGGTCCATCCGACCGGAGTGGACTGCGGTTGCTTAATCTTGCGTAATCGCATAAAACGTGCCTCTTAACAACACAAATTGATTAAATGCAAATTTTCTTTAATTAAATGGGAATTAATTTTCGCATGGAATTATGTGCGATTTCATAGGTTCTCCATCAGAGAACGGTGCTAGCTTGATTTGCGCTTACCTGGACTGCGCCACCTTATTTATCGATGCTATGTGTGAGATACTTTTTTGCAATACGTGGGTACTGTGGCAGTTTAGCTGAAAGGGGGGGGGGGGGGGGGGGGGGGTACGAAGCAGACGCAACTGGTATGGCATTTTTTCCGAGAAGAAAAAATTGCATTGGCAGAGCGATTAGAATCGTGTGAAACGAGGAGACTAGACTACGACGACGCTAAGATTATATACATAGGAAGAGATAATATTATTAAACTGATTTGAAGGTGTCAGGTGTCAAATGGCCTGCTGATGGGGGTCTATGATACCGGCCTGGGAAAGTCAGCTACAACGGCGAATATTTGTTTATTCTGGTCACGTTTTAGGGTCGTTGGAGGCTTCTTCCGTTTCGGGTGCTATTCTCTGCAGTTGCTGATGATGGATTAGGTGAATTTCAATATCCTCTTTTTTGATAATTTATTTGTATACTGCACTTTGGATTGAAAGTTATTCCAGTCACGCGAAACGCCAGGCAATTGCAATTAATTGCGGATGCGAACAGATGAATGAATTTATGAACAACAAAAGTCTGCAGAAAACGGTAACCATTTCCTCTTATATGATTATTTACTGTCGACTTTCTCATTTTGTTGTCTCGCTGTTATGCAATTTATTTTATTCAATTGGTTAAATTTTTTGAGGCGAGCACACGGTGTTAAGCCGGTAGCATTTTTATAAACGGTCGACTTTAAGTATTTTCTGGAAAGCAGAGATTGAAGGAGAATTTTTTGTTGATTGGAATGAAATTTGTCCTTTGAAATGCACACAGGAAAATAAAGTTAGAGAAAAGTTCTGCGGTTTTTTATTGTTTAAACTGCATCACGTTCACTGCATTCGTTTTGTATTACGCCTGCCCATACTATAGTTCTTTATCGCATTTTCCATCAAAATCTTCGGCTGCATTGTACGATTGCAATAATT
This sequence comes from Portevinia maculata, assembly GCA_949715645.1. NCBI lineage: Eukaryota > Metazoa > Arthropoda > Insecta > Diptera > Syrphidae > Portevinia > Portevinia maculata. The sequence goes on along the minus strand of OX454525.1, from coordinate 359,658,862 downwards.
TAGCTTTTTTAAAGGTAGGTCCAAGCACAAGAGTCCTTTTAAAAACAAAATGAAATGAACAAAAATCTTTATTTTTGGGTACCTATGGTACAGTGCGGTTCAATTAAATTGTCGCACCTGAGTTTAGTTTTAAAACTTAACTTTTTGTTGTATTATTTGGAGCAATGGGAAAAGAAAACGCATTCAGCAGAAAGGTACGAGTACATTAATACTGAAAATAATAAGCAAAACTTGCCCATAACGGAAGTTTTACTCTTATTTTCCTACACCATGCTAGGTAGGTAGGAAGGTAAACATAACATTGAACCCAGAGTGAGGAAGGCGTGCATTGCCTTCTATGTCTGTAGCAGAACCTTTGGAAAGAAATGGGGACTTCAACCAAAGATGACCCTGTGGATGTATACAGCTGTATTACGTCCAATATTCACATATGTATCACTAGTATGGTGGCCCGCGTTGAGTAAAGGTTACAACCTCACAAAACTGAAAAGATTGCAAAGAACAGCCAGTGTAGGCACCACGGGTGCACTGAGGTCGGCCCCAACGGACGCCATCACTGTGCTCTTGCACCTTTTGCCTCTTGAACTACACACAAAGATTAAGTAAGACTCAAAGAGTCGGGGTGCTGGACTGGAAGGCCATACGGCCACAGCAACATTGTGGACTCGCTACTAGAAGGCATGGTCACGTTTCCGACCGACTACATCAAACCCTAACTAAATTTCAAAAAAGGCTTCCAAGTAAGTTTCCCTTCCAGAGGTCGATGGAAGAGGGACGAAGTAGTGAAAGAGTTCGACACGGTCATATACACCGACGGATCTAAGATGAACTGTAATGTGGGGGCAGGTGTCTATTCGGAATCACTAAAAATATCAATGTACTATACCGCCTGCCGGATTTTGCCAGCGTTTTTCAGGCGGAACTACTGGCTATCCGAGAGGCCTGCACGCAACTAACGGGTGACACAATGTACAAACAAAACATTGCTATCCTCATAGATAGCCAAGCCGCCATCAACGCTATTGACTCGGCTACCATATCCTCCAAACTGGTGCAGGAGTGCCGGAACGAGTTTGCCCGACTGGGCGACCGTTTCAGGGTTACACTACTCTGGGTTTCAGGGCATAGTAACATAACAGGAAACGAGCGTGCAGATGAGCTGGTCAGGCAGGGCTCAGCTCTGGACGGCTCACTCGCGGCAAGGGTTCACATTCCGCTAGGTGCGGTCAAAACACAAATACACTCATACTTCCTGCAGAAAGCCAATCTTCAATGGAGAAGGTTAACTAACTGCATCATATTAAGGAAGATATGGCCTACTTATGACAAAAGAAGAACAAAGGATCTTCTAAGCAGAACCCGCCCCGATGTTGCCAGAATTACGGCGATAATCACCGGTCATTGGCCAATTGGAGACCATGCGGCCAAACTAGGTATCCCATTTAGCCTCCACTGCCGAAGTTTCGGGAATGCAAATGAAAAAGAAACTCTCTTCCATTTCATCTGCGACTGTCCAGCTCTAGCAAGAGCCAGACTGCGGGCGCGTTATATTGGGCAAAGTGATTCAAGATCTTATCCGTTTTCTCAACTCCACAGGTTGGATATTGCCACACATCAAATCCTCTAGAACCACTACAACATAGGTCACACGAGTCGTCGCAACAAAAAGGCACAACATAGTGCTAATTGGATTCAGGCTGAACCGATACCTCTGCCTACACCATGCTAAAATGTATGCATTGTCTTGGTTCATTCAAATGCACCTGCAAAAAAGTCAAAAAACAGCATAACCCCCTCTTTTTTTAAATAGTTTTATTTTTTTATTTATTTCAATGTGTCCTTTTAATAATGTGTGCTGCCTCCACAATTGGATATAACCTCAAAAATTCCATTCTTCATAGAGTCGTATAAACTTTTATGGTAATTCAAAGATATGTTGGCCCAACAAGCTTTAATTGCCGTAATCAGCTCTTGATTGTCTTAATACTGCTTGCCTCCTCCATATATGTCACGCACTAGCCATTTAAAAACATTCTCAATAATATTAAGATCAGGCGAATACGGCGGCTAGGGCAATGCATGTTTTCACTACTAATCAATACCTTAACAACGCGTGCATTGTGCATAAGCGCTTTTTCTTGCTAGAATATCCACGGAATGGGTCAAAAGCTCCTTTATTGCGGGAGAAGTAGATTCCAGAAGAACTTTGTAGGAAACACCAAACATTTTGTTGGAAACGATTACCAATTCAAAAGCGCCATAGTATGAAATTGCGCCCATGCCATGACTCCTCTTTGTCTCGAGTGATGACGGTTCAAAAATATTCTTTCTTTCCGGAGATCATAAAAGTAATAGTTGTAGCCATCAGGACCATTCAAGTTTAACTTTTTTTCTTTCGAAAAGACAACTTTGCTCTAATTTCTTGAGGCCGCTTCAATGTCCACATCCCATGTCATGTGATCCCTTGCAAATTCAAGGCGCTGTTCCTTGCGTGCGCGAATAAGCGTTGTTTTTTGTGGTTTTCAAAGCTGCTTTAAGTGTGTAGCACTCACAATAACACGACGCACATTGGATTTGATACAAGAAACCCCAGCTAATTCCTTTATTTTGTTTGTGGAAAAGCTATAGTCTTTGAATTTTCCACTTGTCTTGTGGCGTTAAAACTTTTGCGATCCTTCATTTTGTAATTGTTTCCATAGGATGCACGATTCTTCACAAAATTTCTTATTAGGTTTATTATTATTATTATTATTATTATTATTATTATTATTATTATTAACTCCTAGAATATCTTTTACATTAGACTTGAAGTCCATTTAAGCAAAAGTAATATAATTTAAATTAAATAAGCTAAACAATTTTAAATTACATTAACCAATCAATGACAAACAAAAACCAAAAAGTGAAAAAGTTAAAGCAAAACAAAGAAAATTAATATAATGTATGTACAAAATTAACAATTTTATAAAACAAAAAAAAAAACTGAATAAATAAATAAGCAAATTGTAGTAGTTACGAATTATTGACTAGATATCTGAATAAAACGCTTTCGAAACGTTTGGTACCGCGATGTCTTCTTATGTCTAGGGGTAAGGTATTCCACTGTCTGATAACATAAACAAAAAATTGTCGTTCTGAATTTGTGCAGGTAAACCTTGGCTGTAGAAATATAAACGATCTTGACGAAGTAGAAAAATGTATTTTTTCATATAAGTACGAAGGTTCTTTGTTTATTAAAATGTTGTTTAATCTTTTAAGTGCGCAGTATTTAAAATATGTATACAGACTACATCCAAATATACTTTTAAAGTAGCTTGATATATGATCAAAGCGTTTGAGACCATATATGTATCGGATAACATTATTAAATGCAACATTTAAACTTCTTTTTGTTTCAGAATTATGACCACAGAAAATTTCACACCCATATGTTATAACCGGCATAATTATTAATTTGGCTAATTGCATTTTAATGTGTTGAGGGGTAAAATGCTTCGATAGAGATAAGTTTCGCAGACAACCATAGATCTTACCGATTGACAACCGTATATGATAATCCCAACTAAGCGTAGAATCGATCCAAATACCCAAGTTATTCGCCTTTTCAGTATATTCAAGCGCTTTTGTACCTAAGTATATTCTTGGAAAATAGCTAGAGTCAAGTTTATCTTTGTATATTATCTGGCACTTAGACTTTTTTGGGTTTAATTGGAGACAGTTCTTTTCTGACCAAGTAGTAATACTTTTCAGATCTCTATTCAATTTATCAGCACCATCTTCTATCATTCCAAGCTTGCAGCTTAAATATATTTGTACATCATCAGCGTACATGTGCAGGGACTAGTTCTCCACCACAAGTGGTAGGTCATTGATGAACATAGTGAACAATAATGGGCCAATTATTGATCCCTGTGGTACACCAGAGGAAAGCTCTAAGAAATTAGATACGTTCCCATTTACAACGACTGCCTGGGTTCTATTTATGAGATAAGAATACATCAAACTAGCGGCTGAGTTTGAAAACCGAAAATATGTCCTCATTTTAGATACAAGTATATTATGGTTTACTGTATCAAACCCTTTTGAAAAGTCCAGCAGTCCGAGAAAAGAAACAAGTTCTTTGTCCATAGAAGTCCTTAGGTCGTCGGTTACTTTTAGTACGGCTGAAACACAACTGTGCTTTTTCCTAAAACCAGACTGAAATTTATTTAAAAGTTTGTTGTTGGTAACAAAAATTGATATTTGTTTATGCAAGATCTTTTCCATAACTTTTGACACAAATGGAAGTATTGAAATAGGCCTGTATTCGGGATTCGCAAGTCGAGTAGCAGCTCTTTTCAGAATTGGTACTACTTTCGCTACCTTCCACAACTTCGGAATAGAACTTGTTAAAATAATTGTATTAAAAATGTGTGTTATAGCGGGAAGTATGTGTGGCAGAATTATTTTTACAAAAAGTGGGTGTATTTCGTCAAGACCCATAGCCTTTGATTTAATGTCAATGACAGCCTTTACAACATCTTGTTCTTCTATTCTTTTGAAATAAAAACATCCCTCAATATAATCATCAGATGAAGAAACATCAGATTTGTGAGAATTTTGTGAGCACGATTGAATTTTTGCGAACTGAATGTTGAGTAAGTCTGGATTTACATCAATAGGACATTTCTCTTGTTGTCGACCAACACCAAGTTCTCGAATATGCTTCCAAAGAGTTCTTGAAGGTAAATTTGGATTTAATTGGTTGAGGTAATAACGCCTTTTAGCTTCCCTTATTTTAATTGTTACTTTATTTCTTAGGCTCCGGAAAATGCTGTAATATTCAGGAAGCTTAAATCGTTTCCATCGCCTATATACACAATCTCTTACTTTTATTACTTCATGTATTTCTGGTGTAAACCACGAACTGTTTTCAGACAAACGAATAGTTTGTCGTAATGGAACATGCCTATTAAAAAGGCCTCTAATAGCGTCTTGAAGAAAGTTAATTTGGTCGTCTGAGGAATGCATGGAGTAAATTAGTTACCAATTTATTTGAAGGATTTCATTTTCCAGATGATTGTAATCAATATTTTTAAAATCTCTGAACTCTTAGGTGTTCACTTCGATCAATTTTACGGGCTGTTTCACGATTTGGAAAGCTCTCCGAAAGGTAAACTTCAACTTTCGCCCTTTCTTCCCAATTCAACCCTTTTTTGTTAAAGTTTGTTATAAAATACTGGTCACAATTCCAAATTAAATGTTCACTGACCTTTGTCCGAACACTTGTTGCTGACTTAAGAGTTTAACCGGTGCGACAATTCAAATGAACCGAAAAAATATATACATTTTTGCATGTTATACCTATAGGGGAAAAAGAGTAAAACAACCGTTACGTGCCTCTTATCAACCAATAAAAAAATTAATACAGTACAAACTCGATTTACGCAACTAATAGAAATTGAGGCAGTTGCAATAACCGAGGTTGTTTCACTTACCGGGTTACATTTTTTTAAATAAAAAATGATGACATAGCTATTTTACTATGTTTCTGTAGAGATAGTGACATGGATGTACTAGGTGGCGCAAAAGTCATTAGCCTATCTAAAATTTAAGACATCAATAAGCAGAATCCAAAAGCAGAATCGAAGTTTTTCATTAAAAAAATTTTACAGCCGGGTGACAACTTTTGCGCAACCTTGAATTTACAAAGAAATTGGTCCAGGCCCAAACATAGCTACATGACTGTGAAATAACGGCATAAATAACGAACCAAAAGGATAGATGAATAAACGCAAGAAGTTGCACCAATCGAGGTAAATGCGTTGAAAAGTTGCACTTATAGAGTCAAGAAGTGCGACGTCTTTAGTGTTGCCAAAATCGAGGAGCTGCGCGAATCGAGGGTTGCGTTAACCGAGTTCGTACTGTAATACAACAAAAAATTAATGTCTAAAACATAGCTCAGGTGCGACTATTCAATTGAACCGCACTGTATAACTTTAATAGAAAGAGCAAATATTCCCATTGTTTTTGGAATACGAGTTCATTCAATGGCAGTAGCGCATCCTGTCAAATCTAACGCGGTCAATTCGCAACTCCTAGGCGAACAATTGTCATTGTTTGTGTGGCTTGCGCGCCAACCTGCTGAAACCAAAGATCGTTCAAGCACATGCCTTCCATTTCAGCCCACAAAAATTCGGTAATCATTGTTGTGTTGTACTCTCCGCTGACTGAAATGGCGTTTTCAAAAGAAGAAAGGGCCAAGGACCTCAAGTCTCCTTCCTAAAGGTTCCAATAATCACACTCAGTAGGTACATACAAAGTGAATAAGCAATTAAGCATTAGCATCGCATTCCTTTCACGGAATTTACATAATGATGGATAACAGTTTCAGAATATCAATCAACTCAATTTATTACTTTTCAATTAAAATACTTAGCGCTGGGGAATTGCTTCCTTGAGTCGCCACGGGTTGCAGCTTACCTTCTCTTCATTCAAATATTTATCGCTACCGCGCCTTTAATTCTTCCGATATCCTCAATTGCCAGCGCTCCCATGCATACGATTGCCCCTTCCGTCATCGTCGATGTCATCGTTAATCCATGACTTAAATGATTTATGCTGATTTTTGTCACCGAATATGTTAACAGTTTTAGCAATGAGCATAACTGCTGATAGAAGCACAAGCACTTCTTAAATTAATCCTCCTTTCCTTTGGTGTATATTCGCGTAGGTACTAATCCGTTGACAATGATTGAAAAACCTTTTTTTTTTGCAGAAATGGCTTCCAGCAGCATATCCCCATCACCAGCAACGACACCGCCACCGCCACCTTCCACATCGTCATCTGCATCTTCACCACCATCAGCACCGCCATCATCAATATCACGGTCACGGCAACGCAAACGAACGCAATCGTTTTTCCTACCCGCAACTACAGCACATCGAATACTAACAATCAGCATTTTAATTGGCGTCCTTTGTTGGCCAACGCAAGTTCATTGCGTGGATCCGAAGTTTGATCCATCGACACGAATGCGTTTGGTTCTAGTACCGGCCGATGCCCAGGTGGGTTCTGTGATATATCGATTGCGTGCCACCGACGAGGAGTTCGACTATCCGCTAACGTTCGAGTTGGTTGGTGATACCTCAGCATCGACAGTGAAAATCGAATCGCTTCCATGTACCAAGTACAATTCTGTATGCCAAGCGAATGTGATTTTACAGCGGCGATTGGAGCCGGGACGTTACTATGACTTCCAGGTGTCGGTTAAGGATACAAAAGGCGGCATGACAACACAACGTTGTTCGATAACAGCGACAAATTTTACAACGCCGCACGACCTAATATTTCCCCATAAGCCGGGCATCATTATGATACCAGAGGTGAGTTCTTTTCTTTTTTTTTGAATACTCTTATTTCTTTCTTTTTTTTACATAGTGTATCTTTTTGTGTTTTCCCAACCCGTATTCATTTTGGTAAGAATTAAGTTTTTCATCAAGAGTATGGGTGGAAATAAATAAAATAGAATATAGTTCTGAAGATTTGCGCGGTTTTTAGATCTCAGTCAACATTTTGTTATAATTTTTTACTGAAGTTAGTGTCAGAGACTTGCGTCTTAGAACCATTGTTAACGATTAGAACGAATATGAAATTCACAACCAAAAAATGTTCAATTAAAAGAATTCAACTTTATTGAATTTATCAATTGGATACGAGTATGTATATTAACAAATTATGATGTACTTGATTTACTACCAAAGATCGGTCTTAACGCTGTTGGGACATTCTGCGAAGTGAACGAGAAGATGCTTGCACACTTGTCGCGAAACGAACGAAGGCACCAAAGAGGAATTGGTAAAATTAAACCACAAAAAAAGGGTACCGGTGCAAGTGCGCGAGCATGTTCAATTGAAGTTCATTATGTTCATTAATGCGTAACAAATTAACAAAAATTTACTAATTTGGTAAAAGAAACATAAATCATGGCAAGTACAGTGAATAACAGAAGTAGTTATACATATAAACCGTGAATAAAAATTATGAATTTAATGTATATAAACCAAACAATTTATATGAAGAAAATATTAAACGATAATTCTTTGAGGCAGTCAAAATAATAGATTATCTAGTTAAATAAGTAATTGAATATTTTAACGATGGATCTTGAACAACCATATTTACCCTTAAGCTAATAAAGCTATTCGGAATACTTAGAAAAAGATTAAGACCGAGCGGAAGCAATAATTTTTTTTTTATAATTGGCTCGGTTTTTTTTCATTATCCCATCTCCTGCGAACATTTCAAAAAGGTGCAGGGAAATAACTTCACTTTTTTTTGTGAATTTATTGCCCACTAAAGGTGAGTAATTACTCCACCGTAAATTTTGTGAAGTTATTTCCCATCTATCAATCAATTGGACAATTTGTCTATTATAACTGAAGAGCAAATGTGAAATGGAGTTATTTATGAGGTTTTTGTAAAATTTTTAATTCCATTTATAACAAAATATAACAATTTATTTTTAGCAATTTATATCGGTTCCGTGAAATAAGGCCTCACGCAATAATTCCAATTTGGCGTTATTTCACTATCCATTGGTGCTGTTTTAAACAATTTGCCCTTGCACCTACTCCAAATCAAACAGTGTCCCCAAGTCGGGGAGTTGCATGGGTGTAGCTAGCCCCCCATATGCAATGCACTGTTTATGGGATTAGTTGCGAAATCGCAAGTAGATTCCATAATCAGTGCAATACCTATGGGGGGCATGCTGCTGTCGGGCGCAGTGGCTCAATGGTTCGAAAGGGTGGCGACGGTGTAGAGGTTAGTGTGTTGGCTTGTTACCCGTACGGTGCAGGTTCAATCCCCATGGGGAACAACAACATACGCCACCCATTCACATGCCTCTCCACCAAAAGGAGGAATTCTGCCTGGTAGTACAATGGACCGTTAACGAGTCTGAGTGCTCTAGGATTTGGAATTCCTTTTTATCAAAAAAAAAAAAAAAAAATAAAAAAGAAAAAAAGGTCGCCGGTTCAATTCCCGCCGGGGCCAAACATCTTGAGTTTTTTTCCACTGCCCCAACTCTTGCGAATAAGGGTATCTACCTATATTAATTTTGACGCATAGTTTGTAACATACCTTAATATTGCCCGTAGACCCCTAAAAGTTACTATATTTATGATTAGCATCGATAGTAATGTCGATCTAGCCATGTCCGTCCCTCCGTCCGTCCGTCTGTTGGCAAAAATTAATTTTAATTTAAACTGGGCCTAGAGAGCTGAAATTTTAACCATATACTCTCTAGGGTCCCGAAATAATCAAGTTTACGAATTTTTGAAATCCGCCCACAAACTCAAAAAAAACAAAATTTTCGAAAAAATCGAGTTTTGAGCTAGAAAGCTGAATATTATTTATTTATATATAATCTATGACTCCTAAAACTGCTCTGGAAATAAAATTTTCAAAATCCGCCCACTGACACGCCCACAATTAAATAAACCAATTTTATTGAAAAACCAAAATTTGAGCTAGGGAGCTGAAATTTATAATATATACTCTCTAGGGGCCCTTTAAGCTCATGTGTAAATATTTTCAAAATCCGCCTACTGGCACGCCCACAGTTTATTTTTTTATTTTATTTTTTTGAAAATTCAAAGTTTGAGCTAGGGAGCTGAAATTTATAATACTCGTATATACTCTCTAGGGGCCCTTTATGCTCATGTGGTATATTTTTTTTAAATCCGCCTACTGACACGCCCACAATTAAATAAAACAATTTTATTGAAAAACAAAAGTTTGAGCTAGGGAGCGTTTTTTTTTACAAAAGCTTCGTTTTTTTTTTGATAAAATCCTTTAAATGTTATATAACAAAATATGTAGAGCGTTCTAAGCAAATCAACTATACTAAGACTTTTGTCACACCCACTTATGATTGATAGGAATAAGAATAGGGTATGCAACAGTTCGCCCAAACGGTACCCCGTCCCTGTGAAAAAAATGGGCAGTAAGAACGCCGGATCAAAATAATTTACTGTCGCATTTATCGGCACAATCTCGCTTGTAGGTGACGAATGTATAAAGGTTAGTGTGTTGTGTTGTTTTGAATGAATAACCTTACATTCGTTACCACGTGAAGTGGACGGCTGGAGTTACAGCGCTGTTTCACGATTCGCCACAACCGATCATCAGACTCCTTCTGTGGTGCTGGTCTGTCTTTTTCCTTCATTTTATCCCGAAATGATGATCGGTTGTAGCGAACCGTGAAACAGCGCTGTAACTCCAGCCGTGGTAACGAATGTAAGGTTATTCATTCAAAACAACGTAAAGGAAATTGACGGAAAACAAAAAATTAAACCAGGAAAAATTGTGTGGTATCACATAAAAACCAATTAAAAATCGTTAGTGTGTTGGCTTGTGATCCTTTCGGTGCAGGTTCAAGCTACCATAGGTAAAGATAAACAATTTTAACATAGTTTCTGCAACCTCTACACCAAAATGAGTATTTCTGCCTGGTAGTACAATGGACTATTGCATAACCGAGACAAAGTGCTCTAGAATATGGACTTCGTTCGAAAAATAAAAATATAAAAGTTACGTCTTCATGACGGTACAAACGCTATCCGTTTGACGGAGCACTTAGTTTTAATATTCACTTTTCTATTGCATTTTTTCAGTTTAGTTTAATAATGAAAGGTTGATTTATGGTTTCTTTCAATAATTTCTTTTATCGGGGTTATTTCGCTAAACACAATGATACTGCAAATGCAATAAAAAAATAAATAAATAAATATTTGGTATTGGCTGCTAAAATAGATTCCAAATCTAGCATTTCCAAACATTTGTGTGAAGCTATATTTTTGGCACGAATAGAAGTGACCTATACAATTTAACGCCAATGGCAAATGTCTTATTTTGAGAAACTTCCAATGGCAGTTTATACTTTTGGATGTTTGAAAGGCGTTCGCAAGATTTGGGACAGTGGAAGGAATGTTTTGTTGTCCTGGGTGGCAATTTCCTTAATGTCGATTCGAAGAAGATCCCCTCTTTACTAACAAATAAATATATTTCAATATTATCATAGATCACTGCACCGCTCCGCAAAAACGCTATTTCTCGCCAAAAGGCGACTAAGGGGAGAACTCACGTCTAGGTAGTTTTAATTTTCATGTGAGCTTAACAACTTGAACCTCTCCCACATACATCCTACATACATCCTGCACATCCTGCATACAAATTCGAAGTTGGATAAAACTGAAGATCACTGGAATCGTGAAAGGATGATCAAATCTTATGCACGTCTGGAAATCGTAAAAAAAGAGGCATGCCTAATAATGCATGTGTAATTGCCTGCAGTTACGCGCTTTAAAATGGTTGAAGTTCCCTTCCATGTGACGTATCGTCCAATTCGTCGATATTGGGTGTCCGTTCTTGTCGACAGCATTTGTTTAGTTTTGCCCTTCCTAACGGTTAGAAACCTGTTTTTATACCCGAAAACGCACCGATGAGAGCTCGCTGTATCAGTTATGTCAATATTCCAGGCAATATCTCCTAGATAAAAAAAAAATCATACGCGATACACCTGTCTTTACTATTGCCAATCACAGTTTCATATGTATCATCGCTGTATCAATTATGTCAATATCGCTGGCAATATCTCCTAGATAAAAAAAATCATAAGCGATACACCTATCTTTACTATTGCCAATCACAGCTTCATATGTATCATCGCTGTATAAATTATGTCAATATCGCCGGCAATATCTCCTAGATAAAAAAAAATCATACGCGATACACCTATCTTTACTATTGCCAATCAGAGCTTCATATAAAATATGAAAATATATGCATATAAATAACGAAAAAAACATAGTAATCACTATCAAGGTCAGTCAGCATATGTCATCTGCCGAAAGTCAGTTTTGGTCAAATTCCCATGCACGAGCACGGCCATGTGGATTGCCTTAAATATTCCGAAACACTTGTTTAGTAGTTTTTTTTACCAACGTGCGAAGTTTGAAGTCAATGCGACAAAAGGTGGAAAAGTAACAAAATCAAAAAAAAAACATAGGGACGGGCTACAGTCCGCTTGGGCGAAGTGTTGGATACTCTATTCTTATTCCTATCCCTCGGAGAGTATATATTATAAATTTCAGCTCCCTAGCTCAAACTTTGGATTTTCAAAAAAAATTTTTTTAAATTGTGGGCGTGTCAGTAGGCGGATTTTGAAAATATTTACACATGAGCTTAAAGGGTCCCTAGAGAGTATATATTATAAATTTCAGCTCCCTAGCTCAAATTTTGTTTTTTCAATAAATTTATTTATTTGTGGGCGTGTCAGTGGGCGGATTTTGAAAATTTTATATCCCGAGCAGTTTTAGGAGTCATAGATCATATATAAAAAATTTCAGCTTTCTAGCTCAAAATTCGATTTTTTCCAAAATTTTGTTTTTTTGAGTTTGTGGGCGTGTCTGTGGGCGGATTTCAAAAATTCGTAAACTTGATTATTTCGGGGCCCTAGAGAGTATATGGTTAAAATTTCAGCTCTCTAGGCCCAGTTTAAAGGCCTCATTTTTGCCGACGGACGGACATGGCTAGATCGACATTACTATCGATGCTGATCATAAATATAGTAACTTTTCGGGGTCTACGGGCAATATTAAGGTATGTTACAAACTATGCGTCAAAATTAATATACCCTTAGAATAGGGTATAAAAATAGAACAGTGGCTCAGTGGTTGGTGCATGGAACTACTAATCGAAGTGTTCGGGGTTCGAATTTCACCCAGGAACACCGAAAAGTTTATTGACTGCAATACCACTACCATCTTCCCTAATTTGATGTATCGGCGCGCGGCTTTAAGCTGTTGGTCCCTTTTATTCATGCAAAAATATGGCACTGGAGAAGTCGTTTTAAATGCCCTGTATGGGCTGTTAAAATATGGGCTCAGTGGTTACCACGCTGGATACTGAGAGAGAGGTCTTAGGTTAAAATTACGCAGGCACACCTAACGTTTTATTCTAGTGCGACACCTTTTGCGAAAGTCGGACCAACATCCAAGAGTATAAGTTGTCATGAGAAGCTTCTCCAATTTGCCGTTCGGAGTTGGAGTGAAATTGTAGGTCCCTTCCACTTCGAACACGCACATGGTTTTAAAGCCCTGAATGAGCGCTTAATGCCTTATTTTCAAGGGTGGTGTCATTTTGATTTGACTGTTATATGTCAGTTCGTGTTTGACTTATTTATTTTATGGAGTATATAACGCCACAATAACGTGTTGAAGTTATTAGATCATCTTATTTGAATAATTGTTTAATTGTTAATAAACGATGAAATGTGTAATTAAAAATTTTGAATATTTGCATACACTAGGAGAAAAAAACTCAGTCTTCGTTAATTAACGCAACAGCTCAAGCAAATTACCATAAACGGAAATTACAACAGAAATCTGCGAGAATATTTTGTATTTGCGCAGCAGCCAGAGGTGGTCATTTGACCGACATACATAATAATCACTAAATAAAATTCAAATTATTAAATTGTCTTCCATTTAAAAAATGTTCAAAGAGAAACATCAGCCTGGAGCATAAAGCCCACCACGAACACATATCTGGTAAAAATAAAACTTCGGTCCAATCACTGGTTTCAACTATAACATTTCGCACAAACGAATTCATGGAAAAGCTTAAGGTACACATAGGGAAAAAATAAATAATTAAAAAACTGCTTGTGCAACGTCTTTGTTTGTGTGCGGCGATTATAATGATTTATGGCGAATTGATACAGTTCTTTCTCTTCTCAAACCAGTTATTTAACATAAATATGTAATTTCCATATTTTTCGGTAATGTTACTACTAAAATATCTGTTCTGATTAATCTGTACATATCTGACCTTCCGAAAACAAAATCAAGAAAATTTGGACATGCGTACGATTTCCGACTGAGTGTACACATTACAACATTCCCTGCCGCAGAAAAAATCCTCCCACAAGATGTTTCGCACTTGGTTTTTACTTCATAAAGGGGAGGCTCTGCCTAGCATGGCCAAAACTGAATCTGCATGTTTTTATTTGAGCGACCAACTGCAAGCGTCTAAACAATAATTTTAATGGTACAAAATGAACTCATAAACATCACCCAAAATCTCATGCAGCGACGCCGGACTGTACCTTGTCATTTAAAAAGCAATCTTCAGAATGCCGCTGATAAAATCAAGACGAAAAATCATATCCAGAAACTCGCTGGCACATCATGGGGAGCATTCACCGGTACCCTGCGTTCGCTACCTCTCGGGCTCTCTAAAGTAGACTGCCAGCTGAATACGTCCATGCGCATTATAATGGACGCTGTGATCTAAGGAGTATGACCTGCCAAGGATAAATCAGAGCAATACCTAGATACGCTTCACAAAAAAAGTATCTAGAGAGGGCTCTGAAAGAGGGCATGAACCTTACAAGCAGGAGACACAATAGACCAATAGGTCGCAGTGTAATTTGTCCTAACTAAATATTATTATTATTATTATTATAAATGGTATCATTGAATCTACTACCCTCAGCCATAAGGCTTCACCTTGTGTCAGGAGAAAACACTCTTTGGATAAATAGTATCTACTGAAAGATAAACGCAGATGCAGACCTACCCATATATTCTGACATCATGCCAAATTCCACATTAAGGCTTCAATCCGACCTTGTTCAAAATCTGGTCCAAACCAAATTTGAACCCGACTAAAGAAGTTCTCTGTTCAACTAACATAGAAAAAGCTGGAAGACACTCAAACGCATTAGAACGGGCCACGGAAAATGCGGTCCTTTTCTTTACAAACCGCGGTCAACTAAAGCATCTAGAACATTGATAAGGTGTTATCCTTTTCTTTTCTCGTAACTTCAACAAAATTCTTAAATTTTGAGGAGTGGGGATAACTTCTCTCAGAGACTGACGAAGTTTTAAAAAGTAAGGAAACGCTTTTGTTGTAAGATGTAGTAACCAAACTAAATGCCAGCAGAAATACCAAATGAAGAATCAAACCAATTTGTGAAATCGAGATATTTTATAATACTTGATGGAAATGAATAATGGGGCAATTTTAAATTTAGTATCGTTATTAGTTGGTCCATCAAGTGAATCAGAAGAAAGTCGTACGGACTTTTATACAAGGTGGCGCAAAAGTAATCCTCCTATCAGAAAATGCTATAAATTTTTCGATTGGCCCCTAATGTCAGTTCTGTTTTGACATTTGTGTAGTAAACACATGCGAAATACACGTTAATAAACAATGTTACGCTACACTGCTCCAGAACGCGGAATATTGGTGACTATTTATTTCCTACCCGTCCAACGCCTACTGGTGAAACACTGCGACGTTTAGCCGCTCGCCTCGAAGAGACTGGCACAACACGAGATGCTGCTAGGCGTGGCAGACGCGTAGTAGCCGTTCTGCAGAGATTATTGCTGCTGTAGCCGAAGATGTCATGGAAGCGCCGTCGACATCGACCAGACGACGTGCCACGCAAATGGGTATCAGTCGACGGTCTTTACCGCGAATTTTGGTACAAGATTTGAAGATGTTTCCGTACAAAGTCCAGACACATACGCTCAAGCCATCCTTAATCACCACCAAGAGGAAGATGATTTTTCATCAAAAATAATCATGAGTGATGAGGCCCATTTCCATCTTAGCGGGTACGTAAATAAGCAAAATTTACGCTTCTGAGCCACTGAAAATCCGCGTGTAACCCACGAAGAGCCATTACACCCGCTCAAAGTCACTGTATGGTGTGCTGTTTTCGCTGGAGGAGTCATCGGACCTTTTTTCTTCGAAGACGTCGCGGGCCAAACGGTTACTGTGAATGGTGAGCGCTACAGAGCAATGATCAACGAGTTCTTTTTGCCGCAACTTAATGAATTGGGATTGGAAAACATGTGGTTCCAACAGGACGGTGCAACGGCACACACTGCACGTGCCACAACCGATATGCTGAAGGATGCATTTCCCGGGCGTCTAATCTCCCGTTTTGGCGATTTGCACTGGCCAGCAAGATGTTGTGTGTCGATTTTGAAGTTAATGGTATACAATATTCTTTTGTTTGTGTGTATAGGCTCCATAAATGTGGTGTTTCTGTGTTTTTAGATGAGTTCTCAATTTTTTTAAGAAGCAATAACTCTAAGAATATGGCTCTATTAGGTGATTTTAATATTGATATTTTAGCTAGTTCTTGTATTGCAGACGACTTTATCTCTAATTTATCTGCTTTTGGTTTTTATTCTTTGTTATCCGATCCAACTCGTGTAACTGAATCGACCAGTACATGCATAGACCATATTTTTTTGCGTTTGCATAGGAACAACACAGTCGACTTTAAAGCTGCAATCTATGACTTGAAGTTAACTGATCATTCCTTAATTTGTATTCAGTTCGATCATATATTTAAAATGAAAAAACCATTGACTTTCTCTGAGTCTAAAATAATTGATTACTCTGTTTTGAGATCTGCTTTGACTTATGAATTCTGGGATGAAGTTTACAATGCAAGTGACCCGTCAATTGCGTTTGATTTATTTTTAATTAAGTTACAGACTCATATCTCGAGTTGTAGCAGAATCTTAAACGTTAAACCCAAAAAGTTGAAGCGCCTTAAGCCATGGATGTCTTTGCCACTTTTAAATAAAATAAAAAAGAAAAACCGTCTTTGTACTTCGGTCAGCAAACACCCTAACAACATAAGACTTAGAAACTATTATCTTCGCCTATGTGGTGAATTGAAAATCGAAATACCTAAATGCAGAGATGATTACTATACTCGTAGACTGGCTGATAACCTGGGGAATATTAAAAAGGAATGGAGACTCGTTAATGAAATTTTGAATCGCAATGCACCAGAAGTCGAGCTAAAGATTAAGAAAGATATGAAAATTATTTCAAATCCTATCGATGTAGCTAATACATTTAATGAATATTTTTCAAAAATTCCCAATGCCTTTCAGGCGGAAAACTCATGTCTCGATAATTATGTCATTCGGCACGATGTTTTTAGTCCTGATAGTTTCTGTTTCTTTGATTTTTCTGCATTCGAAATTCACAAACTAATAATGTCTCTTAAGGCCACAAATTCCACTTCTGATGATTCAATTTCAAGCCATATACTTCGAAATATCTCATTTTTAATTGCCGATGTTTTGAGTCACATTTTTAACCTTAGTGTTAGAATGGGTGTGTTTCCGAATTCTCTCAAAACAGCTATAATTATCCCGTTACATAAAAAAGGTGATTCTCTGGATCTAAATAACTACAGACCTATTTCTCTTCTATCGGTTTTTTCCAAGGTTTTCGAAAGAGGCATGAAAAACAGAATCATGTCATTTCTAAATGGAATGGAATTCTTTAGTGATCTCCAGTTCGGATTTAAAATTGGTAAATCGACAGAAGATGCCTTATTAAAGTTTTGTAGTGAAATTTATAAATCAACCAACGAATCTAAAATTCCGGCAGCTTTGTTCATTGACATAACAAAAGCTTTCGATATGGTTGACCATGATTTATTGTTAAAAAAACTATTTAGAGCTGGATTTAGGGGTTTTGTGTATGATTGGTTCTATTCGTACATAACAAATCGCAGTCAAAGAACCAGGATCCAAAACCATTTAAGCTCGAAATCCTATTTAAGCAAAGGAATTCCTCAAGGTTCTGTCTTGGGTCCGATTTTGTTTTTGATTTTCGTTAATTCTTTGTTTTCTCAACAATTCAAAGGTATTTTAACTGCATTTGCCGACGATACTGCTCTTTCTTACTCCAATCAAAATCATTTCGATACGATTGCTGACATGAATCATGATCTAGAAATTCTCCGACATTGGTTCTGGCTTCATAAGCTAGTTATAAGCAACAAAACAAAGTTTATGTTTTTTAACTTACTGGGGATAGTTCCTGAAGGTCTGCCTTTAACTTATCATGCTCCTTGCTGCTCCAGATTTCAATTTTGTTCTCCAGCATTTAGGTCTGATTTACCTTGTGACATTGGATGTTTTGATATAGAATGCGTTGATCGTTTTAAATATTTAGGTATCACCATAGATAAGAAACTTAGTTGGATGGAACATACTTCTCATTTAAAACTTTACCTCAACAAAGTTGTCAGACAGATATACCACCTTAGTCTTTACTGCCCAAAATCAATTTTAAAACTCGCTTATAGTGGCTTAGTGCAATCAAAGCTGCAATATGGAATTTGCTGCTGGGGTGGTACCCATTCCTGTAAAATTAATCCGTTGCTCATAAGACAGAAACATTCCATTCGCATTATCTCTAAAGTAATCCGTAGAGCACCTAGTTTTCCCTTATTTTCAAACCTCGGCATTTTTCCAGTTAGACACTTGTATTTTTTTAATGTATTGAAATTATTTTTTAAAAGTGCTGGTTATAATTCTGCAAGACTTCTGGAAGACTACAGTTTAAGAGCCAATAGCTGCCATTTAGTATGTGTTCCACGAGCTTATAAATCCATCTTTTGTCAGTTTTATACAATAATTTCGTGCCGCTTATTTAATAAATTGCCGGTTGAACTAAGATGTGAGAGGATTGAATCTAAATTTTTAAGCGGAGTTAAACATTGGCTGTTTTCTAAAAATCATTCTGAGATAGATAGTATCATTAGTCCAGTGATTTAATTATATTTGCGCAAAATATGAATTTTGAGAGCGTTTATATACATTTGTTTATATGCATTTTAAAAGTTAATACACAGTTGTACACAGAAATATTTATCTATGATTAACCCCCACAAAAAATTGTTTATGTATTGTTAAATAATGGGACATTCGTCACTTATTCATTGAATAACAGAATGTTTCTTACTATTTCTAATTTAAATTATATTGCTTAATTGCCAAGTATTTATTTCTTGTAGCCTTTCAATACGTACTCAATATTGTTAGCATTAAGCTTCATATATTAATTGAAATAAAGAAAACTGAAAACTGAAAGATCGCCTGATTTGACCGCTCCAGCCTTCTTTTTGTCGGGCTTTTTGAAGTCGCGGGTTTATGTCAACAAGCCTCAGACTCTTGCAGCTCTTAAAGACAATATCCGTCAACAATGTGAGGACCTATCGCCGGAAGTTTTGGCCAAAGTGATGGAAAATGCCATAAAAAGGGCTCAAATGACAATCAACTGTGGCGGCGGCCATTTACATGCCATCATATTCTCGACTTGATGTAAAAAAATTAAAAGACCAAATAAAAATAATCCACAAGAAGAATCAAAGTTTTTCATTTTTTTTTTTAAATTACAGCCAAAAAACATCGGAAGGTTATTTTTGCGCCACCTTGTACAAGACAAAATAACAAACTTAATTATCAACTGTCATAATATGAAGTACTGTTTTACAACCTGCAAAGAATTTTCTTGGGTAGAGATTCGTGCCTTTTAACGGGGCGGTTATAACTGGATTAGAGGACCCTTCCACTAAACTGCATCATTGCTGCTCTGGCTGTAGGGTTCAACCAAAAAGAATCTTCATTGCTTCCGGTTCCGGACTATTTCTTTACTGAACCCAATCTACTGCTGTTGTTGTTGCATTATTTTGATTAGGGAGTCCTCTACAATACCTCTACAAGTGAGCCAAATAGTGACCCAGATTTATACGGTTTTAACTTTCGTTATATGTATTTCAATACAAAAAAAAAACTATGCATGCGAGCAGCAGTTACAAATCCGATAGTATTCGCACAACAAAGAAATTCACCCTGATAACCTACAGAGGCGGAAACTTCTGGAAATAAGAAAAGATCGGCGTTCCTCCGAAAACTGTCGATGATGACGTTCAAGAAATGCGTTCAGAACTTATAAACATATTTCCGATTCCGATAAATTTTAGTTGTTTAAGGTATCGAATTCAGAATTTGCATTAAACTGCTATTTAAACAAAAATGTATACCGTGTTAGAAGAGAAAACCGTTTCAGATAGTCTCAATAAGCTAACGGATGTGATAGGGCACAGGTCTCGTCGGAGAGATCGAACGAATTTCAAAGGGAAGTCAAGTCAGGACAGGATTATTAAATAGAATTTTTATTTGAAACAAGAAAATAAACAATAATCAACAGTGTTTGGTGCCTCTTACTCTTTCCGATTAGTAGTCCAACACACTGTCACTGAGACACTGCCCATATTCATCACCACAGAAATCACTTCTCGACAGTTTTAACATTCAGTAAAGCCTAGCGACACAATTAACATCTTAACTCTTCCCAAAGCGCGCTTGCAAATCCCGGGGTTGACTCGACTGGAGATTACCGCATTCACGTGTCGAAATCGTAAAAAGATGCAAGCCTAAAAATTCCTGGATCACAAAAATGCAATTACACCAGCATTTCCTTGCCCTCAGTAAAGCAGTGATCTCAAACGGAGAAGCCTGCCCATGTTTATTGAGGCGAATCGAAAACGCTGCTTTAAAGTGACCTTCTGTCCTAGTCGGTGGGCAGATCTTTGTTTGTTTATTAACAGCATGCCATTTATTTTGGTTTCTTTGACTTTAAGACCAATAAATGACTTTTCGTCAACCGGCATGAAAGTCACAACCTCTATGAAATGCTCTGTCTTTAGCTTGTTATAAGTTGGTCATGTCCATTATCGAAACATCGCCACAGGCTACAAAAACGAACTTTTCATAGTTCAAGTTCTGCTCGAAAAAATTATTTCAGTTACAAATTGCACCGATTACCCATCGGAATTCGCTTTTCACGAACTATTTCGACCTCAGACCCCAAATTAATAATAAACACATCTCTGACATTGCTCACCTACATAACTGCTGTAATACTTTAACTTCTTCAAAATAGATAATACAACCAGATACTTATAACCTCAAATTTCAACTTCATCACCTTGAGATCATAATCTCTCAGGCCTTTCCAAGCCAATTCATGGCCCCTAAGGCAAAAGCAAACGCATTGCATACTAGGTATCCGTCAATCGAATCACTTTTAGAGTTTCCTGTTGAAAATCAGGTTCTGTTCTGTAGATTTTACGCAGTAGATATGCGATAAACATTCGCAAATACATCAAATCACGCTTTACTTCTTCAACTTGAATAACCCCTCGAGGTTACATCTTCTGCGGTTGCGATTACCTTAACCACCGGTGGCCTTTCACTTTTTGTGCATTTTTCCTCTTTCTTTCATTAAATTTTCAGATGCATACACCTTGTTTTTCTGCCAACTTCGCCTTACGGAAACACCTTTGCATCTTTTTGTACAACATCTCTTATCATTTGGAAGCCAGGTGATGATGACATTGACGATTCGTGTGTACCGATTGCAACCTCAAGCAATTAAGGATAATTACACGGCACAACTGGCGTGTAAAATGTGATGCTTCAAATTAATTTATTTTGACACTTTTGCTCCCTACTGGTACTGAGCCTACCCGCTTGACGCCCAGTACAACTGAAAATGCTACTATTTCTTTATGCAGTGTGCCCGTTGTGTCACATTCTCAGTCTGCGTGTTTGATTGATTCTCCTTTTTGGCGTCTGCGTGTCGCTTGTCAGACACTTCGGCCTAGCGATAGGTGTAGTAGCATTGGAATGCTGATTGCAGATATTGCTCCTTCTGCTGCTGGCCATTGCTTTTGCCTAATCAATGTGTGTGGTGCCATAAATCTAATAACATGCGCGAATGTGGGACGTCGATCCAGATACACACAGATTTTCAGGGCATTTATTATTTCCATTGGTTGGCCAATCAGCAAATAAGGCTTCTCGGAGCCTTGTAGTGGGCATGGAAAATTGTAACGCTCGAAAGGAATTCGTGCACGGGGAGATATGAAAATTGTACCTTCAATTTGAAGGTCATCCACTTTTTTTCGCTCGACGAAATGAGTGAATGATGCTGTCAAATATATTAAGTGAATGTTAAGATACTTGGCCTAATTTAAACTCTGTCTACGATAATAATGTTAATGGATACCTAGAAACAGATAGTCACAGTGACATCGAGAAAAGATATCTTAATATTCTTTTTGAGCTAAACTGGGGAGCTGCATTTTCTTCGCAACTACATAATACGCTATTCGGACCGCATCAGAAATGAGATTTCTACAAAAAGATTACTTATATCTCATCGAAGTGTTCTAACTTGTTTTGTTTAACGTTTCAATCACTTTCGCACTTGCTCTGAAATTTGTTTGTAGACATAAGGCTTTTATTTGCATTAAATGACATTGCACGAATTTAATATTCCTTTTATCAATACTTTATTGCTTAAAATATAGAACCAAGCGAAGATGGGATTCCGAATGAATTTTTCAAAATCGCTAGTCCAACCTTAATCAACTATTTGAAAGTTCTGTTCAACAACGTGTTCTCGAGTGCTGACATCTCTTTACACTGCTTGCAATTTGGTCATTTTTATCTGTCAAAATCAGCATGGTCATTTGTGGTTATTTGGTCATTAGGTAATTTGAGATATGCCGATTACACTGCATGACCCTATTTTAACAGCGAGAGCTGTCAAAAATGGTCATTAAATGCCAACTTGGCATACAGTCTAATCTTACCTTTAGAGTGAGTATTGACAAATTAATGCAATTCCCCAAATCAAGAATTTACCTTTTCAACAGCTGGCTACTCAGGTTCCCTTTCTTTATTTGTAAGCGTCGCGCCAGCATGCTTTTGCATCGAGTCGTCATCGGCTCAGAATGCCTTTAAGCTACCTTCCTTGTGGCGCACATGTTTGGCGAGATTCACTAGAACCGTTCCGCCACATTACTCAGAATTGATCTGGAAGATGTTGTTTATTAATTAATCTGATGTGGTACACATTTCCTCTATGACATTACCATAATGCCAAAAGCTGCGGCAGCATCCTCCGCTGTTTCATACTTGATAAAAACAAAGCATCGATGTTTCTGCAATTTATAGTCGATCGGCATTTGGATGTCGGCAATGTCATCAAAAGGAATGATGACGTAATGTTTTCTGTTATTTCATCGGCATGGGCACCGACCGACATATATTGTCCTTTTGTCGTTGGACAATGTTTTTTTTAATGGTTATTGCTTATTGATGACAACTGCAAAAACCGCGCGAAAAGCCGTGACGTTTGCGAAATGTCTTCAATGTGAGGCAATGTTCGAAAATTCTACCAGGGTAAAACGATCCACCCAAGGATACAAGGCCCGAACAGAAGCCCGCAGAGATGAGCATGGGAATACAGTAGTAGGTTCACAGTCGGTGCTGAGGATTTGGAAAGAACACTTCTGCAGACTGTTAAACGGCGGAGACAACCAACAACCCACTGTCAATAAAAATGACCTGTTCAGCTTGGACGATGATAGCCAAAAGCTCCGTCCACCCGACCTACACGAAGTGAGGATAGCGATATCCAAACTTAAGTCTAATAAATCTGCTGGATCGAATGGCCTTCCGGCCGAGCTTTCCAAAGCAGCGGGAGATGGCTTGGTAAGGAGCATGCACCAACTCATCTGTAAAATTTGGTCGGATGAAAGCACGCCCGACCAATGGAACCCCAGCATCGTGTGCCCTATCCACAAGAAAGTAGATACTCTGATACTCGCGTATAAGATTTTGTCAGCTGTATTGTGTGAACGCCTAAAACCTTTCGCCAACAATCTGATCGGCCCATATCAGTGTGGTTTTAGGCCAGGAAAGTCAACCATCGACCAAATTTTCACACTCAGTCAGATCTTGGAAAAAAACCCAGAAATTTCAGATCGATACACACCATCTATTTATCGACTTTAAGTCGCCTATGATAGCGTATATAGGGACGAATTATACCAAGCCATGTCAAGTTTTGGCATCCCCGCCAAACACGTCCGTTTGTGCAGGATGACGATGGCGAAATTTCGCTACTCCGTCAAAGTCGAACACCACCGAGCGATTTGATGTCGAAAAATAAGACAAGGCGACACGCTATCATGTACTTTCTTTAACATCGTTCTTAAAGCAATTGTACGGAACTCACAAGCCAACACCAGAGGTACAATTTTTCAAAAGTCCGTTCAACTACCGCCCTATACTGATGATATTGCCATTATTGGGAGAACGCGCCGAGCTGTCAGTGGCGCATTTGCAAGCATCGAAACAGAGGCGGCGAAGATGGGTCTGGCTGTTAATGAGGAGAAGACGAGGTATAATGCTGTCAACGAGAAAGGACTCTCTACATAGGTGACTCTGACAAAACGTCACGATGGACAGACACAACTTCGAAGTAGTTAAAGACTTTGGCTACTTGGGCTCCTCTATCACTTCGCAAAATGAAATCGGCGCAGAGATCAAGCAAAGAATCACTCTTGCCAATCGCTGTTTCTTCGGGCTAAGAAGGCATCTAAGAAGTAAAGCCCTCTCTCATAGAACCAAGGAGATATT
Organism: Portevinia maculata; assembly: GCA_949715645.1. Lineage (NCBI taxonomy): Eukaryota > Metazoa > Arthropoda > Insecta > Diptera > Syrphidae > Portevinia > Portevinia maculata. The sequence goes on along the minus strand of OX454525.1, from coordinate 359,634,493 downwards.
ATATAAGACCAAAATCATCCCGGTCCCGCTGTATGGTGCAGAAGTATGGACCATGTCAAAAGCGGATGAAAACCTTCTGGGATGCCTTGAGAGAAAGATTCTTCGAGTGATACTCGGCCCAGTTTGTGACTATGTAGTGTGGAGAAGAAGATTCAACGACGAACTATACAGCGACGCTGACCTGGTCAAAAAACTAAAAATACAACGGCTGAGATGGCTGGGATACGTGGAACGTATGGACAACAACGCACCAGCCCGACGAGTCTTCGAATCCACCCCTGGGGGTCAATGCAGCAGAGGAAGATCCACCTTAAGTTTCGCACACAATTGGAGAACGACCTCAACCAACTTCGTTTGCGTAACTGGAGGGAGTTAGCGAGTGACCGAGCTGGTTGGAGGGTCTTGTTTGTTGAGGCCGTGGTACACCCCGGACTGTAAGCCCCCACCAAAAGTAAAGTAAAGTAAGTCTTCAATGTGAGCGTTTATAGGTGTAGGAATAGGCTTTCCCAATAAGATCACCAACCAAAACAAAATGTCAATAATTTATTGTTGTGTAAATATTTTTCTAAAAAATCGAATATTCAATTCAATGCATACATAAAAATATGCACGGTTTTTCTGCAGACGAAAAGTTTTCCCAACGTGTGAATATAGTAGAGTATCACAAGTGTATCCCATAAACAGTGCAAAGTGTATGGGGGCAGCATGTTGCGTGGTTTCACTGTTGAATTAGGAGTATGTGTAAAAGGGTTTAAAACTCTGGTCACCTCTTTGAGTCATATAGCGGTCTGACTTCGGCCTGTTTTTCTATATCAACCAATCTAATATTACGCAGTTTACTTGCAAATATCAGCTAGTTAACTATCTACCTATACCTACCTAATAAAATAATTGTAAACAAAATATACCAAAATAACATGAAAGTTTTGGAAATTGTAGAAAAGAAAGAGAAAGAGATAAGAGCAGAAAATCAAACAATATAAAGGGAAATAAACATCAATAACTGTTTATGTAAATACAATTGCAAATAGCGGCAGTCCTTATAGCTCCTAGATTCAACAAGTGTAACAACACAAGCATTTAATTGGCCTCAATTTCAACGATCCCTGTAATTCTGATCATAATCTCACCATAAAAGAACAGAAGAAGAAGAAACAATAAATAAAGCCCACTAAAAGTTTACTATGTAATTTATGAAAGTTAAATTGTATATCTGGTAGACGGCCTAAATATACCTTGATTTTGAAAAATTGTTAGGAGTTAATCAAAAACCTTTTTCTTAAATTTTTTTTGAAAAAAGGAAATGCAAATCCCAGAGCACTCAGACTCGGTAACGGTACATTGTAGGTACCACCAGGTAGAAATCTTCTTGGAGTAAACAAGGTGTCGATAGTTTCTCTCCACAAATGTGTGGCGTATGTTTTTGTTCCCCATGGGAATTGGACCTGCACCGCACGGGTCACAAGCCAACACACTAACTTAGACACCGTCGCCGTCGCCATTCTTAACTAAAAGCCTTAGGTACTTATTATTTAAATTGAAACTTTGCTGTTAAGCAGAAAGAAGATGCCGCGGGCAAGATATGGGCTTGATTCTCATTGTGATGAATTAAAATTTGTTCTTCGTGAACAACTTCCGATATCATCCCAAGATATGTAACTACTTTACTCCTGAAGACCTGCAAAGTCTAAGTTGCAAAAATTCTTTTAACTTAAGTGTACAGTATAAGCAATACTAAAAAAGGTACAACGGCTTGCGTGCTTTGGTATCTCCGGAGCCATGCGAAGCTGTCCAACAGCTGCCATAGGGGCAATAACAGGAATTACACCTCTCCACATATACATTCAAAAAGTGGCGATCCGCAGTGCAATAAGTGTAATACAGTTAAACGAGATAAGTCTTAATGATCACCCGGAACTAAAGACCCTTCTCGATGAACTGCCAGAACTTAACATGAACTGCGCGGTCACAGACCGCATTCAAAAAACACTATGCTTCAACAAACGGTTCTCCACGGAGATCCCCTAGATAGAAGCATGGGTTAGTAATAACCCACCAAACAGCCACAACGGCATAAAGTGGTATACGGATGGTTCTAAAATGGAAACGGGGGTAGGAGCGGGAATATACGGACCACACAAACGCTTTACGATACCCATGGGAAAAAGTCCCAGCGTATTTCAAGCAGAGCTCCACGCCATTCAAGAATGCGCCAGCCACATTATTTTATCTGGCATAAAAGGTGCAACCATCCATATTTTCACGGATAGTGAAGCAGCTATAAACGCCCTTAGCTCGTATACCATTGACTCCAAATCAGTCATGTACTGCTTCAATACCCTACAAACACTCGGAATAAGAAACAAGACCAAATTATGGTAAGTTCCGGGTCATGTCGGGGTAGAAGGTAACGAAACGGCCGACGAACTGGCCAGAAAAGGTTCAGAAACACTTTTCATAGGTCCCGAACCTTTCTGCTGCACTCCTAGATCAGCAGCAGTGGCAGCAATTAAAAGCTGGGAACATAGAAAATGTATCTATCTTTGGGAAAGCATCCCAGGTCTAAGACAGGCCAAACGAGCCATTCGGCCCTTCAATAAAAATGCTAGCAAATGTCCAAACCTAAGCAGGCATGATATCAAAAACCTAGTAGGTTACCTTACTGGTCACCATGGTTTAAGATATCATCTACACAAAATGAGAAAATCAGACTCTCCTGAGTTTTATGTGAATGTCCAGCCCTTAATGGAATTAGAAAGAAGATCTTTTTCAGGGAGCAAATGAACCCCGAGGACATAAAGAATTCTTCTACTGGTAAAATTGTTCGCTTTACACGGAAAGTGGAAATTCTACTAGATTAAACTTTTCTGGCCCATACGGTACAAAAGATCTTTTAGGTCGAAGTACCCCCCCCCCCCCCCCCCCCACTATTTTAAAAAAAAGCAATACTGCCAAGATTAAAATGAAATTAGCAAAACGTAAACATGTCATGAATAAATTCTGATGTTGCTGCAACTTGGTCGTTTCCGAACATCTCTGACTTCGAACGTAGAACATATCAGTTAGCGCGAATTCTCTGATGATTACAAACAACAAGGCTAGTGGTTATGTGCGTGCAGTGGCGCAATGGTTAGTATATTAAACAACCAATGGAAGGGTCTCACGTTCAAATCACGCCGGGCACAGTAACACCGTACATTTTTTTGCACTGACCCATTTCTGCAGAGATATAAATTTTCATAAGTAGCTTCTTACATTTGCCGTTCGGAGTCGGGTTAGATTTTAGGCCCTGTATGGGTGGCAACCGCGGAGAAAACACGTGGAGTAATAAACAAAGAAATGTCACAGCTGATATGATTTTATATCGAAACGTCATCTAAATCTTTGCTCTACATTCATATTCGTTCTCTACACAAAACTCTACATCAGTTTTTAGCGATTTTGCGATTTTGATTCGAATTTTTACAATTTTTCGTATAATGACCTTCTACAGACAACAACGAACTAATTAAAAAAAAATGACGTTCGTAAGTGATGTGGACACTAACGAAAGAATTTCATTGTTATATATGTAGAAGCGTTGCAGATTTGCAACGTTCAGTTCAAGTTCCTTAATTCGTTGAATAAGAAAAAATAATGCATTAAATACTAACATTTTGTTTTTTTTTTATGAACTCGAATAGTTTTCTTCAGGTTCGAACAATGATTCATAAATTGAAAAGAAGCACTCAAACAACAATCGCTGGAAACAGCTCAGATCGACCACCTTCATCGTCCGTCCCTTACAATTTAAAAAAAAAACTCTTCCCCTATCAAAGGGAAAAATCTTAAATTTATCTTAAGACCAAGTTAGGCTTTTATTTTATCTATCGTTCACGGAAGAATCTATAGACTCCCTAATAAGACGTCATTAATTAATGTTTAATCAATGAAGTGATGAGGGGAACTTCTCTGAAAGAAAAACATAAAAAGAGAATTCCTTCACCACAAACAATCGAACAAAAAATCAAAGCCAAGTAGCCGTTCAGGTCTGGTGATCTACCACATTAACCGGCAAGTTAATTCCATCGCTAAAGTACGTTGACCATCCATCAAAACGGGACGAACAGGCGCACAGAGGCGTTTTGATTGGAGTCTGGAGAGATGTAATGTGTTTGGAGGATTTGTGATTGATAGACAAGTGTCATTTATTTGATATTTTTCTCGTAGTAAGTATTCTTTGGGGAGAACCTAATGGATGACATATACAGAGATAGAAGTGATGATACTTGGAGTTCTGAAAGAGGGACTCAGGGTGATTAAAACGTATGCATTGAGGCATCTTGTCTCCTACTTGAAGTGGCTTTTATCAAGGGGAACACATTGATGATGTGATTAAAAATTAATTGTCCTTTGAATGGGGACAATATCAAAATGTATATGTTATCAAATAGACTTCATCTTTTATAGCAATAAAGGTGTGGTCTAATGCTGTTTTTTACCTGAAACTATGAAATTAATTTTATTTTATGTATTTCTTTGAAAATCTCTTTATTTATTTTTTTTTTTCTTAATTTTATGTCGCTTATAAATAATGGAGCTGACATTTTAAATGACTTTGACAAATTCAATCTTCGTATGCCCATATGCAGAGTTCCGTTACATTACTATGCTAAGTGGAAATTTGTTGTATTACACACCTATTTTAGTTTAATAAAAAAAAGACTCCCTACTGGGCCTAGGAACCGGCTTCTTGACCAATTTGTGTATGTGAAGGTGCAGGAACATAACTCCACAGGTCACAACCCCATCAACTGATTGTGGAGCTATGTCAGTACATAGTGGGTCATAAATCCACAAAATATATCTTGCGAAAAATGTGGATTTCTGCTTGTGAAACTAAAAAACAAAAAATGTGCACAGGACTTCTACTCAACATCTGGGAGGAATACTCAGCCATTTCTTTAACAATTTTGTCTGCCTTAACTGTGAGGCTATGACCAGGATCAAAGGGATCGTAGCTGTCCCACTTTACTGCATTACTATTGGACCGCCTTTGGGGTTTGGTGATTCGTCCACAAGCAATATTGGCTCTTCACCCGGTTTCGGATCACTTAATCACTGGGGTCAATATAATGCTGGTGTTATTGCATTTGTGCGATCGAGGAGTTTTTAGGCCTGCTGCTTTGTTTTAAGAATTTCGGCCCGTGCATCCTCTTATTATTGATTATTGTATGATCTTCCTTTTACGATTTCGGTGATCTTCAGTCGAGTGGACTATGCACACTTACGGGACAGTTTCAAGATGTTAAATAAGTCCCAAGGCTCACATGGCCTTCATGGCCAGCGGAGTGATATTTTAAGTTCATCACTGCACGTGCATATCTCTTCGACTAGTTTAACAAAAAGAATTACAAATAAATAGTGGCTTGTAGAGTCCTTGAACTGTGTGCGATTTATATCTCTGAACTTAGGTTATACCTTTTCAAAAACGTAAACTTATATGTAGCCAAATACAGTTAAACCTGTCAAAGTGGTCCGATTACGAAGTGGTCCCATTGTAGAGGTTCCTTTTTAATTGGACCGACCCACTTACAAAGGTTTTTCCTTCATGCATACCTGTCCGTTAAGAGTGACCTATGCTTATTTGCAATGTTCATAAAAAAAAACGACTGCCAGTACATATATAGATACCTATAATTTGCAGAAAAATTATTTGAATGAAACTTAGATTGAGAATTAAAAGAAAACGAATTGTTTTAATATGTATGTTGTATGTATTTAATTTTATTTTTTTTGTTAAACAAATTTTGATTATGTACATTGTACATAGTAACATTGCACATTTATTTTTTTTAATTTTATTTACATACATTAGGCGTTTTTCTTTTTTAGCCCCGAGCGGGGCCCGAGCGATCAGAGCTCGCTCCGAGCTGAACATAACCTGAGCGCTCCGAGCTAATTAAGAAACAGAATTGGGCACTGAACTGTCATTAGATAATTTTTTTATACCCTATTCTAGGGGTATATTAATTTTGACGCATAGTTTGTAACATACCTTAATATTGCCCGTAGACCCCTAAAAGTTACTATATTTATGATCAGCATCGATAGTAATGTCGATCTAGCCATGTCCGTCCGTCCGTCCGTCCGTCCGTCCGTCGGCAAAAATTAGGCCTTTAAACTGGACCTAGAGAGCTGAAATTTTAACCATATACTCTCTAGGGTCCCGAAATAATCAAGTTTAAGAATTTTTGAAATCCGCCCACAGACACGCCCACAAACTCAAAAAAACAAAATTTTGGAAAAAATCGAATTTTGAGGTAGAGAGCTGAAATTTTTTATATATGATCTATGGCCCATAAAACTGATTGGGACATACAATTTTCAAAATCCGCCCACTGACACGCCCACAATTAAATAAAACAAATTTTGGGAAAAATTGAATTTTGAGCTAGAAAGCTGAAATTTTTTATCTATGATCTTTGGCCCATAAAACTGCTTGGGACATAACATTTTCAAAATCCGCCTACTGACACGCCCACAATTAAATAAAATATTTTTTTTGAAAAACCAAAATTTGAGCTAGGGAGCTGAAATTTTTAATATATACTCTCTAGGGGGCCTTTATGCTCATGTGTAAATATTTTCAAAATCCGCCTACTGACACGCCCACAATTATTTATTTTTTATTTTTGAAAGTCCAAAGTTTGAGCTAGGGAGCTGAAATTTATAGTTTATACTCTCTAGGTGCCCTTTATGCTCATACTTAAATTTTTTTTAAATCCGCCTACTGACACGCCCACAATTAAATAAAACAATTTTATTGAAAAACCAAAGTTTGAGCTAGGGAGCGTTTTTATTTACAAGAGCTTAGTTTTTTCGATAAAATCCTTTAAATTTTTGTCACGCCCACTTATGAGATATAGGAATAAGAATAGGGTATCCAACAGTTCGCCCAAGCGGACTGTAGCCCGCCCCTATGTTTTCTATTAATTTTCAAAATAGTCAGGATTGCTTCTGAAATTGGTGTTTTACAAGGATTGTTCCATTTAAATTATAATTTCTAGTAAATAAACTATGGAAAAAGCACAAAATAATGAATAAAGTCAGCCGCGCTCAGCTTTTCGCTCGATGTGCTCGGTCATTTTCAATCGAGTTCATCGAGCGAGCCCTGAACTAGCTCACAGATAAAAAAGAAATACAAATTTTGTGCTCAGAGCGCTCCGAGCTAAAAAAGTAACACAGTTCTTTTTTTGACAGCTCAGTGCCCCGCTCGGAGCTAAAAAAGAAAAACGCCTATTATGTACATTCACATGTGTATTTTTTTCTACTTTTTAATCTCTCATAGAAAAATATCTGTAATTTTTTTCTGAACCACAGCTGTATCCTTGAATCTTGTCAATAATTTTGGAGACCAACTGTTCAAACATGTCCATATTTCGTCCAAACCATTTTCGCACGAATAATCCTTCAAAATGTTTAGATGCGAAAAGGCCTCTATGTATGAGAGAGATGAAGTACCTGGAACTGCTTCAATTTCTCCATCTGAAGAAGAATCGGCAGAGATACTCGTATGTCCCTCTTCAGTATCAGAAGGTGCTGGTTGAATGGAGTTTAAAAATTCATTTTCCCAATTCTTCGACCAGTCATTAGATGTCGCAACATTATCGTCCATTTTCAAAAATCTTCTGCCATCGTAGGTTCGGGTATGAACTCCTCAGCAAGCAAATTGTTGTCCTCTTTCTCAAAAAACCCACATTTTTTTAAACAGTTTGAAATGGTTATTGCAGTAACGTCTTCCCATGTCTTTTTAAGCCAGCTGCAAGCGTCTAAGACATTAATTTTAGCTGAGAACTCCGATATGTTATTGGCCTCGTCTATGCATAAAATCAAGTGCTTCATAAGGTATTTTCTATAATGAGACTTCAAACTTTTTGTGATGCCTTGATTAAGTAAGTGGCTGTAGATGCGAAGTTGTATTAGCAGGAAAAAAGTTCAGGTCGATGTTTTTTAATCCACTTACAACATGGGCCGGTGCATTGTCTGCAAAAAGAAGAACCTTCCGATTTTGCTTTTGCATTTTTTGAAACAAAATGGAGTTCATCCAAGCCTTCTTGTTGCTTCTCCAAGTTATTCCCAGTGCTTTTGCAATATTTCTATTTTTAAATACTCTGGGTTTAGCAGCTCTCCCTGTTGGTTAACGAACGCGTTCGCTAATTAAAGTTATACAAATTGATCATACAAAATTTACTTACCAATGACCATTACTGGTTCTTTTTCTCCGACTACGCTGCAAAAAAAAAACGCTACTGTCAATCTTTCCTTCGAATGCTTGCCACCACTGCATCTCTCGTTTTTGAGTTGGAGTGACTTTGAAGGTGTTGCTTTAAAAGATAGCACGGTTTCATCCAAGTTTAAAATGTTTTTTTGGGTCATAGCCATTACAGATGGTTTTCAAAGTTTTTTTTTGAAAGCATCGCAAGTAGCAATATCAACATCCGTGCCTTCTTCACTTAGAAGTTTAAACACAATGTTATGTGACTTCTTAAATGCCTCAAGCCATCCATTAGATGCAGTAAAATTTTGAATTTTAAGATTTGTTGCTATAGCCAGTGCTTTTGCTTGGAGAATTGTACCAGACATTGGCACATTCTTCTGTCTAGATAACCAAAACCATTTGAATGACAAATCATCAATTTCGGCAAAAGATACACATGATTTAATACGTTTTCTTTTCAAGCCAACAAAAATTTTAATTGGCAATTAAATTTTTTTCCAAGATCTCTCTGAGACAAATGTTCATCTTCAAAACACTATAACTTCAACCTTTTTCCAGATCAAGCTCCCAATAATTTCGTTTACTCATTTTCTTTTACGATTTTTAAAACGTATCACTTTATTGAAAATCAAAAACAATCACCTTTAACAAATCAATATTGCACTGACTAACGAACCTCTGCCTATAAGTAACATAAAAAAGTCAAACTAACTTACACCCCGAATAAAACAAAGTAACCCTGCTTTTTAAACAGTACGAAAAAATACCAAATGCGATGCATACATAAAGGGTTTTTCAATAAGAGCGCTACAAAAGTCTTTTTTAAATAAAACAAAAACGGTTCTGGATATCAATGAAATTCTTTATTCCTGTGAAAGTACGTTCAATGCCATTATGTATGGAACTCGATTTCTTTTGCATGGCCACCACGGGCACGCTTGCATAAGTCCAGACGCTGAACCCAATTTTCGACGGTTTTCAAGCATAAATCGGCCGATACTGCTGCAATTTCACGTTCGATATTCGTACGAAGTTCATCAATCGTCGCTGGCTTGTTGGCATAGATCATAGACTTGACGTAGCCCCACAGGAAATAGTCTAACGGCGTCAAATCGCACGACCGAGGAGGCCAAGCGACTGGACCATTTCGTGAGATAACACGGTTTCCAAACTTGGTTTCCAATAAATTGATTGTGGCATTCGCTGTGTGGCTTGTGGCGCCGTCCTGTTGGAACCACATGTCCTTCAAGTCCTTATCATCCAATTGGGGCCAAAAATATTCGCAAAATTCGCCACAACGACGTCACAGAGATGCCCAACGCTTGAGAACGACGTGTAAGTGACACATTTGGGCTTTCTTCAACTGAAGCCTCAGCGGCAGCAATATTCTCGACACTACGGGCACTTCTTTATCTCACTGGCACGGGAACATTTTGTACTGTGCTTGTGGATTAAAATTTTTCCACTAGACGCTCAATTGTTGATCTGCTACATAGGACAATTATGACGACCATAAATTGGACGTAGCGCTCTTAACGTTGAGGCCACTGACTCCAAATTTCGGTAGTAAATTTTAATAATTTCAACTCGTTGTTGGCTCGTATATCTTTCCATCATGAAATGGCAAACCTTACTGAAGAGAAATGTTAAAAGAACGGAAAGAAATTCGCCGTCGTTTCCTGTCCCTGTCGCTCTACTTTTGTAGCGTCCCTGTTGAAAAACCCTTTACATACATATTTCGTATTTCCTACGCTTGGTCCGATTAGACAGGAAAATACATTAAGTTATTTTGGTGGTAAATGGTGCGATTAGCAGGTTTCCCAATTATAGAGGGACATTTGTATGAAAAATAGCAGGGAATGCATAACTTGCGGTCCGAATAGGAGGTGGCCCGATTATAGGGTTTCCCGATTAGCAGGTTTTACTGCATTATAATTTTACGGCAAATTAGAGAAGCTCTTTATGATAGTTGGCTATTGAATGTTTGCCAGACTTTCAAAAGAAGAAGGCCAGTGAAAAAACGTTTGTTATAACTGAAGATGACAAGCTGCCTGCGAAAATATAAAATAATTCTTAACTTTTTTTCGGCTCACGGCCTGGAAAGAGTATCCGGGTCCTGTGGTGCTATCTGTTCTTTTGGTTTTATAAGGTAAGGCTAGGTTAATGGTTTGAGGGTTAGGATATTCCTTCATCCGGCACACTTAGGTCAATCCAGACCCATTGTGATGCACTGGGGGTTACGGCCTTCCTTATTGTATAACCTAGAACTTTGCTACAGAGACTTATAAGCTTAGTTTGTATAGCTTTGACAGAAATCGCTATTATTGCCGCTTGGCTATAAATGAAGAAGGTGACATAAGCTTATGGTATTGCCCTCATTGCATCCTGTTTAGCAGGTGTTGTCACGTCCAGGGCCCCAGCATGGAAAACGCTGCTGTTGTCAGGAAGTCTAATTGAACTGGATATAACGAGACCTTCGAAGTGAAAGGCCGCGCCGGTGTCCACAGTGGAGCCATTCGTATATATGGGTAAGGTTAATTCGTTGGCCTGCAGTTGGTTTATATGTCATTCCTCCCTGCTATGGAAGTGTTATCGAAACCTAGATGGGGAGTAGCGTAGTTTTTGTATACGTTACCAGTATTTCCTCCAGCAATGCAGGCTATTCTTTGGATCCTAGTCATAGTCTTCTCTTAAGGTTGGTATCTTTCACCAGCGCTTGCCACCAGACCGAATTTCCATTGGTATGGCAGGATCGAATTTACGATCGTCGACATATAGAGCCGCATGATTATTTTAGGGCTAGTAGAGCAGATTTTGCCGAATATCCTGTTACAGGCATCGAAAGCTTTCAAAGCCTTCTCTACTCTTTTCTATTTGCATTAAGACTGCAGTCCTAACTCTGAGCTGATTCGTTTGTTCTTAAACAAACCTACTTTCCATTTGATAAAGGTATTATTTACATTAAGGTGTGTTAAGGCACTTTTTACTACCACTTCTATTCCTGGAGATTATTGAAGGTTGCTTCAATGTCCATGTGTTTTTCACGCTACTGACGACACTATTTCTACACCTTTTCCTTTTGTGGTGAGTCAGAGATATAACTTCTGAGTTCAATAAACTTCTAATATAAATGTTATTTAGCCTTTAAAATGTTTTTAAAACGAATTAAGTTAGAATAGGTCTAACTGGTTTAATTCAATTAATACAAACGCATACTGAAATAATTCCTTGCAATTAAAAAAGTCGTGGAGTGGAAATTATTTGTGTTTATTAAATTAATTAACTAAACCTCCTAAATAACATATCAACTTCTATAATGCAAAACCAATGCTGGCCAAGACTTTCTTAAAATTTCAGTAAGGTTAAAAAAGAGAAAATATACCGAAGCTTGAAGCTGGCTTAAGTTTCGGATTTTTTTTCGGTAAGGGCTTTACAACCAGCTCTTTACCTAGCGTTACCAAAACTTGTTTTGCAGTAAACAAAAAGCAAAACATGTTTAATACATGTTTCCTACTTTCTGTAGCAATGTTAATGGAGAGAGTCTCTGAATAAAATAGAATTAAATAAGTAAATTAAATTAAAACTTGAAAAACATTTTTCTTCATTTACACGGGATATAATAGTACAGCATCCGGTACTCTTCGGTTCTCATAATTATAGGTACTCTAGTGGTGCAGTGACATAAGTTGCTAATTTAATTCGGGACTTGAGTCCCACACATAAGATGACGTAGGCGCCTGCTAGACAACTACCACCTACCCTCATCGGAGCATCGAATTTTCGTAAGCGGGCTAAGCCGCGATTCATTCTGAACTTTTATCCCATTTTCGGCGATAAAAACTCCAGATATATATCCCGGGGTGTGACAGAAGTACCGAAAAAAGAGTTGGGGGTCTTATGTCTCTGCGTCGCTCTAGCTTCTCTGCTATCTAAGAATATGACCGTCCTAGTGTCACAATTCTGAACACATACTATCTATGGGCTCAAGTGACACCTGATACGCCCACAATCTCACAAAAAATTTGAGCTAGAAGGCTGAAATATGTCATCTCTAGGGGCCCTTAATGCTCGTGTCTAAAGATTTTGAAAATCCGTTCACTGACACGCATACAATTGAAATAAAGAATTTTATCTAAAAGTCAAGGTTTGAGCTAGGATGCTGAAATTTGGAATATATACTCTCTTTGGGCCACAAATGCTTATTTGAAAAGATTTGTGAATCCGCCCACTGTCACCATAGGAAGGAAGAATACGAACCACCACTCAGGTGACGAAGGGCGTCAATTTGTGTTTCAAATCCAGCCTGTGAAATTGAGGAATTCAATGATATTGGAGAATTTTATATCACTTAAGAAGTCGTCAAAGAATATTTTGCCGATTGTGAGCTCTCTGGTACTAGCTAGGGCTGGACCTTTGAACAGGGTTGGGTGGTTAAGGGTTTTCTTTTCCACCGGATCTTTGCAACTGCGGCAATATGCATTACAAGGGATTCCCAACTTGGCCAGTGTCACAATTCTGGCAATCTCCTATCGTGTTCTGTTTGTTATTTTTGCGTTGAAGCAGGGCCATATCTTCCTTGATATGACGCAACTGCTTAGGCTGCTCCATGTGTAGTTCGCTCGTGTAAGGGACCTATCAAGGTTAGAGCCATGCTTGCTAGCGGATCGACTTTTTCGTTCCCCTTTATATTACTATTGCCGGGAACCGAGAGGAGAGTTATGTTGAAGTTTACAATGTGAGACTAATTTGGATGATATGGAGTGTGAGTCGAGAGCTCTTATAGCTGTCTGTAAAGATGGTAACATCTCTCTTGGTTATGCGAAAAGGGTGGATATCCTACAAACCTCCCTGATCGCTAGTATTTCCCTCTGGAATACACTGAGAAATCCGGGAGTCAGAATTATTTGGATATATTCAGCTCCACTGAGAACATACCCCTGCCAACTCCGCATTCCATTAAGGTGTTAGGGTTATGCAGCTTAAGACATTGGAGAATCTTTCCGCTCTCTATAGCCGATAGGGAACCCAGATGGGCGCCCTAGGTATACTGGGGATTTCGTTAACAAGGATGGCCTTAAGCTTAAGTCCCTCCCAGACCTCGCTAGTCTTAGCGATGCACTCCCTAATGAAATCCTTAGACAACTGGTCAGCGCATTTGATAACCTGGAAGTCTTTGACAATCTCCTCGGAGTCGAAACCGGGCAACTGGTCGCTGGGGTTTTGAATGATATGGTCCACCGTCATCTCGGTAAGCTAACCCTCGATGCTGGGCTACTTGTCCAGCACCGCCTTACCGTAAGTGGAGTTTTCGTCAACCGACGCGAACTTCAAGTGAACTCTCACTGCTTCCGAGTAGGTTGGTAGGTTGTACAGTTGCTTGACGTCTGGCGCAAAGTTAACGTTTTAGCCTGCGGCTATGTCGACCTTGCTTCTTTTAGGAGCGGTGATGGTTTCGTCTTAAGACCTATTACGTTTCCCTAGCGGTTCTTTGATGTTTCTTTATGGCGGATGAACTCATGCACGACATTTTGGTATCTTAGCTGATTCTCCTAGTCTTTCCCATGGGAGATACCGGCCGCTTCATTTTTCGCAATCTTGCGTAAAATAGACTTGGCCTTCGTGTTCCCCTCTCTCATTGTCTGGGCAGGGGTTTTCGGCTTCTTCACCGGCTGTTGGTCCCTACGGCTAGGCTACAGACCTTGGCCGCTTATTCGGATGTAATTTTTGGCGTTAATTTGTGACATGGGGTACTGTGGCTGGTACCCCGATCTCTCGAGTGACTTGCTATGGTTTTCTGGCTGGAAGGCAATAATTCGTAATCTGATGAGGTGCCAGGGCTAGGCGACCTTGTTTTTTTTTAAATATTTTCTTCTTTTTCTTTTGTTTGGTTCATTTTAATTATTTTTGGTCCCACGGGGGTTGGTCCATACCAGGATAAGACACTACAAACAACCAGCCTTTCCTGGGCGCAGGAGGGAATCGCGACCAGTTGTATGTAACCACTATCTGACCATGCAGCCCTCGGCATGGCTAGCTTAACAGTGGTATTTGACTAGAGTTTACTCTTTGCAAACACTTTGACCCATAGTTGGGTTTGGTCCACGATGAGTTTTTACAGTGAAATTCTTGGCATTCTTACTGCTATGACCTCCTCATTACCCATGATCACGGATCAATGTGGGACTTACACTTTATCGTACCAGGCCAACCCCTTATCCGCCACCCAAGGGACGATTCTGGTAGGGGACCAGCACATTGTAAGACGAATTTCGAGGAGGAAATGGGCTAGTTTTTGACAACTAGCAAAAGCAATTCAACTTATGCTAAATTCAGATACATAACGACGTAGAAAATCTCTAAAATTTACCAGTGAATCAAACACTGTTTGCCACTGTGGTGCTTTTAGAGTAGATTGTTTTTTCGTACTTCTCAATAAATGGAGATCGGGAACAAAGATGCTTAGATATCAGAAATAGAAACCACGCTTTGTCTTCTTTTTTTTGTCGAACATGGTCATCTCCGGCATCACTTTTGCTCATAAATTAAACTCCGATTCGGCGAACAGCGGTTCATTGAAGGTAGCCCTTTCTTTCTCACAAAAAAATACATAAATCAAATCTGGTAACAAATTAAAAATTCAGATCTTTTCTAAGACAGAAATTAATTTAGAGTGATGGTCTTTGGATGCTTCTGCATTTTTTTGACTTTCAGGAGAACCTCAATTCGTACCCAACGGTGAGGTTGCACATCAGAAGCGTATCTTTTGCATCTTTATTATAATTAACTATAAAAATAAAATCGAAAATCAGTTGGAATACATCCTCTCCTTGAGATTCCTAAAAAATAAAAGTAAACATTTGGGTCGAACAAAAATGGAACTCGATCCGATTTCAAAGAGACTTTTAAATGGTAGGTACCTGAACATATTCAAATGGAAGCTTCTTAAAGAAATTGTGAAAGATAAAACAAAATATGAAGAGTTTTGTAGAGCTCCGACCTAGTGCCGACACGATAAGGGACATATTTTGAAAATAATCGTAATTGTTACGTATCGTGACAGATTGAATGAAAGATACTTTTGAATAATTTAAAAAAACCTTTCGAGAAATATATTTTACTCTTTTGTTTGTTCTCTTTTGATGTTTCAGGATGCCAAGCGGGGAACCGAACTAGATTATGTCATTTCCAGAAAAAATCCACATTTTCCAAAACCAGTCTACCTCGAATTATGGGTGAGTTTTTGTATAATGCTCTGTTTACCATAATTATTTATTTTATTTTTTACATTCGTTTTTAGGGTTCACCCCTTTTTGCCATAAGACAAAAAATTGTCTCACCCGATACAACAGAGGGAACAATATTTTTACTGGGACCACTCGATTTCGAGAAACAAGCCATGTATCACTTAACCATTTTGGCAAATGTAAGTACAAGGATAGTCTTAATATATTTAAATTTAGTTTTTTCTTAAAACACTCTCAGAACTGGGTCGTGGTCGTGGAGTGCTAAAAGCAAGCAGCTGCCACGACCAGAAATTGCCTACACATAGAGTGCTCCCACAGGGTCATCATTTAGTGCAGATGTTAGTAAATCTAAATTCACATACTTACATGGTTAATAAATAGGATAAACAAATAAAATATATATTATGTACCTAAACAATACTAATACAAGCACTAAGAAAGCAGTTAATGTAAGCCTCATTATTACGCGAATTTTCAAGTGTTACCTACTTACATGCAAGTCAATTTCATGAACATTTAAGTTATAAGATTTTCATCATGTGACTGAAAGGCTCATTTCTTCCATAATTATTTCTATGATGCGGGAGATGCAGGGAAATAACTTCACGGGCAATAACTTCACATGGGCAATAACTTCACCTCGAGTGGGCAATAACTTCACTTTTTTTTTTGAAGTTATTGCCCACAATAGGTGAGCAATATCTTCTCTTTTCTGTGGGAAATAAATTCTCTTAACATTTTATGATAATTCAAGAACCGTACCTCGCCCCTACTCCAAATCAAACAGTGACCCCAAGCAGGGGGTTTGCAGGGGGATGCATGCCCCCCATAGGTATTGAACTTTTTATGGAATCTACTTGCGGTTTCGCAACTAATCCCATAAACAGTGCAATGCATTTGGGGGGGCATGCATCCCCCTGCAACCCCCCTGCTTGGGGTCACTGTTTGATTTGGAGTAGGTGCGAGGTACGGTTCTTGAATTATCATAAAATGTTAAGAGAATTTAGTTCCCACAAAAAAGTGAAGATATTGCTCACCTATTGTGGGCAATAACTTCACAAAAAAAGTGAAGTTATTGCCCACTCGAGGTGAAGTTATTGCCCATGTGAAGTTATTGCCCGTGAAGTTATTTCCCTGCACCGATGCGGGATGCTACACAATAACATCCGAATTAATAAAAATTATTTAATTTGCCTCTAATTCTACAATGTGGATTAAAAGTTAATTCACGGCTCATTAATTAAAAAACAGTTCCATGCATTAGCTAATTGTCGTTAAGTTAGAAATGGCATTGAAATTGGGTGTCTTTAAGTAGTAAACTGCATGGAGATTCGCTGTCAGTTATATTTTAACTTAATTACTCGTTAATTCACCTACTAAAGTGAATTAGTTTAGTGCGTGTTTATCAACGTCAATTAACTTCAAAAAAGGTTTGTTATTAAGATTTCTCATTTAATTCGTTGATTTAAGATAATGCAACCTTAATGTGCATTTATTAATTTGGCTGTAAGTCAACACTACATAAGTTATTGGCTCCACCACGAACATCTATATGACCGAAATAGAATAAATTAACGTTGAATGGCTTCGATTCAATTTGAAAGAATGTTGTACAACGGTGTCCAAACCTGTGAAGCATACTCGAGATGAGGACGAACAAAGTAATTGTACAATGATAGAGAAATGTAAGGGTCGTTAAATTCTTGGTACCACAAAGCCAAGCACAGAATTCGACTTGGGATCAAAATAAGCCCCAAGACCATTCAATCTATCAACATGACAAAGAGTATGTTGAGATAAGGAATATTGAAAGCTGGAAAGAATACGATTTTTACAAAAGGTCATATGATGACAGTTTGTTGTCTTGGGAGTGGGGGGTGGGGGGTCATTTTCTACATTGGAGAACTCAGACTAAGTACTGGTCCATTGTACTGCCAGAAAAACACACTATTCACAACTTTTTCATTTTTCTGAGAAAAGCAGTATAGGTAATTCAATGATTGGGATCTTAGATTTTCAGCAGTTACCACATCAGCACCAAACACCTGCCACCTGTTGGTGGTATCGCTTAAGCCTAGCACCTTAAAATATTTAGCAAAAATGTAGTAGCCCGTAGGAGCGCCAGTTATTTGTCTGCAGTCTTTTCTGTTGAGACACAACAAGAATGCGGCAGATTTTTTAAAGATGTCCATCTGGACTGGAGAATCATAACAGAACGTACGGCAACATCACCAGTGTACCCCATAAACGTAGACATTAGAACTGTTGAGATCGTCAACCAGTATGCACCACAGCAGTGGAAACAAAACGTCGACTTACAGGCTGCCTCTGTTTATCCCCGCCATCACATTACAGCTACAATCCGCATCCCCAACCAACGTTCTTTTTATTAGCATTGCTTTAATCCACAGCACCAATGACTCGTCTACGTCTTGTTTGCTAGTAGAGCTACACATGCTGTCAAAAGTCGCATTGTCAAAAGCCCCCTCAATGTCTATAAAAATGCCCAACGCGTATAATGGCACTTAATTGAGTTCAGGACTCAACTGTTTTTAATACGCCCGAAACTCGAGTACAACGCTCATATCTGGTCCGGTGCACCAATAACTTATTTGGAGCTACTTTACAGGATCCAAAAACGCGCGATAAAACTCATTGGCGACCGAGACATCGCGAGATCGATTGACTCTCTTAGTCATCGTCGTAATGTCTCCTGCCTGTCGTTATTTTATCGTTATTTCCACCATAAGTGCTCAAACGAAATAGCCAGTTGCATTCCTCCCCTTGAACATTTCAACCGCAATACCCGCCATGCAGGGAATGCTCATCAGTTCACCCTCAAGCCTGTGTTCGGACGTACAGTGAAGTTCAAAGAATCTTTCCTCAGCCGTACAACACGAATGTGGAATGCTCTTCCCCGCTCCATTTTTCCTACACATTATAACCTACAGACATTCAAAACCAACGTGCATCGGCATCTCTCCTTTTCCTCTCACCCTAATTTCCTTAACGCCCGCGCTGTGTAGCTAATACATTATAAGGGTCCCAACAAATCCCTTTAGTGCGCGCTAATTATAAAAAAAAAAAAAAAAATACAATAAGTGCAGAAGCTATTAATGTCGGTTTGAAGAAGATTACTTTCGTCTTGGCTATTTACAGATTTATAAATTTTCATAATCATCTGCGTATGTCCAAATGTTGCTGTGGTTTGTAGCTGCTTTAACATCGTTAAGAGTTAGTATAAAAAGAATTGGAACTATTAGGCTTCCTTGAGGAAGTCCATGCTGAGAAATATTCTGATAGCGAACCTATACACTTAACATGATATGGCGGTTCTAAGATATAAATCAACTTATTTTATGAATTTAGGAGGGAAACCATAAACGAACAGTTTTAAAAAATAAATAAATATAAGTCATTAACGGCCCATTCCGGCTTCTCCAACCATTTCCTTGTGCGAAGTGAAAGGGAGGGTGGCGACGGTGTAGAGGTTAGTGTGTTGGCTTGTGACCCGTGCGGTGCAGGTTCAATCCCCATGGGGAACAACAACATACGCCACCCAATCACATGCCTCTACACCAAAAGAAGGATTTCTGCCTGGTAGTACAATGGACCGTTACCGAGTCTGAGTGCTCTGGGATTTGGATTACCTTTTTTTTTAAAAAAAAAAAAGAAAAAAAAAAAGAAGATAAGAAAGGGATCTTTAACTTTATTCCGAATCCGAACGGCATATTTGAAAAGCTTCTCATGACAATTGATACTTATGAATGTTCGCCAGACGTTCGCAAGAGGTGCGGCAGTGAAAAAAAACTAAAGGTGTTATTGGCTCGGCGGAACTTGAACCTTGCGATTAGTAGTCCCACACACTAACCACTGAGACACTGCGCCCACCACCAAACGAAAAGTTCGAGTCTGATTAGTTCATGAGACAGACAATCATGATACAGACAGTTCGAAAGCCTTAGACAAGTCAGTGTATATGCAGTATGCACTGCCTCTCCCTTTTCGAAGGCATTAAAACAAGTGTAAGAAACATAAAAGCTTTGTGACTGTGAATCTGTTTCTTATAAATCCATGCTGTTTATTACAAATCAAATGACAACAGAGAAATACCAACTTCTCACAGATAATGTCCTGGAACAGTTTAACAATTCAGGAAAGTTTTGAAATAGGCTCATAGTTTGTGATATCGTGCGATAAAGGCATTTTTCCTAATTTAAGGAATTTTCCTGTTCTAATGTGTGATTCAAACCTAATATTTAAGATAGGGAGCAATGGCATGCCAACATTTGTTTAGAACAATCTCTACAATGCCATCGCGCCCTGATGAATAGTATTCAAAGACGAAATGCATTTTAAAAGTTTTTCTAAATCGAATGAAAAATTACTTGGGGACAGCTTTTTTTATAACTCAAATATTTGTCATCAATTTGAAGAGTAGTATCGCTGAATGAATCATATTATTTGCAACAATCAAACTAAATTAGATGGATATCCATCTGATATTTTCTTTGAATTAATAAATCCCGAAAAACGTTTAGGGTAATTTTGAGAGCACTTCATTTTATTTATATATTCAAATATAAGCTGCATGGCAAAGCTTTGAATCCAATGAAAAACAATAAATAAAGCTCAAAGGGTGGCAAAGGGTTTTTAAATAGTTCTTTCACGCCCTATTAGGTGGATTTCTTATCGAATTGAGCCCTCTAGTATACTAGGGATAAGACGTGTGCACATTTCTAGATGATTTTATGAAGGAAGTCATGAAACCTACCAAAAAAATTGTTTTACTCTATGATGTCATTCCCGTTACTATTACTTCGTCTACTTATTGCCCACAAAATGTATGTTGGCAAAACATCGATGTCCTTGAAAGTCAGTCTGTGTCATGGCACAACTTTACCACTGTTATTAAAAATTTGTTCTCATAAAATTTCCTAGCAGATCGTTGATCATTTTATGAAGCTGCACAGCATGGCGATGTATCCCTCGGATTTTTATTGATATTATAATGCAAGGAGACAACATCTTCATGGATCGAATTTATTTTTAACACCAACTCCGTGTTTTGTAAGCTGAGATTTTTACAAGGCTAAATCGACCACAAATCGCTTCAAAGTATATCTAAACACATTTGTTATCCCAAAATAACCCTTACAACATAGCATTGGACATTTATGGAAATTTATAGTTTTTAATTAAGCATCCTCGCTTAAGATCCGCCCGATAAAACAACAGTCCGCATACCGTGCAGCTTCTCATCGAGACTCAAGAGTAAAGAGGTTTTCCCTCGAGCATCAACCGAAGGCGCGATAACAATCAATTCTATGATTTATGTTAACTACCAGCGACCAAACAACAGCAAGGCTCTTCTTTGCTGCTACCTTTGGCAGTGTCATTTGATCGCCCATCCAGAAGGGATTTAATTTGCCTCATTATCATCCCTTAACCGATGTGAAACGACGCAGCCCAGAGGGTAATTTATATGCAAAATATAGTTTGAACACGACGCAACTTCCAAAGGCCAACCAGCGATCTGACGTTAATTCAAACTGATTGTAATTATCGACCAGGACTTAATGTGAAGATGGAGTCGTATCTGTTTGTGGCAGAATTATTGACGACATGTCACAAGCGTACGAGAATCCCACGCACCAACACAAATACCAATAATGACTCTCGATCACCGAAAAGATAGGCCACAGTGTACGCGAGTATCTTGTTGCGGACAAATAAAACGCTGTCCACATGGGGTAACATAAAAATAGACTCACAAATGCAATGTATGGTGAAATATTGCCACAGGCTAATCAGAAAGAGCATCTTGTTACTGGCCACACGGAGATGGGGGCAAGCAGTTATATAGACAAAATTATCCGCCAGACGCAGAGAACCGACTCTAGGGTGGATGTCGATCGGGGCAGTGGCATATATGTAAGTAATTATGTGCGCGCTGCAAGGTCTATGGACTAATAATGGGTGTGCCAACTACGAGTACTGCCAACTGCCAACTACCGCGACCGTAATTGACAGTGGTATGTGGTGGTTGGTCAGAATATTGGTGAGTTTCGGAGGGTTAAGCCTATTTTGAGCAAAAACATGTAATCAAAAAGATAACACTAAGCGGAAAAAGCAACACGGAAACACTTCGAATTACTTTGCAGAGTGCCAATGGTGTCCTGGTTTTGAAGGGTTCATTTTCGATCGTGTTAAATCGATCGTTGGCTCGCTAACAATTTATTGCTTAGAGCGGACTAGGGTTACGGTTGACCAATAAATGTAAACATGTTGCAGATATCGCTTCTATAAGTAAAACATTTTTAGTATACCTTTAGGATAAAACAAAATTGAAAATTGACTTTTAAAACAAATGTAATGTTTCAGATATTGGTGATTGTTCTTTGATCAAAGGATGTTGATTTGTTCCCCCTTCCATATTTCTTAATTTAACAAAGTTTTTTCGGCCACTTAACATGGGCGTATCGCTTCATTGATTTTTACGATTCTGTGCGCTTCGGGTTCGGGTTGTATCTAAGCGATCAGTTACACAAATTTATAGCCAAAATGTTCTCTCTATAGAGGAATTCTTCGACTTCGGAATTACACTTGACTACTCACGATGTTTTTTTTTGGAATTTCTTAAATGTTCTTAATGTCTAAGTTGTAGTGGTACGAGAAGCCTACGCAAGTAATTCCGAGCTTACCGCATGAAATTGTTTTTTCAGCAAGAAGAATTCTCAAACTAATTATTTTTGATAAAGTTTCTTCTGCAAAAAAAAACTTCTTGCGATGAGTTTTCTTTATTAGAATTTCGTTCACCTTTTAGGTGCATTTATATTCTGAAAGACATTTTAAATCAAAATATACATATACCTATATTCCTTGCCAATGGTTTTTACTGATTGAATGCACGCACAGGCGTAGCGCACTTTTTGGCTCAAGTGCAATGCTTTTGATATGACCTAAGGTAAGGTTTGGTAAATGGATGCTGTTTGCAGAGACGGGCTACGAATTTCACTGCAGCGACCCCCAACAACGATTGTCGTTAAAGGCGACTAAATGAGGAAATCACATGTTGGCAATTTTATCATCCAGGTTAGCCTAGCGACACATTAAACATCTTAAAGCTGTCCCGCAAGTTTGCGGAGTTTACACGGCTGGAAATCACCGGTGTCGTAGAAGGTCGATCGAACAATAATCAATCAGGGGAGCATAAAAGTGTCGAAATCGTAAAAAAGAGGCAGGCCTAAAAACTCCAGGATCACACAAATTCAACACCACCAGCATTTGATCGACCTCAGTGATGAAGTGATCTGAAACCAGGAGGCCTACCGATGTCGATTGAGGTCGAATCGCTGAACCCCACAAGCGGACCAGTATGGATGCAGTAAAGTGGGAGAGTTATGATCATCTATAATTTTTATCATAACCTCGTCGTAAAGAAAGAAGAAGACGGTAAATGGATGCTCTTGTTGCGCCGTCACGGCTCACTTGGACCGCCAGTTTGTGTCCTTTGTGTCCATTTTGCGATTTTTCAATAAGAGGACCTATAAATATACAGCTCAGGGATCCCCTTTGCCGTAAACTTCCTGCTTTATGCATATGTTTCAGGACTTTTCTTAGTAATCTGTATCATCCAGATCCTCCAGCTCCTCAAGGCTAGCCCTAAGGCCTGGCAATGGCATAGCATGACGAATTGATTCTATTTGTCTACTTCGTTGCAGCTTCTGCAATTATTAGTGTGCAGTATTCACAGCGACTCCGGGTGTAGGCGGTCCTGTGGGGACCGCCGTAAGTGTACAAATATCCTTGCGGTTTTGTCCAATCATCGCTTTAAATCTTGTTGTGCATGCTTGTTTTGCGGTTAATCCAACGCAGGTTTTTTCTATTCATGGATTCTACGTCAATTTTCTTAGGTGTGCTCA
Organism: Portevinia maculata; assembly: GCA_949715645.1. Taxonomy (NCBI): domain Eukaryota; kingdom Metazoa; phylum Arthropoda; class Insecta; order Diptera; family Syrphidae; genus Portevinia; species Portevinia maculata. The sequence continues at coordinate 359,611,064 of OX454525.1, read as the reverse complement.
GCGGAGTTTTTATGGATCTATATCTTGCCTTTTTATTCCTCGTTAAACAAAAAAAGTCCTTGTGCCCCGGCACCCAGCATAGTGTCACCGCATTAGTAGTTCATACCTTTTCTATGTGTTTTCTGTAGTGTGATACTTGACTACTGCTCCATGGCTTTTATATCCTCTTGGGTGTCAGAGTATTTGGTAATGTTTTTGTCAACTAATTTGCGTCTCTTCACCTCCAAAGCAGCATGGGTGATTGCAGCTGTCTCTGCCTGGAGCCCACTGCTTTGGTTGCTAATTCTAAACGTTTCGCTTAAACCCAGAGTTTCGCAGAAGTAGCCTGCACCATAAAAAGTTGTCGGGTCGGGGTCACAATCCCGAAAACCGAAAAATCAAAAATCCCGAAAATCCAATGTCCCGAAATATTACAAGTAGATCCCGTAAACGCAGTAATTGGTGTGGGGGTCATACATAATTAGGTAGGGTGGCCGTTACGTTAGGATTATTTTTGTACATACTTAACTTACTTGAAGTAAGCTATCACCATGCTGTGAAACTCTGTTTTTCAACGATTTGAGGCTATACATATATACGAGTATATCGAAAACGGATTAATTGATTAATGAATTTTCACAGTCAGGCCTATTAGAGGATGCTCTTTTATATTCCTGAAATATTCATTAAAGTTGGTTATCTTATAAATTTGTAGTAGAGTACAAAATAATCTTCAAATACCGTAAAGATTCTATCGGACAAACGTTAATCGAGATGTGACAGAATATTGAATTTACAGATTTAAACGAACTATCTATCATATATCTCAGCATTCTTTGTCGTTATCAAGCTAAAGCACCTAAGGACCTGTTGATAACACAGTACAATCCACCTATCTTTTATTTGTTACTAACGTAAAATTAACTTGAAAGTTTCTTTTCCATTATGACCACAGATGACCTATAAGAGATAGTCCACTTCCCTTTTCACTGAAAACCCGCAAATGGGCGGTGCGTTATCCTCTATGTCTATCGGTTAATTTATGCGAAACATAAAAATGGCATTACCTGACGTGTATTTGCAAAAGCCCTGTCCAGAGATGGCTGAAATGCCTTTTTTTTGAGAACTAAAAAATTTACTGTCTGTAGTAGAAACAAATATCTATGAGAGTTGAGAGATAGTCGACTTCCAGATCCTCCAGCGAGTGTGCGAGTTCTCCATTTAATTTTTTATACACATAAGGCGTAATGGATTTTTTCAGCGGTTTTTTCGTTTGGTGGCAATTCGAGAGACTCTCGAAGTCGACTATCTCAATAAACGTATGTGCGCCAGTATCGCTGCAACAAGATAAATAATGCTATGATATTTTCCTTTGTGTCAAAGTTACAAATAAAGGGTTTGTAACCCTCTCGCCTTTATGGTATCCGTACTGGTTCACTTGTGGGGTTCACCGGTTCGACCTCAATTAACAACGGCTAACTTTCCGGATCACTTCTTTAATTAGGCGAAATCAAGTGTTAGTTTTATTGCATTTGACGCGTGCATACTCCTGTAATTGATTTTTGTTTAATTGTCCTTTTTCGACACTGGTGATCTTCAGTCGTTCAACCCAAGATGCTGAATCGCTAGGCTCACATGGGTTTTAAAATTGCCTAGATTTGATTTGGCACCTTAGTTACCTCTTACAAAAAGAGCTGGTTGTTTGAGGGCGTTACAGTGATATCCTTAGCCCTTAAATCTAAAAACTTAAAGGGACAATTTCGTACTGGCGCAATATTCGTAGCACGGATTAGGATTTTACTGACCTTTTGATTTGAAATCTCTCCTCGGTAAAGACAAACAATTCCCTTTCATCATTATTTATCTGGTAAATAGCCCGAAAACAACCTCATGCCTCGGAACAAACAAACCAGTACTTTCGGCCGATAAGCTTCTAAGCAATTGCATTAGCTCACTGCAATCTGACTCACACATGGTATTTTGTATTTAAATTCAACCAGTTGCATACATTTTTATCAAAGATAAAACCCCGCAAGCGCATACTGGCTCAGAAAGTAAAGACAGAAAAAATGAGAAAAACCGCATCCAAAAAAAAAAATGTAATGCAAACGCAAAGTAAAAAGCCCCAACGACCAGGCATTCCCAGTGCTTGTAGCCAACATTACCCATTTTTACCAGGCCAATGGCCTAAATTACGCCACACACTGTCAAAGTAGCAGGAACAGCAAATGATTATTTTTCAGAAACCGTATTACATCGCCTGCCCCGGCCGGTATTACAATTCTTGGCCAGGGGGCTGCTGACGTTGTGTACCAATGGTCAGTTATTTGAAACGTCGCTGCTGTTGCGGTTGCTGGCTGAGTTTGCAAACTCTTCTCGCCGATTCCCATGTTAACAAGTTACAACGTCGTCGAACATCGCTAACAGGCGAGCAGAATTATCCGCACAGAGAGTATGAGATACATTTACTTAGTTTTCTTTCGCTGAATGTTTATCGCAGTAAAATGCATTTGCAATTTTATAACAGCCATCCGCCGCAACCCCCGCAATAAGCCCACCAACCGACCGACCGAGCTACTGAGTACTGAGAACTGCCGACGAGCGACCGACGATGCGACGTTGACTCTGGCGTGCACGGTGCACCAGTACATGCTCTGTGGACGGGAGTGCAGCAAGTTTTAAGTGCGAATATATTCGTTTTGTGTTTATTGCAGTGATGACTATAAAGTATCTGTCAGACACGTTTTGTACAATTGTGCTATACAAAGTAGTGCATGGAGCACTTTTGCGATAGGTATGCAGCTGTGACGCATGCTTCGCGTTTTTGTCTCTGTGAGCGGCGAGACTCCATTGGTATGGGACTTGATTCAATTTCGATAAGTGGTAGAATCAACAATTGATAACAGAACAGAGTAGTCGATTTGAAGGCTTGAAGCTCAAAAGCTGTAAACAAAGCTAAATACAAATGCAAAAATTCATTCGTTTTGACGCGACCCGGTTATTTTTTTTTTTTTTTAATTTAGTGTGTATTTTTGTGTGGCAAAATGCTGTTATTTGGAAAGCATTTTTATTAAAATGATTGCAAATAAAGTAAAGAATTAGCTCAACAAATTAGTCACGGTTAGGTTGGATTTCTACAGAATTTTCAAAATAAAAAAGATAGAACCATATCAAAGCAGATGCGAACGAAGACACTTACTAATTTGTACACTGACTTTTCCCTATCTTGAGCCTTATTGGATACGGGGGTGATGTGAAATATTGCACTTTAAAATCAGTGAAACAAATTCAAACATTCTTTTTTATGTGACAAGGAAAATTGACTCATTTTAGTTCATAATAAACCTAAAGATTTTGCGAAACTTTTCCGCATAACCTATTGAAAGATGGGGTGATTTCAAAATGTATCAGATGCGGAATGGATGCAGTCATAAGTTCCGAAACTCGAATAAATAAATTACGACAAAGTTACTCGTATATAGACATTTCTAAACGCATCGAAAACGTTATTTATGCGCCCAAGGTATACACGAAATAACTAAAAACTTATCTAAACATATAGTTGTATATGTATATATATAGCTTGTCTTACCAACAATTATGGTAGCATTCCTTCGATAATTAATGAATTACCTATTGCTATCGATCTACTAAATATAAAAATAAATATTAGGAATTAAAGGCCCACACAGAGCCTAAAACATAGCTTCTCCAACCATTTGCTTGTGCGAAGTGGAACGGACCTACAAGCTACAACATAGAGCCGAATCCGAACGGCAAATTTGAGAAGATTCTAATGACAATTGATACTCTTGGAGATTGTTAAGACATTTTCAAGGGGTTGGAAAAACCGGATGGTCAATTTCTTTCGGTTAACCGGTTTTTTCTGTTATTATTTTATTTTGATTTAAGCCGTTTATTTTTAATCCAATATCCAGGTGTGAAAAATACGGTTATTGAATGCTTAATTCACACTAGCGAAAAATGCAGACAGCACTGATAACTCCGCCGCATAAAAACCGGTTACTTGAAGCGGTACAAACCGGCGGTTAAACAGGAGGTAAAAAAAATTCAAAAACTGAAAACCGGTTATTTTGCAAAAGCCGCCATCTCTAGTTTGATGTTAAGCAATGGGGGCTCAGGTAATAATAATAATATTTAGTTAGGGTATATTACACTGCGACCTATTGGTCTATTGTGTCCCCTGCTTGTGCCTCGGAGAGGTTCATGCCCTCTTTCAGAGCCCCCTCTAGATACTTCTTTTGTGAAGCGTGTCGAGGTATTGCTCTGACTTATCGTTGGCAGGTCACACTCCTTAGAGCACAGCGTCCACTCCAGTTTCCTTGATGAATCTGAGAATGAGCTGTGGGATTTGCATGTGGTGTAGTTGATTTTGAAAAGGCCTTTGATAGGCAACCCAGAAATTTGTTATGTGTTTCGCTAATATACCTAACGACGAGTTCCAGAAACCTACATACAGATGATCATGCGCATCTATGAGGAAGCAAAGACAAAAGTTAGATGCCCTGCTGGTGTCGCCGAGAAGTTCCCAATCATTGTCGGTGCACACCAGGGAAGTGCCCTTAGTCCTTTTCTGTTTATTTCAAGAAAATTGACGGAAGCCAAAGTGCATCTATTATTATTTGCAAATGATGGAGCTATCATTAGCGAGAATCAAACGTCCCTGCAATGACTGCTTGATATATGAATGAGTATCGTATGATCCAATCCCACCTCTTCCAGACGTATTAATGAAAAAGCGGCCAAGTGCGAGTCGGACTCGCCTATGAAGGGTTCCGCGCGTATTAAAAAAAAACTACTTACTAGATCTCGTTCAAACCAATTTTCGGTGAAAGTTTGCATGGTAATGTACATCAAATATTTTTTTTAGTTTTATCATTCCCTTATTTTAGAAGTTAGAGGGTGGGACACACATTTTACCATTCTGTGTCTCTCGCGCAAACTATTCAGTTTAAAAAAAAAAATGATATTAGAAACCTCAATATCATTTTTGAAGACCTATCCATAAATATGGGTTTGATGAAATTTTTTTTTTGAGCTTCAGTTATAAGTATATGGGGAACCCCCAAAATTTATTGTTTTTTTTCTATTTTTGTGTGAAAATCTTAATGCGGTTCACAGAATACATCTACTTACCAAGTTTCAACAGTATAGTTCTTTTAGTTTCGGAAAAAAAGTGACTGTGACATACGTACGGACAGGCAGACGGCAGTATTGCCATGTCCTTATTCTTAAGTATACCAATTTATAAACTTTATGATGAAAAAATAAAGAATCTATCTATCTATCATCTATCATACGTACGGACAGACAGACAGACATGACGAATCGATAAGGGTTCCGTTTTTTGCCATTTGGCTACGGAACCCTAAAAAGGGGTTCCCAAGAGGGAAAAATTCAAATTTGTTCTAAAGTCCATATAATCTGAAAGGAAGTTTCTTCACTGCAGTTGTGCGTCCGGCGCTCATATACGGTTCACAATGTTGAACAGCGAACGGCAGCTGAGATGAAGATGCACTGACTGTATATCGAAATGACTTAGCTGTCAGCGGGCAGCACTGCTAATGTCACATCTGAATTTTTGTGTACTTTTATGTACGGAAATATCGTCAAATCTTACTTACGCAGCAGAGATCGCGTAGAATGCGCCTGAAGTCGTGTTGTTGCCTGTTCATTCATTAGCCGAATGTTATACCCGATCTCGACCTATCAAGCATTTGCCAAGTCTCTTCGACTACTAATTAGGACAGAGCGGTTATGAAATATGAATTAATCTGCAAAGAAAAATTGACGAAGTTCTTGATTTATAGAAATAAATAAATATTACTCATTGATGGCTCATACACGGTGTATTTGTGTGTAAGAAGTGGAAGGGACCTGTGGTTTTACGCCGACTCCAAACTATCAAATTATCAAATTTAGATAAGTGAAGTCGTTATAACTACAAGTCGTCCAACGCAATAACCACAGAGCGGCGCAGTGGCATAACTTGAGTTGTAAAGCGTTCGATTACCCATTGTTGAGTTTTCTACACCTATCTGTTACAATACTGCTATAAGAGAAGACGTCATGTGCAACATTTTTAAACATTATAAAGGGTGTTCAAATTTGAGGTATCATTTTGAATTTTGAATGAAAGACATAAATTGTTTGAAATCTGAATTTATTTTTATTTGAAATGAATGTACATTAGTTCCGGTTAATAATGAAAAAGAATGTCGTCCAAGTGACCTCCTCTGCTAGCTCGGCAGACTTTTTACCAAAATGTTGCATAATTTTTTCGCATAATGATGGTTCAAAATGTGATATTTGCTCGATAATGTTGTCTTTGAGGTGTTGAACAGTTTGATGATTTTATCGGCTACTGTAAACGACGACAAATTGACGTATTTGGCTCTTCTAAAAAGTGGCGGCCAATTTAAAATGTTAGTCAAATTTGAACACACTTTACTTGTGCACCTACTCAAATAAAGTGTTTCTTCTTACACAGCATAGCTGCTACTATTAAAAGACGCGGTCTCTAGCCAATCATATATCTAGCCAATCATATATAATGGCTTAAACGCAAACCAAAAAAGTTCAATAGCCGTCTTTATGATACCGAACCAAATGAACTTGATCTTAATACAGATTCCGGAGCTAATTTATTGCTTATAGCAACTGAAATAAATGTAACACCCTCAACTGAAGTCTAAAAAAAAGTTGTGCACCCAACAGCTGAATTTGTATAATATTCCAAGGATCCTCTTTTTTCTCGGAATACACGCACCCTCAATAGTGATTCTTAAACACAGTAGACCTATGATAGTGCATTTTATCATCGTACGATACGACGGCAATTAAACTTTACTTACTAGTATCAAATAATTATTTAAAATTCATTCCACGCTACAGTATAAAACTCAATGAGGCGTTCTTTGTTAGGCTTCACTCCCAAGCACCCACATTCAACCAACAAAGTTGAATAATTGTTTTTGTAAAAAACCAGTAAAACAAACCAAACAACCAAACAACATTACAAGTGAACATTTTCGTTCACATATTCTCATCACATATGAACTGTCACACAATCAGAGTTGGCCTTGCATCAGTCATTTGGAAGAGCCGTCACTGTGCATTAAGGAAACGGTTCAAAGTTATTGCCAAGCTTGATCTATTTTATTGTGCAATGAAATAATAAAAAAAAAAATTAAAATCACTACGTCATCTAAGTTGCTCAACGATCAGGTATCAATTTTCAATTAATTTTTGCATGCCTTCATTTATATCGAACGGTCCAAAAGAATTCTAATCAAAGCAGTTGCCCATCTGCGGGCTGACCAAAGCATTCGCACGGTTCTTATATTTAATTACACACATACGCATTTAATTAGAGGATACGTATGCATATTAAACTCTGCTCATTTAATGAGAAACGCTCCATTCCACCTGAGATTGAGTATTGATTATTCTGAGATTTTTATTTGCTCTTCTTTATTTACTTTCAGGATGCTTACGCTGAGTCTGGTCAAGATAGCAGAAACATTGCCGGGCTAGAAGTTGTTGTGATTGTGCAAGACGTTCAAGATCAACCACCTGTTTTCACAATGGCTCCACCTGTTACGAAATTACCACCTGGCATACTTCCTGGTGACAAGGTACGTACAAATTTATTGCCACCGCAGCGACAACGGTACAAAGGGATATCTTTTTTTTTAGAGCACAGTTATGAATATAAAATCCAAAAGCAAATTAAAACATAGTAACCGTAGGACCATGGGAGGAACTTCGAAGTGGGTAGGACTTTGCACTTACACCTGATCCTCATAGTCGTCCAGTTCTTGTTATTCTTCTTTCCGTAGGCAAATTTGTTGCAATATGTTAAGGGTTATGCTACAATGTAATAAAAAGTATTTTAAAAAAATCGGTATGTGGGGTCAATTATGGATGTAAGGGGTTCGAAGGAATGTTTTAGCGAGAACCTTCAAATCAGTTTGCCATTATAGGTGTCTTTGAACTGTATCATTATATTAAAATATTTTATGATTTTTATGTTGTCTTCATGTTTAAGGTAATTGCATATACACATCTTTCTATCGACGTTATAGGCCCATCTTTCGGGATGAACGATTTAGAAAACGAATCTGCTAATGCATTCAGATTCAATTCCTTCTTCTAACTTAACGGCGAGGACATGATCAGGTTTAAAGGGATCATAACCCTCCCACTTTATCTACTGGTTCGACTGTAGTATTCGATGTCTAACAATAATGGCCAGCCTCCCGGTCTCGGATTTTTCATTGTTGATGTCAATCAAATGCTGGGGTTGTTACATTTGTGTGATCCAGGAGCTTTTAGGTCTGCTTCTTTCAGACTCAAACATTCCTCCTCTCGCTGTGACTAAGCAGTCACAGACAAGAAGGCATATCTAAGCTAGCGTCAGTAATGAACAACTTAGTGTTCTGCATTTACTTAAACAGGACCCTGGTCTGAAGCCTGATGAAAAAAAAAAACAGGATAACCGTTTCCATACCTTCTTCACAAGCGTCGCATATGATTCTGCCATTTATGCAGTTAAGTCTTATTTAAAGATTAATTACCACCCGCAGCTTTTATAATTGACTTACCGATGAATCTGTTATCGAAATCAAGACATGTGGTAACGCTGGAATTATTCAACTTTGTCGGAACTCACATGCATTTGAAGTCCGTACAACGGAGAGCGCATATTTGTGGATTTTTATGACAGGCTTGTAGGGTTTACCACCTAGAAGCAATAATCCAGAAAACGAAAATCTCGAAAACAAAAATTTAGAATTGAAAAAGTCTCGAAAGCATAATCTCGAAATACAAAAATCTAGAAAAAAAAAATCTCGAATGCAAAAATCTCGAATGAATATATTAATTTTTGAGACAATGGTTACAATTCGCGCGAATTTACTTATTTACTACTTTTTAACATCCACGATTGGCTAACAAACTGCCCATGCAACTGTAAAAAAGGTACCTGAAATTAGTGTTGGTTGGGATCGTGTGTTATCACAACGTGAGTGCAAATAAAAACAGTTAAAAACGTAGGGACGAGCTACAGTTCGCTTGGGCGAACTGTTGGATACCCTATTCTTATTCCTATCCCTAAGTTAAGAACGCTCTACATATTTTGTTATATAACATTTAACGGATTTTATCGAAAAAAACGAAGCTTTTGTAAGAAAAAACGCTCCCTAGCTTAAACTTTGATTTTTCAATAAAATTGTTTTATTTAATTGTGGGCGTGTCAGTGGGCGGATTTTAAAAATTGTATCTCCCGAGCAGTTTTAGGAGTCATATATAAAAAAATTTCAGCTTTCTAGCGCAAAATTCGATTTTTTCGAAAAATTTGTTTTTTTTTTGAGTTTGTGGGCGGATTTCAAAAATTCGTAAACTTGATTATTTCGGGACCCTAGAGAGTATATGGTTAAAATTTCAGCGCTCTAGGCCCAGTTTTAATGCCTAATTTTTGCCGTTACTATCGATGCTGATCATAAACATAGTAACTTTTAGGGGTCTACGGGCAATATTAAGGTATGTTACAAACTATGCGTCAAGATTAATATACCCTTAGAATAGGGTATAATGAAAGTAAATGAAATCATTACAAACAAAGGAAATATTCAAATCGAAATGGATGGATTTATTTACCGGTGCCGTGAAATAAAGTAGATGGAAATAATGTCGATCGACTTTATTTCCATAAGAAATCGGAAGTAATGTCGAAACTCAACATTTTCTATTCTCGACTGTATTTCCAATTATGTAGTAGAACAAATATAATATCGAATAAGATTTCGGAGATCGACTTTATTCTACTTGAGATTTCGCAACTCATCCCATAAACAGTGCAATTTGGCAAAGTGAAATAAGACCGAACATGGAAATTCGGCGTTATTTCGCTTTCGTAATTCGGCGTTATTTTACACGGCGTTATTTCACGGCTTATTTACTATTGGAATTTTTACAATTTGTTATAATGTTTTTTTTTTTGTTAAATATTAATTTGTTGTTGTTAATTTACCGACAAAAATAAATTGCTAAATAAACTAAATATGGAATGCATTCTTTAAGTTTAAACTCTTTACATAGGTAAGAGATTTTTGCATTCTAGATTAAAATTTTTTTCTTTTCTTTCGAAAGAACCCAATATTAGCTCTCTTTTGCTGCTTATCGAAAGCATGTATGTACTTGGTTTTGTCCTCGCTGGCGTCAAGGCCAACCAATTTCTTCTATTGTTGTTTTTCAGCGTCACTTGGCATATTGACGGCAGCTGAGATGTCTCATAAGATCAGTTTTGCAGGATCCCTAATTCGACCATTGACACTTAGAGCTACTCACGATAAATGCTATAATATGCGGCTTCAATGTCGGTGCATTTCAAAATTATTGGTCTTTCCCAGAGGGGCTTGAGACGTTGTCCTCTGTTCGTGTTGAACATATTGGTAGGAATGGCAGAGGAATAGTATCGATCCTAGACGACGAGGGATTTTTGCTAAGAAATACTTTTTCGAGAAGACCTGAACAGTTGATACATATAGTTAATAGCTGATGTTCAAGAAATACGTCGGCATTATAGCGACCTCAATTTAACACTTGTAAATTTAACAATTTAAGACGGTCTACGTAGGGTGGTGCGTTATAATGGTCGTTACCGCGTGAGGCAAATCGAATAAATCAGCGCTGAACGGCTTCAAAACAATCGCCGTTGATTCATTAGACAACACTGAGCCGAAAAGCTGAAACAACTCATGTCAATTTTGTACACTTTTCAGGAGAGCAGTTTTAAACTTTGAATGTATTTAAATTGAAGGCCGGAAAAAATAAGGGGCTTGTAGCCAAATAATTCTTTTGGAGTAAAATGAACATTTTATTTGCAAATTTAAAATAAATAATTATTAGCAATAGGTTAAAAGATTACTTTAAGCAATTTAAGTTTTATTTGACTTAATTCGCTTTAAACATCAGTAAATTTTTAATTTTGAGTCTATGATAAGATATTTAACCATTTCAAAAACAAATTGTTTTCAAAACTGAAGTCGACTTTAGTTTTTTTCAGTCAAAACATATAACAAAATATCAGATAACATTTTTCGCCGTAAATTATCTTAAACATAAGCTCTGTTACTGCAACCTTCAATATGTGAATATTAGTACATAAGCGACTAGTAGTTAGGGGAAGGTAGTGTACCTTGGTCCGAGTGGCAATTTTCTGGAAAATACAAAGCACGCAAAAACCGGTCCTTCTATGAAATGTTGATCTTCTGTTCATTTGTCTTCTCAGTTTCTTTTTGAAGGCACAGCTGCACGAGTCTTTTCTGAAGTTATATAGTGCTTAGTTTTCTGTCTCTTTTCCGCTACTTTAATCGATTTCGGTAAGTGTATTAATAATCTTTTGGTAGGAACATATTGTATGTGGTTTGAATACTACGTTAAAATCTAATTTGTTTGGCTAAAGTGGTGTAAGTGTACCTTGGACCTATCATAGCGCGCTTACCTTGGACCATTGGTTTGTCCTGTAATGAAATTTGTTTAAATAATATTGAAGTGATAAATTTGTTTTTCTTTTATGTTGTTCCCTTAAAGTAAGTTTTTAAATAATATTGAAGTCCTTTGTTAAGTTTTTTTTAGTAAAAGAGTTTTTTTTATTTAATACTATTATTTGAAATAATTTTTTTTTAATCAAGCACAAAAACTTTAAGATAATGGTTTGTTTTTTTGCTGTTTTTTTGAAATAAATAAAGAATGGTACCATTTTTACTTTTTATTAAAATAAATTAAAGTTTTCACCTTTAAACTATATGAAAACTTTTTTTTTTTTTTTTTTTTTATATATATAGAGTTTCTAATATTACTTCCAAGCCATAGTAATATTATCGTTACTCTCAGCAAGCTGAGAGTTACCTATCCTGGTTAAAAGCACGAGACTTGGAACCAGAACTAGGCTCGGACGAATAATAGGGGTAGGTGGAAAATCGTACATGCGAGTCTTTCTCACTTAAGATAAGAAAACAAAAACCACCTCCCTTCGAAACCTGCATACTACAACTAGGTTATTCCTATCTAGTAGTTTTATTTAAACTGTAAATTACGCGTTTGGCAGGCAGCTTCCCAGTGGAGGCACCTGCTAATACCGCCATAAGCACGCGGTTACATCTTATTGCGCTAATTCAAATGGTTTTATCCTTTGTAATCGGCGCACTAGGTTAGTATCGTCTCGAATTTGTAGCATGGTGATATTGCAATGACCGTGAAGGCGTGTCTGTTGTTTGCAGGCAAAATGTTTTATTTCATCTTCGACGGTAGCCATAGTTAGGTCTCTGTGGATATCAGTGTTTCTGATAAACCATGGTGCATTTACTATTTTTCTTAGCACTTTGTTTTGAAAAGTTTGTAAAATTTTGATATTACTGGATTTGGTACAACCCCAAAGTTGTATACCGTATGTCCAAACCGGTTTTAGTACTTGCTTGTATAAAAGCAGCTTGTTCTGCATGCTGAGTTGGGAAAATCTACCAAGCAGCCAGTGCATTTGTTTACATCGAATGGCGAGCTCTTCGCGTTTCTTCTTGACGTGCGGTTTCCATTTTAATTTCGCATCGAGTGTCATACCCAAATATTTTGCCTCGTTTGCGTACGGAATTCGTACCGAATCAATGAAAATGGGTAAGTTGTCTACCTTTTTATAAGTAAAATTCACGTGCGTTGATTTGGCCTCGTTGAGAGCAATACGCCAAGTCTTTGTCCAATCACAAATTTTGTCAATAGAACGTTGGAGTTTATTAGTTGCTGATTCAACGGTATTACTGACCGCTAATATAGCTGTATCGTCTGCAAATGTGGCTACTGTTGTGCCTTCTTCTTGAGGAATATCACTAGTGTATATTAGAAATAGGATCGGTCCAAGAACGCTTCCTTGGGGAACTCCTGCCGCGATTTCTTTAAATTCAGAGTAATCATTTCCGTGTTTTACACGAAAGAGTCTGTCTGATAAGTAACAACTAAGGATATCAGATAACTGTTTCGGAAAAGCTTGTCTTAGCTTATGTTTCAACCCTGTATGCCATACTTTATCAAAGGCCTGAGAGACGTCGAGAAAAACACTAGAACATATTTTTTTCTCCTCTAGGCCTTTTTCAATTACATTGGTTATTCTGTAAACCTGGTCGATTGTAGAGTGCTTAATCCTGAATCCGAATTGGTGGTCAGGTATTAATCGACGTTCTTCGATAATCGGATGTAGGCGCTTTAACAAAAGTTTTTCGAATACCTTCGACATTATCGGTAAGAGAGATATTGGCCTATATGATTTTTTGTCATTCAGTGGTTTACCGGGCTTTGGAACCATTATAACTTCAGCTACCTTCCATTGTCGTGGAACGTACAATAACCTGAACGATGCATTTATAAGATATGCAAACTTTATTAAAGCTTTCCTAGGTAACTCTTTAAGGACCTGTCCTGTGATTAAGTCATATCCAGGAGCTTTGTTTAATTTTAGTTTCTCTATTTCGAAGCGTAGTTCGGCTAGCGATACACTTTTTATTCTATAATTGTCAGGTGCCACGGTTAGGACAGGAAATTCAAGCAACGCTTGACCATCAAATGGTTTAAATGTTTCTTCCAAATGTTCTGCAAATATTTCGGCTTTTTCCTTGTCACTCTTCGCCCATTCTCCATTGATTTTCCTGATGGGTGGCGCTTGCGTTTTTGGTTTTTTAATGCCTTTCATGGCTTTCCAGAGCGAGTAATTTGTACTTTTATCCGCAGTTAGGCTTCCAAGATATGTAGAAATTTGACGATTTTTAAAGTCTCGAATTTCTCTCTTAAGTTTACTACAAAGGTAGTTAAGAGTGGTTTTATCCTGTGGAGCGCGAGATTGTTGCCATCTTTTGCGCGCTCCCCTTTTCTTCTTTAACAATTGCGTGATTTCCAAGGGATATGTTATTTCGCAATTTGTGGTTATTTTCCGTTTATGGGGAGTATTTTTCCAGGCTGAGCATTGTATGACGTTAATAAATTGATCGACTTCGTCTTCAAGTTCGTGGGGTGTTCGAAGAGACACTTTGAGATCGATTTTACTTTCACAGTATTTTTTAAAGGATTCCCAGTTTGTTTTCATGTTAGTTAGTCTGGGCGGACCTTTTTTTTTTTCGTAGACAGCCGTTAATTGTCAAAATGACCGGTGAATGATCAGAAGAAAGATCGAAGCATTCCTCAACTACAATAGAGTTTCCCGACAAACCTTTCGTGATGAAGAAATCGATGAGGTCTGGTGTTTTTGCCGTATCCGAGGGCCAGTATGTCGGTTTACCTGAGGAATGAAAGTCTACCCCCAATTCCATACCGGCTTCGTAAAGAACTCTACCTTTTACTGAAATGCATCTCGATCCCCAGAAGGTATGTTTTGCGTTAAAGTCACCTCCGATGACGAAATTTCGTCCAAGTGAGTCAAAGATACTTATAAAATCGCTTCTTTCCATCGTTGCACGTGGGGGGCAATAGATAGCTGCAAAATCATATTTTATGTGTTTAATTTTTACGCTCACCGTGCATAATTGCAGTTTGTCAAGCTCGATTGTTCCACTGACTGAGTGTTCAATGGTATTTTTGATCAACAAGGATGCCCCGCCTCTCGCCCTTTCCGAAGGGTGATATGCGTGATAGGCAATGAATCCTCGAATGTTTGTGCTGGTTTCTTTCGTCAGATGAGTTTCCGAAATCAAACAAATATCAATTTCATATTTATGAATGAATATCTCGAGCTCGTCCATCTTATGCAGAAGGCCGTTCGCATTCCATGTCACTAATTTAACTAAATCCGTCATATTTATATTATTGCACGTGTACTTCGAAATTGATTTTCGAGCTTGTCGAGTTTTTCAAACATACGTTTATTAATTTGGCTCTGTTCTTCTAGCCTGGCAAGAATTGCAGAGAAAACTTGGGAGACTGGATCAGATGTTTTATTTGTTTGTTCGCGTCCTTGCAACGCAGCTTCAGCGTATGTTTGTGGAACAGCTTTCGGTGACTTTTTTCTAAACAATTTTCCTTCTCTTGGGTGTTGTGTTTTGACCATTTCTTTAGCCTTTTTTCGTCCTTCATTGGTTTTATTGTTGCCCCTTTCAGGTTTGTTATTGGTTTTATTTGCGATTAGTAGCGTAGTTTTCTTTATTTTGTCGCGCCTATTTTGAAGTTCCTTAGCCACTTCGCATCCGCGATATTTTGCCGGATGTTTTCCATTGCAATTTATGCATGTTGGTAGGTCTTGTCTTCTTAGAGCGCATTCCTTCGATAAATGTTTACCGGCACATTTTACGCAACGCGGCTCTTTTTGGCAATACGTGTGCGTGTGATTGTAGCCTTGGCAACGCTTACACTGAGGAATCTGACGAGTCCTTTGGCGCATCGGTTCAATTTTAACCACTATGTTTAGGATAGTTTTAACTTTTAATAATATTTTCGGTCCAAGGTACAATACTCCGTGGACCAAGGTACAATCACGTCTTGTACCTTGGACCGTTTGAGGTAAGCATATAAAAGTAAAGTTTTCTAAGGAATGGTTAGCAATATCCTTTTGGTAGTTTCGCCATACCATAGAAAAGACTTCCGGTAGTAACAAAAAAAAAAACTAATGAAAAAACGACACATAAAATATTGGCAAAAAACTGAAATCCGGACCAAGGTACACTACCTTCCCCTACCTTAAATTAATGAACACAAACCGTTTTGCGTTAGGCAATTCGCTGTGTTATTGACTTAAGCTATTTTACAAATAATTAATAACTTTCCCATTTCCTTCATTTGTTTCACTGTTTTTTTTTTAAACAGAGCAAGGAAAATAAGTTTCAAATAACGTTAAACAGCCAAAACCACGTAAGTCGACTTAAAATGTGTCAGCTTTTGCGCACAGGACAAATCATCAAACAAAATAAATTTAAAAGAGAATTGTGTTGTAAAATGGCAGTGGTTATTTATGTGTCTCTATTTCCTAACTGTTTTTCAAACCGATCTTAAAAAAATAAAAAAAAGAACATATTACTATTTCAATTGTGACTTGACAGCCCCACAGTTCAGGCCGTTCCTCACTCTGACTTGTCTGTTCTCCATTGCACATGCACATGCGTTAAGTCTTGTAGATAACAAGGTATCTACAGCGAATTTCACATATGGTGCCTAACAAACGCCGCTCTTTATCTGACGGAATAAGACATTTATTGAGCACTAACTGCTGGTGCCAGCTCGTAGCGCAGAAAGAACATCAGCGGCAACCCAACGGGCAAAACCATGATAAGAGCACCAACTAAAGCCCCTCGGCTGCATTACTACACACTCTGCACAGAAAAGATAACCTTTTGGCATACAATTTATGTCCAAATGGCGGTGAGATGCCTTCCAGTAGAGGCAAGTAAAAATGATATCTATGAAGTACTATCAAGTATCCCCCATTGCTGAATGCATTTTAGCGCGCTATTAACACACTCGCAATGAACCAACCAAGTGGCAGTGGCGGCTCGGCGTACTGCCATAGTTCTACAACACAAATGGATATGTGTAGCGTTGCCATATCCATGCCATGTTAGGATGTTAGGAAAACCTTTTAATGAGTTTTCATAAAAGAAAACCAAATGTATCTTTGGGACACATCAAACGTGAGATGTGTGTTCTGCTGTTCGCCGTAATACTCGGGGTATGTGCTAATTAATCGTTGCAACGCGGAAGAATAAGGCGAAGAGGCGAAGTGCAATAACCTAGAATGCAGCCTGGAGGATTAAAGTTTTACCATTTTTCTTATATCCCTCTTTTTGATTTGTCTTTTTTTTCTCCTTTTTCTATGCGATTCCATCAAAACTTTGGATACACACTCCACACAACAACGCATGTTGTGCATCGACTGAGCAGATACTCCAAGTTCATGCTGAAGATGGCGATAAAGGTAATCCTCGTGAGGTCAGATATGGTCTAGTCTCCGAAGGGAATCCATTTACCTCGTTCTTTGATATCAACGATACCAGCGGTAAGTCTTGTGTTTACGTGTTTGTATTCTGTTTAATTAAGTGCATCTAACCTTTGGAGGTATCAAGCAACGTTTTTATGGCGTCTAGGTCTTTGCATATTCGACAGAGACTTGTGCTGAATTTTATTTTATACTAGGATTTCTTGATGCTGTGTAGTAAAATAGCATCCTATTGGATAGCTTAATTGTATCTGCTTCAATCAGGAGCTTAATTATAAATTTATTTTGCAGTCCTAATGATGTGGATTTATGAAAGACATCAATATGATTGGATAAATAAATAACGTTTTAACTATAGTAAAATACATAATGAATACATGACTAACTGTATGGAAGATAACACCATACCTTATGAACAACAAAAACATACAGAATCCTATTCGAAGATATTAATTATGTAGTTATTCAACTTGGCACAGTTTTTCTGGATAGAAAAGAGTACTTTATTTTTAATTATTGAATATTCGAAAAAAAGCCAACTGTGGCAAATGTGTCAGTAGGGCCAAAGGTCTCAATATCCTAATACACCATCGATTAATACCCTTTCTGAAATTAATATATAAGTAAAATACAAAAACCTAATACTAACTGTCTTTACTACGTTTTAACTGAGCGTTGTTTGCAACAGGTACTACGTCATTATTGTCGCAAAAGTCCGATCCATGACGCCTCCAGCCTGATAATCAAGACTCAATTGATGAATCTGTGATTCTGTCCATGGGTTTGTAGATTTGAGGACCAAAACCCAACCTTAATTTCATCGTTATGATCGTCGAAGATATATTTATTTTTTGTTTGTGCGGGGAAATAAAAGATACACTGCGGGTGGTAAAGGTGCAGTGCTGTTAAAAAGTTACATGTTTAAATCCGGACCAGGTCAATGAAGCAAACACGTGAAATATAACAAGTACACTTTCCTATCACTCTATTTCTTTCTTGCACCTATGGTGTAAAGATAAAAGGTGTGCTTGACTGTTTTGCTGGGGGCATGAGTGACATCACTCGAAGTAGGTGCCAGCCAAAACTAGAGTGAACATTGGAAATGAAAAACAATTTTCATACATTTTTTGGTTATTGTTTAAGAAATTTTGGATGGTTAAAATTTTATTATTCTTAGTAAGTTAAATTCTGTTTGTACTTTCAAGGATTTCCTTAGGTTAATAGTATATATTTTAAATGATCCTCTCTTACAATATTTATTTCATTCTTTTATTAATTCCAATGAATTCTGTTGGTTTGAAAATTCCTCCTTAGCGCAAACTTCAAAGAAGTTGCAAAACATTTTTAAAAAAATAATCAGAATTCGGTATTAACGACCCATAAAAGGCCCAAAAGCAAGCTTCTCCCCACCATTTGTATATGCGAAGTTTTATTTTTTGCACTTATGGAAGATACCTACAATTTTAAGATGACTCCATTTCGATTTGTGGTATCCGTTCTGATTAATTTATCGGACAACTGCTCCGCGCAATTGTAACCCAAGTATCGGCAGTGGGTTTAGACAGCTTCTGGAAGTTCTCCTTGTCGGAGCAGCGAAATAATTGAAGTATAATTTAAGTTATATTTCAGAAAGAAAACAACGACATGTAGTCAACACGAGCCACACTATCCACTACATTAAAATTATATTAATTCACTTCATCAGAAGCTCTAAATGGTGTATCGAGTAGGGTGATAAGTTCCCCTAGAATCTAGGCAATGAAAGCCTCACTTTCGCCCCTTACTTCTGGTCATTCACCTCAAATCTTGAATAACCCCCAAGTACTTTGCTGTCTTGGATACTTGCAGGTCCACT
The DNA here is from genome assembly GCA_949715645.1 of Portevinia maculata. Taxonomy (NCBI): domain Eukaryota; kingdom Metazoa; phylum Arthropoda; class Insecta; order Diptera; family Syrphidae; genus Portevinia; species Portevinia maculata. The sequence goes on along the minus strand of OX454525.1, from coordinate 359,592,243 downwards.
TCATTACTCCTTATTAGTTCAAAGGCCGGTATTGCCCTTTTCCTTGTGAACCGCAGGATTTCTGTCTTGGATGGGTTTACTCCGAGTCCCTTTTCTGCAACTCATTTTCTGACAAGTAGGAGTGCGTAGCTGAGTCGCTCACTGAGGACTCGGATGAATTTGCCGGTGCAGGGAAATAACTTCACGGGCAATAACTGCACATGGGCAATAACTTCACCTCGAGTGGGCAATAAATTCCCCTTTTTTTGTGAAGTTATTGCCCACTGATGGTGAGCAATAACTTCACCTTAAATTTTGTGAAGTTATTTCCCACCTATAAATTGAGAATTTGTCTATTATAACTGAAGACCCTTGCACCCATTTCAAATCAAACAGTGACCCCAAGCAGGGGGGTTGCAGGGGGGCAGCATGCCCCACCCCCCATATGCATTGCACTGTTTATGGGATTAGTTGCGAAATGGCAAGTAGATTCCATAAACAGTTCAATACCTATGGGGGGCATGCTGCCCCCTGCAACCCCCCTGCTTGGGGCCACTGTTTTATTTGGAGTAGGTGCGAGGTACGGTTCTTGATTTATCATAAAATGTTAAGAGAATTTATTTCCCACATAAAGTGAAGATATTGCGCACCTATTGTGGGCAATAACTTCACAAAAAAAGGTGAATTTATTGCCCACTCGAGGTGAAGTTATTGCCCATGTGAAGTTATTGCCCGTTAAGTTATTTTCCTGCACCGAATTTGCCTGAGACCAGGATTGCTAAATCGTCGGCGTAGGCGCTCACGACTAAGCCTTCCAGCTACAATGTCTTTATGAGTTCGTCCATAACTAGGATCCATATGAGCGGAGAGAGGATGCCTCCTTGTGGTGTGCCTCCACTTACTTTCCGTTCTATACACCTACCGTCAGCTAGGTAGGACTTAATATGTCGCGAACCTAGGATAAGTCCAATCCAGTCACATAGACTGTTATTGACGTGGGCTCTTCCAAGGCCGCGCAAGATTGCTTCAGCTACGATGTTATTGAAGGCTCCCTCTATGTCTGGGAACGCACTCAAAGTATATTCCTTGAATTCCAGGGACCTTTCCAACACAGAAACTACACTGTGTAGTGTGGTGTCCACAGATCTGCCTTTGATGTATGCGTGCTGCGATTTAGAAAGATAATTATCGCCGATCGCTTCTCTGACATACACATCAATTAGTCGTTCCAGTATTTTAAGCATGAATGACCACAGAATAATAGGTCTACAGTCCTTTGCTGTGGTGTGGCTAACTTTCCCTGCTTTAGGGATAAATATTACCCTCACCTCTCGCAATGCCTTGGGAAGATAGCATAGCCTTAAACAGCTCATAAAAATGCATTTCAGCCTTGGGATAATGGCTTCCTCAGACTTCTGAAGCATTATAGGTCGAATATTATCTACTCCTGGTGCTTTGAAAGGGGCGAATGAGTTGATCGCCCAGGCTATTTTCCTCTCGTCGATTATTGCGTCGATTATGTTTTCATCCATCCCCTGCCTCGTACATACCCTTGTGTAACTGCATCGTTTACTCTACGCACGTCGGCGCATCCTGGGAAATGGGTTTCTGTCGAAATAGCCAGCGTTTGTTCGTGTGACTCATTCCAGCTACAATCGATCTTTTTTAGCGAGGACATCAGTATCGGTGCTTTAGCCAGGATTTTCCTGAGTCGCGACGCCCCGGTCGTAGATTCGATCGATTCGCAGAAGTTTCTCCACGAATTCTTCTTGGCAAATCTTATCTCCTTTTTGAGGAGTTTAACGCTCTGCTTGTAGGTCGTCCATTCGATTAGTCCCTCGTTTGCGAGGTTCCATCTAGATCTAGACGCTTGCATAAGCTCCGCAATCTTGGAGTTCCACCAGGGAGGGTTTTTTTCCCGTTTGTTCTGCTTACTGCGCAGGATTTTGAGAGCACCTCAGTTAGAGACGTAACTGCTTCTTCGACCTCTTGTTCAGTACTGGGGTTTTTTACCGGGCAGACATTTTCCAACATCTGCAGTTCTGTATTGAACCTGTCCCAGTCTGCTCTTCTTAGGTTCCTGAAAGTTTCCCTTGCCTCAGATTGAATTTGAAAATCAAAGAGTATCCAGCAGTGGTCTGAGAACGATGCCTTGATGGACACTCTCCAGTTCACGATTTGTACGGAACTGTTCTGAGATACAAATGTAGCGTCTAGTACTTCCTTTCTATTCGCTGTTATAAAGGTGGGGTTATTATCCCGGTTATATACGATCAGGTTGGAACTGAGTATCTGAGATGCCCCAAACTAACCAGACTAAATTCTTGTTACCTTTCTCAGACGCTGACACTAGCGTCCGAATCCGGGGTTACAGATGTGTCGTCATTATGGGGCATGTACGCTGACGCCTCCAATGCCGTCAAGTCACCCGTGCTGAAATGGGATAACATTAATACATGAAGGTTTTTATTTGCCACGATACACGATCTCACCTTTCCCTTATCAGATGTATAAGAGGTGTTAAATTTGTTTGACCCAAGTCCCATCACGCCATCATTATAGATCCATGGTTCTTGGACTAGGGCCAGGTCCACCTGCTCCCTTTCCAGGAGCAGCCTCAAGTTGTCTGAGGCGACTTTACTGTGGTGGAGGTTGATCTGGACTATCTTCATCGATAGTCATAACTTCTCCTACCACATTGTCGGTCGCCTGTGCATCCGCTTCAGTGCGTTTTAAGAGCTTGATGGCAACCTCGCTGACTGCAAATGATAGCGCCATCTGCATCTCTTTCGTCAGCAGCGCTGGCGGTTCGTCAAAGACGACGATATAGCCTCTTGCACTGTTGTTGGGCTCTTCCACGCTTACAATTTCAAATCCCTGCATGGTACGCAGAGTATCTCATTCCTGCCCACCCCCATTTCGGGGATGACTATTCTTCCCTTCGCCTTCCTAGGGACTTCTCTTGGCGGAACGGCCTTAAGCATGGCTCCTTCCCAGAGTTCTAGGCCGTCTATAACGATCTCGGCAAATTCGTTGGATGCCTGGTCTTTGCAGTCGATGTAGGTGATACCCTTCATCCACCTCATCTTGCCGTAGGCTGGGGCATTTGCAGCTGCATTGTTTAGAATGTGGCTTACGATTGCAGAGCCCAGGGCCTGCTCGATTTTCTTCCCACATTCTACTTCATACTACCCGCTTGGTTACTTAGAGTCCGCCACAGCTAGCTGCAATGGATTCCTCGTCACCTCGCTGTAGCTGCCCCTTTGACTGGCCCACCACGCGCCTGATGCAGTTTTGATGCTCCCCGTGGCCTGTTTGACCTTCTTGGGAGCGTTTGGTTCGTCTTCCGACGACCTCATTCTCTTCGAGGCAAACTCTTTTCTCATGTCACCCCCTTTTTTCGTCGGTTTTCGCTGAAGACCGCTGGGGCCCGGCCTATCGCTAGGCTCCTTTAGGACTGGCTTAACACTAGATAAGCAATTTGTTAAAAAGATACATTTTGTTGAATAGTACTCGTATGTATAATTTTCACCACAAATCTTTACAAATTGTACAAATCCGGAAGTCTTAGATAACGTAACTGCAATCTACAACCAAACCCATAGTTTGCTTATGTTTGGTTAGGTCGGTGTTTTATTCATGTACAGCCTTCAACTATAAAAAGATGTTGTGATTTTGGAATTTTGATTAATATGCCAATGGCAATACATACTACTAAATGAGTTGGCAATATCATTGGAGTAACATCATTATTTCAACGCCTGATCATCAATACCAATATTGAAGGGTGTTACAATGTAACATATTTATCCAATTGTGAATGGGATTGTGTGTGGGATTACCTAACCGTTTACTCTTTCGGAATGAAGCATCGTTCAATTAAAATTGAAGTCAGTAGCAAGGTAGGGTTACTACGTCATTATGTATGTCGAAAGGGATCAGGTGCAAGTTCAAACAAATTTGTATAAGTTTTCACTTCTTCACCTCAGAGTGATACTTTAAAGGTCTGACTGTGAGTGATATAAAATGTTTTGCAACTATGAAATAACTGCATACGATTAAGCAAAATGCGAAGCTTAATTACCATTATTCACCTTCTGTCAATTGCCTTGACCAATGTTCCTCCGCAGGTAATAGGTTTCTAAATTTAATCGCTCGCCATAAGAAAACATTAGTTTCAAATTCCACATCCATCAGTGGTTTAACAGCCGCAATTCTTCAAGAAAAGCAAACATTTATTGCGCTCGTTTCGTAAAATCAAAAAAATATTTGTTTACTTTCGGGTCGCGATTCCCACACAAACTCTGACTTTTCACACGTTTAATACTGCCTGCCAAACGTCAGTCACAGAATGATATGAGATTTTACAACTGAACGGCGCGACTTGAAACTAAAATTACAACTCAATATGATGATTATTGCAATCATTATAAAGCACTTAAATAAGTCGCATTGGGTTCTGTGGTGCAGGAGACTGAGCGTGGGTGGTAAATATGACCCCTCGCGTATCTTATTCAATTATTTTTCATATTTTTGTATCATTACAAAACGTTCAAACTAGAATTCATATCTACTCGTAAAATCTCCATCTCGCAAGCTTCCCTCGATGCCATTTGTTGAAAGATTCAAATCTTAAGTGTGGCGCTGCGACAAGAGGTCGTTATCTCTGCGCGAGATGGCTTGAAGATTGCATTTGTCAGTTGCTATAATCGGGGCGGGGAGAATTAACATACATTTTAATTTGAAAACCCATGTTCAGATTGGCTGCTGAGTGGGCGCTCTCAAAATTTAAAATCAAACAATCCCCACAAAAATGTTACCATAGAATATTTGTTTTAAGTTTGCCTTCCAAAACTTTTCGATTTATAGTTTCCCATTTTATTGGCTGCCAATCGGGAGAGAAAATTAGGTACATATTTCTTTTCTTTTTTGTGCACTCATATCGACTTCACAATGAGCTGTGAGCTGGGATTATAGATATTAATTATAATAAAATCGGGGATTTCCCTTCTCGGGAAGTGAATTGACACCTGCTATGGATTTGACAAATGATTGTCGTTTCGGATGTCACATGAGGTGCAGCGGAAAACATTATTTCTGTTTAACCTTTTTTGGGACAAGGAAAAGTGAAAAATGTAATCGCCTTGTGTATGGATTAAGGTGGTCACACAAAGAAAAGTGAGATTCTCATATACATATATGGGTGAAGATGACATTTGTAAATAAATTGCGTAAAATGGTTAGCTATAGATTTCTGATGATAGAATAAGAGAAAAGTTTAGGTTCTATTTTTCTTGTTTGAATAGATGTTTAGGCTCGTATAATCGCTATACCTGAATACAGAGGATTAATATTTAAAAGCGAATGCAAAAAAAAAAAAATTAATACTTAAGATCCGACTAAAACCTTGTGCAAAATGTCAATCGATTAACAGTTTTTGTTCGACGATATTGCCTAACCGTGTATTTGTCAAACTGTTGAAAATCTGGTGTTTGACATTGTCTCAAGAAACACAAATTCTGCAATTTTGCAAATAGATTATGTCAAACATTTAAATAAATTCAAGGCATTAACTGCCCATACAGGGTCTAAAACCTTGCTTCTGCGTGTTACTGGGCCTGGCGGGATTTGAACCTGAGACACCTTGTTAGTATTCCAACGAACTTACCACTCAGCCACTGCGAAACATATTTAACAGAATTTAGTAAAAAAAAAAAAAAAATTGCAAGTGTCCCAAAACAAATTGTTAAAAATGATGCTAAACTTACCTTGGCACCACTCAACCCTTGATATTCATGAAAGAGCGAATGTTGAATTGATTGCTAATAGAATCGATAGACTAAATATAGTGTTCAAAACTAGATGCAGCTTTGCTGACAATCCCCTCGTAAATAATTTGAATACTTTAAGTTGAGCACTTTGTCGCTCCAATGTACTTATTTTTCGCTTGTTATATATGTTATGTAAGGTGTTATTTACATGCTAAATTATTTACTTATTGTCTATTAACTTACTGGTTTATGTACGTACATACATTTTTTTCCTTTTAGCCAAAGTAAATAAATAACTTTGTTTGTAACTATTTATTCCTCTTCACTCTATCGTAAGGTCATACAATCTAGTCATTTATTTGTATGAGTTTAAATTTAAGTAATATCTTTTTTTTTACTTATTTATTTATTTATTTATTATTTAGTATTTTTTTTCTTATTATTATTGATTACTAAGTTATTATTTATTAATTATCTATTTATTATTTATTTATTACCTATATATAATTTGTTTTTCTAGTCTTTATTTATTTCTTTATTCATTGCTTCCATATTACTTTATTATTTATTATTACTTATTTACTTACTTGTTTATTTATTTATTTATCCATGTATATTTATTTATTTATTGTATGTAGCTATACAGAATAGTTTTTTTTTCTCAATTATATTGTAGGTTTTTGTTCGTATTTTCCTTCAAATTTATATTTCTCAGAAAAATTTGATTCACAAAAATTTAAATAATGTTCCAGAAGAAAGACAAAAGTATCAAATCTCTGTAAAATGTGCGGTAAGAACTATAATGTAAATAATTCAAACGAAATAAATGTATCTATCTATCTACCTAACATAATTTAGTACTGTTTGACATTCTGGCAATTTTTGAGTTTCAAATTATGTCAAACAAGCGCTGGAGTTTTCCGGAAGTGTCGAATTGTGTCAAACAAGTGGTGGAGTTTTTTTTGGATGTTCAATATTTATATTCTGAAAAGAGTGATAGCATTTAATAAAATGCAAAACAATGCCAACGAGACCATAAAATAAACAACATGGAGTTGGTCGCAATTAAAGTCGCTGTACCCCAGGGAAGAGTTTATTACAGTCCTTGATTATCTGCTTGAAGGGAAAGTAACGGATTCCAAAGTGTATCAGTTATTCTTTGCTGGCGATGGAACCATCTTTAACGAGGATCAAACATCCCTGCAACGAGCACTTGTTGAATGGGTGGAAGTTTCGAATGGGAATTGGTATCGAATAAGTCCGAAAAAATATTCTTGTGGTGCCCTTTCTCCAATCTACTCCGACCTATTCCAGATGTTTATACAAAGAAAGAGGGATGCACAAGTGCAAAAAGTTCAAATATCTGGGATCTATTATCAAAAGCAAAGCAAGCTGTGATGACGTGGTGGCTATCCTCTGTGATCGGAAACAATCCCCTTAAGCTAAAAGGAAGGCTCTGCAACGCAGTTGTGCGCGCGACGATTACATGAGGCTCACAATGTTGGAGAGCGTACAAAAAATATGAGGCAAATTAACGGCAGCTGAGTTGAAGATGCTTCGCATGACAGCAGGACAAACAAAGATTGATCGAATAAGAAATTCCAAGATCCGAGGAAGCCTTTGCGTCAAAAAACATTTCTCGAAAAAAAAATGAAGCGCGACTGGGTTAGTTGGTACTGCCATGTTCAAAAGAGAGATCCTATGAACCCTGTCAAGAAAACAATATCAATCAACGTTTCCATACAATAGCGAAAGAGAGGCAGGCATACAAACTCCTGGATCTCACAAGCTCAGCAACACAAGCATTTGATTGGCCTCAGGACGAAGTGATTCAAAATGGAAAAGCCTGCCTTTATTTTCTGAGGTTGAACCGGCCGGCGCGGCGAACCCCACATGCGGGCCAGAAGTTAAGTGTTAGGATTATGCTCCCTTCAATCCTGATCTTGGCCTTATTGCCGTTAAGGAAGAAGGGAAGACTTGCCCGTGCGGAGACGAGTGATCATAACCAGGAAGGCTGCCGATATTTATTGAGTGCGAACCACCAAACCTCACAGGCGGACCAACTGGCTTATACAGTAAATTGGAAAGATTGATCCCCTTAAATTCGGAAGATAAAATGAAAGTTCGGTGGTATTGTAGGGTTTTTAATGCTTATGGGTAAAGATTTTTGAAATCCGCCCACATTGAAAAAAAAGTTTTATTTAAGAAATCATTTGTTTTTTATTTTTGTGCTTACGCTAAAGTGTTTTTTTTTCTGTTGTTGCAGTACCCTTATAGTGCTAAGAACACAGCTTAAGCATTTGTGTTTAACAGCAAGCAGCACCTTGCAATATCGTATTTCATTGCATGATTTTCGGTGCTACTTACTATTAGAAAGAAGAAAGAGATAGGAAACAGTGTTTGGGTGCAGTTGTAGGGTTTTTCTCCGCGGGAGATTACGATTTCATGTATTCGATATAAAGTAATGAAAATGTACGTCGGGAGCAAGTGTACACGCCAAAATAAAACAGATTTGTAAATATTTATACCCACTAATCATAAGTTTAAATCTACTAACAAATTTAAATCGATTAAAGTTCAGCCAGACAGTAAGAAAGTCGGCAAATATATAGATCGTTAAGTTAACAAAACAAATGTACAAATGATTTTTGAAATGTCCCAATAAAATTGAATTGAATTGAATTAAAATAAAGTAATAGACTTAGCCGCGATTCGAACGCACGACCTTCCATTACACACTACTGCACCATTGCCACCAAATTGGTAATAAAAGTCATATTCTTCGTAAAGAATGTAGAACGATTCGTTCACACAAAGTTTTGTGCCTTACAAACTTTTTAAAAGGGTTTTTGCAAAACAAAAAAGATTTTTTCTACGATAAAATCTTTTAAAAACGTAGAAAACAGTTATGTACAACAAAATGTCTAGACATATCCTTTTCAACAATTCACCTCATAACTAGATTTTACACGCCCACTTTTTATGGAATAGCCTTTACCTATGTTTTTTCATCAATTTCAATCCAAAAATGCAGAACTTTTCTGTCGGCTTCTAAAAAATATGAACAAGGTTTGTGCCTTTCGACTGGACTTTTTCTTTACTGTTGGAAGTTCTCATTTGTGACTCGTTAAATCCGGTTTGTAATAGGGATCAGGTCATCAATAATTCCAAAATTGTTTGAGGGTTTGATTTATAAACACGTAAACTTTTGTAAAGGTTTCTTATAGGATAAACCACAGTCAAAAAAGTTATTGGCACTGGATGAATATTCATGCAAATGTATTATTAACTGGATTTCTTCTTACCCAACAATTAACCCTCTTTTTCTAGGAGGTATCATTTGTGTCACGCTTTCTTTGAGATATATTCATTGACGTCATAGCTGAACAATAGGAAACATAAAGTTAGAATAGAAAATTGTTCATTGCGACTCAAATTTGGGAGTTCAAGTTATGTAGGACCTTTGTTATTTTCCGTGTTTGTAAATGATATTGAGTTCGTAGTTTTACGCATTTGCTTGACCAGTTCAACGCTAGCAGCAACTGGCTTATTTGAGTTTTTCCCAGAGTCTTCTTATTTGTTCGGAAGAGGGCCTCAAAACACGGCTTCTTAGACCAAAAAAGTAGCGATTGATAAAAATTGCTTTTGATTTCTGATGAGATGGCATTTTTAGGTGTGATAGCAACGCTTAGGCAGACGAAATTTCCTAATACCTTTAAGCTTTAGCTGATATATTGTGATAATCGGTCCAATACCTCGATGATGAATGTACTTTGGTACATACCTGGCTTTGCCGTCGTTAACCGCTTAACGCCTGCTATACAGACCACTTTATTGGTGCTATAATCTTTTTTCCTTACCATGATTTGCAAGTTAAAACTCGCATCAGATTGCATAGTGCGGAGCTACTTCTGCAAAATGGCCTACTTCATCAGTTTTTAAAATGAAGATTTTCAAGAAGATTTGCAAAAAAATGTTCGCTCTAAGCCTTTGTCGACCTCCAAATTCTGCAAAAGCCGCTTTCACCTTCGTTTTCATGGTTTACCCGCTTCAAAACATGTAAAACAAGTATAAAATTATTTCGATTCCAGGAGCCTATACCTACTGCATCTTTCAGTAGATACTGCTTTAGGTTCACGCCTAAGGCTTAACATTGTCAGCTCTTCGAACCCACTTCACGTTTCAATAAATCCCTATTCTAGCAATAAAGCAATATATAGCCACTAACGAATTTGCATAAATTCTCATCGCGGCAGACGCCACAATACGCAATCATCGGGCAGACTTCATTTTGAATCTATTAACCCGCCACCCATAAATAACATTTACCAAAGCCACATCATGCCATGCCACTTACATTATTCATTCGATTGCGGAGACCTCAAAATAGCTTTAAAGATAATTTGCAAGCTGCAATGCGAACACAATTCGCTTGCTCTCTTCAAATTAAATATTCCCAGCTTGGGAAACTGGGACCACCCCTAACGTGCACTTTTCCTAAAACAACCATTAGCTTCTTCTAGCATCCGTTTTGTATCTTCATCGTTTTGATACAGCATCGACTCCCTCTACATCGCTCAGCGAACGCATTGATTCATTGACATGCATCCGAATGCGAGCCAATCGAAAATGTGATGCAGGCGAGCTGACTTTTGAAAAGGTACGAACTAAAGTAGAATGCGCGTGCGCGCGCTTATGCTTGTACACGAATTCCAAGCTTGTTCACATGCAGCCATTTAATAACACGAGCTCTTATACAAATTGTCCATATAAGAGCAAAACTGAACCGCCAAACAAGACACAATGTTTCATGGAGGTTTCCCAACGGAACCAAAAAAAAAAAAATACCCCAAAAAAAAAACAAAATGAACAAATCACTGCCAACAAATTTATGTATGTTCAAGACATGTTGCAACATCGTTGAAGTTCTTTGCAGTTTGTTATTACCTTTTTTTGAATATGGCCACCACTAGCAGTTAATGGTGGTACACCTTCTAGCGCAAATAGGTAGCAGCGCATCATCCACCTCATCGCTAGGAGCACAGACAAAATTGTACAAAAACCCAGCCGTGGAGTTTTTCTTAGCTCAAAGCGGACAACAAGCCAAAAGGAGAGTGCCAAAACCTTCCTTGATATATCCACTTTTCTGCCGAGAAGAATCCATTAAGTTAACGTTGCAACAAGGAAGTACGCTTTGAGTAGTACCAGGAATTTATGGAAGAGCGAATGCATTCAGAAGAACTTGGTCACGGGTAAAACCTAAATCAAGACAAGGTACATCCAGGAGGTGGATGTTCGAAACATCAAAAGATGAACAACCACAAAAGAAAAGCAAAAGGAACGATCTGCTTAGTTGTGTAGTTAGCATATAGCCCCTATTAGCATATTTGTTTGATCATAGTTGTTGACGACGTGGATGAACGACTCGCAGAGTAGGACAGTGGCGGCGTTTTCACAAGAAATAGGCAGAATGTTAAAATATTTTGCAATAAGTGATTCGGAATTTGATTTTACCTGATTTTTACTCTTAGTAGGCACGGGAAAGCAGTTGGAAATGGTGACAACTGGCTGGGTCTTAACAGCAATGTTTTTCATTGGTCAGAGTATACAATGTGCAATTCATTATCCAGCATATTTTGTAAAACTTTCAATATTGTTTAAATTGGGAAGTTTACCCATTACTTAACTCGACCGGAACGTGAGTTAGAAACAAGAGCCTCATAAAAACTGTGTCTGTAAAGGAGGTGTAAAACATTTCTTTGTTATCCATTTAAAATTTCACTTTTCAGTCGAGTGTCTCGATTGACACAAACCTTGAAATTTCGTAATAAATTTGGACAGATGGCTATTTTTTTGTTGACAGGAACTAATGTATTGTGTATTTGCACGTTAATTTTAAGGCCAAGCAATTTTGCCTGTGTTTTTCAATCGCCGTAAAAACAAAAGTGCATTTTTCGTGCTCACACAATAACCTGTAGAGTGTACATTGTGTTCACCAGAACATGATTGAAGAAGTCAAATGATTGCGCATCGGCGAAGCTGTTCCCGAATTCGGACATGCACTGCGTGCCCCATCAACTGTCACTTTGTACCCTAAAATACAGGGTATTAATTCGTTTGTCTTTCAGAACTGTCTAAATATCAAGCGAAGCTTATAAAAAAGAAGATGATTAAAATGCCGACTTGATTTGACTTCATCTTAATAGATAGGTTAGGTTAGGTTGGGGTGGCTGTCAGCCTAAGTCCAACACACTTAGACCAATGTTAGGCCGATTGTGATACCACACGGGTCTAGGGGTTTCTTTCACTACTCGTTAAACCATTTGGAGCTCCTTATGAAGCGCTATAGACTTCTAATTTCGGTGTAAGCCAAGTCACTTAGATCATTAAGCAAGAAATCGTCCAGAGGGAGATTTCTTTTATGGGAGAGACCAGGATATGTACAGTGAAGGTGAAGTGTCTCCTCCTCCTCCTCGTACATGCATCTTCTGCAGAAGTCGTTTGAATAAACGCCAAGCCTCGATGAGTGCCTGGCTATCAGACAGTGCCCTGTAATGGCACCTATAGTGGAGCTAATTTGGAGACGGTTTAGTGAGATTAGACTCTTAGAGCGTCGCAGGTGAAGCATTGGAAAGATAAGCTTAGTCGCTAGACATGTATTACTATTTGTCCACCTAAGGTTTGTTCTCTCGATTGCGGATAGCTTGAATAAAAGTTTGCAAGTAGTGATTGGTATACCCAGAAAACCCTTTTCGGGTAAAAGAGGTAGTGTGGTTCCCTTTTTGGCGAGTTCGTCTGCCCTACAGTTTCGTGCAATGTCTCTGCACCACGAGGTGCATGTTTAACTGCCCGGCACCTAACAGAGGTGCATGTTTAACTGCCCCGCCGTCTTCCTAAGAAATGAGCGGCAGTCAAGGGTTGCGATGTAATTTAAAGAGACTGAATCCATGGACTTAATCGCGGCTTGACTGTCTGAGAAGATACGGATGATCCATCGGTATAGGAGTGGATCGATTTATATTTCGCAAAAACAGCTTCATCCCAGAATGATCTGGAAGGAATAGTGACTTGGAAGTACTTTCCGAACTGTAATTGGGGTATGGTGTACTCTATGTTTCCTTGTAGAGACTCAAATGAGTCCAGAATGATGAAGTGGCCAATATTATTGTTAACCCACTGCGAGGTAGCTTTTAGGTGGACAGCAGAACAGGCCGCTGTTTGCGTGCTAAAAATGTCGCGCGGTATCAGATGTAGCAGAATATCTAGTGCTGCGGAGGGGGTGGTTCGGAGTGCTCCGTCTATGCACATACAAGCTGTGCGTTGGACTTTTCCCAGCTTATCACAATTTGTAGCTTTACCTAGGACAGTCCACCAGACAGCAACTCCGTATGTAAAAATGGTATTACGACCGATACATATATAATAAGGTAAGAAAAATGACAATGTGTTAACAAAATACGCTAAGGACAAACGTGTAGTATAACAAAAGTTTTAGTCGTTTTATAATTACGACTATAAAAGTGTGCAGGACATCATTTAAAGTTCAGGAAAATAGTTTCAGGCTAGAAGCACATTGATTAGATTATAAATGATGCTACCTTAAACTGTTCTTAATTTCAACAAATTGATTTTACAAAGACTATTATTCTGACGTTTACATTCTATACAGATACAGGGCTTAAAACATTCTCCAGACTTTCGTGTGTGCAAAATTATATTATAGTCTTACGCCGATTCCGAGGTGGAAACTTGTCAGACTGTCGCCAAAGATGGGCAATGAATAAACTTTTTCCTTTGTTTCTGGGTGGGATGAGACCCTCGATGCCCTCGTTAAGTAGTCCAGCATACCATTGGTGTTTGCATGCTAAACAAATGAGAAGCTCGCATAAACGTTGGATACTAAATGCGTTTTTTATATAAAAGGTGTAAAGTTGGGAACAACTAAAGTAAAAAGTTTGAAAAATCAGTAAAACTGTTGGAAGAAACTTTGTTTCGAGGTGGTTTTGTAAATATATAATGAAGTACACTAAAACTACTTCGTTTGGGAAAATAAGTAAAAAATACAATAGGCATATATTGGCAAGTGGGTATGTTTGTAGTACCTATATACTACCTGTGGAGCGCCCGGCAAGTGAAGGGTTTGTGATAGAGACACTGCAGCCTTCTATCCTCTGCGATCCCGGGCACGGTCTGGCGTCCGAAATGGCTTGGCCTTACGACGGAGGTTCGGTCTTCCTTGCCTTCTCGAAACTGGGGGCTGGAAGTCGATGATCCTCTTAGTTGGATTATTATTACCCTTAATGTGGCCGAGCTAACTTAGCCGACATATAATATAGCTTTTTGGATTACATTCACATCTCTGTGCACCTCATAGAGTTCGCGATTGTATCTTCTCTTCCATTCGCCCTCCTTGCACACAGGACCAAATACCCGACGGGGGAGATGATTTCGATATCTTCTTTTTCTTTTCTTTTAAAAGAACCCACTAGTAGCCCCCTTTTCCTACTTATCGTTCAGCACTCGGCGCCAGTAAGCACTACTGGCAGGATTAAGGTTCGATAGAGCATGAATTTTATCCTTTGAATGAGCAGTTTCAAGCCCATTTTTTATGCCAAACCCAAGTTGCAGCGGTAGCTTAAAGGATCTCTAAAGGAGTCATTCGTGGAGTTGATTTTTACTTCAAGGCAAATGACTTTACTACCTCTAAGTTACTGCTATCAACAGTGACATTTTGTCCTAGGCGATAGACAAATGTTAGTTTGTTTGTTGATAGCCAATATTAAAGAAGTAGTGTGACAGCGCATCTCCTTGCCGGAACAGGTTTGAAATAGTTCGGAACAGCTGTTTCCATACTGAACATTGCACCGCGTGTTTTTCAGCGTTACGCGACACACACTGGATCAGTTTTGATGGGATCCCGAATTTGGCCTTCGCTACGAAGAGCTCCTGGCGATGAATGTTATCATATGCCGCTTTAAAGTCGATGAAAATATGGTGGGTCTCCAATTGAAATTCATTGGTCTTTTGCAGGAATTGCCTAAGTGTGAAGATTTTGTCTATTGTCGAATGATACACTGGTTCGTCCCGATTAGTGTGTTGTAGAACGGCTTGAGATGTTCACACAGAACGTTGGATAGGATCTTGTATGCGACATTTAGCATTGATAGGTATGCATCAATAGTTCTTGCGTTGAAATCCTTTAAATTGTAGAAAATCCAATGTGGAACTTCACGGTAGGAATCTTTATTTCCAGCCAACCTAAGATTATAACTGATTGAGCCATACTATACAACAGTCTTCAGACTTAACAGAGGATTCCAAGAACTTGCGCCTTTGCAGGGATTTCCTTGCCACCGCAATCTATTTTCCGTTTAAAATGCGTCCAGGTTTCATACCTTTCTATCAATTAATCAGAAGTATTTCTTTTGATCCGAAACTGTGCGCGAAACTGTTATAAGACTTATTTACCATTTGGAATCTTAAATTGTGTTCTTCTGAATATTCCTCGACACCATCAAGGCAGTTCTGCACTTGCCGGTTTTTTCCCAAACCGTTCAGTAAAAGTTCTGGGACAACCGTATCATCATAAGATGATGACGACGATGAAAATGATATAGAGGACGATAGCAATCTATATAAGCTTGTAGGTGGCAATGGTGCGATGGTAGTGTATGATTGGCAGGTCGTGCGTTCGAATCCCGACCAGGGCCATGATTTTTATTAATTGAATACACACAACAAAAACTGATCTCCCTAAAGCAATTTATGTGCCACTTGTGGAGAAAAAATCTCATCGCACCAAACTTCTTTCCTATCCTTCTATTCTTTCATACAGTAAGTAGCACCCAAAAATAGGCAATGAATCATTTGCTGGGAGCTACTTACAGAAACAAACAAAAATGCCTGCGTTGTGGTTTCCACTATAAGGCTACTGTGTCACGTCATGTCAAGGGATAAGAAGATATACGATAGGATTATACATTATAAAATTATTTTCTTGTTTGCTTAATTCAAATGCGGCACAGGCGCAACAAAAATGCAATTTGCCGACTTTGGCGTTTGTTTTGTTTGATTCTAATTTCAAATCCAGAAGCAATTTCTCTTGTTTTTAGAAAAAGAAATGCTATTCGAGTGCTAATGGAACACTTTGAGAAGAGTGCGGAAGCACACATGATAAGCAATGGAAAATGATATAAGTGAATACACTACGTCATCGTCACTACGTCATCGTCAGGCTCAGCACAAATAGACAGAAGGCATTTAGCTCGGCTTACTTTTTTACCGTCAAGCTGCCTCTTTAAATGTCGACTTCAGCTGAGATTATTATGGTATGATGTAGAAATAAAACCTCAATTGTTACATGAGATATTTGTGATGAAATAATGCGGATGATGAGTTTTCGGATGCCTATGTATCCCAGTTCTCATTAACTTCAGCCCAACCTATTTCGCATATATACTTGTCGAAAATATAAAAAGTGTGTTCGTTGCTGCTCCTACAGGGTCAATAATGTATTTTTACTAGTTATGATAATCTGTGGGCGCAGTATCTCACTGGTTGGTGTGTTAGACTACTAATCGAAAGGTCCGCTGTTCAAGTCCCACCGGGGCCAAGTAACATTTGTCGTGAGAAGCTTCTGCTATAAAGCTCTAGTTACTACAAATTATCGTTTCGGTACACCTACATGATCAATATTAATGACATTTTAAATGCAGCCCATAATGATCGGTGAAAATAAGTGAATAGTTGTTGCGTGTAGGGCGAGGTTCGTAAATATAAATGAAAGTGAACCAAATCGGTAAAACTAACATTTCGAACACTTTTGATTTTATTTATAATTATGTTGAAACATATGAGTGCCTACACAGTTAATGACCATTCATAAGACAGCGACAAACTACCTGTGCAAGAAAGAATAAACACTTATTTTCGCACTCCGTTGATACATGGCGCATGGAGAACCACAAAAAAAAATCCCAATGGCATCAAGAATTCTTGGAAGGAATATTTTTTTAAAAAACTGATATCATGGCATAAGCTATATCGACTTTTGAAAACAAAAGAAGTTCTTCGCCTTATGCCCAAAACACAATCACTATTTGGCGCGTGCTATACTTTCGATAGGTCCAAAGGATTTGCGTGCGCTTGACCTTTGACTAAAACTAAAAATTCAAATATTACCAAAGACAAAACGTCACCAAAGAATTAATTAGACGTATGTTAAAAGCAATTTGGCGTATATAATTTTCGGGCGACAACAAGACCTTATCAAGAAGTAGTTTGAAAGTCAATATTATTCTCTAACGTCGCGTTGATACACGATGATTTACAGCAATGCTCTCAAACATTACGTTCTGGTTTTACGAATGTCATTATGAAGTTGAAGCAGAACGCAAATTTATGACAGGTTTCACTGATTTTCTATGATTCGACTTGATCCCTCTTTCAACGCGATGCTCCAAAGCGTGATTGTGTTTCACGCACAAGTCAACCTATTTTTTTAAAGTTGTGTTTAATTAAATTATATTCAATGTTATGATTGGAAAAGATCTAGGAGTATTTAATATGCTTTTGTTAAAATAACTTGTCACTTAAGCTACAGAGTGAACTTTAAAACATTTTTTAGCTAAACCTGTTTGTTCATATTAAAATCTTAAATTTATTATCGCAGATACATAAACTATATTATCCTGCTGTTGAAATAGTAAAATAAGCAATTTTTTGTTCATTAATGCATTGAACAAAAATCAAACAAATCAATCAAGGCAGCATGCACTTGTCGGAATCGAAGAAAAGAAGCAGGGCTAATAACTCCAAATACCTGAGACACCAGCATTTGATCGGCCTCGGTTGTGAAGTGATCTGAAACCAGGACACCTGCCGATGTCGATTGAGTTTGAACCGGCAAACTCCACAAGCGGACCAGTAGGGATGAAGTAAAGTGGAAAGGTTAGGATCCCCTAATCCTGGTCATAACCTCGCCGCAAAGGAGGAAGAAGAAATGCGTTGAATGAAAGTGGCTTGATGCAGTTACCTTACCAAAAACAAAAATTTCCAATAAAATAAGAATAATTAACAAAGAATATAAGACTATAAGTAATAAAAATTACCACACATTTGCAGCAATTTCGATGTTTTATAATACCGATATGTTTATTTGGAGAAAAACATTTATTTTTGCAAACAAATATTAAATATATAACATCCTAAACCCATCACAGCACTCACTGCAAACACCCCTGTCTCACCACGAAAACGACTTTGACAAACGTTAAAACTAATTTAGGACCCACTGTGACGTGCAACGTCTGCAAGTGGACAAGGAAAAAAAATTGTTGTTGCAGTTGCTTATGGCGACACTACCGTCTGCTAAATGCACTGTGGCAATGACGCTTCATAGCGATGCCAGGGTTTGGTTTTCTTATTTGTCTCCTCTTTAATCCAAGTTTATTTTTCCTTTATGTGGTTCTTCCCTTTTTTGATTATTCTATTTGCATGTTGAACTAACCTCTACGCTCGTTATACTCATGTATGTTACGTTACCTATGGGAAAGAAATCGCTTCGACTTTTTATACATCTTTTACCGTCTGTGCACATACTGTGCTGCAATTTCTTCCTGGAAATATTTCCCTGTTCATAAGTAGAACCGAGAACTCACTTTAGCCAATAACAAAAACAACGCTTGCTTTGCACTGCGTTTTAAGGTTGAGTATTTCGCTAGCCCATTCCGGGAAGGGTGGGAACGAAACAAATGACAGCCTAGTAACCAGCCCAATTCTTTCGATCGCATCCAAGCGCTTCGAAGTCGGTATGAGATGATTTCGTTTCCCATGACTAGCTTAACTAAGAACATAATGAGCGACAGAGTCAAGACACTTTAATTCGCACTAAACCTACAAGCAAATAAAAAATAGAGTTCCGTCAAAGCGTTGCTCTATAGAGGTATCGCCACCTATTCAGGGTTTAACATTAGGCTTCTCGGCTTACTCATTAGTCGGCTGATTTGCATTGTTCGCTTTGTGTTTAGATGCTCTATGGGGAAGGCTACTCATTCCAAACGGAATAAAGCCTTTGCTTTCGTATGGACCAACAGTGCCCCACTTCACACGATGCATATATTTGACGATGTATTGGTCACATTGTTAAGGCGTTAGAATCGTACTGGATTTAGATATCGGGCGATAGAATCATCATGACGTTGCATATTAAGACGAGGAAGAATATGTAGGATAACTTAGTGAATGGTATAGCGAATGCTTCTGGAACAAAAGGTTTCACGGGTACAGTTATGAATGCATTCTTTGAGGTTGATTTCGTAACGCTATTGTTCGTTATTTTTAATGCGTTGAAGTTTGATTGACGTTTGATTTGATGGTATGGCTATGAATACTTTGGGTCGATTCGGGGAAACGAGGTCAACTTTATGGTTAGACTCTGAAGATTCGAGTATAATTCATGAAAAAATGATGAGTTTACTATAAATGAATATCTTTTATGAGAAAATCCTTTTGTCGAAGGTGGCGTATCTTTTCGTCGTATTCAGCAAACATTTTTATTGCAAAATAAAAAATCCGAATTTTCTTTTTCTTTCTTATAAGCTATTAACTCATAAAGTTGAATTATTTTAAAATTTTGTTCGTAGATTTGCGCCAGAAATGTCTCCAAAAATATAAATTTAAGTGATCAGTAAAAAAAAAACTTAAAACTTAGTTATACATTGTATTTTCTTAATTGAGGCAATAAAAATAAAAGGTTGATTTCTTATAATTGTGACATACACAATAGTTTGTGGCGCTGATGTAGAGAGCAACAGAATAAGCTGTATTCAAAGATTTTGCCGTTTCTTGCAATGCTATAAATGTATCGCACATCAGCGTTGAAGGCTACTTGAAAACCCCGCTGAGATAAACAATCGAGGAAGCAATAAATAACCTCAGCATTATGCGCAATTATTGGCAAGACGACTGCTAACATTCGTTGAATTTGGGTAGGGGTGAAGCTTACACGATGACTACGCTTGCAAAGTCATCCGTTAAAACTAACAATCACCAGATGATTAGATTGTGTATGTATAGTATATAGGATAAGATTCAATAGCAGTAGAGTCTCGATAACGTGAACAATTAAAAATTAAGGCCCCAAAATGGAGCAGTTTTTTTTTTACTTTTAAATTAATGTTTTATTCATTATTAAATATCAACTTATGTACTAGACAAAAATTATTTAAATCTAACTTAAAATGAACAGGGTATTTTTCTAAATTAATAGCCCTTATGCGGACGCTCTAAACTTAACTATAATCTAATAATTATTACCTTTCGACCTAAAAACAATTTTAAAAACTAATTTTATATAAATATTCATTGAGAAAATTTTTAAAACAAGGCATCATTATTTAAATTTTATATTTTATATAAAACTCATTACAAACTGATTGTTATAATTACTGTACGAACCTACATCATGTTGTACAGTTTTATTAATCATGTTATATATTTGTAAGTTCGTTATTCCTTCATTCTTACTTTGAGAATTTGTTGATTTCATATATATGTACTTATTAAAATCTCTTCATGCTGTAAATTTATTATTTAGGTGTTAGCACGTAACATATTTCATTTATTCAGTATTTGTATGATTTTGTTTTGATTTTGTATTTATTTATTTATTGTATGATTTTTTGTAATTATTTATTTGCTTATTATATATACTACTTGTTGTTATATACTGTAATGTACTTTGTTTATTTATCTTATTTTAATTTATTTATTTATTCTATCAACTAACATATTATATTTGTTTATTTGTTATATTTATTTATTTATTATATTTATTTATTTAATATATTATATTTATTTACGTACCTATTCATTGTATTTATTTATTTATTTATTATATTTATATTACGTTTATTTACCTTTAATGTTAATTTATTAGATTTCTTACGAAATTACCTAATAATTTCCTGTATAATTATATACTTTAATATCTGTGATAATTTAAATTAAGGTTTTTTAAGTAGCTTTTTCCTTCGCAATCTGTCAATCTGTTTTAGTGTTTTTTTTTTTAGCAAGGTAGATTCATACCATATCTATGTACAAATATTATTAACCAACCATTGTGACTATTTTGCTACAAAATAAATATAACAATAATTACAAACTGACAAGTGGTCAAAATCCCAATTGTTTTCCGAGCGCCTGGCAGTCATCAACATGCACACACGCCGCCGTGAGTCGACTGAAGCCTTACACCGTCAGTCACCTCCCGGAAGCACCACCACAAGTTAACGAGCCTGGCCTCTCGAAGAAACGCAATAGCTAACTTAGTCGAATTAATAAACTAAGAGGATATTACCTAGAGTAACGCACCTCTTAGGTGGGCATGTTGACTCCCTCAAGAAGCCACCAAAATTCGGAGAACTGCTTTTTTGTATCGACAAAATGAAACAGTAAACACATGAAACGAACACATCATAGGAACGATTTTTATCATTTCTGTAAATTGTCTGAAGAGTCGAACAGAAAAATTTTCCGCACGGAAAAATTAATAAATTCGATTTCTAGCCAATTTTATGTTCGATTTCTCTTTTATTTGTGACAAATTAGTTCAATAATTCATAAGCAACATTTTAAAACAAAGATTGTATTCATTTTAACTGAACAAAAAAAGCAAATCAAAATTTTAACGCTTTCATTTTACGTATGGCTATAACTGGGTCCTAAGCCATTTCACGTTTGCGAAAGTTGAATTTTAACAAAAGAATAGGACAATCACACAGTAGATTTACATTTTAAAACGTTTTTCCTTATAAAATTAAAGATAGTAAGTTTTTAAATCTACACAACTGGTTTTGTTTTTTTTTTCATTTTTAACAAAAAGTTAGAGCAGTTTTGGTACAAAAAAATATGATTTATTATGGTGCACTAAACATGAACATCATTTATACGGAATTAAGTGAAAAAGTCGGTCATCTGTTTATGTGTCTTGTTTTTCTCCAAAAGCCTTTCTACTGCCCTTTCCCTAAGGTGTCGACACTAATGTCTAACAAATTCGCACCGTCGTACTTCTTGGTGCTGGAACCACTGCGGAACTATTGGGGTATCCCAAAATTAACGCAAGACTTGAATTTTGCGCCATAAAGCGTTGCCAACGAAAATAAAAACTGCTGATAGTTTAGCGTTATTAACCTTCCGTCGGGCGCAATAGTAATATGGACATGAACGGGCGCAATGTGCCTGACAGATCCATAAGTAGTTTTTCAAGTTATTAATAGCTTTTTTCTGAAGAAATAAAAGCTTTTATAAACAAATATTTTCCGCAAAAAACCAACCCTTTTTTTAGTCTATATTTTTTTAATTTATTGAAAATAAAAGTAAATTCATTATAAATAATAATGAAATTAGTTTTTTTCTTTCTTCTCGTGTAAGGCGGTCATCAAATCTCAGACATCGTGTTATAAATTTAAACCTCTTTATGTTCATAACCATTTGTTCCCCAAAGGTCTTCGAGACTCTGTCTGTTGCTTTTATATACTCCTGCTAAATATAAGAGTCCTATGTAAGCCTTCAACTCAATTTTGTCTAAGAGCTTAGCATCCTTTTCCCGATCGAATCTTTCGCTTATTACTTCTTTTTTTTATAATTTTGCGTGCGCTAAAGGGATTTCTTTTTTCTGTAGTGACACAGTACCCTTATAGTGGAAACCACAGCGCAGGCTTATTACTTCTATATACTGGTTTGTAAATGTAGCAGCAGCGTTCAAGATGACATCACTGAAGAAACAGCTCCAACACTCAATAGGTAAATGCTCGTACCCGACTTGAACTTGGGACATGAAACCACTTTGTCATCTTATCTTTTCCCGTAAAACAGTTTTTATTATTGTTCAACTCCATCTCCATATCACTCTCATCTTCTTCGTCATCTTCCTGCTCTGTTTCAGAATCTTCCTCTCGGGTTTCTATAGAGTCTTCAGTGTCACTCTCACCACTGCTTCTTTCACCAAAATCTTCAATAGGGCGATTTCATCGTCGTGCTCAGGGTTTTCAAGATTATATGTTTTTTTTTGTATGCCATATTCAATTCTTGATAGAAAAAATTTAAAAATCACAATATCTCCCAAAAACTAATATATAAACCAAAAAATTAAATGCAGAAAAAATTACACAAAGAAATATAAAATAACAGACCAAAAGCAATGCTTACAGAAGTAAAAGATTATGTTCTGAAAAAATTGCAGGAACGGGCGCAATGTGCTTGTCAGATCAAAATGCTCACAAACTTTACTTCCAGTCGTTCAATCACCAACTGAATTATTTTTTTGAGTGGGGAATGCACAAATATGACGGTAATAAAAAGTTCGCATTTTTTGCGAGAAAATTTTTGGAATGGCACGCAAATCTTTAGCAGCTGTGCCTGTTAGATGAGTTGCGCCCGACGGAAGGTTAAATATGAAGCGCTTCACGAAAGAAAAACGCGTTTCCATTGTTGAGCAATGTTGAAAAAATATTGAAGGATTGGCAGCTACAGTTCGCACTTTTTCAAAAAAAAGCCATCTTCAGCGATGAGGCTCATTTCCATTATAATGGCTTTGTAATCAAAATTGTTGAAATCCACGTGTGACTGTTGAGAAACAAAATGCACCGAAACTGAGCCATTGTCTGGTGCGGATTTCAAAGAAGCATCAACTCAGTTAATGCAGCTCGCTATCGCGACATGATAATCCATTTTTTGTGTTTGTTTTCAAAAAGGCGGTGCCACATGCCAAACAGCACGAGAAAGTATTCAACGCCCGCAAGTGAGTCATTTCTTGGTCGTGTTATTTCTCGTTTTGGTGATTAGAATTGGCCGCCCAGACAATGCGATTTAACGCCGTTGGAGTTTTTTCTTTGAATTTTTTTTTGAAGTCTATGGTGTATCCCAACAAGCCCACGACCAGCCTCGCCTTGTGGGATTAAATTGACCACTGTATCATCGAAATTCAGTCGAATTTATGTAAATGCAGGTGGCAATGGCGTCAATGGTAGTGTATTCACTAAGTGATTTCGCAGTTCGCGCGTTGGAATCCCGATCAGGGCCATGATTTTAAAAAAATTGAATACCCACAACAATACTGATCTCCCTAAAGCAATTTAGGCGCCACCCGTGGATAAAAAACCCTACAACATCGCCATTCTATCTCTGCTCCTATTGTTTCATTCCGTAAGTAGCACCTAAAAACAGGCAATGAATCATTTGCTGGGTGCTGCTTACAGCAACAAAAAAAATTTCCTGCGCTGTGTTTACATTATAAGGGTACTGTATCAATAACAAAAAAAAATGTTTTAGCGCACGCGAATTATAAAAAAAACCGTCCTGGAAAATTTTGAAAACAGAGTGCGTTTGTGCACAAAACCGTCGAGGCCATTTACCCCATATGCTATTCCATACATAACCCTATACTGTATACTTTTTTTTGAGGACATTTTGAAAATCCTCATAAATTTTATAATCTTAAAACAAAGCGCGTGTAAAACTAACGAGCATGCTCCAATTTAACTGTTAACTTGTAGCTAAAATAGTTTTTCAGGTTTTAGAGTGTTCATGATTCGTCCTCGTTTTAGAGATGTCAATGTAAAAAAAAAAACTTTTCACGTAATGCGGTGTTCACATTAACCTGTGTTCACGCTAACGATAGTATACTGTATTATCATAACCCCGGATAGTGACGTTTTCTGCAGATTTCAGCTTACTGTTCGAGAACTATCAATCAGGCAGAATGTTTATGGTAAATATTTTGTTTGACATCGGAATAAGCTGCGGCTTAGCTACATTAATTGAAAGACCAACAATGGACTTTCGCATTACAACTGTACAATAAGCAAAAAAGTCATTGAACCTACCCTTCAAGAGTGTTACCCAAAATAGAAAAGCGGTTCATTTTGTTTTCTAACCCTTCGTAGGTTCGAACTTTGAAAAAATGATCGCGACCGTGAGTAATGGAAAATGCTTTGTGAGTATTCGAAGAAATCACTACCTACTGAAGCTAATGAATCAGGTTGGAAACGAGTAAAGTGTTAATAGTATTTTACAGATATAAATTTAATATAAATTTGATAAGTATGGATTTTAGCTATAAAACAAATCAAAAACACAATCTGTTAAATCATTAAGAACTTCTTCTTCCTCTAGGTCCTACTCTTCCATCCCACTGGTCTGGTACTTGAGTTCAACCTCAGCCCACTCGGTTTTGGATCACTTTTTTACTGAGGCCAATTATTTAAAACGAAACCCGTTCGTAACCAGCGCTGTTTCTGTTTTTTATAAAAATATTTCATTTCTCTAAGAAAACAAATAACTTGGTACCTTTCCTGACAGATTTTTCGCAAATTGCTTCAAAGCTTTCTTTCAAATAGAGAGGTATTCAACCTCCAAATGCATCATTCACCGCTGATGGTGGAGCGAGGATAGAACGTCCCTGCAACGAGCACATGATGTTTTTGTGGCTGTTTTGTAAGGAAAAGGGTTTCGTATTAGTCTCAAAAATACAAAGTACATACCTGTGATACGAGTATCTCATTTTAGATCCACTCTGACTACTTTAAGCTATTTAGTTTAATAGAAAAATAGCGTACCCACACCCAGTCCGAAAATTTCAAATGTCTCTTTGGGGACGGTGGCAAAAAGAGCTCGCTACTATAATTTTCATATCACTTTCTGATCCATGACCTGTTTTTTCCCAGAAGGAATCCCAATACAGTTGTCGCAGTGGATCAGTGGTTTGGTGCCTTGGACTACTAAGCGAGCGGTGCAAGGTTCGAATCCCACCCAGAAACACCTCAAGTTTTTTTTACCACACCTCTTGCAGACCTTTTAAAAACCGCAATAGAACAAACTGTGATGAGAAGCTTATTAACTTAGCCTTTCGGAAACAGCGTAGAACGGTAGTTCCCTTTCATTCGTAAAAATTATTTGAAAAGCTAAGCCTAATGCCTTGTATGGGCTGTTAGTGTCAGAATATTAGTTACTGCTTCTTTTGTTACTATTACTGTTACTTCTTCTTCTGAAGCAACAGGAAGGTAATGCGAATCGATAGAAACTCATCGAAGCCTTTCTTTTGTGGAACGTTTGACATTACGAATGTGATACCATTTTGTTTACTTTAGTACAAAATACCTAATACGTTTGATTGAGTATTTTTTTTTTTTTTTTAACCCCAAGGGCCGACACTGCGACTTAAAAGATCTTTTGCGTCACAAGGTTGACTTACACCAAAACTGACTTCCCTAATGAAACTCAGCACGTCTTTGGTGGTAGAGTTGCGATGCTCCACCAGTGATAACAGCTCTCTGTGGAGAAGGCGTCGTCTCAACCAATGCAGAGCCGGGCATTCACAGAGTATGTGTTCTGAGGTTTCCTCGTCCTCCATGCAGAATCTACATTCTGACGTTGGACTAAGATTTATTTTGTTGAGATGATATCTCAGACCGCAGTGGCCAGTGAAAAAGCCAACCAGTCTTCTAATGTTTTCCTTATTTAGTGTAAGGATTTCCTTATAGGAGTAGGGCTTAATTAAGCGTTTGGATTGTCTCAGACCAGGGGTGCTTTCCCAATGTTTGAGGCTAGTCTGTTGCTCCCATTCTTTGATTAGCCCTAGAGCAGTAGTCCAGTTGACACTGCATTACGGTTCGGGACCGACGAAAGCGGCTTCAGATCCAGCTCTGGCGAGCTCATCTGCGGATTCATTTCATGGAAAACCTCGGTGGCCAGGCACCCATCCGAGTTTAACTTTGTTGTTTTTGGCTAGCTTTTGTAGGGCGCTGCAGCAGTTTCTTACAGCCAGAGAGTCTATTGTGTTGGACGACAGTGCCTGAAGTGCCGCTTGACTGTCTGAAAAGATATGTATCTTTATTCCTTTGTTGGAGTTTAAGATAGCGCAGATCTCAATGGCATGGATTTCCGCCTTGAACACTGTGGGGCACATCCCCATAGGTATCGAGACCCTGGTGTTGGGTCCAAAGACACCAGCATCAACTCCAGACCCCATTTTTGATCCGTCGGTATACCATACCAGACTTTTTGTGTCCACAACTGGAACCCCCGAGACCCATTTAGAACGGTCCAGTATTTCTACCTCAAATAGTTTATCGAAACTATATTCCCTTACCATTAAGTCAGGGACGGTGTAAAACATGTCCAAATTTTGGATTGAGTTGAGTATTTTCAGGTGACCCACATGGTCATTTGAGTTATACATGTATTCAAGCTGAAGCTTGATAGCGCATCTAGCAGCTGTCTTCTGAATGAATACTTGTAACGGTGACAGTCCAATAATGACTTCAAGTGCTACCATAGGACATGTGCGCATGGCACCAGTTATTCCCAGACGCAGGCAACACGTTGTAGCTTTTGGAGCCTGTTAGGCGTAGTACGTTCAAGTACTTTTGGCCACCAAACGATGGAGGCGTACGTGATGATGGGTCTTACCATCATGGTGTACAGCCAGTGTATCATTCTGGGGTTAAGATCCCAAGTTCTGCCGTATAAGCGTCTACAGGCCCACATAGCACTTGTGGCACACTCAGTGGCGGCCTTTACGTGTGAGTTCCAATTTAGTTTCCTATCCAGGATGACTCCCTGATATTTGACCACATTGGAGTAACTCAAGGGTGTACCACTTACGGTGATAGGTTCAAAGTTAACCAATCTTTATCGCATAAAAGGCACCAGGATGGTCTTAAGAGGGTTGATGGAAAGTCCTTCTTTAATACACCATTCTGAGACATATAGCAACGCTTTTTGTATGCTATCAGTAATGGCTGCGCTATGCTTACCATTAATAATAATCGCCAGGTCATCAGCATAACCAATGGCGTTAAAGGCTAGTC
This sequence comes from Portevinia maculata, assembly GCA_949715645.1. Lineage (NCBI taxonomy): Eukaryota > Metazoa > Arthropoda > Insecta > Diptera > Syrphidae > Portevinia > Portevinia maculata. The sequence continues at coordinate 359,564,624 of OX454525.1, read as the reverse complement.
TATGTAGACTGACCAGTAGGCTGTCGATGACAAGTGACCATAAGAGGGGGGAGAGTACTCCTCCTTGGGGACAGCCTTTGGCTGCCGTCACAGACACCGATTTACCTTCAGAGGAGGAGGTAATAATTCGACTTTCCAACATGGCTCTGATCCATTGGTTCGTCGATACTTCGATACCTTTATTACTGATCGCTTTGGCAATCGATTCGTATCCGGTATTATCGAAGGCACCATCAACGTCCAAGAAGGCACAAAGTGCAATTTCCTTTGACTTGAAAGCCTCCTCTATCTCCTATCCTCCTAACATCTATAAGTCTTTCCATGGTTTTGAGAAAGAAAGATATTAGACTGATGGGTCTGTATGATTTAGGCAGTTCACTTGGCCTGTTGCCATTTTTGGGGATAAAAATCACGTTGACCTCTCTCCAGGAAAGTGGAATGTATCCCCAGTTATAACTAGCTCTAAATAAAGTAATAGCCATCGGCAGTATGACATCACTAACCCTTTGGATAAGGGCCGGAAATATGCCGTCACCAGCTGGGGCTTTAAATGGTTTGAATGAGCCAATTGCCCATTTAACCTTATCTGGACTAAACGTTTTTCCAGATAAGCTGTTTACTCTGCTATCTATATGTACCTTGGCCTTGGGGTCCAGATCGTTAGAGTTACCGCTTATATCGCGAATAGACGAACCTGGGAAGTGAACCTGAAGAAGTGTTCTGATTGAATCTCCTCGATCCGTCGTGTAGGTACCATTTGGTTTCTTTAGTAATCCTACACCGTTATTATGATCTTTGCCTAGCGCTTTGTGGATGCGTTACTGCTACCGGCATATCTACTATGTCTTCGCAGCACTTCCTCCATGTAGCACGCTTTGATCTTCTCAGTTCTGAGTTGTATTCTGTGAGAGCGATCCTATAATCGTCCCACCTTTTAGAGTGTTTGGCTCGATTAAAGAGTTTCCTAACCTTCTTCCTATATTCAGCAAATTTGAATTTATGAAGGTTGGTTTGGAACCCTTGTTTATAATATCTACATTGTTAGCGACTATAAAATTTAACAAACACTCACCTCATTTATTGTTGTCCCTACTGTTTGATTGAGTAAAATGCTCATGAAATTTCAACTTATAACTTAATTAAATAACCTCTTCCTTGAAGGCTGTTCTTTCTTGCAGATGGCAGGCTTACTAATCAAATAATCAATTCTGCCACGATTCCTCTTCACCAAAGAAATAAACTGTTTCTTGTCGTGACCGTCGATTTATTCTTCCGTTTGTGGTTCAGAAATGGGGGAAAAGGAAATCACCCAACTTCCGTGGGGTCATAGAAATACAAGAACTTCTATATACCTTTATAAAACATAAATAGCAAAATGGTATTATTGTAGACTGTAGTCGAAGGTGACTGACCTCATAAAAGGTTCACAGTGTAGAATAATCAATGAGTCTAAAACAGTTTGCCTTTTCCCCTTTTTATCCTTTTCAATTTCGTTCGCAAATCAAAGGAAGTTGTCTTCTCATTGCAATGACGTTCAACTATGACTGACACCATATTGTCTTCGACAATATCTGTCACCTTTTAACTGGTAATTTGTCAGTTGTCACAACTTGGTTTGTGACAGACAGTGATTAAACTGACGCATGATGTAAGCGATCGACGATGGGGTTAATGGCATCACCTGCATTACGATCGCAGTCTGTGCGATGCGAAAGGTGCGCCTGCTTGACCTCGCAACGCATCGTTTCTGTGGTGTAGATACGGCGCTCGGACGGTGAATGGAGCATATTCAACGTGAAACTTACAAGATACATGAGAAAATGGTCACGGTAACATTGGGACCATCTTTGAATTTGGTTCTCTTCTTTTTGTTTGCTGTTTAGCAGGACTTTATTAATAGGTAAGGCTGTGAGTTCTATTTTGTTGTTGATTTTTTTTCATTAAAGATGCCGCGCCGCGGCCGCCTAGCCGATATGGCAATTTGGCGAGGCAAATCTTTAACAGAGAGCAAACCCATACGACTCACAGAAGGTCACGAGGGGTGACTCCAAAACGAAAACCAAGTCGTCGCTTCTCTTCTCATCACAGTATACTGGAGACAAAGGCCTTCCATAAATATGTGAATTTGTTGTTCGACAAGGAGTCGCTCGTTAATATGTTGCGCATACATTATTCGTCCATCAGTTGTATGTGGTGTGTTCCATTCCACAACGACCACGACCAAAACGACGACGATGACTTTGCGACGACCTCAACGAGACCCGCGTGTACCTATACAACAACTATTGTCCATTTCAATCCACTCCTCTTTGCATTCGTTGCAATTTGACTAAGACGCCTTCTGCTGCTGTTGCTGTTGCTGCTGCTTCTTCCATTTGGCTTAAAAAAAAGTTGGTACATTTGTATCTGTATGTCTGTGGCCCAACAAAGGAAATCAAAATCGCCAACATGGAATGAGGTCTGTCTTTCCTGTGTGTTCATTATGGGGACTCTAGGCTGTGGAATTCTTTCCTTGTGGCTAGCTGGCACTCACTCCCCTGCACGTCCTTGGCCAAGTCGTTCGCGTCCCACTATTATATCCTAGTCGAATGGCTAAGATTTATTCAAATTACAAGACAAGCCACGGTTGATGTTGGGGGGGTTGCGACGACCACGACAACGGCGTCTCCGTTGCACTTTTGTCCAATAATGTACGGATGTCACGTGGTTTACTATAGCATCATGGGCATGGCACATTATGTTGGCTATTGCCAATGGCCATGGGTGCTATGTTTGACTATAAACCTAATAATGGGTAGTTAGAGTCCATAGAGTCGAGGAGCCATAAGCATACCAATGTACATATAAGTGAGGACAAGGACTGTGAGCATCATCATCATCGTCGCCGTCCTCCCCCTCATCGTCAGCGTCATCATCATCGTTTTAATGAATATATTCATTGCCTGAAGTAAGACTGCTACGGCCACGACAATGTGGTGAGGACAATGAACTGAACTTACTGAGTGCCTCAAGTTCTACCGTACTGTCAATGAGACACTGAAAAGCATTTCTAGTGACCTTTGGTTAAGGGAGATGCTTAAAAAGTTTTATTTTGTTTAACTGGAACTACGAAAACGATGACTAACGTTGCCATTGCACTTGACATGAGAAGATTTACTTGGCATCTTCACTTGTAGGTGTGCAATTTGTGAGACTTGGATAACACACATTTTAGAACTAAACATGGCATCTGGTGCTTATACGCTAATTTATGATCAATTGGAAGAAAATATTCTGTAATGTTAGTCGTCTGGGGTGATTCAATGATTTTGAACGTATCAATCGCAAATGTGCCTAATTAATAAAGGAAGGAATGAACAAATAATGATTTTCATGGCGTTTTAGTACACTGAATCCTATTGTAGCGACGCATCGCTTTAAAAAAAGAGTATTAGGCATTAACGGCCCACACCTAGCTTCTCCAACCATTTGCTCGTGCGAAGTGGAAGCGACCTAAGTTTTGTGTACTGCATTCAATGGTGGTTTCTTTTTTATTTATTAGTGTCTAATATGGTTGGCCTGCTGGATAACGCGATGAACAGTTGATCTTCTAGCTTCAGTTTCTGCCTTGACTTTACTCACGGAAAGTCTTGAATTTGAAAAAGCATTTACTATCGCCCGTCCATCCTGACTTGTTTTTGCTTTGCTCCTTTCAGTTTTTTCCATAGTTCTCAGGTTGCTTAAGATAGCTAAGAACACCAGTTGGTCCTCTTCCAATCTTACCGGCTATAAAACGGATGTATTTGCCTTGTTCCTGGTAAGCTCGAATTTGGCCTATTTCCTCCTTAGTTAATAATTTTTTTTACCCGTAATTGTTGTTTCTATGAAATTATATTTTGAACTAGGGTCACATTTATTATTATTTACAATACATATTTTTATTAATTACGTCCATGTAAAATTGTTTGAATAATTTGTAAACTAATTTCTATACTATGTACATATTTGAATGAAGAAAAAATTTAATTGAATTGAAAATAATACTCAAATGGTGTTACATTGACTACTAATACAAGGTGGCGCAAAAGTCATCATCCTATCGGAAGAAGCTATAATTTTTGCAAATGGCGGCAAATGTAAATTCTACTTTGACATTTGTGAAGTTAACTATACAGAAAAAACTTAAGACACCAATTAACATAATTCAAAAGCAGAACCAAAGTTTTTCATTCATAAAAAAAATTACAGCGAAAGAACATCGGGTGACAACTTTTGCGCCACCTTGTACTATTTACAATTATTTAATAGTGTTTTAAGTCTAATATTTTTTATCTGTGAGCAAAGAAGGGGGCTCTACTTCGTTCTATTGGTTACATTTATTTTTACATTTTTTACTTTAAAAGTTCCTTAAGTCTACCATTTTGTTTATTTAGGATGTGGGATTTTCACCTCGGCTTGAGTACTGCTCGCGTTCGGTGTCTGGTATGGGGATAATGATGGGGTTAAAAGTTTAGGTCCTTGAGGGTTGTTGGTTGGTATATGGTCGCCTGGTAGTCCTTGTTGGTTATTGGTTGTCTGCTGGCTTCAACCTCTGTTGTGCTGCGTTCCTGTAGCATCGTAGAAGTTTCCGAAGCTGTCATATCCTGGTATTCCAAATGCTGCGCCCATCATGGAGACCACCTGGAGATATCGATCGTCTGTGGCTGGATTATCTGTAATTAAATTAATAAGAGGGCTGGGATGGGTTACGGTTTTTCTCAACATCCAGGTGCTGAAGTAATGGAAGTATTTGTCAATCGGGACAATTATTGATGCTTCGTTAAGCCTTTCATTGCTATAATAGCGGTAAAAGTTGGGTTTACGGTTAAGGGAGGTGCAATGGCGGAGAGCTTTTCGCTCGAAAATTATCAGTTTTTTCATTAGTTATATTATATACTCGTATTATATATATCATATACCATATAGGAAAACAGTAAGTTGAAATTGGACGAATAAGTTGCTTGTAAAGCAGAAGTTTCGTCCTGGTTTGGAGACCGGCTCTTACTTTCATAAGAGGACGTAGAAGAGATAAGGCATGATTTGCCTTACGAAGGGTGAATTTGGCAATGTTGGTTAAATTTGAACCTTTCGAAGAAGTGAACTCCGTGGTATTTACCACTTTGCCTGGATGTGATTACTGTTATTATTGGGCGTCAGGGTGAGTTTCCTGCATTTTGAGGCTAGGCCATTATGCGACGGATTTCTAAAACAGATGAGTTCTGCTTTAGTGGGATTGATTTTTATTTCCCATTGGAGGTAATATTCCCAGAATGTGCGCCTTAACTCTACGGAGGGCTATTTCTGAGCTAAAGGACAAGCTATACGTGATGGAGTCATCAGCGAATAACAGGGTTTGTTGGTTGGTCAGTGGTATATAGGTTGAATAAGTCGGGTCCAAGGCGTGATCCTTGGGCGAATCCGGCTATGATATTTTTAATGTTTCAATAAGTATTCCCCACGTGTACTTAAAATTTGCTGTTAGTGAGGAAACTATGGATGATAAGGATAGGCAAGTGAAGTGACACCAGCTTGCAACCAAGGCCATTTATCCAAATAGTGTCAAATGGTTTTTGAATATCAAGCAGACATACTACAGTGGTCTCTTTTTATACTCTATTCTAAGGGTATATTAATTTTGACGCATAGTTTGTAGCATACCTTAATATTGCCCGTAGACCCCTAAAAGTTACTATATTTATGATAAGCATCGATAGTAATGTCGATTTAGCCATGTCCGCCCGTCCGTCCGTCTGTCGGCAAAAATTAGGCCTTTAAACTGGACCTAGAGAGCTGAAATTTTAACCATATACTCTCTAGGGTCCCGAAATAATCAAGTTTACGAATTTTTGAAATCCGCCCACAGACACGCCCACAAACTCAAAAACATTTTTTTTGGAAAAAATCGAATTTTGAGCTAGAAAGCTGAAATTTTTTATATATGATCTATGACTCCTAAAACTGCTCGGGATAAAAAAATTTCAAAATCCGCCTACTGACACGCCCACAAATAAATAAAATAATTTTTGTATACCCTATTCTAAGGGTACTATATTAATTTTTGAAAATCCAAAGTTTGAGCTAGGGAGTTGAAATTTATAATATATACTCTCTATGGGCCCTTTACGCTCATGTGTAAATATTTTCAAAATCCGCCCACTGACACGCCCATAATTATTTTTTTTTTTTTTTTTGAAAATTCAAAGTTTGAGCTAGGTAGCTGAAATTTATAATATATATAGTCTCTAGGGGCCCTTTATTCTCATGTGCATGTGTTAATTTATTTTAAATCCGCCTACTGACACGACCACAATTAAATAAAACAATTTTATTGAAACACCCAAGTTTGAGCTAGGGAGCGTTTTTTTTTTATAAAATCCTTTAAATGTTATATAACAAAATATGTAGAGCGTTCTTAACAATTCAACCATACTTAGACTTTTGTCAAGCCCACTTATGAGGGATAGGAATAAGAATAGGGTATCCAACAGTTCGCCCAAGCAGACTGTAGCCCGTCCCTATGTTTTATTAAGAGCCAGAGTTGTTTCAGCGTGTAGCTTCAACAACGGGTTAAAGGTAAAGTGGGAAGGTTTGAACCCAAATTGGTTGTGCTGCACTATTCCCATTGAACTAAGGTCGCTGGTTCTCTTAATGCCTTTATATTTGATTTGAAATATGATAACAGGTAGATTTAGTTACTGTTCCTAATGACCTATTTGGGAAAAGCATCATATAAATTGAATTTATCTACTTAATCAAAATTTGTTTGCAACATATTTCTTTCATATTGCATTTTGTTTTACCCAGATTATCGAAGGATTTAAAAAACTTGTGAAATTAAACCAAAAAAAATACCTGTTCATAATCAAGTCAGGCGGGGTACATCTCTAGCCGGAGCCGTGACATAAGGCCATTATATATAATATATATATATTATACTATATATTCGCGCGAATTTTTAAATGTTAACCTTTTTAAATTCTTTGAAACAAAACGCGTACGTCTTAAAAATACCTGTGTATTCTTCTATTCCTTGAAGACCCTTCCACTGTACAAGTCTTTAAAAAGGCTTTCATCATTTTTTTTCCCAAAATGAGGGACTTCGCTTTCGAGTTCACAATATCAAACGCCAAATATATATCTTCCGGTCTCAAAAAGGGAAGCACCAAAAACTGGCGAAAAAGACGAAAGTGGTAACACGAAATTATAATCAGGGATGGTAAGAGTCACAAACAACATTTTGGTATTGAAAAATATAAAAAAAAAACACATTTGGTCTTGAAAACATTAGAATTTGGCCATATGTTGCTTTGGCAAATTGACATACATTTTAGAATTTTGTCCTGTGTCACAGAACCTCTCTAGCCCCTAAGTAAAAAACGTAGACTATTTAAAAAAAACCGTAACTGGCATGTAGAACCTTTTATAACATACTAAATAGAAGACATATCTTAACTTGCGTCTTTTCTTCAGTTACGTGCCGAGTCCTATATAAATTACATACGATTTTGTTTGTATTTTTTAATTGGAGGATGCGTTATTGGCCATCAGTAATGGTTGCAATTTCCACGCTGTAATGGGGTTTATATTTACAACAGTGATTGAAAATGAACAGGTAAGATAAGGTAATAAGAAAAAAATTGAATTGATGGACAAAAGACTAAGAAATGAAAATAACAAAAGCCTTGATCTTGAAGTACAGAGTTCGGACAATGTTCCACAACAAAAGAAAAATGTGTTGGTCACTGCTGGCGGCAGCAAGGAAGGAAGTCAAGTAGGAATCGAAACACAAATTGAAAATTGCAAGTTAGTTAGTGACAATGCATAAACCAACCAATTACAGGCTGCGGAAATTCTTGCAGAAGGACGAAAAATTAAAAAGAAGAAAATGAACAAGGTGTTACTTGCTTGACCGGCGGGATTTATCGCTGAGAGAAAAAAATAAATCTCGTCTGCAAATTTATCAATCAGAATGTCCGTTAGTATTTAGAAAGCACTGCATGCGGACGCCGACAACTCGCTCCTGAGCGAAAACTTAAACAGTATTGAAGACCAAGAACGTCATACAAATAAAAGCAATGATGAAAGAAGAAACCTAATTTATCAACCCTTTTTTTCTGAGTAAACCTCAAACCGAAACCGAAATCTTTTTAAATGCATGTAGTAACTATCAGAGTGAAACCAATTGAAAATGAAGGTTAACAGTTATTTCTGATCTCTGCTTAAAATAATGTCTCATATTAAGCTCATAGCGGGTGGCAATCGTGCAGTAGTAGTGCATTAACTTACCGGTTGGAAAGTCGTCCGTTGAAATCCCGGCAAACAACATTACTATAAGTCGAATCCTATGTGTAAAAAACTTGATCTCCTAAACAACTTAGACACTACCCGTTGAGAAAAAAACGAAACTGCTTGAAAACACTTCTTTCCTATCTGTCTATTCTTTCTAATAGTAAGCAGCACCGAAAAGCATGCAACGAAATACGTCATTGATAGGTGCTACTTGCTGTTAAAAACATATTTGCTTGCACCACTGTGTTCATATCAGGGTAAGGTAACATTTACACAAAATATTCTTTAGCGTAAGTAAATACAGTATAATCTCGATAATTCGTACCCCGTTAGTTCGTAAACCCCTCTTATTCGAAATAAACTGCAGGTCCCTTGGAAAAATCCCGGTTATTCGTAAAAAAAAACAGTGCATTTCGGTCCCCTCGGTATTTCGCAATAATTTGCATATGGAAAGTCATATAAAACGTCTTATAATTCGTAAATCTCTGTTGATAACCCCGTTTATTCGAAAAAAAAGTCTCATTCCTCTTCTTCAATACTCTGAATCACGTTTGTTACAATATGTTTATGTTTAAACACAAAGAGTGGACTTGGAGTAACATCCGGGGGCGAAAGGGGATCTTCTCACCCTTGCAAATGTGTGCAGCTGCAGGTAAAGGCAGCTTTTTCTGTTTCAATGTAAGCACGTGCATTCACAGACTTTCTGGCAAAAACGGCTACCGTTGTGCTAACGTAAATTTCCTATGACATTGCAGACTTCTAACCGTATACATAAGTGTCTGTCCATTTGTAAAAAAAAATGTTTATGTTTATTGTACATACATATTATGTAAGTACCTATGTAGAAAAATTGGTTTTTTGTGCATAATATATCAAATATATTGTGTTAAATATTGAATTTGAATTTAAAACATAAAATCCCTTTAAATCGTATTTTTATTTTTTAAACCTTAATAATTCGTAATCTCGCTAATTCGAAAACCCCTATAATTCGCAATAAACTCTAGGTCCCTGGACACTACGATTTATCGGGATTATAGGTTAGGTTAGGTTAGGTAGACGTGGCTGTCAGCCAAAGCCAATACACTTAGATCAATGATAGGTCCATCGTGGTACCACACAGATCTGGGGATTACCCTCACTGCTCGTTGAACCAATAGGAGCTTCTTATGAAGCGCGAAAGACTTCTAGCGCCAGTGCTGGCTAAGTCGCTTGTGTCATTGAACAAGAAGTCCCCTAGATGGAGATTTCTTCTATGGGAGAGCGCAGGACACGTGCAGAGAAGGTGAAGTACAGTCTCCTCCTCCTCCTCGTCCATACAGCTTCTGCAGAAGTTATTTGAGCACACACCGAGTCTAGATGCGTGCCTGCCTATTAAGCAGTGACCTGTGATAACACCTATAGTGGAGCTAATATGCAGTCGGTTTAATGAGATTAGACACTTAGAGCGTCGCAGATCCAGCTTTGGCTAGATCCGCTTAGTCGCTAGACATGTATTGCTACTCGTCCACCTAAGGTTTGTTCTCTCGATTGCAGATAGCTTAAACAAGAGTTTACAAGTAGCGATTGGTATACCTAGGGAACCTTTATCAGGTAAAGGAGGTAATGTGGTTCCTTTTTTGGCGAGATCATCAGCCCTGCAGTTACCTGGAATGTCCCTATGCCCCGGCACCCAACAGAGGTGAATATTGAACTGCTCTGCCATCTCCGAAAGAGATGATCGGCAGTCTTGAGCTATGATGGAATTTGAAGAGACTGAGTCCAGGGACTTAATCGCGGCCTGACTATCCGAGAAGATACGGATATCCTTTGAGGATATCACATTCCTCTTCAGCCACGTCAGGGCTTCTTTTATCGCCAAAATTTCCGCCTGGAACACGCTACAGTAATCAGGAAGACGGAAAGAGAGGCTAGGATTTAGCTTTTCTGAGAAGACTCCACCACCTACCCCATCGCTAGTTTTTGATCCATCGGTGTAAAAGTGGATCGATTTATCATTCGCAAATGCATCATCATCCCAGAATGATCTGGAAGGAATGGTGATTTGGAAGTTTTTTCCGAACTGCAAACGGGGTATGGTGTAGTCTATGTTTCTGGGTAGAGACTTAAAGTAGTCTAGAATAATGGAGTGGCCAATATTGTTATTGGTCCACTGCGAGGTAGCTTTTAAGCGGACAGCGGAACATGCCGCTGTTTGCATGCTAAATATATCAAGGGGTATCAGGTGTAGCAGAATGTCCAGAGCAGCGGAGGGGGTAGTTCGGAGTGCTCCGCTAATGCATAGACACGCTGAACGCTGGACTTTGCCCAGCTTGTCGCGGTTAATAGCTTTTTCTAGAGCAGTCCACCAGACAACCATCCCGTAAGTAAGAATTGGTCTTACCACCGATGTATATAGCCAGTGCGTAATGCATTGTTGTAAACCCCACTTGTTGCCAATGGCTTTTTTACAAGAGAAAAGTGCTACTGTAGCTTTCTTGACTCTTTCTTGTATATTGGGTTTCCAGCTTAACTTTCTATCGAAGATTAGACCCAAAAATTTTGCTTCGTCAGAGAAAGTTAAGCTTGTACCGCTAATAGAGGGAGGGTCAATATATGGGATTTTATATTTCCTGGAAAAGAGGACAAGCTCGGTTTTGTGGGGGTTAACGCCCAGTCCGCAACGATTAGCCCATCTCGTTAGCTTGTTAAGAGCGTTTTGCAGGAGTTCCTTTATGGTGTTGAGGTGTTTCCCAGAGACGGCAATAGCAACATCATCCGCATAGGCAATCAATCTGCAGCCCTCCCCTTCCAGGTTTATCAGTAGTTTGTTCACCACCAAGTTCCAGAGAAGGGGAGAAAGAACACCGCCTTGCGGCGTCCCTCGACTGACAGACCTCCTAGCAGATGTAACGCCCAGTTTTGAATTGATAATCCGACTATTTAGCAGTAGATTGATCAATTCACCAAGCGAGCTATCCACATTCAGTTCTGCCAGTGCGTTTGCGATTGCAGATGTGTTAACGTTGTTAAAGGCGCCTTCTATGCCAAGGAAAGCAACCATGGTATACTCCTTGTGATGGAGGGAGTATTCGATAGTGCGTACTAAGGAATGAAGAGCGGTTTCCACCGACTTTCCCTTACGGTACGCATGCTGAGCTGTAGACAGCAATTGCGGGTTTATGTGCATACGGAGGTGGATATCAATCAATCGCTCCAGCGTTTTGAGGAGGAATGAAGATAGACTAATAGGTCTGAGGTCCTTTGGACTGACATGGGAATACTTGCCAGCCTTGGGTATAAAAACCACTTTTACTTCTCTCCAAGCCCGGGGGATATGTACCAGATTTAGACAGCTTATCATGATCATCTCCAGCACAGGCAGGATGATATCCGCTGACATTTGTATTTCGGCAGGTATTATGCCGTCTGGTCCTGCAGACTTGAAGGGTTTGAAGCTTTGTAGCGCCCAAGTCAGCTTGTCCCTAGTTATCAGACCGTGAGGGTAAGTTACCTGTGCATGTGACCTGTTAAGGCTATAATTGCCGGTAAAATTGGAGCTACCTGGAAAGTGAGTATCAAGTAGCAGATTGAGCGATTCTTCGCTAGATGTCGTCCAAGAGCCGTCTGCCTTCTTAAGGCAGCTAGGCATAGTAGGATTTGAAGCAAGGATTTTTCTTAGCCTAGATGCCTCAGAGGATTCTTCTATTTTTCCACAGAAGAGTCTCCATGACGTTCTTTTGGCTTTCCTTAATTCTTTTTTGTATAATTTAAGGGATTCCTTGTAGGAGTCCCAATCGTTTATAGCTTTTGAGGTTTTAGCAAGATTGAAGAGTCTCCTGCACTCCTTTCTAAGTGGTCCCAGCTCAGTGGACCACCGCTGAGGCTTCTTTTTCCCCCTAGGTTGTACGAGGGGACACGATGCAGACATTGCTTCGTTAAGGGCCAGAGTAAGCTCATCGACTTTATTGTCGAGCTCGTTGGAGTTACAGGGGGGACTTAAGAGTTCCGAGTTAACACGTTTGTATAGAGTTTCTCTGTATAATGGCCAGTTGGTTTTCCGAGGATTGCGGAAGGAAGGTTGGCATGGAGGATCAACGTTAAGGTTGAATAAAAGATATCGGTGATCAGAGAACGAATGATCAGCCGATACTTTCCACCCCGTTATCATGTCGTTGATGGTATCGGAGACAAGAGTAATATCAAGGACTTCTTGTCGGTTTTTGGTAATGAATGTGGGTTCATTACCTAGGTTACAGACAATGAGGTTAGTACTTAAAAGATATTCAAAAAGTGGCTCACCTCTGTTGTTAATATCCCATACGGTGTGATGAGCGTTAGCATCACAACCGATTATGAGTTCAGCTTTCTGCCTCCTTGCTTCATCGACCAGCCTCTCTAGGTTATCACCAGGGAGAGGCCCCACGTGATCGTGGGCGAGATAAGCTGATGCCAACCAGAATGATCTGCCTGCAGTCTCCAGTCTTGCCACAGTCATATCTCGATCGCTGAAATTAGGGAGTAAATAAGCATTAATATTACTTTTCACTAGTATGCACGATCTGGTTTTACCTTTATCAGTCACATACAGTGGGTAGTATCCGGGAGTCCTGAGTCCTCGAATCTGGTTGTGTACAATCCAGGGTTCTTGGATCAAGACGATGTCTTCCGCGCCTTTGGCTAGACGAAGAATGAGTGCGGCCGAAGCCTTAATGGAGTGTTGGAGGTTAATCTGTACTAACTGCAGCATTTTCGCTACAATCAGGCAGAGATACCTCCACCACGGTGTTGTTCAGGCCTTCCAATTCCGAGGATGAGCTGAGAAGCTCGTCTTCACTCAGAAGAACCTTGTCTAGATAATCAGTCTCCATATCTGACAGGACGTCGGAAATGGATGGTGATTTTTTGGGCAAAGAGGGTTCATCATCCTCCAGCGAGGGGAAGGAGATTGAAGCTCCAGGATCTGAGACTGCGATCAAAGAGTCAGAGAGGGGAGGAGGAGGAGGGGGTAGTTTACCCGCATCCATTTCGTCCTTTTTATAGACCCGCATTTTGACATCGTCCCATGCGAATCTAATCATGTAGTCGTTCTTGGCCAGAGGAGCCAAGGTTTCTTGGTTGATTACAACCACGACACATCTGTAATCGCCCTTCAGCTCTTCCAGTTTGGCAACCTTCCAGTTGTGGGTCGGAAGTGAAGGGTTGCTCAATTGCAGGGACTTCCAGGATGCCCTCAGGGGTGGATGGATCCGCAGTGATCCAGATGCGAGATCTTGGTCGGCAGGGGATGTCTTCCCTCGCAACAACCTCGAGCTTTGCGCCAGGCCACACCTCTCCAAGCCTGCTTATTGCAAGCTTGTAGAGATCGGCCGATCTTTGGTCATCACACGCGACCAGTTTGATGTGGCCTTGATGCCACCCGCCTTCATGCGTAAGCGGAAGAGGTCCGGGATGTTTCCTTATGAAGGTGGAGAAGGAGCGCGAAAGCGCTCTCTTAATCATATCCCACTTCTCCTGATTGATGGACCCGTCAGTGTCGTTGCGATCGATGACTGCGACCACAATCTTGTCCTTCAAGATGTCGCTGAAAGACCTGAGAGGTGTGATGGTGGGAGAGATGCCGGTGTTGTGCACTCTCTGCCTCTTGAGAACCGAGCTGGTTCCTTCCACTGACCTCTGGCGTTTTATCGACGGGTCGCAGGACTTAAGGATCTGCTGCGCCCAATCTAGTTTGGCTATTTGTGCAGGCGTCCTATCCTTCTCCGCGATGGTGCCACACATCTGCTGGATCCGGATGGCATTGCGTCGTTGCTTGTAAGAAGCCTTGGATCTGTTGATACGGGGACGCTTGGTGTTGGAAGGGAGGGGACCATGATTCACAGTCCCATCACCATCAAGTTTTTTATTGTCAACGCTTTTGCCGACTTGAGTAGCCACAGTCCGTCCTACAGTCAGCTTAGAAGCGTTGACAGCAGACGTTGTTGTCATGTTAGGGCCGGCAGAGGGGGGACCATGAGTCACAGTCCTCTCCCTGACGGAGAGGGATTTATTAAGCTCGCAACCACTAGTAGAGGGACCATGTGTATCCACAGTCCCGGCACTAATTGGTGCCAGGTGAGCTTTGCCGGTAGACAGCAAGGTCGCCGTGCTACCGTCCGGTATAGAAGGAGAACCGGCCGTAAAATTTTTTGTTTTTGTTTTTTTTGTTTTGTTTTTATTCATGTTAGATCCCACGAGTAGCGGAGAAAAGAGGTCCATCTGCACAGAGATCCGCATTGTGCAGATAAGGCTAGTTAATCCGGAGGGCGCCAGGTATCCGGATACTCCGTGGGCGACTGAGCTATTTGATGACTGGGCCCCCAGCCAGGTTGACTTTTGGCACGGGTCGTATTACACCTTAGTCCAGCCCAGGTGGTAAAGGAGGGGAAAGGGGAGGGACGTTTTGTCCTGTGGAGGTCACATAGTAGCACGTACACGTTCTTAACTTGCGCCTTGAAAAGAAAATGAGGAGAGGGGACGTAGAGTCCGGGTCAGTACTTGGTTGACGCTTGTCAGCAGCCTGTCTGTCATGGGTGGCCCTTAGACAGCATAGCCTGTTGAACCTGCGCCGTAAGCCTTCGCACCGGTACCATCGAATGCAATGATGGTACACGCGTCAAGGTGACTGATCCCCGCGAAGGTATCGGGATTATACTGCATTAAAAAAAAAAAATACTGTCTGGGACACAAAAAAAAAATAGCCACCTTAGGAGCTATTTAGCTTTTTATTTAAAAAAAAAAAAAAAGTGAGGTACCTACAAGTTTAGCAGTTTATAAGGCCTTCAACTTGCTTTTTACTTAACGAGCTCCCGACCCGTGCAGAGCCTGAGACACTGCAGCTTTCAATCATATGCGCTCCCGGGCACGCTGCTTCCAGTTGTCCAGACCAAGGGCTCCGGCATCCGCGATGGCTTGGTCTGTTAAACGGAGGTTCGGTCTTCCTTGCCTTCTCGAACCTAGAGCTGGGAGTCGAAGATCCTCTTTGCTGGAGCGTTATTGTCCATTCGCTCAATATGGCCGAGCCAATGTAGTCAACTTGATATAGCATCTTTGTTCAGCTCATAAAGTTCGCAATGGTATCTTCTCCTCCATTCGCCCTCCTCGCACACAAAACCAAATATCCGACGCGGTATTTTTCTTTCAAAAGAGTTTAATATTAGCTCCCCTTTTCTACTAATCGTCCAGCACTGGGCACCATAAAGCAGGGGTTAATGTTCGATAGAGCATGCATTTTATTCTTCGAGTGAGGAGTTTTGAACTCATTTGTTTGGCCAATCTGAAGTAGCAGCGGTTTACTTACGTAAATCTACGTCGTATCTTCACTAAGGTGTCATTTGTAAAGTTGATGTTTACTTCAAGGCAGGTGAACTCCTTAAGTACCTCGAAGTTATTGCTATCAATAGTGAAGTTTTGTTCTAGGCGGTGGACAGATGTTTGTTTGTTGATAGTATGTAAATAATGTTTGCACGGATTCGCATGTACACTTGTGACAGAGTTTTAAGATGTTAAATTTGTCGCTGGGCCGGAATGTAAAAATGGCCTAGAAGTAATTTCTTCCCTCAGTCGCCTTTTACGTTTTTTTTCGAAAGGGCGCTGCAGTGATATTCTTTGCCCGTCCCTGCACCGGAATTTTGTCAAAATGATAATAATATTAATAATTAATAAATACAATTTGAACAAAATATAATTTTATTGTCATACTGCTCTGTACTGCTATTTTTTCTCAAAGTATTGATCTCTCTGGGACTGAATTATTTTATCTTTAACATTAGCAATTGTAAGGTACATTTGGATCTCCTATCTATTGAATCACCTAATAATGAAAAAAATCAAGCAAATAAATAAATATTAGGCTTTAATGGCCTAACAGGGCCTAAAACCTAGCTTCTCCAACCATTTGCTTTAGCGAAGTGGAAGGGACCTTCAATTCTTTAAGTCGAGTCCGAACGGCAAATTTAAGAAGTTTCTCATGACAATTATTGATACTCTCGGATGTTTGTCAGACTTTCGCAAGAGGTGGAGCAGTGGAAAAGGCTTTTAGATGTTACTTAGCCCCGGCTGGATTCGAAGCTGAGACCTTTAGATTAGTAGTCCAACACACTAACCTCTGTGCTATTGTGCCCACAAATGATGAGCAAAGTGTACAATCTATCTGTAGTCAAAGTTGTTTTTTAAATAAATTTTTAAATAAATATGACACCGCTTTGCAATAAAAAAAATCTCAATACTTCTTCAGACCGACATAAATTTCCTTGAATCTGTTAATTTAAAGGCAAACAACAAAATTCCGTGCTTGAAGACAACTCGTCAAAAATGATATTCTTAATCTTGGAAACAAAAAAATTTATTACAAACAGCAAACAGGTAAATGCCACAAGCACGAAGTTATTTTTTAAGAGAGCTTGTGACGATGTGTTTCATTAAACGTTTAACACAATGAATCTACTCATTTACCAAGAGTAAGTTCGACTTTTTTCACATTCCCCAGATAATACACGCTAAGTGTTTATATTAATAAAATCGATGTTCGTTATGTCATAATAAAATTACTGTGGCTGTGTCTTCTTAAATGCATGTCAATGATATCATTTCATTCATAGGTACACGTTAATCATAAATTAGAAATTATATTTTGAGAATTGGGAAAACAAAAGCTTATATTGACTTCGGCTTTTTATTTTAATGATTAATGAGGTGCTAGAAGTGGAAGGCGAAGTTAAATTAATTCAATTTTTATAACAATATGTTGGTGCACGTATAGGTACACAATGGGTTCAGTTCAATGATTTCGCATCATTGGAGCACCTTGGAGCACCTTGGAGCTTGTACATATTTATATTATTGGTGGACTTTTATAAATGTCCCGTTCAGGCATTCAAATATCAGTCCCTCAACTGATATACCTAAACTCCATAAGAATAGCATCTAAAGCATTTGTCACAACTCCAAAAGGAGTTCAAGTTACATCTGGTGTTCCGGAAGGAAGTCATCTTGGCCCATCTTTATTCCTACTTTTTGTAAATGACCTGCCGAGTATATTAAAGCACTTCTATTGCTTTATGTATGCCGATGATATAACATTTTGTGCAAAAATTTCAACAATAAATGACTGTATGCTGCTACAAAATGCCATAAATTCTTTCAGTGAGTGGTGCAGGTCAAACGACTTACTCTTAAATGTTGACAAGTGTGCTTGCATGAATTTTAACAGAACGCTTCAAAATATTCTTCCACGTTATTCAATAAATAATATTCAAATAAGAATAGCTGAAGATATCAGGGATCTCGGTGTTATTTTTGATGTCAAATTAACATTTCACTTACACATTAATTACATTGTTTCTAAAGCGAATTCGAAACGTCGGGCGCAGTGGCTCAATGGTTAGTGTGTCGGACTACTAATAGAAAGGTCCCCGGTTCAATTCCCTCCGGGGCCAAATAACATCTTGAGTTTTTTTCCACTGCCCCACCTCTTGCGAACGTCTGACAAACACCAATTGTGGCCGGTGAGAGCTCCGACCAACTTCAATGGCAATGTTCTTTCACAAGGTAAAAGTTTGTTTGTCCGGTTCGTATCAGATTTTGACCCATTCCTCCCTGCTTTAAGAAGAGCACGAGAATGGTCTTTCAAAGTCAAGGTAAGGAGACATGTAGTCAGAGTTGATATTGTTCCCTACCTATTGCCACCAGACTGAGCTTCCGTATGTAAGCATTGGTCTCACGAATGCCTTATACATCCGCAGAATTATTTTGGAATTCGGTCCCAATGCATAGCATTTTTTCAAGCATTTTCAAGTAACTTCAAGCATTTTCAAGTAACTTAAAGTTACTTCAAGCATTTTCAGGTAACTTCAAGTAACTTCAAGCATTTTCATGTAACTTCAAGTATTTTCAAGCATTTTCAAGTAACTTCAAGAATTTTCAAGTAACTTCAAGCATTTTCAAGTAACTTCAAGCATGTCCAAGTAACTTCAAGCATTTTCAAGTAACTTCAAGCATTTTCAAGTAACTTCATGCTATAAAATTGTTCCGTTCCGATTGGCAGATTATTGCCTCACACAGCAATGTTGTTGTTGTTGTAATTTCATCCAATTCGCTTCATTTTACCTGTTGTAATTCATAATGTGTGTTATATATGTGGATAATTTGTGTACTGTGCACTTCTATGTATTGCCCCCTACCCAAATATATATAGTGTTGGCATATCTATGTGACTTATAGTAGCAAAAAAGGGGGGAAACACGTTATAGGCAACTCCGTATTAATATATAGATTCCGGCGGGTTACAAATATCAACATACAGCTCGCTAGAAAAACAGTCACCTTTCCACCTCCATCCCAGCCCTGTTTGACTAAATCATTTATTTTGTTGTATAGGGTGTTTTTTTTATAAAGGTATAAAACTTCCGATAGGGATAACTGTCAAACTAGTAAAGTGTGTTTGACTTTTTGTTTTAGTATACTTTGGCAAACCACCATGGAAAGACTTACACAAGAACAACGTTTACTAATCGTGGAAATGTATTTCCAAAATTCGCGCTCTGTTTGCCAAACTTATAGAGCACTTCGTCAAGTTTACGGTGCGCATAATCGTCCATCTGAGCAGCTGATACGCAATACTATGGATCGATTCATGACCACATTTACTCTTTGTGATAATATTCATCGAAATCGAGCCCGTACCGTGCACACAGAAGAAGCCATTGTCGCTGTAGACGTGAGTGTGAGAGAGGACCCGAAATTATAGATCCGACTCTGTTCTCGTCAACTCGGTCTCTGCCCATCCGCTACTTGGAAAATTCTGAGGAGAGATCTTGGCCTGCACCCATATAAGATCCAACTGGGGCAAGAATTAAAGCCAACGGACCATCAATTACGTCGTGTGTTCGGTGAATAGGCTGAGAATCAACTGGAAGTTGAACCATCGAATCGTCAAATCATCTTCAGCTATGAGGCTCATTTCTGGCTTTACGGGTTTGTAAACAAGCAGAATTGTCATTTTTGGAGTGACCACAATCCTCATGAGACTCTTAAAACTCCATTACATCTCGAATAAATCACTGTTTGGTGTGGTTTAGATGCCGAAGGCGTCATCGCCCCTTTTGTATTTAAATCCGAAACCGGTGCTAACATTACCGTGAATGGCGAACGCTACAGGCAAATGATTCGTAATTTTTTTATTCCTCATGTCATTGGAAACCATTTGGAGGGAAAATGGTTCCAACAAGACCAGTGAGAGATGCGGGTTGTATGCCCCACTTGTTGCCAATGGCTTTTTGCAAGAGAAAGTACTACTTTAGCCTTTTTGACCTTTTCTTGTATGTTGGGTTTCCAGCTTAACTTCCTATCGAAGATTAGACCAGGAATTTAGCTTCGTCGGAAGAGATTAAGCTTGTACCATTGATAGAGGGTGGGTCAATATGTGGGATTTTGTATTTCGTAAAACGAGGGAACGATAGTTCCTTTGAAGTGTTGAGGTGTTCTCCACAGATAGGCAATCACCATGCAGCCCTCCTCTTCCAGGCATATCCGTAGCTCATTCACCACCATTATCCACAGAAGGGGGGAAAGAAGGCCGCCTCGCGGCGTGCTTGTACTGACAGACTTCCTTCCAGATCTTTCGCCCAGTTTTGAGCCGATAACCCGACTTGTGAGCAGAAGACTGATCAATTCACCAAGCGAGCTATCCACACTCAGTTCTGTTAATGCATTTGCGATTGCAAATGTGTTGACGTTGTTGAAGGCGCCTTCTATATCCAGGAAAGAAACCATAGTGCACTCCTTGTGTTGAAGGGATAATGGTGTCAAACGGTCGTTTCTGTTTGGAACATGTAATTACGGAACGCTGTGACTGCTATTGTGAGACGTCTGTGGATAATTAGTTTATAAAACTTTTTGTCTAATGTTGTAATCTTTAAGATTTTTGATATGCATTCTGTTTGTTTTGAAAAGTATAGAGTTTTTTTTTTTTAAATTTGCATTACTCGTCAGAAAAAGTGACTATATTCAGATACTTTAATAGAAAGCTGTTAGTCACTAACTAAAGCAAATATTTTTCCTCAATTCGATTTACTACTTTTTAACACATCCATGAGTATTCATAAAATAATATTTTTACTAATAAAATATGTATAAAAATATAACAACCACACTGTAGAACTTTTGGTAACAGGGACTGTGCGCGGGTATATGTATGTGTGATTTTGTTTGGCGCAGGTATAGGAATATTAAATAGGCGGGATGACCTAACAAGTATTTCAACTCAAAGGTAACGATACGTTTTACTGTATCTAAAGATTAAGCCATTTCAGCACAAGTCTCAAATACAATAAACCTTTCAACTTTTTGCCTTAAATTCCATTTTTTAACAACCCAATCTTTCCAATAATTACAATTTCAGGTGAAATATTTCTAATGCGACCACTTGAAGATATCGCCGCCATCACACATGTTGGTGACCCTGTCCTGCTAACAGTGGTTGCCGAAGAGGTTAAGATCGGTCGTGATGAGCCGCCGGCAGCTGCAACAACTGTACAATTGGCATTCTTCCTTCCAGAGCGCAGCAATTCACCGCCATACTTTGAAAATGATCAGTAAGTACAAAATATATACATTTCAGATTCATCCAAAAATTTTCATTGCAAAATTACGTCTTTCTCTTCCTTCAGCTACGTGTCACGTGTGGATGAGAATGCGCCGCAAGGCACCGCATTGACATTCATCGATCCGTACGTACCGCGTGTCTATGATGACGACACCGGCAAAAACGGGGTCTTCTCACTGACCCTGCTTAATAACAACGGAACCTTCGAGATATCACCCAACGTAGCAGAGCGTAGCGCATCGTTTTTGATACGCGTGCGGGACAATATGCTATTAGACTACGAGGAGCGCCAATCTGTTGAATTTCAAGTGCTAGCCCAAGAGCTTGGTCCAGCAACGAATCTATCGGCTATTGTCAATGTAACGGTGTACATCAACGACGTGAATGATAATCCTCCGGTATTCACTCAGCCCGTGTATACCGTAGAATTGCCGGAGAATATGACAGTGGGCACGAAGGTGGTGCAGGTGCATGCAGACGATGTTGACACTGGGATGGGTGGACGTGTTCGGTATACAGCAATAATGGGCTATCTGAATACTTCACTTAATTTGGATGCAGAAAATGGCTTAATCACCGTCTCGACAAACAGTCATGGCTTCGACAGGGAAGTCATGCCAGAATACCATTTGTATGTGGAGGCTCGTGACAGCGACGGCAACGGCAACCGAGCACAGGTGCCGCTAGTAATAAAAATGATCGATGTGAATGATGAGACACCGACATTCGAAAAGAGCGTATACGAGTTCATTTTGGCAGCAGACCTCCAGAGTTTTACATCGCCAGCATACATCAAAGCCGTAGATAAAGATGCAACAGCACCGAACAACGAGGTGCGATACGAGATCATCAATGGAAATTATGACAATAAATTCTCACTGAACAAAGTCACCGGCGAGTTGACGGTCCAGGAGAAAATTGTAATGAGATCTAAGAAGGAGGCAGTCAGTAGAAGCCGGCGACAGGTCACACCGTCACCTCTTGAAAATGATATGTTCGTACTGACCGCCAGAGCGTATGATTTAGGAGTTCCTGTGAAGTTTTCAACGGCCACCATTAGGATCTATCCGCCAGAGAGTCGGACGAGGACAGTCACATTTGTCGTGCCGGGGTACAATCCGGACAAACAGAAAACTGCTGACACCTTGTCAACAATCACCGGAGGTCGAGTGATTATTCATGATATAAGACCAATGCGTCCAGATGAACCTGGGGCACAGAATCTTAAAGGTGACATCAAGGAGCGAAGCGTTGTGACGGCAACGGTCCTGTATGATGGTGCGTCAGTGGTGGATATATCACAGATTCAACAGAGATTGTCGCAGCATAATGGATCGTATGCGATCATGACTAAGGACGAAGTGGATAGTGATGTGAGTTTTGATGATGATAGAAATGTATATCGTGTGATTTATTATTTTTATTTTTATTTTTCAGGCATTGTACAAAGCTGAGAACAAATTGCTGTTTTGGCTTTTAATTCTGCTCGCTACGCTTGTGGCATTAACTATTCTAATTCTGCTGCTGTGCTGTATATGTTCGTGGTGCCCTCTCTACGGTGCGGCGAGGTAAGTTGAATGGACATTGCAATGGCTCTGTCCTTGGAAATACCCTGTAGAAGCTACTATAATCCTTCTTGCTTGTCTAAATTGAATTGAATTGGAAATAATTATAATAACCTATGTAGGGTACTGTCGCGATTGTGTCTTGTCTAAAGGTTTTTGATACGATATTGATAGGACATTTCAAATTAAACAATTTTTTTCTGGAACTATGTAAAGGGTGTCGAAAAATGCACGCAAGATTTGAATTTTGAGCCATTTGTGCGGTAGAGCGTTGCCAACAAAAAAAAAAACGGCGTAACAGCTGACAGTTTAGGGTTATAATGAAGGGTTTCACGAAAGGACAAGGCGTTTTCATTGTTAAGCAATATTTAAAAAAATTATTAAAGGTTTGGCAGCTACAGTTCGCAATTTTCAAACATAACAATCTTCAATCATTTTCATTTTGATGGCTTTGTTAATGATCAAAATTGTCACATTTGGGGTTCAGAAAATCTACGAGTGATTGTTGGGGAAACAAATGCACCAAAAACGAGCCATTGTTTGGTACGGGTCTCTAAGAGGCATCAACGGACTAATCTTCATCGAAATTCCGGTTGATCAGTTAATGGTGCTCGCAATCGCGACTTGATAATCCAGTGTTTTCGCTTTAGTTCCAAGCTATGGATATGTGGTTTCAACAACACGGTGCTACATGCCATTCAGCCCGAGAAAGTATTCAATGGCTGCATAATGTCAAAATAACTGTGTGAATTTTTGGACGCCCTTTATTAGCTTGATATACCAAGTTTTGAGTCCTGTTTGAATGTAGCTCAGAAGGCGGGTTCATCCTTGTGTGAGGAATTATGTCGACTCTTAGATAAAGAACGTATGTAAGGCGTATCAGGACATGCGTAGAAGCCTATCCAGCCAATCCGGTTTCTAGCTCTCTGATTTTACAACAATGTTATAAACATTGCCACATTTTTCAGGTTCCTTGCTTTTGGTCGTAGACCAAAAGTCATTCATTACCCTATCAGAAGATGGTATAATTTTTGCAAATGTTGGCAAATGTCAATTCTACTTTGTCATGTGTAAACAAGTAAACAGCTACGAAATACACGTCAACAAGACATGAATTACAATAATCCCAAAGCGTACATTTTGGCGCAGATTTCATCATGACCGACGGGGCCCATTGCCATCTCTGTGGATATGTGAATAAGCAAAATTATCGCTACTGGGGCACCGAAAATCCGTGTATAATCCACGAAAAGCTATTCACCCACTCAAAGTTACTGCATGGTGTGGTGTTAACGGCGAGCGCTACAGAGCCATGCTCAACGACTTTCTCCTTCCTCAATTGGATGAACTCGAACTGGCGAACATGTAGTTCCAACACGATGGAGCAACGGCGCATACTGCACGAGCCACAACCGAAAGAAACATTTGCAATCATAAAAAATTACAGCCAAAGAACATTGAGTGACAACTTTTGCGCCACCTAGTACGAGTAAAAGAGATATCTACAGAACTCAGCAGGTTCAGTAGCACTTGTCTCTGTTAGAGCTCGCCTCGGCCTTGGCTATTTGTACAATTAGACCCTGGTCTTCTTCTTTGAACAGTTTTTTTTTGAATTTGGCTTATGCGCTTGATTGAACAGATTTTTGGAATCAGGTTTATGCGCTTGATTATGGAGTTTCAATTTCCTGAAAGTTTGCAAAAGATCTACAAAAAGTCATTGTCTTTTTGATTAACATTCTCCTTACAAGCAGGATATCTACTTACTTTACTTTTGATGGCGCTCACAGTCCTCAGACACTCAAACAAACAAATGTACCTGCAGTCGGCTCGGTACCGAAATATGTATCTGCCTCCGCAAGCAAAGTTGCTCCTCAACTTTTTGTGGTATTTCTCCATTGACCCATCTAATGTTCGATCATTCTATAATATTTTATACATAATATTTTAGGTCTGAGCAGAGCAGTGAGCTAAGCCTGAGCATGCCATGTTCAAGTGCACAGCTCCGAGTTGTTTGTTTCACCTGAGCACTTTGCTTGTATGTATTTGAATATATTGAACCGCTGCCATTTTTAAACCACTTTTCCCATAGGGGTCAACTTTATACTTTAAAGTTGCAATTTTTTGGCCTTACACGGTGGTACAATTAGATTTTTAATTCGAACGGTATTATTGAATTTAAATTCCAGGTGGAGGTTTTTATCTGCCAAACCTATTTCTGCTGATTGCAGGTAGGTGCCGCGTAAGTTCGTCCACCTCCCGGAGTCGGTCACTTTAGTATACAAAAATGACTTTTTAGTATATTCATTAGCAATCGCAAAACTTTTTTCCCATTTCTGTTCTTTCACCCGTAACTTTTTTTTTAAACATATATTACTGTCCCCAGTTAAATAAGTTAAATATATTAATGCATCAGTGGTTCGTCTGAACGAAAATGAGTATAATGACTGCAGATTGAACAAAAAACAACAAATCGTCTAACGCCATCCATATGATAAAAATACTTGCTGAATATTTCCTCTGTAACGGAAGGCAGTGGATACCAGTGGATACTTATCTCTGGTCGAGTAGAAGACTTTAGACGAATCACGTTTTGTATAAACTTTGTTCTTACATGGTTTCCGTTAGGAAGCTCCATGCTATTTACATTTTAAAAGTCAAGTTGATTTTTCAGTTAGATTGGAAAAGTCTATAAGTACCAACCACAGACGATATTCAGTTATGGAGGAAACAAATCGACAAAAATTTTACTAATCTCCATGTCCTCAGTAGAGAAATCGTGTTTCAATGAAGGATCCCTTAGAGATGACGGAGGGATTCGTAAGTAGAACACGCCTATAAATGTTGTTATAAGTATACACAACTATGCTCGTGCATATAGCGATCAATTTGGACTGGTTGGTTGCTTGGTTTAAGTGGCTTTAATTCCCGTCATCTGACGAGGGAAAACACAAATAGCGCATTGAGCGCCGGTTTGATACCACAACTTACGGAACCTAAAATTAAAGGGCGAGATGGATATTAAGGGGGCTCAAACCCATCCTGTGGAGTTGAGGAATTTGATGATGTTATTGAAGTGGATGGTATGAATGGCCGAAAGGTCATTGTAAAAGGGATGACCTAGTGCGCTGCGTCTGATTTTGGCTAAAGCCGGACACTCACAGAGAAGATGGAACACTGTTTCACTCTTTTCTGTATCAGAGCAGCTGCGGCAGTGCGTGCTGTGAGGGATGCCAAGCTTGGCTGCGTGAGTGCCTAAAGGCCAATGGCCCGTACTGATTGCCGTTAGTCTGGCGACATCTACACGCGTTCTGGCTAAGAGGTTGTTTGTTCAATTTGGACTAATTCCAACGGTCATGCATGAGAATTTGCAAACAAAAACATAAAGAAAGGCTATTTTTCTCTCGAAAGAGCCCATTATTATTTCTCCTTTCCTGCTTATCGTTCACTACTCGCAAAATAAAGCAGAACTGGCAGCGTTAGTGATTTGTAGAGCTTACACATGGTCTTTAGGGTTAAGTGATTTGAAAATATTTGTTTTGCCAAACCGAAGTAGCAAGTTGAAATTAATCTTCTACTCTTTTTGATTTTGTCTTGGTCTTATTTCGTTGGCTTTTGAGTTACCCATAGGAAAAGGAACATATAACTATTTCCCAGAACCATCAAACACATAAAATTAATTAAAGTGAATAAACACTTGGCGAGAAAGAAGGGAGGAGGAGAGAGCAATCTTTCGTGCATATGTCATTCTGTCTCTCCGAAACCCTTTTGTTTACATTATTGTTTTTGTAGTTCTATTCCAAAAACTATGCAGAGTATAGATACCTCAAAGTTCACAAAAATTGGGGAGAAAATTATGATAAAACATGGCACTTTCCTCCACAATTTTCCCGCAGAGTCCAATATGTGGTATTTTTTAATAATATGCATCCAAAATCTAATGAATCCTCGAATATCTGTGATGTCTTGAAGCAAGTAGAAAAGTTTTATCCATCGTTTTTCTAAGCTCCGCATTGGATGCCATTGCAGCCATTACATGAATCGCAGAGCGATCGTTAAGCACTTTACGGAAGGTCAAAACTTCGCTTCGAGTAACGATGACTGATTCCAGATTTGATACTTTAGATATGATTCATGAGAATCTTACCAACTGTCAAAGATTAGAAAATCTTTAACAATGAGATAATCGACCGTTTTGCTAGAGAACAAAGGCGGTTGAAATTGTCTTTTTCTAAATACCTAATGCTTTTTTTGTCATTATTTTTTTTATTTTATGCTATTGGGAGAAATCACATCTAGGCAATTCTATCATTCAGGTTAGTTCAGCGACACATTTACTATGTTGAAGATAACCTGCAAGTGTGCATGAAAAAGACGATCAAAAAACCAAGGCAGGTCTTAAAACTCCTTGATCCCACAAATGCGACTGCATTAGACATAAATCTTATTTATCCAAATTTCTATCATAAATATGAAGATGAATACTTACAATTATATACAGGGTGGCACACCAATTGTGCTACAATAAGAAATTCAAATAACTTTTTTTTTTAATCAATGTATTTAATTTTTTTATTGTATAGAAAATTAAATTTTATTTTATATAACTAATTATTTTTGAAGATAATAGAACGTAAATGACCTCCATGTTCATCCACGCATATGCGACACCTGATCACAAAATTATTCGTTGACGCCTGAAGGGTTAAAATCGGGGTCGCCTCAATTATTGGTTTAATGGACTGCTTCAATTCAGTCAAATTCCTTGGTTTCGTTTTGTACACCCCTTGCTTGACATAACCCCACAAAAAAAATCTGCTACAGTCAGGCCAGTTGACCTTGGGGGCCAACGGAAAGTGAAGTTTCTTGATATTAAATTGTTTGAGAATTTTCGTTGGAGTTGCTCCATCTTGCTGGAACCAAATGCTGTTAAAACGGATACTTTTTCGATGCAGTTCTGGGTAAAACAAACTCCTTCAACATCTTTAAATAACGGTCCCCATTGACAGTTAATGTTTTCTTCAAAGAGGTATGGCCCCACCCACAATGCACATTGATGAAACTGCGCACCACTCAGTGACTGGGGGCAGTACCGTCTCATGGAGGATTTCTGGATTAGATTCACTCCATATACGGCAATTTTGCTTATTTACATTGCCATTTGGATCAAATTGGGCCTCATAAGACATAAACAAGCAATTTATCAAGCTGTTGGCTTCTTCGGTCATTTCAATAATTTTTTGCCAAAATAGGCAAATCCGGAGGGTTTAACTTGCTTGCAATTTGGACTTTGTACGGAAATAAGTTTAAGTCATTATGAAATATCCGTTGTAATGACCGTCGCTTGGATTTGCCTGAATTGACGATGCTTCAGCCGCTTAAACCCGAACATAGGGATCTCGATGGTACGGTCTTCTTGCGATGCTTCCAGATTCGGAAAAAATGTTTACCAGCTTCATAATGGTCCATCAACTCGGGGAGCGCCGCCAAACTGCGGCCTTAATTCCCTTTGGTCGGAAATGAAGGACTGCAAAGCATGGTACCGCTGCACTATCAAAACCGTCTTTTCGGTATCCCAAGCATTCATTATAATATATCTATATATAAATCTAAATAGTCATGCTTATTTTGAGATTCGACAAGTCGTTCGAATGTCTATTTTCGTTCGAATTATACCGGTTTTCCTCAAATAAATTTTCAATTCGATCGAATCTTAAAATACAAATTCTTCTAATTCGACAAACTTTCGTTCGAATTCGAATGTCAAAATCGGCATGAGTAACCTGCAAACAAAAAAAAAATAGGCCGATAAGAAAAAAAGTTATTACGTTTATATATGTATACTAATTTGCAAAAGTTCAAATTTTTTCTTTGTTAATACATTTGCGAATATTTCAAAAAACGGCATTTAAAAAATTTCAGTTTTGAATTTTTTTTAATAATTTTATGGGAAGCCAATTCCAATGTATTAATTTTATAAATATTTGTAAGTAGGTCATCATCCTCCTTATTGTCAGACAAAAAAAAAACCTAAACACGTTCGAAAAGTCGCACTTACTTATTTTAAAATAAATTACCTACAACGAGCCTGGCTATAGAAAAAAGGGCTAGGTTAGGTTTTAATTTACGAGCACCAATTTAAA
The DNA here is from genome assembly GCA_949715645.1 of Portevinia maculata. Taxonomy (NCBI): domain Eukaryota; kingdom Metazoa; phylum Arthropoda; class Insecta; order Diptera; family Syrphidae; genus Portevinia; species Portevinia maculata. The sequence goes on along the minus strand of OX454525.1, from coordinate 359,535,990 downwards.
AAAAAAAGAAATTATATTGGAAAGCATAGGAGACCATAAAAAATACCCAAAAATTAAGAAAAAAATTGTACGTTCTCCAACTTTGAAAATATCCAACCTCGCACCTACCATACTGGTACGTGCCGACTAGTGTGTTGGACAACAGCTTGAGACGGTATGTTACAAGCTATGAGTCAATATTATAATACCCATAGGATAGGTAGGCTCAGTGGTTATGCGTTGCACTACTGAGCGATCGCAGTTTCAAATCACGCAGGGGAGCAGTAACACCTAACGTTCTTTTCAACTGCTGTACCTCTTGCGAAATTCTGAGTATCAATTGTTTTGAAAAGCTTCTCAAATTTTCCGTTCGGAGTCAACACAAAGTTTCCAATGTAAAAACAAAGTTTTTCCATATACGTTCCAAAAATATAACTTAGCACACATAAATTTTCACCATAAGCTTCGCAATCATCTGTAGGTATAACTAAAGCAAAGAAGACAGAAGTATACCTCCACTGTGGCTGTGAACTATAGGACGCTTACTTAAGCTAGGCGATTGATATTTGCAAGATTAACAAATGTTATTATTTTTTTCTGTGTCTTTGCATCTATAATAATAGTGTGGCTATAAAATACGAAAATACGAAAACTAAATATAAAACTTTGAAAAGCTTATCTCAGCTAGACATATAACTAAACAGGGACTATGAATAATTTTAGTTTTCTACTTAGGTTTTTGGGAGATCACTTCGACAATTCCAAACAAGTTAACAACTTAATAAGCCCATTAGAACCTCGCCTAATACAATAACCATTAAACCAAAGTAAAACTAACATGCATTTGCTTTAATCCCTATAAAAAAAATAAATTTAAAAAATTCGAAATTAATAAAAAAAAAACCTAAAACCTCATTTTCTCGTTCTCTCTTTTTTACTTGTAGCAAGAGAATAGTTAATATCAGTAGAACTGAAGACGATGTTCATCTAGTTCATAGGGAAATCGCAAATGGAAAGCAAACAAAATCTGTTCAGGTAGATTTTGCTACAAAAAAAAAACAAAAAAAAACTTGTTTCTGCACTTTAATTAGTTTTCCTTTTGAGTTTTATTTCCACGTAAACAATTAATTAAAAAAAAATGCATCTAGTAGTGGTAGCAGTTGCGGTTTATTTCCTTAGTTTTAACATTATTTTCTACAACATTCTTTGGGTTTATTTTTTTTTTGGAATTGACTTTCTTTTACCAACAAATTTAAAACAAAAAAACATTTTATTTTTTATAATTGGAATAACAGTTTTAATTAAGTTGCGTTGTCATTATTGTATTGTTGCACTCGATACAATGTTCTGCTTAAAAGCTTTCTTTTAAAATTAAAGTCGACTGTAGTTTGTGACTAAATTAAATACCTTTGTTGTGTTTTTATTTTTTTAGGTCGCCGAATGGATGGGAAGAAGAGAGGCGTGGTCGGCAGAGAAATCATCAGATACACGAACGAAACCTACCCGTTGGGAGTTCCACAATGGACATGGTGAACAGCCTGACGAAAGCCTAGGCCATGCTGGTCCCGCTGCTGGGGAAGAAGCTGGTACTGGCAACTTAGGCCATGATGAACGTCGAAAACGAAGAATAAAATCAGCAGACGAACACCAGCGTAGAGTTAGAATAAAGTGAGTACTTCATACGTTCACCTAAGAGAGAAACAAAGCTAAAGCTTTTCTATATCGTTTCAGAAACACACAAACAGCCAAAGACGATACTCATCTAAGTAGTTTCCATAATTCTAGAAGTAATTTAATTAACAACGAACGCGATGTATGTATCGAAGACATTATAGACGAAGAACAAGATATGGGTACACAGTCTTATAGAAATCGTACTCGGCACCGGCAGCAGCGAGCTACACAACAGCAGATTGACGATGATTCGATGAGACGGCATGAGATCGATCGGGGCAGTGATTTGGAATATAATGGTGACGGAGCTGGGGGAAGTTTGAAGGCAAAGCGTGAGTACTTTATCAAGGACGGAAATGTGGAAATTTTACAGTTGATGACTCGCGACAAGCAGCGTGAAAACGAAGACAACATCTATGTGAACTTACCATTGAAGGCGACAACAAACCTATCTCATCCTCAATTATTGATGGTCGACCAAAGTGGCAAAGAAATCCTGATGCGGCGGTTTATAGAAGAACAGCCTGATGGGAAGCAAATCATTCGGGAACACTATCAAATCGTTCCAGGGTCGAACTACATTCAATCGATGCCAAATCAAGTTCAACACTCTACCTACAAGGATACGTTCCCATTGGGAAAAAGTGGCCCCAATAGCATAGTTTATTCTCAGGCCGAACCGGAGGTTAAAGTTATCCACACTAAACCTCTTCACCAGGGAGGTGGAGGAGGAGTCGATTTAAGCTCCCAAATGCAGCCAGCAGTCTCAAATCAATCGCTAACCCAAGAGCTAGAGAACTCCCTTAAGCAGCAAAATGCTCTACTCCGTCAGATATTGATGGAGAAGGAGAAAATTGATCTGCAATACACACACCCCGATATAGCTTTGGAGACACAAAGTCTGCCAGGACAATCCATGGCGATTGCGACGCAGACTGACTGCGAAGCTGGCACTCAAACGGAGGGCGATATGGTTGTGAGCTCATCATCGGTGAAAAGACAACGGCGGGCGAAAAGTGAGAACGACGAGTCAATGTCTGAGGATGAATACGAGTACGTACGATTCAGCCCACCAAACAGTCCTGAGGGTGTTTACTGGATCAAGCGAAAACGGCAAAAGAAACGATCGAAACATCGAGCTACTAGTCAGCCCCGAAAGCGTGTCGTCATGGTGGAAGAGGTAAAGCGAAAAATTCGTACCCCTATAAAAGAAGAGGAAGATGACGAGTTTTATGAGTACCGCAAGAGATCCCCACCAAAAAAACCCATACGCTATCAAAGAGAGACAAGGGCGAGCTTACTTCGCCGCATGAAGAACGAAGAGAACCAAAAAGCTCTTGCCAAAAAAGCGGCTTCTCTCAACCGCGATGTTCTTTTGGAAATATCGGACTCGCTCGATGAAAAGGCTAGTCCCGATGAGCGTATGCGCCATAAGATCAGCGTGGAACAAATGGAGTACTACGATAACTCTGATCAAGACTCTGATGCTGATGAAATTGTTATAAAAAGCAATGCCCTACCTTCCACTGATCGCCAGCGAGAAAATTCCCACTTTGAAATTCACGTCACTGATGGGAGTAATAACAAAGTCTATTCCCGTTCCTCGTCTGAACAGAGAAATCACACAGAAAACCAAGACCGACTGACAAAAAGTCCCGACCCCAAACCTAGGCTTTCACGTAAAGATACCACCGCCCTAAGCAGCTCGCAAAGGCGTATGCAAACCGCGTCCGAGCCACCACAGAGCAGAGTCGTTGTGTCCAAGCAATCTGGCGCGAAAGTTTCCACCACCTCGACTGAGATTCGCAGCTCAAAGCGCATCAAGGATCGAGAATTCCAAAGCGATAGCAATCTTTTAGACCAAGACGACACGCATGAAGACCAAGGTTCATCCAAAAGCGCTCCCAAGTACATGGACTGGTATTACAGTAAAAAGAAGCCTTCTGTCGGCAGTGATGCCAAGCCAACAAAGTCAAAAGCAAGTACAAAGAAACTGATAAGCGGATCAGAGAAACGCATCACTAAAAGTCGCCTCCCCAAGTCCGATGACAGCCATTTACCGACCACAGCATCAACGACGCCAGTGCCTCCAAGTGATGAAAAATATAAGCCTGAGCCTGCGCCTCGCAAGTCCCCGCCCAAAGGTGCACGCATGCTCAAAGAAGATGTCATCATGAACAAGAACCACAAACCGAAAATCGAGACCGATACCAATCATCCCCTCCTGCAGCACTCTGAACATCGCTACGAGCATGAATATGAGAACGCTGCTGAGCTTCCGATAGCACCCACAAAACTGTCACATTACATGTATCCCGAGACACCTCCCCAACCCAAGGGTATCGCAAAAGCCAAAGAACTCAAGCCGAAACCTTCACCAATTAAGGAAAACGAGATAAAGGTCACCAACTCAAAGATCTATATTCAAGATTCTTCGGCGCAGTCTAAGCAACTAAATGTTTCCACATTGGAAGATGACCACGACTCCGGGATAGCTATGAATTCGCTTCTAAACAGCATGGGCCGGCGTAATCCTATTGCGGAGAAGAAGAGTGTTTTCTCAATTGCCTATGACGATGTTAGCCGAGTGCAGAAGATCAAATCAGAGAGTGATTCACCGCAGTATTCATAACAGAGGGGAACACAATTATTATCGAAACCTTTTCCACAGTAACATGATGCGTTTGGAAATATTGATACTGCCCTTCCGCCTTGAGTTGATTATGTGAGCCAGAACCAGACAGTGCTTAAGCGTTCATCGTCCGATGAACCATATCGATCCCATCGTCGCTTAAGAATCAGTTCTGTAACAAAAATCCTCGCAAAATCTATTCTCATCATCAAAAGTCGTTCAACAGTAACTACACCACACCAATCATGTTGTTCACAGTCTACATACATCCCGGTACCTCCTGTGTTTCATTTGTCCTGTTAATATTATTTTTCTTTAGACTAAAAATCGTTGTGATAGTTAAATTATGCTTTAAAAGCATTCTTTTTTGTTTTATTATATTAATTTTGTATTATGTATATATCCTACTAAACAACAAAATTGTGTATATAAATAATTAGTCTAGATTTTTGAGAGCAATCATTAAAACACTGTATAAATACATATATCAATAACTTCCTACAGTTATTCAATCTAGATCCTGCCTATTGTCATAAATTTAAAGTGAAATGTATCATTTACACTCTTGTAAATTTAAAGTTAGGAAAAAATCAAACAACAAACTGCCATATATGTATTTTGTATGTATTAATACTGAATATGAAAACCATTTCTTATTTAAATTGATTTTGGATTGTTTGTATTATTTTTTTGTTCATTTTATAAAAGGTGTAACGACGCAAGAATATGCGGATTAAATTGAATTGAAATTGTAATTATTGTTAATTTTGTTTATGTTAAATATATAAAAGAAGAGCGAAATTATATAGGTAAGTGTAAATACTTTAATAATAGAAAACAAATTTTTATTTTGTAGTTAACATTTAGTTGATATGAATAAGAAATTTTTTCACAAAAATAAATAAAGCAAAATGTTTATTACACTCAAATATTTAAGATGGAAATATATATGAAAATACATTATTGAAAAAATATACGATATGTTTTTCTTTTTACAAATAATGAGATCGGCCATTGGACTCTATCCAGCTATCGGTTCGGAGGAAAATGTTGTACGAATTTTGTATTTTATTAAAAACGCAGCCTTAATTTTTTTTTTTTGATCTGTCGGTGTCAAAATGTCAATCAAGTTTTACGATTTTATCATGGTGAAGTTTACGATCGAGTAACGTTTGGCATTGATTTAAAATTACTACCGAAATTCTGAGTCGGTACTCCAATTTTCGGGTGTAATAATCTGCCTACCAGACAGGCTACGCGTGTTTCTTCTTTAGGACTCCGCTTTACTGCATCACTATTGGCCCGCATGTGGGGTTCTCCGATTTGAGTTCAATAAAAATCGGCAAGCTTCCTGGTTTCGGATCAATTCTTCACTGAGGCCATTCGTGTCAACCCACGGATTTGCATGCAAACTTGCGGAACAGCTTAAAAATGTTAAATGTTTCGCTGGGCTCACCTGGATGTTAGAATCGTCTAAATGTGATTTTCCCCCTTAGTAGCCTTTTACGACAAGCGCTATTTTTGGGGGGCGCTGCAGTGATATTCTTAGCCCGTCCTTGCATGGGCGACAAGCTGCGCGTGCTATAGTTTACAAATTTGAGACAAAATATTCACTACAGGGCCCTGATTCAAAATAATGATTCTCGTTGCCTTACTATCGTTACGTATCGTTATAGACCAAGAGCCGACAGCAAATTTTGGGAGTGGAGGTATAACCAAAACGCATATACATGTATGTGTAGGTATACGAGGACACAATAATAATACAAATTCAAACATCTGGCAGAGTTGTTTTTCAGCCGGGGCTGTGGGCGAGCGTTTGAAAAGGGTATTTTTCCGATTTTTGTGTCGGAGGTATAACCACCTCAATGCATATTTAAACAATAGATAATTGCGTACTGATTTCAAATATATAGGTCCCAGACGTTTTACTTTCAGCTTTGTCTTTGCCAAAAGCCCCCTTAAAGGGGCGAAAAATCAACTTTTGAAGTCAGAGGTATAACCACATGAGTGATACATCAAAAAATCTGAATAATTCTCCTGATTACAAATATGTATGTCCCAGACCTTTTCTTTTCAGCCTTCACCCCGCCAGGCGTCCTTTAGTATCCTTAAAAATCTTTTTATTGAAAACTCTCGATTTTTTTTTTCAAATATGTATAACCATATGCTGGTCACATGAAAATAATCTGCAACTCTTCGTTATTACGAATAAATAAGTCCCAGACAAATGATGTACAGCCTTCACCCCGCCAGACGTCTTTCAGTACCTATCCTTAAAAGACTTTTTACTGAAAACTGTGAAATTTTTTTTTTCAAATATGTATAACCATATGCTGGTCACATGAAAATAATCTGCAACTCTTCCTTATTACGAATAAATAAGTCCCAGACAAATTATATACAGCCTTCACCCCGCCAGACGTCCTTAAGTATCCTTAAAAGACTTTTTACTGAAAACTCTGAAATTTTTTTTTCAAATACATATGGATAACAATGACAAATTATTTACAGCCTTCACCCCGCCAGACGTCTTTAAGCATCCTTAAAAGACTTTTTACTGAAAACTCTCAAAACTTTTTTTTCAAATACATATAACCATACGCTGGTCACATGAAAATAATCTGCAACTCTTCCTTATTACGAATAAATAAGTCCCAGACAAATTATGTACAGCCTTCACCCCGCCAGACGTCTTTAAGTATCCTTAAAAAACATTTTACTGAAAATCCTCAAAATTTTTTTTTCAGATATGTATAACCATATGCTGGTCACATGAAAATAATCTGCAACTCTTCCTTATTACGAATAAATAAGTCCCAGACAAATTATTTACAGCCTCCACCCCGCCAGACGTCTTTAAGCATCCTTAAAAGACTTTTTACTGAAAACTCTCAAAACTTTTTTTTTTTCAAATACATATAACCATATGCTGGTCACATGAAAATAATCTGCAACTCTTCCTTATTACGAATAAATAAGTCCTAGACAAATTATGTACAGCCTCCACCCCGCCAGACGTCTTTAAGCATCCTTAAAAGACTTTTTACTGAAAACTCTCAAAACTTTTTTTTTTTTCAAATACATATAACCATATGCTGGTCACATGAAAATAATCTGCAACTCTTCCTTATTACGAATAAATAAGTCCTAGACAAATTATGTACAGCCTTCACCCCGCTACACGTCTTTAAGTATCCTTAAAAGACTTTTTACTGAAAACTCTCAAACATTTTTTTTTCAAATATGTATAACCATATGCTGGTCACATGAAAATAATCTGCAACTCTTCCTTATTACGAATAAATAAGTCCCAGACAAATTATGTGCAGCCTTCACCCCGCCAGACGTCTTCAAGTATCCTTAAAAGACTTTTTACTGCAAACTCTCAATTTTTTTTTTTTTAAATATGTATAACCATATGCTGGTCACATGAAGATAATCTGCAACACTTCCTTATTACGAATAAATAAGTCCCAGACAAATTATGTTCAACCTTCACCCCGCCAGACGTCTTTAAGTATCCTTAAAAGACATTTTACTGAAAACTCTCAAAAATATTTTTTTTCAAATATGTATAACCATACGCTGGTCACATGAAAATAATCTGCAACACTTCCTTATTACGAATAAATAAGTCCCAGACAAAATATTTACAGCCTTCACCCCGCCAGACGTCTTTAAGCATCCTTAAAAGAGTTTTTAATGAAAACTCTCAAAACTTTTTTTTACAAATACATATAACCATATGCTGGTCGCATGTAAATAATCTGCAACACTTTCTTATTACGAATAAATAAGTCCTAGACAAATTATTTACAGCCTTCACCCCGCCAGACGTCTTTAAGTATCCTTAAAAGACTTTTTACTGAAAACTCTCAATTTTTTTTTCAAATATGTATAACCATATGCTGGTCACATGAAAATAATCTGCAACACTTCCTTATTTTGAAGTAAATAAAGACGTCTTTCAGCATCCTTAAAAGACTTTTTACTGAAAACTCTCAAAACTTTTTTTTTTTTCAAATACATATAACCATACGCTGGTCACATGAAAATAATCTGCAACTCTTCCTTATTACGAATAAATAAGTCCCAGACAAATTATGTACAGCCTTCACCCCGCCAGACGTCTTTCAGTACCTATCCTTAAAGGACTTTTTACTGAAAACTGTCAACAATTTTTTTTCCAAATATGTATAACCATATGCTGGTCACATGAAAATAATCTGCAACTCTTCCTTATTACGAATAAATAAGTCCCAGACAAATTATTTACAGCCTCCACCCCGCCAGACGTCTTTAAGCATCCTTAAAAGACTTTTTAATGAAAACTCTCAAAACTTTTTTTTGCAAATACCTATTAATTATATTATTATTCAATACTTATTAATTAATCAATTTATATTTAATATTTTGGTCACTTATTGGTACAAATTATTAAAAACGCCTTAAACAGCTGAAAAACATCCCTGCCAGATGTTTGAATTTGTATTATTATTGTGTATTTCTACACATACATGTATATGCATTTTGGTTATACCTCCACTCCCAAAATTTGCTGTCGGCTCTTAGACTAGCCTTACCATACCAATTCAGTTGTCGTTGTGTAAAAATGGAAGACGAGTGACAGGGAAGCTTAGGTTAGGTAAATGGATGCCCTTGTGACTGGTGTCACGGCTCACTTAGACCATCAGTTTGGGTTCATTGTGTCCATTGTTGTTGGGATTTCCAAAATTTTTACAACCTGCAAAGAAACAAAAGATATGCCGCTGTTACACAGCTCAGTGATCCGCTTTATTAGAACCACCCGGATCAATATGTAAATCTCAGGAGTTTGTTCAGCTCAATATTGGTCAGATCCTCCAGCTCCTCACAGAAGTATAGCTGCCAAGAATCTTGAATCTGTTTGTTTTAAGGGCAGGGCATTCACATAGTAGGTGACGAATGGATTCTGTCTCTTCCACGTCTCTACAGCTCCTGTAGTAATCGTTGTGCACTATGCCCGGCCGCTCCGCGTGTAGGGCCACTGCGCAGTGTCCTGTGAGGACCCCTATCAGTCTGCGTATGTTTTTGCGGTTTAGCCCGATTATGACCTTAGATTTCATTTTGTTTACCGCTGGCCAAAGCTCCCTCGAGTGTCTGCATGTTTCGAGGCTGGTCCAACTTAGGTGTCGTTGACTCATGCTACCACAAATATCTCCGCTAATACTAACTGCAGAAACTTTATTTAGGGCTTTTCATTTTAGAACAAAAAATACTCCTTTTAACTGCGTTTGAATAAAATTGGCGTCTTATTTTACTCCCCAGATATCTAGTTGTAAGTCAGTTTCGTTGCTGAAAAACCCATAGATTTTAGATACTTGGGAAACGCTGCAGCAGATTACAAAATATAATAGGATTTTGTACCTCCTTTTGTTTTAATGCTTTAAGACCTTAGTAAACAAAAAAAGGGATTAAAAGTTCATAATTTCCTTTAAAACCTGCCGCAGCTTTTGACAAGTAATTCGTAATTAGGGCTCTGAACGATCCTTTACCAGTGAGACAACGCAACGGTCAAAGTACCGAGAATATAGCAGCCATGAGTACTTAAGTTCAAAATGATTCATATAAGTCGATTCCACGCCTATCACAGACATTTTGAATTTCTTAGTCCACATTATCGCGAATTTTGCGTAAAGATCTTGGCTTACAGCCTTACAAGATCAAACTATCTTAAGAACTGAAGCCTCTTTATCAATTAAAGCGCCGAAACTGCTCCGATTGGCCTCTGCAAAAGTTTGAAGAAAATCAAAAAATCATCTTTAGTGTTAATTTTTGGCTTTATGGCTTTGTCAATAAGCAAAATATGCGCTATTGGACAGCAACAAACACACATGTTTCAAGAGATAACATTGCATCCACATAAAATGACCGTGTGGATTGGATTGCATGCCGAAGGTATGATTGGACCGTATATTTTCATCGATGAAAATGATCGCCAGGTTACGGTCAGTGGAGTTCGCTATCGTGCAATGTTGGAAGACTATTTTTGGACAGAATTGGATGTGACATCAGTTTTATATCTGATCCAACCAGATGAAAACACATGCCACTTAGGTGGTCAAGTAATTGATTTATTGAAGGGGAAGTTCAATAATCGTGTTATATCGAGAAATGGTTCGGTCGCATGGCCGAGATGGCATGCGATTTAACGCCGTTGGATTTCTTATTATGGCGTTACGTTAAGTTGTTGACTTATGCCAACAAGCATGGTTTTCTTTGATACCATCTGCTTTATCATCAGACCTCGGAGGGAAGACTGGGAAACAACATCAATCATCTGTTCTGAGGGACGGCTGAAATGGGCAATAAATTCCTTTCAGCCTTTCAAATCTGCCGGAGTGGACGGCATTATACCCGCCCTTCTTCAAGAAGGGCAAAGGGTACTAATACCACACCTGCTAAAGATAACAAGGAGCAGTATTGCCTTGGGCCACATACCAATGCAATGGAGACGAGCAAGGGTTGTGTTTATACCAAAAGCGGGGAAAAAAGACCCCACACAGCCAAAATCGTACAGACCCATCAGCCTTACGTCATTTCTTCTGAAGATGACAGAAAAGGCTGTAGACAATTATTTAAGGGAAGATGTTCTGAACACATCCCCCTTACATCATCGTCAGCATGCATACAGAGCGGGCAGATCAACAGAGACCGCCCTATATCAGCTGACGGAGATAATTCGAAGTGCCTTGGAGGCAAAAGAAATAGTACAGTTCGCTTACCTAGACATAGAGGGAGCATTTGACAACACCTCACATGATGCGATCAAACGATCCCTGGATAGGAAAGGAGTTAACAGTACAGTATCCAACTGGATGTGTGAGCTGCTGAGCACTAGATCAGCAGAGACTCAAACACCATCTGGAACCATCAGAGTAATTACAACAAGAGGATGTCCACAAGGAGGGGTACTATCACCATTAATGTGGAGCCTAGTTGTAGACGAACTGCTGGAAAAATTAACCAACCATGGCATCAACTGTCAGGCGTACGCCGATGACATTGTATTGATTGCCAGGGGCAAGTTCGAAGAAACCCTTGGAGACATCATACAAAAGGGGCTTAAAGTAACCAAGGAATGGTGCCATAATGTCGGACTTAACATCAATCCGGCGAAAACAACGATAGTACCATTCACAAGGAAAAGACAACTTCAAAGACTTAAGGACATAAACCTATCAGGCACGACACTGATACCAGTCAAAGAAGTAAAATATCTAGGACTCCATCTAGATAGTAAACTCCTCTGGCGAAAACATACAGAGGAGATATCCAAGAAGGCCACCCGCGCTCTCATGATATGTAGGAGCCTAGCGGGGAGGGCATGGGGATGCAGCCCAAGCATCCTGCGATGGATGTACACTGCAATCGTGAGACCAATGATCACATACGGAGCGGTAGCATGGGCGAAACGAACCAGTCTAGTCACAACGCGAGAGACACTCGGCAAAGTGCAAAGACTGGCGTGCCTGTGCATTACCGGAGCAATGCGTAGCTGCCCAACCGCAGCCTTAGAGGTGTTATTGGAACTGACCCCTCTACACATCATGGTGATGAACGAGGCAGACAAAACAATCCTTAGGATGGCAAAGGAGGGAATTGGGAGAGGGAAATGCATCGGTTCGAAAGAAAACGGTGACTTACTCAACAAACTCCCACTTCTTGGCATACCTAGGGACGACAGCATCGGGAAATTCAACTTCGAGAAGAATTTCCAGATAAAGCTCAGCAATAAGGAGAACTGGAGCAACGAATCCATAACTTATGGACTGAGCAACCACACAACAAAGTGGTATACGGACGGCTCGAGGACTGAGGAGGGAACTGGTGCAGGAGTCTTTGGGCCGGGAACTAAGCACTACGAATCCATGGGCAAATGTACCAGCATCTTCCAGGCAGAAATATGTGCCATAGACAGATGCGTTCGAATCAACCTCGAGAAAAACTACAGAAATTGCAACATAGCAATAATGTCTGACAGCCAAGCAGCTATAAAGGCTCTTGACGCCTACGCTATCAAGTCAAAACTCGTGTGGGAATGCCTACAAGGACTGAATAGACTAGGCAAGAATAACAGAATCTCCATCTGCTGGGTGCCTGGCCATGTTGGCATTACGGGCAATGAGGCAGCGGACTCTCTGGCAAGAAAAGGGGCAGGGGAACCCTACATAGGACCTGAACCATTCTGCGGGATAGGAGAACACACTATACGCGAAGAGTTCAGGAGACTGGAGGAAGAAACAAAGGCCAAAACCTTTCTCAACCTCCAAGGTCTGAGGCAAGCAAAGAAACTCTTAGGAAATTACAACCAAAAGAGATTCAAAGTTTGTATCGGCCTTAACAAAAACAACCTAAGAATCCTAACAGGCCTCCTCACGGGGCACTGTAGACTCAAGGAGCACCTGAGGAAAATGGGCATATCGGAGGACGGGCTCTGCAGATTCTGCAGTGAAACCGCCGAAACTCCAGACCATATACTGGAATCCTGTGGGGCACTGACCGACAAAAGGATGAAATATTTGGGCAGGCACGAAATAACAGACAAGGACATACAAACCATGGACCCACAGCTCATTCTCAGATTCATCAAAGGAAACTGGACTGGACGCTGTGCTCTAAGGAGTGTGACCTGCCAAGGATAAATCAGAGCAATACCTCGACACGCTTCACAAAGAAGTATCTAGAGAGGGCTCTGAACGAGGGCATGCACCTCTCCGAGGCATAAGCAAGGGGACACAATATACCAATAGGTCGCAGTGTAATATACCCTAACCAAATATTATTATTATTATGCCAACAAGCGAACAACGGTAGAGGAGCACAAAAACAATATCGAACCCGAAATCGCCAATGTTCCCGCCGATATGTGTGGACGAGTGGTGCAAAATTGGGTCCAAAGAATCGATCGCTATAAACATGCTCGCGAGTGTCATACAAGGTGGCGCAAAAATAACCTTCCGATGTTTTTTGGCTGTAATTTAAAAAAAAATGAAAAACTTTGATTCTTCTTGTGGATTATTTTTATTTGGTCTTTTAATTTTTTTTACATCAAGTCGAGAATATGATGTCATGTAAATGGCCGCCGCCACAGTTGATTGTCATTTGAGCCCTTTTTATGGCATTTTCCATCACTTTGGCCAAAACTTCCGGCGATAGGTCCTCACATTGTTGACGGATATTGTCTTTAAGAGTTGCAAGAGTCTGAGGCTTGTTGACATAAACCCGCGACTTTAAAAAGCCCCACAAAAAGAAGTCAGGAGCGGTCAAATCAGGCGATCTTGCTGGCCAGTGCAAATCGCCAAAACGGGAGATTAGGCGCTCGGGAAATGCATCCTTCAGCATATCGGTTGTGGCACGTGCAGTGTGTGCCGTTGCACCGTCCTGTTGGAACCACATGTTTTCCAATCCCAATTCATCAAGTTGCGGCAAAAAGAACTCGTTGATCATTGCTCTGTAGCGCTCACCATTCACAGTAACCGTTTGGCCTGCGACGTCTTCGAAGAAAAAAGGTCCGATGACTCCTCCAGCGAAAACAGCACACCATACAGTGACTTTGAGCGGGTGTAATGGCTCTTCGTGGGTTACACGCGGATTTTCAGTGCCCCAGAAGCGTAAATTTTGCTTATTTACGTACCCGCTAACATGGAAATGGTATCACTAATGATTATTTTTGATGAAAAATCATCTTCCTCTTGGTGGTGATTAAGGATGGCTTGAGCGTATGTTAGACGCGATTGGCGGTCAGCAGCTAACAGCTGATGCACCGTCTGGACTTTGTACGGAAACATCTTCAAATCTTGTACCAAAATTCTCTGTAAAGACTGTCGACTGATACCCATTTGCGTGGCACGTCGTCTGGTCGATGTCGACGGCGCTTCCATGACATCTTCGGCTACAGCAGCAATATTCTCTGCAGAACGGCTACTCCGGGGTCTGCCACGCCTGGCAGCATCTCGTGTTGTGCTAGTCTCTTCGAGGCGAGCGGCTAAACGTCGCAGTGTTTCACCAGTAGGCGTTGGACGGGTAGGAAATCTGCGACGAAATTCATGTTGTGCCAAAGTCACCGACCGATTATTGCTCAAATAAATGTATTTCGCATGTGTTTACTACACAAATGTCAAGAACTGGGGGCCAATCGCAAAATTTATAGCATTTTCTGATAGGAGGATTACTTTTGCGCCACCTTGTATAAACCAGATTCATTCCACACATTAATATAACATGTGTTCTACACCTGAAATAAATGTCAGCCCGATATTTCAATTATTCTGTGTTTTATTTAATTACATTGTTATGTAATAGTTGGAAAACTCTGCTTTTCCATTCGAAATAACCGTTTCCATTCATTTATCACTAATGCTCCGATTAAATAAAACGTTATTTGGTATTTTAGAAGCCAAACTAGACATCACTTGGAAATTCTACAAAATTTACTGTTTTAAAACAGCTGGATTGTCACACGAACGCGTTTGTATGCTTAATTTATTTTGATCCGAAACGGATTCCTCGAGCGCAATCTGAGTTCTGATTGAATATGAATTTCGTAGCGGAATTTCTTCCGAACGAACACCGACAGGGTTGTTCGTCCTGAAGCCGTTTACCTGCGATGAAATTCATTTTTAATTCATAAAATAATATCATAAGATATTCAAGTATATACCTACAAGGTTAGCTTGGGTTAGCGGGTTGATGAAGCAGTTAAGCTGCACCACACTTATGTAGGTCCTTGTGGTCCCAGTGTGATACCCTTTGTGGGGCGTTGACCTCATTGTTTCGGCTTTGGTTATCCTTTTTGCTCATCTGTCTTTACTCAATGTTGTCCAGCCATCCTGATACCCTTAGAAACCTGTAAAGATTAGACAGTGTTTTTGCTGGTCCACCCAATTTACAAAAAAAAAACCTTACCAGCGTTCATAGCGCTGCGTTGACTGCCAAAGCGCGAAACACAACATTCAACACGGCACAGCAATTTTGTATTTAAATAAAACATAGAAGAATTGAAAAATCCTGGTGTAGTACATAATATGTTAAATTAAATTATGAAATTCGATCTCGTTCATATGACCACCGCGAGGACGTTTGGAGCCAATTTTGCAGCACTCGTCCACACATATCGGACGGAACATTGGCGATTTGGCGTTGGATGTTAATTGTGGGATCCTTTTACGTTGTTTGCTTGTTAAGACAAGCCAACGACTCAACGTAACCCCATAAAAACAAATCCAACGGCGTTAAATCGGAAGAGCGAGACCGGACCAGATTGCAGAGACCATTTGCAGAGATTTCACGATTATCGAACTTCCCCTTCAATAAATCAATTGCTTGACCAGCTATGTGGCATGTGAGTCCATCTTCTTAGACCAAATATATCACTGATGTGAAGTCCATAAAACGCTGGCCAAAAATAGTCTTCCAACATGGCACAATAGCGAACTAACCTGACCGTAACCTGGCGATCATTTTCATCGATGAAAATATACGGTCCAATGATAACTCCGGCATGCAATCCAAACCACACGGTCATTTTGTGTGGATGCAATTATATCTCCTGAAACATGTGGGTTTGTTGCTGTCCAATAGCGAATATTTTGCTTATTGACAAATCCCTAAAGCTAAAAATTATCCCTCAAGATAATTTTTTGATTTTCTTCAAACTTTTGCAGAGGACAATCGGAGCAGTTTTGGCGCTTCTTAGGTTAATTTGATCTTGTTGGTGCGTAGGCCAAGATCCTTAAGCTAAATTCGCCACAATGTGGACTGAGAGATTCCCACTTTCTGTGAACTGTATGGAATCGACTGATTTGAGCCATTTTGAACTGAGGTACTCATGGCTGCGATATTCTCGGTACTTCGTCCGGTGCGTTGTCTCACTGTTAAAGGAATATTCAGTGCCCTGATTGGTAGGTAGATGGATGCCCTTGTGGCGGGTGTCACGGCTAACTTAGACCAACAGTTTGGGTCCATTCTGTTCATTTTGGGATCAGCTCAGTAATTCGCTTTAGCAGAACTACTCGGATTCTGAAGTTTCTTCAGCTCTAAAACAGCCAGATCCTCCGACTCCTCAAAGAAGTAGCTGCCAAAAATCTTCAATCTTTTTGTTCTAAGGGCAGGACATTCGCATAGCAGATGATGTATAGATTCTATTTCTTCAACGTCCCTGCAACTCTTTCACTATACAGTGTCCTGTGAGGATACCCGTCAGTGTTCGAATACCTTTGCGCTTAAACCCGATCATGGTTTTAGATTTCATTTGGTTAACCGCTGGCCAGAGCTCCCTTGTGTGTCTGCATGTATCAAGGTTGATCCAACGTAAGTTTGCTCCTCTCATGGATTCGGTGTCGATACTTAGCATTAATGTGCTTAGCGGAGTTCTTATCTCTATAGGGCCAGAGATTCATTCATCTCCGATCCCTTCTTTGCTAGTTCATCCGCTTTATCATTGCCCGAGATGTCATTGTGACCTGGTACCCAGCATAGGGTAACCGTATTGGCAGTTGATATCTATGTCTATGTATTTTTTGCCTTTCAACGCCGCCCTTGACTTGATTACTATACTGACTCCATACATTTCATAGGCGCTTGGCTGTAAATGATGATGTGTTTGTCGGCTATCTGGCGCCTCTTCACCTCTTTGGCCACATGAGTGATCGCAGCTGTCGCTGCCTGGAACACACTGCATTCATGTCTGAGTCTAAATGATACGCTCAGGTCCAGAGACTCAAAGGTGTAGATAGCTATTTCCTCTTCTTTCGAGACCATTTCATTAGTCCATTCGCTTCTTTCGGGGATTCTGATATCGAATCTCCTTTTAAAGACGAGGGTGTGGGGTAAGCAGTCAGTGGCTACTTTCTTTTCTGATGCACTCCATCGTGTCTCCACGGTTTAAATGACCGCAGTCCCAACTCTCTGAGTCTCATGGCCGTTTTAACCGCCTTGCTGCTACAGTAGATGTCCAGGGGTGCGAAATTAAGTATAACTTCCATTGCTGCAGTGGGTGTAGTCCTTAAGGACCCCCTTATCCCGATGCAGGCTGTCCTTTGGATTTTGGCAGAGCCCTGATTACGAACTACTCGGCCAAAGCTGCATAGGTTATAAAGGAAAATATGAATTTTTAGCAGGTTTTTTTCTTTTTTTTTACTAAGGTCTTAAAGCGCTCATAAAAACATAGGGACGGGCTACAGTCCGCTTGGGCGAACTGTTGGATACCCTATTCTTATTCCTATCCCTCATAAGTGGGCGTGACAAAAGTCTAAGTATGGTTGAATTGTTAAGAACGCTCTACATATTTTGTTATATAACATTTAAAGGATTTTATCAAAAAAAAACGCTCCCTAGCTCAAACTTGGGTGTTTCAATAAAATTGTTTTATTTAATTGTGGGCGTGTCAGTAGGCGGATTTAAAAAAATTAACACATGAGAATAAAGGGCCCCTAGAGAGTATATATTATAAATTTCAGCTCCCTAGCTCAAACTTTGAACTTTCAAAAAAAAAAAAAAATAATTGTGGGCGTGTCAGTGGGCGGATTTTGAAAATATTTACACATGAGCATAAAGGGCCCATAGAGAGTATATACTATAAATTTCAGCTCCCTAGCTGAAACTTTGGATTTTCAAAAATTAATATACCCTTAGAATAGGGTATAAAAAAATTATTTTATTTATTTGTGGGCGTGTCAGTTGGCGGATTTTGAAAATTTTTTATCCCGAGCAGTTTTAGGAGTCATAGATCATATATAAAAAATTCAGCTTTCTAGCTCAAAATTCGATTTTTCCAAAATTTGGTTTTTTTGATTTTGTGGGCGTGTCTGTGGGCGGATTTCAAAAATTCGTAAACTTGATTATTTCGGGACCCTAGAGAGTATATGGTTAAAATTTCAGCTCTCTAGGTCCAGTTTAAAGGCCTAATTTTTGGCTACAGACGGACGGACATGGCTAGATCGACATTACTATCGATGCTGATCATAACTATAGTAACTTTTAGGGGTCTACGGGCAATATTAAGGTATGTTACAAACTATGCGTCAAAATTAATATACCCTTTTTTTTTTTTTTTTTTTTTTTTTTTTGTCGGGATGTGTGAAACTTTCTGCACTGGAGCACTCAGACTCAATACTGGTCCATTGTACTGCCAGGCAGACACACCACATTTTACTGTGGGAATTTACTCGTTTTTCTAAGAAAAACGAGAAGGCGCTTCAATGATAAGGAGCTTAGGTTTACAGCACTCACCATATCCGCACCAAATACCTGCCACCTGATACGAGCAAAAGCAGGACAATCACAGAGGAAATGTTCCGCAGTGTCGTCGCTTTCTCCACAGGCTTCGCAGTTGGTGGTGTCGCTTAGGCCTAGCACCTTAAGGTCTTTGGCAAAAGCGTAGTGTCCCGTAAGAACGCCAGTAGTCTGTCTGCAGTCTTTTCTGTTGAGAGACAACAAGAATGCCGCGGATTTCCCACAGACGTCGGGGAGCATTTGCTTAGTCTGTCTGCACCCTGGAGAGTCATGCCAACGGCGATTGTGTTCATAGGAAACCCAATCGTCAATGGAAGCCCTGACCGAGGACGCAGGCAGACAGATCGCTGGTTCAGGTCCTGAGAGGTCCCCCTCTGAGCCTTGTCTAGCAAGTTCATCGGAGATCTCATTTCCCGTGATCCCGTTATGACCCGGGACCTAGACAAGTTTAAGTGAATTCAGCCTTCCGACAGAATTCAGAGATATCTTGCATTCACGTACTATTTTGGAGGTAGTTAAGGGTTTGAGTAAGGCCTTAAGCGCAGCCTGACTGTCGCTACAGACGCAGATACTTCGCCCCCTCCACCTGTTCCTCGTAACATAGTCCATGGCCATTAGGATAGCATAAGTCTCTGTTTGGAAGACTGACGCATGTTTGCCTAACGGAAAGAAAAGTCTAACACTATCGCTCTCCACGAAGACACCAGCACCAGATCCTTGATCGGTTTTGGAGCCATCCGTAAAGATTCGACTGCATTCCCTTCCAGGTTCAGAGTCCGGCCAGAGCCAGTCCTGGACGCGAGGAAAGTCGACCTCGTATTTGCGCTCTAGCCGAAGTTCCGGTGTCATCGCATCAGACGGCATATCCATAAGACAGGAGTCGAAGGACAACCGTTGCGCAAGTTCATCAAAACTCCAATGCGAGTTATACCAAAAGCCACCTCTTGTAAGACGTGAGATAGCCTTGATTGTACATCCCATGATGTAAACATCAAGGGGCGGAAGGTTCAATAGTGCATCTAGGCCGGAGCCAGGCGTGCTGGGGAAGGCCCCCGTGCAGCCGAGACATACCTGCCTTTGGAGTTTGGCAAAAGCAGCAGTGACGTATTTACGTGAAAGCTTATTCCACCAAACAACCGATGCGTATGCTATAAATGGTCTTATCATAGCCGTATAAATCCATAGGACTCTTTTCGGTGATAAGCCCCATGTCTTGCCGAAAATGCCTTTGCACTGCCAGAAAATAGACAGCGCCTTGGCAGTCTTCAGCTCAACATGTTTGGACCAAAGAAGTTTGCTATCCAGGATGACTCCCAGATACTTTGCTTCATTGGAGAGTTGGATTGTGACGCCTTTTAGCACTGGCTGAGTCAACCCGACCAGCTTCCTCCTTCTCGTAAAGAGAACAACCTCAGTCTTAAGAGGATTGACCGAGAGCCCATTCCTAGTGCACCATTCGTCGATCACGTCAAGGGCCGCCTGCGCCTTGGCGCATACAGTCGCTAGGCATGATCCAACAGAAAGCACGGCAACATCATCCGCGTACGCCTGAGCGTAAATATTAGAACTGTTGAGTGCGTTCAACAGAGAGTCGACCAGCATACACCACAGCAGTGGAGACATGACGCCGCCTTGCGGGCAGCCTCTGTTTACCCCCGCCATAACATAGCGGCCACAATCCGCATCCGCAACCAACGTTCTATTCATTAGCATTGCTTTAATCCACAACACCAATGGTTCGTCTACTCCGTGTTGTCTGGCGGAGCTGCACATGCTATCAAAAGTCGCATTGTCAAAAGCACCCTCAATATCGATGAAAATGCCCATCGCGTATTCTTTTCTGTCAAGCGCGCCTTCAATTCTACCAACTAGATTTTGGAGCGCAGTCTCGCAGGATTTTCCGCGTTGATAGGCATGTTGCATCGGAGATAGTGGGTGCAATCGCAAAGCACCTTTGCGCACGTGAAGCTCGACCAGCCTTTCCAAGCTTTTCAGCAAAAAAGAAGTCAGACTGATTGGTCTGAAGCTCTTGGCGAGCGAGTAGTCACTTCTGCCAATTTTTGGTATGAATGCCACTCTAACTGTACGCCAGGGTGTTGGAATGTATGCCAGTGCTAGGACAGCGGTGAAGATTTTCTTCATAGTCGGTAGCAGCTGGTTTGTACATTGTTGCAGCATGGCTGGGTATATTCCGTCCGTACCAGGCGACTTGAAGCCGTCAAAAGACGCAAATGCGTATTTAATGGCCTCGTCCGTCACCACGGCCTTCGCAATATACCAGCTACGCCGAGTTGTTTGTCTTGGCTCACTCATAGTCTCGGTAATCGGGGCTGGTTGTGAAGCAATTGTAATCTGGTTACCTGGAAAGTGAGACTCCAGCAGATAACTAAGAGTTTCCGCTTTCGTCTCAGTGAAGGTGCCATCAAGTTTTCTAAGTGAGTCCAGTTTGGCTGGTTTGCCCTTTTTCAGAGCTTTAACCAACCTACTAGTTTCACCCAGCTTTTCAATCTTTTCGCAGAAATTCTTATAAGAAGCACTTTTCGATACCCGAATTAGCCTCTTATATTCCTTCTGCTTCGATCGGTAGAGATTCCAGTCTGTCTCCAAATCAGTCTTGAGTGACCTATTTAGAAGCTTTCTAGCTTCTCTACGAATTCTTTGCAGTTCCGAGCTCCACCAGGGAACCGGTGTTCTGCCAGGGGGTTTGCTTACTGGGCACGTCAGTTCAAAACAGCTAGTAATGGCACTATTCAGGTCTTGAACAGCTTCCTCTACCTTTTGTCTCGTCCTGAGTTTGGTTGGAGTTTTGAGAGTTTTCCCTAATTCCTCCCTGAAGCGTATCCAGTTGGTTTTTCTCGGATTCCTCCTCTCCTGCAGAGTGATGGCTTCGCATTCGATTTGGAATTCGATATATCTATGGTCTGAGAGGGACACCTCCGAAGAGACCCTCCAGTTAGTAACCGCCTTAAAGTATCTATTTGATAAAGTTAGGTCGATCACTTCCTGTCTTCTTGACGTCACAAAAGTTGGTTGCGAGCCAACATTGTTGATAGTAAGATCAGATGATAGAATGAAATCCAGGAGATGGTTTCCTCGCATGTTGCATTTGCTGCTGCCCCAAATAGTGTTTTGAGCATTGGCATCACAGCATATAACTAGGCCCATCTTCCTGGTGTCGCAATAGTCAATGAGTTCAGCAATTGCCCTCGGTGGTGGAGGCACTACTGAATCATAGGGGAGATAAGCTGACGCCACGATGAAGGTCTTCCAACTTCCATTCGTTTCGTAGCTAATAGCTGCAGCAACCAAATCTTGGCCACAAAATTGTCCAAGCTTAGTCGCTGAGAAAAGGTTCGACACAGCAAGACAAGCCCTTGGTCTCTCGGACCGCTCGTCACAGAGTATCGTAGTGCCACGAACACCTCCAAGGCCACAGATGCGATTTTTCCACACCCATGGCTCCTGTATGGATGTTATGTGGGCTTTTGTATTCAACACAGAAAGCTTCTTACTGATGAGTGCAGTAGCAGCCTTGGAGTGTTGAAGGTTAATCTGAGTAAATCCAATCATTGGAAATACATCAGCTGGAAGTGTTCTAGTGGAAGGGCACGCAGAAGGTGCGCGCGCAGTTCCACCGACAGGAGTGCTTGAGGTCTTCTTCCTC
The DNA here is from genome assembly GCA_949715645.1 of Portevinia maculata. Taxonomy (NCBI): domain Eukaryota; kingdom Metazoa; phylum Arthropoda; class Insecta; order Diptera; family Syrphidae; genus Portevinia; species Portevinia maculata. Next base: position 359,513,764 of record OX454525.1, on the reverse strand, counting down.
CGTTTTTTCCTGTTCGAGCTATTGGAAGGGGAGGCAGCGTTGGTTTCAGTCAGCTGGCTGGTTTCGGTTGGGGTAACCTCTGCCGACCTGCATCTCTTTGCCGTCGCCGCCGGGGAAGGGCAGTTCTCAGCGCTTGCGCCTTCAACTGGCGGTGCATTTTCTTTGCGCCGCACGATAGCCGCCTTTCTCCTTTTCCTCTTTCGCTGGCTCTTAGATGGACGCTGACCAGTGGACGCCGCCTCTGTGGCCCGTTTCACCTGTTCGGTTTCGCAGGCCTCGTCGGCAGCATCACACCTATCGGCTGTCTGTCTATTGGTCTGAAGATTAAGCGTATCAGGTTGAACCTCTCCGCCACTTTCTTCATGTTTCCAGCCCAGTCTACCGAACGTGTCGGAGATAGAGCTGCAGGAATCTTCGGAAGCAAACCTTTTCGCAACTCGAAGGTCAACGCCTGTACAGGCGGGCGGTATATGTATGTCGGTTGGGGCCTCCAGAATCCGTGCCCCGACCGTGGTCGAAAAGACCACGGGTGGATTTTCGCCCATGCGAGTACCACCTGGAGTATTTAAATCCTTAAGTTGTTCCTGCATACTTGTTTTTTGGTTTGGTTCGCGATAGAGCTTTGACGGTGTATAAAACGCCGCTATGACTCTAAAACCTCGGATCACGAACGTATCGTACCGAGGTCCCCCTATCCACCACCTGGGGACGCGCCTGGTGGGTAACCAACCCGACAGGGTATAAAAAGGTTGCTGGGTAATAAAAATAAAACAATGAGGTAAAAAATCAATCGTTTATAATCTGCTGCAGCTTTTCCCAAGTATCTGAAATCTATGGGTTTTTCAGAAATTAAACTGACTTAAAAGTAAATAACTGGGGAGTCAAAAAAGACGTCAATTTTATTCAAACGCAGTTAAAAGGAGTATTATTTCTTCTAAAATTAAAAGTCTAAATAAAGTTTCTGCAATAAGTACACCAAAGACAGCCTTTTCTTACATTCTCGACCCTTGCTGTAGCATGATTTTTTTCTTAGATTTCATCCAAGGATCATTTCCCGAAGTATTAACATTTAACTTCCAAATATCCTGTATATGAAAAAAAATCCGAAATGCACAAGGTGTAATGTCTCGCGGCGCAGGGTGTCAAGACTGGGTTCAGTCGGGCAAGCTGGAGCTGGAAATGAAAGGAGACTGTTGGGGGTTGCCCTTGCTTCGGCAGCAGTGACCTGTGGAACTTTCTTGAGGAATCGAACCTACGTAGGCGCTGCTGATCGCAACAATAATACTCAGGTTGTCTTCCTAAGAACTCCGGGTAATGAGTCTTTTTTTTTTTTTTTTTTTTTTTTTAATGTAATATTTTTTTTCTTTGTCTTTATTTGTGAAAATTACTGGGTTTATATACATTATTATTGCTGCATAGGCTAAAATATCGAACCCATTATCGAAATAGTAGTATTTACTTTTATTATTAATTGCTTGTTATTACTTCCATACAAAGCGTCACGCCCGCTTCATACAACCATACGGAATTGTACACTCAGCACATGACATACTATCAAGCGCTTGACAGTACATCATGTAGAAGCGTGCACCTGTACGAATGGCTCGTATGAAGCTGTAAGCTGGCCGATCTTTTCCTCGGTTTGCTTTGTACCGACCGTCCGTAGTAGATATCGGTAAGCTGGCGAGGTATTTTTAATTAATTATTAGTTCTACTCTGTACTACCCGATACCTTACTATGGTGTGGCTGGAATTCAAGTGGAAGGCAATAGCAGCGGGTCTTCCGGGTTTAATATTCTAGCATATGAGAACTGGATAAGCAATTAGTTTACTGGCCACTGGTGTGGTCCCTTCATATAGGACTCTAAAACCCCCTAAATTTTAAGACAATAGATTTTTATCCAAGCCCCTCTGGCATCGGCGATGGCTTAGACTTTAAAACAGAGGTTCGGTCTTCCTTCCTTTTCGTACCTGTGGGCTGGGAGGCAAAGATAATCTTGGCTGGAGCATTATAGTCCATTTGCTCAATGTAGTTGCCGTGATTTAGCTTTTTGGACTCCAACCACATCTTGGTACAGCTTACAGATTTCGTAGTTGTATCTTCTCCTCCGTTCGCCCTCCTCACAGACAGGGCCATATATCCGAAAGAGTACTTTTCTCATAAAAAAAAACTTCCTTTCCCTACTTATGGTCCAGGACTCAGTACCATAAAGCAGGACTGGACTGGATAAAGATTTATAGAGAATGCATTTTGTCCTTCGACTGAGACGTTTTGAACCTATTTGTTTTGCCAAACCGAAATAGCAGCGGTTTCCTAGGGTAACTTTCAGTCGGATCTTCACTGAGGTGTCATTTGTGGATTTGATGTTTACTCCAAGGCGGATGAACTCCTTAACTACCTCGTAGTTATTGCTATCGGCAGTAACGCTTTATCCTAGGCGGTGTATAGATGCTTTTCTGCTTGTTGGTAGCATGTACACTGCCGCTCATCTGAATAGGTTCAACATTTGTTGCACATTACTGTTTTTCTCTCTTCATATTTATTACAAATACACAACTTTGTTTTAAATATATTGCAAGACCACTTGTTTACACTTAGTTTGGGAGAGAAAATTAACTCGGAAAATTAGCCGTTATTCTGATATTTCGCTATGATCATATTTGTTGATAAAAGCATGCGAAATTTCTAGCTCATCTGAATAGGTTCAATGGCAATTGGCTCAGTTTACGTTGAACTGCGCTGGCTTATTGTTCTGTTTTGTTTGCCAAACGATAACTGTGGTTGTTTTTTTTCAATCGGATTTGAAAATGGGTCGCGGTAAACCCTTAACGGAAGAAGAAAAGGGTAAAATTAAAGCGTTTAGTGAATCGGGTTTAAGACATCGGCATATCGCAAGAAAAATTGGTAGAAGCCAAAATATTGTCAGCAGTTATTTGCGAAATAAGTCGGGCTATGGCAAAAATATGAAGGGGGGGAGTTACAAAGCTACTACAAGAAAGGATAGACGAGCAATCATCAGAGCTGCATCCAATTCTCAGGACTCTGCATCAAAGATAAGAGAAAAAACCGGTGTTAACTGTAGCTTAGCTACAGTTAAACGTGTTATTCAGAGTGCCAAACATTTAAAAAGAAAGAAAATACAAAAAAAACCACCGCTTAATGCCACTCGCAAAAAAATGCGCCTTGAGTTCTGTCGTAGGAATATGTCGTGGAAAACCGAATGGCATCGTGTCGTTTTCTCTGATGAAAAAAAATTCAATTTGGAGGGGCCAGACGGCTATAACTTTTATTTTCACGACCTGCGAAAAGAGGAAAAGTATTTGAGTCGTCTTCATAGCTGTGCAGGTAGTGTAATGGTGTGGGGAGCAATCTCGTACTACGGAACCTGTGAGCTGCAATTTCTCACATCAAGGATGAACGCGAACACTTATAAAGGCGTACTGGAAAAGGCTTTTCCACACTTTTCGAATGTATTCGGACCAATTCCTTGGATTTACCAGCATGATAATGCCCCTATTCATACCGCGAGGGCGGTAAAACAATGGATTGAAAGCCAAAATGTGACCTTGCTGGAATGGCCTCCATACTCTCCTGACTTAAACGTAATCGAAAATGCATGGGGACTGCTTTCACGAAAGGTATACGAGTCAGGTAGGCAATTTGAGGATAAAAAGGCGTTGATAGCAGCAATTAAAAAAGCTTGGAGCGAAATTACACTTCCAGTAATTGAGAACCTGTATAATTCCATCCCAAATCGAATTTACGAAACCATATTGAAAAAAGGGGGGAATACCCATTATTAATAAGTCTCAAAATGTTCCTACTATACACTAAAATAAAATAAAGATATAATTAACATAATTTGTTATTGTTTAATTGCTTTAAAGTTGTTGAACCTATTCAGATGAGCCAAAAAATGTGTTTGTTTTTATGAATGCATTCGGTCAAGCTGGCGTGTCAGAATAACGGTAAACTTTAAGACACTTTTTTTTTTCTCAAACTAAGCGTATAATGATGCTCTTTCATTACATATATAACAAATATGTTTCATTGCAATATATATGAAGAGAGGCTAACAGTAAGGTGAAAAAAAAGTTGAACCTATTCAGATGAGCGGCAGTGTACTTCGTCTTGTCCTCATAATTGCAGGTGGCTCCATATTGAAAAAAAAACTTCTACAACCTGTGAGAACAGGGTCAAAATTGAAACCTGGATCGCTTCAATCAGCGATCGTAGTTACGAAGGAGGCATACTGTTCGTGGTCATTTACGGTTGCAGCAAGATGGAGTCACGGTGGCACAATCCGTCGGACTATCGATGGCTCTTCTCCGAGGTCCCTTCCGCTAACGCCCAATTTCTCGATTTGGTTATTTGGCTCTTCGGCCGCAGATTGTAATGGGATTTCTTTCTATTGGAGTTGGAATGGATAGAATAGACGACCTAATGTTATCGTTCTGTCAATGATTCAACGGCTTCAACAAACCCTTCTGGAGGGAGTTTACCAACATCCAATGTGATAACCGATGACACGTTTTATTTTTCCAAACATGATTTTCTTTATTACAACTAGTATGTTCCAACGAATATTATAATCATAGCAACACAATTTTCTGGATATCAGTCGCACGAAGCTAAAACCACACTCAAATTAATTATCTTGAATACACGGGCATTTGATGGCAGCAATAATCAACCGAAAATCCAGTTTCAGAAATAATTCTCATGGCCATAAAAGTTCTTCTAAAACCGGGTTGTTATCTAATGCAGTAATACCCAAGCCCGTAGCCAGGGGGGGGGGGGGGTCACAGGGGTTTGACCCCCCCCCCCCCCCCGAAATTTTTCCTACACGGCAATTTGTATATGGGTGGTGTAAATCCATACTAATATTATAAATGGGAAAGTAACTCCGTCTGTCTGTCTAACTGTCTCGATTTAACGCCAAAACTACTAAACCGAATTAAATGAAATTTGGTACACAGATAGTCTAGAGCCTGAGAATGGACATAGGCTACTTTTTACCGCGGGAAAATGCTTCATCCGCTGTCCAGAAGCGGAGGTCTAAGCTGATATCTAAGAAAAGTTGTAACTCACGAATGCTTTCTAGCTCCTAGCTTTGGAATGACTCATCCAAATGAAATACGATTTTTTTTAATATAAAGCTGAATTATGTACAAAGATTTTAAGATATACATAAATTATCTTTGTAGGTTATCCTGAAGTTGAACAATAAGCATTAAACTATAAATTTTATACAATTCAAAAAAGTAAAATGTTCGATTGAAGATAGATCGTTGGATTTTCCCAGCGTTCAGTGGAGGAAAATTTGTGTGCGTACGGCACAAATCGGTTTCTCTACCTGTACCTTTTGTGCAATGTGCTTTTTCTTTCTTTTTTTTTATGCACCTTTTGCAGTTTGTGTGGTTTTTTATGGCACATGGCCATGGGAGTGAGAAAGATAGGGTATGAAATGTAAATGAGATTGAGAGGGAGTCATAGTATATCCATATAATAGGTAGGGACACTCTCGACATTTTCTTTATCAGTTCTTATCAGCAAGTATTTTGTTTTAAATTTGAGAAGTGGCAGAGCACGGGACAGCTAGTTTATTATAAATCATCAAAAAGACAATCTTTTAAGCTTTCTTCTGATCCCTCATATTTGCAAATCAGACATGGACTTTAGAATATATATTTTCCACACCTACCTCCGAACAACCCCTATCTGGCCACAGCAGAAACATAGAACATAGCTGCCGACCAAACAGAAAATTTTGTAAAATTCATTTTATTTGACTCATTACTAAACTTGTGGCAAACTCACGATAATGCTTAATACATCAAATTAAAGGTAAACATTTTCTCTAGCATAATAAATATAAATCATCAAAATCAGATCAAACTAAAGCAACACAGGCTATTCGCAACATTATTGGTACCATAAAATCTGTTGCACATTTTTTTAAATTATCGGCAAAGCGCACACATTTTTTGCAGGAAATGATTAAACAAAAAAAAAAAACAGCAATGTGTGAAACACGCTAGATGGAAGACCATGATGGGTTAATGAGGTTTAAGGAAATTATTAAAGCGATAATTGATGCCTTGGACTTAGTGTCTGGATTGGAGCATGTGGATTTAATAACAAACACATTCCAAGGAATACGCGAAAATATCATTCCGGAATTCAAAACAATTTTTGAGACTGCACGTAAATGTTGAGAATGAAAAACTTAAAATTCCACGAATTGTTTCAAGGCAGCAGCACAGAAAAAACATGAGCACAACAGATCCTGAAACCTATTTAAAGATTTATTTTTTTTTATTTTTTATTTTTGAAAAGAAGGAAATCCTAATCCCAGAGCACTCAGACTCGGTAACGGTCCATTGTACTCGTACTACCAGGCAGAAATCCTCCTTTGGGTGGCGTATATTGTTGTTCCCCAAGGGGATTTAACCTGCACCGCACGAGTCAAGCCAACACATTAACCTCTACACCGTCGCCACCCTCTCTGTTAGGATAATTTATCTTTTAGATGACTTTTTAAGTCAGCTTAAAATGAGATTTGAAAACTATAAGTCCATACTTTCCTCTTTGTGCATTTTGATTCCATCGATCTCTGGCAAAATCGAACAAAATTATAACGAAGAAAACTTCAAATTTTATAAATCTTTTTTGGATTGGGAAACTTTAAAAGCTGAAAACAAAATGCCATACACGAAAAGATACAGAGCGTTCAAAGAGTGCAATAACAGCTCTTGGGGAATGCAATAAGGATCTATTTCCTAACATCCACAAGCTTCTTAAAAATTTGGCGATACTACCGGTTTCAACATGTACACCGGAAAAAAACATTTTCGACAATGAAACGTCTAAAAACTTATCTAAGAACAGTTTTTTTAAACCGTTTTTTTTTTAATTTTTAAAAAATATTTTGGAATTCTTGGAGTATTTCAATACAAGAAAATCTGTAGTTTTCATCTGGAAAAAAATCTGTATAAATTCAATATACGAGTACCTACCCGTTTCCAGCATATTCAAAAAATAAAAAAAGTTATGTATGAATTTGGTCACAAATGCCTTCCTAAATTTTAAATTTAATTGAAATCGTTTTTGTTGTTAGCGAGAAATTCTGATGTTAAAAATTCGGTTCTATAGGAGGTACCGTTTTAAGATAAATCTCGCAAAATCCATTCTTACCCAAAGATTGTTTTATCTAAATCTTTAAGGCCGTTTTTAGAAAAATTAAGTTTTAACAAACCGTTATATGAAATATACCATTGTTTTAGAGCTAAAATTCCAATTTCACCACTATGAACCAAGTTTGCAAATCGGCCCATCCGCTTAGGCTGCAGATCTGCAAACAGGCAGACGGACGAACAGAATTTTCCAACACATTTTTTTCTACTTCCCTATCATCGTAATGTCATGTTTAATTGTTATCTCAATTATTTTTTTTTGCACCAATCCATAAAGTGCCTTATATATAGTATAGTACCATAATCCCAATTAAAAATCGTGTTTGGTCGATTTTCGGCCAAAATGGGCTGCATTAATTTTATTTATTATATTTACCATTCAGAAAGGTACACACTGATTGGTGTATGGAATAAATACCCCCCCCCCCCCCCCCCCCGAAATAATTGTCTGGCTACGGCCTTGGTAATACCTGAATGTGTACTCCCTGCTTGCTAACCAAAATTGCAGGCATCTAAAACTGTACCGGTAGGTAACCCTCTTTATGAAATGAAAAATGCTCTAAAGACAGCCATAGACTGGTGCATTAAGGAAAATCTTTCCATAAATCCCAGTAAAGCCGTCATCGTTCCTTTCACTAAAAGGAGGAAATTAGACCTAGGCCTAATCACAATAAACGACACGGTCGTAGAGTATTCCGACGAAGTCAAGTATCTTGGAGTAATCCTGGACAAGAGACTTAACTGGAACTCTCACATAAACAACAAAATTAGTAAAGCTAATAGAGCTTTATGGGCCTGTCGTCGCACATATGGTAGAACCTGGGGAATCTCTCCAAAGATCGTCCACTGGATCTACACAGTGATGATAAGACCCATCATAACATACGCCTCCATAGTATGGTGGACAAAATCCACACAAAAGGTCGCAATAGAGAAGCTCAAAAAGGTACAACGGCTTGCGTGCCTTGGTATCTCCGGAGCCATGTGTACCTGTCCAACAGCTGCCATAGAGGCAATAACAGGAATTATACCCCTCCACATATACGTCCAAAAAGTGGCGATCCGCAGTGCAATAAGTCTAATACAGCTAAACGAGATAAGTCTTAATGATTATCCGGAACTTAAGACCCTTCTCGATGAACTGCCAGAACTTAACATGAACTGCGCGGTTACAGACCGCATTCAAAAAACACTATGCTTCAACAAACGGTTCTCCACGGAGATACCCAAAAGAGAAGCATGGGTTAGCAATAACCCACCAAACAGCCATAACGGCATAAAGTGGTATACGGATGGTTCTAAAATGGAAACGGGGGTAGGAGCGGGAATATACGGACCACACAAACGCTTTACGATACCGATGGGAAAAAGTCCCAGCGTATTTCAAGCGGAGCTCCACGCCATTCAAGAATGCGCCAGCCACATTATCTTATCTGGCATAAAAGGTGCAACCATCCATATTTTCACGGACAGTCAAGCAGCTATAAACGCCCTTAGCTCGTATACCATTGACTCCAAATCAGTCATGTACTGCTTCAATACCCTACAATTACTCGGAGCAAGAAACAAGACCAAATTATGGTGGGTTCCGGGTCATGTTGGGGTAGAAGGTAACGAAAAGGCCGACGAACTGGCCAGAAAAGGTTCAGAAACACCTTTCATAGGTCCCGAACCTTTCTGCTGCACCCCTAGATCAGCAGCAACGGCAGCAATTAAAAGCTGGGAACATAGAAAATGTATCTATCATTGGGATAACATCCCAGGTCTAAGGCAGGCCAAACGAGCCATTCGGCCCTTCAATCATAATGCCAGCAAATGTCTAAACCTAAGCAGGCATGATATCAAAAACCTAGTAGGTTACCTTACTGGTCACCACGGTTTAAGATATCATCTACACAAAATGAGAATAGCAGATTCTCCTGAGTGCCGACTCTGTCTTGAAGAGGACGAGTCAGCTGAACACATTTTATGTGAATGCCCAGCCCTTAATGGAATTAGAAAGAAGATCTTTCTCAGGGAACAATTGAGCCCCGAGGACATAAAGAATTCTTCTACTGGTAAAATTGTCCGCTTTACACGGAAAGTGGAAATTTTACTAGTTTAAAATTTTTCTGGCCCATACGGTACAAAAGATCTTTTAGGTCGAAGTACCCCCCCTTTTATAAATCGCCTTGGCGAGCCAGAATTTAAAAAAAAAAAAAAAACCCTCTTTAGTGAAAAAAAAAAATATCTGAAAAACTCGGTAGTTATCCTGGGGTTAACGAGCTACCGAGCAGGGAAAACACTCAAATACTAAAACTTACTAGTCTTCTGCCACACCCTGTATATAAAGCAAGTTGCAAAACGCCACAAACATTTTCACATGTTTTCTTCCATTTTAAACTGGAATAGATTAGTTGCTACTGGGATCCCAGCATAATCAGTCCGAACCAAGTAAAAAAACATTTTTTTTCACTTTTTTCCTTCTGCACTAGTTACCACCTTACAAATAGCCTAACTACCAACTATGGCATGGGTTGAATCACAAATGCTGGGAAATCAGCAGCAGAATTTCACGACAAAGCGGGCTGCCATAGTGCTGCGGCAGCTAAGCTGGGTAAAAAGTTCAAAGACGCCACCTTCTCTTACAGCGATACAATGCTAGGTGCCCATAACTTTATATAGCCTCCGAAACACTATATGTTTTTTTTTAAGGCATCAATTGTGAATGAATTCAAAACTCAACCAATGTACCTGTACTTTGAGCTGTTCCCCCACTGAATACCGCAATGCTCCCAAATAAATTCATAAAAAAGCAACAACGATACTAAAAATTGGCGCACTAGCCAACAATGGCACGTTTTTGAATAGCACAACTTGACATGCTGCACTCCTAGTCAAATATTGTGAAACTGACGTTGCCGGCCATGAAAGTTATTTATTTCGCCGCTGCCGTCAGGTTGTCATTAAAAAATGCTTTATACCGACATAGTCAGTTAGGGTCGTCATCGGCACACCCATTATTGCGGCGTCGTCGTTCGTTTAACAGAGACAGTTAGACTGAAAGGCCAGCAGCGAACCATGTCAAACAAATAACATGTTATGGCAATATTTTCAGTCAAACCGTAGTTTCTACCAGGGTTGCAGCAGCCAAAGCAGCTGGATTCCGAGCAAACTGAGTTTTTACCCGATCCCGCGCCGGCAGCAAACCAGATTTACTTGACATTGCTACTTGGAGATGCCAAACCACCAGTTCGCTGTCAAACCAAGTGGGTGTATACTGTACTGATGTTAGAACAGCAACGCATACCGTAATGCTTTGGAATAAAATGCAAAAGCTATTCAACTTGCATTAAGGTGGATCCACCAATTGTGGGAGCCTCTCCCTGAAAATTTGTATTAAGGTGGCCTCATCAAATGGAGCACTGTCTTTCGTTATACTGGGAGCTCAATACCAGTAGTAGGTGATTGTTGAATATAATCACACACTGAAATTGCTGCTGGTGGAGACCGCGAGAAGTACAAGTGTTTTTTATCCGAGCCCGCGCGTTGTTACCCTAAAGCCAAGAGCAGGCAGTGCTTATGGATAGTGGAACTGGCATCGTCATATTTGTTTCACAGCCACACGCTCTGTATAAACAACAACACTGTCAATGTGTGGTTCACATAACTTTATAGTTTTTGCATTTGCTGTGTGTTTGAAATTGTTGTGTGGTTTGGTTGTTGATTGTTTTATGGCACAACTCGTTTGTATTAGGTATACGAGAATAGATAAGAGAGCCGCTAATATTTTACAGTAGAAACGATGAAAATAGTTTATTTTATCAAGCATCTTTTACAATAGACTTTAATCCTCTTAAAGCAAAAGTTCCATTTACACACAAGTATATTGAAAAATTAAAAGATAGAAATTTTGAATTTATTACATATGAACAAAGAAAAACTAAGTAAAAAGCAGAATGAATAATAATCAAACAATTATTTATTTTGTATTTGTATGTTGAAAATTAGCGGAGAATAAAAAACTACATTTAAGATTTGAAGCGTTTAGAAGATAAAGGACTTAAGCGACGTTTTCTAAAATTAAAGTAATCAGCATTTAAACTTTTTAACCTATAACTTTTTTGATAAAAATAATAAAAATCATATATGGCAAATTTAAAAATAACAAATGTCGATCTAGCCATGTCCGTCCATACGTCCGTCCGTCCGTCTGTCGGCAAAAATAGGGCCTTTAAGCTGGACCTAGAGAGCTGAAATTCTAACCATATACTCTCTAGGGTCCCGAAATAATCAAGTTTACGAATTTTTGAAATCCGCCCACAGACACGCCCACAAACTCAAAAAAAACAAAATTTTGGAAAAAATCGAATTTTGAGCTAGAAAGCTGAATTTTTTTATATATGATCTATAACTCCTAAAACTGCTCGGGATACAAAAATTTCAAATTCGCCCACTGACACGCCCACAAATAAATAAAACAATTTTTTTGAAAATCCAAAGTTTGAACAAGGGAGCTGAAATTTATAATATATACTCTCTAGGGGCCCTTTATTCTCATGTGTTAATTTTTTTAAATCCGAATACTGACACGCCCACAATTAAATAAAACAATTTTATTGAAACACCCAAGTTTGAGCTAGGAAGGGTTTTTTTGATAAAATCCTTTAAATATTATATAAAAAAAAATTGTAGAGCGTTCTTAACAATTCAACCATACTTAGACTTTTGTCACGCCCACTTATGAGGGATAGGAATAAGAATAGGGTATCCAACAGTTCGCCCAAGCGGACTGTAGCCCGTCCCTATGTTTTTATCCTCAGGAGTTGCTGAAATTGCACCTGAATAAAATCATTGGAATAAATTTTATCTGGTCTTTTAATTTTTTTATTTTTTCCGCAGATAGTTACTTGAATTTTTTCTTTCTTGGCATAAAATCTTGGTTTTCAATTATACGTTTATTGGTTTTTGCTATAATCACCTTACTAAAGGCAGCTGCTTCCTCGTAGCATTCTTTGTAGAGGTATGAACCATACTCTGCCACTTGAATCCGCTTTAATTCCTAAATTGAACTTTTTCATTGGACATGTTTTTTGTTGAGTTTTTCACGTTCAATTTATTTCGAAGTTCATTTAAGGATCGAAAATAATTTGCATATCGATTACAACCGTATTTTTAGTACTTGCAGTTCATATTATATTTCGCATTTTGGAAACGCTTAAAAGAAACTACTCAATATGTTTTCGTATATACGCCATTACTCCGTCCGTAATTTAATTTGGACGTTCAAAATGCTTTCCTCTTTTATCGAGTGACGGAACTGACTGCCCAGATTTAAGCTTTTGCTGTACCTATTACTATAACTTTTCTGAAAGCGATTTGAAAGAGTGAACAGAAAGCGAATTTGCATACCCGAACCGATTGTCCGTAAAGAGTAACGGTGTATTCGTAGGTAACTTGTCTTTTGCTTGCTGCAGCCTTTCGCATTGAGGACTTCATTTGAATACTCCTAAACAGCAGTGCATTTTTCGCATTAATATCTAGCGCATAAAAACCAGATAAAATTGCTTCTCTTGCACTCAAATCAATAATTTTTGAACATTTGTAACGACAACTTTTGCTAGGTTCACATAAGTTTCCAGTATTCACAACTTTTTTTTCACAACGATACCTTTTTGAGAAATGTACTCCTTACCTTGTGCACTTAGCAAAGCAGCCGCTCTTTTTTTCCATTGAGTAGGGTTTATTCGTGTTTTCTTAACTTTTTTTGACGTTTTTGTTGATACTACTGTCTCAACTCCTTCTTCTGGCTCTAACGTAATTCATTTTCACTGAAAGTCGTATCACTGCTACTGTTTGACATATTTTCTAGATCAGGCATATATTCTTCACTGTCTCCCACTGAAAAATCTACCTCGCTCTCGCTAGTATCACTTATTGCAGCTGGACAAGCAGCATTTGAAGTGTCGGAAGGTTCCATGTTATCGTCTGTATCTGTGTATAAAATAATGTAAGTACACAGTTCCTACCTAAGCGCGATCAGATTTTATATCTTACTTTGAGATTCATTACCAACTGTAACAGTACGCTCACCAGCTACCATTCTTTTCTCAACCCTTTTAATTGAAACTAAAGACTAAAAATGAAATTATTGTTTTCGTTTCTAAAATAGCCAACAACCTAAATTGCATTTTTTTACCGGTGGCTTGATTTTCCTTAAATACCCTATAAAGTATCTTTCCTCTTTGCAACATTTTGAGCGAATTCCGTGCACGTTAAGTGAAGGGAACTTAAAAACACTTCCAATTTGGTAGTTTAATAACTTAAAATCAGTTCTATGTACTTTGAGTTTTTCTAAATTCCGAAAAACCAAGCACTTTAATTTTAAATACAAAATTAAAACAAATTGCCTCTGTTCACTCTTCACAAGCCTCATAAGAAAACATAGGGGCGGGCTACAGTCCGCTTGGGCGAACTGTTGGATACCCTATTCTTATTCCTATATCTCATAAGTGGGCGTGACAAAAATTTAAAGGATTTTATCGAAAAAACTAAGCTTTTGTAAATAAAAACGCTCTCTAGCTCAAACTTTGGTTTTTCAATAAAATTGTTTTATTTAATTGTGGGCGTGTCAGTAGGCGGATTTAAAAAAAATTTAAGTATGAGCATAAAGGGCACCTAGAGAGTATATACTATAAATTTCAGCTCCCTAGCTCAAACTTTGGACTTTCAAAAATAAAAAAAAAAAAATTGTGGGCGTGTCAGTAGGCGGATTTTGAAAATATTTACACATGAGCATAAAGGGCCCCTAGAGAGTATATATTAAAAATTTCAGCTCCCTAGCTCAAATTTTGGTTTTTCAAAAAAAATATTTTATTTAATTGTGGGCGTGTCAGTGGGCGGATTTTGAAAATTTTATGTCCCAAGCAGTTTTATGGGCCAAAGATCATATATAAAAAATTTCAGCTTTCTAGCTCAAAATTCAATTTTTCCCAAAATTTGTTTTATTTAATTGTGGGCGTGTCAGTGGGCGGATTTTGAAAATTGTATGTCCCAATCAGTTTTATGGGCCATAGATCATATATAAAAAATTTCAGCTCTCTAGCTCAAAATTCGATTTTTTCCAAAATTTTGTTTTTTTGAGTTTGTGGGCGTGTCTGTGGGCGGATTTCAAAAATTCTTAAACTTGATTATTTCGGGACCCTAGAGAGTATATGGTTAAAATTTCAGCTCTCTAGGTCCAGTTTAAAGGCCTAATTTTTGCCGACGGACGGACGGACGGACGGACGGACGGACGGACGGACGGACATGGCTAGATCGACATTACTATCGATGCTGATCATAAATATAGTAACTTTTAGGGGTCTACGGGCAATATTAAGGTATGTTACAAACTATGCGTCAAAATTAATATACCCCTAGAATAGGGTATAAAAATAAGGTCTGTGTGAAAAAGTACCGTTGTTAAATTGTGAATAAGACGTACCGTCAGCACGTCGGTGAATTTTTCATGACTGTGTATCTATAAGTTGGTATTGGAAAAAGCTCCTATTCATATATAAACGAAAAAAAAAATTTCCATGAAGGTGTTAAGTGCTCATATAGCACCTTCATGTATGAAATGAAACGTTCAGATGCAACTATTTTTGCAAATAAAGGGCTTAAGCGTGTTTAACACCTTCTTCCACTAAGTTTATGGACAAAATGGTGGCATATAAAACATTCATCCTTTGCTAAATCATAATATAGAGGCATTAGAGAAGTCCACATGAGACAGAAATTTAAGTTTTCACATAGGACCTTCATCCGTAAGAAAAAAAGCAAATCTCAAAAAATGTCACTTAGGACCTTCATCTTCTAAACGCTTCATTTGTCATCCAATTGTTCAAATGAGACTCTTTACGTCTGTTGGTAAGAAATTCCACTTTCTGGCAACAGAAACAAATTGTCGTATAGAGTGTGAGCATGTGAACTTCGGTTCAGAGTACCAAAGAACGCGTAGAAACAGCAAATGCTACTTTTTCATATTCCTTGTTGATAAATAAGTTTATGTTCGGGGTTTTTAAAGTAATTGTATTAGCTACAGCAGAGAAATTATTTTTTATAAGCCGATACATGGTCGAATCACAACTGTAACATTTTTTTCGTTATGGAACTTTAACCACAAAAAATGTGGCAAAAATAGGTTAGGATCGGCAATTTGGTAAAACTAAGCCTAATAGGTGGGGTGTAAAATCTTAAGACAGTTTTAGATTACGTACGCAACCATATATCTTCCCAATTGCCAACTAGATGTGACGTAATCCAGAACTGTTTCTCCCAAATATGTTGGAGGAAAATAACTTGAATCGAGTTTATTCCTATAAAAAAAAATGGTCTGGGTGCGACCCGTAAGGTCCACACCACTAACTTCCCAGTTGGATCAACATATGACTTATGCAGTCAAAATAGACATTTGACTTAGGCAAAATTCGCATAGAGCTAAAAATTGGAAGAGACGTTAAATACATTATTATAAATAAAATGTCAAAAGTCCCCATCGATCCTACTTCTGCAAAAAATTTTATTCAATTTCCATTTTTCTCGAAAATTGTAAGTTTTATCGTGAAAATAGGTACGAAAAAAGTGTAGATCAAACAATTCTCTACAAAAATGGTCTAGTCACTTTTTCTCCTACGACTTACCATTCGTGAGATATCGCGGTTTTAATAATTAGAAAATTCTTACTTTACATAATATGCACACATTTCCGCACCACCTATGAGGTAATGTACTTGGCGCATTTTTGTACCCTATTCTAAGGGTATATTAATTTTGACGCATAGTTTGTATCATACCTTAATATTGCCCGTAGACCCCTAAAAGTTACTATATTTATGATCAGCATCGATAGTAATGTCGATCTAGCCATGTCCGTCCGTCCGTCCGTCCGTCCGTCCGTCCGTCTGTAGCCAAAAATTAGGCCTTTAAACTGGACCTAGAGAGCTGAAATTTTAACCATATACTCTCTAGGGTCCCGAAATAATCAAGTTTACGAATTTTTGAAATCCGCCCACAGACACGCCCACAAATAAATAAAACAATTTTTTTATACCCTATTCTAAGGGTATATTAATTTTTGAAAATCCAAAGTTTGAGCTAGGGAGCTGAAATTTATAATATATACTCTCTATGGGCCCTTTATGCTCATGTGTAAATATTTTTAAAATCCGCCCACTGACAGGCCCACAATTTTTTTTTTTTTTTTTTTTTTTTTTGAAAATTCAAAGTTTGAGCTAGGGAGCTGAAATTTATAATATAAACTCTCTAGGGGCCCTTTATTCTCATGTGTTATTTTTTTTTAAATCCGCCTATTGACACGCCCACAATTAAATAAAACAATTTTATTGAAACACCTAAGTTTGAGCTAGGGAGCGTTTTTTTTGATAAAATCCTTTAAATGTTATATAACAAAATATGTAGAGCGTTCTTAACAATTCAACCATACTTAGACTTTTGTCACGCCCACTTATGAGGGATAGGAATAAGAATAGGGTATCCAACAGTTCGCCCAAGCGGACTGTAGCCCGTCCCTATGTTTTTAACGTGGTTTCCCCAGCAGGTATACAGTATACCTACAATAGATCGTGGAGTATACCGTATACTCCACGATCTATTGTAATAAAGAAAGTTTGATCAGATCGTATCCTATTGATTGAAATAGTGGTAATATTGCTAATGATCAAAGTGGAAAAGGGTGTTTTCTTCTAAATGTTATTATACTCGTATTAGATAATTTTCTAATTCTACTTCGACAATTATTTCTTCGTCTTTATTTTCTTCTTCTTGCTGAATTTCTGTACGCTGTTCTAAGAAAAGGGATGCATCAGTTGTGTCTTCATTAATATCATAAATATTTTCATTTGTTGTATTTGTTTCAATATTGGAGCAAGTCTGACACTACTAAGGGTGGCGACGGTGTAGAGGTTAGTGTGTTGGCTTGTGACCCGTGCGGTGCAGGTTCAATCCCCATGGGGAACAACAACATACGCCACCCAATCACATGCCTCTACACCAAAAGGAGGATTTCTGCCTCGTAGTACAATGGACCGTTACCGAGTCTGAGTGCTCTGGGATTTGGATTTCCTTTTATAAAAAAAAAAGTCTGACACTGACAATTGATGCATACTGGCGAACAAAATAATCTCACTTTTTGACAGCCACAATTCTTACTACAATCCGTCTTGCATTTACAAAAAATAGTATTAAGCAGTTTTTCTGGAGCAGGCGGGAGAAGAGTTTGAATTGGCTCCAAATAATTATCTGTTAATTTCCAACCCCATCCTTCTGGGTCCGGCTCATTGCCTAGCCACGCTTAAACTTGATAATACATACGATACAAGTGTTGAAAGGCAGAAGCAGATCTTGGAGGCAGACAAGACAACAGTAATGTTTTATTGTTCCATGCAGATTTTACAAACCTCAAATATCTATATTTATCTATGGAATAAATTTTTTTTTGGAGCACCATACATTGCAAGAAGAAAACGAATTCCATTTGTAACGATGTCGTGTGTAGAAAAGTCAATCTATGTAAATACTTCTGCGCAATCAATTAAAGCATTACGTTTTTTGAACAATTTAAATACTGCTGTTTTACCTCTTTTAAAAATTGCTGATGTAGTATCGCAACCAGTTATTGCATGAAAAAATAAAATATGAACTTGACATTTCGGATATGCGCTCAGACTTTGTGGTGAATATATTCTTGATTGTACTTGAGCTTTCCTAGGTTTCAAAAAGGATAATAATTTTATCATTTGGAGTCCGTGCAGTCTGTCCGTAATATCAATAAATCAACATCCACCCCAACGATGACAGTTGTATTTGAACTTTTCCATTGTTCTATTGCTGTTTCAGTTATAATGACATCAGCATCATTATCAGCTTGTTTTATTGGAATACTCGTAACAGCAGCTGTAAATTCTTCACATTACATTGAAATGAAGCGAGACTTATTGTAAGTATTTGCAAGAAATTGTTGTTGGTTTCATAGTTCGATCAAAAACGATATCAACAGATGAAGATGTTTTTGTAGTCCGACGACGTTGTTCTGCAGCTTTAATATTTTTCCTATGATTAGTTTAACCATCAAATACAATCGTAATGTTATGACCAAAATGTCTTTGTACATACTGAACATATTTTTCAAAAATAATATAAAATGTTTCATCTCGATCGTATACAACACGGTGTAATAGATACCCTCCAACGACGATATAGATAGCATTTCTGTTCGAAGTTAAAACATTCAAAGCAATTATAAAGAGCTGACTTCATTGTTTTACGTATTCCCACTGCATTAAAGAGTGATAATGGGTAAGAAACTAATTCATATGCGAAGAATGTTTCAAGTTCATCTTCAAATGGCTTAGTAATGCTCATGTGTTGAAATAATAATACAGGGTATATAGGCACCTTTTCACCATGTACTTTTATGACGCTACTTGCCCTTAAAAGAGGAAGTACTCTATCAGCACGTTTTAATTGAATATTATTAAACGTTTGGCCAGTCATTCTGCTTATATAAGCAAGTCCAACTGCAGGAGCATTATGACAATTAATTTTATCATCGCCGACGACTCCGCTGGCAATTGACATTATTTTTGGAATCACAGGGAACGGATCATGTCTTATCACATGATCAAGTTTACTAATATCTTCAATATCTCTCATTACACGAGAATCGCTTGCATCCACATGCTGGTCTGTTGTGTTTATTCTAACATCAGCGAGATCTTCTAAGCCTTCACACATAGTATTCATCGTATGCATGCCATAAACCTATATACTAATGACACTTTCTTGCGTACTTCTCCCTCAAGCAACACCTCCATCTGTTTTCATACACTTCATCATTGATTGTTCAATCAAATCCGTCAAAGTTCCACAATTTAATTTATTAGAACGTCTAATAGTGAAAAATCCCCCGGTAAATCTTTGATAAATACTAGGATCCATCAAGTTCTCTAATTACATATCTTGTATTGCATTTATATGCGCAGACTTGGCATAATTAAAATGTCCTGACGCATGAAGATAAGGAAGCATTTCTTTAACGCAATTCAAATGAGCTATCGCCAATCTCCCATACGTTCAGCCTTCAGCTTTTATACTCGTAAATTCCTTTGCAATAAACACCATATGGAAATATTGTATCCATAGTATCCATAGTTATTTCGCTTACTTCCTTCAAAAATTGGCAGGTGTGCGACCCTCCACACTCGAACAATGACGTAGCTAGCAGATGTTACTCAAGGTTACCGACGAAGGGAATTAGGGACTGACAGTATCTTTTATTGTAGGTAGTCTTTTATTGTGCATATTATGTAAAATATTTTCTAATTATTAAAACCGCGATATCTCACGAATGGTGAGTCGTAAGAGAAAAAGTGATAGAACCATTTTTGTAGAGAATTGTATGATCTACACTTTTGTCTGACCTATTTTCACGATAAAACTTACCGTTTTCGAGAAAAATGGAAAAAAAACCTTAATTTTGTACGTTTGACCTTGAATATTTTTTTTTGCAGAAGTAGGACTGATGGGGACTTTTGACATTTTATTTATAATGATGTATTTAACGTCTCTGCCAATTTTCAGCTCTATGCGAATTTTGCCTAGGTTATGACTTTCTGTTTGTCTATTTTGACTGGACTGTAATGGTAAATTTTGAAATGTGGTTAACCATAAGATATGGTTAAGAATTATTTAACCCTTTCGATCCGGATGGGACATCCAAGGTATAAAAACACCTTTGTTCTATGTCCCATCCGGATCGAAAGGGTTAACATTAAAAAATGCTATTTAATATTGTTCATGGAAATTAAATGTTGTTAATAACAGCGAAGTGTGATATACAAGGTGGCGCAAAAGTCATCACCCAGTGGCGTTCACCAATCCGACTGAAGACTACATAGGATAGATGTCAAACGTCGTGGATCATTTAGAACATTGGCACACAGAATTGCCTAAGGCCACCCAAGGGCTGAAAACCCTATCGGAAGATGCTATAATTTTTGCAAATGGCGGCAAATGTCAATTTTACTTTGACATTTGTGAAGTAAACAGATGACAACTTTTGCGCCACCTTGTATAATAATGTTTCCTATGGATGGAGTCTACTTTTCACGCCTTAACCTATCGTAATAGTTTCGTGGAATTTTTTTTTTTTTATTTCATTAAAAAAAAGGAAATACAAATCCCAGAGCACTCAGACTCGGTAACGGTCCATTGTACTACCAGGCAGAAATCCTCCTTTTGGTGTAGAGGCATGTGAATGGGTGGCGTATGTTGAACCTGCACCGCACGGGTCACAAGCCAACACACTAACCTCTACACCGTCGCCGCCCTTAGTTTCGTGGATTAATTTGTGGCCAAACATAAATACGATATTAGTATTTTTTTTTAAATTCTGCTACGTAATGAGCTAATTTTACTTTTTCTTTTTATACCCTATTCTAAGGGTATATTAATTTAGACGCACATTTTGTAACATACTTTAATATTGCCCGTAGACCCCTAAAAGTTACTATATTTATGATCAGCATCGATAGTAATGTCGATATAGCCATGTCCGTCCGTCTGCTGCCAAAAATTAGGAATTTCAACTGGGCACAGAGAGCTGAAATTTTTACCATATACTCCCTAGGGTCCCGAAATAATCAAGTTTACGAATTTTTGAAATCGCCCACAAACTCCAAAAACTAAATTTTGGAAAAAATCGAGAGCTGAAATTTTTTATATATGATCTATGACTCCTAAAACTGCTCGGGATATAAAATTTTCAAAATCCCCCCACTGACACGCCCACAATTAAATAAAACAATTTTATTAAAAAACCAAAGTTTTTTTCGATAAAATCCTTTAAATGTTATAGGAACAAAATATGTATAGCGTTCTTAACAGTTCAATCATACTTATATTATATACTCTCTAGGGGCCCTTTAAGCTCATGTGTGAATATTTTGAAAATCCGCCCACTGACACGCCCACAATTTAAAATCAATTTTTTTTGCAAATCCAAAGATTGAGCTAGGGAGCTGAAATGTATAATATATACTCTCTAGGGGCCCTTTATGCTCATGTGTAAATTTTTTTAAAATCCGCCTACTGACACGCCCACAATTAAATAAAACAATTTTATTGAAAAACCAAAGTTTTTTTTGCGATAAGATCCTTTAAATGTTATAGGAACAAAATATGTAGAGCGTTCTTAACAATTCAATCATACTTAGACTTTTGTCACGCCCACTTATGAGGGATAGGAATAAGAATAGGGTATCCAACAGTTCGCCCAAGCGGACTGTAGCCCGTCCCTATGTTTTCAACCTTTTTTAAGATCATAATACATATGTATTGAAACTATAATTTATTAAATATGAAAATTATGTAATTTATAAAAAAAAAAAACCTTTCTTAACTAAATATTTGAAATATTTGAAGTCAATCTATGGCAGACGGCTTTTAGCTAACGCTTTTCTTTTTCCTGAACATAATATAAAATGTGTAATTATAAGTCTAAATAAAGGATGTATCTACCTTATCTAATCTAATCTATATTAATGCAACCATTATTTTAAGTCGCGTTTTATTCTGTAAGTCTAACAGTCTTCGATCATTCCCAGTTCATATTTTTTTTTTTTTTTTTTTTTATAATTCGCATACGCTAAAGGGGCTTTGTTGTTTCTGTATATGTACAGTACCCTTATAGTGTTAAACACATGCATACATTTTTTGTTGCTGCATCTAGCAATGTAGTATTGTATTGCATAATTTTAGGTGCTAATTACTATTCGAAAGAATAGGAGGATAGGAAAGAAGTTTTTGGTGCTTAGTATTTTTTTTTTCTCCACGGGTGGCGCCTAAATTGCTTAGGGAGATCTCTATTTATGTGAAATCAATTAAAAATCATTGCCCTGGCCGGGATTCGAACGCACGACCTGCCAATCAATTAGTGAATACACTACCATCGCACCAATGCCACCCGCATGAAATAGATTTGTACACCATCAGCAAACATATTATGTAAGGAGAAGTTTTATGAAGAATTTATGAATATAATAAGTAGTAGTGGTCGTAGAATTGATCCCAAAGGTACGCCAGAGTATAGTTCCACGCACAAAGACTCTTTAATTCATATGACTACTGCTTGCTTTCTGCCACTGATATATGAAGAGATTCATTATGCGCCAGAATTAGAAAACTGAAAGTACCTCATCATTTTGTATATAAATATTCTGTGATTAACGGTATCAAATGCTTTTGAGAAATCCAAACGCCCTAGAATAAGTCTAAATCACGATCCAAACAGCACCGTAGTTCATCTGTTACTTTTTAGTACGGCCGAAACGAAATAAAATAAAAAATTTAAAAAAAAACCAAACGCAACTATGCTTTGTAATCGATATTTGTCTGTGCAAAAGTTTTCCCGGAACTTTTGATATAAATGGGACAATTGAGATTAGCCTAAACTCAGGTTTTGGTAAGCGAATTGCCGTATTTTAATAAAAAGTGGATGTGTTCCATTAAGACGTTTTGATTTGATATCGATAAAAGCTCTTACAACATTTTCCTCATCTAGCTACTAGAGTTTAGGGATAGATTTCGGGACAATCCGAATTGTTTCTGATGACTCAGTTTGAACTTTAGCAAACTGTGCATTGATGTTAACAGCAATGTCTCCGGGACAATCATTTCGCCGGCCAGCACCCAACTCACGAAAAAATTTTCATATTGCTTTTGGATGAAGATTCGCACTTGTTTAGGTAGAATCGTTTTATTGGCTTCTATTATTTCTATGCAAACCTTACTTCGTAAAACTCTTTTTTTTTTTTTCTTTTTTTTCTCCGAGGATTTGTGGAAATCTTGAAAGACACTAGTGAAGCTACTAGTGTGGGACCCGCCACCCACTAAAACTACCTCCC
Source organism: Portevinia maculata (assembly GCA_949715645.1). NCBI lineage: Eukaryota > Metazoa > Arthropoda > Insecta > Diptera > Syrphidae > Portevinia > Portevinia maculata. Next base: position 359,490,623 of record OX454525.1, on the reverse strand, counting down.
TTTTTATTTACGACTGAGTTAAAACTCATTTAGCAAATTCTACTTTAATGTATTTGAAAACGGTTGATGGGATAAAGGCCAATAGCTAGTCCCGAAGATATTTAAATGTAATTTATTTTCTTATTTCGCGTCTATTGAAGTTAAACTATCCCGATTTTGTTAATAGTAAGCTACTAGGATTGAGGATTAAAAAGGAAAGGAAAAGGGGTCGTTATTTGTATTCTATCTATAGCTATTTGGTAACCAAATCGTTTGGCTTCAATGTCTTAAGCCTACTTAATGTGTTGTCATTTCGTAAAACTCGAAAAATATTTAGGAAACATGAATCTTTTCCACCGCGAATAAGCAATATCCCTGCGTTTCATCGCTTCTTTTACTTCAGGCGCAAAACATGAGCTGTCCGTGTTTTGCATACGCGTTGTCTTAAGCGGGACGTGCGAATTAAATAACATTTCTGCAAAAAAGTTAATTGATCATGAGATGAATTCACAAAACAGATTTGTGGCCTATTTATCTGATGAAAATGCTGTTGAAGAAAATGAATCAAGTTGTTATTTTTGAAATCCCTTAACTGATATGTGGAAGATATGATTTGCGGTACAATATTTAAAGTTACGAAAATAAGGTCATGTTTCGAAAACACAAGGGTTAACAGCTGTGAATAGAGAAGAACGTCATTATTACCGATGAGAAAACTACCTAATAAAGTAGCGGGTGATCTTGTAAAATGCGTTGGTGTCAATGAATTCACCGATTTTGTAGATGTAAATGTAGATATGAAATATTCCAGCATGGTGTAAAAACTTTTAGGATCAATATTTTGATTTGGCCTGTAAACTACTCCAACTAAGCACTTGTTTTGCCCATTTTATATTTCTGTAAAGCAATGTTCAATGGATGAGCGGGACTCCGATTAAACAAAGTATGTCAAGAAGAAGAATATAGGGTCACAATAGACAGCTTTATAACTTTGAGGCAGCTCTAATTGAAGAAATAAAAACTTCATTGTCTAGTGTCCATCCATAGTGAATTTTCTAACAGTTTGCTTAGGTTCGCACATCGTCTGCGTATGCGATAACGTCAACCCCTCTGTTTTAGAATTTCGTGAATATTTCATTTATGGAGAGGACCCGAAAATTACTTAACCTCTTAAAGGTTTTCAGGATGAAAGATGTTACACACATCATTCTGAATTCCTAGACATTGGTGTGACTAGATTTTCCTGCCTCGGGAATGAAGACCATCTTCAGTGCACGGGAGGCTTTTGGAATGTAGCCGCATTGTAGACTGCGTAAGAAAAGTTGTTCGAGGATAGGTATAATGAAAGTTTTTGCCAGTATCGATTGCTATCTTTAGTTATAACTCCTTATGGAACTGTCGGTATAGCTATAGAAGTGTCATCTACTCGTATGACCTGGTTACTCGGACATTGGGTGCATTTCGGAAAATGAACTGTGTCCAACCTCTAATAATGTTTTTGAGCAATTTTGGAATAGCGTGTTCTCTGTAGAGTATTTTCCTAAGTCTGACTGACTTTATGCAAGTCCCAGTGGGTGACGTAAAAAAGCAACCAGTCCACATTTAAATTGGGGTCTTATTAAAATGAAAAAATGGAAAAAACGGCCGGTGCGGTTTATTTTCAACATAGCTTGGAAACTAAAACACCTTCAAGCATGGAAAAAAGACCACATTTATAAAAAAAAGAAAACAAAAAATATCACATTATTTCCACTATATTCGTAAAATTTTCAAAACACAAGTAGATCCCATAAATAGTGCAATGTGTTTGCAACCCAACTGCTTGTCTCTGTAGCGAATACCATTTAAGGTAACGTGACGGTCATTTTCATCGACGAAAAAAATGGCGCAATGACGCCACCGGCATGAAAACCGCAACAAAGATTGACTTTTTGCGGATGAACTGCTGTTTTATGAAGCACATGAGGGTTCTCACCTGTCCAGTAACCCATATTTTGCTTATTGACGAAGCTGTTTAACCAAAAATGCGCTTCATCGCTGAAGATGATTTTGCGATGAAATTCTTCATTTCCTTCCATCATGTCGAGAGCCCAATTCGAGAGCGTACGTCACTTCATATGATCAAGTGTCTTTAGTTCTTGAGTGAGCTTGATTTTATAAGGGTGTAGGCAAAGACCCTTATGCAAAATAAGGTCGCCATAATGTGGTCTGGGAAAGGCCCAATTCTTGAGAACGCCGTGAAATTGACTAATTTGGCTGGTTTGCGATGGACTCCTCTACGGCAGCAATATTCTCCACACTCCGAGCAAAACGAGGTCTCACTGGCATCGCAATATCAATCACCGAATATTCCGACTCAAATATTTTCACTACACTATGAATTGCTAGTCTACTGTGACGAGAATTAAGGCCGAAAATTGGCGTTAGCGCTCTTAAAGTTGCGATCACCGACTCGGAATTTCGGTACTAAATTTTAATTATTTGTAAACGTTGTTTCTTCGTGTAGTTCGCCATAATGAAAATGTTGATTTTACTGAATATTTTGACACTGACACTGAAATATGTAGATCCTACTTAACAATTCGCACATAGTTATATTTTTGCCACCCCTACTTTAGGGATAGGATAGACTATCCCTATGCTTTGATATTCCTTTTAAGACGCCGGTGTTCTCCCATCGTGTCAGCCGTATGTTTGCATGCACACTTGCTTGAGAGTTTCAAGATGTTAAATTTGTCACTAGAATCACATGCATGGCAAAATTGCGTAGATGTGGATTCTCTCCTTAGCCGCCTTTTACTGTTAGTGCTGTTATCGGGGCACTGCAGTGATTTTCTGAGGGCGCCCCTGCACGGGTTTAGTTTGTTAGTTGATATATAAACTAAAAATTAATAAAAATAAAAGACATTTGCTCACATCCTTCGTAAAAAAATCAATTTACAATTATTTAAGAGTATATATGTAAGCAATTCTTTTTTGAAACCCTCTCGGCCTCTAATTCAATTGTTATCGGTTTGCCCGGGCCGGTAACACTAAACGTTTTTTTCCAATGCCCCACCCCTCTGTAAAATCTGAAAAATATACAAGAGTATCGATTGTCATGAGAAGCTTTTTAAATTTGACGTTCGGCGTCGGCGTTAGTGGTAGGTTCCTTCCAAAGGTGCCAACAATATAACTTCGCACACGCAAATGGTTGGAGAACCGAGGTCTTAGGTATTAGCCACTAATTCCGAATATTTATCTTCGTACAATATTAACACATTTAATGTCAATTACCCATACACTTCGCTGCCACTCTAACGTGATACTTGTTGTTCTGTTCCCACAAAAGTATCATAACACAAAAGAGCTGGCAGCTACTGAGACTATCTAATGCTTTTGATTCAAAGTTACCTACAGTTTTTCATGTTCGCCTATTGCTAAGTATCACATGTTTTGAGTTCAACTCGTTCAACATTCTTCCTTTCATGCAAAGTTCAGCAACACTGTTTTACTTTGCGAAACTGCAAAGCAGGCAGAGTATTCCTGAATCTTTAATATTTGCTGCCATTTAAGAGTGCTACGGTGCTACCATTCTAGTCCTCTTCTCTCAGCACCAATCCCATTCACTCTTTTATGACGTCACGACGGGGGAATAGGTATTTCATCTAACTTATACGATTAGTGTTGTAAACTTAGAAGCATTTTTTCTTTTAAATTGAAATCACGAAAAGTACAAAAACCTTCTCTCAAATTTAAGTTAACTAAATTTCTGCTCGCCTATTGAACTTGATCAAAAAAGTTTTTGCTTGCACCAACCACGGAGTACTCTTCTTCGTTGAATCCGCCTACGAGTGAAGGTGGATAACATATCCACAACGGCTGTACTAACTAATTCTGTCTCTGTTTTTCTCTAATGCAGTTCAAATTGATTTATCCAAATGTCAGAGAGAGCACTGTCCCCATATAAATGATAAATCCACTATCCAATCAATAGCAAATCCACCCTACCTCTGCAGAAGAGTATGAGTATTCGTTCCCCAGGCATTTGCTATTTTCCCGCCAATTTATTCGAAGAGCATACAGACATCTAATCCCATCCGCATCAGGTATTAGAAAGAAACACACGGTTGCTATTATTCCTGAAGGCCTGGCCGAAAATTCACATGTTCACCATTTTCTAATGCTCTTTCTAAGTCCCATGGAGCACACCGCGTTTTGTTTTTTTTTGTCAAGAGTGTTAGAAAAGTTGATGGTCGATTGTACACTTTACGTCTGCCATCCTACCTCAGCTTGATTTGTGGGTATAATGGCGCGCGTGTTGTTGGTTGTTGTTCCTTTAAATTTGGGAAGGCGTCATTGAACTTTAGAAAATTATTATTTTTACGCCCTCGAGGTATACAACACACCTAAGTCATTCAAGTGTCTTCTAGACTTTTTAGTTTATTCTTTCTAAGATTTTTGGTATGAGAGTTCGTTTCTAATGGGATGCTCTCCTGTTTTTTAGAGCTTGGCGGCATTGTTTGCTTTTTTACTTTCATCGTTTTACAAAATTCGATTCAAGTTGTTAACAGCTTTCCGATGTCAAGCTTACGTAAATGCTTGTTAAACTTGAGTTTAATAGCTTTTTTATATTGCCCGCGCCGGAAAGGTGTTTCTTAGTAAACAGATAAGTTAGAAGAACTTTGATGCTATAAATAGCTGACAACACGTTTCAAAGCTTATAAATAATTTTAAAACAAGTCTAAGAACTTTTGCTATTAAATTAGCCTTCTGAAGTTTAAATCCCAAAAGTTAGAATAAAAGCGACTCTCTGAATGAAACTACTGTGCGATTATTTTACGTTTGTGCAGATCTAATATTATGAAAAGGCTTTACGTTTTATAGATAAAAAAAATTGTTAAGGTCAGGTCAAAGGTGTATCGAATGCTTATTATCAAGGATATGATTTTGCTAACTTTGCTTTTTTGCATAGTCGTAAGAAAGTATCGACTTTTAAACGAACCTGTTTCATGTCCTCCTGATTTTTTCTTTCAATTTATTTATTTCATATTCATAAAGTACAAGAACAGTAGATGTGTTTGAAAAATTAAACAATAAATTAGTTAACATATTTAGTGAGCCAGGGATGACAAAAAATGTACTAAGCAGTCTTATATTTAAAACGATAAATTTTCAGAAAGGATTGTAATGGTACACAAGCCTAGATCGCATAAGAAGACAATATAGCTCCTTGGAAGTTACTATAAGAATAATGTTCACCCCTATCGTGGAATCCGTCGGGGGGAACGATCCGCTAATAGTAAACAATTTGCGTCGTGCAATCCACAGACGTGAACCATCCAAATGTCGGTAAGGTGAATGAGATTCACTGTATCGTGGAAAACGAACTGATCGAATCTCCCCATGGATTTCACATCCGCAGTTTTCTCATTGTGGATCTGGTTGTTATTTTGTGAACTGTGCTGCAAAACTGACGCGAGTCGTGAAAAATGTAGGTAATAATTTGTTTGAATTTGTTTTCTTATTTTTATGTTCTTTCTATATTTTAAGGAAAAAAACTGCGAATAGAGAGCAGTTTAAGGTATTATTGAAGGATAATCCTGACATTGCTAAAAATATGACCACCAGAGGATATACGGGAATTTTGGAGGAATCTCCAAATTAAATTAAACACTTTAGGTCCTCCATGGAAGGAGGTTATCGAATGGAACAAGGTTTTTGACACAGAATTTTCTTTTCATCATCTATTAGGTACACAAAATGTATTGTTTCAGGTTTAGAGCGACCATAAATCCCACCTGAAAAAAAACTGGCCTCTAATCGAAAAGAATTGACGGCAACTGGTGGTGGACCAAATGCAACTTTACCTTTCATTCCCGAGGAGGAAGAGGTTATAATTTGGTTCACCTGACTGTGACTGAGTCAGCTGAAGGAGTAGAAGGGGCAATGAGTTTTGGAGTGCCTACCCAAGTAGGTACGTGAGGAGCTTCCTTCTTCGAAGCGACTGCGACTATGTCAAAATGAGGAGGTTGATGCTACTGGAGTCGATGAATTCGAAACGTTTAAAGAAAATAAAAAATCTGGCACTTTTCATAAAATGCTTTCAATTTTTTCAGCTGCGGACATGTTTAAACTGATCCAAATGGGGCATAATTTTCTCTCCAAAATATCCAATACTTCTACTAACACCCCCGAAAATGTTGATTGTGCTATACAAACATTGTAATCCTTTCCTACACCATACTGGTAGGAACCTTCTGCAAAAAATCGTAAACACGCCGCTAACTTATGTGTTGGAGAGATTGAGGACTTTGAGGCAATGGCCAGCTCCGATGTTAAAACATCCAATACGTAGGAAAATGCTATTTTATTAAGCTTAAAGCATTTTATAAACCTTTAAGTAAAAAAGTAGGAATTAGTTTAAACACAAAATTGGTATATGAAATCTTACGTTGCTTCTGGTAGCAGTACATTTTTCGCTCTTGCCCTTAGCTGAGAACGCCTTTTTCTGTCTTAGGACGATCTCTCATTAAAAAACAATGCAACGCTATCCATTTTCACACAAAACTTATTTTCTTTTCACTAAATCTAATTTTTACAAAACACATCAAACATCCTAATAACACGACAACCTCCCTGTCTGTATGAGAACTTAGTTATGTCTTCCTCAAACAGGTCTAGTCAGTTGATTCCTCTGCGTTATTCTTCCCTTACCACTGAGCGTCAATTTTCATTAACTCCCTTCGTCTATGGAACTCCCTACCGCGTCCTATTAGAAGAATTAATAACACAAGAAGGTTTAAAAATGAATTAAGAAAATATCTCTCAATTTCAAATTAATCTTTTTTGTTTTTTTCTTTTTTTTCTTATTGTACTAGGTATCTAGTAGTTTTAACTTTGATCCTGTATAATTATAGTTACTTAGTATTATTGAATTACTCGTCTACCTTTGTAGTAGCTTCTTTTTTTTTGCAGAATATAGCTTATCAGTAGTTAATAAGATATTATATCTTAAAGTGTATAGGCATTACAAGATAAATAAATACATGAAAAATAAAAATAAATGAAATAAATAAATGTATTTGAAATGAGCTGTCACAATTCAACTTCCTAATCGCCAATAGTGGTCGGTAAGGGAGAGTATCCGACGGATCCCACGATAGCATTTTTCTGTTCAAGTGAATCGAATAAGTGAAGTGAATCTCAGATCCGACGGATTCCACGATAGGGGTGGTTGTTTTATATGCGATCGTAAGGACTTCCATAACCTTATTGTTGAACTAGTATAAGTCAATCTTGGAACAAGTAAGTTTATGTAAAAATAAGTTTCTTGCATTTAAATGCTATTCAGTGAGCTTCGTAGAATATTTTGGCAATAAATGCAAATGTGGTCGTAGCTATGAAGACCGTATATCAATCTAGCTACATCATAAAAAGCCACATTGATCTTGTGACTAGAAATCGAGTCTCCTAGTATACATTTACAGCGTAACTCAAGATAGGAACTATTTAGCAGAGAACCACAATTTATGTAGACAAAGATATACGACAGATAACTGATTACGTGGTCACAACAAGATAAATTTTTTTTGAAAAACAAGACTGAAGACAGCTTCACGGAAATTAATCTGCTCATTACATATATAAGTCGTTGGAACAGTGTCTACTACACTCTCCGAAATTATGATTGCTTGCGATTTATTTAGATTTAAAAGGAGGCCATATCCATCCAGATATTGCTGAAAAGTCTTTATTCAATCTACCTACATATCTTCGCACAATTCAACCAGACGTGACATCTAAAGATATAGATCGTCAGCGTAGTGGTGAGGTTTTGCACTGTTGCAGATTGCGGGAAGGTCATTAATGTACATGATAAACAGTAGCGGCCCTTAAATGGAACCCTGTCGAAAAGCAGCTTAAAGCAGTTTCCATTCCGAAGAAGTTTGACCTATCACCACCCTTTGGTATCTATCTTGTAGATAGATTGCAACGGCTCTTTCTTTAAAACAATGATGCAATCTTTTACATACTTATCAAAAGCTGTCGAAAAATGATAAACAGTTATATTACCATTATCCATTTGCATCCGTATGTCATCCATTACTTTCATGATAACTGTGAAGCCAATATGACCCGCTCTAAAATCAAATTGAGTTTCAGTCAAAAGATTGTTCTTCGTTAAATGGTGGAATGTGCTCGCAAGTATCCTTTAAATGACTTTTGAATGTATCGGCAGGATACTTACAGGGCGAAAATCAGTTGGCGCCGTCGCATTCACTTTCTTGGCAACTGAAATAATTTTCCCTTATTGCCAACTTTTTTGCAAAAGTGGATAACATAATGCATGAATTAATAACATGTGTTAATAATTCATGCATATTAACACATGTTAATAATTCATGGATTATGTTTTCCACTTTCGCACAAAGTTGTAAATTAGGTAAAATTAATCCAGTTGCAAGGAATATGAATGCTACGATCCCAACTTATTTTTGCCCTTTCAGGTGTACTATGTAAGGAAGTATCTATTTTACAAATTTAAGTGATATGCCATCATGTCTAATTGCATTCGATTTAATCAAAGTTATAAATTTATATATGTACTTCTGCTGCATAAATTCCATGATTTAGTCTAACATAAGGTTTCCAGCGATATGAAAGAATCTCACTTTGTAAAGTCAAATTGTTAATAAGTTCATATGAACAACATCTCAAATGGAAACTGTTTTTTTCAGTCAAACCGGTGTCTCTTAATTGTTTCCGCAATTTATTAGCTAGATGATTTGTATCCAATTTACCTTCATAGTATCTTATTATATAACTACGTGTAATAAAGTTAGCATACTTGAAGTAGGTACACGATTCCAAATACCTACATATTATATTTTATTTTGTTCTTTTTGGCAAAGTTTGGTCGCTACCTGTAAGCAACCTATTCAAGTTTTTAAAGATCGAATTAAATCTAAATATGTAATAATAAAATAGGCCCCAGCAATCCGTTGGCACGAACAATTCCAAAGAATTGCTTCTACTAAAATACTGAAATTCTCTGATCTCATACGAATCGAACGATTTTTGTTCGATTTATCCTTCGGAACAGGGGTTTGAAGCAGAAATCGTCCGATTCGTATGAGATAGCAGAATTTTCCATTCCGACGGATACCTCGCTAGGGCCTAAAACTCAGTTGGGTATAAGAGAACTGCATAAATCTTTTTATTGCAGTTGAGAATCTTTGGCTTTAAAACATCAAACTTACACAGTCTCATGCCCACATACAAAAGTTTGCTGGCACTCAAACTCGACACAGAATATTTTTTAAATGAAATTTTTTTTTTAAGTTTTTTAATTATGCGTTTTATTTAGCTCTGATCAACAAAATCCGCAGTGTTCTGGAAGAAGATGCAAACTGCGTTGCAAATATTTGCAAAAGAATTGATCGAAGACGACTGGCAGTTAAAGTCAATTTTGAATTTTTGGTTGACCCAAATGAAGAAATAATTTTTGAAGACTTACGAAAAACAGTTATTTTATTTAGTTATTTTTGAGTGTCTATTCTTATAAATAAGGGGAATCAGTTGGGAAAGTGCTAAGGATCTTAAAGAACCTCAACGAAAATTTGGGATAACCGAAAGGCCGATTTCAAAGGAAGTGCTGAAGAAGTTCACTGCCGTTGCAATGCAAACACACGAGTTAAAACTAAAAATGTCGAGCACATAAATGCTGCAATTAAAGGCGACGTGGACCACAAACTTTCTGAAAACAATGAAGTGAATGAAGTAGAGAGTTTAAAATTGATTTCAGTAGCATATTTAGCTTTTTAGAGGCACTTCTTAGGGACAAATACCTGAGAATTTGAAATTATATTTGAAAAACACAAACACATTATATTTCTCTCGAAAATCCAAAAGCTTTCGGGTCGAAGTGTTAAACACAGCCAATATCATTTGCAATATGGCATGGTTATACAGTTTTTGTCTGAAAGGTGATTCGCCAATTCTTTATATTAATATATAGCTTAAGTGTCATTGTAAGTGCAAGCTCGAAATGAGAATAGTCAAATTCTAAACAGTCAGTAGTTAAATATTCATTATACTTGAAGATGCTATTCTTAATTTTAGTGTTCGTGTATAATTCAGTGAATTGTTTTCTAGTAAGTGGCATCATAATGAGCATTTCACAGATGTAGACACTTTTCGATCCCTTCTTTTTACCGAGAACCGTTCCCCAAAATTCGTTCGGAGGTAGTCAATAAAGTGGGCACAGTGGTTGGTACGTTGGATCAATGAACGACTGGATCCTAGTTCGAAACCCACCTAGAAATACCAAACAGTATGAACTGTTATGAAAAGCTTCTCAAATTTGTATTTTTATATCTTCGCGAGACTGTAGTTGCTTTTTATTCGTGCCGAAAATATAACTTTTCATGCTCCAATGTCTGAAGAAGCTGGGGTTTAAGACCCGTATGTGCTGCTTATATCAGAATAGTATTCGTTTAGCATCTAAATCTTTTCATCATCCACCAAAACGGCTTCTTCTTCCTTTACGGCGAAGCTATGATCAGGATTAAATGGATCATAATCCTGTCAATTGTGGGGTAAATGAAAAACTGCGATAAATGGTAAGACAATAGCTTGACTACGATTAACGTGCAGCAAATGATTCTACCTCTATTTCAGATCGTCCACGAAAGACCTTAGTATTGATCCAAATGATATCCGTAGTGCACAACTCCAGGCCAGAGTTTGATATCCCTTCTAATAAATATTTCAACACAATCAAATCAAAGGACTGAGATAATGAATACTAAAATTCCAACCGCTTCATTCGCATGTATTAATGCAATGATTAGCATTTTAGTTTTAGGCATGTTTTTATCCGTCTAAGCTATTTATTACATACGAATAACTAAGTTGTATGTAAACGTACTATATTCCTATAATTTTTTCATTATCAGTGACAATGTTTAAAGTATCTAGAAAAAAGGAATAAATATTCATAAATTAATATGCGTATGGTTTTAAGTACATAATAACCTATTAGAAGCGAACAGTTGAAGCGTTTCATCGAAAGTGCTTTTTGAAATACAAATCACATCATGCAGCTATAATTTCCTCATAGTCTTCGATTGTCTGGTTATTTAGGACGTCTGCATCAACAGAGGAGGACTCAGTAGTGGTGGTTAAAATATTGCTTGATGTACTTAAATCAAGTTCATCATCATCGCTGTCGATATATTTGCATTAACATATGATTTTTTTTTTTAAGTAGGTATACGTGCTTCCATTATAGCTGAAATCATGTTTACTTTTTTTTTAATATTATCTACTCGTATATAGATTAGTTACGATAATGAAACGCGGCTATTGTAACGATTTACCAATAATCGTCTTACAATAAAAACAATTGCATCTCCTGATGGAAAACGAAATGCAAGCAGATTATGACAATCATTTGCAGCGAAAAAAAAGAAGCATTATTATAAAGAGAACCAGTTCGAATATGTCGATGGATATGCAAAGCGAATGCAATTCAAATACCCTCAACAAGTGTCTCTTTGGCATATTATAAAAGGAAACTTTGTCTGCACAATTTTTCAATTAATGAGTCACCTTTCCTAACTAACGGAGTTTAAGAGGTTCTGGAGCTTTTAATATTGCTGGAGTTTGAGTTCAAAACAAGTCTCCATATTAATAATAATGTTCGGAAATAGAGGACAAAACGAAGACACATAAATTAAAGAGACTGGTCATCAAAACCCTACACGCACAGTAAAGTTTGACCTTTTATGCGGAATCTGGATGGGACTGCAGCTGACTATAAAATGCCCAAACACACACTTAGCAAAGCCACCCAAGTTGTAATGGTGCAAAAACATCACCTCATAAAAAAATTAATAATTTTTTTTGTTTTATAGTGCACGAATTTTGGCTTCCCCAGTGAAGGGTAGGGCAGGGCTAGTTGGCCCATTTTTCACTTGAAGTCTCATAAATATCAATCTATTCATAATACAGCTATGAGGCTAGGATGAATGAAAAGAATGGACATCTGGGCTCTTTATAAAATTTTGGATAATTGAAAATATGTAATCGCAAAAGAATAATATTGTCTCAAATGCGCCAAGTAAAAAAGGGCCCAACTTAATGGGGCAAGTTGGGCCAGCGCGTGGGGTAAGTTGGGCCAAGGGCTGAAAAGTGCAAAAAAGAGCTCCATAAGGGACAAAAAGGCTGAATTTATAACAGAATTGTATTCAAAGGATAAAAACTAAATTATTAAATTTTTAATTTCAAAACAAAAAAAAGCAAACAAAAAAACAAATCGAAATAAGAAATTATAATTTAGGAATCGTAGTCGCTATTGCAGTTTATGCAAAAAAAAAAACGACCCCAAGTCCAGGCGAGCACTTTGTATGAGCTCAGTTTCGGCAAGTATTGCACTGTACCCACTCCTCGCCCGGTATACTTTCAGAGAATGCACACAATGCAGACAACACATGTATTTTTTAATTCAGGGGGGCAAGTTGGTCCACCTGGCCTAACTTACCCCACATCTAGTTTTATGAACATATTGCGTCATAATTAAAAAAATACTTAAAAAAGTTAAATTTTTCAAACAGAATACTTAAATATAATAATGTGATTTATAAAAAAACTGTACCTTATTGTATTATTTACATTTTTTCGCCACTGAAATAAAAAAAATAATCAAACATTTTTTTTTACTTTTTCACTCCAATACAAAAAAGTTCGCGTGATTCCCCATCTGCTGATACAATGCAACTGAGACTAGTTTTGCGTGGCCCTACTTGCCCCGTGGGCCCAACTAGCCCCGCTTTACCCTACGTCACTATTTCACCAAGTGGTATACATCTTTTTCGCACACTGTACTATGTGCACACTCAGAATTAAATTCAAAGGAATTCACCTCTGAGATGCCAGTCACCACGTTAAAAACAACAACAAAAAAAAATTCAGGTTGTTCTGCATGACGACGATGATACTCATAGGCGAGGAGCCACCAATCATGAAAGCTCCGTGATCACACATACTAAAATTTTAAATAAAAAATAAAAGTTAACACTCAGCCGAATAAGATTTGCTTGGTCGGCGTGGATTTAATTGGCCGAAAACATTTTAAATAAATTATACATTAATAAATTTCCATAATTTTTTTCCGGCATCACGGATTTTGATCAATCTCATAGACAATTTTTTAGAAAATATCATATTCTTTGAGAAAAAATCCGGCTGACCAATGATTTTTAGCAGGAAAGGTCGCACATACCTATTTAAATGGTGTGATAGGGAGTAAAATTTATCAACTATCTTGGTATGCGTGCTTACATACTGCCGGAAGTATTGCGCATACCGATTTTATTATTTGGTTAGAGATTATACTGTCATGGATTTTACTTCATTCAAGACATTTCTTTCGGAGTCATGTCTTTCTTCTACCTCTAGTTTCTTCCTCTAACTTTTCACTTCGTGCAGTGTTACCTGCTTAAATTTTTTTTAAAATGGTTTATGGCTGGTTTTTCCGATTATTTTTTTTACTGAACAAGTGAAGAAAACACAATACGGGATATGAGATTGATCAAAATTCGTGATGCCGGAAAAAATTATGGAAATTTAAATGTTTTCGGCCAATTAAATCCACGCCGACCAAGCAAATTTTATTCGTTTGAGTGTTAACTTTTATTTTTTATTTAAAATATTAGTATGCGAGATCACGGAGCTTTCATGAATGGTGGCTCCCGGACTAGGTGTACTACCAGGTCAGGCACTCACTCCTACCTACCTACGTGCCTGGAACATTTAAAAAAAACAGCGGTCTGCTTACTTGAGGCACTTCAGAAAAGCGAGTTCATCGTCAGTCTCTTGGTTTGTGAACATATTTTCCAGTTTCACGCCTCCTTTGTCAGTTCAACTGCATCTGCAAGAAAAATCACTTGATACTCGTACCTATGGCATCAGCAGTAAAGTACGTTCACGAGATTGTAGATACGCTTCATGAAGAAAGAACAAATGCAGAAGTATTATTCGGTGATGGTGGGTGGCGACGGTGTAGAGGTAAGTGTCTTGGCTTTTGACTCGTGCCGTTGATGTTCAATTTCCATGGGGTTTGTTTTCACCGATCTTTACACCAAAAAGAGGATTTCTGCCTGGTAGTACAATGGATCGTTACCGAGGATGAGTGATCTTGGAATTGAATTTACGTTTCAAAAAAAAACATTCGGTGAAATATTTCTCCCTGGATTTGCTGCATCTGAAAAGAGGATGACTTCGATCATCTTGAATGATCGAGTCTCCAGAATCCGGTGTGAGAGCTGAATATGAATTGTGATGTGAAAAATTATCAGGACTCGAGAAAGTAGCTGGGTTTTTTGAAGTTTAAATTTTTGTGACACGAGCAAATCTGTAAATAGTTTTGGCTACTCCTCCGGTCAAAAACAAGTGTGGAGACATGATTTTCGACACGGAAAAGAAATAAAACGTACATACGGATCTCAACGGGCAACGAAAGATTCAGTGCACCTATCCATGAGGATTATTGTGTTGATCGGAATTAGTTTCTCGCAAACAAATCTCGAAGATTAAAATTTTGAATTTCTTCATTTCGATCAACGTCATTTGGTAAACATGTAGGTATAATATGCGTAATTGAATTTTCAAAATATACCAACGATATCAGAGACAATCGAAAATAAAAAATTGTGTGGCTTTTGTCAACCACACTATAGAAGCCTATGTGATAATTGGCCTGATCATAATTACATAGATCGAGTGGGTGATCTTTGGAAAGATACCCCAGGTGCTGCCACACTTGCGGCGACAATACCACAAAGCTCTGGCAGCTTTTGTAATTTTGTTGTTAATGTGAGAGTTCCAGTTTAAACTTCTGTCTAGAGTTGCTCCAAGATATTTGACTTCTAGGTTTGAATTTCTTCTTTTGGTAAAAAGAACTATGATTGCCTTGCTTTGATTGATGGGATGATTTTCCCTGTTACACTAATCTAGGGCCGTCTTGAGGCCGGCTTAAACGTTTTGAATACGTTTTGTGATTTCGATTGCTTCTTTGTCCCCTATAATGATGAGTATGCCATCGGTGTATCCAATTGTATTGAAGACTAATTTGTTCAATCTATGGATCCCGTCGTCAATGACCAACGACCGCTGGATGGCTGATAGAACTGTGGGCAGCCCCTTACTGCTGATACTGATACTGACTTCGGTCCTGATAAAGGTCCTGAGGATTTTAGCGGGGTGGTCTATATTTCTGTGATGCAAAGCATTTGGTATGGATTCATATCCAGTGTTGACAATAGCAGCCTCTATAGAAAGGCGCAAAGTGCGATTTCCTTGCACTAGGTGCTTTTGATCTCAGCCTTCAGCTGATGTACATTTCTGATATGCAATTTTACATCGGTGTTCAGGCATGCTATTTGCAAAGCATTCTCTGATGGGTGACGTCGCTAATCCATTTCAATTTTTTTCAGAAAAACGATGTCAAGCATATGTGATGGTGATTTAGGTAGTTCACTCGACTTGTTGCCTGGTTTGGGGATGAGTTACTAGATTTACTTCCCTCAGAGTGCTTGGTATATGCCCCCAATTGAAACTGAACCTAAATAAACAATCATTGAATGTATCAAGTAATCCATACATTTTTGAATAAGGGCAGGAAAGATACCGTCGGTACCCGGTGCCTTGAATGTTTTTAACGAGTTTATGGCCCCCGTAACCTTATCCAGACTGAATAGTTTCCCGGATGACGAGTTAATTTTGCTGATGTTTCTTTGAGAAGAAACCTCAGCTATATTTGGTCATTTGATATCTCCATAGTAAAGAAGGTGAGCTTGTAACAAAATTTTCAGCGTTTTTTCCCAGTCGCGTGTGATTTTTCAATCCGCATTGCTCCTTTGAAAGTGAATTTTTTGTGAGGCGTGCCACTGCTGGAAGTTTTTTACGCTTCTCGCAGTTTTCACGCCAAGAAGCCCTTTTAGATATTCGCAACTCTTGGTTGTATATGGTCAATAGGGATTTGTATTGCTCTCATGCGCCGTTGTGTTTGGATTTGTCAAAAAGGTCCTCTATTCCGGATAGTCTCTACGTTCCACCACGGTACGCACCTTTTGACCACAGTGCGTTTTACCTTGAAACTACTTTGAAGGAGGAGAGAAAAATGTCATTAAGCTGATATTGTGCAGCGTCTGCATCACTTGTTGTTAGTGGTTCTGCTGGTAAAATGTCCGATTTGGCCGTTCAGTTTTCGCGATGTGTTCTCCAGTTAGTACCTAAGTCTGTTGTCACAACCGACTGGCGCAGGTTCGGTGTTGCCCCTTAATTTGAATCTGAAGTGCATATGATCCGATAAAGATGCCTCGTAGGACACATGCCAGTCCTCTATGATATTTTAAATGAATGGACATGAAAGAGTAAGGTCTAAAACTTCTTCTCTTATTGAGTTCCTAAATGTGGGTTTATCTCACTTATTAAGTATAATGAGTTTTTTACTATATAGATGTTTTAAAAGTGACTCACCTCTTGTGTTGGTATCTCGACTACCCCATACCTGATTCTGTGCATTAGTGTCGCAACCGATAATAAGATATAGCTTCCTGCTGATCCTCGCAGTACTGGACAAGTTCATGTACTGGGGAGGGAGGCACTTCTTCAATGTCTTCTCAAGCAAAGTACGCAGATGCGCATATAAATTTGTGCAGCTCCTGGCCATTGTGGCGGTCAATTTGTACGGCCACCAGGTCTCTAGTCTTGATACCTGGAATGAGAAAGTATTTTATATCTTTCGTGACCGAAAGAGCCGCTCTCGGTCTGACACTACCTTTGGCGAAAATAAGCTCTCTGGTTTTACTGTTCAATCTAAAAATCATACCATTTGTTGCCAATGGGTTTTGGATTAAACCAAAAGCAACATTCCCTTCGACACATCGCTGGCTTAATGTTTCTGAGTACCCATTGCCCGATGCAGGTTGGCCTGCAGCACGCTTAGTAGGTTTTACATTACTTGCCTGCATAACCAGGGACTCATATCCTGTGAGGCGTGTTGTCGCTCCTTCGTCGTACGACACCCTGCTGAGAGAGACCGTCGTATCTACTTCTCGAACTTTTCACTTCTGTCGTCGGTGCACTCTTCCCTTATTTCGCTCTGCGGCCAGATTAGGCCTGAAGTGGTTTTGGCTGGTGGTGCTGCTGTTGGTACTGGTATCCTTTGCGGCTACGCTATTGCATATTGTCGTAGTTTCCAAAACAGAGTCACTGAGATAGACAAGTTCTCTTCGAGTTTTTCCTCTTCGCAGTCGATAAATAATGAAGCGCCCAAGTTGCAAATGTCATATGGCCATCGACAGGTTGTTCTAAATCATCCCTAGTTAAAGATGCATTAAAGCCATCATTCCTTTTTGTTTTTTTTTTTGTCAATTTTTATTCCCGCGAGTATTGGTCGCCCGTGGTCTAACCGTATAACCACAGGAAGGTTATCTTGAAGTCGGAGGTCACCTTGCATCCGAAGTTCGCAAACTGCCTCTTAGTTTGACTTTAATATTTGGGCAAATCACTTAAGAGCCAATTGCTTATAACCTTCTGCCACAAATACATGCAATAATTTTTGTTGCAAACAAAAACGCAAGGCCGCTGGCCATAATTCTTGGAATAATTCACCCTGTGTTACCGATCGAGGATTAAAGTCCACAATGCAGCACTTCTGTAACATTTCAACACATGCGTGCCTTATTAGTGTTAACTCTTCTTATTGCATTATTTTCAGTTGCGTATAATAAATGAGAATTTTTGAAACAAACTCGATGCGCATCGATTAAGCTGCGTTGAAGTTTGTATGGGAAGTTTCACTTCGAACGTTTTCAACAATGATCTAAAACGCATTCACCTTACCAAATGGTGAATCTTCCACTTTCAAAGTATTCTACGATGCAATGTTTCGAATTTGAGTGAAATTTGACCCCAGGCAGCGTTTTCAAAAAAAATGCAAAGTGAAAGTGAAACGCGTAAGCGAAGTTAAGCTCAGATACGTAGTTTTCTACGGTAGAGATTATTATTTTGTACAACCCTGGATACATTTCACAAAGAAACGCGATTTATTATTGAAACCATAAGAACACACGCGGGCACAGTTTGATGCGTTTATACACGAGTACCCAATATGTTGCACATTTTCTCGTTGTCAAGTGTGATGGTGTGGTTAATACTTTTATTCGTTTTCATTGCCATTGCCATGGTGTTATATGTTCGGTGTGCGTCTATGTGAGCGTTCCTCAAATTTAAGCGCCTTTTAAGCAAAGAGCAAAATCCATGAAGTTTTCTGCTTGAGATTCATGCTGTCCTATTCGCAATTCTACATCTCCAATTTTTATTGAATGTGTTCCATGTCCGTACACGACAGACTCCTTCATAGTGTAAATAGCGTGAGTTAGTAACACCCGAATACCAAGTTGCCCCGTTTTGTCGTAGTGTAAAGTCGACAACAATGGTGAATATACACATAGCAAATAGGTCCATTTGTATGAATGCCTAAGGTAACATTGCCGCAGTATTATTTTTCTTTTCCTTCCTTTTTTCTGTATTTTGTACTCGTAGATAGCGGTATATGCATATACAAAAAATTTAATAGATATAACGCACCCTGGGTACTAGAAAAATTCATTTGTATTCGCTGCTCCCGATTTTATCCCACACACTTGCCATCATCCCAGCCATATCGTCGCACTAGCACGCGTGTATAACACCATTCTTCCCCTTCTCATCCGAACACAAAGATGTTTGCTAGCTGTAGTGTAGAGTGATACTATTGCATGGTACTGCTCTATAACATTATTGAATGTACTTTTCCCCTTCGCGAACAAACACCCTCACTTGCTTACTTTACCTACTCACGGTCATTATTCGCTGTTCGCCACACTCACATCAGGTTACTTTCCTCGAGGATGTAATATATGAACATTTGATGTCTATTATACGCAATCAGTGATATTGTGGGTCCGGCCTAACACCATCCCTTTATGGTGGTAGTCTGTCGACCTCTGTTGGGGGTGGGAATCACAAACGTATAGCTAATGAATAGCAAAATTGAATAAAAGCGATGTGTAACAAGCTTCCGATAAATAAACTTAATGAGGATCAAATAAGCGGTGCTGGTTGATTAACACTGGCAAGTCCGTTTCAAGCTCATTTTTGAAACTTATAACTGTCTAACATAATATCAAGATAAACTAATGTTGCTATCAAGTGATAGGTACTCATATACTCTGTAAGATACTCCAAAGGTAGCATCCAAATGTACAAAAGAGTGCGCTGCATTCAATAAACTAAATAAACAATGTACAGTTTCGAAAAAAGTCAACAAAATACTGAAAAATGCCCTTCAACTCGCTAACTGATAACTCCTTTTAGATCCAATCTATTTTAATAATATAATTCATAGTTAGCGCAATCAAAGGGAACCTTCTAGTAGACACGCTGTCATTGCTGAGAACTTTGTTTAAATTTTTCCGCAGAGAGTACGATTCAGCATCCCGGCTATCTGAGACATTCATGATTCCCAATTGTTCACCTGAATAATATAACTTTGCAAAGAAAATGCACTTATTAATCTGCTATTTTTGAGGTCGGTAATGCGGTTCAGAGGTCAGTGTATCGGCTTGTGAACGTGTGGTGGAGGCGTAGAGTAATGCATGCTTCATCGCACATGAAAGACATGTGCAGTAAAATTTGCATTCATTGAGTATGCTTTTAGCCTGACCTAAATATCACTGACCATTTCTGACAGTTCTCGCTGTCAAAATAGGGTCATGCAGTGTTATGGGAATATCTAAAATGATGTAATGACCACATGTGACCACGCTGATTTAGACAGATAAGTTTGACCAAGTTGCAAGTAGTGTAATCGGACAGCATAATTACCTGATGACCATCTTCTTGTTTTTCTTCTTCGTCCTCCTCTGATCGGATATTAAAGGGATCATAACCCTCCCAGTTAACTGTATCCCTACAATGCCAAACATTGGAGAGCCAAGACACAGTGATAGGATACTAGCCGTGTTTCTTTGCACGCGTATATAGGCATGGCATTAAAAAACGACCATCGCCGCTTAAGAATTCATCAGAAAAAACTTGGCAGCACACATGCACCTATGACGTTTATTAGTGACACAGCTGTAAGTTGAGTTAAGAAATTTGTATTGAAAATCGTGAAATACAAAAATATTAATTTCCGACAGTTGAAATTAATGCCAAACATATTCTAAAATTATAAAAAAAACAGTTTCACATTGACAGATTTACTAAATTTTGAAAAAAAAAATAATAATAAAATCACGAACAAACTTTCAACTTCAAACTGTCAAACTTTGACATTTCCTGAAAAATTCATCGCAACATCCATCGGAAACGAAGAAAATGGCTTTTGGAAGCACTGTTTATCCCCGCTAAATGACTTAGCGGCGATAGCTATCCCCGCTAAAGGTAGCGTATATAGGATAAGTTGTTGTTGTATTTTACATGCAAATTTCAAATTATCCCTATATCCGCGCGTGCAAAGAAACACGTCTAATGACGAATAGGCGCCAAAGAAGGATAAATACCTATGTTTTGTTTTTTCGCACAACCTCCGGTGATGCAGTCTGTGTCATTGCTGGAATGACACCAATGACATACTGCTCAAAGAACTCAAGAGAAAATATAATAGGAGCCGCCAGGAGGTTGAAGTAGTGCACGCCGAGGAGACAGTGAGGAGTTTGAGAGAATGGCAGCAGCGTTAGAACCTTTTAACTGAAGGCAGATGGACCTATCGTCTTATACCGAATATACATTTATGGATAAGGCAAAAGCATGGAGGAGTGAGTTCTACCTGATGCAGGATTTAACCAGACATGTCTGTTTCCGATCATATCTTTATCGGTCTAATCATGACGACTCCCCAATGTGTTAGCACTGAACAGACACAGTAAAGGATGTGGAGCACGCATTTATTCAGTGCCCGCGTTTCCACACCCAACGGCAGGCACTGATAGAAGCACTAGAAGGAACGCCGACATCACAAAAACTAGTGGCACACATGCTTCATTCCAGAACAAAGTGGAATGCAGTGTGTAATTTTTCTAAAAACATGTATGTAGAATTGAAACGCCTGGAACTGGAAAGAAGGTGAATACGAGAAAGGCAACATCCACGTAGTTAGAATGTGTAGAGACACAAATAGAGCTCACGACCAACCCCACCTATCCCCCCCCCCCCATAATTTACTGATTGTTTATTAAACGTGAGTGTTTTAAGTTTTTCTTTTAAATATAAAATATGAATGTTAAATATTGATTTTGCATTTAAAAAAGGTTTTAAAAATATACAGAATATTTTATAAAAAAATAATACGGACCATTATTCGGAGACAAATTGTTTTTAAGTCGACCTTTTAAGAATTGCCCCAAAAAACTAGTTAGGTCGTAGACCAGTTTTTGAAGAAAAGTTTGAAAAAATGCTGGTGGAACATGTGCTGAAGATGGAGTCATAATTTTTTAGACTAAAAAGAATGGATATTAAAACCTAGCGTCCCAACTGGCAGACAAATTTTTAATTCACCATCACTTTTTTAAAGATAACGGCAGAAAAACTCCTTGCTAGGGCAAAAGGATTCATTAAAGAATGGGTCAAAGAATTTTTTGATCTATTGGAAAGAGAAATAGAAAAATAGCGAGCAACATATTTAACATCGATAAGACTGTCACATACATGTATGTTTTTGAGATTTGTACCTCCTAAATTTGAAACAATAAACTCTCCAGGGGCTTAAAATGATCAACTGCAAAGATTTTTAAAATTCGTTCACTGACAATCCGACTATTTGAAAAAAAGTTTTAATCGGAGAATTAAAAATTCGAGCCAACAATCTAAAATTTAAAAATAAAAACATTGTTTTCTCGATAAAATCGCTTAAAAAACAGTGATGAAATATCGGTCTTAACGTTCACCCATACCAAGATTTTGGCCACGCCTACTTTTTGAGGGCTAGTTATAGGGTATCTTACAGTTTGCCCAAGCTGACTATAGCCTTTCTTTATGTTTGATATAAATTATTTGTTCAAATAAAAAAGTTTTTTATTTAAATTAAATTGCTATGTAAACTTGTCTATTAGATATTGGTTCTATTTGCAAAAATAAGATTGGTGGTCCATATATGGCTTCCTTAATCTAATCCTCCTTTGGGGATATTAATACACGTCAACCATTAATTAAGAGAAACAAACAAAAAATAGGTAGCCTATTCAACGTCTATATCCAAGAAAAAGATGTCCCACTACACCTGTTGTTCATCGATATTAAGAACGTCTTAGCCAAAGGTCTTAAGCCAAGGTCTTTGCTAAAGAGAACGGTTTTACTTAGGTAAGCTCCGCATATTTGATATTTATAAGAACCGACGAATGGGTTCTTGTTATAAACAAGTTTGAGCGGCAGTGGATAATAAAACCCAATTCAGTGTTTAACTTTATAATTTTGATAATGAATTTTCCTCAAAAACAATTCAAAGAAATAAATTGATTATAAAACAAAAAATGGAACAGATTTTGGTTTTGAAAGCAGTTAGATACAAGGAAATGGTTGGAGAGCTATAGACTTATTTATTTTGTTAACATTTTGTTTCGCAATTGAGAGCCAAACGAATTTCCCAAAGCTGACTGATGCTTTCCTCATTTTAATCGTATTGAGCTATATCAAGTGAGTTCCCTAACTTTACTAACTTCAAATTAATTTACTTATTAAAATCTTCTGTTTACGACATTAAAGATACGTAGAATGTAATAAAGTGTGCTTAAATGTGAGGTATCCTTTTAAATTTTGAATGAAAGACATAAATTGATTGAAATCTGTATTTATTTTTATTGGAAAAGGAAATCAATGTAGGTACATTCGTTCCGGTTAATAATGAAAAAGAATGTCTTCCAAGTGACCTCCTCTGCTAGCTCACTGTCAAGCTTTTGCCAACACTTTAAATCACTTTTTCGCACAATGATGGTTCAATAAGTGATACTTGCTCGATGATGTTGTCTTTGAGGTGTTGAACAGTTTGCTGATTATCCAGTGGTGTTAAATCGCATGATTTTGGTGGCCAATTCACATCTGTTCTTCGGGAAATTATGCGATTGTTAAACTTCTCTTTCAAAAGATTTAGTTCGTTGCTGTGGCATGTTGCACCATCCTGTTGAAATCACATATTCTGCACATCAATATCTTCCAATTGGCTCCAGAAAAAGTTTCTAATCATCGCTTGATATCGAGCTCCATCAACAGTAACTGCATTGCCTTTTTTATCTTCGAAGAAAAATGGTCCAATTACGCCACCACACCAAAATCCACACCATACAGTAACTTTTTTTGGTTTCAATGGCCATTCAAACAATGCTCTAGGATTTTCTTCAGCCCAAATGCGACAGTTTTGGTTTATTGACATAACCGCCAATTTTCAAATGAGCCTCATGGGTGAAGATAATTAGCCGGAACAATTGTCATTTTGTTGCTGCATCTCCATGGCCCAATTAACGAATTGCCGACGCAATACGTGGCCAGTTGTCTTTAATTCTTGTGTTAACTGTATTATGTAATTTGCCTTCAGATCTTTGCGCAAAATGTCAAACAAAGTTGTCGGTTTTGAGGTTTAATTGCTGTGAACGACGACGAATTGACGTCCTTGGCTCTTCAGCAACACTTCTGCTAACAGCTGCAATATTTATACTCCAACGACCACTACGATGATAGGCTTCATTTCTCTGATCTTGTTTCTTCAAATTTATGAACGATAAGTTTAATAGCAACGAAATTTTGAACGAAATTTTCATTCAACTTCTGCAAAACTTTCACCATATTTAAAATAAGTTTTAATAATAAAAACACGTTGCTGAATAATGTACCGATCCATTTTAGCTAACGGGAATATTTATTTCATACCTGAAAAAACAATAGCTGTACAAAAAAGTGGCTGCCAGTTTAAAATGATACCTACGTCAAATTTGAACGCCCTTTACAAATCTAATGTACATTCTGAGAAGTATTTTTTAGTTGGGACCAGCGCTATGTGGCGCCATTTTTCATTAACCTAGGCGAAAAGTCCTTCTTCTCCCACAAACTAATTTTCTCCCTTTTTATTTTCCAACCGCACAGGATTTTTAAATTGTTTTACTCAACTGAATAACAAAAATAACCTGAGTAAGATGAGTCTTTGTCTATTTTGGAACAATTTTTTGTTTCTAACGAAATTGTTTTAATTTGGAAATTTTGCCAAAACTGTGGTAGTGGAGTGCAAAAAACGTTGTTTATTAAGAAGTACATTATTAACATACCAAAGTATGTTTTTCGTTTCTAAGAATTTAATCGAAAACAACGTTTATTCTAAAAAAAACCAAATTGTGAGTCTAGCTAAAAACTTTTTATAAACGATTGTTAGTCGGTACAAATTTAAAAATGAAATGCAATTCGTAAGTGTACACATCACTCACAAGTCACAATAGGCGTGACGGAAATGCTTGATTGGTTTTGATAACTTTTGTTCGTTGTTTTCCGTAAAAGGTTTTTTGTAAAAAAAAATCAGATAAACTCGGAAGAAACCCGATGTAATGTTGTTATGGGAATTTTGTATGGAGAATGGTAAGAATGATATAGCCAAATCGTTGGATGGCGTTGGGAGATAAAATTATCAACGGCTCTGATATTTGTTTGTTTATCAGTAATTGTGTTTTCTCTGTGGTTGCATCTTTTTTTGCGTATCTAATATCGGAAAGATGTTTTTCTCACCACGAATCGGTAATTTCGATAAAAACAATTGGTTTGCAAGTGAGTGAAAAGTGATTCCATCGAAGTTTCTTTTTTTCATGTTGCTTTTAGATTCGCAAAAGTAAGTTGACATAGGCGGCTGCCAGAAAATTGGCATCTACTCTTAGCGGAGCAACGAAGTAAGTGTTTAAGAGTCTACGACCAATATTAGTGCATGTTACAAATTTGTACAAATAAAAATAAAATGTTCGGGAACTCATTGTGAAAGTTATATTTTATGATCAGTAGGGTGGTCCTTATTCTTCGACTTTTGAATTATCCCCGGGCCACTTTCCCATTTGATTACATATATACCTCTAAATATGAAATACGTTTTTTTTTGTTTTTTTTTTTTGTTAAGATTTAGGGGTCGCTACCAGCTGTCAATTTTTTTACAAAAAGCGCTCGCCTCAACCCCTCTTATGTACCGATGCGTCGGGATTTAGCCGGCCACGCACTTCAGTTCTAATAAGTCATTTACGAGAGCGCACGCGTTTTATTTGTAAAAGTCATAGTAACGTGTTTCAACGTGTTGCAATGGCGTCTAAAAGTAGCGGACTCAGTAAAGCTACTACAAATCAAAGTAAGGTTTGGCTTATCGGTCAATTATTATCCGAATTAAGAAATTCAACATTGCCATACATCTTTAAAGATTTTGTAATATTTTTTATGTCCTGAAAATAAAAAAAAATAAAAAAAACAGATTTTGAATTTTTTTTTTAAATTCAAACCTTGGTAGCGACCCCTAAATGTCATTTAAAAAAATTCCAACAAAATCCTGAAATAGTTTCTTATGGTACCTATATAATCAAACTACGTGGTGCCCCACGAAATTAAAGAAAATTTGTTTTTTTTTCTTAGCAATAAGGACCACCCTAATGATCAGCTTATAACCACAAGCTATGAATTACTTACACTTCTCCTCGGCTGAATTCAGTAGTTGTACGTAAGCCTCTAATGACATTTACAGCCCCTACGAAAGCGAGAGGCCTGCCGATGTTCATGGAGGTCAAACAGTCGGAACAGTAGAAAGGCAGCAGAGTGCGAGGATTATGGTAAATTTGCAGGTGGCAATGGTGTGTGATAGTGGGATTGGCACGTCGCGTCGTGCGTTCGAATCCCGACCAGGTCCATGATTTCTAAAAATTGAATACACACAGCAAAACAGATCTCCCTAAAGTAATTTAGGCTCCACCTATGGAGTAAAAAACCCTATTGCACCAAATTTCTTATCCTTCTATTCTTTCATGCAGTAAGTAGCGCCTAAAAACAGGCAGTGAATCATGTGCTGGGTGCTGCTTACAGAAAAAAGAATTCCCTTTTAGCACACGCTAATTAAATATAAAAAAAAATCTGATCTTAGCATCGCTGTTAAGGAAGAACAGGATTTTTAAGAAAACTCTTACGTTATCACGCAGCCGACATTTGTTTATTATCTAAATTACGCAAGAAAAAATGCAAAACGGTTTTCATAAATGCAATGAATGTATCTTAAGAACAATAGGAGCCTATGTTGGGTTAAAAAGCGGGTACTGGTTCATCGCGTAAAGCATACGGCTAACAGGTGAACAATTAGGTAAACCATTGCAAAAATATAGCGGTATATTAATTTCCAAAAGCGTGGGCTTAGTGGTTATTGCGAAGTATTACTGAGCGAGAGGTTCCAGGTTCATATCACCCCAGGGCCGAGTAACACCTACAGTTCTCAGTTGCCTTAAAATTGTAGGTCCCATCTATTTGTGCCCAAAATATATTTCCGCACACACAAATGGTCTAAGAGAATTTAGGGTATGGGTATGGGCCGTTTTTTTTTATATTTCCAAAATAATAATACGTAGGTAACATTAAAAGTGTGGTTGCGCCATTTCTTCTATTATTCAGTGTTTTAAATATTTTTTGTTACACAATAATGTTAACTGAATTCTTGGCAAATCTCTTTTTTTCTCTATATATTTTGATTTAATTCTTGGATAAATAACGCTTACCCTTGCTCAACGTTGTTCTGAAGAAAAAAACAATGGAAATGGCTGTGGGTGAAATTTCCGTTGAAAAGATACTTTCTTCCCCTCCGTCTATCTCACACAATGATATGCACTCTATTATTATATACTAAATTATTTTATTTCTTTATTTTATTCTATACAAATGTAATTGTTGTATCTGCGTACATATATGGATCGGAAACTTTGGAGCCGGAATACCAGCTGTCAACTATGGGATCCTATTCCAAATATCACATACTAATTTTAGTACATTAGTGTGTTTCTATATCCACACAGTACCTTATACACGAATTACCGTGTAGCTACACTTTACACTATAATATGAGTTTGCGTCAACGACCTTGGGTTGTATTGCAATGGAGCCCAAGAAAAAGAATGATAACAACAACATCGGTGCACACACCCGATTCGTTTGTTTGGGCATCTATATATGGTGCCAAAGCACATACATACATATAGCTAGAAACATTGTCGTTGCGCGGGATTCCCTAGTGTTTGAAAATGACACATAGTCCATGCTTAACTTACCCAACCAAACTACCATCCCAGTCGCACCGCCACTTTATCAGTGCTGTAGCAACATCGGCAACGCAGCATCAATTTTTGATGTTGTTGAGATGGTGTAAGAACAACTTGTGTGTGAACGAATGTTTTTATGTTTATCATCTCGGTGTTATGTAGGGCAATGCGTGGGTGCTGCAACACACTCAGCCAAAAGAAGGTCACACTAAGTCCTGTAGAGGTGTGTGGTTTTGGGAACATTTCCTTATCACAGTGCCTCCAAGGCTTGTAAAGGACGATTTGACGAGCCCTTTTTGTATGATTTTAAGGAATCTGGCCTAGTTATTTGTGTACAAGAATATTTTGCCCGTTGGTTGTAGTTGTTGTATATTTAAAATCTGTTTATGGGGAACAAAAGAACACCCGCAGCCTAAGGAATACATTTATAGAAGAAATTGTATCGGACACGTGGGACATGGAATGTAGTATAATTCATATTTGCACATCAACCCATCGCGTATAAGTGTTATTATGTGTGCAAGTGACGTACTGTAGCTATGAGAGAATGAGACACAGGAGCATACATACGGTTTGCTGTTAGTACACACTTCCTGTGCGCACACAAAGTTTATGTATCTATTGTGTGATATAGGAATTGTGTGATATCGTTTGATATACTAGTGTTGTTGGGAAGATTTTTGTATGTGGAATTTGGACTAGGGAACCAGAACGTACAATAGGCTTGGCGAAAACTTTCCCGACAATATGTGTGCTAAAGTGGAAGACCTATTGCATGGAAGTGAAAAGACTTTTCTTTGTGGGTATTCACATCATGTAAAATTTTCATGTGGTGGAGGGATTTTTATTGTACACACTGTACTGTCGGTGTATCATCGCTTTCCGAATTCACACAGTAAGAATTTGTGGTTATATCGAATTGCTAACTGAACTTCTTTTCTAGCAATCCATATTCTAGATGTGGTGGTGAAATTACATTTGTTAATATGTACCTGGAACTGAAGGCGATTACGCATTACGGCAATGGATAAATATTGTACAATGGGCCTTACTAATAATCAGCTACAAATGTCAACTATAAGTCAGTGGTAAAGTTAAGATTTAGTACCGAGCTTTGACAGAATTGTACCTATAAACAATTTTATCACCTTATAACTAACCCTCGCCCTTTCTTTTAAGTCTATTACAATATCCACATTTAAGCGGTTGCTATCTCACAGAGTCACACTCCTTTCTCTACACCTACATACCTCCCCATATCATAATCGCCGGACGTATGTCTATTCTTGAAAGCAGGTATTTTAGTATGTAAATACCTATGTAGTACCTACTGCTTTATTCAAAAGCATTTTTTTGAAAGTTAATTATATCGTGCAATTTATAGATATATCGCTTTTGATATCGAGTATGATATGAGCGCAGGAAAATTTTTGTTAACTTCTACTTAATTAAACCCCCCAAATCTTCTTAAGATACGAGATTTACCAGTTATTCTTAATTAAAGGTGTTCAAATTTGACGTACCATTTTAAATTGGCAGCCACTCTTCTTTACAGCTGTTAGATTACACCGACGTTTTTTCAGGTACGAAGTAAATACATTTCCGTTATTTAAAACGGATCGGTACCTATTGAGCAACGTGTTTTTATTATTAAAACTTATTTTGAATATGGTGAAAGTTTTGCAGAACTTGAAAAAAAATTTTGTTCAAAATACGGTAGAGAAAATGCTCCACCAAGCCGCGCTATTAAACTTATCGTTCATAAATTTGAAGAAACTGGTACGGCTCAAGATCAGAGAAGTAAAGCCTATCATCGTGTGGAAATATCCTTCGAGTGGAAATATTGCAGGTGTTAGCAGAGGTGTTACTGAAGAGCCAAGGACCAATTCGTCGTCGTTCACAGCAACTAAACCTCAAACCAAACAACTTTATTTAATATTTTGCACAAAGATCAGCATGAAGGCTTACAAAATACAGTTAACACAAAAGTTAAAGCCAACTGACCACGCATTGCGCGGCAATTCGTTGATTGGGCCATAGAGAAGCAACAACAAAATGACAATTTTTCCAAACGAATTATCTTCACCGATGAGGCTCATTTTGAAATTGGCGGTTATATCAATAAACAAAACTGTCGCATTTGGGCTAAAGAAAATCCTAGAGGATTGTTTGAATGGCTATTAAAACCAAAAAAAGCTACTGTATGGTGTGGATTTTGGTGTGGTGGCGTAATTGGTCCATTTTTCATCGAAGATAAAAAATTCAATGGAGTTACTGTTGATGGAGCTCGATATCAAGCGATGATTAGAAACTTTTTCTGGAGTCAATTGGAAGATATTGATGTGCAGAATATGTGGTTTCAACAGGATGGTGCAGCATGCCACACAGCAACGAACTAAATCGATCTATTGAAAAAGAAGTTTAACAATCGCATAATTTCTCGAAGAACTGACGTTAATTGGACACCAATATCATTCGATTTAACACCACTGTATTTTTTCTTATGGGGTTTCTTGAAGAAGTAAAGTTCATGTCGAGAATCCTCAAACTGTTTAACACCACAAAGACAACATCATCGAGCAAATATCACTTATTGAGCCATTATTATGCGAAAATGTGTTGGCAAAAGCTTGACAGTCTGCCGAGCTAGCAGAGGAGGTCACTTATACGACATTCTTTTTCATTATTAACCGGAACCAATGTAAATTATTTTGCAATAAAAATAAATACAAATTTCACACAATTTATGTCTTCATTCATTCAAAATTTAAAATGATACCTCAAATTTGAACACCCTTTATATATAAAGGGTGGTTAAATTTTAAGGGCCGATGTTGATTTTGAAAAAAACACAAATTATTTAGGAAATTATTGTCATTTCTTTTTATTGTGATAATATTGGAAAGGATACCATCTAAACTGCGCCAACTATAGAGGCATCAGTCTCCTGAATACTGCCTATAAGATCATGTCTGCTGTACTGTGTGAACGCCTGAAACCATTCGTCAACGACCTGATTGGTCCCTACCAGTGCGGTTTTAGGCCCGGTAAGTCCACGACCGATCAGATATTCACACTACGACAGATCCTGGAGAAAACCCAAGCAATCCAATTCGATACCCACCATCTTTTTATCGATTTTAAGGCCGCATATGACAGCATCTATAGAGACGAGCTATACAGAGCCATGTCTAGTTTTGGCTTCCCTGCCAAACTTGTCAGATTGTGCAGAATGACGTTGGAGAATGCTCGCTGCTCCATAAAGGTCGGAAACAATCTCACCGAGACCTTTGATGTCAAAAAAGGATTTAGACAATGTGATGCGCTGTCATGTGACTTCTTCAACATCATACTTGAGAAAATTGTGCGAAACTCGCAAGCCAAAACTAGAGGCACAATTTTTCAAAAGTCTGTGCATCTACTTGCATATGCTGACGACATTGACATAATTGGCAGAACTCAGCGAGCTGTCACTGGTGCGTTTGCAAGTATTAGCACAGAAGCGGCAAAAATGGGTTTAATGGTGAATGAGGGCAAAACCAAGTATATGCTGTCAACAAGAAGGGGCACAAAACATCGACGATTTGGACAAAACGTCACGATAGACAGCTACAACTTTGAGGTAGTTAGGGACTTTGTCTACCTTGGCTCCGCTATAAATCCTGAAAACAATATCACATCAGAAATCAAACGAAGAATTACACTTGCCAACCGCTGTTTCTTTGGCCTAATAAGGCAATTGACTAGTAATGCCTTTTCAAGAAACACTAAGGAGGACATTAGCAAAAGCGGATGAAGATGTCCTTGGTCGTTTCGAACGCAAAATTCTTCGAGTGATTTTCGGTCCCGTTTGCGTTGACGGGCTTTGGAGGAAGAGATTTGACACCGAACTCTACGAGCTGTACAGCGACATCGACCTGGTCAAAAAAAGTGCGAATAAGTCGACTAAGATGGCTAGGACATATAGACCGAATGGACACCAACGCTCCGGCCCGAAAAGTCTTCGATTCCAACCCGGAGGGACAACGCAGTAGAGGAAGACCTCGCCTTAGGTGGCGCGAGTTAACCACCCAATAAATTATGACTATAATTACGGTCAGCCGTCAGCCACTCCAAATCAATTATGGATCCAAGCAGTGCAGCTGTATAAACATCCAACGATCAATGTGGATACAAAGGAATGTGTCAAGCCAGCACTTGTTGTAATATAAACACAACATCAAGATTACGCCGCTTGGATATTCACCGAACCACCACCCAGACTTCACTTCAGTTTTCATCTTCAACGACAGCAGTTCACTTAGAATTAGAACCTAGAATGTAACTTTGTATTTTTTTGAATTTAAATAAAGTTTTTTTTTACCGAAGTCAATGTGTAAATAAATTAATTGGGGGCTCAACCGGGATCGTCCTCAACGTAAAAACTAGAAATAAAAAGTATAGTGTTGAGATCGCGATCTGCCAAAAACAAATAAAAGTATCCAGCAAAGATTGGAGAAAATAAAACAAACGCAAAAAGTATCCAGCAAAGACTGGAGAAAATAAATTAAACACAAAAAGTATCCAGCACAAGACCGGAGAAAAAATTAAACACAAAAAGTATCCAGCAAAGATTGGAGAACAAAATTAAACACAAAAAGTATCCAGCACAAGACCGGAGAAAAAATTAAACACAAAAAGTATCCAGCACAAGACCGGAGAAAAAAATTAAACGCAAAAAGTATCCAGCACAAGGCAGGAGAACAGCAATCACCACAGGAGAAAATATTCATCTGAGGACAACATTCATCCTGAAATAGGGTAAGATACCAGTGCTTTTCAATAAAAATTAAGAATTAAAAGTGTTAGAAATAAGAATCTAAAATAGAAACTAAGTGAATGAAAAGAATTAGGGATATTATAAAAAATAAAAGAAATAGTACATTTGATAATAACAGAGTTATAGAGAAAGAGTTTGATATAAAAAATAATAAAATGACTAACGAACCAACCATCGAAGACACCGTGGCGAGATTAATTGCGAATAACAACGTAGTATTCGCAAATGAAATTCGTTCCCTTAAGGACACAATTCAAAAATTGACTTTAAAAAATAACGTAACTGACTATACAAGACAAGCTATAGACGACAACATTTCGTGCACAGAAACACTAGACGTTATCAAGTCGATACCCGAATTCGATGGGAATGCAAATTCCTATGTATCTTGGCGCGATGCCGCTCACAATTCAATGATTCTCTACAACAGGGGATCTAGGAAATATTTTGCAGCCCTAACAATCCTAAGAAACAAAATAACCGGATTAGCTAACGACACGTTAACTAACCACGGGACAGTTTTAAATTTTGATGCCATCATAAGTAGGTTAGACTTCGCATATTCGGACAAACGTCCAATTCATGTCATAGAGCAGGAACTCAGTATATTAAGACAAGGTAGTGGTTCCATTCTCGATTATTACAATCTAATAAATGAAAAATTAACCCTTTTGGTTAATAAAACAATCATGACACATGGAACAAGTAATCCATTAACCATAGAACTAAATAAACAAAATCGTAAGAATGCTTTACGAATTTTTATTACGGGTCTGAACTCCCCACTGAATAATATCTTATTCAGCATGGAAGTAGACGACTTACCTAACGCTCTTGCAAAAGCACAAGAGCTGGAGTCTAATAACACACGTGCAAACTTTGCACTTCAGTTTTCTAGAAGCACAGCTTCTGCCACTAGTAATAACACACATAGAATCAATCATCCTCCCAACCATAGGAATAATTATAATAATTTAAGATTTCCTCCTCAAGAAAGGAGAGATAAACCCGTTCCAATGGAGCTTGGTTCTTCGGCTCATCGGCCAGTAACAAACCATGATTGGAATAATTTCCAAAGAAACCATCATGGACCCCAACAGCAACAACGTTATCAGCAACCTCTCCAAAACTTTAGGAACGACTATGCAAGGCCATCTGTGCCCATGTATACTAATGCACAGCGACCATTGTTTAAAAGAGATAGAGAAATATCTGCGCAATATTCAGGTCAATCACCTCCAGCTAAATTAAGAGTAAATAATATGGCTGAAGAGGCTTTTTTAGGCCAAGAGTCGGGGGACTACCCCACATCTTGCGAAGAATAAATAAGAAAAAAACCATAAAGATATTGGTAGACACTGGGGCGACAGGTTGTTACTGTAATCCAGGCGTGTTTGAAGACAGACAGACACTACCAATAAAGAAAAGAGTGAGAACTATAAACGGTTTCACAATTATTTCCTATTTTTATGAATTATTTATTTTTGATAGAATCGTAAGATTTTACGAAGTAAATAATCTTGAAGCGGACGCCTTAATAGGTTATAACCTTTTAACGTCAGCACGAATTAGGTTAGATTTAGACAATAAGTTGTTATATTATAAGAATAGAAAGGAACGCATTTACTCTGAAGAATGCGACACTCAAGATGATATCATAAAAATAAATGATATCATAGGAAAGGAGATAAGTGCCAATTCAAATAATGTTGCTATTAACAATGTGCAAGAGGTCACATATAAAAAACAGCAATTAATAGAATTAATTCAAAATCAAATTAGGAAGATACATGCATCAGTAAATATTAATCTACCTTTCAGAACTGATGTACGAGCGGAAATTCGTATCGTAAACGATACCCCTATATGGACAAAACAATATCCATACCCTCTTTCCGCAAATAAATTTGTTAACGATGAGTTAAAAAAACTCCTCGAACAAGGTATAATTCGACCAAGCAAAAGTCCATACAATTCTCCTGTATGGGTGGTCCCGAAAAAAGGTACAAACGAAGATGGTACCATGAAACATCGTTTAGTCATTGACTTTAAAAAACTTAACGAAAATACTATATCTGACAAATACCCTATACCAGATACTAATGTAATTTTATCAAATTTGGGAAAAGCTAGGTACTTCTCAACCGTTGATCTCGAATCAGGTTTTCACCAAATTTTAATGAAAAATTGCGACATAGAGAAAACTGGATTCAGTGTTAACAATGGTAAATTTGAATATGTCCGAATGCCTTTTGGACTAAAAAATGCACCATCCATATTCCAACGAGCAATGGATGACATTTTAAGGCCATATATAGGAAAAATATGTCACGTCTACATAGATGACATCATTGTGTATTCTGATACAATTGAGGAACACCAAAAGCATCTTGAAACAATCATAAATGTGCTGAAAGCAGCTAATATGAAGATTTCTTTGGAAAAATCTAAATTTTACCAAGAGCAAGTCGAATTTCTTGGCTATATTATAAGCCACAATACGATCTCCACAGATCCAAAGAAAATACAAACTATAAAAGAATTCCCTGAACCCATTACTCTAAGACAATTAAGATCTTATTTGGGAATGACGGGTTATTACAGGAAATTCATCGAAGGTTATGCAAAAATAACAAAACCATTGACAAAATACTTGCAAGGGGAAAATGGTAGAATTTCCCAACACAGTAGCAAGAAAACTAATATAACCTTGGATGAAGAGGGTAAAGATGCCTTCAATAAATTAAAAAAATTATTGATGGAAGAAGTAAAGCTTACGCAGCCAAACTTCTCGAAGAAATTCGTTCTAACAACGGATGCATCTAGCAATGCTATAGGTGGAGTTTTATCGCAAGATGATAGACCTATCACATTTATTTCAAAAACATTAAACTCTACAGAGCAAAATTATGCGGCCAACGAAAAGGAGCTATACGCCATCGTTTGGGCTTTAAAGAACCTTCGTAACTACCTGTATGGTGTAACTAATCTGGAGATTCACACTGATCACCAACCTTTAACATTTGCTGTTTCGCAACGGAATCCGAATGCTAAAATGAAAAGATGGCATTCTATAATTGAAGAATACGCTCCAAAAATGGTTTACAAACCTGGAAAAACTAACGTAGTAGCGGATGCACTCTCAAGACAGCAACTCAACCAGATTACCGAAAGCGGAGCTGAATCGAACACGGTGCACTCGGCAGAAAGTAGTGATAACTCCCATATACTGGAAACCAATCAACCGCTTAACGCGTATAAACAACAAATCCTACTATCAAAAATTCATGGTAATGGATTAACAATCCATGAACAAATAGAAATGTTTAAAGGAAAGAAAAGACACCTAATAGAATATAAAGATCCGGAAGATTTGATTCCTTTACTTAAAGAATTTATACAACCAGGTATAGTATGTATACACTGCACATTTGAAGATCTGTATGACATTAAAAATACAATTCTATCTACATTTTCAAACAAATTTCTTTTCACGAAAATATTTGCGAACGATATCACTAATAAGGATGACCAAGCTAGTATTGTACTAAATACACATACTCGTGCCCATCGTAATTGGGAAGAAAATGTGAAACAGGTTAGGGAGAAATACTACTGGCCTGAAATCAAGAAAGATTTTAAAGAATTCGCGAGACATTGCGAAATATGTAATAGAAACAAATATGACAGACATCCACCTAAGGTTCTTATTGGCGAGACGCCAATTCCAAAAAAAGTGGGGGAGAAACTTCACATCGACATATTCTATTTTGACAATATGAAATTTCTGACCTGCACAGATTCATATTCGAAATTTCTCCTAATAAAACATTTAGAAGATAAGACAAATATTTCAGAGAAATTATTAGAAACTCTTCAAACATTCCCTAATGTAAAAACAATAGTATGTGACAATGAACAAATCTTTAAGTCCGTTTTATTCCAATCCCTTCTAGAAAGACTCAGAATAAAAACATATTACGTTCCTATGGGACACTCAGAAGCCAATGGACAAGTTGAACGACCACACTCCACATTAATTGAAATTACACGTTGCATTCGTGACGAATTTAAAATTAATAGCACACTTGAGGCAATACTCAGAGCCACAATGCAATATAACCAAACCATACACTCATCAACAAATCACAAACCTTGCGAGGTACTTTTTAATCAGGTAAAGCATGACTTAGAACAGAAACTTAAAGAAGTTCAGAAGAAAATGTTAGAAACACATAACAAGGGACGAAAAGTGAAACATTTTGACAGAGAAGCAATAGTTTATGTTAAACGTATGAGTGATAAAAGAAGCAAAGCTAGGAACTTGTACTCCAAACAAAAAATAAGTGAAGACTTAGGAAATGCAGTTAGGATAGGGAACAAAATAATCCATAAAAAAAATATAAAAAACTAAAGTTGATAAACACACTATTTCAGAAATGATTCTATTTATCGCTGTCTCATTATTCACCATAACCAATGCTGACATAATCGACTACACTAGAGAGAACTATGTTCTCATAGAAAATGGTAACGCAGCACTTTATCAAGTCTACGGGGAAATATTTCATATCACGAACTTAACGTTCTATGATCAAACGGTTCAGAAACTGACTAAACAAATAAATGACGAGACTATACAATACGTGTACGAAATTCCACGGGACACACGTCATGATACAGACATAATTATAATTCAGACTCTGCTGGAACAGTTAAGAGGACACCGCTCTAAACGAGCAATAGACACATTAGGCACCATTTGGAAATGGATTGCTGGTACCCCAGACCACGATGACATGGTATTAGTTACGAATAAACTTAACGAGTTAGTCATTAATAATAATAAGCAATTCATAATCAACTCTGAAATCTTTAACGCAATAAATAAAATTTCAAATTCATTGCATATTATAAATACAGAATATCGACATGAACTCGCTCAAGAAAGAAATAAATTAATAATTTTAGAATTACAAAATCTTATACAAACAATTACACTTTCTAAGCACAATATTTTAAACCCATCGATTCTAAATTTAAAAGAAATACAAGAAATATCTAAGCATGAGAATAAAGTTATTACCATTTCTGATTTAATTGATGTAAGTCTATTTAAAATATTACAGAATGATGATGTTATCATTATATTAATCAAGTATCCAATAATAAAAGAAATTTGTCAATTATATGAAACTAGAGCGATAAGTAATATAGATGGAAAATTAATTATAGGCGAAAAAATCGCAAAATGTAACCTAGAGTTTAAGAATGTTGAAAATTGTAAAATAGAACTAAGAAATACATTTTGTATATTAAATACTAGTGAAACATGCTTGTCCAATATACTTAACAAACAGAATGCAAATTGTAACAAAATTAAAGAAAAGAATACTAGAATAGATATAATAAAAGATGGAGCTGTACTAATAAGCGGCATAAACACAGTCAACAACGTAACTACAAATGGAACGTACTTAGTAACATTTAATGACACCATTATCATCAACAATACTACATACGAAAATCCTACTGGAACCATACAAACATTCTTGAAGACATATTCTCTGGATCAATATTATATAAATCAATACTTCGAAACGGATATCGAGAATCTAAAATTAGACAACATCAATGTCATAGAAAACTTTCGAGAAGAAACTACAAATTATCCTCTCATCTCCACAACTATAATTCTGACCATTTCGGTTTGCCTAACATTCCTATTGGTTTACTACTACAAGATAAGACGCCAAGGAATTCCCGATGTTGAACCAAATGAAGTAAGATTCCAGTCACTCCTACAGAAATTGGAAAAATATAATGAAGAAGCGGGGACGCTTCATGTAGAAGGAGGGGAGTTAACCACCCAATAAATTATGACTATAATTACGGTCAGCCGTCAGCCACTCCAAATCAATTATGGATCCAAGCAGTGCAGCTGTATAAACATCCAACGATCAATGTGGATACAAAGGAATGTGTCAAGCCAGCACTTGTTGTAATATAAACACAACATCAAGATTACACCGCTTGGATATTCACCGAACCACCACCCAGACTTCACTTCAGTTTTCATCTTCAACGACAGCAGTTCACTTAGAATTAGAACCTAGAATGTAACTTTGTATTTTTTTGAATTTAAATAAAGTTTTTTTTTACCGAAGTCAATGTGTAAATAAATTAATTCGCGCGCAAGTGGAAGGGGATATCAACCAACTTGGAGTGCGCAACTGGAGGCACTTAGTCAAAGATCGTGCTAACTGGAGAGGCGTATTGGTTGAGGCCCAGGTCCACCCCGGACTGTAGCGCCACCTAAGTAAGTAAGTAACTAATATTGGTATGGTTCAATTATGTATGGAACAAAATATCGGCCAAATGGCAGCCGCGACCTCGGCGGCACACCTCCAACCGATGGTCCAAATTTTCGATGACGCTGAGGCATAATTGAGGTTCTATGCCGTTAATGTGCCGAATTATCTCATCCTTTAGCTCTTGAATTGTTGCTGGCTTATCGACTACACCTTTTCTTTCAAATAACCCCAAGGAAAGAAGTCCAACGGTGTCAAATCACATGATCTTGGCGGCCAATTGACATCGCCACCACGTGAGATAACACGGCCATTGAATTTATCGCGCAAAAGAGCCATTGTTTCGTTATCTGTATGGCAAGTCGCACCGTCCTGTTGAAACCACATATCGTCCACATCCATATCTTCCAATTCGGGCCATAAAAAGTTCGTTATCATCTCACGATAGCACCAAACAGTCACTTTTTGTGGTGCATTGGTTTTTCGACAATCACTCTTGGATTATCATTCGCCCAAATGCGGCAATTCTGCTTATTGACGAATCCACTGAGGTGAAAATGTGCCTCATCACTGAATTTTCTTCGAAAATTGATGATCCACTGTTGCCATTTCTTGCCATCATTCAGACCATTGACGACGCTTGAAATGGTCAAGAGGCTTTAGTTCTTGAGCCAATTGCACCTTGTAAGCGCGTTAATGCAAGTCTTTATGCATAATGTTCATCAACGACGAGCGTGAGAGGTGCAATTGTTGGACACGACGACGAGTTGAGGTGGACGGCTCTTCAGCCACACTATCGCGAACAGCAGCAATATTTTCTGCAGTACGAACTGTATGAGCATGCACTGGTGTTTTCACATCTCCTACAGACCCGGTTTGCTCAAATTTTTGCACGATTTTTCCGATGGTACGCACATTTGGACGATTAAATTGACCGAAAAAATCACGAAGTGCACGATAAGCATTTTGATTTGAACGCCCATTTTCATAATAAGCCTGAATAACTTTAACGCATTGCTCGATTGTGTATCTTTTCATGGTTCGAATTGAGTTAGTCTGAAATTGAGAAATGTCAAATAAAATGCAGAAAAAAACTGGACGTTTAGGTGTGGTTCACATTCAACAACGGCCCTCACAATTTAACCACCCTTTACAAAGGTAGTACTAAGCCATGGATACCTGGCCTTGTTTTTTTTTACAATTTTAAAAATTTAATGTAAAGGCATCGATTTTATATTTGTCAAGCGTTAATATTACACTAAACAAAATAAAATCAAAAATTTATGAGTATAAGTAGACATCGGCGATATCATGAAAAAACCAGGAAATTCGATAATTCGGTAGACGTCAAGCCACCAAGCTGCTATTATCAGAGCGTTTTGAACAATAATTATTTGTAGGCGCAGCTATCTGTTATGGAAATTTTTTTTTTAACGTAACAAACTTTCGTTGTGTTCAGTGTTGCTCTTTTTTCTTCGGAAATGTAGGTTATTTTAATGTACCAACCCTGACTCCCCTCAACGGTAAACCTACAGCTGGTTAATAAAGTGTTTACGCTACAAGGAAAATACCAGTAAATTGTTCGTACATTACATAATTATATATGTATGTGGTGCGTTATGTCTGGTGGTCTTATGTGACGTATACAGAGCAAGAACTGGAGGCTTGGTGTCCCCGCATTGCTTCTCTCCAACGCACGCGACTGTTATATTATGCTCATATGTTTATGTTAACATTCAATACAATAGATACTAGAATATAGTATGTATTGAAATTCGGAATAGGTAAGCATAACCCAGCAGATGGGTATGCTAATGATCTACTCGTAGATTACTAGTTGGCAATGGAGATGGAAATGTTTCCAACTCCAAATTTTATAGTCAGCGCTGTTTTTATGAATGTCCTTTCCAATTTTGAGGACTTCGAGTATGTATGCATTCATATTATTTATATAAAATTTACCGGCTTTGACAAAAACTCGCACTGAATGATAGGTATGTGTGTGCAGAACTTGCCAAATAAGGTACACCGACGGGACTATACGTATACAGTGATTTATGTGAAATGTATCTACATACGATGGGAAGACAAAAGTATTTTAAAAGAAAATATAAATAAATAATAGATACCTACACCAGCTCCGTATTTAAGAAGTACGCCGTTACTGTCGTATATTGAAAAAAGTACTTTTGTATGTGCATTAAGGAATAGGGCGGCATGATAACCAGAAAGTAGAATCTCATTCTCAAATCCAAAGATATATGGTTGGCCATGAATACATCGATTAAACGCGCCATTACTTACGGATAAATAAATAATAATGAAGCTACACATATTCATAAAAATGTTAGAATTTTACCTGCTACATCATAGGGTAGGGACCCCTGCGAGCAGTTCGTTATCTATAGGTTTCTCCGTTCAGGGATTAGCTTCGATAAGAGTTTTGATACAAACATTAGAACCCGTGAACTAATTAAAACCGAGGGTGTTCCTGTTTTTGAGATTGTTCATGTTTTGGAATGTAACATTTTATGATTAAAATTGTATTCCTACCTACCGTATTGCCTTACAATTGCTCTTAAAATAAAACACATTTTCTTCCATTTTATCTTCCATTTGAATTCATGAATATTTTTACATATTTACACATACTGATACTACTCATTAACAAAATTGATTATACTCTATCCAACAAAAATTGTCAGTACAGGCAAGATAGGATGTTTGTCTCTCAGTCTG
The DNA here is from genome assembly GCA_949715645.1 of Portevinia maculata. Lineage (NCBI taxonomy): Eukaryota > Metazoa > Arthropoda > Insecta > Diptera > Syrphidae > Portevinia > Portevinia maculata. Next base: position 359,449,440 of record OX454525.1, on the reverse strand, counting down.
GTTGCAATGACTTACATAAATCGGTCCCTCTTTAAAGCTATTACAGGGTTACCTTAGTGTGTATGATAATTCGCCATAACTCAGAGAGCAATTCAATTAGGGTTACCATCTTCCAATTTAAAATAACAATATTGCGGAACGAAATAAATTCCATTTATCTTTTTCCTTTTCTGGTAAGATAATAATAGGCGCATTTTTTTAAGGGTATCTCCAGTAGACCAACGAAATATATAAATTTCGTAACACAAAAAAAAATCAAAACGAAAAATATATCACTGTAATCCAATTTATTCATTATAAATATTGTAAAACATAAAATACTAATTTCTAATATTACTACTCAACTAATCCAATGAGTAATTACTGCTACTGCTCTCGTTATTTAGGTCTATTATTAACCTTTCAACTGCATCCTCGGCAAAAACGTCCATTTCCGACATATTTGGCTCAACATCCTTATCAACGTGTTGGACATATCGATGTCATTTTTCCTTGTCAACCCTTGTAAGTGCTGTCGTTAGTAAGTCTCTTATTTCAGCCATTTTAAATGACTTGTTTTGGCTTGATACAAACCCTTTCACTAGAGCCCAAGCCAATTTTATTGGATTAAGGTCACAGTGATAAGGCGGCAAGCGAAGCACTTTATGTCCCGTATTTTGAGCCATTTCATCAACGACGTATGTTTCATACTTGGCTTTGTAACGTTTAACGATTTCAAGCAACCCATTGTATGATTGCATCCCTACCTAACTTGAGATCTTCCTTTTGGGAATTCCCGTATTCATGGGAAAAGCAGGCGTCATTCATCGGAAAAACAAAGACAACATACGAACAGGTACATAATAAGATGCAAGGATGTATTTATCACCCCTATCGTGGAATCCGTCGGATCTGAGATTCACTTCACTTATTCGATTCACGTGAACAGAAAATTGCTATCGTGGGATCAGTCGGATACTCTCCCTTACCGATCACTATTGGTGATTAGGAAATTCAATTGTGGCAGCTCATTTCAAACACATTTGTTTTGTAAAAATTAAATTCATTTTCATTCACATTACCGACATGTGGATGGTTCACGTCCGCGGATGACACGATGCAAATTGTTCACTATTAGCGGATCGTTCCCCCCGACGGATTCCACGATAGGGGTGTATGTTTTTTTTTTGTTTAAACTGTTTGCGACATAAACTCAATCAGCAAGATTTTCTAAAAACATTTCCCAGTCCTTTCCTCTATATGTATATTGTGAAAGGTAGACACAATCAGGCAATTAGAATACAAAATTATATAACCACAATGCAATGTCATATACGTAAACAGATGGTAAAAAAACTGCACTTGTGCAGCTGTACAATACAAATACAATCAAATTAAAACCGAATGGCAACACCACAGGTAATAATTCGTTCTCAAAAGCACAAAACCCGAAAGTTCTTTGACAAAATCCATAGAAAAACCCTTAATGATATGCTTCATTGTAGAGATGGTAATATTCTTCTGATGTGTTTCAGTCACACACACTGCTTATTTTGGTGGATGATAATAGCAAGCGAACACAAGACGATCATGCTCATTCCCATTCGGCCGTGTGGGAGACTGGTTGTGGTAGGTTGTATGCGAATTTTAAGAAAATTACAACAACAATTCCTTGGTATGACAGTGGTTTGGTTTCTATTTCAGTGGCAATTATTGCGTTTGAGTGCCGTGAGAGTATCTACAGGCTCCACTGGTAGAAAATAAGCTCCTCCATAAGGCCTGTACTGTCAATTTTTGTTGGATAGAGTATGGATTTCTTTCTAACATTAGAACGTTACAACAGAAAAAATAACAGATTAATTTTTTCTGTTGTATTTTTCCCAGCATTAGAACAACTGCATTTTCTCTGAGGCGTCTAAGTCCGTTTATGTCGCTTTGGTCAACGCCTTCATCTGCACACCATTCCAAAGCCTTGTTGAAAATGTTCACTGCTTCAGTTGTGCTAACTCTTCTAACATCTTCTTTCTCAACATAGGCATCATCGTCTTCCTCCTGTTCATTTTCATGGTTTCGAGTCGGATCCAATTAAAAATTGTCTTCATTCAATTCCTCGACAACTAACAATGGATATTCAATCTGAAGTTAAATTTGAAGCTGGTAATTTGATTAAAGTTTAATCAAATCTATAACAAACCTGAGAATTCAAACTTTGAAGAAGTAGTATTGTAGATGTTATCAATGGCTTAAGCTCTGCGTCTCACTTTTCCTTCAGATTAGAGTATGCATTTTGTCCTTCCAGTCAGGAGTTTTGAACCCATTGTTTTGTCGTGCTGAGGCAGTAGCTATTTCCTAAGATAACCCCGTCAGGTCCCAATAAAAGCATCTTTCATGAAGTTGATGTTTACTACAAGTTTAATGATCTCCTTGACTACCTCGAAGTAATTGCTATCCATATTGACGTTTGTCCAAGGCGGTACGTTTTCTTGTCCTCATTTACTTCAAGACAAACCAATTACGCCTGTTCTTCAATCCCTAGTTCCTGCCAGATCACCAAACGATAACCGATATTTATCGAGAAAGTACATAAAAAAAAATTTGTTTTACGTTACGTTTTAAATTCATCTTTTCATCGTTTATTCGCAAATTTAATACAAAAAAATCTTTAAAATGACTGCAAAATGGAATTACTTACTTACTTACTTAACGGGCTCCCGACCCGTGAAGGGTTTCTGCCTGAGACACTGCAGCTTTCCGTCCTCTACGATCACGGGCACGTTGCTTCCAGTTGTAAAGGCCAAGCGCTCTGCCATCCGCGATGGCTTGGTCTTTGAAACGGAGGTTCGGTCTTCCTTGTCTTCTCGAACCTGGGGGCTGGGATTCGAAGATCCTCTTAGCTGGAGCATTATTGTCCATTCACTCAATGTGGCCGACCAAATGTAGTCGGAGTATTTTGGCTTTTTGGACTATATTCACATCTTGGTACAGCTCATAGAGTTCGCGGTTGTGTCTTCTCCCCCAATCGACCTCCTCGCACACAGGACCTTCTTTCACAAGAGTTTCTTTCGAAGGAGCCCAGTATCAGCTCTCCCTTCCTGCTTATCGTCCAGCACTCGGCGCCATAAAGCAGAACTGGCAGGATAAGCGTTTTGTAAAGCATACATTTCGTCCTCCGAGTTAGGAGTTTTGAACCCAGTTGTTTGCCAAACCGAAGTAGCAGCGGTTTCCTAGGTTACTTCTTCGCCGGATCTCCACTAAGGTATCATTCGTGGAGTTCATGTTTACTCCGAGGTAGATGAACTCCTTAACTACCTCGAAATTGTTGCTGTCAATAGTGGCGTTTTGTCCTAGGCGATGGACAGATGTTTGTTTGTTTGTTGATAGCATGTATTTAGTCTTGTCCTCATTTACTACAAGGCCAACAGATGTCGCCTGTTCTTCAATCGCCGTGAAAGCTTCTATCACGGAGCGCTGTGATCGACCGATGATGTCAATATCGTCCGCATAACCCATCAGGTGAACGGGCCTGTTAAAGATAGTGCCTTCCGTGTTGACACCTGCACTGCGCACTATCTGCTCCAGTACGAGATTGAAGAAATCGCATGATAGCGCGTCCACTTGCCGAAATCCGGTACATGTTTGAAATAGTTCGGAGGAGCTATTTCCAAACTGCACGTTGCAGCGCGTGGTTTTCAGTGTCACGCGACACATCTGAATCAGTTTTGCCAGGATTCCGTATTCGAAAACCGCCATATAAATGATGAATAGGTGGTGTGTCTCGACTTGAAATTCGTTGATCTTTTCCAGGATTTGCCTCAGTATGAAAAGTCGGTCTATAGTCGATCTGCCTGGCCGGAAGCCGCACTGGTACGTACCGATTAGTGTGTTGCACAACGGTTTAAGACGTTCACACAGTTCGTCGGATAGGATCTTATATGCAAAATTGAATTGAGAAAGCAAAAAAAAAAATATTACACTCTAGACATTGTCACCTAATAGAATCTCCCTCTCACAAACGAACCATGTATGCGATGAAATGCCCAGTAAACAAAATTTGACAGCTGGTCTGATTTTGTTTTTTTCTTCTGCTTCTGCTGAGTGCTGGAACTTTATGGTACGTGGAGACGGCTTGTGGTGACCGACGGACTTATAAGCCGACATTTGATTACTTCGAATCGTCCGCTAAAGAAATGACCCTGGAATCTGACTCTAAGGACCTATCTCAAAGAACAAGATGTAGAAGCTCACGCGAGTGTTTTTTTGATGGCTCTAAGCCGTCCTTCCAACTGAATGGAAAGGAGAAGTTCAAAGTAAAAACCTTTTTTCCCATAATAGATACCATGAGCGTTCATCTGAAACAGCGATTAAGTTCTTATAAAAACATAAGTCAACATTTTGGTTTATTTTTTCGCTTGAAAATTCGGGATTCTGAAGAGTTGAGACAAGGCTACAAAGAATTTGAAGCAATCTATTATGAAGACGTTAATGAGAAAGAGTTGGAAATTAATGTCCGCATTTAACATATATAATACTTGAAAATTGTTCAACTGAAGGAGCTAATAGTATATTGGAAATGTATCATCTTTTGAAAGAAAAGCAAATTGAAGATACATTTACAAATGTAAAAATCGCTATGAAAATCTTTTTAAGCAAGATTGTAACTAACTGCAGTGGCGAACACTCCTTCTCCAAATTGAAAAGAATAAAACATGAATTAAGAAGTACAATGCTTCAAGGTAGATTAACTAGTTTGTCGCTGATGTCCATAGAATGCTCAAAAACATAGATTTTGAAGAAGTGATAAACGATTTTGGCCATCTCAAATCCAGAAGGGTACCTCTTCAATCAACACAGATTTTTAAGCACTAACCTGTAAAGCTAAAAGAGTTACTTTTGTGGATTATACTATATTATATATTCATTTGATGTGACTGTAAAGAAATAAAAATAAATTTACAACCTTGCTTATCTAATTTCTTGGTCTATTGTAACAAAATAGTGCTCTTTCAAGGTTATAGTCGCCTCATTATCCTAATATGTCCAGTGCCTTTTAATAGGTTGAAGACGGCCCTGATGAAATCGCATCTCCTTCGTTCGTACTATATTTTCCCCTTAATGGCAAGCCATATAATTATAATGCGTTAGAATGGTAGAGCAGTATAAAATAAAATCAAAGACCGCTCTGGTATAATTTTTTTAAAATAGTGCTTTTTAAAAACTCTCCACTTGAATTCGTTTAAAACTAGCTCTTGCTTGAGTTCAAATGGTAAAAGTACATCACTTGTAGAAAGCCTCGGACATAAATCCGACAATCATCACAAATACGCACTGAAAAGTGCTCCCCTCTGCAGCGACAGGCGTAGTAATTGGCCATATTCATTGCAGGACATATTAAAGAGCAGCGTTACCTCTGAAAATTTCTATAAAGTGTCCAAAAAAGGTGTACGAGTGCTAACAAGTGTTCCATACAAATTTCAATTAAATCACAATGCATTAAATACCAATTTCTATTTAAATAAACATTTCGCTTCAAATGGATTAATTAAGGTATAGTCTGTCCAATATCAATTGACATAGCTTCCATGTAAAAAAACTTTTTTTTATGGAACTTTGTGTCTCTTGGTATTGGACTGACTATAACAGTTTAACGCAGACTGGAGTTTTTTGTGGTGTATCTAAACTATGAAAAGTTTGCATTGAATTCAAACACAAAGTTATACAAACTCTGTCAACGGAGATAGAGTATGAATGATAGAGTAACAGATAAGTTTATTCTTTGTTTTGATTGCGTTCAGACATTTTTTCGAAAACAATGTCTGTTTATTTCAAATAGTCTCCAAAGGTTGGTAAGCGGAACGTGATATCCGCTTTGGACACCCGAATCTTCTCAGGTAGTCAAGCTGCGATAAAATCTCTGGATTCTGTCTCAACAAACTCCATCCCAGTTCTAGACTGCCGATCATCTCTCGCGGAGATGGTCCTTTTATTAGTCTAAGTGTTTCGGCTTCTGCCGACTACCACTATAACCTAACCTAACCTGGTCCATTTTGAAAAGGTTTTCAAATCGATTATTTGTAAACAACGGTGTCCTGGTGTACGATCGCTGAAAAGGTGTAACATTGACATTGCCTCATTGAAATTTGCTATCCATTTACTCTTCAGTAGTCTTGTCAAGTAACATTGTTTCATTGAAGAAAACCACATCGAATTTGGTTCACTGACAACGAGCACGTTTAATTTACAAGGCAACTGCGAGTTCCTCTTCTAATTAACCCTCTATCACTTGCCAGATAATGGTCACGTCAGTTATTCGATCAATGACAAAGAGTAAAATAATAGGAACCCGTAGTTGCCTATGCTTTGAACGCGCTAAATGAATCGATTGTATGTCGGGTGAAATGGAAATTGGAGCAAATACACGAATCGCCTATCTTCAGTGTCACTTAGATCCATATCACACAAACCCGGTCCCCGGTTAAGTGGTACGGTGCAGGGACATAAGTCCCAACTTTTACTTTGGGTAGTTATGTCCCACTTGAATGGGACAGTGTGTGGGGTCACTGCAGGGGGTAGCAAAACATAAAAAGTTAGGACTTATGTCCCCGCGCCAAGTGATACCGGGTACCCAATTTCACAAAAACGTGTATTCTTTGGCACATACCCGGCTAACAGTTAACCGGCGCCTGTTTTGTTCAGAAACTATAGTTCAGACGGAACCTAGGCCAAAGTTAACTTTTGAAAGCTTGGTGGCCTAACTGCGTGTGTATTATCTCACAAAAACCACTTGAATTGTTATCAATTCAAGACCGTGTCAACCTTTTCACTCAATTCAACAAATTGTAAGCCAATGATCCTATCGATACTAGGCCTTAACAGGGCCTGAACCTAGCTTCTCCAACCAGTTTCGTGCGAAGTGGAGGGGACCTACAGTTTTACGCCGAATCCGAACGACAAATTTGAGAAGCTTTCTCATGACAATTTTATACTCTTGGATGTTTGTCAGACGTTCACAAAAGATGCCAACAACATGCGGTATTCCCAAGTGGTATTCCCAAGTGGTCCTCCATCTAGGTACTTAATTCCGGTGATCGAAGGAGAACCGTTTGATTCGACGTGGCAAGGTCGTTGGCGAATGTATCCTATTGGGAAATAGAAAAAAAGACTGGGCTATAATAGACATGTGAGTGCTTTAAACATTTAAATCCATAAACCATAAAACCCCATTCAGGCAGAGCTGAACTTATGGCTTCGATGGCAGAGTGCGTAGTGTGCTTTCCTGAGAAGATCGTTCGAATCTCATACGGAGACGGGGGTTTTCGAGAGTAAGACCAGCGCCACAAAAAGGAGTCTAATGATTGGCTGTGGCAAGCCGTGTAACAGCGCTGTAACTGCAGCCCCTACTTCACTTGGCAGCAATCACAGGTTGTTGTTTTACATTCGACCATTCAAGTTAAGAGCAGTCAACGACATTTCGATAGGCGGGTATCGTCTTACCGGCACCGGTTTCAGCTGGAACGCGTGAAAGTTCTCTTATGATTTATAACACCAACCATATAGAAGCCGTAAACGCTCAACCGGCGACCGAGTATGTGTGAAATGGCTCTTATGAATCGACTGAAAAGTATAAAGGCAAAATTATTGTCAATATTCACTGATATCTCCTTGTTGTTTGAGAAAAAAATTTTGAATAATACAGAGTGGGCCAAATAAGACTAGTGTTAAACACGAATAACTTTTTTTATTTATATACAGCAAAACCATAGACTGTGCGGCTCCAAAAACCAAGGGCAAAACAAGAGCATCAGTTACACCCATCCAGATGCACTGTTTGGCGGTGTTATGGCCAAAAAAGTTATCGGCCCATATTTCTTTGAGAATAAGGCTGAAACGCCAGAAACAATTTCCGAGTCTTCCTACAGAACAATGCTCGATAACTTTTTGCGGCCAATCCTAATTTGTGGTTCCAAAAAGATAGAGCGACTGCGCATACTATGGAACTGCTGCGTGAAATTTTTGGCAACTGCTTGATTTAAACAAATTCACATCCACTTGACTACCTCGTTCATCAGACTTAACTGCGCCCTGATGCCATATTTGATACATAGGGCCTTAATTTTTATAAAATGTATTTAATACATAAAAAAAATGAGTGTGCTTACCCTTTCCCTCCTGCACAATAACAAAATCATATTTATTTGTGAATATACAATTTTTGCTTTCATTTGAATGGGTTAAGAACATAAGAAAAAGAAAAAAAGAAAAAAAGCTGTTGTATGTCCTTGTAACAGGACACTCACAATTGTGAGCTTCAGGAGTGCAGCCACACCAATATTGGCAAAAAAAAAATCACTTTTAAGTAACGAAAATTGCGATTTTATTTAAACTTCATAAACAATCATTCAGTTTTTGGTGTGAAATAACTTAAAACAATTGGAGTCTTTTGTAAGGCAAAGGTAAACATCGCACTTTTCACATTTATTCCGCGACCGGCTTATACAATTGGGTAAGCGGCACTTGAGTGGTGCCTTTAATTTATAACTGGCCAGTGATTGAAACCATCCAAGCGCTTATCTTGCCCAGGTAATGAAGAAAACCTTTTCCTTTTCCTTTTCTTTTGAATCGCCTCGTCTTCTGATACGGAATCACTTTCAGAATTCGTTGATTTGTTCTTGCCCACACCACCCAATAAATATTCTCCCACTTCCAATCTAAACTCCAGTAAGTCCATTTTGTCCTTCCTTGCGAATTTGTTTTGTTTACAGTCGTATTTGTATTCTAAAAAACTGTTTACAATGGCTAAGTCAAACATATGAAGAATTGTTTTCACAGTCCACTTTTTTGTTTTGATCCACGCCCGATAGCACTCAATAAGCTGGTCACAAGTGTCGACACCTCCCATACTAGCATTGTAGGAGGCAACGCAAGCCGGACAGGCAACCTCGATTCGGGCCTTTGCTGTTTTGTCCCAACGTTTTACAGTATTTACAGGTTGACTGCCAGTTAGACTTGAAGCCATCAAAACGCCTTTGTTGTCCTTCCATTTAACCATACATAGAGAATTATCATTGATGCATATTTCTTCAAATTCTCCCCTTTTCATCTTGGAATCTTTTATAAAAGTGTAGCTGTTCTGCCGATTATTCATTAGAGTTCCCGTCGCATAGATATTATTTTATTTCAACTTTTGAATAAGCGGAAGCGTTGTGAAATATCTATCAAAATATACGCAAGAATTCTTTGGCATTGATTCTGTTAGCCGTAAGACAACTGCCGGTCCTAATCCGAGACTTCGATCTCTTAGAGGCGTTGTTGCACCCTGATAAATTTCAAAGTCCAATACCATTCCGCAAGATGACGTTAGCACAAAGTTTTTTAGCCCCACAGGACGAGGCTTATTTTTAACATACTGCCGGACAACACATCGACCTAAAAATGGTATCATTTGCTCGTCAATTGAAAATTCTTTAAAAACGCTTCTATCAATTTTCAAACATCTGCCTCGTACACTGTCAATAACTGGCTGAACCTTCCAAAGCAAATTCGTCTTTTTTTGTTCTTCGGATACAGCGTTCTCATCCACAAAGTGGACATTCACACGCAGTAAATAAAATCTATCACGCGGCATCGATTGTGCAATCAAATTAAAACGAAACTTTGAGTTCCAATACATATGAATGCGTGGGAATTTAATACATCCTATTATTGCATGCATTCCAAAAAACACAGATATTTCTTCGAAAGATGTTTTAAGCTCATGCCCAGTTGTTGATAAATAATATTGTGATGAAAAGATAACCGCCTTTTCTATTAATTCTGCAGTGAAATATTGGGAAAAATATTCGTACGGTGTTTTAACAGCCTACAGAAGAAATAATACGTAAAACAAGAACTATGAGTAACTAATAAAACCTGCAATTTCACCTGTATCTCTTCTGGAACATGAAAGGGTATCGATATATCAGGCTTAAATGGCCTTTTGACCCATTGACAAGTTCTTTTCCGTGAACTTATTGCATTGGTAGTAATTTCGTGGGCTGTTAGTTCAGGATGCTGGGCTAACGGAACCTCGTCTTCGGAATCAAAATCGGACTCGATATCATCACCTACCTCATCACAAAAATATTTGTCATTTTCTTCCTCTTCTTCTATAGGCAAAACATCGCTAGTAACAAGCATATCAAAAATATCTTGCTCGGCAAGAAACCTTTGCGCCATTCTATTCAAACAAACGGAAAAAAATTCAAATTTGACCGTTACAAAAAAATTACTTTTCGGCATTATTTAAAACTGGAGCTCACAATTGTGAAAATCGAAGTGATTTATGTTAAAAACACTTATCTACTGTATAATTTCAATCTTAAAGTAAACTAAACTAATAACTTACATTTAACGAGCAATAAAAATCAAAAAATGTATTGAATATTCGATTATACGAGATAATATGAACAATTTTGGGTAACAGAGCGTAGCACTTGCAACAGACACTTTTCAAAAGACGAACAGCACGCATAATCAAAGAGCAAAGGCCTACTATGTGAGAGAATATGAATCTATAGTAAATTCACAATTGTGTGGTGCAGGTGTAAACTCAGTCAATTAATTGAAGTTGAATTTGCAGAGATAATTCGAAAACTCACAATTGTGAGTCCGGGGAGGGAAAGGGTTAAGACCACACGACTGAAGTAAAACTTCTTTCGCTCCATCTAATTTAAATTGTGGGCGTGTCAGTGGGCGAATTATTAAAAACATTTACACATGAGCATCAAGGGCCCCTGGAGAGTCTATATTATAAATTTTAGCTCCCTAGCTCAAACTTTGGTTTTTTTTTTAAATTGTAGGCGTGTCAGTGGGCGAATTTTTAAAATATTTACACATGAGCATTAAGGGCCCCTGGAGAGTCTATATTATATATTTCAGCTCCCTATCTTAAACTTTGGTTTTTTGCCGTCCGACCTGAAAATCTGAAGATGACGGTGGTGACGCTCTATATTTCCAACTAATGAACTGCGATTCATGGACACAATGACTTTACTCACTTCAGGTAAATTCCATCTGTCGGCAACTGTTCTCCTTTGCATCGGTTTGGATAGATGATGAGCTTAGTATTGCCCTCTATTGAGGAGATTCAAGGGTGTTCGCATTGGTATATTATTCTCACAAGAGTTTTACATGTTTAAAATTGGTAGGTCTTATTTTGCCTACTACGCTTTAAATAAAGTTCACTGAGAAATATTAAAAATTTATCTGGAAATGGTTTCGTCGAAAAATAGAAAAACACGTAATTTACATATTATTTTTCAACCCGCTCGCTGGCCCTCAAATGCGTACCCATCATTTCCTGTTATCGGCTTTAAACTGAAAACACCATATTCCGACCTATTCCTCAGTCACTCAGCTTTCTTCAAACTCATGCAAGCCTATTCGAAAAACTCACATATTTAAAACATTTTACACAACATACAATTGTGTTTCGTACTTTTCCCTGTAAGTACCTACACTTTAACCAAATTCTCTCCTCTTCTTATAAACACAGATACTTTCCATATTAAAGCAAGTTAACCACTACACACTATAGTGGCAGGTCTTAATATTATTTTCCAGCATGCAATAGTATGCTTGCGGGAGGGGAATTCTTATGGCTAAAACAAGGATGATATGCTCTTTCCACACATTATAGATTGTATACATATCATCTAAACAAAAACTAGCAAACCTCCCTTTCAAAATCACTTTCTCATTCTGATTTAAAAGGTGTGTCGCGGTCGTTGTCGTGGTCGTGTATTCCTCAGAATGCTGTTTGTTATTTTTTTCTCAATATGTAGGTATAAAATATATCGCGGCACACCATTGTATGAAATGTGTCTAACATTTGGATATAGGTATATGACGTAAGACACAACAAAATAAACACAAAACTAGAGATTGGATGTATTCACATACGTCACTTGCACTGGTAGTATTTAAATGCTGACGCGTGACACAACACAACTCGTATGAAAACTACTTAGTAGTAGTATATAATCGGAGAGTAGAACAAGACCTTTGGTGTTGGGGAACACTAGTACCACCAGCGTCACGTTAATCCATCGCATTGGTATATTATTCTTTTTATTGCTTTGCCACTAGACAGATATTTGTGAATTAACAACACACGTGCGCGACGTCTAGAAATGTGTGCTACCTACATAAAGTAAGTATATGTATCTGTATCTGAGACTGCTTTTTGTTTATTTTAAGGTGCACTCATTTCAATACACAAGTTGGATGCGCTTCGAACACTGCCTCCCAGTTCAGTGGACTTTATATGAAATATGACAGTCCAGTATTATGAAGATGGCGATGCGTTGCAGTACAACTAGGTTGTAGCACGGTAGTACTTTTCCACAAAGAACCCAAATGCGAAATCGCGATTTTACCGTTTCCAATGAACTTTGAAAATTTCATTCGAAGCTTTGTAAAGGATGTTAATTTAATTTAAATACATATTAAAGTGCGGTTCAAATGCCTCAAATTCATATGCTGCTGAGTCAATATAATTTACAATATGAAGCACATTACTTCGGACAGCTCCCACTATACTGTAGGTACATCCCCCAGGGCCTAGCTGTAGAATATCGACAGGTTTTTTGAGGCGATTTCTCCTTTTTGTCGACATTTACGACAAGTGCTTTTTTAGGAAAGTTCCAAAATCCGCCGAAGCCTGTACGTCAAAGAACTCATTTACAGAAAATGGAGGCCGTTGTCTCAGTTGGTAGTGTCATGAAGGGTTGGCCGAATTAACTACACTACATTTTCTACATCATTTACTACGCATAGTAAATTGAATCAACAACACGCCTAATATACTACAATTTGTTACGGCGCATTGGCTACATACGTACTTAGATATACAGACAAAAGAAAAATTTCATTAAACAAGGTCGAAGAATTTTGAAAAATAAAGTGCATAATGGCTGAAACAGATATACAGCAAGAATCATGCAGTAAGATTATTTTGTATGTAAAGTGACACATTGCTTACTGCATGTCCATTCTTGCTGCAAGTTGTGTCTTCCTCCTATTTTGCCGCTTGTACAACTTTTCGGGTGTGGCGTTTCGTGCTGTGAAATTCTATTACAATACATAAAATCTTAGTTTCTTTGATCGTTCAGTGATATTTAGGTCTGGCAAAAAGCATACTGAATGATGACAGTTTGTTACTGCACATGTGCTTTATGTGCGTTACTGCATGCATGACTGCGAGCGTACCCGCTGCACATCTGTTTCAGGTTTAACGGAGTCAGATCCGATTTCGACTTGAATTCTGATCTTACTAGCTCTAGAATTATAGTTTCAAGACATCGCAATGTTATATTTGATAAAAATAAAGAGTTTTATTTTTACCTAATAGTGCATGTAAATTAGCTATTATACTCGTACAAGGTGGCGCAAAAATAACCTTCCGATGTTTTTTGGCTGTAATTTAAAAAAAAAAATGAAAAACTTTGATTCTTCTTGTGGATTATTTTTATTTGGTCTTTTAATTTTTTTTACATCAAGTCGAGAATATGATGTCATGTAAATGGCCGCCGCCACAGTTGATTGTCATTTGAGCCCTTTTTATGGCATTTTCCATCACTTTGGCCAAAACTTCCGGCGATAGGTCCTCACATTGTTGACGGATATTGTCTTTAAGAGCTGCAAGAGTCTGAGGCTTGTTGACATAAACCCGCGACTTCAAAAAGCCCCACAAAAAGAAGTCTGGAGCGGTCAAATCAGGCTATCTTGCTGGCCAGTGCAAATCGCCAAAACGGGAGATTAGGCGCCCGGGAAATGCATCCTTCAGCATATCGGTTGTGGCACGTGCAGTGTGTGCCGTTGCACCGTCCTGTTGGAACCGCATGTTTTCCAATCCCAATTCATCAAGTTGCGGCAAAAAGAACTCGTTGATCATTGCTCTGTAGCGCTCACCAATCACAATAACCGTTTGGCCCGCGACGTCTTCGAAGAAAAAGGTCCGATGACTCCTCCAGCGAAAACAGCACACCATACAGTGACTTTGAGCGGGTGTAATGGCTCTTCGTGGGTTACACGCGGATTGGCGGTCAGCAGCTAACATCTGATGCACCGTCTGGACTTTATACGGAAACATCTTCAAATCTTGTACCAAAATTCGCTGTAAAGACCGTCGACTGATACCCATTTGCGTGGCACGTCGTCTGGTCGATGTCGACGGCGCTTCCATGACATCTTCGGCTACAGCAGCAATATTCTCTGCAGAATGGCTACTCCGGGGTCTGCCACGCCTGGCAGCATCTCGTGTTGTGCCAGTCTCTTCGAGGCGAGCGGCTAAACGTCGTAGTGTTTCACCAGTAGGCGTTGGACGGGTAGGAAATCTGCGACGAAATTCACGTTGTGCCAAAGTCACCGACCGATTATTGCTCAAATAAATAGTCACCAATATTCCGCGTTCTGGAGCAGTGTAGCGTAACATTGTTTATTAACGTGTATTTCGCATGTGTTTACTACACAAATGTCAAAACAGAACTGACATTAGGGGCCAATCGCAAAATTTATAGCATTTTCTGATAGGCGGATTACTTTTGCGCCACCTTGTAGTATCTAGTAGTCCCAATTCGTTAACTATAAAAAAAATTGGAGTAAGAAAGGGATGTCTTCTGAGTCCTATATTATTCTCACTGTTTGTGGACGATATCTCGGACTGCTTCCCAGCAGGAATTTTATATGAAGGAATTAAAATCACAGCATTGCTTTTTGCGGACGATGTGGTCATACTACCAGAATCACATAGCTCCCTACAGCTTATGATCAATAAGTTAGAGGACTACTGCAAGTACAATTGCTTACACATTAACACAGCGAAATCAAAAGTACTTATATGCTTAGCCGCATATGAAAAATGGAAATATGGTGGAGAGGACTTGGAAGTCGTTAAGTCGTTCAAGTATCTTGGGGTTACAATAAATCACGACCTTTCCATGAAAAAACACTTTGCACTGAAACTTGCTGAGTCGAAAAGGCTATAAATGCAACATGGAGAAACCTCATGTCCTATTCCAGCATTAGAATTGAAACCAAAGTAAAGGTTTTTGAAGCTGTCATACGTTCAGTAATGTGCTACGGGCACAAGTTTGGGGAGGCCAATACGATGAAGAGGTAGAAAAACTGTTGCGTTTCTTTTGGAAAAAGCTTTTTCGGCTTCCGTCGACCACGCCCAACTATCTTCTTGAGATTGAAAGTGGCATGTCCCCTCTTTTTGTGTACACACTCAGGTTAAATATGAGCTATATGACAAGAGTTTTAAATGAGGAAGATGATACGCGCCTGACCAAAGTTGTTGCCAGAAAAGCACTGAGGACGAAAACCCCTTTTTCAAGGGTTGGGAGAATATTTCGACAATATACAATATCGAACTAGCTCTAGAAGAAAATAATATTGCAGAATGGAGAAACATTACTGTAAGATTTGTCCTGGATGTAGAACAGGCAATCAGAATGGAAGCAGTAACACGAGCGGAAAGCTCCAGGTCACGCTTTATATACCGGCAACTCAACCATCAACAGATTAACTACTGGAACACTGACCTTAGTACTGCGCAAATTTCAATGGTAATACGAGTGAGAGGAGAACTACTCAAACTTATTTATATGCCCCATCGCGATGATCTTCTTCAACGCTGTAGCCTTTGTTACACTGGAGAGAACGAAGACGTGAGGCATTTTCTTGGATTCTGTCCCATCCTGAAGGAAATAAGGCGTAATCACTATGGAGTCGACTTAATGGGGATTGATGATATCAAACGCGTGCTTAATGATAAGAGATATGGGAGTACACTTGCTTCTTATTACCAGACTGCTTTAAGGTATAGAACCAGAATATTAGATGAAGATGTTTAAATATTGATAGAGCCCAATCTTTCTCTTTGTTTGTTTGAAAAATAATTGTTATAATTGCTTACCATTGCCAACTTTTTTGCTTCTTTCTTTAAGCAGTCTTTCGCCGACAACTCCTTCGTACCGAATCCCACCTACTTCGAATATCTTCAAAACGTCTCCATTGGTTCTTCTATATATCAAGGTTTTGATCATACAGTAATAGAAAAAAAAGTTGCTTAAACCTAATGATGAATATTCACCAGGCCCAGTGTTCCTCAAATCTTTGCTTACCCCTCTCATATCTCTTTCGGCTATCGCTTTCTCAAGGTGAATTTCCTCAGATATGGAAATCCTCCTTTATAACACCAATACACAAAAAGGGATTAAAGAGCGAGGTGACAAACTACCGTCCCATAGCCAAACTTTCACATATACCCAAACTTTTTGAAAGTAACTTGTATGAAGCCTTAAGCTTTCAGTGCAAGTCTTTTATTTCCCCTAAACAGTACGGCTTTTTAAAACGTAGATCAACTACCACTAGTCTTGTCGAATTCATATCCTCTACACTCTCAGCCATAGAAAGTGGTAAAAAAGTCGATGTTGTTACAACAGATTTCAGTAAGGCTTTTGACAAGATTTCCCATAAATTAAAAGCTTTCAAATTTTCTGCCCTTGGCTTTGAACCCATTTTGCTAAAATGGATAGAGTCATACCTGGAAAACCGTTTTTACAGTATTCGCTTCGGGTCCGTTCTTTCGGCACCTTTCTTAGCCAGCTCTGGTGTTCCACAAGGCAGTCATCTAGGTCCCCTTTTATTTATTCTAACAATTAACGATCTTGAAAGTATCATTCAACACTCAGCGCTCAAAACGACACCAAATTTTTCAAAACCATTTCTTCACAACATGACTCCAGCCTTCTTCAAATAGATCTAAATAGTTTTTCCAACTGGTGCCTTAAGAACTGCCTAGAATTTAATGTATCCAAATGTCAGTTTATTACCTCCTCACGCAAGAGCAACAAGTCTCCTCTCCGAATTTACCAACTCCACGATCAACCTATATCTCGTGTTCAATCAATTCGCGATCTTGGCATATTATACGACAGGGAACTAAGCTTCCATTCGCATATTGATGAGATAATTATACTAAAGCAAAACTAAAGCGGGTGGCAATGGTGCAGTAGTAGTGTATTCGCTTACGGAATGGAAGGTCGTGCGTTCGAATCCCGGCCAAGTCCATTACTTTATACCGAATACATGATATCGTAATCTCCCTAAGTAACTTAGACACCACCCGTGGAGAAAAAACCTACAACTGCACCCAAACAATTCTTTCCTATCTCTCTATTCTTTCGAATACCAAGTAGCTTACACTGTGTTCTTAGCATTATAAGGGTACTGTAACAACAGAAAAAAATCCCTTTAGCGTAAGCAAATTATAAAAAAAAAAAAAAAATCACTTGGCTTCGTTAAACGATGGTCAAAAGAATTATGCGACCCATACGTGGCCCGATCCCTGTACATAACTTTTGTTCGGCCCCTCCTAGAGTACGCTAGCCAAGCGTGGTGTCCCTTTCAACGAGTTCATGTATCCAGAATCGAAAGCATTCAACGTCGTTTTCTTCGATTTGCTCTTCGTGGTCTCTCTTGGAACGATCCTCTCATCTTACCACCTTATCGCGACCGTCTTAAACTTATTAACCCAAATACCCTTGAAGAACGCAGGGACGCAGCTGACATTCCCTTCATTCACCGACTCCTTTCAGGCTCCGTCGATTGCGCGTCTCTTTACAACTCTATCTGCCTTAACAATAATCCTCGTAGTCTACGCTGCCCACGACTTTTCTATCTTCCAACCCACCGTACCTTGTATGGCTCCAACGAACCAATCTCACGTATGCTACGGAAGGTTAACTCTAACCTTAATGTTTTTGACTTCAACCGCAGCACTTCCTCTCTAAAAATCGATCTTGTTAAGCCCTCCTCCATCACCCCGCCAACACCACCTAATTTAGTTTTAAGTCCTAGCTATAAGTCTTAGTTTTTTGTTTAGTTTTAAGACATTTAGCTTGTATTAAACCGAATATATGGGGGCGTACGCCCCCACCAAAATAGTACCTTAAGCTTTATATCCAAACATTTAATCTTTTACCTGTGTGTATTGAAATTGTTGTATTTTTAAGTAGGACAGAACTCGAGTCACCTTCAATCTGCACCTTCAATCTGCAATCACAGTTGAAACTACGTCTGCTACAATTTGTTTCATTTACTACATTTAACTACGTAGCACACGTAACATACGAGGTTAAAATTATCAAAAAAACATAGGGACGGGCTACAGTCCGCTTGGGCGAACTGTTGGATACCCTATTCTTATTCCTATCCCTCATAAGTGTGCGTGACAAAAGTCTAAGTATGGTTGAATTGTTAAGAACGCTCTACATATTTTGTTATATAACATTTAAAGGATTTTATAAAAAAAACGCTCCCTAGCTCAAACTTGGGTGTTTCAATAAAATTGTTTTAATTAATTGTGGGCGTGTCAGTAGGCGGATTTAAAAAAAATTAACACATGAGAATAAAGGGCCCCTAGAGAGTATATATTATAAATTTTAGCTCCCTAGCTCAAACTTTGGATTTTCAAAAATTAATATACCCTTAGAATAGGGTATACAAAAATTATTTTATTTATTTGTGGGCGTGTCAGTGGGCGGATTTTGAAAAATTTTTATCCCGAGCAGTTTTAGGAGTCATAGATCATAATATAAAAAATTTCAGCTTTCTAGCTCAAAATTCGATTTTTTCCAAAATTTTGTTTTTTTTAGTTTGTGGGCGTGACTGTGGGCGGATTTCAAAAATTCGTAAACTTGATTATTTCGGGACCCTAGAGAGTATATGGTTAAAATTTCAGCTCTCTAGGTCCAGTTTAAAGGCCTAATTTTTGCCGACAGACGGACGGACGGACGGACGGACATGGCTATATCGATATTACTATCGATGCTGATCATAAATATAGTAACTTTTAGGGGTCTACGGGCAATATTAAGGTATGTTACAAACTTTGCGTCAAAAATAATATAATCTTAGAATAGGGTATAAAAAAACCTGAATGCGTTGCGTAAGGAGCTTCAGCTTAAGTTTGCGAAAAGAACATCGCTTGGACTATGGGCCAGATTGACGGATGAAAAGAAGTTTAATTTAGATGAATCGAATGGCTAGAACTTGTATTTTCACGATTTACGCAAAGAGGAGCGATTTGTAACGCGCCATCATAGCCGAGAGAGCGAAATTATAGGCTGGGGTGCCATCAGCTATTATGGAGCACTAGAGGTGAATGTTCAAAGCACAAAAATGAAGGGAATAACCTACAAGGAAGTATTGGACTCAGCTTTTCCTAAGCTGAAGGACTTGTTTCGACCTTTGCCATGGATCTTATAACAGGATAACGCACCAATCCATACTGCTCGCATTGTTAAGTCGTATATTGCTAGCCAACAAGTGGAAGTGATGAATCGGCCGCCGTATTAACCTGATCTAAACATTATCGAAAAAGTCTGGGGAAAGCTTACCGCAAGGTATACGAAGGAGGGAGGAAGTATCAAAATAAAGAATCACTTATCCATGTCACTAAGTCTGCTTGGGCCGAAATATCGCTGAATAAAATCGTTGTATGACTCAGTTACAGATCGGATTTTTGAATTCATTTCAAAAAACGCTGGCCATACTCACTATTAAATTATTCCTTGATCTACTAGGTATAATAATTATCAAAAAAACAATCAATAAAATCAAAATGATGAACTTTTCAAAATTTTTGCCGTTGCTATATTCATGTGAACCGATTTTACTGCTTTCTTTTTTGAGTATTTTTACTAACTTTCAATAATACCCGTTACTTTAAAAAGGGAAGTTATTTGTGTAATTATGTTCTATGGAGAGATTTTAAACCTTTGCTTACCATTAATAATTATAGCTGTGCATCGACTTTTTTGGCCCTAACCCATTGTTTAGTGAAATTTTATTTTTGCCTTTATTCAAGTGAACCGGTATGTTGATTGGCCTTACGACAGTCACAAGTTTCTAAATCAACACATAATCTATGCAGTTTTTCTAAAATGTGACAGTTCGGCCAACCCTGCTGTCAAGTTCAAAGGAGAGATCCTACGAACACAGTCAAAAAGGCAGTATCAATCAGCCTTTCGTGCGTATACCGAAAGGGCTAAAGGGTATACGCACGGTTCATATCAGCAAAAGTTCAAACATCGCTAAGATCTCAATCAGTTGTTATTAGGTTAGGTTAGGTTATAGTGGCAGTCGGCAGAAGCCGACACACTAAGATAAAAAAGGTCCCTTGTGATACCACAAGGATCTATCTTCTTCCTATTTGTTGAATCAGTTAAAGCTTTCGTCTTTGAGAGAGAGCAGGGCATGTTCCGGGAAGGTGGAGAATAGTCTCTTTCTCCTCCTCGTCCAAGCAGCTTCTGCAGAAGTCATTTGTATAGACGCCAATCCTTGCTGCATGCTTGCCTATGAGACAGTGTCCGGTGATTACACCAATTGCAGCACCAATGTGCATTCTGTTCAGAGATATCAACCACTTTGAGCGTTTCAGATCCAGCTTTGGCCAAATCTGTTTTGCCGCTAGGCAAGTGTTGCCACTTGTCCACCTAATTCTCTCAATGGCCTCTCTCATAAACATGACTTTGCATGTAGCCAATGGAATGACTAAGGGACCTTTATCAGGTAGAAGGATCAGTATGTGTCCCGGCACCCAGCATAGGTGAATGTTTGATTGCTCCGCCATCTCCATGAGAGATGATCGGCAGTCTAGGACTACGATGGAGTTTGTGGATTTCCGCCATGATTTCCGCCTGAAACACGCTGCAGTGTGACGGAAAGAGAGGCTGAGGTTATTACCGAGATGTATAGCCAGTTGGTAATGCGGGGATGAAAGCCCCATTTATTATGAATATAACAAGTTTGGTTGTCTGGGAGTTAACACTTAACCTACAACGATCTGCCCGTCTTCGTTAGCTTAAGAACGTTTTGGAGAAGTTCTTTCAGGGTGTTTAGGTGCTTCCCTGCGGCGGCAATTGCAACGTCGTCTGCATAGGCAATTACCCTGCAGCCCTCCCTTTCCAGGCACATCAGCAGCTCGTTCACCACTAAGTTCCAGAGGAGGGGGGATAGGACTCCGCCTTGTCTACTGACAGATCTTCTGGCAGATGTCACACACAGTTTTAAGTTTATAATCCGGCATGAGTTGTCATTAGTGAACTCAATTTGTACCAGTTCGTACGTGAGTAAATATTTTAGATACAAAACATAACGGTGCCTTTGATTCTGATCGCAGCTGCAATTCAGTTTTTCGTCGTTTTTGCTCGCCGGTCGACTGAAAAATGTGGTTTGCACTTGGTATAGTAATTTGGTATATAAAATCGTTGAACGCTTCACCTTTTGAAAAGAGGCGTGATTTCTATCAACAAATAAACGTAAACGTTGGAAGTAATATGTACCACTCGTCTCTTTCTCGCTGCCTACTATGTTATCTTTCCTTTTTATTCCCAGATCAGACTTGAAGTATTTAATACGAGTAGGTAGTAACTAGATTAGATTAGATTAGATAGATTCTTTATTTTTTCCATCATAAAGTTTACAAATTGGTATACTTAAGAATGAGGACATGGCAATACTGCCGTCTGCCTGAGATGACATTTCATAATATGATTTAAAAAAAAAGAAATAAAAGAAATAATAACAAGCAAAAATTTTAAAATATAAAGAAAAGGAGAAAAAAAAATGTTTAACAAAAAATATGAAGAAATATTATTATATAAAACAATGATATCAATTTTAACGTGATTTGAAACACAAAATATTATACAATTTGGTTAATTTGATTAGCTGTTTATACAAAATTTTATCAATTTTAACATGATTTGTAACACAAAATAATACACAATTTGGTTAGAAATAGCTGTTTATACAATATTATCAATTTTAACGTGATTTGAAACACAAAAGAGATATTATCAAATTTAGTATGATCAGCAACAAAACAATAAATAGTTAGGTATAAAATTTGGTCAAAACTGCAATAAGCGGGTAATCGACTAAGTTTAATATGTGAAACTGTAAGTAAGAAAGAGCATGTTGGCAATATTTAAAGAGGCTGAGCCAGCCCATTGCTCCATTAAAAATTTCAAAAAGTTTGTCCAAGGATATAAAACTTTCCCGAAAATGCAACCGGCGAATTTCTTGTAGAATAGGACAAGCAGCAACGAAATGGTATATATCTTCATTCG
This sequence comes from Portevinia maculata, assembly GCA_949715645.1. NCBI lineage: Eukaryota > Metazoa > Arthropoda > Insecta > Diptera > Syrphidae > Portevinia > Portevinia maculata. The sequence goes on along the minus strand of OX454525.1, from coordinate 359,427,283 downwards.
CTCTTCCGTTACATAGATCACATAGCTGGGGCAAGTCTGATCGATGAGGTATAAAGTTCAAATTTGAAATTTCAACTCTTGCTCTAAAAATAATACTTATAACCGAGGCTGAAAATTCATTACTAAAGTAAGAGACTTCCGAGGGCAGTTCATGGTTTAAATGACTATAAATAGCTCTTGAAGTAGACGAAGATGCTCTGGAAAGGTTAGCCAGAAACATTTTGTGATCCACCTTAGCAATCAAATCAGAAAACTGAGCCTGCCAATCGGTCACATTAGTTTCTGTTAAGTTTAAACTTGTTTCGTAAGCTAAAGCTAATTCGTTCCAGTTTTTAAACGGGGAAGCATTCACTCGAAGTAATTTTCTTAAGATGATTTTGTGAAGACAAGTTTCACTTCTTTTCATCACTCTAGTAATGAAGTTCGCACTTGCCTTCAAATATTGTATATATATAGGGACTATTCCTGACTCTACATATATGGCGTAGTTGGGTGTTGAGTTAGGCAAACGAAATATCCTCTTAAAAAAGTTCCTTTGTACAGTTTCAAAAGCTTCGAAGTGTGTGTATCCGAAGACTTGGACGCCATATGCCATGCATGCATTTACTGTCGCGTTGAAAACTTTGTACTTGGACGTTAAATCAACATTTTGGTTCGAAAAAAACTTTGGCCACATTATATTAAGAGCCAATTTAGCTTCGTTGCTTTTTTCTTTGGAGTGCTTTAGATAGCTTAAATTGTAGGTCAAGAGGACACCCAAATATTTAAACTCCTGTACAACCTCAATGTGTGTATTGTTTAGAGACCATTTTTCTTCCGCTCGCCTTCTTGATTGTCTCTTTTCAAATATAACAATCTTAGTTTTTTGGGTATTAATTTGCAAGCCCCAAGACTCGCAAAATGAACTTAGACGGTTTATTTGCAATTGAAGCGTGAAAGGATTATCAGCAAGCATAACTACATCGTCCGCGTACAACAGGACTTTGATTATAATGTCAGCAAAATTAACTCCACCCGGAAGAAGCTCGCAGACATCATCTATGAACAGGGCAAATAATAATGGGCTGAGGATACAACCCTGAGGAACACCTGTAATTGTATCAAATCGATTTGAAAATGTGAAACCGTCCCACACCCTTGCATTTGTTGACGAAATAAGACTTGCATACACTTCGAGAAACTTTCTTGACAAACCAATGCAAGAAAGTTTGTATATTAAAGCTTGTCTATTGACTTTATCGAATGCAGCTTTAAAATCAACAAAGCAAGTGGATAATTTCCTTTTTTCTATCTATAAATTGTTGAGCAATGCTTGAAATTGCCAAGATATGATCCATGGTTGAAAAACCTGGGCGGAAACCGGCTTGAAAGATGCTCAAAAGACTGTTATCCTCAATCCATTTTGAGAGCCTTTCATATAGGATTGCAGTGAAAGTTTTTCTTATTGAATTTAAAATTGAAATACCTCTATAATTTTCCGCAGCGTTGGCATCACCTTTTTTAAAAATGGCAAAAATTACAGATTCGTTGAAACTGTTAGGGACACATCCATCATTGTACAATTTGTTATAGAAAGACACGAGGTAGTTTTTAAAATCAATAGTGCTGTTTTTATAAAACTCGACTGGAATGCCGTCTAGGCCAGGAGCCTTGCTGTTTTTCAATTTTTGGAGCGTTACTTCCAATTCGGGCAATGAGAATTCTAAATCCAGTTCGTTGACTCTAGTATCAGGAAGCGCGTAATCAAAGGTATGAAGGTCTTCATCAGCTGAGTGTAGAGTTTTAAAATGAGCAGCTAACGTCTCAGCTTCTAAAGAGAACTGCATACCCTGATTGCGCCCACCAAGATTGCACACTGTCTCCCAAAATATCTTTGAGTTTGTGCAGTTTTCCAATTTCTTAGCCACGTTTTTTAAATAAGTGATTTTCTTAACTGAGCACATTTTCTTAAAATCATTATTAACGCGAAAATAGATGTTTTTGAAAAATTGAGAATTGGTCGTTCTAAACAGTTTTAAGTAAACGAACGAAAGTTTACGGAGATTTCTGCAATCCTTATCAAACCATACATTTTTAGCTACAAAAGTGTGTGTACTCTTCAACGCAAAAGGGGCTGCGGTCTTTATAACCCGCTCTATACTTTCGCATACCACTTCAGACGCGACTGCGGATTGTTGGGGCAGAGATAGTAAGTGCCGAGAAAGGAGGCTTCTATAGAGGGTTGCATTGTTCTCCGACCACTTCAGCTTATTAAAACTGGAAGGTGTAGCTTGCTGGTTTAACTCCTTTAGCTGAATTTTAATTACAAAGGTAGTAACTATTTATGAATGTTATAAAACCTTAACTTCCTGAATTAAGTTTATTTTTGATTAGCGACAATAGCCTGATCTGCTGGGCCTCTTATCCTTATGATAAGAACCACCAGAGCACCTTGCGATCTGCTTTATCCCGCCCAGGTATTTACCTACATCGACGCTAAAGGGTTAGTTCAGACGAAGGATGGTGTCCCGGTATAATACGACCGCCACCGCAGCGCGAGAGACAAACTGTTCACCCTGAAAGGAACGTCGCCAATATTCAGGAGTTCCTCCGCTGTTGTTCGCTATTGCGGATTGGGAACAAACGGATGCTGAAACAAAATGAAAGGCTACAGTACGCTTGGGCGAAATTGTTGGATACCCTATTCCTATTTCTATCCCCCAAAAAATGGGCACAACAAAAATCTATGTATGGGTGCATTTTTAAGAAGGATATTGTCTACATATTTTGTTATAACTTGGGTGTTTCTTATGAAGCAAGCTATGATGACGACATTAAGCATTGCGTAAATGTTGAGTGGATGAAGTGGCGGGAACACTCAGCCATCTTCTGTGATCGAAAAATGTTTCCTAATCTGAAAGGAAAGCTCTACACGCACCGCAGTTGTGTGCCCGGCGCTCAAATACGGTTCACAATGTTGGACAGCATACAAAGAGTATAAGTATGCAAATTAATGGCAGCTGAGATGAAGACAGCAGGAGTACCAATGATTGATCGAATAAGAAGTTCCAAGATCCGAGTCAAAGAACTTATCTCGTAAAAAATAGAGCGAGATCGGCTCAGTTGGTATTGTCAAGGAGAGATTTTACGAATCCTGTCAATAAGGCAATATCAATCAACGTTCCAAAAAATTCCTGGATCACACAAATGCAGCAACACCAGCATTTGATTGGCCTCAGCGACAAAGTGATTCAAAATCGTAATGATCCCTTTAATCCAGATAATTGCCTCACCGCCATAAAAGGAAGAAGAAGATTAGTGTTTCTTACGTTTTAGAAAGAATTTTTTTGAACAATTCGTTTGTTTTAATTAAAACATCCCTAAAACGAAGGCGTGGCAAAACACCTTTAAAAATGGAAATGTTAATAATGACTTAATCTACTAATAGGACTTTCATTTCCTTTGACTTCTTCAATAAAACTTATTTACTAATTAGTAGGTGTGTCAGTGGGCGCATTTTAAAAATACTTACACTTTAGTATTAAGGACCAAAAAGAGTATGGGTGAGTTCCAAAATGTACGATGCGTATTAGATGCAAAGTCAATATAAGTTCCGAAACTGGAACAAATAAATTACGATAAAGTCGCAAGATTGTAAACGCATCAAAATAATGCGCATCAACTAAGCAAACTAAGCATCGATAATTTTTTCGATGCTTTAATTCGATATTTGCGTCGACGTTGCATTGCAGATGCGTATCAAAATAGTATTGTTAACACATCGAAACTTTTTTTACTTTTTGGGACTCAGTTATAAAGGGTCCGCCAAATAACTTTTTTTTTTGAAAATGCTATAAAAATAAAAAAACTGAAGATTTTCTCAAATTTCTTTTTTTATTTGAAAGTACAATCCTTCCGGTTAATAATGGAAAATAATTTCATTCAAATGGCTGCCTCGGCTGGCCATGCAATAGCCTACACGATCGGTCCAATTTCGGTCAAAATTCGTCTCAATGAAGTCTCCGAAATGTTCAATTGTTGAGAACGATGGTGAATTGATGTTGATGGCGCTTCACGCACACTTTCTGCCACAGCAGCAATATTCTCGGGTGTTGTTTTTGGCTTTTCACGCTTTGGTTTATCGATGAGGATGCCAGTTTCTTTCACTTTTTTCACAAGATAACGAACATACGGAGCTGACGGTGCTTCTCTTCTTCCAAAATCCGTACGCAATTTTCGCACTCATTCTGCAACATTACCATGATTTTCAAAGTAATGTCGCAATATTTTCCAGCGTTGTTCAAGCGTATACACAACCATATTCGTTCAGCGGAAGGATAAAACTAATTATCTGTCAAATCAGACATGAGCTAAGTGTTACCATTCACGAAATAAGCACTAGTTGAAAAAAAAAAAACGTTAGATGGCGGACCCTTTATATTTCCAATTTGAACTTTTTAGCTCGAACATTTATTTCTTCAATAGAAGGTTGTTGTTTTTCAAAGAGTGGGCGTGTCAGCGGGTGGATTTTAAAAATCTGTATACCTGATCATTGTGGGCTCCTTGAAAGTATATGTTCCAAATTTCAACTTTCTAGCTCGAGCTTTAGGGCCTTACAATTGACAACGGATGGACGGACATGGCTGGATCGACATAACTTCACAAATGCAGGTGGCAATGGTGCGATGGTAGTGTATTCACTAAGTGATTGGCAGGTCGTGCGTTCGAATCCCGACCAGGGCCATGATTTTTATAAATTGAATACACACAACAAAAACTGATCTCATTAAAGCAATTTAGGCGCCACCTGTTGAGAAAAAAAAAATCCCATCGCACCAAACTTCTTTCCTATCCTTCTATTCTTTCAGTAAGTAGCACCCAAAAATAGGCAATGAATTACTGGGAGCTACTTGCGCAACAAACTAAATGCCTGCACTGTTGTTTTACCATTATAAGGGTACTGTGTCACTACAGAAAAAAGAAATCCATTTAGCGCACGCAAATTATAAAAAAAAATTTTGGGGGTCTTTGGAGCAATATTAAGGAATGTTACAAAGTATGAGTATTAAGTGAAAAACAATGCTTTAAAACAAGCACATACAATTTCACCACTTCTCTCCTATAATTTATTAGACAGATTGCCACATTTGGCAAGTCTTCATGTTCTTCCAAGATTTTATCAATTATTCAACCAGTGAGGTTTTATTTTCATTTACAAATGTAACTCCCAATTACAGAAATATAATTAATAAGAAAACAGCTGGGTTCAGTGGTTAGTGCTCTTGACTACTGATCGAGGCGTCTCATGTTCATTCAAATCCCGCCGGGGCCACTAACACCAAACGGATTTTTTCACTGTTCCACTTACTTACTTAACGGGCTCCCGACCCTTGCAGAGTCTCTGCCTGAGACAGTGCAGCCTTCCATCCTCTGCGATACCGGGCACGCTGCTGCCAGTTCTTCAAACCAAGCGCTCTGACATCCGCGATGGCTTGGTCTGGGAGTCGAAGATCCTCTTGGCTGGAGCATTATTTTTCATTCATTCAATAAAGTCGCCGTGATTTTGCTTTATGGACTACATTCAGATCTTGGTAAAGCTCATAGAGTTCGCGGCTATATCTTCGCCTTCGAGTGAGGAGTTTTGAACCCATTTGTTTCGCCAAACCTAAGTAGCAGCAGTTTCCCAAGGCAATTTTCCGCCCGATCTCCAATAGAGTGTCATTCGTGTTTTGTGTTTGCTCCTAGGTAGATGAACTCCTTAATTACCTCGAAGTTATTGCTATCAAAAGTAACGTTTTGTTCTAGCCGGTGGGCAGATGTTTGTTTGTTGATAGCGTGCACTTGGTCTTTTCCTCATTTACTAATTTCGCCTGTTCTTCAATCGCATTGAAAGCCTCTAACACGGGACGCTGGGAACGGCCGATGATGTCGATATCGTTCGCATACCCCAGTAGCTGGACTTATTGAAGATAGTGCCTTCCGTACACACATTACGTTGGATAGGATCTTTCACTGCCCCAACTCTTGCAAAAGTCTGAAAACATCCAAAAGTATCAATCGTCATGTGAAGCTTCTTAAGTTTGCCTTTCGGAGTCGGCGTAAAATTGTATGTAGCTCCCTTCCATTTCGTACACCCAAATGGTTGGAAAAGCGAGGTTTTGGGCCTGCTATAAACCGTTAATCCCTGAAATATATTTTCTTTTAACAAAACAACTTACAAATCAAACCCAATTAACCATAACAAAAATATACCTAGATACCTCTACCTACCTATTCAGCGCTGCGAATTCTATGTCTCAAATTTTTAAACATAAGAAAGTACACAACCGGCATCTAAAGTGACTCATATACGTATTTTCCCAGCTTAACAGACTCATACTTGGAGGAATACTACACAAAAACACAAAACTACTAGAAAAGACGTTCATAGTCATTTTGTGTTCCTATTAGTTTCCCCTAACAAACAGACAACCTGCTGCACCTACTATACAAAGATTCATGCCCAGCAGAAAAAGAAAAATATCAGCGAATGAATGAACGGAATAAAGTCGGTGCCGCGTAGCGTAGCTACGCTTTTGATCAATGTCAGTGTTTTTAGACTCATTTATTCCCCTCGAATTACGAAAGATGATTCCACCTCCTTCCCGATGCAGTGAAAGCCGTAATCCAAGTATTATATTTCTCACACATTAGCATTCTCTGCTAAACCCTGTCTGCCTTTCATGATTGCCTGTTTCTCAGACTTTATTAACTTCCCCACATTTCTGGAGGAAATTCAATAAAAAAAAATCTCTTGCCACCAGCAAATACCATTCACACTCTTTTGTTGGGCTGTGGATTCTCTCCTCCTGGGGTCTAGCAGTAGTTAGTTGCTGTTTTGTTATAGACACCTTTCCCCGTTTCTAAACATATACGGCGGTGGTAGCGAACTTCTTGTCGCGAAAAAAACTAAAATCGAAAATTGTATACAACAGATGTACATGTACCTACCCTATATGATAACAGAGAGAACTAACTATGAAAACTGTTTGGCAAGTTAGCCTGCTGCCAAGTCTGAGCGGCTGTTAAAGGCGTTTACAATGTTGCGCAATTCTGTGGAAGTGGACTTTTAACGCAACCTTATGAGCGAGAAGTACAAACGAAATGTTGCCTTTTAAATGTTTGAAGTTGAAGGAAGGCACAAGTGTTTTCTGGTAGATAGTCTTTTCAGAAGTGTTGTTGCTGTAGTACGTAGGCTGCCTAGGCGCTCTTCAATACGTTTGAGATGAGACTTTTGTGTTTCGTTGATGTTTTCTGTGTGGTGTCGGACCAACTGACGACGGCAGCAATCGCGCAGTGATTCAAGCGCCAGCAACAAGTCTGAAGAACAGGCTCACAGCATCGCAGCACGTATAGTAAAATGTGGCGGTCTGTAAAAAAAATGTCTATGCTCCCTCCTTCACCATGAAAATGGTACCTACTCGTTGATTGATTATGATTAGCGATCGGATTTCCATGCAAATGCATATTTTTTAGGAACACCTTAGAAGCAAGGCATCGAGTTATGTATACGAATCAGGAAATTTCCTTTAAAATGACATTCAATCGTTAGTGCATATTTTGAATAGTTTTGCATATTTTCATAATAAATTCATATTTTTAGAGTATATTGTTCAAAAATTTAACTAGACAGTAAAAAATATGTCTTTTATATCATTGCAAACGAACCTTAAAACTATTATCTACTTCTTTTATTCAAACCCCACACTATAATGCACTATATAAACAAAGCTTCATGTATGAACTTGTCTAGATTGTGCCGGCAAAACATTGAAATGAAAAAAAAAATTAAGACTGTGTGCCTGAGACTGTATGAATGAGATCGAAATTTAAACAATATGATACTGAAGAAAATGTGTTTTTAAATTGAACCGAAATTAAGTTAAATTAGTTTTAAGTGCATATTTTAAATGCATATTTTACATTTTTAAGCGCATATTTTCAGATTTTAAGTGCATGTACATCCGAACCCTAATTATGATTATATACATACCTACCTACCCCATGCTCATGTTCATTGGTATGGCACACTACGCCAGATACACAATCTACAATACATTAATATATTAATTAGTTATGTACTTACTCTAGTTTGGAAGGTTTGTTCGCACTTTGCTAATAAGTCATGAGCATGACCTTAACATGTCGAGATTAGCACCTTGACATTTTGTTTAACTGTAGGTAATGTCTAAATGATACATAACAGGTTAAAACAAAAAGGCTCAAACAATTCAGAGAAAGATCAACATAAGGAACATGAGACCCTGTGAAACATGTTTTAACAATTTCGTAGTACGTGAGTCTACGAAAAAAAGAACGCAAATGTGTGTAACATATGGCGTCGTAGGAGGAATATCTTGGAAACACATAATAGAATTTTAAACCTTAAACGAGATTTTGAAATATTTAGATGTCTATGTAAAGATGAAAGAAAAAGATGTCATATTTCATAATAATGGATCACTGTTAGTGATAGCGATAGGACTAAATTGTAGTGCCATTCATCTTTCCATATTCAGTCGGCTTGGGCGAACTGTTGGATACCCTATTCCTATTCCTATCCCTCATAAGTGGGTGTGACAAAAGTCAAAGTATGGTTGAATTGTTAAGAACGCTCTACATATTTTGTTATATAACATTTAAAGGATTTAATCGGAAAAAACGAAGCTTTTGTAAAAAAACGCTCCCTAGCTCAAACTTTGGTTTTTCAATAAAATTGTTTTATTTAAGTGTGGGCGTGCCAGTAGGCGGATTTAATTTTTTTTAACGTAAGTATAAAGGGCACCTAGAGAGTATATATTATAAATTTTAGCTCCCTGGCGCAAACTTTGATTTTTCAATAAAATTGTTTTATTTAATTATGGGGGTGTCAGTGGGCGGATTTCAAAAATTCTTAAACTTTGTCTCTCGATTCCCAGCCTCCATGTTCGAGAATGCAGGGAAAACCAAAAATCCGTTTTGAAGACCAACTCGTCGCGGATGGAATAGCGCTTGGTCTGGACTACTGGAAGCAGCGTGCATAGGATCGGTAGAGGATGGAAGGCTGCAGTGCCTCAGGCAGAGACTCTTTACGGGTCGGGTGCCCCTTAAGTAAGTGAATATGATTTGAAATATAACAGCTATGAGATTTTTTGTTTTGTCGCAAAAGTAGTTTTTCTCTCCTTCTAACTGCAGAGCCGATTGAGCTCAAATCAGACAATCTTTGGTCAAAGTTTGGTCAAATTCGGCCCACCAAGTTTGCCTTGCACTTTGGTTTTCTACTGTTAAATACTTTAATTCCGGTTGCTTAATTCCATACATGGGAAACACTTAAATAGTAAGATTGTTATCGATCTGCCAGTAAGCAACCTTATCGACGTTTGACAGCCGCCGAACGATGACAAGGTTACTTGTAGGTCAAGAAGACATAGTTTCCTCCTTCTCAAATAATCCACCAAGTAAACAAGTCATTAAAGAAGGATAAGTATTTTATAAGGGAACTAAATCACCTCGCTGTTTTATTTTCATCCACATACAACAGCTACTAAAAAGAAATGTATTTCTTTTTGTTAGGCGCAGCAAGGGTACTGGCTTTAGACAATAACTATGTAGTCAACTCAAACATATTGGTCAATACAATTCTTGCGCACGGGCACAGCCGGGCAGGTGCACCAAGTTAAAAATATAATAATTGATAAGCTCACCAAATTAGTTTGACATTAATGAATTATCAAATTGAAATGAAAAATGTAATATTGACATTTAAATGTAAAGAGGATGTTCTACATTTTTTCTAGTACTTTTTACATTGAAAATAGTGACTTAATATTTTATAGGTTAAAGTCGGGAGATATGGCACCCATTTTATATTTTCCAAATAACTCAACAAATAAAACAGATTCTAACTGTTGGATACACACAAAATCAAGCAAACGAACACAGCTTACAGCTGTCACTTGCTTAACAGATAGCAAACTTATTATGTACGATCATTCTTCATTGAGTAGCCAGCGAATAAACACTAATTATTTTTATAGAAGAGTTCTTGTGTCATTTCCGCATACACAACACTAACTTCAGACAAAAATATAAAATTTGTTTATTAAATTTCAAAACATAAAATGGACACATACATATAATTGAAGGTTTAAAACATACAAAAAAAAATATTAGGCATTCACGGATACAGGGCCTAAAACCTAGCTTCTCCAACGCATCGCTTGTGCGAAGCCCAAGGGCCCTACAATTTTAAGCCGAATCCGAACGGCAAATTTGAGCAGCTTCTCATGACAATGCCTACTCTTGGATATTTGTCAAACGTTCGCAAGAGGTTGGGCACTGGAAAAAACTCTAGATGCTAGGTGGCCGCGGCGAGATTTGAACCAGGGACCTTTTGATTAGTAGTCCAACACACTAACCACTGAGCCACTGAGCCCGATTTTAAAACATACTTTATTTTTAAGAACCAAAAAGCTTAAAAAAGGTTATACAAAAAAATGGAGGATGATTTAGCACCCACTGGTGGGGGATATGAAACCTCAGTGTTTCTTGGCATTTTTCTTGCCAAACTTCTTGCATGTATATTTAGGAATGGTGTATATGTATGAGTCATGCGACCAGAAATAGCATCCATTCATCTGGTGTTTTGGTTGATGCCATAGGTATTTTCCCTCGCATCCAAGTCAAATACTTTCGCCGAAATGCTCGGACTCATCATAGATGGACATTTTAGCATCCTTCTAGTTGAAAAAGTGGTCTGCGTGCGACCCGCAAGGTCCACACGACTACCTTCCCATGTTTGTAATTCAAGGTTGTCTGAGCTTGTTAAAACCCGGTGCCATATCTCCCGAACTTTGAGGGTGCCATCTCGCAATTGATGTTGTAATTTTTTTGCGAAAAACATTAATGACAGTACAAACGACATATAGAAACAAGCATACACTATTCGGTTTTCTTTTTTTGGAACTACAAACACAAGCCACCAAATATTTTTCAATCTTTATTTCTTTCACTGACACAAAAAAAAGCTTGTTCAAATTCACTTACTTTTTTTGATTGTTTGTATGTCGTATTGTCGTTAAGTGGGAAATATGGTGCCCAATCTCCCATGGTGCATATCACCCGACTTTACCCTATTCATATTTCCTTATATGGAAAATATTCAATTGTTATTTTCATATGCATATTTCTTAATATCTATTTGATATCGAAAATATTCAGTCAATATTTTTATAATAACATTACTTAAAGTTAAAGATATTAAATTGTTAATTTTAAGTGCATATTTCTAAATATCAATTTTATATCAAAAATATTGAATCAATATTTTAAAATAATATTTCCTAATGTTTATGTAACACCTAAAATATTGAATTCATATTTTCAACTGAATATTTCCAAATATCAATTGGATATCAAAAATATTGAATTAATATCTTACAGTCCCTAATTTTAAATGTTGGAACGATATTTACAAATAAACATTTCCAAATTTCAATGTAATATAAGAAGAATATAATGGATTGGTCTGAGAAAAATAGCCTTCATCTCAATTCGAAAAAAATAAAGTGTTTGGTTATTTATAAAAATGAACTTGATACAAGCAATTTTCCTAAAATAAGCTTGGGGCAACTGTGATAGATTATACCGACAAAGCAAAAACCTTGAGTATTTGGTTTAATAGCACGCTAAGTTGGGACTATCACATTCAGTTGACAGTTGGAAAGATATACGGCTGCTTACGCAATCTCTCAATGTTCAGAGATTTTACTCCCCAGCAAATAAGGTTAAGATTAGCCAAAACAATAATAATACCGATGTTAACCTATGGTCATTTTATTTGGTCATAGTGCTGCTACCAGAAGAAATCTTACAGGAGCTTTTAATAGTGTAGTACGATATGTTTACAACCTCAGGCAATTTGACCATGTATCGGGTTACACGAAAAATATCGTCGGCTGTAGTTTATATAATTATTTTAAATACCGTGAACTTAAAACTTTACACAACATTTTAGTCAACAGGTAACCATCACATCTATATGAAAAAATCGCATTAGCTGTTTCGTCGCGTTCCTTGGCATTAATTCAACCCAGATTCACATGCTCTAACTCTGAACGCCAATTTTTTGTTTCTGTTATCAGGAAGTGGAATTCGCTACCTACAAACATTAAAAGACTTCGTGGGACGAAGCAATTTGAGAGGGTTTTATTTGGGCATTTTGTTGAAACATCTTAAATGTATAGTACATATGTTTTACAAGTATTTTTCGCTTTTTTGTATTATTTAACGTAAAGATAATTAATTGTTTCGATTTTTGTTTTTCTACTTTTTATTCTATTATAATCTAAAACTTCTACAGCTATATTAATAGAAAAATACTATCCGCTCCTTAATACACGAGTTAGCTGACACACGGATAGCGAACTTGTCCATATGATAACTTTTCTGATTAATAAAAATATGTTTTACCTGTGTTAGCTGTTTGCTCTTTATCACCTACAATACGGCAGCACTTAACCAAATTATATACAAAAATCGAGTGTATCTGTCATATTTCATCAGTTGACAGTCATTTCTGTGTATTCCATTTCAATACGATGGGACTACTATGGATTCAACGCATTATGAAAGAGTAATATGCCCAAATGGGTGACAGTGTTCTCTCTCATCCTCTCAATGTAAGTACACATACATACGCATCCTCTCAATTTGTGAATGCATGAACTACAATCTGAGAATGTGTGAAGTTATCCGCTTCTTATACGCCGAATTCGGTGTGTTAAGCTATTCGCTCGTTATCACATGTCAGTGAAAGCTAACAGACGTTTATTAATCAAAATTAAGAGTTAACACGTGTGCTAGTGCTAACTCGCAGCTATCCGATGTTTATTAATACGGGGGCTATTGTTTAACTTTTTAATGTATGCGTAAATATAACTTTTGCTAGTAAAGGCTCTTAGTCTATTGTGAAAGATATACCAAAGTAAATAAATAAATAATTTTTATAACAATAATAAAAAAAAATAAATAATAATATTTGATGATTCTACCTACTGCAATATTTAAAATCTTTGGCTCAACGTGAATTTAAAATAACCTATACAGTGCGATATTACCGATGAGGTCTGTGAAGCTGAACAGCTAAATGGGCAAATTCGAGTTTCTATTTAAGAGCGAGCTATAGATTAAAAAGACACGACAGCGTCTGGTTGTGGTACCCCAATGTGGCTAATGAAGCCAGCTTACCACCTTCCACCGGTTGTACTTGTGCATCCGCTTCGACCAGCAACGCCGTGCCCTGAGCATGCTGATCCAGGCAGATCAGGTAACGGATCAGAGACAACGGTACCTTTGAGAGAATCAATTGCGCTCCACTCCGATGGTCTGGTTTGCTGCCAAAACGAGCTTAAATCCTAGCAAGTCTAGTTCCATCGCTGAAATTGACCAAGTACTTCGAAACTTGTAAGTCGAATTATTTTTGTGAAGCTGTTCCACAAGTGAGTAGACTGATTCGCAGATGTTGACCCTTCGAAGGGCATGGATAATCGAATTCGTTTTAACTTTGTTGAAGGCTCCGATTCGAATTATCGATTTCGACAAAATTTCATAAGTCCATAAATCCAATTTCGCATCATTATTTACGCGTAACAGTTATTATGGGCCTTACTTTTTTAAAAAATATTAATATGGACTCCTTTCCTTTTAAATTTCCTTTTGATTTGGAATAAAAATAGCTACAAACACACTAATTCTGTTATTGGTACCGGCTAATCTACATTATTTAGTTATGATATGGTCTGCCTTGTCACAAAATATTGACTTCGTCACCTACGTTCAGCAAATTTTCACTTTGCAGTGAAGTGTGTTAACAAACAAACATTTAACTGGCAGCTATTATTAGGAGCCCATGCATTCTCATAGAGGTTTAGATTAGAGACAGAGTATACGGTTTCTTTTCTTGTTATTTTATTCGCCATGCAATCCCAACCTTGTTCATGAACTTCGCCGCAAGATTATAGCCTCGTGCCGAAACAAGTACACACATTCATACTTCAATGACAAACACAATATGTATCTACATATTGTATTTGCCACTAACAAAATATGTAAATATAGTCGAGTTGAATAATTCGCGCCAAAAACAAAGTACACACAGCACAGTGGCACATATCTCGAAAGCTAGACGGCATTTCGGTTGCCTATTGTAGCGCATGTCTTTCTAGTATTTATGAGGTGTATATTGTGCATTGAATGTTTGTGGAGGTTTTACTATGCCCTAGTAGGGGCATGTACGAAAGGTATGTAGGTCTACTCAAACATCGAGTGGATTGAGTAAGTGATATATCACATGTTGGATTTGTGCATGGAAAAGTATAGAGGTACGTTGTCTATCAACGCATACATATGTATAACCATTCATTGCAATAGTTATAACTTATAAGTTATCAATTTAGGAACCTATGTAGCTTAATTAAATTATTATTGTAAAATGAAGATTGGAAAAGGTAAGGGGTTGAATGCAAAAATATTAATTGAGGCTTACTCACTAAGAACTTTCTAAACATGGTATCTATGCAAAAAACAAAGGCATTGGCCGATTGAGAACTTGATCTCAAAAAAGCGTTTTTGTTCAGAGTTCAGAGCACAGCCTAAGTTGTCAAAAAAAAGTTCGTGTTTCTTTTTTAGCTATGACACAAAAAGGAAAAAGAAGCACAGTTTAAATGGTCTGTCAAACTGTGCTTCTTTTTCCGTTCAGAACTTGATCAGAGCGCTCTATAAGCTCAGAATAATTTCACGAGCAAAAAACTGAGCACAGCCAAGGACAGACTGAGAGGAGGAAAAATAGAGGAAGGCAAGGTCAAAAACAATTCAACATATTGGTCGGTTCGCGTACGTGCAAACGTAAGTTTGTATAAACTTTCGTGCGAAATGGGTTGTTTTTCTAGTTTAGAGAGTAAAACAATTTAATAAAATAATTTTTGTGTAAAAAGTAAACAAGTTTACTAATTAAATGATAGCTGAGCACTAAAGTGTGTTTCATAAACAAATCACAACGCTCTGAGCACGTTCTATTCAGTGCTCCACTCTGAACTAAATAAGGAAAACACCTAAAGATCCTATGTGTGCATAAAAATAACGGATTCTTGTACTTTAGTCCCTAAATAAAAGCATTTTTCTATTTCATTTGACGTCGCAAAATAATAAAGGATACTTGTAGAGGGACACAATAAAAGCATTTTTTTATTTCCTCCCGAACCAGTCACTTTACCTACCCGCTACCCACTAACTGGGGTCGACTCTGGAAACACCGAATGAAGAAAAGAAAAAAAATGTCAGCGTTAAAGCTATGGTGACCATACATTGTTTTAGGTCTTCCTGCTTTTTATGACTGGCTTGTTAGGCACAAGCAGTTTTTGTTAGGACAACTTGGCCCTTTGTTAACATTTATGTATTTGTCAATTACTTTTGCTGCAGTCGTCAGCGTAGTTGACTGCCAGCCTAGACACAAACTTCTCATGACTAACAGTCGCCTCGAATTTTAAATACTTTTGATTTTACATCTGACTATACTGTAGTTGGGTTCCAATTCGTTGAAATTTAAATAATTATTTTCGTAAATTTATTTGTACACATTTACGCAATTGAGTCAAATGGATATGCTGATCCATGCAACGATTCATGTTGACGACGCACGCATTTATTTTATCTAACCATTGTATATACACTGATCTAACTCGCATTGCACAAAATCCACACGCACGAAGATAGAAGCAACAAAATATTTTCCAATCGAAATTCAACGCTTTCAACCTTCGCGTGCTGGAGTTTCGAATCCGAAGTTTCTAATTTGGAACAGAGTCGCATTGACACCAATAGGTATACTTTGTTTAAAATTCCATTTCGAAAATCAATATCCCTCCAACGTGAGCACATTGCTGTGTTCAGCCTCCATTCCAACAAATAAACTTCCCCTGCGCATTTACCCTCAGTTGATAACAAATTGCCCAATGAGTAAACTCTACAGATTGTATTTAGGTCCAATAACGGGTACCCCTGCCGTATCATCGATAGATAGGTTATTTATGTAATTGAGTTCAACTACCTATTGACCTGAGTTGGAAGCGGAGGGAGCACCTAAACGGAAGGGGACCGAGAGCAAGTGCGCATCGTTTCAATACATATATACATGGGAAGGTAAAATTGAAAAGAGGCACGTTCCACCCGATAACAGATAGCTACGACGACGAGTAGCCATAGCCAGCCCAAGTGTTGCCTGTTGGTTAATGTTCGGTTCGATGCCTTCTCCATTTCATGGTTTTATCGAGTGATTGGAAATGCCAGCATTTATTTATGATGGCCTGGTAAAAGTCGAACGAGTCGATGCCTTCAAAACGATTCCAAGAAATCGATTTTATTGGTGGAGGTAATCGTTTGTTGGACGAGCAAGGAGCGGCAGTTTGCATGTTGTATTTTGTATAGGGATAAGTTCCGTCAGTCGTTCAAAGAATGATAAGAATGGGGATGGGGTACCTAGACATTAATTTAATTTATATTTTTAATTATATATTGTGTGGTACTTTGTGGGAGAGAGACTCATATTTACAATAATGTAATTATGATTTCGTAATACGATTTCAAAATAAGGGTTTATTTAATTTAAGTCAATATCAAACTGTATTCGGCAAACATTTTGCTTGTCCCTTACGCGATTTGGGAGCCTACCAAATGTCGAAACAAAACAATGCGAAAACAATATGAAAGAATCTTTTAAAACAATCAAAAACTTTCAAATATGTTAGGCTTCATTACCTTACATTGTACTCGTAACACAGCACTCTCCTATTAGGGTGCGAATGCTAACTCAGCAAATCTATGAATGTTTGTTTGTCGAAAGCATCCGAGTTAACGAAGGTGAAGAAATATGCAATTAGGAAATCGCCCTGATCTTTATCAGAAAATCGATTCTATCTTAAGGATATCAGGGCACCGACAATTCTTGTCTAAGTCTGTGCAGCGACGGGCTGAATATTACTGCAGCGCCCCTCTAAAAAAAACAGCGCTGATCGTAAAAGGCGACTAAGGTGAGAAATAACATCCAAGAAATAACATTTGGCATTTGATTGTCCTCAGTTTTGAAAAGATCCAAAACCGAGCAGCCTACGGATCAGTGGGGATGCAGTTATCCTGATCATAGCCTCGACGTTAAAGAAGAAGAAGAGAAACGCATAATATAAAATGATTACTAATGTGCTGTCAAAGTCGCAGTCGCAAAGTGCGGTCTTCGATTATCTGCTTGAAAGAGAAGTGACGGACTCACGAACGAGTATCGAACGTCGCTTCGCTGCAACGAGTACTTGTTGCATGGGTGGATGTTTGGATGGAAGGGTATCAAAATTTGTCAACAGAATATATCGTCGCTCCAAACACGAAGTGGCGTATGTGCAAAATCTTAATTTCATAGTAGAGCCAAAACAAAAATTTACGAAAAATTGATTTCTTATGTTTTTTTTGCTTTAACTGAAAACTTTCAACAAAGCTAACCATTATTTCGAGGAAGTAGGAGTAGTTATTATAATGTGTTAAAATTGTTTCTTCATAAGCATTTACCATTTTTTAATAAATTCTATTCTAAAAGAAAAAGATGCAGATACGCCACTCCGTGTTTGGAGCGACGATATGTGCGACCGATTCTCTGATCCATGAATGAGTGATTCCCAAGATCGAAAATTTCAAATATCCGGGATATACGATCAATAGCGAAGAAACCTGTGATGACAATCATTAAAGTGTAAGGTGGATGATGTGGCGAAAAAACTCAGCATTTGTACCCGACGTGTTTTAGCTTTCTGTACAGCACAGAGTTCGCGGCTAAATATTCGCCTTACTCGCATATAGGTCGAAATATCCTAGTTGGTGGAAAGATGTTTATTTGTTTTGTTGAAATCTTGGTACAACGTAATGTGCTACAACAGCGGTTAAATGATTTGATTAGAGTCAACAATTTGTTGAGGAAGTTCAAATCTGGTTCAAGAATCAATATATATTGATATACGTTTGACTAAATACCTTTTTGTGTTAAATCTCATTGCAAAGACATTTCTATCAAATGGCAAGAAGCTTTATGTTTTCTTTATTGATTTCAATGCAGCCTTCAATTCGATAGACTGAGATGCATTGTTATACACATTCACAAATATTGGAATAACAACGAAGCTTGCGAGGCTAATACTGTGGCAGCTGTTGTGGGGTGGGGAGGAACTTTGAAACCTTTTTCAGATGCGCCAGGATTGTAATCTATGCTCCAACTTTTTTGCACCCTTTAATCAGGACCTCATCGATTATTTATCATGGCGTCTGGAATATGCACATGTGCTTATCAAAGCGCTTAATAATCGAACATAATATGTTAGCAGATGATATTGCAATGTGGGCGTCTTCTTATTTCTCTTTAACGAAGAGGTTATGATCTGGACTAAAGAGATCATAACCCACCAACTTCACTTCAAAGAACATCGTCAGGCATCCCAATTTCTCCGAGACCAATAATTTGTTCCATTTGTGTGATCCAGGAGTTTTTAGACTTCCCTCTCTTTCGCATTGTATGGGAACGCTGATTGATATTGTTTTTTTGACGAGGTTCGTAGGATCTTTCCTTTGAATATGATAATAGTAACTGAGCCGGTCGCGATCCATGGGGGGGGGGGAGGGGGGGATTTACCTGTAAATGTTACAGTACCCTTATAGTGCTGCAACGCAGCACAGTAATTTTTTGTTGAACATAAAGCAGCACCTAGCAAATGAGTATTATATTGCATGCTTTTGGGTCCAACTGACTATTGGAAAGAATGGACATAAAGGATACAAGTTTTGGTGCAGTAGTAGGGTTTTTCTAAACGTGTCGTGTCTAAATTGCTTAAGCAGATCGAGTTTTGTTGTATGCAAATTTAGCAAATGTTGGTGTTATTGCATTTGATGGAGTTTTTAGGCTTGGCTCTTTTTTACAAATTCGACACGTGCATGCTCCCATTATTAATTATTGTTTGTTTTTTACAAAGAAAAATACTTACATAAATCTCCATTAAATAATTTGCTGCAATGTGTCATGCCAAAAAATGGTAATATTAATTCAGAATCAGTTTTTAAAGTAAATTCGTAGCTCTCAACGGAATTCTGCTTCGCCACTCACCAGTCTTATATATTTGGGCAGGGAGTTCCACAATCCGATGGCGTTTGAACAACTCGCTACGAAGTCAAACAAGAGTGACGAGATGGTAAACGTTATTCGGAACTGGGATTAGTAAAGGATATCCACCTATCAGCATCAGGGTTCTGTAACGCAGCAAGTGATCAAAAGAAATATGATGAATTGGTACAGAAAAACTAGATATAAATATGGGTACATAGCCATAGGTTGACACGACTGGAGATCACCAGAAAGTAAAATAAAGATCAATTAATAATTACTAACACAATCAAAATCATTAAAAAGAGGCCGCGAACTCCACATGTTGACCAGTAGGGATGCAGTGAGGTGGGAGTGTTGTGATTGCTTTAATCCTGATCATAATCTTGCCGCAGATCATCAAGCATCATTTAAAGTTAAAAACATCTCAAATTAACATCATAAGAGTATCGAATAAAGCTATAAATATAGGAACAATCTCACTATTTCAATTTAAAAACTTCTGACCATATAAATTTTACAAATAATTTGGCAACAAAATCGCAAAATGGATTAACCTAACAATCATAGCCCTACATACATATTATATGTTTTCTACATACACGAAGGTAGTAAAATCAGAATACAAACTACTGGGTGTGTGCTACACAGGAGGACCACACAATTAAATTCCCAGCGTGATATGAACATGAGAATCAATAAAAAAATTAAGAGTTAAGGATGAATATGCACGCATTTTTTTATCGGGTCTGCTTAACATTATAAATAATAATAAACGAAAACTAAATAAAACCTATATTATTTATTGTTCTCCTCATTCATTACTTATATTGATTATTTATTGTTATGTTTACATTTTTTTACGATTACAAAAAAAACTGTTGGTTGCTCTAACTAAATGGATTGTGACCAGGACAAATTAGATTGGATAAATCTTTCAAAAGAAATTCCAAAATCCATATTTCGTCGCTTGAAAAGCAAACTGACATAAGTCAAAATTTGACGATTTTGAGTTAACTATACAGAACGAATCGCCAAAAAAAAAATAGAATTTTTCTATCAAACCGTCATAACTATAACTCTTAAACTGAGAACATGAGGGCACAAGTGTCGTTTTGAATTTAAAGAAAAATCCCCTGTTGTTTTCCCAGCTAAATGACTTTTTTTTCATTTGTAACACTTTGCTTCTAAAAAAATTATGAATTCGTGATAAATAAGTTTTTTTGAAAAGTGACACTTTTCGTGTTGTGTCATTTTACCTTGGAACAAAACTAGTGGATGAACTTCAAAGTTATTTTGATTACTTTAAGAAGTGTCGTTTTACCAATAAGCTAGGTTTTATTTTATATAATTTTTTTATAGTCGATTTTTTCATTAAAAGTTCCTATATTTTTTTTATTATAACTTAATTAATACTCTTTAAAGTGAGTTGTTTCTACAAAATACGCAAAAAAATACCAATGGTTTTATTTCAAAACAAAACGACACTTTGTCACACTTTTTTCTTAAATTAGGATGTAAAACGATATGTCAAAAAATTTTTTTTTGAAAAACGGTTTTTTGTAGTAACTTAAATATACCACTTGAAAGAAGAAAAAAAATAATACTTTTTTACTTTACAACTTTTTGCTATTCATTGAAATTCCTAACTAAAATGATTTTTTTAAGTTATGAAAAACTTCAAATGGCTTTTCTGAAAATGTATGAATTTTGACTTATGTCAGTTTGCTTTTCAAGTGACGATTTGTTTAATCTTGCTGATTAAACAAAAAAACGGCTTGACCGAATTGAGTGCAATTTTTTGTTCGCTTAATTTCAAGGTAAATACGCGTCGATTGGGGCGAGAACGAAATGTGGTTTCAACAAGACGGTCACAGAGGCAACACAATACGATCAATTTTGGCTTTATTGCACGAAAAATTCTCACTCCGCGTAATTTTGAGAATTAGTGATGCCAATTGGCCGCCGATATCATACGATTTCACACCGTTGAATTTTTTCCTGGGGCTATGCGAAAGATCGTGTTTACGCGGACAATCCTCACACTCTTGAGCAGTTGAAAACCAACATTCGGCCAGTCATGGCTGAGATACTAGCCGAAATGAGCGGAATTGAAAATTACCTCAAAAGGATTCAGTCGTGCATACGGTTGGGCACGTAGTGGACATTTAGCCCTTTTGGTGTCACATAGTATTCGGGTACTTTTTTTGATTTTGAAGCCTCATTACTTCTTTACTACTTAACATACGTTCGTTGTTTTCCGAATAAGGTTTTAACGGAAAAAAAGTTGCCGGAAAATTGGAATATTTGGTGAAAACCGATACAGTGGATTATATGGGAATTTAGTATGGAAAATGATTAGAATTAGTCTATAGATACAATAAAAAATCATAGGGACGGGCTACAGTCCGCTTGGGCGAACTGTTGGATACGCTATTCTTATTCCTATCCCTCATAAGTGAGCGTGACAAAAGTCTAAGTATGGTTGAATTGTTAAGAACGCTCTACATATTTTCTTCCTATAACATTTAAAGGATTTTATCAAAAAAAAAATTTGGTTTTCCAATAAAATTGTTTTATTTAATTGTGACACGCCCACAGTAGGCGGATTTAAAAAAAAATAACATATGAGCATAAAGGGCCCCTAGAGAGTATATATTATAAATTTCAGCTCCCTAGCTCAAACTTTGGATTTGCAAAAAAAGTTGATTTTAAATTGTGGGCGTGTCAGTGGGCGGATTTTGAAAATATTCACACTTGAGCTTAAAGGACCCATAGAGAGTATATATTATAAATTTCAGCTCCCTAACTCAAATTTTGGTTTTTCAATAAAATTGTTTTATTTAATTGTGGGCGTGTCAGTGGGCGGATTTCGAAAATTGTATATCCCGAGCAGTTTTAGGAGTCATAGATCATATATAAAAAATTTCAGCTCTCTAGCTCAAAATTCGATTTTTTCCAAAATTTTGTTTTTTTGAGTTTGTTTGGCAAAATTCGTAAACTTGATTATTTTGGGACCCTAGAGAGTATATGGTTGAAATTTTAGCTCTCTAGGCCCAGTTTAAAGGCCTAATTTTTGGCAACAGACGGAAGGACATGGCTAGATCGACATTACTATCTATGCTGACCATAAATATAGTAACTTTTAGGGGTCTACGGGCAATATTAAGGTATGTTACATACTATGCGTCAAAATTAATATACCCTTAGAATAGGGTCTAATAAATTCTGTCCGTTTGTAAGCGCATCACTTGAGAACGGCCAACCCAACTTAGCTATTTTTTTTAAATGTTCTGAATAGTCGGAATCAAACATCGGAAAGTTGTTTTTCTCACCATGAATCGGTCATTTTGATTAAAACAATTGGTGTGAAAGTGAATGAATGTGTTTCTGTTTAATTCGAAAAAGTAAGGCTGACATAGGCGCCTGCCAGACAACAAGCACCTACCCTTAGTAGGGCAATGAGTGCAGTCCCTTCAACCACCGAACCGATTGAGCTCAAATCGGGCAATCTTTGGAATTGGCGAGAGAGTTTTTCTGTGAGGTTTGGTCAAAATCGGTCCACCAGTTTTGCACGACTGAGCCGTACGAAATCTGTCTAGCTTTGATAAGAATTGGTTTTTAATCAATTTTTTTTTAGTTATTTTCTATAGTTGTAAAATCATGAAAAAAAGAATCGTAATCATAACAATGTAGATTACAAATTGTAATTTGATTTGTCCTAATTGATATGTGAATGGGTAAGTTAAAAACATGTTTCTTAATTTTACCCATTTCCAGCCTGTGTAATAAAAGTGGTGGGTGACATAATGTTTACGGACATAATATCCATGGACATTATGATTTGCTTACAAACAGACATAATGTCCAATCTCTAAAAAGTCTAAATGGACTTATGGGCTTAATGTCCGCTTGAAGAAGACATAATATCCTCTTACTAAAAACATTTTTGCGATAAAACCTGACGGTATACTTTTTCAAATTTTGTGCACGTTCAATGGCAGAAGTAAGCATTGTATTTTAAAGCATTTAATGTCACTCTATTGGTTATACCCCACTGAGTTATGCTGTTCAGATCGGAATTTAATGAGCTTAACATACTTTGGCGTTCCAGTTCCACACTCGAAGCAGAGTGAGTGGCATGAGCTAAGAAACGAATATGAGAAGAGGGCACTGTCACCAGCAAAGGAAAGGATTGGATTATAAGTAACAGACAGGAGATCATTTATAAAAATGAGAAAGAGACAGGAACAGAACAGAGCCTTGGTAAACACCAGAATTTATTTGGTCTGCAACTGACTTGCAACCGTCCGAAACAGCTTGAATTGAACGTTCCGCGAAAGGTAATTTATAACCCATTGAAGAAGTGTTCCGCGCTGAGGCGAGCGGGAATTCAATTGGTGAGCCGGCAAATAGGCGATTTGCAAGCGATTACGCACAAAATTTTTCAGTTAGTTAAACTGAAATCAAATGGAGGCAAAATAAAAACTCTCGAACCTTTCGTTTTTAAAAGATAAACTTTATTGCTTGGGATTTGGCTGACGAGTGATTTAACTAAATTACATTTGCTTCCTTTGAAACTGTTGTTTGCTTATGTACAGCTCCAGCTGTTTTCTGCAGAGGTTGTTGACCCCCCAAAATGTTACTCCTTTTGCTTTGTGTAAAGTAGGAACCACAAATGTTGCACTAACACCAGGACAATGCGCGGTTCGGTGTGTTCTTTCGGTTCCTGCAACAATGCCCCTCATCTTCGGAGTGGGTGTTAGAGTGCATTTTAGTATTGATGCCGCTCTCTCACATAATTTCTTCGGCCATCATGAAAGTTGTTTGTCTGTTGGTCAGAGGTGATGACCATATTTGTCAAATGGCGTTGCCATTGGTGCAAGAGAGACCGCACTGTCTTCTTCTCTTGTTGTGCATTCAATTTTGACAGTTCTCAAATTGAATTCGTGTCGATGCGTCGTGGTGTTTTATAATTCGTCTTTTGGTATCGTTTTCTTGTGTTATGTGCATTATTTTAAGTTGTTTCCCTTTTATTTTGTAACCATATGTGTGGTGTGCATTAAACCTAATTACTCGCGATGATTGGTATTATCTTTCATCCGAGTAATTAGATTTTTGCAAGCGCTCAATCCCATCATTTCGCGGTGTTGTTGTTCGTTTTGTTGGGAAGCAACAAGACGAGTATCATCGACTTCAAATGCACGCATTTTCGACAAGAGAGCTTGTTCCATATTTCGGTTAGATAAGTCATCAAATCACCAGATGCGAAAACGTACTGCCGGTAATTAGGATGTTTTCAGGATTAGAGATATTTCATAAGCTGGCGGATAATCAAAGTTTCCATGACCTTTAAATGAAGGACCGTATGCCCAATTGGTCGGTAGGAGGAGGGAGAAGAAGATTCGCCTTTTTTGGGACAGGCTGAACAAGTGCTGTTTTTCATCTTCTCGGAAAGAGCCCTGAAGAATAGGACAGAAAGATCAGTTTAAACAGTTGTTTTGCCAGCGTTGAAGAAACCCTTTTCACCTAATTTTCGGTTCAATCATACATAACGGCAATTGATTTTTTTGATTGTGATCTTATGAACAGTTTTTCTATTTGTCAAAATAGCTTTCCATCTTAATATTTCTATTTGACGCAAATAAATAACTTTACCATTGTTGAGTTATTGCCGTGTTTCGAAAATATAGTTTTTTTAGTCTTTTGGTAAAAACTGAGTACGCCATTTTCTTACATTTGCTCCAAGTATCAGAGAGATCAATATCGTTAAAGTCATTTTTGAAAAGAGTGAAATTTTTGATTTTTTTAGAAACAGTTACAGTACACTCGGGTTCGAGTGAACATCGGTTGAGTGAACAATCCAATACAGTGAACACACAAATTTGTATACACACTACTCTACGGAGTGAACAATCAAAAGTCTCTTTAGAGTAAACACATATTTTACACAGCTGAACAATCTTTCGAGTAAGTCCATTGTTTTCCGTTATTTGTAACTATCATCGTTCTACGTTTAATTTTCAAATATAATAAAAGTAAACGTCAATTTCAGATGAATTCATTGTTTTATTTTCTATTTGAAACATTTAGGTGAAAGGCATTTTGGGAAATCGTCCAATACTCCGTGAAACTAAAATCCTGGAAAAGACCAACGAATTTAAGTCGAAACTCGCCATCTTTTCATTGACTTACAAGCCACATATCATAGCAGTGAACATTAGAAGCTCTACTAGATGGCCGAATATGGGATCTCGGAAAAACTGATCTCGCTGTGTCGGCTGTAATGAGCAGTTTAGAAGCAACTCTTCTGAATTATTCCAAACTTGCGTTATCGTGTGACTTCTTCAATCTTGTTCTGGAGAAAATAGTGTGCAGTGCTACTGTTGTATGCGGACGATGGTGGCCGTTATGAACGTACCGTGTTAGAGGCTTACACGGCGGTTGAAATTGGTTGGTGTAGAAAGCACGTCTGCGCTCTATTTTGTCCTATGAATTCCGCCTCGCATCCAAAAAATCCCTTGTTCTAAATTATTTTTATATTATTTATTTCGACAACACGAAATGGTATACTGATATCTGATTACTACACTATATATCTTCTCAGTATTGCCGGATACTACAGTTGGTATTGCAGTTAATAAGAGTATGACCAAGTTCATGCTATCAATAGGCAAACAAATATCTGTCCAACGCCTGGGACGATACGTCCCTATTGATAGCAATAACATTGAGGCTGTTTAGGAGTTCATCTACCTTGGAGTGAAAATCAACTCCACGAATGACATCTACGTAGAGATCCGACTGAGAATAACCATAGGA
Organism: Portevinia maculata; assembly: GCA_949715645.1. Lineage (NCBI taxonomy): Eukaryota > Metazoa > Arthropoda > Insecta > Diptera > Syrphidae > Portevinia > Portevinia maculata. Next base: position 359,401,278 of record OX454525.1, on the reverse strand, counting down.
AAACGCTGTTACTTCGGTTCGGCAAAACAAATAGGTTCAAAACTCCGAACTCGAACTTTAATCCTGCCAGTTCTGCTTAATGGCGCCAAGTGCTCGACTATAAGTAGGAAAGGAGAGCTCATATTGGTTTTGTTTTAAAGCGCCGGTTCTCTGTGCAAGGAAAAATAATGCTACAGCCAAGAGGATCTTCGACTCCCAGCTTCCAAGTTCAAGAAGGCAAAGGAGACCGATCCACCGTTTTAAAGACCAAACCATAGCGGATAGTCTGGACAACTGGAAGCAGTGTGCCCAAGATCTCGTAGATGGAAGCCCGCAGTGTCTCAGGGTCGGCAGCCCATTCTTATCTGTCTATCTTTCTTCATTGCGCACTGTTGAGATAACTTAGCAGAGCGAAGATGCTTCTTAGGGTAGGCGCAGTGGCTCAGTGGTTAGTGCGTTGGACTACTAATCACGAGGTCTCAGGGTCAAATCACGCCGAACCCAGTATTTATATCTATTTCACATCTTCCAAGAGTCTGTCAAACATTCAAGCGATTCAATTGTCATGAGGCCTATGGACCCTTAAAGCCTCATTCTAGATGCTTCTAAGGTGTTTAAAGATTCAATATGGCTATAGGTACTCGTACAATACATTATCAGCAATTATACTCCAAACTATCGTCTAATTCGGAAGAATTTAAAGATTAAAATTAAGGCCAAAGTGGTGGTTTTTAGCCATATCACCCCGAAATCATATCACGAAAACAACAAAGCTGATCACATCAAAGTTGAATCGACCATAATGATTCCTAAATGCCAACATTTATCGTAGCTCGTGCTGAAATGCCATGCATATCGTGCATCATTTCAACACAAATTCCAAATTCATTTCAAATCAAGCATCCATAAATCACATGCTATTTCAGCAAAACACGAATAGGTTTGTTGAACCAATTATAATCGTTTTTTTTTTTAACAATTAACAATTTTTAATTGTTAAAAACAACTCGGATCTCAGAACCAATCAAAGTCCCTTCCCAGCGAGGTAATATGCAAAATCAAAATATTGAAGGTACGAAATTTCAGTCATATTAGACAAATTGGTTAACAAATGAAAACGAAATTTGTTTATAAACAAATTTCACTGCAAACGTTGTATTAATATTAACAATAAAATATATAAACTACTAGGTGCACAGAAAAATTCACAGCAGGCTGGTCAGCAGCAGCCGCCAAGCTCAAAAAAAAAACAACAACAACCAGCGAGCAAAAAATAAAAAAAAACACTGAACTTATCACTAAAAGTGAGAGTGGAAAAGAAGCGACGAGCGCGGGTAGAAAAATCATGAAAAAGCACCGCACCGGCACCACCACGCCACACAATCATCAGTTGGTCAATCTGATTCACCCAGTCTCGACCAGTCCCTCATGCCAAACCAACCTGCTCTACAGCTCGTCAGGCTAATTCATTCAATCAGTCTGGCTGCAGCGTTTCTAGCGTTTCCGCTGCCAGCTAACAACCTGACAATATCAGCACCGTGCTAAACAGCTAGTACTTTTCCCTAAACTGAACGTCACTGCGTTATCTGTGTCAGTCGAGTGTGTCGGTGACGCGACGGTGGCATATCAATAAAAACCAACTCGCGTAAAAGCGATTATGGGTGCCAAATGTCAGTTTGCTTCCGCCATGATTTCATTTTAAAAGGCCTACACGGCCCCCTTGGGAAACTGGGAACAACTTCCAATACTACATACATAGCCCACGAAGTGGAAGATAGAATGGGAAACGTTGAGTAGTGCAATTTCTCCACTATTCCTGCAACTTTTTTCAAAATAATATGGTGGCACTTTTAGTACTGGGGTGGAAAACACGTATCGCTGTTAATATGCAACTGTAGCCTCCAATTGAATGCCACACATTGCATGCACATAAGCATCGCACTTTACAATTTGAATGAACATTTTATTGTACATGTATATTCATTAAAATATTTATAGATTAAAAAATTGATACTTTGAACCAACACAAGTTTGGTTTGAAATGCGTTATGCAAATGCAAACTAATTATGAGGCCTTGTACAAAAATTACAACTTTACTTTAAAATCGGTTACGTGTAAATACGACTTCGGTAAACACCCATCGACATTAACGATGCCCAGGAATAGATATTTACTTACTTGCTTATTTAACGGGCTCCAGACCCGTGAAGTATGTTTGCCTGAGACTCTGCAACCAGTCATTCTCTGCGATCCCGGGTACGCTACATCCAGTTGTCCAGAGCAAGCGCTCTGGCACCCGCGATGACTTGGTCGCGAACCTGTGGCATTGGAGTCTAAGATCCTCTTGGATGAAATATTATTGTCCATGAGCTCAATGGGCCGAGCCAATGTAGTCGACGCGATTAAGCTTTTTTGACTACTTCCACATCTTGGTACAGCTAATAAAGTTCGCGGTTGTATCTTCTCCTTCATTCAACCTGCTCGCAAAAGAACCCAATATAAGCTCCCATTTCCTACTGATCGTCGAGCGATTGCTCCTTAAATCAAGACCACTACGTGTCATTCGTTGAGTTATTGTTCACTCCAAGATATATATAAACTCCTTAACTACCTTGAAGTTATTGCTATCAACAGTGACGTTTTGTCGTAGGCAGTGGACAAATGTTTATGTAGTTATTTATTAATAGCATGTCCTCGGTATTGACCTTTTTTACATATAGACCAACTAATTTCGCCTGTTCTTCAATCACTGTAAAATACTCTACCACCTCAGACTGGGAATGGCCTATTGATATCGTCCGCATACCCCAGAACAAGATTGAAGAAGTCACATGATAACCCGTACTTGCCCAAGAACGGCATTAGCTTGGAATTATTCTAAAGAGATGATTCCAAACTGCTCTATACATACCGCGTATTTTCAGATGTCACGCAATACAGCTGAATCAGTTTTGCCGGGATCCTATACGGACATCGCTATGCAGAGCTTCTGACGATGAACGCAATGATAAGCGGCTTTAAAGTCGACGAAAAGATGGTGAGTCGCAACTTGAAATTCGTTGGTATTTTCCAGGATGTTCCCAGTTGTGAATATTTGGTCTATTGTCGATCTGCCGGGCCATACTGGTACACAAAGACTGGACAATAATTGTGGTAGATTTTACCACCCCGTAGTACCAACCGGGCATTGGTCTCTTTGATCTACATTGAATCAAAAAGGTGAAGTTAGTATAACAAAACAACAATCGATTGTTGTTTCTAAGTATAATAAAAAAATTTATGTTTCTTAATTCGAAAATTCGACGTGTTAAAAGAACTTTTGTTGATTCAATTTAAATTTTTCTATTTTCAAAGTATTCATTGTTTACGCTAACGAAATATTTCCTCAACTCAATAGACATTTTGTTAGATATCGGAAAAATATATTAACTCAATGGAAAAGTCAGTAGATGAATTTTCATTGTGCTTCCGAAATAAATGTTTTGTAAAGCTTCCTAAGAGTTCAGCAGTTTGTACACACAATCTAAACGTACTTTATGTACTTAAGATGATGCCGTTGTAGTAGGAGAGCTAGTGGACCATCCGAGTAACGGTATGTCTGTAAGGCTAGAAATTCTTATGGTGATGATTCATAGCTTGCTAAGTACAATACCCATCACCTGGCACGCCTCAGTCCAGCACGTCATCAACCGCTATATTTTTGAAAGTGTGGGAAATATTTGAAAAAAAAACTTGTTCCTGTAAGCTTGAAATTTTTATAATATTTTGTTTATTCGTTATAAAGTTTGAAAAAAAATTGACAGGCGTTTTCGATAAGCACAAGTACCTGACAGGTGAACCTAAAGGTGTATTATGTCATTGAATAACTACAAATAGAAGTGGACACCTCTCATTTTGAAGCGACAGACGGACCTACATTGCGGCGAAAATTTGTATTAACTCAGTGTATGCATATACCTGCTTTTCTAGATTCGTGCATTAGGTAAAATTAATTTTCCAAAATATTTCCATGTTTATTTTTCTTGTAAATAGGTAGCGATGACAACAATTGAATCGTTTTTTTCAGAAACAACATAAGTCAATGAGCATTAACTTTTCAGGAGCAACAAAAAATAATATTGATTTGTATCGATTGGATAAGAATCTATTGAAACTTTAGTTTTTATTTATTTTATTATTTATTATAAGGTTTAAACAAGAAAATAAGGTTTACAAAAATATAAAGAAAATAGTATTGATCTGGATTGGATTAAAAACTTTTCTTTATATTTTTTTATTATTTATTATAAGCTTTAAATAAGAAAACATTTAAAAAAAATATAAAGAAATACTGTTGTTCTGTATCAATTGGATTAGAATCTTTTTCACAAGTTGGCCAAGCAAAGATTTCATCATAATATTCTTGAATTTTAATGTCTCCTGGTAGATACGATGTTAGTTTTTTATGTCATTCATCTTCTTAATATTGATTGCCACCTTTCCAGAGGGATAAGCAAGGGTTTGCGGCAGAGCTTCCAGTTCATCTCTTTGGAGGTTTCCAAGGTTAAATGTATGACTTGTAAAATCATTAATAAAATCTCTCGCAACAACAGCTTTATCAGAGCAATCCGAGTGCAAAAATGAGAAAATTTACTTATAGTAAACGTATACTTATTTTCTCTGGCCACCTGTCTTCCAATAGACTCCATTGAAAGCATGTTTCTTTTATAAAAGCGTGGCGACCAGCTTTTGTAGTCGATAATGTCTATCGTCTTTGGTAAAATGACTGTGAATTTTTTTGATACTAAAGAAGATAGTATCAAATCGGCATATTCTTGAACAGTGTAAATTCTATCCCTTTTTTTAATTTTACGTTTTAAGACTGCGAAGTCTCTATCACATGGTATCGTATAGGAAAATACTGTTCGATAATCTTGAACTTTTTTAAGGATACTAAAGATGACAAAAACCTTATCATTGTGTGATTTTTATTTTGACCACCACAGACATCGGAAAAATATGCAACTCCTGGACGTCCTTCATTTTACTTTCAAAAAATTGATTTAAACATAGGGACGGGCTACAGTCCGCTTGGGCGAACTGTTGGATACCCTATTCTTATTCCTATCCCTGATAAGTGGGCGTGACAAAAGTCTAAGTATGGTTAAATTGTTAAGAACGCTCTACATATTTTGTTATATAACATTTAAAGGATTTTATCAAAAAAAAACGCTCCCTAGCTCAAACTTGGGTGTTTCAATAAAATTGTTTTATTTAATTGTGGGCGTGTCAGTAGGCGGATTTAAAAAAAAATTAACACATGAGCATAAAGGGCCCCTAGAGAGTATATATTATAAATTTCAGCTCCCTAGCTCAAACTTTGGATTTTCAAAAAAATTGTTTTATTTATTTGTGGGCGTGTCAGTGGGCGGATTTTGAAAATATTTATACATGAGCTTAAAGGGCCCCTAGAGAGTATATATTAAAAATTTCAGCTCCCTAGCTCAAATTTTGGTTTTTCAATAAAATTGTTTTATTTTTTTGTGGGCGTGGCAGTGGGCGGATTTTGAAAATTTTATATCCCGAGCAGTTTTAGGAGTCATAGATCATATATAAAAAATTTCAGCTTCCTAGCTCAAAATTCGATTTTTTCCAAAATTTTGTTTTTTTGAGTTTGTGGGCGTGTCTGTGGGCGGATTTCAAAAATTCGTAAACTTGATTATTCCGGGACCCTAGAGAGTATATGGTTAAAATTTCAGCTCTCTAGGTCCAGTTTAAAGGCCTAATTTTTGCCGACGGACGGACGGACGGACATGGCTAGATCCACATTACTATCGATGCTGATCATAAATATAGTAACTTTTAGGGGTCTACGGGCAATATTAAGGTATGTTACAAACTATGCGTCAAAATTAATATACCCCTAGAATAGGGTATAAAAAAGAGCAGACTTCATTTAGACCCTTTCCAGCTATCCAAATACAAAATACGCTTACAGTAAGTTGTCTTAAGTAGAACGTTTCCTGTACAGTTCATTAGATTTGAAGATTTTGCATGTAGTACGTTATGTGTACAAAGTGAAAAAAACTTGTGGAGAAACAGCATAAGTCAATGACTTATGTTGTTTCTCTTCAAAACACTGAAATAGTACTCTCAGTTTTCGTACTTTGAGGGGTTTGACATGTGCAGTTTTTTTTTCGAAAAGATGAGTAAGAAGAGCACAATCAAGAATTGATCAAGCACACCATGCGGGTCTTTTATATGCGAAAATAAAAGTAATTAACTCCAAGGCAAAATGCACGAAAAGCAAACTAAAAAAATTTGATATACTTAATCAGATATAACAGTGTTATTAGTACTGTGCATACATATTTGTTAATAGTGTAGTATGCGTTTCTTAGAATTATATAAATGAATTTGAATTTTGTATTTATTATTTTATTTATTTTTTAAATATCTACCTATCAAAATAAATTTAAAAATTATACCTACCTTTGTTATATAAAAACATAAGCACAATTATCAGAAAAGGTTCTCAGCTCAATTTGCATTTATTTGGCCATGTTTAAATAACAATTTGAAATCAGGTAATCGTACCTAGGTATGTACTAGGTAGGTACACATTGGTTTCCTATACATTTTAATTTTATCTGATCTTGTGTGATTATTAATGGCAGAGTAAAAAGAAATTGCACAATGATGCATGCACCTACATAGGTATGTACATTATAAAAATACATGTCTACCTTACATGCACCTACATTACATACTTTGAAAAACAAAATAATATCTAGCTATAATTATTCATTTCTGCAATCATATGATAGCTATGTTTTTGATTTTTATGATCGCAATGAACATGAAAACAACATTTTCAAATCGGATACCTAGGTAGCGCAATGGTAGTGCAATGCAATCAGAAATAACTCTTGTCAAAATATCTTTATCAGGAACCCCGCAGCAAATAAAAAAAAACACTCCAATAAAACTCTAACAAAAATTCCAAAAGTAAAAACGAAATAAAAACATAGGGACGGGATACAGTCCGCTTGGGCGAACTTTTGGATACCCTATTCTTATTCCTATCCCTCATAAGTGGGCGTGACAAAAGTCTAAGTATGGTTGGATTGTTAAGAACGCTCTACATATTTTGTTATATAACATTTAAAGGATTTTATCAAAAAAAACGCTCCCTAGCTCAAACTTGGGTGTTTCAATAAAATTGTTTTATTTAATTGTGGGCGTGTCAGTAGGAGGATTTAAAAAAAAATTAACACATAAGAATAAAGGGCCCCTAGAGAGTATATATTATAAATTTCAGCTCCCTAGCTCAAACTGTGAATTTGCAAAAAAAAAAAAAAATAATTGTGTGCGTGTCAGTGGGCGGATTTTGAAAATATTTACACATGAGCATAAAAGGTCCATAGAGAGTATATATTATAAATTGCAGCTCCCTAGCTCAAACTTTTGATTATCAAACAAATTGTTTTATTTATTTGTGGGCGTGTCAGTGGGCGGATTTTGAAATTTTTTTATCCCGAGCAGTTTTAGGAGTCATAGATCATATATAAAAAATTTCAGCTTTCTAGCTCAAAATTCGATTTTTTCCAAAATTTTGTTTTTTTTTAGTTTGTGGGCGTGGGGGCGGATTTCATTTGAGTGGAGGTGCGACATGCTCCACGAGTAGATATAATTTTCGATCAGTATTTTTCGCCGTCTATTAAAGATTATGAACGAAGCCAACGCCATGAAGTACGTAACATTCAATATTTGATTACTGGTCCAGAACAAGTCAGACCAGTTGATTTTATTAAAGAACTCCGTAAGATAGAATTCAAAAAAGCGTTTGTAGATTTCACTGGAGGACAAGTGAAATGGCTGAATTGATTGGAAATACCATCATCAATTTAAATTATAGAGAATGTCATATTTATAGTGTCCATAACAACGGTGTGATCTCCAATATTAATGATAACTTATCGTGCCAGCATCATGAAGAAGCCGATACGAAAATAGTATGTAGGTAACATATATGCGAAATGGACAATGATATATCAAATGTTTTAATAAAAGCATCCGACAAAGACATTTTAATAATAATGTTGTAAACATGGACCACCTCTGCAACAATAATTTAAAAATCTTTATTGAATATGGCAAGATCAATTTAAAAAAATTTATTAATATTTCACAATTATTTATAAAATTAGGACCCCTTTTATGCCAAAGTTTACTTGGTTTTCACGCATTAACCGGATGTGATTTTGATCCATGTTTTGTGAGAAGAGGCAAAAAGAAACCTTATCGATTATTACAAAAAAATATTCGATTTCAGAAGGCATTTGCAGCATTATGAAATGCTGAAATAATAGAGAAAAAATTTGAGATTTTTCCAACACTCGAAAAGTTCCTCTGTGAACTGTACGGGATGAAATTTGCCAAGTGTTGAAGAAAAAACTGATTAGTTATGATTCCTTAAATTTACTTCCATGCCAACGGGAACTGCAACAACAATTATTGCGGTCTGTATATGCATTACAAATATCTGAAGAAATAGTCACTTAAAAGTGCCAACGGTTCTTAAGCCTGAAGATAATGGTTGGAACTTAATCGATGGAAGCTATGTTTTTAATTGGTTTGATTGGAATATACTTTTCGTTCTTCTTTCTACGAAATATTATTACAACAGCCTACTGATACTGCTGAGAATGAGTCAAGTGAAGGTGAAGAACACATTAAAGGTAATACACATTTTCTTAATTTTCTAAAAAAATATATAGAATTCTATATAATTGAGCGCAAGATCCGAGATTTAATGTTATTATTAATGTATTAAAACTTTGTTTCTAGCTAGGAGCTAGAAGGCATTCGAGAGTTACAACTTTTCTTAGATATCAGCATAGATCTCAGTTTCCGGACACCGAATAATGGTAAAACATATCCTATCTTGTAACCGCGACAGTTTTCAATGCAACTGTGAAAACCGGAATCAATTTCGTGCACTACTTTTTTAATCAATTCCGGGCAAACACCTTACAGCCGGAAAAAAAGTTACAGTTCTATTATAGTAAGGATTAATATATAATTGAAATTTTAAACTTTAAAATAATTCACAACATAAAACAGCGAAATTCTTCGTGAGATAGTTAAACACGACTTCACGTAGATAAATCGTTGTTAGAACTGACGAAATTTTTCATTTCAAATCTTCCTACATAAGCAAGTATACGACCCTCCAATTTTACCGTTAGATAAACTGTCTCATTCGCATGACTGCGTTCACGTTACGACTCTTACCCTTACTCCCATAGCATCTCTCCCCTCGCCTGTCTAGGACTTATGCTAGTCAGAACCGCCTATCATTGTACCAACTTACTTTAAATCGCTTAAAGAAACACGTCTATAAATTTCAACTATACAGAATAAAGTTTATTTTAATCTATACATAATACACCTTTGGGTTCACCTGTCAGGTACTTGTGCTTATTGAAAACGTCTATCAATTTGTTTTCAAACTTTATAACGAATAAACAAAATGTTATAAAAATGTCAAGCTTACAGGAACAAGTTTTTTTTTCAAATCTTTCCCACACTTTCAAAAATATAGGGGTTTGGAGACGTGCAGGGCTGAGGCGTGGCAGGGGATGGGTATTGTACTTAGCAAGCTATGACTCATCACCATAAGAATTTCAAGCCTTACAGACATACCGTTACTCGGATGGTCCACTAGCTCTTGGACTATTGATGTTGTTGAAGATGGTGTTGTTTTTTTTAATTATATAGGAATACACGTTTTCGATAAAAGTACGTTACTTGTGAAATTGTTCACAAATTCTACAATTAATTATTGATTTTACCCAGGAAAGTTTGTTAGATCAAGCAATATGTTTATTGCATGGACCTCTGTTTAACTTAACAGACTCATCATAATATTTTGTGTTTCAAATCACGTTAAAATTGATAGCATTGTTTTATATAGTAATATTTCTTCATATCTTTTGTTAAACATTTTTTCTTTTTTTTTTCTTTTTTCCTTTTCTTTATATTTTAAAATTTTTGCTTTTTATTATTTCTTTTATTTTTAAATCATATTATGAAATGTCATCTCAGGCAGACGGCAGTATTGCCATGTCCTTATTCTTAAGTATACCAATTTGTAAACTTTATGATGAAAAAATAAAGAATCTATCTATCTATCTATCTCAGACTCATCTCGTCATGCTCTTCTTCTTCTTCCTTAATGGTGGCGAAGCTATGATCTGGACTAAATGGATCATTACCCTCTCACTCTACTGCCAGAAGGTTCGCCTGTGGGGTTCACCGGTTTGACCTCGACGAATAGTGGCAGGCCTCCCGATTATTGAGCACTTAATCATTGAAGCCAATAAAATGCCTGTGTTATTGCATTTGTGCGATCCAAAGGTTTTAAGGCCCGCCTATGATTTTTTTAACGATTTCGACACGTGCGTGTTCCCATTATTCATTATTGTTTGATTTTCCTTTAGCGACATCGGTGATCTACAGTTGTGTCAGCCCACGGGACAGTTTATAGATGTTCAATGCTTCACTGGGCTCACATCAATGGTACGATTGCCTTTAGCCACCTTAAAAGGAAATCGCGGTTTTTCGGGCGCGGTGCAGTTATATTCTTAGCGCGTCCCTGCACGGGCACATCTCGTCATACTCAGAGTAGACACCATTATTTTAACGTCCGGATTTGTTTACCAAGAAACGTTTGCAACATCAAGCAATGAGTTTGTGAGTTCAAGCAAACAAGGAGATCAAATGAAAAGCCTTGTGGTATTTTCTGTAAGTGGTTGTGTCCGGTAATAGAAAACATCGACAAGGATCTGCCAAATTATGCAAGTAATTTATGCACACAAAAGATCAATTTAATCGTTCAATGGTCGTAATTGTATGACGCGGAGGCTGCAATCGTCAAAAATACAATAGTCATTTTTGCAGGTTTAGGGAAATAACTTCACGGGCAATAACTTTACCTCAAGTGGGGAAACATGTCAAATGTCATTTGAATTAGCTGCGAGGTTGGGGTAGGCGCTATATTTGGGTATATTATTAAAATTACGTTTTTTATACTTGCGTTGCAATGAATCGCCCAATAACTTTTGGGTGATTGTTTATTATGAGTTGATGTGTAAATGGACATTATATCCATTCATTATCAATATTTATCGAACAATTATCAGTGGGATATTATTTCCAAAATTGTTGGTGAAGTTATAGCCCACCTTCAAGCTATTGCCCTGCACCATTTTTGCTCACATGCTTTGATGATCGCCAAATGACTTTTCTGCAAGCGCATTTGATGTTTTCAAACGCAACGACATGGAGTCGTATTACAAGGGAAACAAATATGGGAAATCTTAATAATTGGAAATAAAACAAATTACAGTAATGTCTCGCTAATCCGAATTATTTATTGCCAGAGGTTATTCGGAACAACGAAATATTCGGAGTTCGAAATATTATGAGTACAGGACGGGAAAAAGAAAAGGATGCTTTTTTAACAGAAATCATCTATATTTTTATTGCTGCTCAATATTACAAAAAGGCAGTTTTTTTTTTAGTAAAATTGTAACAATTAGTCAATTATGTAATTATATTTATACATAGATGTGGTATGAATCTAAAACAAACCTTCATTTGAATTATCACGGACATTGCTGTATATAATTATATAAGAAATTATTTTCTAAAAAAAATAATGAATTGACATAAAAGATGAATGAATGAATAATAAATAAAATTGAAAAATATATACGTAGTATATATAGGTATTTAATAAAAATAATAATAAATAAATGTAATAAGTAAATAGATAAATATAATAAATAAAAAAATAAACAAAATAGGTATCTAAATAAATAAAATAAATAAATAAATAATGTTCATAAATACATACATAATACCAACAAGTAAGTACATATAATATATAAATAAATATTTACAAAAAGTCATACAAACACTGAATAAATAAAATAAATAACAGGTTAATGTTACAGTCCAAAACAATAGAACGAACATCTCTTCAATGTATACACCACGCTATCAAAGCCAGTTACTTCGGAAGCCATCATGCAAGCATGCAACGATTGTCAAGTCATCTTTCTTCCATCAACGAATAACTGAATTCTTTTTCTACTTGCATCAGCCATGAGGTCAACATAGAACACCCGCGACATCCTAACATTACATTTAATATATATATCTCGTTAAACATTAGGAAGTATTTATAGTGAAATAAATCATTTAACATCTAAATGATAAACTTACAGGATGAAGAGAATTAAATAAGTACATGTATGTATATCAAAGCGAACGAATAAATATATGGAATACACATGAAAAATATTTTTAAAAAATGATGATGTAATTATGATAACAAAAATTCTGTTAAATCTTCTACTACCTTCAAGAATCGTCTGAGGACGTGTTGAACCGGTAAGAACAAGAACCAAATTCATGTATAAGGTGGAAACAATAATGAACAATCAGAATGTGTTCGTGTACATCCATGATTTTGATATCAATAAGGTGGGTTTACGGTGGAATTAAGTTTACAGTGTGCCTAACACACTGAATAATTGAAATAATCTTGCTGGACATGAGCCATTTATTTTTTTCGGCCATCAATCATTCTCTTCACCTAGGATTGTTTACTGCACATCTACAACGCTGATGACGTTTCCGAATAAATAACTTTTTTGAACATTTTACTTTTACAGTTTGCGTTTAAAATCAAAATAATGTTACTCTCAGGACCAATGCCTATTGAATATTTTTGAATTTAATCCTTTCAAGTCTGTGAAATAGATAAAAGCCATATTATATTTTTTTTAAATACACTATCAGCTCTGTGTCGTGGAGTGCTTAAAGCAAGCAACTATCACGAGCAGAAATTAGCCGGCACTAAAAGTGCTCTCACAGGCTCATCATTTAGTGCAGGTGTTAGTAAGGACATAACAATTAAAAACACAATAATTATGTACCTATAAAATACTAACACAGACACAAATTATGCAAATAATTTAAAACATTAAGGCATTATTACGCAAAATATTTTTAAGCTTAGTTTTACTAACACGCAAGTCAATCACATGATCATTTAGATTATAGATTCTACTCATGCGACTAATAGGCTCATGCCTCTCATAATTCGTTCTATGATTGGTGGTAAACAATAATTCACACCGCGTAAATTATGGGCACCACCACGAAAATTAAAGCCAATAGACGACAGCAAGTCAGGTGCATCTATTTGACCGGATATAAGCTGCTGTAAGAAAATAATATCGCTATTAAGCCTTCGTTGAGAAAGGGGTAACATTTGAAGAAGCTTGATGCGTTGACTGTAAGGAGGGAGGTTAAATGGATCATCCCATGCGAGTCCTCTAAGTGCAAATCGAATAAATTTACGTTGAATGGACTCTATTCGATTTGAATGAATGTTGTAGAACGGTGTCCAAACTTGTGAGGCATACTCTAGAATCGGAATGACAATAACAATGACATAGAAACGTAAGGGTCATTAAATTCCTTGGCCCACCTTTTTACGAAGCCCAGCATGGAATTAGATTTATTAACAATAAAATTGATATACTTAGCAAAAACCAGTTTGGGATCGAAATAAACCCCAAGATCCTTAAAATTATCAACATTACAAAGAATATGTTGAGACAAAGAATATTGAAAGGTGGAAGGTATATTCTTGCTAGAGAATGTCATATGTTGACATTTAGTAGGGTTCAGGGATAAACCGTTTTTATCACACCAATTGCCGAAGCTATTAATGTCAGATTGAAGAAAAATTCTATCTTGCTGACTAGTGATAGATTTAAATATTTTCATATCATCAGAGTAGATCAGGATATTACTGTGATTTATACATGCTTTAACATCATTAATGGCTAGTATAAATAGAATTGGTCCGAGGTGACTACCTAGGGGAACTCCAGACTGAGCTGTGAAAGATACAGATAGTGATCCCCTAAATTTGACTTGGTAAGCCCTTGATCTAAGGTATGAATTAACCCATTTTATGAAAGATGGTGGGAAACCAAAATCCCTGAGCTTAAATTCGATTAATTCATGGGACAGCTGGTCGAAAGCCTTAGAGAAGTCAGTGTATATGCAATCCATTTCGTCCTTATTCTCTAAGGCATTAGAACAATCATGGAAGATACTTAACAGATGAGTGACAGTGGATCTGTTTTTTACAAATCCATGCTGTTCATTACAAATTATATTGCGACAAGGAAATATTAACTTTTCACAAACAATTTGTTCAAAAAGCTTAGGGATACACGAAAGCTTTGAAATAGGCCTATAATTAGTGATATCACCACGTTCGCCTTTTTTTAAATACAGGTGTGATAAAAGCACTTTTCCATAGCTTAGTTAATTTACCAGTATTAATGGACAATTCAAACAGATACTTAAGATGTGGAGCAATTGCATGACTACATTTTTTAAGAACTATCGGGGCAATGCCATCAGGACCTGATGAATAGTCATTCTTCAGAGAAGAAACACATTTTAAAATTGTTTCCAAATCGAATGAGATACTATTAAAGCTTATTTGGGAACAGCCAGTTAGATAACTAAAATATTGCTCATCTATGTGAAGAGTGGTCTCCCTAAACGACTTACTGAAATGATGTGCAAACATATTGCTTGCATCTAGCGAATCAGCAGTTGTAGAGCTATTGTAGCTTCGATGGATAACCATCGGTTTTTTTCTTAGAATTGATAAATCCCCAGAAAAGTTTGGGGTCCACTTTTAAAGAGCATTCCATTTTACTTATATGATGGGACGTTTTCAGATTCCCAGAGGATTTCACAGGAATCACTTTTTTCATGCAGTTATCCATCAAAGAATTAAAGGAAACTACTGCATCTTCAATATTAGAAAACGCAGTAAGATTAAAATTAAATCTGGAAATTTCATCAGAAAGCCTTTGAAAATTTGCTTTCCGAAAGTCAAAAGATTGCGAACGGTCATACGAAATACTATTTTCGTACAATTGTGCGCCTAATTCAATAAATACATCCAACGGTGGATGATTATTATCTATGGCAGTTATACTGAAGTGGGATTCCAGAACCACAGTACTAACAGAGTCAGAAGAACAAACAAGATCGAGAGTTCGATTTTTGAAATTTTTTATACAGCTAGTTTGCTGTAAGTCAAAAGACAAGATGTTGTCCAGTAAAGAGAGCTCTTGTTGGGCAGAGTCAAAGGATGGGATGAGATGAGAATCATCCTCAGAAGGTACCCATCTAATATGTGGCAGATTGAAGTCGCCTATAAGTAAGACAGTGCTGTCACAACAAGATACTCGTATGTCAAAAATATGGTCTATAGTGCCATAGAAAGTTCCGAATACAAGGAGCACAGACGATACGATGGAATGTACGCATTAACAACATATAAATGCTTGTTCTTAAGTGTAATTTTTACACAGATAATTTCGACGGTTAGTGGAAATGGAAAATCAAGGTTGGAACGAACAGCAATCAGGACACCTCCTCCAAGCGCTTTCAGGTCGTTTTGATGACGATCGTGGCGATCGATGGCCAATGATCCATATAGAACAGACGATGAAAATAAAACAGTCCCGATCAACTAAATAGTGAATTGAATTGATTGTAAATGTTTGCCATCAGCCCTGCCAGAATATGACGTATAAAGAAAACTAAAATCAAAAATGGAAGCAGCTGCAATGAAGGTGGTAAATATATATATATTAACTTAATTCAGTCTACGAGTATATTTGTTTATTCTTTAAGTTCCTATTTGAAAGCGAAGCTAATAGCTTATCCGGTTTTTCGCTTCAAATTCGTCGCTTGATACTGAGAATTTTCCTTCACACCATCGACATCAACAAATCACTGCACAGCTGAGGTCCCTTTCGAAGTTTAACGCAACGCTGCCATGCGACTGAATACTTTTTTTTTAAATGCTGTTTTTTTTTGCGAGGAAATTGTTTATAGATATTTATTAACAAATACTAAATAAGTAACAGTTTTCTGGTAACGTTTTTGTTAATGTTTATTTAATACATATACATTTTGACTGTGTGCTTCATAAAAAGTGATTTCTATTTAGGTTCCAGAAATTCTTGTTATTAATTTTAATTCACTGTGACCAGAAAATTTAGTTATTCGAGCATTATAATTATTGAAAAATATTTCGTTTGCCAATAAATATTTCATCCTCTTATCTGGCAACATAAAGACTTAATAATCAGCAACTATTATAACCATTTACAGTCATATTAATAAAAAAAGCAATATCCGTTTTTTACATTTCATGTGCAAACAGGATATTTCGTGGCACTGGTTGCTGAATATTAGCTGGTATAAGATTCATAACAAGATTGAAGCAGGATTCGTAATGTACTCCGACATTGCTCAAGAGTAGATATTTTTAAAATACGCACAGTGACACTCTCACAATTTAAAAAAAAAAACACTTTGTTGAAGGAATGAATGAAAACGAAAGTTCTATTCTTTGTGAAAGCTAGTTTTGCAGTGAGTAGTTAAAAATAGACGCATGTTTATCTTCTTTCTGTTGGTTTACATTGAGTGTGTTTCTTTATTTTTTCCGAGTAGGGAAAAGAAAAGGCAACATTTATGAATTTTGTATCTGGAATATCGAGAGTGGAATGAATAAAGAAACAGAACTGGACCGAATAGAATCGAGAGCATATAATTAATATCTGTTAATTGAACTCACAGGTAATACTCCAGTTAAGCATTAACAAAAAAGAAATATATAAATAACATTACGAAAATATAGTTCTAGTTTACAAAAAAAAATAATAATAGCGATATATTTGTAACACAAAAAAACATTGAGCTTTTTCTAAGCGGAGGTCTTACACCTTTATTATCATTGTCAAAGATCAATTATAGATAAATGACAAAATTTATCGATCGATAAACATTTCGGTATTATGAGTGTCAATTGACAAATCATACATGTATTGTGAACGCTGACAAGCATTTTATTTTTGGTTGATGTTATTCAAATCAGTTTTCTTTGATTCGTTCGTTTTGCTTTAGTTAAAATGTAAATTCAATTTAATTTTTGTCGTAAATGAGTTAATGAAACAAACAAGTTTAGGTTTATGAACTTTTTGACTTGTTTTTGTCAAAAAACACTTTTTACTTTAATTTTACTTTCCCCAAAAAACAATTCGATTTAAAAATGTCGTTTTACAAACAAAAAAATTCCAATGAAATTATGATTGACTTAATAATTGATAGATATCAATACAACGATAGTGCCAAATTAATCAACAGGTGTGCACTTCTATTTTGGACTGATGTATAAAAGGTCATAATATTAAGAATAATACAACTGGAAATCGACATGTGTCTATTTATGTGTCCACCGCTATATTTCCTAACGTAGTACCCAATACAGTAACAAAAAACATTCAGAAAAAGCTTAATATATTTTTGTATTGCTAAGATATTGCTATTATTTTTATGAATAAAATTAATTTTCTTTTTGTTATTTATTTATGTAATTTTTGTTGATGCAAAACATAAAAAATGTTAGAACGTTGTACTTTAAAAAAAGATGTAGTATTTCGTACGAAGCTCAAAAAAAATGCAACTATGTATTATGGTAGTGTACTCGTAGTATAAGTGGTAACGCTGCTCATTACATCGTCTTCTCATAAAAATCATTGAGGCATATCAGGAGACTATTTCAAAAATGTATTATATTCTTGTAAAAGGAGATTAAAAATATAAATAAAAGAAAATAATAAACTTGGAATAAAACACATTAAAATAAAAAAAGACAGTAAATGTGCAATAAATGCTTACCCATTTGATTGCTTGCATTTAATTTGATTTGATTGAAGTGCAGAATGAATAAAAAAACAACAAAATCAATAAGGAAACAACAAAAAAGACTATCCGAAATAATCCATTGAATTAAGAAACACAAATGGCTTAATCGGAATATTCCGAATGAATAAAGAAATACACTGATTATGTCCATGTAGTATTGCTGAGGTCGACCCCTTCATATTTTTTTTAAATTTCATTAAAGGAAGGGGATGGTAAGATCACAGTAAGTAGAAAGTCACAGGTTAGTTCTGAAACTACCAGTGTTGTGTTACTGGTTACCGCAAAGGTAAGGATACCTGCAAGAAGTAAAAGGGTGTTGATGAGTTCTTCTTTGTCGATGATGGATCTGGCTCGGATATTGTCACAGGCAATAAAAACTACTCCTCCGAATTTATCTTATTAATTCAATTTATTACAACTAGTCAAAAGGTGACACGATCCAAAAAAGCAACGGGTTTCGTTTTTTTTACATTTCACGTCAAAAAAAGTGACAAAAGAAAGAGAAAAAGACAACTATATAATGTAGTGAAAATATGTACTTATTTTAGGGTGGTGATTGATGCACTGGTAGTGTTCAGAGATCCGACATATCTGCCCCGCGATGATGTTTCGGACGAAAATCATCCAATCTGCGCTGATCGGTGGTCTGTGCCAGTATAAGATACGAAGCTGAACAACCTGTAACAAATAAGGTAAAAGTGCAATTGATATTATTGTGTCTGATTTTGCGATGAACCTTGCCAATTGTCCTGAATGGGCAGTGGGCATAACTTTACGATGGGACGCTTAATAAGGCCATTTTGAGTCTTCAATGTAACGAATCTCAACAAATTATCACTCCCAGGATGCAGCTCCACAATCCGTCCTAGAGGCCAATGGTTGCAAGGAAACCTCTCATCCTATATCATAACAATATCGTTTATTTTCAAGTTCGGGGTACGCTTCAACCACTTTGGGCGTCGTTGTAATCTTGACAAGTACTCACTGCTCCATTGACGCCAGAATTGTTGAACTAATGTTTAACAATGATGCCAACAAGAAATGAGACTAGTACGATTGGTTTCGACCCGAGGAATGGCAAGCAGCGAATCGCTTATCAAAAAGTAGCCTGGGGTTAAGACCATCAGATCATCAGAATCATTTGTGAAAGGGCACAGTGGCCTTGAGTTTAAACACGACTCGATTTGAGCCAAGTAGTCAGTTAGTCAGTCAGTAGTCAGTTCTTCATAAGTTAATTTTTGTTCTCCGATTTTTTGTTTTAGGTGGTATTTTGTTGACTTTACCCCCGCCTCCCACAAACCCCCAAAGTGTGGGGAGGAGGGCGGTATAAAATGCCATCGCTCTTGGTGCTGAGCGAGTTGCGGATGGATCTTTTAAATAAACCGTTGGTACGTACGTATGATATTTTCCCTTTTGTCAAAGAATGGGTTCAGCGGGAGCAATGTACTTTTCTCCGGAAGTGGTCTGTTTAAAGATAAAGAAGTCCACTCAGCGGAAAAGGCTTCCTGTTGAACTAATCTAATGGTATAAATTACGGCCGTATTCAGCTCGTCCGATGATAATCTTCCTGTTGTTTGAGGTCCAAACCTTGGACGACAGTTTCTACCAAACGAAGGCAGTACGCGACTATTCGTACTGTCTTAGTGAACGATGACCATTTCATCAGCAAACAATTTAGCTCAGACTCCTCTGTAGACCTTAAGAATGTCTTCACATTTCTCTCCTCCTCTTCAACTGCCGGGCATGGCGTATTTAATGTTGATTGCGGCCACTCATTAAACGGCAACTGAAGAAAGTGGGAACCATGCCACCACAAATCGCATTCCGCCAGTTTGGAGGGACGGCTAGATATATCAGCGGGATTGTTTTCAGAAGCAATATGTCGCCATTGAGTTGCTGTGGATTCCGCTTTAATTTTTTGGATTCGATTTGATACGAATTGTTTCCACCTACTATGATCCCCTCGAATCCAATTCAGGACAATGGACGAATCGGTCCATAAAAAAACGTTTGAGGACGAAACCTCCAAACATAAACTTTGCTTGATAAATTTTAACAGCCTGACGGCCAAAACAGCACCACACAACTCCGCCCGAGGAATGGTTAGTTTCGGTTTTATTGGATTTACTTTACATTTCGCCATCAAAAGATTAACTGCGAATCGGCCATCCTTCTTAAAAACTCTCAGATAAGCAGCCGTAGAATAAGCGTATTTAGATGCGTCGCAAAACAGATGTAGTTCGTATGGATCCGAACTGGCACTGCTTCCTAGCCATCTTGGGACCCGCAACTGGGTAATGGCTGTTAACTCCTCCCCGAATTTTCTCCAAGATTTTTGAATTTCATCCGGTATTTGCGTGTCCCATCCTGTTTTGTTTGACCAAAGCTTCTGTAATATAATTTTTGCTGATATGATTATAGGGTTGAGCAATCCTAATGGGTCAAAGAGACGTGCAACTGTGGATAGTATTGAACGCTTAGTTGGGGATTCGAGAGAGATTTCGAAGTTCACCTTGAATTTAAACTCGTCAGTGTAAGGGTCCAAATATAGACCCAACGCCTTTATAGCGTATGTTGATTTAAATTCCCACATGCCATGGGTATACCGGTGTTCCAGAGGGATATTGTTCAACAGTAAACGATGATTACTTGTCCACTTTCGTAATTCGAAAGATGCGCTCCGTAACATGGCTACCACTTGCTCTTGTTTCTTCAAAGCCCCCTCAATCGAGTCCGCACCAGATAAAATGTCGTCCACGTACATGTCCTGCTCTATTAGCCTTGTGGCCAGCGGATAACGACTTCTTTCATCGTGAGTTAACTGATGCATTGTACGTATTGCCATGTACGGAGCAGGAGCAGTTCCGGACATAACTGTCGAACAGTAATACTCTTGAATTGGTAACTTTCTAACTTTCCGTTAGAAGTTTTTGTAGACGCGTCGAACACGATACGCACCCTTGTGGTTGCGGATGACTCCTTAGTAACTGGATGGTGAGGAAGGTAGCAACAAGTGTAATGTGGCAATTATGGTTATCCCCAAGAACGCAGTGTTGATCTTCAGATGTTGTAACCGGCTTCATTTGTCCCATTTTCAAATATTCGTTGATTGATTCAACGTATGCGTCCCTTAAATCCTTATCCTTCAACAACCGCCGCTCCAAATGCATAAAGCGCTTTAAAGCCACAGCCCTTGAACGCCCTATGAATTCCGTAGAATCTATTTCTGTCTTAAGTGGCAGTCGGACGAGATATTTGCCATTTTCTAAGCGTTCAAACGCGTCGCTATAGAATTTTTCACACCACTGATCCTCTTCTGATTGGGTACGCGGCTCTGATATCTCTTCCAATTCCCAAAATGTTCGTAGTAGATGATCAGTTTCGAACTGTACGTGTAAAGATGACAGCATGGAAGATGACGGATAGTGTCCAATTCTTTTTCCCGAAATGATGAAACCAAACGTTGTTTTTTGAGCAATAGGCAGCCCGCTACCTGCCTTGCGATTGTCCTCTAAAATACAATCGTCGTATACGTCGCTACCCAAAAGTATATCAATAGCTTGAGGTTCAAAATACCTTGGGTCCGCAAGATCTATGTTCTGTAGATGAGCACAACCTGCCGTGCTAACTCTTCTTTCTGGCAAAATACCAGCTACCTTAGGCAATGCATAAGCCACGACTTCGTAATTTATAAGAGGGTCAAATCTGGAACCAATCGATATTTTTATGCTATATCGTCCAGTCGTTACCTTAGACCCTGATACACCATTTACGTTAATATTAACTCTATGTCGATGAAGCGCCAGTAGTTGCACTACCCGTTCCGTCACAAATGAAGCTTGCGACCCCTGATCCATTAATGCCCTGAAATGGTGTAACTGCCCCCTGCAGATTCGACAGTTACAATAGCCGTTGGAAGAAGCACGTCATACGATATGGGTTGTTGCTGTCTGTTGTCCTCCCCCGGTGTCAGCCTACAGTTTGTGGCCACATGTGTTGCTGATGCCGTCAGAGTGGGAACCGTAACCTCCTGGTGAAGATGGATTAGGGTGTGATGTTTCCCTCCGCAGGTCCCACACGTACGACGGCTGCTGCACTTGGAAGAACGGTGATTGTATCCAAGGCAGTTAAAGCAAAGCTTAAAGTTTTCCACTGCCGCTCGATTTTCCGTTACAGTCATTTCAATAAACTTCAAACATTCCCGCACCGGGTGATCCGCCTTCTCACATATAGGGCAGACGATGGTCCTTTTAACAGCATGCATGGATTTGACGTCCTTCTTTCCAGTTGATGCAGCACATATTCCTGCGGGTTTTCTTTGCGCCGTTGATCTCAGCTTGGAAGATGTAACCATCATTAGATATTGCTCATCTAAAACAGATAATAGTTCTTTAAATGTTGGGATACTAGTTTGTTTTCGGAGAGCGTAATCCCACTCAATTCGGATTGCATTCGGTAATTTTTTGATTAAGAAATACACCAACAGCTGATTTTGACTATCAATGTTAACACCAAGATTTTTAATCGAGCTAAAACATGAACGGCATGTTTGTGTAAAACGTTTTAAAGAGATGGGATCATCACGAACTACATCCGGCTGCTGGTCTAAAACATCCATGTAATGCGAGAAAAGTATGCGATTGTTGTCGTACTGCGTGCACAACATATTCCACGCTTCCAAATACAAGGTGGCGCAAAAGTAATCCTCCTATCAGAAAATGCTATAAATTTTGCGATTGGCCCCTAATGTCAGTTCTGTTTCGACATTTGCGTAGTAAAAACATGCGAAATACACGTTAATAAACAATGTTACGCTACACTGCTCCAGACCGTGGAATATTGGTGACTATTTATTTGAGCAATAATCGGTCGGTGACTTTGGCACAATGTGAATTTCGTCGCCGATTTCCTACCCGTCCAACGCCTACTGGTGAAACACTGCGACGTTTAGCCGCTCGCCTCGAAGAGGCTGGCACAACACGAGATGCTGCCAGGCGTGGCAGACCCCGGAGTAGCCGTTCTGCAGAGAATATTGCTGCTGTAGCCGAAGATGTCATGGAAGTGCCGTCGACATCGACCAGACGACGTGCCACGCAAATGGGTATCAGTCGACGGTCTTTACCGCGAATTTTGGTACAAGATTTGAAGATGTTTCCGTACAAAGTCCAGACGGTGCATCAGCTGTTAGCTGCTGACCGCCAATCGCGTCTAACATACGCTCAAGCCATCCTTAATCACCACCAAGAGGAAGATGATTTTTCATCAAAAATAATCATGAGTGATGAGGCCCATTTCCATCTTAGCGGGTACGTAAATAAGCAAAATTTACGCTTCTGGGGCACTGAAAATCCGCGTGTAACCCACGAAGAGCCATTACACCCGCTCAAAGTCACTGTATGGTGTGCTGTTTTCGCTGGAGGAGTCATCGGACCTTTTTTCTTCGAAGACGTCGCGGACCAAACGGTTACTGTGAATGGTGAGCGCTACAGAGCAATGATCAACGAGTTCTTTTTGCCGCAACTTGATGAATTGGGATTGGAAAACATGTTGTTCCAACAGGACGGTGCAACGGCACACACTGCACGTGCCACAACCGATATGCTGAAGGATGCATTTCCCGGGCGCCTAATCTCCCGTTTTGGCGATTTGCACTGGCCAGCAAGATCGCCTGATTTGACCGCTCCAGACTTCTTTTTGTGGGACTTTTTGAAGTCGCGGGTTTATGTCAACAAGCCTCAGACTCTTGCAGCTCTTAAAGACAATATCCGTCAACAATGTGAGGACCTATCGCCGGAAGTTTTGGCCAAAGTGATGGAAAATGCCATAAAAAGGGCTCAAATGACAATCAACTGTGGCGGCGGTCATTTACATGACATCATATTCTCGACTTGATGTAAAAAAAATTAAAAGACCAAATAAAAATAATCCACAAGAAGAATCAAAGTTTTTCATTTTTTTTTAAATTACAGTCAAAAAACATCGGAAGGTTATTTTTGCGCCACCTTGTAGTTGTCTCCTACAAGGCCAATGTGTTGAATATCTTGTGATGCGCCGTCCACTAATGCTGATTTAAGGTAATGAAACCGCTGCAAGTGACTTAAGTTCTCATTCTGATAAATTCGGTCTAGGAACACTTCTTTGAAGGCTGGCCATTCGATATGATTTCCACTAAAGGTAGGGAGTTTAACTTCTGATAAGGGAACACAGTTGCTTGTCGCGCCTTGCAACGTGAAAGCATCCGGGTTTTCTCGCTTTGTCTGCGTTCCCATTTTGGCAGCAAGAGAGTCCCGGATAGCAGCGACAGCGTCGATATAAATCTCCTCGAATTTGTCACCTACTTCGCCATCGATATAGGTCTCCTTAACCTTTGCGTCCAGTGATTGGCGAATTAACACGCGATGATTTGCTCGAAATTCCACTCGATACGATGCCAAGGAATCCAGACGGGCGTTGTGATAAGCTTCATTTTCCTAGCCACAGGATCCTTCTTGAAGTTACGTAGAATTTTCTGTACTGAATCGAGCAGCGCGAGCTGCTCCCCAACAATGTCACCTTGTCTAGTTTCCTCAGAATCCCCAGCCATGATATATATTAAAACTCAGAACACAATTTAATATCAATGCACTTACCTCGTGATACAAATCGTTTGGGCGATTTCCACTGATAATTTCGTCTGACGCCTTTCTTTGCTTTATTGCTCAATCCCAAAATAACCGCTCCAGATCCTCACAGGAGGTACCAATGATGAGTTCTTCTTTGTCTGGCTCGGATATTGTCACAGGCAATAAAAACTACTCCTCCGAATTTATCTTATTAATTCAATTTATTACAACTAGTCAAAAGGTGACACGATCCAAAAAAAGCAACGTGGGTTTCGTTTTTTTTACATTTCACGTCAAAAAAAGTGACAAAAGAAAGAGAAAAAGACAACTATATAATGTAGTGAAAATGTGTACTTTTTTAGGGTGGTGATTGATGCACTGGTAGTGTTCAGAGATCCGACAGGTGTATAAACGATTACCAGAATTATGGTCAGCAGCCATACATTATAGTTTGCATCACAAATCATTGTATGTATTTGCAGTATGTATCCAAAGCAGCCCTGCTGTGGATGTTTTCCACAGCTATCCCCAGTATTGCTGGCGATACAATGTTGTTCTTGTTTAACGTGTAAATTCAAGCGCTGCTGTGGGCACATTACTCAAAGAAACGCACCTGTTATCGATAGCTATCAGCAGTATTGCTGTCGATACGATGTTGTTGTTGTTTAACGTGTAAATGTGAGCAATCCTGTCTATAAATTTCTCAAGAAAACACGACTATTGTAATATCTATATATATACCTATAACCAGTAATTTTAATTGTACAGCCGACTGAATCATTGCGGCACATTTAGTTGTTGCTACCTGACCTAATATTAGGCACATTTCTTTGAGAAATTTATCCACAGAAGGGCAATTCGACTATATCAGTTAGAAATGATTATTTTGTTTAATATGTCGGTTTAAACCCCGTGATGTTACGTATGCAAAGCTTATATCCCTAGAGCTAGAGGAGGGAGTAGGGCGGGGCGGGGTACCTTTGTGAACCACTCCTCCGGTCTGAAATAGGTTTAATAAAATAAAACAGTTTTTTTTTAAACTCAAAATATTCACTGTATGTTAAAACGTTTTTTTTGTTATTTTAGGAATGGAACGTGTAAAACATTTTTTAAATGTTTTATATCGTTTTCTTTTTGGGTCGTGCATCTCGGTGAAATGATCTACGAATAGCTATTGTTTTCAAGCCTAACGTGATCGAATCCTCCGACAAATTGCAATTCATGTCAGAGTGTTTTTAAATTTTAAGATGTTGTTACCCTCGTTATTACTTTCACTGTGACGAGATGGCCAGCGCCGCCCATCATGTCCGTTGTATTAGTAAAGAGCCGAAGTATGTAATAAGTTAGTCGCAGGTACAGTTCATACCTACAATTTGAACCCTTGTCCTATTTCTCTCGCTTTAGCTCCGGCACAATTTGCCTGCTAAATGCACGCTGTATCTATATACCTCGTCTCGATTAGACAGTCGCTGTTTTAGTGCTTCGTCCAATAAAGGACCCAATGATCCATATATTTTTTCCTTTTCTCGACATTATTATATTATTTAAGCATTTGTTTTTTTAATACGCCCGCTTGCCACCCGCACCAAGGTGGACGCCGCCGTTGGTACTAATTCCACCCTTCCGCCGCCATTGCTGAGGTGTAGAATCCTCATTTATACTGCCCACTGCGATCAGCCTTTAAACTAAATATTTCAGAGTAGCCTCCTGTTCTCGTAGAGGAAGGGTATAGGTTGCCGCTGTCGTCTGTAGAGTTACTCAGGTATCCAAGGTGCACCACGTGGATGTGAGAGTAGGATTTGTAGGAGTGGACTAGTAATAGCAGCTTTCCTTGGATTCTCCACATCCTACCGTTTGTCAAAAAAATATAGTGTTGAACGAATAAAAAATTAACCAAATCGAAAGGACACAGTCCGCTTGGGCGAACTGCTATCCATATTCCTATTCCTTCAAGTAGATATGGCATTGAGTTGAGAGTCGTTGTCGATGTGGATATTTTGTTTGCGTTCTAACAAAATGACCAAACTTTGCAAATTTGGTAGAAACGCCCCAAAGTTATGAGTTTTCTTGGGTTATTTGTTTTTTCAATGAATTAATCAAAAGCAAAAAAACCTAATGATTAAGTAAGATTTTCTTTACACATTTAAGGTAGTACCAAAAAAAGACCTTTATTTCCATCAGCTTTTTGATAAAACTGTTTTTTTTTAAATAGTTGGGATTTCACTGGGCGGATTTGAAAAATATTTAGAGTTGATCATTTCGTTGCCCTAGGCTCGTGATCTTTCTTTCTTATTCCCTCATCACTACTACACACTACTACGCCTGTTATTAATTTTAATTTAAATGTTTTAAAATTGGAGACGAACGGACTGGATCGACATATCTCTCGATGCTGGTAATAAATATCTAAAGTAAACTTAAGGGTATACTACGATGCCATGAATTGGGCGGGTTATGATCCAGCTAGTCCAGATAATAAATAACCTTGTCGTTATAAAGGGTCGTTCATTAAGGCACACATTTTACCACTTTGTTTTATTTTTTTTTATTTATTTATTTACGTCTAACAAATACAATTTTCATAGACTACATTAACAAGAAATTATTTATATATAAGTACAATTACATTTAGTCAAAAAAAAATATATTACATAATACTGTTATAACATTACACTAAGTTCATAAAGGTTTTTATAGTACGTTCTGTTCATGTTAAAATCAATTAAATTATCATACGAATTGTAGTAAAGACATGCTGACGATATTGGTTCATTTTGGCCGTAATTTGTATAATGTCTGGAAACATAAAAGAAGTCTTGGTCTCTGGGACGTATAGTGCGTGATGGAGCATAAACATAAAACAAGGATAGCAGGTAAGGACAATCAATGTGGCCTGTTAATACATCCTGCGCAAATAAAACCGCGTAATAAATCCGTCTTTTTTTTAATGGCTTTAAACCTAATAAGAGGCATCTAGCTTCATAATTTGGCAAGTCACCTTTCCAAGCCATCTTACGAAGAGCAAACTTGGTAAACCGTCTTTGCACACTTTCAATGCGAATACCATTACTTTGGCAGTGGGGATTCCATACAATGCAGCAATATTCTAGCCTTGATCGAATCAAGGAATTGTACAATGATATTAATGTGTATGGGTCTTTAAACTCCTTGGTATTTCGACACATAAAACCAAATAAACAATTAGATCGTGAGATAATATATTCATAGTGCATAGCAAACTTTAGCTTGCAATCGATCTTGGAAGTGTCTCTCGCGCCTCAATATCATTTTCGAAGACCTATCCATAGATACCCCCACGTATGGGTTTGATGAAAAAAAATGTTTGAGTTTCAGTTCTAGGTATGGGGAACCCCCAAAATTTATTGTTTTTTTTTATTTTTATTTATAGTTTCGGAAAAAAGTGGCTGTGACATTCCCGGATAGACAGGCAGACAGACAGACAGACATGACGAATCTATAAGGGTTCGGTTTTTTGCCATTTGGCTACGGAACCCTAAAAACGGGCGCAATGACGCCACCGGCATGCAAAACCGCACCAAACAGAGACTTTTTGTGGATGAAGTGCTGTTTCATGAAGCACATGAGGGTTCTCACCTGTCCAGTAATGCATATTTTGCTTATTGAAGAAGCCGCTTAACCAAAAATGCACTTCATCGCTGAGGATGATTTTGCGATGAAATTCTTCATTTTCTTCCATCATATCCAGAGCCCAATTCGAGAACGTACGTCCCTTCATGTGATCATGTGGCTTTAATTCTTGAGTCAGCTTGATCTTGTAAGGGTGTAGGCCAAGATCCTTAGGCAAAACTCGCCATAACGTGGTCTGGGAGAGGCCAAATTCTTGAGAACACAGTGAATTTGACTGATTTGGCTGGTTTGCGACGGACGCCTCTACGGCAGCAATATTCTCCACACCTCGGGCAAAACGTAGTCTCACTGGCACGCAACATCAAGCAGCGAGTATTCTGCGAGTAATCTGTTCACTAGACTATGGATTGCTTGTCCAACGCTCTTAAAGTCTGAATTATTTGTAAACGTTGTTCCGTCGTATTTGTGTTCATGATGATGAAAATGTTGATTTTACTGAATATTTTGACATTAAAAGTTCGGTAATCGGTTTAAGGGTGCGTTCACACTGAAAGGTTGAAGTTGTCAAGTCGCTAATGAAAGACCCTTTGTATAAAGAAGAATTCGACCGATATTAAGGCATGTTACAAATTATGAGCAAAAAGTCGATACCTATTATACATATACCCTTAGGATGTAGATAAATTGCTAACACTCGAGGGAAGGGGCGGATCAGATAAAAGACGCAATCATTCCTCGTTTCAAAATGCTGAATTGATGAAATCAATATGGAAACATTTAGTTGTACCTTGAATACTAGTCGATTTTATTTAACTGTGGGCTTTATATGAAAAATTAGATAGGTAATACCTATTCCTATTTTTCCTCATTTTGAAGGCTTTTGTGCTTGTAGTATGTACTAGTCTCTCTGGCCAAAACGATTGCACAGCTGCTTGCAAAAATTGCCTGACTCGATTGCTTGAACCTATGTATATTTTTGTTTCACTTTATCTTTCAAAGCAACATTTGCCATTATCGATCTATTGCCAACAACAACATTCACTCACTTCCTTCCGTTGAAATGAATTTAATCCGAATCTACAGAAGAAAAAACTCAAGCAACGACCTCCATTGCGGAGCACCGAGTATCTACATACCAGGCTACCATCATACCAACTCGTTTCAGGTCTCGGATAGTAGTAAATGCCGCGCATAATAATAATACCATTCTGTCTCAGTGGTTTTGCAACTATTGCACCAATCTCGCCGCAACTGTGTCGACAGTCGAAAAATCGAAAATGAAAGTGAAACGAGTCGTCGCGTTTCATCACGAAATATACCAGCTGCTCAGAAATGATAGCCACCATTAACAATAAAAACGAACGAAAAGCAGCCTCAAACAGAACGCAAGACGTCATTGGCGCCATTTATTATCTCTATACCTATGAAACGGCCATAGTCAAAGTTGTACAGTCTGTTCAAATCAATGGATACAACTTCCCATGTACAAAACTGGTTTTCTTATGGAGCTTTGTGCCTCTTGATATTGGACAGACTTTACATAAATTATTGTTATGGTTGTGGTTATATTTAGGGGTAGGGGGTAAATGCAAGGCACTCGAAACTCTATGCTAAAATGTACTCTCTCGTAGCTTCTGGCGGTTGATAATGATGATACATTACCCAACCCACCCCTGCGCAGAGAAATATAAATTTTCAAAAAATGCCGGTATCGGTGGCGGGTGTTTTTTTTTGTGCGCTACTGCCTGATACCCATCATCGCCTGTTAATAAAAATGGCGGTGACGTGTTTTGTATGATTCCGCGCGTCGTAATCGCGTTTTGGGAACGCTGGGAATGTCTGTCATTCGCATTTCAGCGATTTACGAGTGAATTTGCCAGAACATCAAGCTTCCAATTTAGTGCGACGGAGAACTGTTGGCGTGACCAGTTGCGGAATTCGAGAGATTTTTAAAGCTATTCAAACACCGCCAAGTAACAGGAGAAAATAATTTTCCGGCGTCTGTCGAACCTGGAGAATTTCAATTGGAATGTACCTACAAAGAGTAATTCAAATGGAATTGCTTTAAAAATTTCAGACAAAACTGAAATGGAAGAGCGCCGACTTTGAGTATAATCTAGTTTATGCCGTTTTGAAAAAGTTTAAATATTGAAACAAATGACAGCAGTTGTGACAAGGGTGAGTCAAACTTAATTGTTGACATTGTCTAGCAAAATTTAATACATACATAACTTCTAATTCTCTACCCTTTGCATTTTCTTTGTTTTTGTTTTTGCAAAACAAAAAAGATTCTTTACTCTGATAAGGTTCATATATATGATACATTTTTCTAGCAGATGGTTGTGAGAGAAACTACAAGATACATTGGGGTGCGTTCACAATAGACGATTGAATTTTTTTTTCAGAAAAAGCAGTTCTGTCGAAATTTAAAAAAATTTACCTACTATTCATTCGATTTTTAAATTGTTCCAATCCAGCAATTTATTGACGATATCCCTTGAACAAGTATGAGTGTCTTATTTGCTCAATTACAATAAATTTTAAAATTAAAGGTGCATTTATTGCTCAAGGTTAACACCCCTATTGCGAGTGTCAATCGACAATTGATAATTGACTATTTTCAATGTGTGCTATTGTGAACGAATCATTTTCATTGATATTCTTGTCAATCGCGTTTTTTCAATTGACTGCGATTGACAAAATCCTATAGAATCGTTCGTTCACAATAGCGCACATTGAAAATAGTCAATTATCAATTGTCGATTGACACTTGCAATAGGGGTGAAAGTAAATAGAGAAAGGGTACCAATTATGGAATACGCCCCTAAGGCCCCAGTTATAGCCATACGTAAACTGAAAACGTAAAAATTTTCATTTGCTTTTTTAGTCCAGTTAAAATGAATAGATCGGCACAATCTTTGCCTTCAAATGTTGCTCATAAATTATAGAACTAATTTAGAAGTTGAACATAAAATTGGCTAGAAAACGAATTCATTAATAAATTTGTCCGTTCGGAAAACTTTTTCTGTTCAACTTTTTAGTCAATTCAATGATGTAAAAACTGTTGCAGTTTTTACGTGTTGCTACAACTGGGGTCTAATGCGGTATAGTGCTATATTTAAGAAACAAAATATTAAAATATAATTCTCCGAATTTTATGTCAAGTTATTCCAATTTTAAGTAGTTATTTTCATGCGCATATCCATTGTAAGAAAGTGTCAAAAAAGTGTTTAATATAGTTTTCAGAGTTAGTTTTTTTTACATTTCAATATCGGTTTGACTAAATCAAATTTTTTGACATGTCATTAGGAAAAAGTTCAACGTTTTTAGGGTTCCGTAGCCAAATGGCAAAAAAAACGGAACCCTTATAGATTCGTCATGTATGCCAGTCTGTCAGTCCGTCCGGGAATGTCACAGTCACTTTTTTCCGAAACTATAAGAGCTATACTATTGAAACTTGGTAAGTAGATGTATTCTGTGAACCGCATTAAGATTTTCACACAAAAATAGAAAAAAAAACAATAAATTTTGGGGGTTCCCAAAACTTAGAACTGAAACTCAAAATATTTTTTTTCATCAAACCCATACGTGTGGGGTATCTATGGATAGGTCTTCGAAAATGATATTGAGGTTTCTAATATCATTTTTTTCTAAACTGAATAATTTGCGAAGACACACTTCCAAAGTTGTAAAATATGCTCCCCCCCCCTCCCCCCTGTAACTTATATAAGGGAATAATAAAACTAAACTAAAAAAAAATATATGATATACATTACCATGCAAACTTCCACCGAAAATTGGTTTAAACGAGATCTAGTAAGTAGTTTTTTAATGTGTAAACATTTTTACTCTCGTTGGTGTGTAAATATTTTTTTTTCTCGGTAGGGGTTAGTTGGAAATATCTAGCGTCACCATCATCGTCAGATTTTCCCGTCACCGTCATCGTCAGATTTCGTCATCGTCAGATTTTCCCGTTAATTTTCATTACCACGTGAGTTAATCGCTGCTCAACAGATCACCGCAATTAAACGACGTTTGGCGCGGTTAGTACGTAGATGGATGACTGTTTGAGAACAACCGCGTGTCGTTGTTTTTTTTTATTAATTATGTATGTTCAATTATCACCGCAATTAAACGACGTTTGGCGCGGCTAGTACGTAGATGGCTGACCGTTTGAGAACAACCGCGTGTCGTTGTTTTTTTTTTTATTAATTATGTATGTTCAATTTCAAAACACCGGAAAGTTGTGTGGAAGTAGATTTGTTTTGAATAATTGAGGTTGAATACGAGTAGCTTGTAGTTTGTTGTAAATCAGTTGAAGGTAAGAGGAAAAATATCGATTTGTACTTCGGTAACCGATGGCCGATTTAAGAATGTCACTTAAACGACAATCGATGTTATATTTTTCCGGTACATCGACACACTTCAGTCGACGGTGTACGTCTCCTACTTCAACTTTCACAAACCAATTATTTTAATACATCATAAATCGTAAACCGTAATTTACCTTTCATTCGATCAACTCAAACATAAAAAAAAACATTTAATTTCATAAACATAAACCTTATGCGTAAACCGTGAACCATTATTTTCTAATAATAAATCTGTAATAGGTGCCTAAGTAAATAATAATTATAGTTCGCGCGGGACACTTCATGGGCGAGTCCGACTCTCACTTGGCCGCTTTTTTTTTTTGATTTTGTAGTAATTCAATAATTGTTACATTTCTTGTCGGTCTTTTTTATGCTTTTGGGTATGGCTGCAATTGTTCTTTGGTAATTGAGTGCGACTCTGTTTCAACAACATGAACAGAAGGAAGTCACACAAAGTGCTTCCATTTAATGAATCCAGGTTTTTGGAATCCAATCATATTTTTGCGACGAATATAGAGGCCATGTTCCGCAAGAAATATTTATATTTCTAACTCGCTATAATGCTCTCCCGGATTTTTTGCAGACCAAATGTTAAACATGGCCCTGAAACGTGATTTGAAGAGTCCGAACACTACTTTACATCAGGTATTATAGGGTGGACAGTTTAGCAAAACGAAACCAATTAAGGTAGGTTTCCTTAGAACCATGAGTGTATTTTTTGATGTGCTGCTTTGAACTGCTAAGCAGAGACCATCCTTAGGAGCACCTACCAAAATACTTTGTTTAAAAAATACCCTCTTCGCGTGCTGACTTGTTTTTGTTGGGTTCTCGCAACAATTCTTTTCGCTTGAAAAACCGTATTTATGACGGACTCATCGATTTTTTCAATTCGTTGTGCAGTAAAATTACACCGTTCCTTGATTTTTTTAAGTTTTTAAGAATGGTCTTCGCATTGTTCTGATTGAAACGCGTGTGATGGTGATGGTGCTGGAGTTCACCTGCCCAATATTGTTAAGTAGTCAAAAGAGAGTCAACGACTCTGATAAAAACTCATGCCGTTTTTTTTTTATAATTTGCTTACGCTAAAGGAGTTTTTTTTATTAAATGTTACAGTACCCTTTATTCTGCTATGAACACAGCGCAAGTATTTGTGATTTTTAACAGCAAGCAGGTCCTAGCAATGGCGTATTTCATTGCATGATTTTCGGAGCTACTTACTATCAGAAAGAATAGAGATATAGGAAATAAGTGTTTTGGGAGAGTCGTAGGGTTTTTCTGAACGGGTGGTGTCTAAGTTGCTTAGGGAGATCAAGTTCAACATGTTTTCGGCTTAAAGTAATTGACTTGGCCGGCATTTGAACGCAAGACCTTCCAATCAGTAAGCGAATACACTACTACTTTTTTTTATAATTTGCTTACGCTAAAGGGTTTTTCTGTTGTTACAGTACCCTTATAGTGCTAAGAACACAGCAAGCATTGCGTTTTAACAGCAAGCAGCACCTGGCAATATCGTATTTCATTGCATGCTTTTGAGTGCTACTTAATATAGAAAGAATAGAGAGATAGGAAAAAAGTGTTGGGTGCAGTTGTAGGGGTTTTCTCCACGGGTGGTGTCTAAGTTGCTTATTATTGTGATTTCATGTATTCGATATAAAGTAATGGACTTGGCCGGGATTCGAACGCACGATCTTCCATTCAGTAAGCGCATACACTATACTACTGCACCGTTGCCACAACTTCACCATTGGCACCCGCAGTGTTGGAGGCTTGAGCAATGCAAATTGTTTTTCTCTAGTTACCTTTATCCTTCGTTGGTGACTATTGTGTGTTTCGATGAAAGTCGGTAAGTTCCTCTCTCTACTTTCATACACAAGTGGTCAGAATTTTTGCCCCATTTATGCAATATAATTTGTAAAGACAATGCAACTCTGCTACTTGACGTATCGATCCATTGCCATTTTTGCAGGTCGGCTAAGGCTAAAGCAAATATTTTTATCAACGACTCCATACCGTATAGGTATGTTCACAACCACCACGCACGCTGTTTTTTGGAACCAAATTTATTTTTCTCAGAATATTTCCTGTTTAACCAATGTTCACTTATGCACTAACTTCTGTTTTTTTCTTTTCTTTTTTTAACTTAATTTGTGGTACCTACCTACTTCAAAAAAGAAAAACAAAATAAAGGGCAAAATTCATGTATTAATTTAAACTTAATTAATACACAAAACGGCAATGTTTTGCTTAGCACACTGACAGCTTTGAACATTTTCAGGTGCATGCACATAATAAATTCAAAGGATGACGTCCTTTGACCATGCGATGCCAGAGCACTGGAAATGTCAATATGCGCATCCGACACTGCCCACAGCCACCCCCTCTCACCTCACGTCATAGTGCGCTTTGTACAATATGGCAACATACAGAGCGAGTTTCGAAACTTTTACCTGCTGGAGTGCTGGGATGTACCAACATTTTTCTCAGTGCTTTCCATCGGTATTAGCAGTCACTGTTTGATCAAATTCCGCCTTTTTTATACCCACCCTATAGAAAAGACAAATTATATTAACAAAGGCTATTATTTTTTTTCAACACTCACACAGCTGATAGTTAATCTGGCAGTGTTGGAGCTTCATGCAAGCTTATGCCAGCAACGGTTACAAATTGCTGAAATTTATTTCTAAATCAGTTTTCAGTAAAAAATATTTATAGTGTGGTAGAGTCGTTTGGGGTAAGAATGCGCATTTTTAACTTTTGGCTCAAGTTATGCATAAAGTAAAGCAGCTACAAACTTACCTAGCTAATTAAAAAAATAAAGCAAGTTAGTTCGTGCACTATTATTCCGTAGTCAAGGTAACGGTGCGCAATAATTTTGTATCGCAGTTCTTCTAATAGTCATAGCAAAAGAAAACTGAATTCATATCCAAATTATATTTTTCACTTTAGCAAACAACTACGCACAACACAACAAATTGTTGGCTTCTGTTCTTTAAATAAAACAATTTTAAGTCTGCATAGAAAAATTCAAAAACTGAAGTTTCATTTAATGATTTTAGTACATACTTTAGAAAACATTAATCATTATTTTTAAAAACCAGCAACTTTTTTTAAGAAACATACTCGTAAATAAAAACGATTCATTTTTTGTTGACAACAGAATCAGTTATCTTATGTACACAGAACCCCTGCTCACTCTTTCCCCGACGACGCTACTTTCGTTTAAATGTTTTCAAATTCCAAGAAAAGACAAAGCAAACCAATAAATTTGTTGTCTTAAATAAAACATAAATATGTACTTACATTGTTTATGATGCATTATATATATAACTAACAATATATCGAGGTGACACGAGTCTCCCACACAAATTTAATTTTGCAATTTTTTATTTTAAGAAAACCTGTATGTTTTTTGTTTTTATTTATTTCACTTGAGTATGGGGGCCTTTGTCTGTGCGTGACGGTTGGTAAAGCACTTATTTTTTTTTATTTTGAACACTCTTGAGCACTCTTACTCCCCAATGAATCCACGGACAATTTTACGGTCATTATAATCAACTAACTGAGTCAGCTTAACACAACGAAATTGACCTATTTTGCATTACAGTCCAAACCACAGTCACTAGTGCGTTGCTTTCATTACGTCCAAGGGTTTTGCGTTTGCTTTGATCTTGACTGAAATCAAAAATTCAAATAATTCCATAGACTTTAAATCACAAACCAAGAAATAGCTTGACACTCAATACTTTTCCCAATCTTCGCATTGACACACGGCGCTTTCCAGCAACGTTACAAAACATTACGTTCTGGCTTAACGAATGAAATTTTGAAGTTGAATCAGAACGCAGCTTTGTGATGTTTCAGGCATTACTCTTTTGGACTCCAACTCACTGATAAGAATGCGCCGAGTGCGCATAGATGAAAATATCGGCCCCATTGGTGCCAGTTGTGCAGAATATCCTTATGCATAGATCATCGTGCCCAACAGCTTGGCCTGTGTCCATCGACTTTGTGGAACATTTTACGTATGTATCTTGGTTTAAACACTTAAAAGGTTCAAAAGCTGCAAGAATTAATCACAAATAATCATTGTTTGCGTCGTGAGTTAAGTGATTGGGCACTTGAACAGATGTAATAAGGTCCACATTTTAACCGTCAAATGGGCGATGAGGCTCACTTCTTTCCTGTGCAGGGACGGGTTCTCTTTTCGACGATTCATTTTCAGCTTCACGTAACAGACAGAACTCTCAAATATTGTCGTCAGGAGGACTGATTTAATGCGATATCTAAATTATTATGGTCTTGGATATTTTTTTGTATTTAAAGTACCAAGCATGGGTGAATTGTTAAGGAGGATCTACATATTTTGTTGTACAATATTTAAAGGATTTTATCGAAAAACTCCCCTAAATAGTGGGCATGGCAAAAAACTTTATAAATGCAATTGTTCAAGAATTTATCTACATACTTTGCGAAGAATAGTGGGCGTGTCAAAAACCGCATTTCAAAAATATTTACACATGAGCATTTCGGGCCGCTAGAGAGTATATCCAAACTTTCACTATCCTAGCTCAAACTTTGACTTTTCGATAAAACGTTTTTTTTTTAATTGTAGGCTTTTTTAGGTGAAATTTTGACTTTTCAATAAAGGGATTTTTTAAAATTGCGGGCGGTTTAGTGAGCGGATTTTAAAAATCTTACACGCGATCATTTTGGGACCTTAAAGACCATATATTCAAATTTCGATTTTTTCGATAAATTTTTTTTTTCGTTTTTTATGTCGGCGAAAATTGGGCCCTTAAACTCGACCTAGAAAGCTGAAATATGAAACATATGCACTCTAGGGGCTCGACATAATCAACGTGTATGTATATGTTTATATATGTATATGTTTATATATACATATATATATTTTCTACAAATATTTAAATTTATTATGGGTTTTCATACCAGGGAATTGTGAAGCTGACGAACTGGCCCGACGAGGCTCTTCTGGTTTAAATAGCATAAGCGTCACCGACATCGAGGCGCCAACGTCTTATGTTAAAAACCTCATAGACACCTATGCGGTGAACGAAGCCAACCGTCGTTGGCACCAACTCGACCAGTGCAACACCGCAAGGCTACTCTGGCCGACATTAAACAAATCCAGATCCATCGGACTTCTGAGGCATAAGAGAGGAACCCTCTCGAAATTAGTAAACGCCCTCACCGAGCACTGTGCTATAGAAAGACATGC
Source organism: Portevinia maculata (assembly GCA_949715645.1). Lineage (NCBI taxonomy): Eukaryota > Metazoa > Arthropoda > Insecta > Diptera > Syrphidae > Portevinia > Portevinia maculata. The sequence continues at coordinate 359,363,610 of OX454525.1, read as the reverse complement.
CCAAAGGTTGGGCATCCCCTACAATGACTTCTGCAGAAGCTGTAGGGACGAGGAAGAAGAGGAGACCATCAGTCACTTCCTTTGCACGTGTCCTGCACTCGCCAACATTAGGAAGGCTACATTGGGTGAATACCTTTTCAATGATCTAAACGATCTTAACAACGCCTGCACAGCAAGAATTAGCTCCTTATTTCAAAGGAGCAAATGGTTCCCTGAGTAAGAGGGTGACCCACCCACCTTACACATCGGCAGCACAATGGACCTACTTCTGGTCTAAGTGCATCCTCATCGAAGGCCGGTTTCAACCAACCAACCAATGGGTTTTCATTGATAAATTAATATTTTTGAAAGTTTTTTTTTTTTATTCATTATTTTCATTATCGGATACATCAGGCATTACTGCGGTTGATTGTAACACCGGGACAATAGGCTTATGGTATGAGAAATAAGATACATTACATATGTTTTCGAATGAAAAATAGAAAGATATCTATAGAAAACTGCATCGATTGGTGTTCCATGTCTTGTGGTGGGCTCATTTCGGTTATTATTCATTTGTAGTTCTAATTTATCTTGTATAAAATTTATCAAGAGTTGTCCTTTTTCGGACGCGAAATTAACATTGAAATCTCCTACTAAAATTAGTGGCAACGTATGATAGTTTTCTCCTAATTCTTCAGAGCCTACTCGACCGCAAATTATAAGTCTTTTATATAAAAATTTTATAATATTATTAACTGTGTAATTGGGCGAAATGTAAACAACGACCTCTTGACTACTCATCTCTACACTATTCAACATATCTACACTCATCGCTTTCTGACTAAGATATATATATATTTCATGCACTGACCAAAGAAAATGTGTGCTCGCACCTCTCTCTTTTGCCCCTACAGTAATATAGGAAACGTAACTCTCTCTATTTCTGTCTTCACTAACTTATATCTCCCTCTCAACTTCCGTTCGCCTCGCCTAATCACACTTTTCGTAACGCTCTCGTCACACATTCACCAGCTTACTCATTTTAGTTTTTAAAAAATAACACTTAATACTCGAACATGATTAACAGTTAAGAACCAACTGCGGATTTCCTTTGGAAGTCCACAACAAGTGCTTTCGTCAGACGTTCTGCTGAGTAAAGTGCATTATGACTCCTCCCCCTTGAGATTTGTTTATTGTTTCAGGTTGGTTTGTTGATTCAGATGGATCTGTTTTGCTGTGACTGGGCTTTGACTATTACATTGTGGTATGTTGTGTATATTATGCTTCTTCAGCCTTTCTTTATACATTGTGGGTGCAGTTTTTTGATTTGTGATTGTTCGATAATAAACTGTCACATTAACTCGCAGACAATAATCAAGATGCTCGTTTTGGTAATTCGATATCTCTATTTTGATGTAACTATGTCCACGATTGAAAACAATGATTCGCATCAATAATGTGGAACCAAGCAAAATTTTATGTTGTATGTATAGTATATTGTAATTTTTAAGAATAGAAACTTTTCTGTCAACCAAGTTCCAAAAGTTTTCATCTTTTATACCTATAGGATTTCACACTATGTCTTTTTAAAAATGTCAAGTTCCAGTTGCTCTGCTCTTTTTTGCTCAATAAGTACTCCAATCGATGCCACTAATGCTGTTCCATTTTTTTTTAGAAGGAAAATCGATTTAAAAAAGATGACCATTGGTTACCATACTGTTTCCAGGTGGATAATAAATGATGAAGGGTTAAAATTTCTACCTATCATTTTTATACCCTACTAGCCTGCACCCGCACGGCTTTGCCGGCGCCCGAGAATTCTATTGGCCAATATGTTCGAGTCGACTTCCCTATTATTGTCTATATATGTATGTTGGCGTATGTTGCTGCGCCTAAAAAAGAAGACCGATTTTGGCCAAACTTCACAGAAATACTCTCAGGCCAATACCGATGATTGCCTGATTTGAGCTCAACCGGTGAAAGGGACTGCACGTTTTTCTCCGCATGGCTTAGGCCTCTCACACACCTTCGTTGTTCCGCTTAGGGTAGGTGCTTGTTGTCTGGCAGGCGCCTATGTCAGCTTACTTGTGCGAATCAAACAACAAAGCGAAAGTAAGAAACTTCGATAGAATCACTTTTCATTCACTCTCACACCGATTGTTATCAATGTGGGAAAAGCAACTTTCCGATGTCCGATTCACAAAAAAAATGCAAAAAAAATCAATAAGAGTTATTTGAATAAAACATTGAACACACGATATCTCAAGAATGAAAGTGCGCACAAACACCACAATAGGCTTGAAACGTTCGTGTGGTCTCCCTCTTTCATATGTGCGTTCGGATAACAAAATAGGTGACGTCTGTACGATGGTTTTTTTGTATGTGCGGTCTCTGTATCTGCATCGTAATTTACACGCATTTACACATATGCATGTGTACTCACTCAAATGCCCATAATTCACACGCCGATGCAGATACAGGCATCGAACTTAGAAAATATCATTTGTACAGACGTCACCTTTCATGGAAAAAAATTTCATTGGAATCGGTTAACGCGTTTATCCAAACACCGGCAACAAACTCAAATATGGATTGATTTATATATATATAGATTCTAAGGGTATATTAATTTTGACGCATAGTTTGTAACATACCTTAATATTGCCCGTAGACCCCTAAAAGTTACTATATTTATGATCAGCATCAATAGTAGTGTCGATCTAGCCATGTCCGTCCGTCCGTGCGTCGGCAAAAATTAGGCCTTTAAACTGGCCCTAGAGAGCTGAAATTTTCACCATATACTCTCTAGGTCCCGAAATAATCAAGTTTACGAATTTTTGAAATCCGCCCACAGACACGCCCACAATTAAATAAAACAATTTTATTGAAAAGTCAAAGTTTGAGCTAGGAAACTGAAATTTATAATATATACTTTGTATGGGCCCTTTATGCTCATGTGTAAATATTTTCAAAATCCGCCCACTGACACGCCCACAAATTAAAAAAAAAACTTTCTGAAATCCCAAAGTTTGAGCTAGGGAGCTGAAATATATAATATATACTCTCTAGGGGCCCTTTATGCTCATGCTTAATTTGTTTTTAAATCCGCCTACTGACACGCCCACAATTAAATAAAACAATTTTATTGGAAAACCAAAGGGAGCGTTTTTTTTACAAAAGCTTCTTTTTTTTCGACAAAATCCTTTCAATGTTATATAACAAAATATGAAGAGCGTTCTTAACAATTCAACCATACTTAGACCTTTGCAACGCCCACTTTTGAGGGTTAGAAATAAGAATAGGGTATCCAACAGTTCGCCCAAGCGGACTGTAGCCCGTGCCTATGTTTTTTATTCCTTTTCTTTTTTCATAGCAGCACACACAAAACAGCTGGCTGGTGCAAGAGCGCGTGCGGTCATAGCATATGGTTGCGATTGCGACCACTGTTTTTGAAGTAGGAAGGTACGTGTATTAAAACGCAAACGACACACACCGCATGAGAGGGATGTGTGGCACGGCGCCCTGTTAATTTTATAACGACAACAATAAGTGTATTATAGTATTATGTACGTGTGTATCATACGGTGGCTTGTGTGTAACATAATCAGCATGACAACAGTGCAAACAGGAATGATATCAGAAAAAGTATTTCACGTTCATATGCGTGTTGTGTTCTTTACACACCCCCAGTTCATACTCATACCGCAAGCGCGATACGTGTTGAAATAGTTGTGACGTGTGTACAGACAGCATTGTAGACACACTGTCGGCAATAATTGTGACCGTCAACACAGGCGAAAGGAGAGTTTAGTAGTGAAAATCATAATAGGCTGGCATGACGGGTAGCAAGGCAGATGAACTAGAATATTCCCGCCGATTCCCAACACCACCTAACCTAGCTCTGCGTATAAAAAAAATATAAAAATAGTATTAGTGCTTGTAGTTTATATTAAACATACCTACAACACGTGCCAGAAAAAACAATCGATATCATCTGTAAAGCAATGTGACAGTGACATTGCGGAGTAAAAAAAATTACGTGTGAGTGCATCTGTACATAGGTAAGAAATTGAGTTTCTTTTTTTGGTAAGATCAAGTGGTTATCTGAAAGGAGATGTAAATGCATAGTAAATGTATGCTTACACAATAGGTACATATAATATATACGTATATATGTTCACATGTCATCTGTTTTGTGAAATTCAGCTGTTTGCGTGGCTATATACAATCTGGTTAGGTACCTACTTACCTAGCCCTACTTCATGTGTATATAGGTATGTAGGTTGGAAATGTTAGTTGATAGTTTTACAATAAGATAAATGGTGTGTAAGGTAGTTACGTCCATTCACCATACCTAAGTTAAATTATTTGAAGAACAGTAGTGAGTGATTTTATAATGAAAGCACACATTCCAGTGTCGGGCCTCAAATACTAATACATTACAGTGGTGTCCGCTTTTAACGAACTCGAAGGGATCTACCAAATTGGTTGAAGCTCTGTGTAAGTAGGTATAAGAATACAATCCAGAGATCTTTTGCAACTTTAACTGAATCTAATTTAAGATTCTTTTTTAATCGAAAGTTTGATTTAACCGGGTTCGATTTAAGTGGTCATTGCTGTTCCATTCGGAAAATCCAGTGCTACTTATTGTGGTTTTGTTCAACTCTGGTTGTTAATTGTGTCCCATTAAGACCGCAATTTGAAAAAAAAAAAACGCACCCGCATATTAATAAAAAAAACGCCAAATAGCAGCGAGATAGCACAAACACATCTTTTAACTTATAATTCGTGCGCTTATGATTGTGGAATTCAGTTAGAGGACTGGATTGTACAATAAGGGTTATATATTTTTTTTTAAATATTAACTTATTTCATCCCCTATAATTTGCATACATATACCCAATTTTCTGCTGAGTTTTCTTATTAATAAATGTGGGTTAGCTTTAACTGACATGGATAACAAGTGGATAGCTTAACTCACCGAATTCGGGCGTATATAAAAAGCGGATAACTTCGCACATTCTCAGGTTGTAGTTGATGAATTCACAAATTGAGGAGAAGCACATGCATGTGTGGAAACACTGAGAGGATGATAGAGAACTATTGTGTCCATAGAAGTTCCATAGTATATGAACGGAATACACAGAAATGAGTCCTAACTGATGAAATATGACAGATACACTCTATTTTTGGGTATAATTTGGCGAAGTGTCGCCGTGTTTTAAGTTATAAAGAGCGGATAGCAATATGTACAAGGAAAAATATTTTTATTAATAACAAAAGTTATCCTATAACGTTAAGGAAAGTGGTTGACGGTTGAAAAGAATCACTTGCAAAGCACGATATTTTCAAACTGCCTCCGTAAAAATCGGCAGTGGATCTTCACAATTTATATGCGTTGGTGCGTCCATGTAATTAATGTAGGTACGACCGACAGAAAAAAAAAATGGAGCTGAAATTCAACATAGCCGGTTTAATATGTACCTACTTTGACTCCATGTTGCATGTTTTCGTGCGACACCTAGTACCTCTGCTCTGGCCATGTCTTAAAGTTGGTAAAGCAGATTTTTAAGACGTCTAATTAGGAAGACAAAGTGTAAATTCTACAAAACACTTTAGGAGAGCTTATCTTGGTTTCTTTCGAAAGAAAAATACTCCGTTGGATATTTGGTCCTGGTGTGGTGAGAAGATACAACCGCGAACTCTATGAGCCGTACCAAGAAGTGGATGTAGTCCAAAAGGTTAAAATACGTTGACAACATTGGCTCGCTCACATCGAGCATATGGATATAAATGCTCCGGCGAAGAGGATCTTTGACTCCCAGCCCCCAGGTTCGAGACGACGAGGAAGACCGAACCTCCGTTTTAAAGACCAAGCCATCGCGGATGCCAGAGCTCTTGGTCAGGACAACTGGAGCAGCCTGCCCAGGATTGTGGTGGATGCAAGGCTTCAGTTTCTCACGCAGAGACTCTCCACGGGTCGGAAGCCCGTTAACTAAGTAAGCAAGAATAACAGATTATAGAATCTGTGGCCTCTGCTGAACATGTTGGTGCAACATACGTGGTCGTTGAGTGGTATGGGTTTTTTTGTGAAGCCAAGTCACGCGAAAATGTGCACAGAAAAACCTTAAGGACTTCGCAGTTTTGTGAACAAAAAAAAAATTGGAGCAGCCGGGGACTACTAAAAACACACTAAGATAAAGGAAAATGAAAAAAATGGCTTGGCTTGGATTTTCGTGACCTAAAGCGTTTAAGTGGCTTGTCAGTCAAATAAAATAGGCGAGTTCATATGGCCTTCAGTAAATTAATATGCAAAGAATTAAAAACAAAATGTTAGGGAAGATATATTCAATTTCAAGCTCGCGATTTAATTAATAAACACCACTTTAGTGGGGGCTTACCACTTTTCGTGGTAATTTCAATACGGTAAAATGTTGATTCTACCTTATCCTACATTCAGGGACGTGCTGCAATGTTCTTAACAGGTTGTTCTACATCTTTTTTTTGTTCGATAATAGCGTCTATTCTAGGTTTTCTTCAGGACCACGACGAGGATATGGGAATTAAATGAATACGCAGCCGAATCCATCTCCATCTATACAGATGGCTCAAAAATGGACCTAGGCGTTGGAGTTGGAGTGTTTTTCAAAACATTAAAGCCTTCTGTGTCACTGCCCAAGCCTTAGTCAATGAAGAAAATGAACTTTAGAAAAATATTTGTTACACGACCTGAAGGAACTTTCCGAAATCCCTCTCTTATCTTTAAACTATTTCGGCAAAATGGCTTTCTTCCGGATGGCTCGAGAGGGTCTAAATGGACATCACCAACGAGACGAAGGATACCACAAACACGTGGACCGCCTATGGGCCTACAACCAACAATGGGTCAACATTGATATGCGTGTGATCAGGAAGTACAACTTCTTCATCATGTGTATCTGAATCAGACTATTGTGCTTCATTTTCCGCTGTGTATATAGTCTCGTATTTTTTGCTCTTTTCTATTTCCACAAGACAAAAAGGATTCATGTCTGCTACCATCAGGAACCTTTGTATGACAAGACAAATTGAATGAAGTGAAGTCAAAAAACTAAAAGTTTGCACCTCACCCATTAAAAAACGTTTTATATAAATCCCGTCTTAATTCGAGTCTTGAGCAAATTAGGACCCACTATTCTGAATTTGAAGTTTCAAGGTCTAATGGTTTAGGCTGGGCCGTGATTATTCGATTTTTTCGAGTTGTTTTTAAAGAGTTATAATTCATAAATAAATTAAAAATGAAGCGTAGAGCTATTAAGTATAAACAGTGCAGGTACCTAGGTATGTATATAAATAAGATTGCTATGCAATGGTACAGAAAGCAGTAAATACAATGTGTCTTGAAAGCTACATTTGAGAAGGAGTCAACAATATGACAGTTTTTTCCGTTTCAAATTGAAATGATTTGGGATGTTAACCCCAATATTCTCTGTGATAAACTGAAGACATTTTTTAGTTTATCTGGTACTTCTAATAAACTAATTAACTAATATATGACAAATCGCTTGCAAGCTGTTTCGTGGAATAGCAAACTGTATTCGTTTCTTCCTGGTAATATTGGTGTTCCTCAAGGATGTTTTCTTTTGTCTATTACACAGGTAGCACAAAATAGTATAACTTCGGTATCACATTTCTTAATTCATACTTTATTCAATCTTTATTTGGTATGACAATTTATGGCTTTTTTTAAATCTGTATTTCTTCTTTTTAAGTATTTTCTTGAAGAACTTAAATTGGTATGTTCACTTCTACTTAGAGCATTCTTAAATACTTCATCAATTGGCATTTCTCAAATCGGTGTTTTTTGGTTTCTTCGATACTTCTTTAATCCTTCTAAAATTGGTTTTGTTTTTAAGGTATTAAATGGGTATTTTTGTGATTCTTTAATACTTCCTTAAGCCTTCTAAAAGTTGTATTATTATCTGCGCCATTTGATACGATTATTATGCATGCTTCACAATTTTATTTTGGTTTTCGTGCAAGATGGAAACCAAAATGTTTGAACTCAATTTATTAAATTTGTGAAAAAAAGAAAACTGGCCATTATTGCAGACAGAAAGCGATTCAAAATGCTGAAATATGTAAAATTGACAATAAAAAAACATCAAGTGTTGTGACTAAAAAATTATCCATGGATATGTCTAGTGATATAGTACCTAAACAACGAAATATTTTATTCTGAAATTAATGAATGCTATGAATCTAAAGAATATGTGTCCGAAAATATCGTTAATGAATCAGTTGAAACTGGACCAGCTCAATTTGATAAAGAAAAATTCATATAGTGGTTATTTGGGCTATTAAAAATCGTTTGAACAACGTTCAACTTAACCCTTTAATGCATACTGTTGCATATCTGCATCATACTATTATATGTGCTCTCATAAGAGAACAGAAACCGTTATCTATTTGATTTTTGTCTTGTTCGCTCCATTACTGTTTTAACGATCATTTTCAATTCTTGGAAATGGTGTGTGGATAAGTTTTAAAGCAAAAAATCAAACCTGAAGTCACAAAACCGAGTGCAATCAAAGTGAGCACATCTTGTCTGTTTTGTTTATTAAAAAGTGCAATAATTAAGTGTTTTAGTTCATGTAAGTAATTTTTTTTATTGTTTCTTATATATGCAGTTTGATATCTGCATACAAATAATATATATATTAATAGGTAAAAATAGTTTTTTTCTTTGTATTTTATGTATCATGCATATCTGCAACATTATGCATTTACGGTATGTTAAACATAGCTTTTGGACAGGAGAACTACGTACTATATCTAGAGCCTTATTTCGTTTTTCAGCATGCCGAAAATTTTGTCCGATAGGGAACTACAATAAATTTTGGATCAATGGGTGGAGAGCGAGGATGATTTTGAGAGTAATGGTCCTCTTGTGCATATATTAGATGCAGAAGATTTTGTTACAAACAAAAGGCAGGACGCTATAGAAAAAGACGGAGATAATGAATTGGTGGACCGTGATAGTTTCCCTCTTCATATTTTAAAGGATAAACAAGAGCAATCCACTTCATCCGCATGCCAACTAGATTTTAAAAGGGAAATTACGGAGCTAAAGGAAAAATATAAGCGAATTATATGGAAGCGTAATAATTTCCAGTTTGATGAAGGACTATACTAATTTAAAGGTATGGCTTCATTACCTGATGATGTTTTGCAACTATCGACACCATTGAGCTATTTTGATTAATTTTTTTTCCGGTGAATTGATTGATAATATAGTAGCAGAATCAAATCGGTATTCTATTGAGATTTCTCCAGAACGTCCTGCATTATTAACAAGCACTCATATAAGAAAGTATCTGGGAATATGCATTCTTATGTCTGTCATTCAAATTTCAAATATTCGGCGATATTGGGCTACAATTACTGGTAATGACACAATAATAGGTACCATGACAATCAATGATTTCGAAAGGATTCGCAGGTACTTGCATTTTAATAAAAATAGCGACATGTTGCCCAAAGACTGTCCAGATCACGACAGGCTTCACAAGATACGGCCTATAGTTAATTATCTTACCAAACAATTTTTATCTATCCCTCGCGAAGAATGTTTATGTCTTGATGAGCAGATATGTGCAACAAAAGCAAATAGCTACATGAAACAGTATATGCCTGCCAAGCCGCATAAGTGGGGGTATAAATTATTTGTTTTAAGTTGTGTGTCGGCATTTACTTATAATTTCGAACTTTATACTGGCAAGGAACATGTTGATGCAATTTTACCAACGGAGTCAAACTTAGGTGCATGTGCTAATGTTGTTATAAGATTGGCTCGAAGTATACCAGTAAATGTTGGCCACAAGCTTTATTTCGACAACTACTACACTACCGTTCCCTTGGCTGTTGAATTAGCAAAGAAAGGTATATAAACTGTTGGAACTATTCGGCGCAACATATTGACGAATTGCAAGCTTCCGGAAGACAAACAAATGTCCAAGGAACTTCGCGGAAACTCTTTTGAATTTTTCGCAAACATCGACAACATTGACATTTGCACGTTTTGCTGGAAAGACAATAAGCCTGTAAACTTGTTGTCTACATTCGTCGGCGGACTACCTATTGGAACGGTTAAAAGATACGATAGGGCCAAATCACATCACCTTAACGTAGATTGTCCAAACTTTGTAAAGCAATACAATAAACATATGGGTGGCGTTGACCTAACTAACAGTTTAATTGGACGAGGTAGAATTAAAATGAAATCCCGCAAATGGTATATGCGGATCTTTTACCATTTGGTCGATATCACTGTCGTAAACGCATGGATATTGTACAAAAAAAATTGTGACATTCGCAATGACGTCCCAATCAGTCTTTCCGAATTTCGGATAGATTTTGGTGAATCTTTTTGCCGAAGTGGAACTTCGCTTCAAAAAATAAGAGGAAGGCCATTCGGCTCACCATCAGCTCTTCTTCAAGAACACAAAGGAAGTTTCCAAAATGGCATGTTCCATCGACTGATATAAGAAAAGACGAAATCTCGCATTGGTCAGTCTATATATCTATATAATAGCTACACATATGTGAAATGTGAAAAATGTGACACAGCCCTGTGTTTTAACAAAAGCAATAATTGTTACAAGGATTTTCATTCTTAAGTTTCAATGTGCGCTTTTCTCGCTTCTTATGTTTTGAAATTACAATACCTACCTATATGTTTGTTTTAAAAGTACAACTTGAAATAACTACTCGTATGTATGTATAAATTAATACTCATATTATCCGCTTTTTTTACATTACATACTAGACACATATGTACATATGTTAATTTTTTCATGAAAATTAATTATTATTTATGTTAATGCGTTTCTTTTAATTTGTTTGTAACGTTTGTTTTATTATATTATATTGAATTTTTTCAATAAAAGACCGTTTTAGTTCGTTAAAAAATAATTTAGTTTTCATTTAAATAAACTCATAATTGTTTCACCGTAAATGCATAGCGTTGCATATCTGCATCATAGTGAAAACCTGATTTTCCGGAAAAACGAATGGGAATATTTTGTTATATTTTTTTTCGAGTTTAGATTATTTTTTTACATAACATATATTTAATTCGTTAAAAATAAAAAAATCACGCATTAAAGGATTAAAGCGTTTTTTGAAATCCGGAATCAATACGTGTCGTTGGCACAGTTACCAAAAGATCCGAGGACGCTTCTAAAAACGCCCATAATATTAAACATTTTTTATGATCCAAAATGATCCTAAAAAAAGATCAATATTGATATTACGGTTTGAAAAAGTCTTTGGTCCGTACACTTGGACAGTTGAATGAGCTTCCAGAACTATTACAGTTGAATATCAATGTTGATGGAGTACCAATTTCAAGCTATTCTTGTGAATCTTTCTGGTCAATTCTGTATAACATCCATGAATTGCCGGAAATTTCACCTTCAGTGATTTTAATATTCCACGGAAAGAATAAGCTAAACAAATTAATTTATAAAATGGTTTAGGTTAGGTGACTGTCGGCAGAAGCCGAAATACTTAGACCAATTAAGGTCCATTGTGATACCATAAAATGGTTTAATATAATTCATTTGATTATCTAGACAAACATTCAGGTACAACAAACGAAATAAATTGGATTTTTGACACAGTAACAATTTTTTTTTCCTTAAGAAATAACATACCTCTTAAAGAAGGGGTAAAGAAGTATTGAAGACAACTTTAAAGGGCAAACACAATTTAATAGGAAGTATTTCCGAAGAATGTAATTCCTATTTAAGAAGATAATACCTATTTAAGAAGGGGTAAGGAAGTATTTCCAAAGAATGTTATTTCCGATTTGCGATGATTTTAAGAATCTATTAAGCTTCTTAATTCCATCTATTGGACCGCCCACTTGCGCCTTTACTCTACTTAATATGATCTTAAATACTTTTTAAAGAAAAAGGCAAAGAACGCTGCAGAATTCCTTAACTTCCGTCGCTTCCACATATACGCTGATGATGTTCAATTGTACATTAGTTTTCCTATTGGTATGGTTGAAGACGCAATCGAAAAAATAAATGAAGAAATGTCGTCTGTAGTCCCGACCAAACTAAAGCTATTCCAATATATAAGCAACAACCACATTTCCCTGACTTTCCGCCTATTTTTTTTAATTTTTGGCAAGTCGAATACGTCACAAATGCACAAAATCTCTGAATAATTTTTAGCAATAACTTAAGGTGGGATGCTCCGATAAATTCTGTTATTAATAAAATGTATGAAACTTTACGTGGACTATTCATTACAAAAAATAATGTATCTACACATGTCAACCTAAAACTGGTCAAAGCTTTAATAACTCCCACAATCTCGTATGAATGTGAGCTGTTTGTCGATCCCGATCACCGCACCCTTCAAAAACTAAAGGTTGAGTTCAATTCAATTGGTCGGTTCAGTATTCAATCCTAGTAGGTTTCATCATATCTCATCTGAAGTTCGTCAACTTCTTGTATGTAACTTATAGGCTTTTTTCAGATATCGGTGTTGTGATTTACTTTTCAATCTTGTTCACAAGAAAGAACCAAACTAATTATTTATTAAAATTAACTTCTGATCAACCTAAATAATACTGCGACCCGCTATTTATAACTGCTTGACATCACGCAGGGAATTTTTCGTTTATGCTGTCAAACTCTGGAATGATCTACCCAGTTATGCGAGGTCTGAAGTCGAGCGCAGAACATTTCTTAGAGTATGTTTTGAAGACCTTTCTAGTTTGAACTAATATAGCACTGGTTTTCCGCCAGGGATCGCAATACGCTCATTATGGCGAATATAGTGTTTCTCTGGCAGCAATGTCTTAGCCCTAATCTAACCAAGCCCTGACTAACCTCACCTAACCAAGCAGTACTTTAATTTGTATTTGGTTGCGCTCTTAAATTCTTTTGTTTGATTTAATCTTTAACTTCTTTGTTAAATTTAAAATATTTGCTTTCTTTTTTTAAATTTTTTTAACTTATTTATCTTTTTGTTTGCACAATTTATGTAACTCTTTGTAATCTTATATCTCATACTAGCTATAAGTTTATCTTGATGTACAGCGTTAATCAATCAATAAATATCAAATAAAAGCAACGCTGTAATATCGTTCTTTAAAGGAAACCTACATTTTAAATAGATCGTAGATAGCTTTACATATTTCTTTTCTTTTATATCTATCATTGGGCGCGTTCATTTTGTAAGCCAACTACGAGTCCTTACTATGTTACCCTTTCTCATTGATCGTATTTTTTATTTTTTTATTTTTATTTTGGCGGAAATATTACATTTTTCTTAAGACTATATTGCACAATTTACAGAGATGTGGTATACTCTACCTTACTACTGAAATATTAGTTATAAATGTTTTAAAGAATTTTTATTTATTCTATGTAAGGAGGAAAAGCTACTATAAAAACCTTATTATTAATTTAAGATCCTAGTAACGTAGGCTGGAGAGAAGGAGAGGCGGGGAATAACTCACGTCATCATTTGGCAATTAAAATAGGGTTAACTAGTAGCGAACTGAAAAGACTTTGCAACATTTTAATCAGTCATCAAATTGGTGTTGGAAAAAAAAGCATAAGGATTTACATTTTTGCAAAAGTCCCATTTCGAGACAACAAGTCACTTCGTATTGTAAACTGCAATAATATTACACCGGTTTTAGTTAAAAAAAAATATGCTTAGAACGCCAGGAGGTAGGTACAGGTCCGCCGGTGATTTGATGACATATCTAAAAGTGGAACTAATCTCTTCACCAAGGTGGTGAAAGTAAGATCGTTGCGCTTGATATTTCAAAAGCAATTCAAGTTGTCTTAGACGGTTTCAAGTCTGCAAACCAAATAAATGCTGGTGTTCCCCAAGGGCCCAAGGCTCTGTTCTGTCCCCGACTCTCTTTCTCATTTTTATAAATGATCTCCTGTCTGTTACTTCTAATCCAATCCATTCCTTTGCTGATGACAGTACCCTCAGCTTTTCACATTCATTTCTTGGGTCACGCCCCTGTTCTTCGGTTCTTCGCTGCGAAATGTCTAGGCTTTCTTAAGCGATGTAAAGGCCCTTTTAGACGATCAGTTATCAGTTTAGTTATCAGTTCAGTTGTCAGTTCAGTTCAGTTAAAAAAATCGTGCATTTAGACTTCAGTCCGGTGTTCAGTTCAGCTTTCATTTTACTTGTGAGCAGTCGAAAGTCAGAAGAAATACATTGCGTAACAAAGCGTATATTTGGAGCTACCGCAACTAGTGACTCCAATTATAAAAAAACAAAATACCAATATGAGAGAAGCCATATCACCTCACGAAATATTAAGTGCAACCCTCCGATTTTGAGCAACTGGAAATACTTACCAAAGCCTTAAATTTCTTACTGCAATATCGGCACCAAGTCTAAGTGCAATTATACCTGAAACCCACCTCTTTTAGTTTTTGCAGCAACATATTGTATGCTGCTTCCCTTTTCACTGAATTGTGATATAAAGGGTCACTTTTCTTCCACAAACCTGGATAAGCGCGATAAATTTCAATGAAATCGACCATGTTATCATTCCGTTTCGACATATTGATTCAACGCCAAGTGCGATTAAAATGATGACTGAACTGAAACGTATTTACACATCAGTTTAACTGATAACTGAACTGAGAACTTATGGGAATTCCATCAGTTTCAGTTTCAGTTAAACGCTTCAATTTTTGCATTTAGACATCAGTTTAACTGAAATCTGGACTGATAGATCAACTGAAACTGAAACTGAAATGATCGTCTAAATGGGCCTTAAGAAATATTTCACCCCTTCTGATCTGGCTACAATTTATAAGGCGTTAAAACTCATTGGCAATCGAGACATCGCGAGATCGATTGACTCTCTTAGTCATCGTCGTAACGTCTCCTGCCTTTCGATATTTTATCGTTATTTCCACCATAAGTGCTCGAACGAAATAGCCAGTTGCATTCCATCCGTTCCAGTGAAGTACAAAGAATCTTTCCTCAGCCGTACAACACGAATGTGGAATACTCTTCCAGGCTATATTTTTCCAAACATTTAAAACCAACGTGCATTTGCAACTCTCCTTTTCTTCTAATCCTAATTTTCCTAACGCCCGCAGTGTGTAGCCAATACATGATAAGGGTAGATACTAAAAAAATTCATAAATTAAAAAAATTATAAAAAAATAAAATAGGTATGTATGTCTGTTTACAAACCTAATTCAATTTCCAGGCTAATAATTAAACGTCAGTTTGCAAGAATAAAATTTATATGGTAAGCCTGGGTTTTAAAGAAGACTTAAGGTGGTTCAATTTTTATCTTGTTTCAAATGTAGGTATTAAACTACAAATAATATGTGTCGTTTTTGCTGTCAAACTCTGGAATGATCTACCCAGTTATGCGAGGTCTGAAGTCGAGCGCAGAACATTTCTTAGAGTATGTTTTGAAGACCTTTCTAGTTTGAACTAATATAGCACTGGTTTTCCGCCAGGGATCGCAATACGCTCATTATGGCGAATATAGTGTTTCTCTGGCAGCAATGTCTTAGCCCTAATCTAACCAAGCCCTGACTAACCTCACCTAACCAAGCAGTACTTTAATTTGTATTTGGTTGCGCTCTTAAATTCTTTTGTTTGATTTAATCTTTAACTTCTTTGTTAAATTTAAAATATTTGCTTTCTTTTTTTAAATTTTTTTAACTTATTTATCTTTTTGTTTGCACAATTTATGTAACTCTTTGTAATCTTATATCTCATACTAGCTATAAGTTTATCTTGATGTACAGCGTTAATCAATCAATAAATATCAAATAAAAGCAACGCTGTAATATCGTTCTTTAAAGGAAACCTACATTTTAAATAGATCGTAGATAGCTTTACATATTTCTTTTCTTTTATATCTATCATTGGGCGCGTTCATTTTGTAAGCCAACTACGAGTCCTTACTATGTTACCCTTTCTCATTGATCGTATTTTTTATTTTTTTATTTTTATTTTGGCGGAAATATTACATTTTTCTTAAGACTATATTGCACAATTTACAGAGATGTGGTATACTCTACCTTACTACTGAAATATTAATTATAAATGTTTTAAAGAATTTTTATTTATTCTATGTAAGGAGGAAAAGCTACTATAAAAACCTTATTATTAATTTAAGATCCTAGTAACGTAGGCTGGAGAGAAGGAGAGGCGGGGAATAACTCACGTCATCATTTGGCAATTAAAATAGGGTTAACTAGTAGCGAACTGAAAAGACTTTGCAACATTTTAATCAGTCATCAAATTGGTGTTGGAAAAAAAAGCATAAGGATTTACATTTTTGCAAAAGTCCCATTTCGAGACAACAAGTCACTTCGTATTGTAAACTGCAATAATATTACACCGGTTTTAGTTAAAAAAAAATATGCTTAGAACGCCAGGAGGTAGGTACAGGTCCGCCGGTGATTTGATGACATATCTAAAAGTGGAACTAATCTCTTCACCAAGGTGGTGAAAGTAAGATCGTTGCGCTTGATATTTCAAAAGCAATTCAAGTTGTCTTAGACGGTTTCAAGTCTGCAAACC
This sequence comes from Portevinia maculata, assembly GCA_949715645.1. Taxonomy (NCBI): domain Eukaryota; kingdom Metazoa; phylum Arthropoda; class Insecta; order Diptera; family Syrphidae; genus Portevinia; species Portevinia maculata. Next base: position 359,347,041 of record OX454525.1, on the reverse strand, counting down.
AAATAAATGCTGGTGTTCCCCAAGGGCCCAAGGCTCTGTTCTGTCCCCGACTCTCTTTCTCATTTTTATAAATGATCTCCTGTCTGTTACTTCTAATCCAATCCATTCCTTTGCTGATGACAGTACCCTCAGCTTTTCACATTCATTTCTTGGGTCACGCCCCTGTTCTTCGGTTCTTCGCTGCGAAATGTCTAGGCTTTCTTAAGCGATGTAAAGGCCCTTTTAGACGATCAGTTATCAGTTTAGTTATCAGTTCAGTTGTCAGTTCAGTTCAGTTAAAAAAATCGTGCATTTAGACTTCAGTCCGGTGTTCAGTTCAGCTTTCATTTTACTTGTGAGCAGTCGAAAGTCAGAAGAAATACATTGCGTAACAAAGCGTATATTTGGAGCTACCGCAACTAGTGACTCCAATTATAAAAAAACAAAATACCAATATGAGAGAAGCCATATCACCTCACGAAATATTAAGTGCAACCCTCCGATTTTGAGCAACTGGAAATACTTACCAAAGCCTTAAATTTCTTACTGCAATATCGGCACCAAGTCTAAGTGCAATTATACCTGAAACCCACCTCTTTTAGTTTTTGCAGCAACATATTGTATGCTGCTTCCCTTTTCACTGAATTGTGATATAAAGGGTCACTTTTCTTCCACAAACCTGGATAAGCGCGATAAATTTCAATGAAATCGACCATGTTATCATTCCGTTTCGACATATTGATTCAACGCCAAGTGCGATTAAAATGATGACTGAACTGAAACGTATTTACACATCAGTTTAACTGATAACTGAACTGAGAACTTATGGGAATTCCATCAGTTTCAGTTTCAGTTAAACGCTTCAATTTTTGCATTTAGACATCAGTTTAACTGAAATCTGGACTGATAGATCAACTGAAACTGAAACTGAAATGATCGTCTAAATGGGCCTTAAGAAATATTTCACCCCTTCTGATCTGGCTACAATTTATAAGGCGTTAAAACTCATTGGCAATCGAGACATCGCGAGATCGATTGACTCTCTTAGTCATCGTCGTAACGTCTCCTGCCTTTCGATATTTTATCGTTATTTCCACCATAAGTGCTCGAACGAAATAGCCAGTTGCATTCCATCCGTTCCAGTGAAGTACAAAGAATCTTTCCTCAGCCGTACAACACGAATGTGGAATACTCTTCCAGGCTATATTTTTCCAAACATTTAAAACCAACGTGCATTTGCAACTCTCCTTTTCTTCTAATCCTAATTTTCCTAACGCCCGCAGTGTGTAGCCAATACATGATAAGGGTAGATACTAAAAAAATTCATAAATTAAAAAAATTATAAAAAAATAAAATAGGTATGTATGTCTGTTTACAAACCTAATTCAATTTCCAGGCTAATAATTAAACGTCAGTTTGCAAGAATAAAATTTATATGGTAAGCCTGGGTTTTAAAGAAGACTTAAGGTGGTTCAATTTTTATCTTGTTTCAAATGTAGGTATTAAACTACAAATAATATGTGTCAATAGGACATATGTACAAAGATTAACCATCTAGAAGAACTTCAACTACCACCTCCCAAATGAAGTTTCCCTCATCTTAGTACACTCTGTGTTTCCTCAAATTTGATATTTCCATTAGTTTGCCGAGACTGCAATTAATCTGACGGTTCTTCCATTCTTTTGCCGAAACCATCAGTCTCTAAGTCTACATGTTTTTGCCAACGTTCTCTAGAAATTTTAAACCACTCCTTATATTATCAATATGCCCTTGATAGAAAATCTATAACTTAATTGGAAACTCACTTTTGCAGATGCGGCAGTCGAAAGATTATAATGACCACTAATCCCTTTTCCTGCAATTTAAATAAGGATCTCAGAGTAGAAATTAAAGATGACTACGACCACGACAATTTGGAAATAGAATACGTAATTGAAAATGTCCTCTTTGAGTCTGCATCGAAAATCCAACAAACGAAAGACTACCAAAATCTTGAAAGGCAATTCAATTCTATCCTCCTCAACTCTTGCTCTTGTTCCGATAAATGTGACAGCGACAATGCATGTCCACATGGTGGCAATTACATACCTTATGCGAGCGAACTCATCCTCAACCCAAATCGACGCAGTCAGGATCTCATATATGAATGTTCGGGAGTGTGTAAGTGTGATCCAGGAACTTGTCAGAATAGACTCGTGCAATACGGGCCTCGGTTGAATTTGGAAATAATTGTTTCAAAAGTGCTTCATAAACAAAATGGGCTTCGAACGAATGTCCCCATTTGTCGAGGAGCCTTCATATGTGAGTACGCCGGCGAGATTCTCACTCTAAACGAAGCTAAACGAAGGATGGAGCCTGCTAGAGATTGCGGCACAAAGACTAGAGATAAAAATAAAATGAATTATGTCCTCTGCCTGAATGAATATTCATTAGACGGGGGTGACAGTACATCCTCAATAGCTCCCAGCCAACAAACTTTCATTGATCCACGTCGCAAAGGTAATATTGGAAGGTATTTGAATCATAGTTGTCAACCGAATTGTGAAATATTCAGTGTTCGGGTAGATTGCCCGATTCCAAAGATAGGTAAGTAGTGCACGAGGGAATAGGTACTAACTTTAGTTAAATTACATTTCCTTTCAGCAATCTTTGCAAAACAGGACATTGACGCAGGTGAGGAGCTGTGCTTTCATTACGGCGGAGGTGTAGCTGCAAATAATACAAATACAGATGCAGTGCCACCGAAAAAATCGACTCGTTGCCTGTGCGGATCCAGTAATTGCGAAAAGTTCCTGCCAAATTTGAAATTTTGATATTTTGTTGCAGGTAAAAGTGTTGGAAAATTTGCATAACTAAAAGGTCGGTCGTGTTTGAAGAAGAGCGGTACGGGTACCGTTGGCGCAATTCACGGTTAGTCTTGTTGTTGCTGTGAATTAAATTAAATTCTCTTGTGAATATGGTATCGTGTTATTTTTATTTGATAGAATAAGGCAATTTTGTGTTTGGGTGGATGTTGGTCGGATGTATTCAAATTATGAACACATAACTTACCATTTGGTACGAGTCAGATCTATGTACCTACGGATATGCCCGGCTTTGGATGCCAGACTGCATTTGATATTAATTTTCCGATTCATCTATGGCCATGTTTCCCGTTTGGAAAAAAAAAACAACTGCACGGCTGCAACTGTGTTACGAACAGTACGCTACAAAAATAATTAAAGTTTGGTTCTATCTACATTTTAGGTGATGCAATATAATTGTATTCGTATGTAGGGGAATGGTGCTTACCGTGACACAGTTAAAACCAGAGCTGTGAAATAGAACACTACTCACGTGCAGGGACGGGCTAAAGGACCCAGCCCATAGAATGCGCTGATTAGTTGCTTTCAATGGACAGCCAGATAAAATACACACATTGTTATGGAATGTGGGCCATAGCCAACATATAAGTAATTAGTATCGACGGATAAAATAGGCTTACTTTCTGCTTTACTGTTCCTTTAAGTCTTCACACATTGCACTTCACGCATTCTAGCATTGGAGTTCACGCAACACGCATTACAAAATTGAGAAGAGGCATTTGCATGATTTATTGGGTGTGTTGAATGAACCTGAGCACACAGAAAAGTACGGAAAAGATCAGAAAACGTCAGGATTTGCTGTCCCATGAGTACAAATCTTGCCCCAAAGTGTTCTACATTCAGTCACATTCTGTCCCAGCAAGCTTTTCAGATCAGTTAAACACACGAATTTCTGCACCTTGCTTTGAGTTAATGTTACAAACATTGGCGTATTTAAAAAAAGAAAATATCGAAATTCATTAAACACCGCTTTTGAAAAAATTATGGAAAACTTTCATTGTCGATTAACCCACAGGTCAGTATGCCACAGACCAACAGCAGTTCGACCGCTGAATGGGTAAAATTGCCAAAATCGTAGGACTTAAAATTTCGGTTAGAGAGTTATATATAAAGCGAAGTTCCAAAAACTGACAAAAATGACAAAAGATAAGAATTCCAACGACAAAAACAATTCTTTTTATTGAAAAATATTTAAAAAAAAACAACAAATTTGGTTTTGTGAAACGTTCCTGTTTAAGCCTTAACATTTTAGAACATTTCAGAATGATGAATGATTATTTCCGTAATCTGATCGGGTAAGGAAGATACATTGGAAAGTGTCAAAGAGACAAATTGTTGACTGTGGAAAGTTGAACTGCGCGGTTTCAGAGGACATTTTTGGGGTTCCAATAACCTCTTGGTATTCTAATCTTGACCACAGATTCATTAAATCGATACAGCCGAGGAAAATCTTAACCAACTGCAGACCTATTTTTTTTAATTCGATTTTAATCTTAAGATCTTGACGGTCAAATGGTCAAACAAATTTAAGTGAGAATTATAAATAAACGTACCTATGAGCAATACCGTAAATTGTCGAATAGGAAGAAAAGCTTAGCAAACAGTTACCACAGCTTTGCAAATGTACTACCTTAATTTTGTTTCACCTGATTAACAATCGACATTTTGCTCTGTTACTGAACAGCCGATTAGCAAAATTGGAGTACCAACGACACGGTGCCCAAATCGTGGAACACCGTGAAGCCAGCTATTCGCTGATGCGTATCAATGGTCGCGTTCAATTTACAAGTCAACTACTAGTGACTACTATTTTATCTTTTCTCATTGATCATAATAACTCACGTGACCATCGTTTGGCAAGTGATAGACATTTGGCGCTTTCAATTTGCAAGTCAACTGCAAGTTCACTACTAATTAAATGTCTATCACTTGCCAAACGATGGTCACGTGAGTAATTTGATCAATGAGAAAAGGTAAAATAGTAGTCACTAGTAGTTGACTTGTAAATTGAACGCGCCCATTTAATTAGTAGTGAACTTGCAGTTGACTTGCAAATTGAACGCGCCAAATGCCTTGTTGATACCGGATCAGCTGCACCAAATAATAGGGAATGACGTTCATACGCAGCAGCGACAGAAGTCAAGGGTAGGATTTTGCGTGCTGTGGAAATTCAACCTTCAGTCAGCGTCCCCAGACTAGCTGTGCAGTTGGAGCTTCCTAGATTCACAGAACCCTACATAGTAATAGATTACACCCTTTCCATTTAACACCGGTACAGGATTTACAAGGAGATGCGCAAAGGGGAGGGGAATTTTGCCAATGGCTACTGCGCGAAATGGCAGAAGACGCGCTCTTCCTCAAGAACATTCTGTAGACTGAGTTAATAAGCACAAGAGCTTCCAAAAGTAAGAATTTAATTATTTTGAACAACACTTTCAAAATGTGCTGCGTATTTTAGAGGAGGTTTAGCGTAAATGTTTGGGATGGATTATTAGGAAACATTATTAATTAGGAAAACAAATCTTGGCACCAAACTTCTTTCCTATCCTTCTATTCTTTCATTCAAGCGCACGCTAATTTAAAAAAAAAAAAACAGTTAATTCCAAATACTACCTTGAATTTCTTAGAGAAGCCAGAGCTCCTTTGAAGATATTCTTTTAACAATATGAAGCATTTTGTCATAGTAGCTGCTGGGTAACTTCATTCCTCAACCTTACTTTTAACGAAAGGTGGGTTTGTCAGACCATTTTTGTCTGACAAAAAATGATTTTTACTACAACTTCAGTTGATCGTACGAAAGTTGCTGAACATAATTTTATGGAAATTTTTCAAGGGTAAAAATTTGTAAAGTAAACATTTTGAGAAAAATGCCAAAATTAATTGCCTTTCGAAAATGTCAAAACTATTTTTGTACATACATATACCTACCTAATAGTTTAGAAGTTATAGCGTCTTAAGTGGTTAGACCTCGAAATTAGAGACCACCCCCAAAAAAACAGCGGTCGCTTCTTTTCAATCCAAAATTTGACGTTTTTCATAACGCAAAAGCGAAATGAAAGGATTTTCTATCGATTTTGGAGATTTAACAGTTTTCACTTTTCTACACATAAAGACCTATTTTCTTGCCAGCTAAAGTTCTGTGTGAAGCAAAATTAACGAAAGTAAATATTTATTAATATTGCGTTTGGAGTCGAGACCCACCATCTTTTCATCGACTTTAAGGCTCTACTTGGCGATCGCCGAATTCAGGATCCCGGCAAAACTGATACAGTTGTGTCGCGTGACTGGAAAATACGCGGCGCATTGCGCAATATGCCGTGTATGCTTTCACGCCGATTGAAGAACAGGCAAAATTGGTTGACCTTGAAGGCAACGATGACAAAACGAAGTAAATACTTGCTTTCACCAAGCAAACAAACAAACATCTGTCCACCGATTAGGACAAAACGTTATTGTTGATAGCAGCAACTTCGAGGTAGTCAGGGAGCTCACATAGCTCAGAGAAAACATCAACTTCACAAATGACACCTTTTGGAGATCCGACGTAGATATACCATAGGAAACCGTTGCCAGAAGAACCGGAAGACCAGTTGTAAGTTCTACAAAACACTGATAGGTATTGCCAGTTCTGCTTTACGGCGCCGAGTGCTGGACGATAAGCAGAAAGGGAGAGCTAATATTGGGTTCTTTCGAAAGAAAAATACTCCGTCGGATTTTTGGTCCAGTGTGCGAATAAGGCGGATGGAGGATTAGATACAACCGCGAAGTCTATGAGCTGTACCAAGATGTGAATGTAGTACGTCGACTACATTAACTCGGCCACATCGAGCGAATGGACAATAATTCTCCAGCGAAGAGGATCTTCGACTCGGAGTCACCAATATGCCGCTAAGGCATCGACTTAGCCGCGATAACCTGTGAGAAAAAAAAAATTAAAACACCAGCGACTATATGGTTACAACATTTATTTTATGATCTGCTCATCGGAAGATCGATCGTCTTACTAACTAGCTTAACTCTAACTTACTCTATTTAAGTATGTATTATTTTTTTTTGGTTTGCTATGTGTAATAGGATGTGTATTATTCGTGAGAACATCCATGCAATATGAAGTACAGTAATATGACAGCGTGTCACTACATTATAACATCTTCTTTCCTTACAGGCTCCGTCTAAGAGGTCATGGAAATTTTCCTCGATAGGTTCAATGTCTAGCCAGTAAGGGTTTGTGCTGATATTAGACTAATAATCTTTAATGTGCTTTAGATGCGCATTACTGCCAGCCCTTATCGGCATGAAATCAATGACTTAATCTGAGCCGACTTCCCGCATCCTAACTTGTGCATCCTTATGCGACAGTTGTAATAAATGTCGCACTGTTGTAGTATTTGCATTTATCTGATTCTATACATCGTATCTCCTGTCTGCCTTATTACCTTAATGAGGGTGTCCATAGCCGAGCCTAGCGTCTCTCGCATTACCAATTTTTTTTTGTTTGGTATAGAAGATATCGCGACGCAATATTCAACCACTAATCTGGAGGGCCTGTTTCCAATTTTCTTCTGTAGCGATGTCAACTTCGGGCTCATCCGCCACCATCTCTCTTTCCGAATACATGGTGTTCAAAATTCTTATTGAACTCAGCTGCAAATATGCCCAAGTAGCTCATTGTAAGGAATCTGCCATGACCCAATTACGTTAATTAATCCGCTGCACGCCCTCCTTCTAATAGGCTCATGTAAGACTTCTGGGACTCATCAGCCAGTAAATTTCTACAGAGCATTGTGGTGTTGCAATTTTCCTCTTGTTTAAGTCACATATTATAAATTTAGCACGTAAGGTCCGTGAGACATTGTCAGTACCCGGTGGTTACTACGAATATGTAAAATAAGCACAATTGATGTGGTCTTAGTTATGGCACAGGCATCGTCAGGGTGAAACAATATGCTTATCCTACAACACCGAACCAACTATTTCAAAACATACCTACCATTGATGTTCAATCAATTTTTATATTGATTGCTTGAGCCGCAGTAAGGTGCATCACCACCACCATGAACATTTAAAAAAAACAATCGCCTTTATATAAAAGCTCTTATTGACAGGAATGTGTGCTTGCCAGCCAAAGAAGTACAGCCAGACGATTTGTTTGGCATATAATCTTCATCATACAACAATGAGACAGTAATCTTGCTCGTAAATGCAGTTAGCCATGCTACAAAAAATTGGCTTCAACAAGGAACACATTTTTAAGGTTCCACACAGCATTATATTGCATTCATTTTTGAACTTATTCATTCAACAAGCTGCGCAAACAATTTAGCCATGAAAGGAACGATTCTAGCAGATTGCTTGCTGACAAATGGAAAAAATGTCCTGTTTTGTTTAATGAAAATATATTAGGTAGTTGTAAAGTTATCCCAGCCATAAAATCTATAGTAGCGCTCATATTACTACCTCCTTTCTTCTGTCCAAAGATATTTCTTGAACTTGTTTTGTACATAACCGCTTGAAGCAGAAGTTTGATGCTGCTCTTCTATTCCTTAGTGTCAGATAACGCTTCTCAGTCGCATTATCCAATTGTCACGACTCCTTAATTGGATAAAAAACATTATTATCTCTGGATTAGTAATACATCTCGCAAATCCTGGATTATTCAACGCATCCACAGGCAAACGAGCTGGAGTCTGTATAGCGCCGCCATTCAGTGCCGTAGGAACAACGACGACTGGCGGATATAGGAAAGATGACCATGTCCATAAAAATAAACTCCTGCAAAACATACTTTGAAGCGGCGCTACCTTTAATAAATGATTTACAAAACAAATTTTAATATACACAGAGGCTACGTAATCCATATAACTTACCAAATTCTTAGAACAAAATCTGTTATTTTTGTCACATAAACCTTAATTGTTATTAATTTACAAGGAATTTCAATCGACTTTGTGAAAATAAAACCATCGGAATTCAAATTTAATCATTGAAAAGTACTTTTGCGACAGCTGTGTGTTGTCATTCTGACATAACTTAAGTACAAACAGGGCTGTTATGAGAAAGTTTATTCCAGTTTGGAAAGAAACGAATAACGACAACGAGTACAAAATTACCGTATTTAAGGTGAGATTAATTGAGCTTCAGTTGATATTTAAGCCTATTAAGCGCAATCTTTTATTCTTTTTGTCTAAAATTTGTTATGTTATGTTTTTCTTGTTTAGTATTCTGTCTGCCAAAAAGAATATCTATTATAATTCATATAGAATAAAGACATTTAAAATAAAAAAATATAAAAATAAAAAAAAGGCTCTACTTCCCCCAGAATGTAACAAAAAAAAAATAGAAAATTAGATTTGGTTGGTGATTAACTTTTATAATCACAGGAGTATCCAACTAACTTAAATAACAATGTTAAGAGGCCAATTCTACTTACGGAGCCCTAAGACATTTTCCTCCGCTGAGACTTTTTATATTATTATTATTATGGAATAATATTCTCACCGGAGGAGAAATGTATCTGTCAACTGTAACACATATTTTCTATTTCTGCCACATCAAAGAAAAGAAATTTTTTTCATTTTCTCTGCCCCACATACACCAAAAAGCATGCGACAACAGATTCCCTCACATATAAGTATAAAAATTGGTTGAAAAAAGCAAGTGAGGAAGCGAATCTTTAAAAGGTATGCTTCAGTAAATTATTTAAAGAAATCTCCGCTCCTCATGTGAGGAATCGTGTTCTACTAACGGAGGGCTTAGAGGCATCCGTAAGTGGAGATGGCATAATGACAATTTCGAAAGGGTTCGAAAACTCCCCCCGAATTTTCATAACAGAATATCAGATATGACAGAGTAGGTATAATTACTGCTCAGTAGTTTCGGTTAGATTCAACTGCAAGATACATATAATTATGTATGTTGTCCCCTGAAAACATCGGTCAGGGTAAATAAAATTCAATTTTCTTTTGTTCTGTGAAGAACCAATTTTATTTCTATAAAAAGGTTAATATGAATAACCTTTTAAGTTCCCGGCAACTCGTTACATTTTTTCTTTTAATCTTTGAGCCTGGTACGCTGCTTATGCAGAACGGAAATTCGCTGTGGTCCCCAATTGGGCAGCGACGGGTTTGCAAGAAGGAATATTTGCGGAGAGTTTTATCAGTGGCTAGAAAATCGCAACTGTTAATTGACAGACGACATACATAGTGCACCATGCCAGGCCGCAGCCTGTGTTGCTTAATTAAAAACAAATATTCTTTTGAAATGTCAAAATTTTGTAAGCAATTAATATCCTGAACAATAAATTGTGTGCGCAAAAGAGTGTAGCCTACTACCCGCCAATCTAGCCTCCAGGTTCGAGAAGGTAGGGAAGACCGAACCTCCATTTTAAGGACCAAGCCATCTCCGATGCCAGAGCAATTGGTCGGGAAAACCGGAAGCAGCGCGCTCCGGATCGCAGAGGATGGAAGGCTGCAGTATTTAAGACAGAGACGGTCGGGAGCCCGTTAAGGAAACAAAGTAGATATACCGCAAAAAGTAATGCTAATGACAATTTCGAAATAATTTGAAATCTGCCACTAAAACCAAGTTCATAATATAAGGCGTTTTTTTTTCAGTCCAGAGCAGTGCAGAGTGAGCTATTATATGTTATTTTTTCAGCACTGAGTTCTCTTAGCGCTCAGCTTATTGTTTCTTTTTTGGCTCAGAGCATGCTCGGAGTGCGCTCCGTAAGCTCTGAATAAAATGGCCAGCTAGTTGGAGTAAGACGCTGAATGCGGCCAGTGATAGAATGAAAGGAAGGGAAAACAATGAAAATGGCTGTCGGATTTTGTTTCCTGGCGTTAAATGTAATACAATAGACCAGGCTATCTCTTTCTGAAGTGCCGAGTTCCTTTCTTAAACGTCAAATGTAAAATGAATGATAGAAATTTGCACAAATCGTATAGGAAAATCATCGTGAGTGTTAATAAAGTGTATATTTAAATGAAAACAGAAGCTATTGGAGAGCAAAATGTACGAAATTATAGAGAAAAAACGTGAGAAAGTATGTTAAGGCAAAAAAGCAATAAAAACATTGTGTTTGCCAAAAATTGAGAAATGTGTGTGAATAATCTATGTTTAGAAAACTTTTCAACTTATTTGCTCCCAAATAAAACTATTTTGTTGCCACAACGCGATTGTCACGGTTTCACTTTTAATTTTTGTACAGAATCCTAATAAATTGTTAACTTTTTAATATTCCAAAATATTGTTTGGATACCTACTCCTTCTTAGTTCTGGAAATTTGTTTTTGTTATAATTAGCTTTAATATAAACTTATAACGAGATATTCGCAACAAAAACATTTTTTGCCACAACTACGCGATTCTCACTTTTTCAGTTTTATTTTTTTTACACAATCATATCATAATGTTAACTTTTTAATATTCCAAAACGTGGTTTGGGTATTCCTTCTTAGTTCCGAAACTTTTTTTTTGTTAAAATTGGTTTTGTTATAAACTTTTTAGGGAATATTCGCGAAGAACGTATTTCTCGCCATACAAATTCGCCATTTGTTTTCCTTCATTTCATTCATCTGTTTGTCTTTTTTTCTGACGTTGTCGTGAGAAGGTCTATTGAGTAAAACGATTTTTATTTAAAAAATAAACATGATTGACAGAGATAACGACAATGCTTATGTGTGTAATTATCGAAAACGAAAGCGAATTTGAAAAGTCATTTCGTTTTTGGCATATTCGATAGGCTTTGTTTGACGGATTTGGTGTTTTCTACGCTCGAATAAAATTAGGAAAATTATTTTTAAATGTATCTGAAATGAATACAACATCATAATTCCATTTTTTGTTATAAATGCTGTGTTTTTGTTTGAAAGCACAATATTTCACAAATTTTCACAAATAAGTTTTCAAAAAACAGCCGTTTAACTGGAAACAAATTTCAATAGACTGGAAATATTGGAAGGATTCGCTTCGTATTGGATAATTGAGCAAAACGATAAAATAATCAGGCCACTGTTCAGAGTGCACTTGACGGGCTCAGGCTCTGCTCAGAGGAGAACGGAAAACGCCTGTGGGCAACAATGTTAATTGCTTTGAAAGGTGTTTTTGCTTCAACAACTGTAAAATACTGCAAGTAGGTTTTTATGAGATTCCCTCAAAATCTTCCAAAAGATTTCAAAATCTGAATGTTTTTGGCAAATCTCCAGTTTCCCAGAAGGCTACTATTTAGTACTTCCCAATGGAAGCGGAATGGAACTTATAAGGCCAGTTCCACTTACGAAGCTCTCAGAGGTTTCCTTCCGAGGGAGCCATAAGTGCACACTGAGGAACCGGAGATTTTTTTTTTAATTTTCTGAGACTTTTTAAGGAGTCACTTTTTTCAACAACTTTTTAAGAATTGAGTAAATTTTGTTCGACAGTTTATTCCCTAAAAATGGTTTAAAAATAGTTATGACATTCGATCGAACCCGAGATTCTCGGAATTTCAAAACGAACAGAATCTGTCCGATTTGAATGCGATCCGTGTGAGTACATAAATGCCTGACTGCACCTATCCATATTTTTGCAAATTATTCATGATTTTTTGCCGACATGCTGAGGTTCGATCTGGTCAGAGACCAATTGTATTGAATATTGACTTTGTTGTTTTATTCTTGGATCATTTTTATTTCAATTTTACATTGAATACGCAAAGAAAACAGCCGCCATTTTTTTATGACGGGAAGGAGTAGGGTGGTGGCACCTAATATCGAACACCTCCAGTAGTCGAACACTTTGTGGAAAAAGCCGTTAAGACTGCGTGATTTTTCAAATTTTCAACTACCTACCACAAATGCAAAATTGTGAGTTTGCGTGTGTAACTTACCATCGGGGAAATCCCAACTAGCACAATTAAAGTTGAACATAAAAAAACTGCAGTTCGTGATGATGTTTCGATGATTGCGGTCACTTAAGGTATTGTTAAAAATAAAAACTGTTAAAGTGTGTTTCTTTGGCATCAAAAGCCATGTGAGTAGCTTTTATCAAATTTTTTCTATTGGATAATATGGGTGTTATTATATTCTCTTACAAATTTGATTAAAAAACTTACAAATAAGTTTATTTTCTAACTGTTCGGAAATTGGAAACCAACGTTTATAGAGTTTCCATCTCGAACACTAGTGTTCGATTTCAGGCAACTGCGTCAACATTTTCTTCTTTCGTATAAGCGTTGAATACCATAGGAAAGTGAATTAATATTTCCTCTTTTATAATAATAATGGTATGAAAAAGATTGGGTCCAGTATTCGAACACAATTTTCTTCAGTGTTCGGATGAAGGAAACTGTATATTTTTAGGTTCCTTTGGCCGAACGGTTTTTCATTTCTCTCTATCTGACCTCAATTTTTATGTAACTGTCCATTATTTAAATAATTTTAGACCAAATGAAGCACACATACAAGAAATACAGCGAAGCCTCATTAGCGGCTGCCTTACAGGGGATCCGTAGCGGTGCTATGAGCTTTCGCAAAGCACGTACAGAGTTCGGAGTTCCTATAACTACCCTTCATGATAGAATTCATGGTAAGGTTGGAGATAGGCTGAAATTAATGGGTCCAACCACTGTGCTCACAGAAGGTGAGGCTCCTAAGCTTGTGGAGTGACTCATTAACATTGCAAAATGCGGATTCCCCCAAAAACCAAACGAGCTCTTGAAGTGCAAAAAACTGGTCAGGACGAGCAACGCAAAACTCCTTTTAATAACGATAGACCCGGCAAGAAGTGGTACTACAGTTTCTTGAAGCGCCATAAAGAGCTAACCATACGAGTGTCCGAATCTCTATCTAAAGCAAGAGCTGTCGTTACAGAAGATAGTATAAAAACATAGGGACGGGCTACAGTCCGTTTGGGCGAACTGTTGGATACCCTATTCTTATTCCTATCCCTCATAAGTTGGCGTGTAAGTATGGTTGAATTGTTAAGAACGCTCTACATATTTTGTTATATAACATTTTAAGTTTTTTTTTTAAAAAAAAACGAAGCTTTTGTAAAAAAAACGCTCCCTAGCTCAAACTCTGGTTTTTCAATAAAATTGTTTTGTTTAATTGTGGGCGTGTCAGGAGGCGGATTTAAATAAAATTAACGCATAAAGGGCCCCTAGAGAGTATTTATTATTCAGCTCCCTAGCTCAAATTTTGGTTTTTCAATAAAATTGTTGTAATTAATTCTGGAATTTCGAAAATTCGTAAACTTGATTATTTCGGGACCCTAGAGAGTCTGTGGTTAAAATTTCAGCTCTCTAAGCCCAGTTTTAAGGCCTAATTTTTGCCAGCAGACGGACGGACGGACGGACGGACGGACGGACGGACATGGCTAGATCGACAAACTATGCGTCAAAATTAATATACCCTTAGAATAGGGTATAAAAATGGTTTCGCGATTTAAAAAATTATCTAATCGGCATAAACGCTAAAGATATTTTAGATGACTGCTCTCGGATTTTTAATGGCGATGAGACTTCATGCTAAAGTCCCCCAAAACTGGAAAAGTTATCGGTCCCAGAGGTTTTTGATATACAACTTAACGGTGCTTCTTGTCTTTAGTGCATATGGAGTGACGTTACCCCCTGAAATTGTGTTCCCTTATTCACGTAATCCGCCATCAAAACTTGTGGATAATATGGTAGAAGATTGGATTGTTGGTCGCTCAGAAACGGGATGGATGAGGTGTGAAACTTTTTATGAATATGTGGCAAATGATTTCTGTGGATAGCTTGAAAAATCAAATTAAACGACCAGTTCTCTTACTAGTTAATGGACATACATCGCACCTGTCCATGGCTTTAAGCGACTTCTGCTCCAATAACCAAATCATTTTATATTCCCTCCCTCCAAACACAACCCACATTATGCAGCCCGCAGATGTGGAAGCATTTAAAGGCATTAAAAGCAATTATAAGGCAGCAGTAAGGAAATGGAACAAGTTGCCTAAAAATTATGGTAATAAGTGTAACAGGTGGTATCATTTAGTTTGTACCGAACTTTGCACAAAGTCTTTCGATGAAGCCCTAAATAGGTCTTTATTTGCAACTTTTGCACTTACTTGTCAAACAGTTGCAAACCCATTATATTTGGGTATAGGTACCTACCTAAATACCTGCTCTGGAACCAAAAGACTGAATTACGTAATATTTATTTTGTTTTTGTTTATAATACCTACCTATTTTTTTTGTTATGAAACATGTAGGTAGTAGATACGTACCTACCTAACTGTTTTGTTTATTTTATTAAATACATTCTTTTAAGACGCTTAAGATATTTTTTTTTTGTTATTTTTGGAAAAAATTACCTATGTTTTTTTTTCATAAGCTATAAGCTATAAGTTGTGTTTAAAAACGAATTAATTTATTTATTATTAGTTTTTGTATTATCTATAGGTAATATAAAAATGAATCGCTGAATGTGTTGCTAAGCGCAAATCTCGAGAGCAGCTGAACCGATTTCGCTAATTCTTTTTTTTATAATATTCCTTGAAAAATATGAGGGGTGTCCGTTAGGAGAGAGTACACTGTATACTTTTTATTATATTTTGTGTATAAAGAAACTATATACGAAATCTATGTTCGAAATCAGAAAACTCAATGTTCGGCTTGAGGAGATTAGTGTTTGACTACTGGGGAATAATCATTTTTTTCCGTTTTTATTTTTTTTATAAATATTGGTTACTGTTACCAAACTAATTTATATAGTCGTAAAATATTTTTGAGATGCCGCTGTATATTCATTTTATATCATATTCCTGCGTTCAACGCATCGCTTACAGAAATTGATTGACACCACTAAGTGTTCGACTACTTGGGACATGCTCCTAGTCGTTTGATTGCTCATACGATCATTCTGACCATTTTCTTCGAGGCAAGTTATTTGACGTGAAGGCTTCCACGGATCTTGGAACTTCCTCTGTTGACAAATATAAAAAATGAATTTAAACCGTACAGCTTGTAACAAATTTCCTGTCGGCAGCCAATATTTGGTGAAAAAAGAGTGTGAACATTTTTTTTGACTTCACTTCATTCAACTTAGCAATTTCTTTTACAAATGTTAGTAAATCCAAAATAAAATCCTAACTATTTTAAGGCAACTCTCTCCCGAGTATTTTGAGCTTCAACTCAGCTTTCTGTCCCGTTTTAAAGCTTAGTTATAGAAAATCTTAAATTCATTATATTTTATCAAAGGCGAAAAAAATGTAAGACGACTGGTGGGCACACGTCGAAGGCAAATCACACAAGGATAGGATAGAGGGCCCAATATGACTACCTTGGCGTAGAACGAGACGTCTTAGATATTATGCTAGAAATTATATTACGAAACACCATTTTTAAGGATTTGTTTCAACATAATTTTTGTGAATGCAGGTAATCGCATGTCAAGTTCATTGATGCGAAGGAAAATGGTAAAAATAATAAAATTCAGCATCACCTGATTGCAACAAGGTTGACAAATTTGAATATAATACTCGTATATCAAGTACCATCGTTAACATTCAACTGGTACCCATAAAATAAATCCTTGTGTGACATTTATGCAGAGAGAGCTCTCCTCTCAAGTTTATTTCGCACGCATGGTACTAAATTCATTTCTTTAAAGCCGCATGTTACCACGTACATTTATTCTCCACCTACACTTACATTTTCTCAAGCAATCTAAAGATTTATTACTATAAAATAACCCAAAAAACAATCGCAAGGATCCAAAGAGCCTTTACACGTAGCAGAACTTGAACCTCTTCGACTATCCACTTATGTGTATACAATACATTTCTATATGTATACCTCTCATAAACACTCAGCGTGTTGCTGGTTCTTAATTAAGCCGTAAATTAAGTAGAAAGTCTGCCCGCTGTTGCTATCAAGCGCAGCTTACATTCTACTATGGGTAGGAATATTTTTTTCTAAAACAATTCGCAAAACATTCCCCTAGTTGTGGTTCGAAAACATACGAAATGTTTCATGAGCTTGGGGACCACCTGTTGAATGTAATGAATATTGCATGGGGGAAGAGCATGAGCGCCCATTAAATGATATTCATTTAAATATTCGCAAGTATACATTTTTTCCTTGAGACGGTTGAGTATAAGAGCTTAAAAGTGGTCTTAATAAAATTATGTTAATTTAAATAAATGCGATTAAGCCATAAAAAGTTGTGTGCCTAGCAATAGCTATCAATAACTAACATAATAATTGATTTACTTAGGTATTTTCTAATTTGGGTTGTAATCAGAGAAAGCTGCGGGTGTAAATTGTAATTGATGATTTTTTAAGCGTTTGGTTTTTAATTGTCAAAAAAACAGAAAAACATCAAAAGTGTATGCCATTTTTATTTGAGTTGATAATTCAATGCTTGCCACTAACTTTTTTAAGATTATTTCATGTAAATATTGACCACTACTACGTTTTAAGTGGTCCATACGAAGAGTACAATTTTGAGTCCCATTTTTTGAGCTATTGGCTGATATCTCGCTAATAAGACGGTCAATGTTATCCTGCAAGGATGCAATATATGCTGGCTTATGGCTGACGAGTGATTTGACGTACTCCATACAAAATAGTCTAAAAATAGACAAAATAGCTAATTCATCGGCCCAACGGGAGAGATAAATTGATCACTTAACTCATTTCTCAATTAATCCATCGATTGAAAAATATTTTTTAAAGAGAACGAATTTTGATAATAAAATTCTATAATTTGTAAGCCCTTGGGGTGTAAGCCTTTCCATGATGAAATGCTAATGCTAAATGAGCATGTTTGACTTTGGCACATGTCACGAAATCACATTTTATAAGCCATTTTTTTTTACATTCTGGCTCGCCAAGGCGATTTATATGGGGGGGTACTTCGACCTAAAAGATCTTTTGTACCGTATGGGCCAGAAAAGTTTAAACTAGTAGAATTTCCACTTTCCGTGTAAAGCGGATAATTTTATCAGTAGAAGAATTCTCTATGTCCTCGGTGCTCATTTTGCTGATCTAGGAGTGCAGCAAAGGTTCGGGACCTATGAAAGGTGTTTCTGAACCTTTTCTGGCCAGTTCGTCGGCCTTTTCGTTACCTTCTACCCCGACATGACCCGGAACCCACCATAATTTGGTCTTGTTTCTTATTCCGAGTGTTTGTAGGGTGTTGAAGCAGTACATGACTGATTTGGAGTCAATGGTATACGAGCTAAGGGCGTTTATAGCTGCTTGACTATATCCGTGAAAATATGGATGGTTGCACCTTTTATGATAGATAAAATAATGTGGCTGGCGCATTCTTGAATGGCGTGGAGCTCTGCTTGAAATACGCTGGGACTTTTTCCCATGGTTATCGTAAATCGTTTGTGTGGTCCGTATATTCCCGCTCCTACCCCCTTTTCCATTTATAAGCCATACGTATATATTTATACATGAAATTACACAAACACAATACCTACATATACAATATGTATACCAATACACAAATCTTTTAATGAACTCTATTCTTTAGAAATGGGTCAAAGCTTTAAAGCCAGAGCGGAAACTTTGGAACTCAATTTTAGACTATATCGACCAGACACTACTCGTTTTTGGCACATTACCAACTATACATGTCGCATTCTGCCCGTTGTTCCGGGAAATGTGAAGACTTACGTCAATTATGTTAGAAGCAAATGGTTGTGTTATTCGCAGAAAACAGGAATCTTTAAAACAAAATTTGATATCTCTTTTTTTTCAGCAAAGTGTTCGAAGGGAAGCTGTAAAAGCGGACACGTGTCTACGCGATCAGGCGGTAATGTGGGTATAGTAGGTAGCACTCCAATCGAGACTTGTAGTATTTTCCAAGAAAGCTTACACATAATTTATGACTATATAAAAATTTAACGTATTGTTCTTTTTTTAGGGTTCCGTAGCCAAATAGCAAAAAACGGAACCCTTATAGATTCGTCATGTCTGTCTGTCTGTCCGGGAATGTCACAGCCACTTTTTTTCGAAACTATAAGAGCTCTACTGTTGAAACTTGGTAAGTAGATGTATTCTGTGAACCGCATTAAGATTTCCACACAAAAATAGAAAAAAACAATACATTTTGGGGGTTCCCCATACTGAAACTCAATTTTTTTTTTTATCAATACCATACTTGTGGGGTATCTATGGATAGGTCTTCAAAAATGATATTGAGGTTTCTAATATCATTATACCCTATTCTAAGGGTATATTAATTTTGACGCATAGTTTGTAACATACCTTAATATTGCCCGTAGACCCCTAAAAGTTACTATATTTATGATCAGCATCGATAGTAATGTCGATCTAGCCATGTCCGTCCGTCCGTCCGTCCGTCCGTCCGTCCGTCTGTAGCCAAAAATTAGGCCTTTAAACTGGACCTAGAGAGCTGAAATTTTAACCATATACTCTCTAGGGTCCCGAAATAATCAAGTTTACGAATTTTTGAAATCCGCCCACAAACTCAAAAAAACCAAATTTTGGAAAAAATCGAATTTTGAGCTAGAAAGCTGAAATTTTTTATATATGATCTATGACTCCTAAAACTGCTCGGGATAAAAAAATTTCAAAATCCGCCCACTGACACGCCCACAATTAATTTTTTTTTTTTTTGAAAATTCAAAGTTTGAGCTAGGGAGCTGAAATTTATAATATATACTCTCTAGTAGCCCTTTATTCTCATGTGTTAATTTTTTTTAAATCCGCCTACTGGCACGCCCACAATTAAATAAAACTATTTTATTGAAACACCCAAGTTTGAGCTAGGGAGCGTTTTTTTTTTGATAAAATCCTTTAAATGTTATATAACAAAATATGTAGAGCGTTCTTAACAATTCAACCATACTTAGACTTTTGTCACGCCCACTTATGAGGGATAGGAATAAGAATAGGGTATCCAACAGTTCGCCCAAGCGGACTGTAGCCCGTCCCTATGTTTTTTTTCTAAACTGAATAGTTTGTGCGAGAGACACTTCTAAAGTGGTAAAATGTGCCCCCTCTAACTTCTAACATAAGGGAATGATAAAACTAAAAAAAAATATATGATTTACATTACCATGCAAACTTCCACCGAAAATTGGTTTGAACGAGATCTAGTAAGTAGTTTTTTTTTTAATACGTCATAAATCGTAAGCCGCAATTTACCTATCATTCAATCAAAGCAAATATAAAAAAAAAAACATTTAATTTCATAAACATAAACCTTATGCGTAAACCGTGAACCATTATTTTCTAATAATAAATCTGTAATAGGTGCCTAAGTAAATAATAATTATAATTCGCGCGGAACCCTTCAT
Organism: Portevinia maculata; assembly: GCA_949715645.1. Taxonomy (NCBI): domain Eukaryota; kingdom Metazoa; phylum Arthropoda; class Insecta; order Diptera; family Syrphidae; genus Portevinia; species Portevinia maculata. Next base: position 359,326,909 of record OX454525.1, on the reverse strand, counting down.
GGGCGAGTCCGACTCGCACTTGGCCGCTTTTTATACCCTATTCTAGGGGTATATTAATTTTGACGCATAGTTTGTAACATACCTTAATATTGCCCGTAGACCCCTAAAAGTTACTATATTTATGATCAGCATCGATAGTAATGTCGATCTAGCCATGTCCGTCCGTCCGTCCGTCCGTCCGTCCGTCCGTCCGTCCGTCCGTCCGTCCGTCCGTCCGTCGGCAAAAATTAGGCCTTTAAACTGGACCTAGAGAGCTGAAATTTTAACCATATACTCTCTAGGGTCCCGAAATAATCAAGTTTAAGAATTTTTGAAATCCGCCCACAGACACGCCCACAAACTCAAAAAAACAAAATTTTGGAAAAAATCGAATTTTGAGCTAGAGAGCTGAAATTTTTTATATATGATCTATGGCCCATAAAACTGATTGGGACATAAAATTTTCAAAATCCGCCCACTGACACGCCCACAATTAAATAAAACAAATTTTGGGAAAAATTGAATTTTGAGCTAGAAAGCTGAAATTTTTTATATATGATCTTTGGCCCATAAAACTGCTTGGGACATAAAATTTTCAAAATCCGCCCACTGACACGCCCACAATTAAATAAAATATTTTTTTTGAAAAACCAAAATTTGAGCTAGGGAGCTGAAATTTTTAATATATACTCTCTAGGGGCCCTTTATGCTCATGTGTAAATATTTTCAAAATCCGCCTACTGACACGCCCACAATTATTTTTTTTTTATTTTTGAAAGTCCAAAGTTTGAGCTAGGGAGCTGAAATTTATAGTATATACTCTCTAGGTGCCCTTTATGCTCATACTTAAATTTTTTTAAAATCCGCCTACTGACACGCCCACAATTAAATAAAACAATTTTATTGAAAAACCAAAGTTTGAGCTAGGGAGCGTTTTTATTTACAAAAGCTTAGTTTTTTCGATAAAATCCTTTAAATTTTTGTCACGCCCACTTATGAGATATAGGAATAAGAATAGGGTATCCAACAGTTCGCCCAAGCGGACTGTAGCCCGCCCCTATGTTTTTTATTACCTAATGCACACGCACTAAATGGATTTATTGGAAGCCTTATCATGTAATAACTACACAGCGCGGCCGTTAAGGAAATTAGGATGAGACCAAACTGAGAGATGCCTATGACCGTTGGTTTGGAATGTTTGTAGGTTATAATGTGAAGGAAAAACAGTACGCGTAAGAGTTTTCCACATTCGTGTTGTACGGCTGAAGAAAGATTCTTTGAACTTCACTGTTCTTCCGAAAACAAGCTTGAGGGTGAACTGATGAGCATTCCCTGCATGGTGGATATTGCGGTTGGAATGTTCTAGGAGTGGAAGGCAACTGGCTATTTCATTTGAGATAGGAAACATTGCGGCGATGACTAAGAGAGCCAATCGATCTCGCGATGTATCGTTTGTCAATTTTTCAAGCTGAAATGACCAATTTCATCAGAAAAAGAAACCATATACTCTCTAGGGCCCAAAATAATCAAGTTAAAGTCTTTCTAAAATCCGCCGACTGACATGCTCACAAACTCAAAAAAACAATATCGAAATAATCGAATTTTCAGCTACAAAGCTGAAATTTTTAATACATGGTCTGAAGGCTAGAAGCCCTTAATGCTCATGTTTAAGGATTTTTGTCCATGCGTTAGTTTTAAAAACATTGCATTTGCAGTCCTTTTCTCTCTGTCCGCAAACAGTTAATTTTGTAGTATATTTAGCTTCTGTGTAGCCACGATGTATTGTAGGTTGGGTAACTCAACATGAAATTTGTATCGCCCAATTCCAGTTCAGTTAGTTTTTTCATTTGTCGTGTTAAGTGCATTTTTAAAACTGCCCAAGCAAAAATTGTTGGCCATTGTAGGTCCCTTTCACTTTGCAGAAGCAAATGGTTGGAGAAGCTAGGTTTTAGAGCCTGTATGGGCCGTTGTTGCCTAATATTATTATTTTTACCCACTCTAGCTGAACATGATTTGTGCCTGTGCCTGCCCCGCAAAGCCAGAATCAAAATTAAAACGAAAAAAGCTTGGTTGGATGTGGCGCCTGTAATTATTATTAATATGAAAAATGTGGATACCCTTATAGATTCGTCATGTCTGTCTGTCTGTCCGGGCATGTCACAGCCACTTTTATCCGAAACTATAAGAACTATACTGTTAAAACTTGGTAAGTAGATGTATTCTGTGAACCGCATTAAGATTTTCAAACAAAAATAAAAAAAAATAAAAATTTGGGGGTTCCCCATACTTAGAACTGAAACTCAACGATTTTTTTTCATCAAACCCATACGTGTGGGGTATCTTTGGATAGGTCTTCAAAAATGATATTCAGGTTTCTAATATAATTTTTTTTATAAACTGAATAGTTTGCGCGAGAGACACTTCCAAAAATGGTAAAATGTGTGTCCTGTAAAATAAGAGAATGATAAAACTAAAAAAAAGATATGATGTACATTACCATGCAAACTTTCACAGAAAATTGGTTTGAACGAGATCTAGTAAGTAGTTTTTTTTAATACGTCATAAATCGTAAACCGCCTCTATACTAAGGGTTCTGTTAATACCGGGATGCAAAGTTTGCTCAATTTCACAATAAACCTTTCCTTATTTGAATAAAATATATGATACATATTTATATATATCTATGGCATATTATATAAGTACGTAAAAGTTTGTATGTGTTTATAGATCACAACCACACTGCATACTCCACATGACACGAATGAATAGTAAGTGACAAGGACAGCTCAATAGTTTGGTCAACAAACCAAACTTTAAAACATAGGGATGGGCTACAGTCCGCTTGGGCGAACTGTTGGATACCCTATTCTTATTCCTATCCCTCATAAGTGGGCGTGACAAAAATCTAAGTATGGTTGAATAATTAAGAACGCTCTACATATTTTGTTACATAACATTTGAATTATTTAATCGAAAAAAACGAAGCTTTTGTAAAAAAAACCCTCCCTAGCTCAAACTTTGGTTTTTCAATAAAATTGTTTTATTTAATTATTGGCGTGACAGTAGGCGGATTTAAAAAAATATTTGAACATAAGTATAAAGAGAGTCTATATTATAAATTTCAGTTTCCTAGCTCAAACTGACTATTTAATATTTTTTTTTATTTAATTGTGGGCCCACTGACACGGGCGGATTTTGGAAATTTTATCTCCTGAGCAGTTTTAGGAGATACAAAATTTCAGCTTTCTAGCTCAAAATTCGATTTTTTTTGAGTTTGTGGGCGTTTCTATGGTCGGATTTCAAAAATTCTTAAACGTGATTATATCGGGCCATTAGAAAGTATGTACATGGTTAAGATTTCAGCCCTTTAGGTCCAGTTTAAAGGCCTAATTTTTGCCGACAGACGGACAAACATGGCTAGATCGACATTACAATCGATGCTGATCATATTATAGTAACTTTTAGGGGTCTACGGGCAATATTAAGGTATGTTACAAACTTCGCGTTAAAATAATATACCCTTAGAATAGGGTATACAAATCACACCTCCATGATATTACTTTTCAATCAGATGTAAATTAAAAATTGACTGTACTGCCAGAAACCTCAATAAGAAATAGACCAGTTTCTATTTCTATTTCGACCAGTCCTTTTGCGGTAATACCAACATTCAAATGTTTCCTTTACTTATTCTGTTTCTATAGATGATGGTCCCCATTGGGGTCAAGAATATACGGAATTTTTATTCAGGAGTACTTTCTCACACAACACTTACTGAAACGGAAACTGAAAGGAGAATACAGGCTTAACCAACTTTCCAATCACTTCGGTCGTGATTGCAAAATTGAACGGAAGAGTAGTGCATGTAATTATGGCACTTAAAAGTTGTAGCATTTTCCGCAAAGTGGATTATTTTTACATTTTCTCCTCATCATTCGGTAGCTTAGAGTTGGTCTTTTGACGCATTTGATGGACGATGGAAGCAAAGTAGACTTCTTGAAAAACTTCCAAGTTTTGCCGGAACAGTTAAGGCAAACAAAAAGTTCAACTTTTTTCATGGGTTGAACTTTGATTGCTTTGTATGTATATTCGTAGGTACATAATATTGATTGGTTGGTCTTTTTATTCATTATTCTCGAAAATCCCTTTCCCGTACTGGGACTCGAACTTAACCCATCGTCTTTTCTTCGGGTTGGCCGAACTGTTGCATACGCTATTCCTATTTATATCACCCAAAAGCTGGGTCTGGCAAAACACTTGGTATGGACTTATTATTGTTAATAAGGATAGTCTCTTCATATTTTGTTAAACATAACTTTTTTATCCTTATTTTTTTGTTCGTAAAGGACATTCAAATCGACGACGGCATATTCAGATGACCTGTGCACCAAAAACTTTGAAATAACAATAAATAGTTGAACAAAACACAACATAAAAAAAATTAACAGGTATGTTACAAACTATGAATCAAAAGTATAATACCATTAGAAAAGGGTATAAAACATCAAGTCAAAACTCTTGTGGGAATGCTTACACAAACTGAACAGACTAGGCAAGAATGCCAGACATCTGGTGGGTACCTGGCCACGTTGGCATTATATATATCGGATTCTCTAGCAAGAAAAGGGTCAGCGGAAACCTTTGTAGGACCTGAACCATTCCTCAACACTCTACGCGAAGAGTATAGGAATCTGGAGAAACAAACAAGGGCCAGAACCTTTCTTAACCTCCAAGGCCTGAGACAACCAAAGAAACTGCGGGGAAACTACAACCTCAAAAAATTCAATGCTTGCTTCGGCCTAAACAAAAATAACCAACGAATTCAAATAGGGGCCCTTACGGGGCACTGCAGACTCAAGGACCACGTGATGAAAATGGGTATATCAGAGGAGGGGACTCTGCAGAACGCTGAAACTCCACACCACATACTAGAATCCTGTGGGGCATTGAGTTCAAGATAATGAGCTATAAATAAGGACATACAAACCATGGATCCATAGCTGATTCTCAGACTCGAAACAGAACTGGATGCTGTGCTCTAAGGTGTGTTAGCTGCCAAGGCTAAGTCAGAGCAAGACTCCAATACCACTCATAAAAAGTGTATGTAGAGGAGGCTCTCGAAGAGGGTACTGATCTCTCCAAGGTACACAATAGACCATAAGGTCGCAGTGTTGTATACTCTCACTTTGATTACAATTATACGGTATACAAAGGCTAGCACCACAAAAAGGAGTCCGATAATCGACTCTTGCAAGCCGTGAAACAGCGCTGTAAATCTAGTCCCCACGTCACAATTTGTTGTTGTTCATTCACCCATTCTATATTAATTCACGGAAGCTAGACCAATGTAAATTAACCGAAGCTTGACAGCCTTATTGTACGTTTATCATCACACAAAAATCGCTTTTGGAAATATGCCATTGCGACCTGAAAGATCTATTGTATCTTAAGGATTTATTATTCCAAAAGATGTACCGCTTGCCTTATGTAAGTTAACACGTCCAATGTAGTGTCGGGCATTTACAGAAAATATTTTCGGAGGATTCATCCGTCTTGTAAATTATGTCTCTGAGCGGAAGTTAATTTTATGAAGATGATACTTCAAGCCTCAATGGCCTGACAGGAAGCTCACTAGCTTCCTAATTCTTGATTTATCTAGCATAAGAATTAGCTTATAGGAACGAGGAAGGCCTGATTTTTCATTTGGATTGTCTGACCCTCGGAAAATTTTTCTAATGGGCTAAACGATGTTGGTACCTATTCCAAATAATTTGTCAAACAACGGAATATATATCATCTGCAAATGAGTTTTTCCTGGCACGCGTGGCTCTGCTATTGATGCTGTGATAAATCAGCAACTCCATACGATTTCAGAACTTTCAGCGTTCAGATGCTGGTGCTTTCGTGGAGTATAATAATGAAAGGCTCATTCCTTAATATGAAAATAAGCGCCGGTCTTCTAAGCGGAAATATATGTTATTCTAATGGCTGTTCATTATATTGTGATACAGGTACAGGTAACAACAAACAGGCATTCTCGAGAGCTACCACGCTTTTAAAATGCAGTCCTTCACCAAAACGCCTCTACCTAGCCTAGCTAACTTAAAATAACTAAAAACTTAGAGTTTACCACATGACCATAAACGGCTCCTAGGGAGTATATATTATAAATTTCATCTCTCCAGCTCAAACTTTGGTTTTTCAATAAAATTGTTTTATTTAATTGTGGGCGCATTTTAGAAATTTTATCTCCCGAGCAGTTTTACCGGTCAAAGATCTATATCAAAAATTTCAGCTTTCTAGCTCAAAATTCGATTTTTTCGAAAAATTAGTTTTTTTTCAGTTTGTGGGCGTGTATGTGGGCGGATTTCAAAAATTCGTAAACTTGATTATTTCGGGACCCTATTGAGTATATGGTTAAAATTTCAGCTCTATAGGCCCAGTTTAAATGCCTAATTTTTGCCGACGGACGGACGGACGGACGGACGGACATGGCTAGATCGACATTACTATCGATGCTGATCATAAATATAGTAACTTTTAGGGGTCTACGGGCAATATTAAAGTATGTTACAAACTATAAGTCAAAATTAATATACCCTTGGAATAGGGTATAAACAAACCTTCAATTACGACAACACTCATCGCGAAAACTCAGTCATCCTTTGTGACCGAGAAATGTCCCTAAGTTGAACGGAACGTTCCTTACCATAGTTGTGTACCCGGCCCTCACATACGGTTCATAACTTTGAACAGCGTACACAAAATATGAGGGAATAAGAAGTTGATCCGAAGAAGCATTCACGTCATAAAACGTATCTCTATGTCATGTTCAAAGGAAAGATCCTACGAAGCCCATCAAAAAGGCCATATCGAATGTGGATCACACAAATGCAACAACACCAGCATTTGATTGGCTTCTGTGATGAAGTGATTCGAAATCGGTAGGCCTTTCGATACTTTTTGAGGTCAAATCGGCGAACCACAAAGGCTGACCAGTAGCGATGCAGTGAAGTGGGAGGCTTATGATTCTTTTAGTGCAGATCATTACCTCGCCGATAAAGAAAAGAAAAAAAGAAGGGCCACTGATGCTCAGGGGCAAATAGTTTAGATGAGTGGAAAGTTAAGCTCACTGCACTTTTTTTCTTAAATGTCAGACAAACGTCGGCGAACATAATAGTCCTTCATATAGAATCATTCGAAAGTTGTCTAAAACTTAAATGAAGATCAAATGTTATTGTGAGTCTCCACAAATGCTTGCAATGAAACTTTACCAGTGCTGCAATTGGTGTATGTTAGGTGCTTCTATTATTAACTTTATTTTTATTTATTATAATTTCAGCTCTTGTCCACTTTGTCTTACGAATGAATAAACCCAGATTTTGTATCTACATAACAGATACATTTGTCTATGTCCATTGCCCTATAGTCTACTATTAAATGAAATCAAAGGCATTAAAACTGCTATTTAATTAATGACACGAATAATAATTAACTTAAACGGCTTCCGCCGCGCTATATTAATACATTCCCGTCATTGGGCTTTAATTTTTTTTAATGCGATGTGTTTTTTTTCATGGATTCGTTAGACCATTTGGATTTAAAGTCTGTCAGCATGAAGTGTCAACAAAGCCTCAAGGTGAATATTATCATATCTTCCTTCCTCGTATGTTTGCCGACAGAAAATGATTTTGTTTTTGTTGTTGTTGATTCGCTAAATAAAACGGAAAAGAATAATATGCCCTTGCGGCATTAAAAAAAAAACACTTAAAAACCATGCAGCACCCACAGGAAATGGGTCAGAAACAGAAGTGAAATCAATAATTTGCTGCGAACAAGATCAAATGTTCTTTGGAGATCATGAAACAATCACAAATCGATTAAATTTAGAGCGAATAAATTAAGTTTTAATATTTTTTTTATAACTTAAATAATAGGTAGTACGTGATGTCTTATAAATAAATGATATTGAGATATTTTTTTTTCTAGACCACATCGTTTTTTTTGTACACATTGATCGCATAGAACTCGGGTATGTAAAACACTTTCAGCCGCTGATCACTGAAGCGGCCATTGGTAAGAGCTTTCACATAGAAAATGTCCTTAGCAGTAGATTCCTTAGGGGGTATGTAGAATTCGTTAGGTGCCTTATTGTTCCTAGGACGATAATTAACTTTCACTAGTTTCACATAAATCACTTTGTCCTCGTCGCTCAGTATTTCATTGGATTGGAGGTATTTTAAATTCCTCGATCGAAGAATGTTGTATGGTTTCACTTCGAGCACCTCGGACGGTGAAAGAGGATAAAGGTCATTGGTAAATTCTCTTGAAATAGATGCACCGTGACACAATAGAAAATTGAAAATCACAATCGTGCTGATAAACTAAAATAAAGACGTTTTGTTATAGATTAATGTTGTACACTTTTTTCTGTTGTTTCTTTTTACCATATATATTTCACTTAGTGCCATGATCGATTGTGGCTTTGTAAAATTGAACATAGGCAACGCGCAGCGCTAGCAGATTTTAGCTCGTCAGTGTCAATGCGACGACTATTTGTCTAATTTTGCCGATCGAATATCGAAGTTCCGACGAATTGGCTAACTTGTGCAGAATGTCGCGGATGGTGCCAATGTAGATATGTCTACCGATCAATTTGAATGGAGCGGCACAGTGGGTTCGAATAGAGAAAGTTATTTTTTTTAATTGTTAATGTACCACAATTTTTTTTCTTAATGGAAGAAAAATGCGTTGAATGAGAAAGTAAAATAACAACACACATTCTTCTTTACATTTGTCGAGGAAGTTATTATCTGGATGAGAGGGCTCATAATCTTCCCTCTTTACTGCATCCCTACTGGTCCGCCTGTTGGGTTGACCGGTTCAAATGCAAAAAGTGACCGTAGTCCACCCAGTTTTGGAATTAAATGCTGGACTCTTCGTCCAAGCGATAATAGTGAACGAGATCGTCGTTAGTTTGTTTCACACAACTCTACTATCATCGCATAAGAATCTAAATAAGAAATCTGGTACGAATCCAGAATCCAGCTCCTACTCGACTATATACGACGTTCTTACCACTCATTTGAGAAACAGCTGATTTTCATTGAAAGTAAACCATTTGTAGTTTGGGGTGGTCAATTTGTTAATTGTCCGAAAGCTGACGACATCAGCGGATACATATATTTGTGTGATTCAGGAATTTCTACTTTTCTATATGTTGTTTTATCATCCATTTAGGACTTGTAACACAATACAACAAGTCTTGTTAAACAAATGAAATTGAATTTAATTCAATATTGAAATGTACTTATCTTACAAGGCTTGTAGCCGTAATGTAGCATTATAATGTAATTTCTTTCACCGTCGCTTATTTGCGTGCTGAAAAGTCCCATGAAAACACGAATTTGCGCGCCTAGTCTTAGCCTTAGCTATTAATGGGATGGTTAGCATTAACAAAGGATTTCAAAAAAAGCTTTAAAAAAATCTCAACGCGCTCCAAGAAGCGTTTCCCCAAAACGGGACTACAATGAAGCGATTTCGGAAAGCCCGCTGGACTGCGCTCTCAGTACATCCGTTCCAAAAGTGGGCCTCGACAGCAGACGCACGCTTCTTATTATTCCAACGCATGATGGCGACGAACCTGAAAGGAAACAAAACCTTAGAGTAACGACGGCTTAATGGCGCGTGGAATAAATCAGCTAGTTCTTTAAATTTGTATGGTCTGATGAAAATTTGTCAACTGATAGCAGAGTCGTGATACTGTTTCATTTTTAGATCTGACATGTATTTTGATCTTCATCCTACTAATATCATAAATGCAAAAGTTTGTTTGTTACTTATTCGGAAAAGCTAAAACGATTTTGATGGTAGCATTTTTTTGTTATTCTTCTTATAATACTGAAAATATTATAAGTAATGTTTTTCTCAAATCAGGCCAGTTTTAAGCAAGATAATTTTATTATATTTTTTTTGATGATTATTGCGTTCTTCACAAAAATGAAAACAATGTAAATTGGCTTTTTAGCCAAAACTTTCCCCAAAAATTTTTAGCTTCAGTTTTTTCCGATCTACATGCAGAATTCACAGATTTAAAACAATAAGATTCTCAAATGTTCAAAAACGATTATTGCAGGAAGAATGTTACCCAAATAACATTTGAACTTCAATAACGTCTCACTAAATCTACCTTTCAGTTTCTGTAAGACTTCCGAAAAGCTGCGATAAGATCAACAAAAAGAAAACGCGCTCAAGGTTAAATTTCTTTTAATTTAAAAGAAAAGTTTCGGTTAGGCTATTACAATACAAGCTTCCTGGCTAGAGCTTAAATTAGCTTTATAAGACTTTTCCAAAGCTTTACTGAACTCTTTAGCATGCTTTTTAGAATGCATTTGCAGTTTCTATTACTACCTCTCACTAGAGCTCTGTGGGAGAATTTTACGTGATATTCCGAATCTTTCGACTAATCCTTTTTTAACTCTTGTATAAGATAATTTGCTTGCTGAGTGATATACATTTTGATAGTTCAACCTAATAGAGGCTTTTATAGAAGCTAAGGTCTCCCTTTCCTTTCATAAATGTACTTACTCGTAATTAGGTTTAATAGAAGCTTAGCGCCGAAACTTTATGAAATTTCGTGTTCCTTTCTCCAAAATTCAATAACGAAGCATTTACAGAAGTCAGGGTTCAAATTTAAATTAAAGATCATATTAAGGCATTTAATGCCTTATATTAAAATATAAAAATATTAATTAGGTATGACCACAAATAATAATCTCAGTTGTAAATATCACTAATGAAGCTCAAAATAAACAGCTTCAGAAAAAAACTTCAAACCATTCATCGGCGTAAAAGAATACGACCCCACTGTACAGCAATGATAGTGGGGACGTTTTTCTGATTGGGGATTACAAGAAATCAATATTTAAACTAAGATCAAATACAAAAAAATAAACAGTAAATATAAAACTCTAAAGACTGTGTGCAAACAATTGCTTCGAATATAACATCGAAGTTCCATGCTTGGGTGCGCCATGTCCCTCTATTTTTGTTTGCACTTGTGATTCCAAAGTGGCACTTATGCAGTGCAGTGCTGCCAGAAATTATGTTTAAAACATACTTTTCAAGTTTATTCGAATCACACATGTTGTAATGTATTTAAGTTCAAAATAATGTTTTGTTTTTTCTAATTTTAAACATAAACGCCTCGTAAAATGTGTTCCGGCATTATCCAATAAAAAAGGTAAGATCATGTTTTTTCAACATACGAAATATTATGTTTTGTTTAATTTCCGATTCGCAGCATTGCTTTTACGCCTATTGGTTATAATGTAGTTGGAAGCCTATGCGGATTTGGGTTTAATAAAATAAGTCATAACAATATTCATTCTGTCATTGATAATGAAGTTAACCATCCAATGGGTGACCTCTCTGACCATAGTCTTCTAATCCGCAGATAAATGCCTAGCAGTAAAATTAACTTCTTAAATTATATTTTAACCTTGTTCTGGTTGAGCGATTGTCTGTCTGCGAAAGTGTTAAAATTATAAAGGTTTTACAATGTCAATTATACACGTTTCACGGAGAGAGGTGGAAGATAATCTACGATTGATTGGGTATTGATATTCGTAAGATGCTACGAGCATTACAGTTTCTGAAAAACTTTATTAAAGGACGGCTTCGCTCTCAAAGTCGGAAGAAAAGTTGAACCAAGCTTGAACGTTTCATGATGATGATTGTGACGTCTTGTCTTGTAGGTGAAAGTAATGCTTATTGACATGATGGATCATGTCTTATCAGGATTTTGATTTATTTAGAGAAATAAGTTTGTTCCTGTTATTTTCTCATGGATTTTGTAATATTGTTATATATTTTACTAAATTATTTGAATTGGTATAGAAAGGTTTTTACTTTTTGATATAAGTTGATACCTAAAGAAATGATGTATGGATGTATAATTGAGTGAAGAGATTGAAACTAGTCCATTTAAGTGAACACATTAAATATGAGAGGGGAGAGAAAAGTTAAACGCAAATGATTCGTAATTTTTGAAGAACATGTGAGTTGGTTTAGGAAGGTCAATAGTAAGTTATCTATGCATCGGATCCTTTTTATTTTAATTTTTTTAATTTTTTTTAATTTATTTTTTATTTAAATCCGCCTACTGACACGCCCACAATTAAATAAAACATTTTATTGAAAAACCAAAGTTTGAGCTAGGGAGCGTTTTTTTACAATAGCTTCGTTTTTTTTTTATAAAATCCTTTAAATGTTATATAACAACATATGTAGAGCGCTCTTAGCAATTCAACCATACTAAGACTTTTGTCACAGCCACTTATGAGGGATAGGAATAAGAATAGGGTATCCAACAGTTCGCCCAAGCGAATTGTAGCCCGTCCCTATGTTTATACCCTATTCTAAGGGTATATTAATTTTGACGCATAGTTTGTAACATACAATATTGCCGGTAGACCCCTAAAAGTTACTATATTTATGATCAGCATCGATAGTGATGTCGATCTAGCCATGTCCGTCCGTCCGTCCGTCTGTTGTCAAAAATTAAGCCTTTAAACTGGTTTTTCAAAATATTTTTTTTTTTTTTTTTTTTTTTATAATTTGCTTACGCTAAAGGGATTTTTTCTGTTGTTACAGTACCCTTATAGTGCGTAACACAGCGTAAGCATTTGTGTTTAACAGCAAGCAGCACTATCGCATTTCATTGCATGCTTTTCGGTGCTACTTACTATTAGAAAGAATAGAGAGATAGGAAAGAAGTGTTTGGGTGCAGTTGTAGGGTTTTTCTCCACGGGTGGTGTCTAAGATGCTTAGGGAGATTACGATTTCATGTATTCGTTATAAAGTAATGGACTTGGCCGGGATTCGAACGCACGACCTTCCATTCAGTAAGCGAATACACTACTACTGCACCTGTTGCCACCCGCGACTAGGGTCCCGAAATAATCAAGTTTACGAATTTTTGGAATCCGCCCTCAGACGCCCACAAACTCAAAAAAACAAATTTTTCGAAAAAATCAAATTTTGAGCTAGAAAGCTGAAATTTTTTATATATGATCTATGACTCCTAAAACTGATCGGGAGATAAAATTTTCAACATCCGCCACCTGACACGCCCACAATTAAATAAAACAATTTTTTTTGAAAAACCAAAATTTGAGCTAGGGAGCTGAAATTTGCAATATATACTCTCTAGGGGCCCTTTAAGCTCATGTGTAAATATTTTCAAAATCCGCCTACTGACACGCCCACAATTTAAAAAACACCTTTATTTTGAAAATCCAAAGTTTGAGCTGAAATTTATAATATATACTCTCAAGGGGCTCTTTATGCTCATGTATTAATTTTTTTTAAATCCGCTTACTGACACGCCCACAATTAAATAAAATAATTTTATTGACAAACCAAAGTTTGAGCTAGGGAGCGTTTTTTTACAAAAGCTTCGGTTTTTTGATAAAATCCTTTAAATGTCATATTTCAAAATATGTAGAGCGTTCTTAATAATTCAACCATACTTAGACTTTTGTCACGCCCACTTATGAGGGATAGGAATAAGAATAGGGTATCCAACAGTTCGCCGAAGCGGACTGTAGCCCGTCCCTATGTTTATACCCTATTCTAAGGGTATATTAATTTTGACGCATAGTCTGTAACATACAATATTGCCGGTAGACCCCTAAAAGTTACTATATTTATGATCAGCATCGATAGTGATGTCGATCTAGCCATGTCCGTCCTTCCGTCCGTCTGCCGGCAAAAATTAGGCCTTTAAACTGGACCTAGAGATCTGAAATTTTAACCATATACTGTCTAGGGTCCCGAAATAATCAAGTTTACGAATTTTTGAAATCCGCCCACAGACACGCCCACAAACTCAAAAAAACCAAATTTTGGAAAAAATCGAATTTTGAGCTAGAAAGCTGAAATTTTTTATATATGATCTATGACTCCTAAAACTGCTCCGGATAAAAAAATTTCAAAATCCGCCCACTGACACGCCCACAAATAAATAAAATAATTTTTTTTTACCCTATTCTAAGGGTATATTAATTTTTGAAAATCCAAAGTTAGTATGTACTCTCTATGGGCCCTTTATGCTCATGTGTAAATATTTTCAAAATCCGCCCACTGACACGCCCACAATTAATTTTTTTTTTTTTTTGAAAATTCAAAGTTTGAGCTAGGGAGCTGAAATTTATAATATATACTCTCTAGTAGCCCTTTATTCTCATGTGTTAATTTTTTTTAAATCCGCCTACTAGCACGCCCACAATTAAATAAAACAATTTTATTGAAACACCCAAGTTTGAGCTAGGGAGCGTTTTTTTTTTCATAAAATCCTTTAAATGTTATATAACAAAATATGTAGAGCGTTCCTAACAATTCAACCATACTTAGACTTTTGTCACGCCCACTTATGAGGGATAGGAATAAGAATAGGGTATCCAACAGTTCGCCTAAGCGAACTGTAGCCCGTCCCTATGTTTATACCCTATTCTAAGGGTATATTAATTTTGACGCATAGTCTGTAACATACAATATTGCCGGTAGACCCCTAAAAGTTACTATATTTATGATCAGCATCGATAGTGATGTCGATCTAGCCATGTCCGACCTTCCGTCCGTCTGCCGGCAAAAATTAGGCCTTTAAACTGGACCTAGAGATCTGAAATTTTAACCATATACTGTCTAGGGTCCCGAAATAATCAAGTTTACGAATTTTTGAAATCCGCCCACAGACACGCCCACAAATAAATAAAACAATTTTTTTGAAAATCCAAAGTTTGAGCTAGGGAGCTGAAATTTATAATATATACTCTCTATGGGCCCTTTATGCTCATGTGTAAATATTTTCAAAATCCGCCCACTGACACGCCCACAATAATTTTTTTTTTTTGAAAATTCAAAGTTTGAGCTAGGGAGCTGAAATTTATAATCTCTCTAGGGGCCCTTTATGCTCATGTGTTAATTTTTTTTAAATCCGCCTACTGACACGCCCACAATTAAATAAAACAATTTTATTGAAACACCCAAGTTTGAGCTAGGGAGCGTTTTTTTTGATAAAATCCTTTAAATGTTATATAATACAATATGTAGAGCGTTCTTAACAATTCAACCATACTTAGACTTTTGTCACGCCCACTTATGAGGGATAGGAATAAGAATAGGGTATCCAACAGTTCGCCCAAGCGGACTGTAGCCCGTCCCTATGTTTTTTTTTTAATTTGCTCACGCTAAAGGGGTTTATTTATTTGTCTGTATGCAGTACCTTCATAGTTTTGGAAGACAGCGCAGGCATTTTTCGTTGAACAGTAAGCATTACCTATCAATGAAGTATTGCATTGCATGATTTTAGGTGCTACTTACTATTCGAAAGAATAGGAGGATAGGAGTTTGGTGCTTTTTGTAGGGTTTATTTTCCACGGTTGGCGCTTAAATTGCTTAGGGAGTTCTGTTTTTGTGTAAGTATTCAACTTACAATTATTGCCCCTTTCCGGGATTCTAACGCACGACCTATCAATCAGTTAGTGAAAACACAATAATCGCAACCATTTGACAATCCACGGTTTGTGGAAAAGGCTTAACATGGTTTGTAAGGTTTGTTCTGACTGCATATAGCCTAAACATGAGTTTGCATGAAACTATTTTCATACCCAAGGTATATTTTTCAGATAAAAGAGTTGTTCCTTCTTTATCAAGTTCATCAGCCCTGTAGTTCCTCGGAATGTCAACATAACTGAATATTGAACTGCTCTGACATCTCCTTAAAAGCTGATTGGTTGTTAAGGGCTACGATGGAGTTTATAGAGACTGATTCCAGGGATTTTATCGCAGCTTGGCTATCCGAGAAAATACATAAATGTCCTTCGCGGATACCTTCAGCCTCGATAGGACTCCTTTGACTGCCATGATGCCTGGAATACGCTTCAATGATTAGGAAGTCGGAAGGAGAAACTGGTAGCGTTTTTCATTGAAAAAAATGTCCTCAAAAGAGCAAATCAGGATGTTTTCAGTTTCACATGTTTAAGAGAAGAAAAGGAACAACTCTAGACTTGCTCCCCACAAGCAAGAGGCGATCTCAGTTTTATAAGGATTTGCTAACCAATGCATGGAAATAAGTCCAAATTTTCTAGCGTATGCCTCGAAACTGAGATGAACCATTATTGTGATTTGTTGAAGAATAGTGTAGCAGAGTTGGCTTAATATTGAAAAGCAAAATACCATTCTGCTGATTGAAAATTCCTTAATAAACAAATGTTTTTTTTTTTTTAAAGCAGACGAAACTGCTAAATAAACTGAATAATAAGCAGAGAAGTTCAAACTTAGTATTGAACTAATAAATTGTAATGTATTGACATTATATCCATGCGATAAAATTGTTTATGATAACATATTTTGTTTGATTCCGCTGACATGCTTTTTAGATTTGAAAATGCCAAAATGGCAAGAGTGATGTACAGTTGCACTACTTGCAGGTACTCAACCAATACAAGAATAAAAAAAACGTCAGAACCGAAACATGCAGCATTGAAAGGAGCACATCTATATTTTGAAAGCATTTCCCTCGATTTTCGAATGAAAAATGCTATAAGATTTAAACTATCCTACACGCACCTCATTATAACTTTACATCGGTGTAGAAGTGGATCGATGCATTCTCCGCGAATGCATCATCATACCAGAATGACCTGGAATGGATGGGGCCTTGGAAATTCTAACCAAACGGTAATTGGAGATTAGTGAAGTCTATGTTTCCGCTAATACACAGACAGGCTGATCGTTGAACTTGCTAATGGCTTTTTTGCAAGAGGAAAGTGCTACTGCAGCTTTCTAACTCTTTGTATACCCTTTTCTAAGGGTATATTAATTTTGACTCATAGTTTGTAACATACCTTAATATTACCCGTAGACCCCTAAAAGTTACTATATTTATGATCAGCATCGATAGTAATGTCGACCTAGCCATGTCCGTCCGTCCGTCTGTCGGAACAAATTTAGCCTTTAAACTGAACCTAGAGAGCTGTAATTTTAACCATATACTCTCTAGGGGCCGAAATAATGAAGTTTAAGAATTTTTGAAATCCGCCCACAAACTCAAAAAACAAATTTCTCGAAAAAATCGAATTTTGAGCTAGAAGGCTGAAATTCCTTATATATGATCTGTGACTCCTAAAACTGCTCGGGAGATAAAAATAAATATTCTAAAATCCGCCCACTGAAACGCCCACAATTAAATAAAACAATTTTATTGAAAAACCAAAGTTTGAGCTAGGTAGCGTTTTTTTTTACAAAAGCTTCGTTTTTAGGGTTCTGTAGCCCAATGGAAAAAACGGAACCCTTATGGATTGCTCATGTTTGTCTGCCTGTCTGTCCGTCCGTATGTCACAGCCAGTTTTTTCCGAAACTATAAAAACTATACTGTTGAAACTTGGTAAGTAGATGTATTCTGTGAACCGCATTAAGATTTTCACCCAAAAATGTAGAAAACACATAGGGATGGGCTACAGTCCGCTTGGGCGAACTGTTGGATACCCTATTCTTATTCCTATCCCTCATAAGTATGTGTGACAAAAGTCTTAGTATGGTTCAATTGTTGAAAACGCTCTACATATTTTGTTATATAACATTTAAAGGATTTTATCAAAAAAAACTAAGCTTTTGCAAAAAAACGCTCCCTAGCTCAAACTTTGGTTTTTCAATAAAATGTTTTATTTAATTGTCAGCGTGTCAGTAGGCGGATTTTGAAAATATTTACACATGAGCTTTAAGGCCGCTAGAGAGTATATATTATAAATTTCAGCTCCCCAGCTCAAATTTTGGTTTTTCAATAAAATTATTTTATTGAATTGTGGGCGTATCAGTGGGCGGATTTTGAAAATTTTATATCCCGAGCAGTTTTAGGAGCCATAGATAATATAAAAAAAATTTCAGCTTTCTAGCTCAAAATTCGATTTTTTCCAAAATTTTGTTTTTTTTAGTTTGTGGGCGGATTAAAAAAATTCGTAAACTTGATTATTTCGGGACCCTAGAGAGTATATGGTTAAAATTTCAGCTCTCTAGGGCCAGTGTAAAGGCCTAATTTTTGCCGACGGACGGACGGACGGACATGGCTAGATCGACATTACTATCGATGCTGATCATAAATATAGTAACTTTTAGGGGTCTACGGGCAATATTAAGGTATGTTACAAACTATGCGTCAAAATTAATATACCCTTAGAATAGGGTATAAAAACAATAAATTTTGGGGGTTCCCCATATACATACTTAGTACTAAAACTGAAAAAAAAAAATTTCATCAAACCCATAGGTGTGCTGTAAATATGGATAGGTCTTCAAAAATGATGTTGAGTTTTCTAACATCCTTTTTTTCTAAACTGAATAGTTTGCACGAGAGACACTTCCAAAGTGGTAAAATTTATGCCCCCCCCCCCCCCCCCTGAAACATCTAAAATAAGAGAATGATAAAACTAAAAAAAATATATGATGTACATTACCATGCAAACTTCAACCGGAAATTGGTTTGAACGAGATCTAGTAAGTAGTTTTTTTTTAATACGTCATAAATCGTAAACCGCAATTTACCTCTCATTGAATCAACTGAAATATAAAAAAAAACATTTAATTTCATAAACATAAACCTTATGCGTAAGTCGTGAACCATCATTTTCTAATAATAAATCTGTAATAGGTGCCTAAGTAAATAATAATTATAATTCGCGCGGAACACTTCATGGGCGAGTCCGACTCGCACTTGGCTGGTTTTTTTTTCTATTAAATCCTTTAAATGATATGTATATATAGCAAAATATGTAGATCGTTCTTAACAGTTCAACCTTACTTAGACTTTTGTCACGCCCACTTATGAGGGATAGGAATAAGAATAGGGTATCCGTCCCTATGTTTGTATAATGCGTTTGCAGCTTAACTGCTTGTTTAAAATGAGATCTAAATATTTAGCCACGTCAGATAGATTTTAGCTTTTATCATTAATGTACGGAGGATCAATTTGAGAGATTTTGTATTTCCTGGAAAAGAGGACAAGTTCAGTTTTGTGGGGTTTAAACCCAGGTCACAACGATCTGCCCAACTAGTTAGCATGTTCAGAGCATTTTGTATAAGTTTATTTAGTGTATGAAGCTGCTTTCAGAGACGCCAACAGCAACGCCATCCACAGAGGCAGCCCTATCCCTCCAGGCATACCAGAAGTTCATTCTCCAAATAGTTCCAATAAGGGGGAAAGGACACCGCCTTGCGTTGTTCTGCCGCTCACAGCTCTCCTGGCAGATACACCGGCTTACTTGATTAATTTTACGATTTTTGTTTTTAAATCCTTCGATAAACTGGAAAAACCAAATGCAATATGAAAGAAGGATATATTCCCGCTCCGTAATAATAAAAAAATAAATTTATATCCGCTCGGTAACTCATATGTTAGCTAGCACGTTAAGATATTTAACCGTTTATTAAATTTTCTTATTACAGAATTATAAAAAGTTCTTCCTATAACAGAAAACTGTCGTAGTAAATTGCATGGAAATTCGTTCAGTTATTGCATTAAACCGTATCCAACTGGCCATTCGGTTCAAAGTTTACTTAACAATACTTTCAGTTATTTTTGCATTCACCAGCAATTGCTTCAAATTAATCAACTCGTTAAACAACCTACATAAGTGAGTTAGTTTTTAACCTGCTTTTGCTTGTATCAGGTGGCAGGTATTTGGTGCGGATATGGTGAGTGCTCTAAACCTAAGCTCCTTATCATTGAAGCGCCTTATCGTTTTCCTTAGAAAAACGAGTAAATTCCCACAGTAAAATGTGGTGTCTTACCAGGCAGACACCACAATGGACCAGTATTGAGTCTGAGTGCTCCAGTGCAGAAAGTCTCACACACCCCGACAAAAAATAAAAAAAAAAAAAAAATAGTTTTTAACCAGAGGATAAATATCAAAAATTATTATTAATAAGAATTTGAGCCTTACTAGATACGAGGGCGGGTCAATAAGTCCGTGACTTTTGGAATAAAACACAGATTTTTTGATAAAAAAAAAAAAATTATTTTTAACGCAGTCTCCCTTGAGCTCTATACACTTTGTCCAACGCTTCTCCAATTTTTTTATCCCTTCCAAAAAAAATGATTTGTCAAGGTCCTCAAAATAGGCCTTTGTTTTCGAGATGACTTCATCATTGGAGTCAAATCTTTTTCCACCAAGCCAGGGAACAAGGTTTGCAGGTTTGGGAACAAGAAATAGTCGCTCGGAGCCAAATCTGGAGAATAGGGTGGATGAGGGAGCAATTCATAGCCCAATTCATGGTTTTTTGCCATGGCAACTGCACATGTGTGCACCCTTGCATTGTCTTGGTGGAAAAGAACTTTTTTCTTGGCCAAATAAGGTCGGTTTTTTTTCAAATCGTCATTGAATCGGTCCAATAAGTTGGCGTAATATTCCCCATTGATTGTTCTTCCCTTTTGAAGGTAGTCAATGTGGATTATCCCGCGTGCATCCCAAAAAACAGTCGCCATAACTTTATTGGCTGACAAACCCACCTTGGCCTTCTTTGGCGCCGATTCACCCTTAGAAACCCACTGTTTTGACTTTTGTTTGGTCTCTGGTGTGTTGTGATGGATCCATGTTTCGTCCATGGTTACAAAACGGTGCAAAAACTCCTCCATATTGCGATTAAACAACGCCAAACCTTCCTGTGAAGTTGTTACACGATTGCGTTTGTGGTCGACTGTGAGCAAACGCGGCACCCATCTTGCGGAAAGTTTTCTCATGCCCAAGTGATCATTCAAAATTGAAACCACTGAGCCATGCGAGATCCCTACGGCTTCCACAATCTCTCGCACTTTCAATCTTCGGTCGGCCAACACCATATGGTGAATTTTTCGATTGTTTCGGGTGTAGAGACCTCAACTGGGCGTCCAGGACGTTCGGCATCTTCAGTGCTTGTACGGCCACAACGAAATTCAGTAAACCACTTTTTTACCATTGAAATCGATGGTGCAGAGTCCCCATAGTATTTTTCAAGCTTAGCCTTGGTCTCGGTAATGGTTTTTTTTCGCAAGAAATAATGCTTAATAAGCACACGAAATTCACTTTTTTCCATTTTCTCCTCAAATTAGTGAGTAGTCTGATAAAAATAGCTGTCAAACACAAACTAACTGACGCAGCAAGTTTAAATTTTGACAGGAGTCAACTGACAGATGCCTGTTGACAGGAGCAGTGTTGCTGTTTCAGTAAAGAGGTCAGAAATTCAAAAAGTCACGGACTTATTGACCCGCCCGTACTAACCAAACAGTGAGTTAGGGTTTACTACTAGTTAAATATTCATTATTAATAAGCGGGTTATGTTGATGTTGTAAAAAAGGGGTCATAAAATTAGTCCTTTTTCCTCTCACTTGATTACGTTCAATAATGGTTTCTTTTTTTTTTTGTGTCTAATATGGTTGGTCTGCTGTATCACGCAATGAACAGTTGATCTACTGGCTTCAACTCCACTTTCTGTCTTGATTTTACTTACGGAAAGTCCCTTGAATTTGAACCAGCTCTCAGTATCGCCCGTCGATCCTGACTTGTTGTTTCTTTGCTTACTCTTCCTTTTTAAATTTTTTCCATTGTTCTCCAGCTCCTTAAGATATCTATGAACAAAAGTTGGTCGAAGGCTGATATTTTTTAATCCTAATTTCTTACCGTTTTATTTTATTAATGAAAAGTTTGAAAAATAAGAAACATTTCTTGTATCGATATAATATCATAGCGAACAACGTATGTTGTTATTATTATTTATTGTTTCTTTGTCTGAGAGTGTACATAAATGTATCGCAAACTTAAACAATTTATCTGAAGTATACTGTTTAACGGAAATCTACTTAAAATCACTCGCTGCAGTTTAATATAACATTAAGCTTTAGCGAAGTCACACTCTGAACATTATTTTCAATTTTACATAAATAATCAAAAAATCGTTTCTGAAGTATAATTAATTTCGTTCTATTCATTAAATTAACTCTTCGAAACTGATGGCTTCTTAGTACCACTTGAAGATGGCAGTGCACAAAATTAAAGCCTCCAACAAAAATATGATAAAGCCCCTTTAATGGGGCAAATTACAAACTAAAATCGAAAAAAATAGCGAACTGTGTTCGTGTGGCAATCTTATGCAGGTTACATGCAATATTAAAACATAGGCACGGGCTACAGTCCGCTTGGGCGAACTGTTGGATACCCTATTCTTATTCCTATCCCTCAAAAGTGGGCGTGACAAAAGTCTAAGTATGGTTGAATTGTTAAGAACGCTCTACATATTTTGTTATATAACATTTAAAGGATTTTATCAAAAAAAAAAAAAAACGCTCCCTAGCTCAAACTTGGGTGTTTCAATAAAATTGTTTTATTTAATCGTGTGCGTGTCACTAGGCGAATTTAAAAAAAAATAACACATGAGCATAAAGGGCCCCTAGAGAGTACATATTATAAATTTTAGCTCACTAGCTCAAATTTTTGTTTTTCAATCAAATTGTTTTATGGGCGAATTTTGAAAATTTTATATCCCGAGCAGTTTTAGGAGCCATAGATCATATATAAAAAAATTCAGCTTTCTAGCTCAAAATTCGATTTTTTCCAAAATTTTGTTTTTTTTGAGTTTGTGGGCGTGTCTGTGGACGGATTTCAAAATTCCATAAACTTGATTATTTCGGGACCCTAGAGAGTATATGGTTAAAATTTCAGCTCTCTAGGCCCAGTTTAAAGGCCTAATTTTTGCCGACGGACGGACGGACGGACATGGCTAGATCGACATTACTATCGATGCTGATCATAAATATAGTAACTTTTAGGGGTCCACGGGCAATATTAAGGTATGTTACAAACTATGCGTTAAAATTAATTTACCCTTAGAATAGGGTATAAAAAAGAGAATTTCTTAAAAATTGTAAATTTATGAAGGCGCTCCTGCTTTCCTAGTTGCAGAGTCATCGTTATATAGTTATACATACAAATGTATGCACCAGCTAGGAAGTACGTTAACCTCATATTTTTGCAGAATTAATTACATTCAGCTTTCGCACTTGTCGTGGCCCAGATGCTCCAGTAAGCGTTAGTACGTGGGAGGCAAACTGCCACTTCACCATTACTGAAACCCTGAAGTTATGGTAATTAGAGGGCTTATTCAAATTTCTGTGCTGCACATTGTAACCCCTTTAGTTGAGTGATAGTCCACCCTGCACGGTTTTTGTGTGTCGATGCCGCATTGCCTAAGGCGAGCAATGCAAATCTGGGCAGTAAGATGGCTTTTAGTTGAGTTTGATCAAAAGGTGGAGCTTTCGTGTTAAGCGAAACTACAATAATTACAATTCACAGTTTTAGTTTAAATCCTCAGGTCAATGTTTGTGTAGCTCAATGGTTACTTTCTATAATTTCGTTCCAAACATTTGTTTCTGAGTCTCGCGGCAATTTTGTCTTTCATATTTCAAATCCGTTGTGAAAGTTACGTAATGGGAGTGCAGATGTTTTCACAGAAAATACAATAAATTCTTCAGTCTTAGTTCGCAGTTCAACACTCAAAAATAGTCTCACCATTTTGGTTTTTTGCATGAAGGTTTTCCCTTTTAAAAGATCTGTCTTATTCGGTTTCTTAAAAGTATACTTGGAAATATAATACCTTCAATGAAAAGCTTCAATTAATCAATTCAATTAAAAGTTTCTTAAAATCAAAAGAATACAAAGTAAATGAAGCCATACAGAAAAATGTAAGAAGTGAAAGTACAAATATATCGTTCAGAAAAGAAAGGAACACCAATTTATCGTAATTTCATCAATCGTAACAGAGAAAAAATAAAGTGCACGACTGGGCCCAACGAAACTTTCTCGCTTTTATAAGAATTATCTTTTGCCATTAGTAATATACTGGTCAAATCAGGAAAATAAGTATCGCAACAATGTAGATTATATTATGTAGGAAGCTATGTTTGATTTGTTTTACGGCTCTGGAAAAAAATGGATTTTTATTTTCAATTGCAAATATACATGTTTGATTTGCCTATTCGCCTGGAATTTTGCCAAAAAATGATTGAAATGTGCAAAGAAGACAACAGTTTAAAAAATTGCTTGTTTATGTCTGATGAGGCCCTTTTTGATTTAAACGGCAATACAAAATAAGCAAAATATCCTTGAATCTAATCCAAAAATACTTTATGTACTGCACCCACAACGAGTCACTGTGTGGTGCGCAGTTTCATCAAGGTGCATTGTGGGGCCATATTTCTTTAAAGAAAACGGTGTAACAGTAACTGTCAATGGGGACCGTTATTCAAAGATGTTGAAGGAGTTTTTTTTTACCCAGAACTGCGCCGAAGAAGTATTCGTTTCAGCAGCATTTGGTTCCAGCAAGATGGAGTAAATGCACACATAGCCAGACCGGTTATGGCGGAGCTAGAACGAAAATTCCCAAACAAATTACTAGAATGAAACTTCACTTTCCGCTATACCCCAAGGTCACCTGACCTGACTGCACCAGACTTTTTTTATATATGGTTATGTCAATCAGGAGGTGTACAAAACGAAACCAAGGAACTTGACTGAATTTAAGCAATCCATTAAAATAATAATTGAGGCGATCCCGACTTCAACCTTTCAGGCGCAAGGAATAATTTTCTGATGAGCATGAAGGTCATTTACGGTCCATTATCTTCAAAAACAAAAAGTTATATAAAACAAAATTACATTTTTTATACAATAAAACAAATTAAATACATTGTTTAAAAAAAGTTATTTGAATTTCTTATTGTAGTACAATTGTACAGATAAACAAATCAAAGCAATACTGTGATAGGTACTTGGGACCTTAAAATTAACGTCAGACTAATGGTTTTTAGGTGGCAAAAAGAACAGGGATATGCGAGGGAAGATGTACGTAAGATGGAGACAGAAACGAACCAGTCAACGAATTTAAATCCTCTACTGCCACATCAAAGGAAAGCAGCGAAGGCGGCAATCAACACCACTTGGTCCCATTTCTTTTGTTACCAATATGTGGATCCAGAAATAAAGTTTAAAGTCTTGAATACTACTACACTATACTTCGCCAAAAGAAAGCTCTTTTAAAGAAGTTTAACATACAATGCTTTAAAAACTTTAATACTTATGTCGAATGGTTACTATAAAACGTGTATAGTTCTTTAATGTTTCAGCTAAATCAAAAGCCCGGTTTCCTTGTCTGGTTGACTTTTTATACCCTATTCTAAGGGTATATTAATTTTGACGCATAGTTTGTAACATACCTTAATATTGCCGGAGACCCCTAAAAGTTACTATATTTATGATCAGCATCGATAGTAATGTCGAT
The DNA here is from genome assembly GCA_949715645.1 of Portevinia maculata. Taxonomy (NCBI): domain Eukaryota; kingdom Metazoa; phylum Arthropoda; class Insecta; order Diptera; family Syrphidae; genus Portevinia; species Portevinia maculata. Next base: position 359,301,565 of record OX454525.1, on the reverse strand, counting down.
CTAGCCATGTCCGTCCGTCCGTCCGTCCGTCGGCAAAAATTAGGCCTTTAAACTGGGCCTAGAGAGCTGAAATTTTAACCATACACTCTCTAGGGTCCCGAAATAATCAAGTTTACGAATTTTTGAAATCCGCCCACAGACACGCCCACAAACTCAAAAAAACAAAATTTTGAAAAAAATCGAATTTTGAGCTAGGAAGCTGAAATTTTTTATATATGATCTATGACTCCTAAAACTGCTGCTCGGGAGATAAAATTTTCAAAATCCGCCCACTGACACGCCCACAAAAAAATAAAACAATTTTTTTAAAAAACCAAAATTTGAGCTAGGGAGCTGAAATTTATAATATATACTCTCTAGGGGCCCTTTAAGCTCATGTGTAAATATTTTCAAAATCCGCCTACTGACACGCCCACAATTTAATTTTTTTTTTTTCTCTAAATCCAAAGTTTGAGCCAGGGAGCTGAAATTTATAATATATACTCTCTAGGGGGGCCTTTATGCTCATGTGTAAATATTTTCAAAATCCGCCTACATTTACGCCACAATTTACAAAAAAAACTTTTTTTGAAAATCCAAAGTTTGAGCTGGGGAGCTGAAATTTATAATATATACCCTCTATGCTCATGTCTTAATTTTTTTTAAATCCGCTTACGCCCACAATTAAATAAAATAATTTTATTGAAAAACCAAAGTTTGGGCTAGGGAGCGTTTTTTTTACAAAAGCTTTGTTTTTGTTTGATAAAATCCTTTAAATATTATATAACAAAATATGTAGAGCGTTCTTAACAATTCAATCATACTTAGATTTTTGTCACGCCCACTTATGAGGGATAGGAATAAGAATAGGGTATCCAACAGTTCGCCCAAGCGGACTGTAGCCCGCCCCTATGTTTTTTTTTTTGGGCTTAATTTTTTTTTGTATTCATATACATATTTTTTTTTGTTACAGTACCCTTATAGTGTTGCCACAGCGCAGGCATTTTCGTTGCTGCAAGCAGCACCCAGCAAATTATTTATTACCTATTTTTGGATGCTGCTTACTACTGAAAGAATAGGAAAGAAGTTTTTTGGTGCGATAAGGTTTTTTTATCCACAAGTGGCGCCCTAATTGCTTAAGGGAGATTTGAATTGTTGTGTGTATTCAATTTAACAAAGCATGACTCTGGTCTACGTGAGCTATATTAAAATGCCCTGTAGAATATTGCATTTCTTTTTGCTGTTGTTTTATTTCAAAGGTATGTATTTTTTGGGATTTAATCGCTCATGGTTAATTTCTCATTCTTTTACTTTGATTTAACTCATCTAAAAGTCCGATTTGTTAAAAGTTTATTTGCAAACTTTTTTTATATCCTAAGATTGTTCGCAGATCTTTATAAGATACTATATTCATGATCAGCATCAAAAGTTATGTCGATTTTGCCATGTCCGTCTGTTCGTACATCCGTGGTAAATTTTTAGACCCTAAATCATTCATAACTTCAAGCTGCATAAATCCGTGGGTTGACATGACTGCAGATCACCGGTGCCGTGAAAGGTTGATCAAACAAAAATCAATAATGGAAGCATGCAAATGTGGATATCGTAGAATAGATGCATCCTTTGGATCATATCATTACAACGAAACCAGAAAGCCTGCCGATGTTTATTGTGTTTATTGAGGTCGAATTGGCGAACAGTTACAGTAAAGTGGGAGGGTTATTATGTTCTTAATCCTTAACCAGCATTTGATTGGCCTCTGTGATAAAGTGATCCGAAGCCAGAAAGCCTGTTGATGTTTATTGAAGTCGAACCAGCGAATAGTAAAATTAAAGGAGAGTTATTATCCCCTTAATCCTGCTCATAACCTAGCCGTAAAGGAAATAAGAACAAGTCTCGCTCGCTAACACATTTTGAAGTCGGCGGACGGATTATGTTGCCACCCTCGTGTATTTGTCTTTGTTCGAAAACTTTTTTTTTTTATTATGAATGAATTTACATTCCATCTATCTTTTATATTTATGTTTTTACAAATCATAAAAATCAAATTATAAATAGAAAAGTTAAAAAACATCATGAAATCAGGGTATGCAAATTTGTTCTTAATCTTAGTATCAGCTGAAATTTTAAAATTCTTTAATGACGTAAGGCCCCGGCCACGCAGTGAGCGACTGAGCGACACGTCGCAGAGCGATGCAAATAAAATTAAAACACATGACATCGTATGGGGGTGGCCACGCAAGCCCTTAGCGACTAGCGAATTTTTTGAGCGACTGAGCGACGTCGCTCCGCCCAGTTCTATGGCAGGACAGCCACAAAGATTACAAAAATAAAAATGTCACTGAAAAAGTTGGAAACATTTGTAATTGTTTAAGTAAGTTTTTATTTATATAATTTTTAATAACAGTGGTATTTTCTGTTCAATGTCCGATTTCCCAAAAATATCGTGTTAACTCATTTCTCATATTGATCGCTCCCAAAATTTGACAAATAATAAAAAGAATAGGGCGGCAACAATCAATTTGGACTCTCAATTTTTACAGTTGAAAAAAGAAAAACTTAATATTTTAAAGCAAGAGGTAGACAAAAAAGAAGAGGATAACGATGACCTTCAATTTTTGAAAAGTCTTTTGCCATTTATGACAAAATTTGACGATTTCGATAGAGATAAGAAACGACTTTCAAAATATTATTTTGTCAAAACTAAAAAATAAATATAAAGAATAATAAATAAAAACAAACCTTAGTAATAAAACTAGCCGCTGTTCCGCACTAATTCCTTTCCTTTTTTTTTTAATCTTGGTCGAACTTTTTCTAACAGCAAATCAAAAGTTGGCACTGACATACGACAGTATTGCCAAAATCGGTTTATTGGATGTATACCAACACTTCGTTTTCTCGTTCTTATAAAAGTTCTATAAATATGAACGCGACTTTCAATTAAAAGACTTCACTTGACAATGGCATTTTTGCAACTAATCACTCAGCGATGTCGCTCAGTAAATGGCCACCCATCGCTCGATCGCTCGTCGGTCAATCGCTCAGTCGCTCGTCGCTCACTGCGTGGCCGCAGCCTTCCCCCTTTTTAAAATATTGACTTGAGACGTGAATTAAAACATCTCGAAAAAATAGGAGTATCAGCTTAAATATCTTCTTTTTTTAACTTAACTGAGTTTTTGATATATCTAATGTGCCGAATTGTACGAATTTGTACGGTAATCTGAGTATGTTGTGTTCTTTCAAGTTTAAGAACGTCAAAACTTATCCAAATCATTATAGCTGTTTTTTTTCAAAATTTTTGTAAATTTTTGAAAATCTTAGTATCTATGTAGATTCTTTTTTTTTAAATATTAATATCAGGCCCAGATTTTTGCTTGGTATAAGTTTGAACAAAAATATTTGAAAATTTGTTCAAATGGTGCGGACATTTTTGAGGAAATAATTTTACCGAATTTGAGATATTAGGACCTATATGAATGAAGTTCCGTTATTCGACCATTTCGTACGCTCATCTTAAATATTTTATACTTCGAAATATATGAAAGTCGTTAGAGCCGTTTTTCAGAAAACGGCGTTGTTTTAAACAGTTGGTACCGTTATTTAAATTGAAAAAAATGGCTGCGATATATGTATAAAATGTTTTTTTTTTTAACCCAGTAGGTACTAACTTCAGACAGTTATATCTGTCATACCAATTGTCAGATTGCAATCGTGAGCAATTTTATCGTTAACAACGCTTCCAAATTTTAGAAATTGGGCCTTAAATTTATGGTTCACATGAGCATTTGCACTATATTATACCGTTTTTCATACAACAAGAGCTTTAAAAAACTAATTAACTAATTGCCGAATGTTATCTATCGATTGAACACAATTAAGCGACGTAAAGCATTTAAATGCAGGACCCACTTTTTTGTATGTACATCTCTATTTTCGTAACTACATACCTCATACTCAGTTTGAGTTCAAAATTTTAACACGATTGCAACATCTATCACTTTAGTAGGTATACATATGAGAAAGTTTAAAATCATATAAACGGTCATTTATACGAAGGCTTGCTATTCGTATTCGTTCCATAATTTGGGGAGAAAAGTGTATAGATTTTCGAATTTTTAAATTCAGTACAGATACTGATTTATTTGAGATGTATTATGCTGTATACTTATTTATGTACTTAATTCGTCATAATCAAACGCATTTGTTGTTTGTCAGCTGCTGTTTATTGACTGAATCTTATATGCTATGAATGAATCAAACCTTATAATCTAAGTATAAAAATATGAAACCCGTTTAATAGGTATAAGAGTCTTAATTATAGGAGAAAGCGAGTTTAATTTCACTGTCAAATGCCCTGTTTCACAGTAATCGTTTAAGTTTAGCTAACCCAATATCGAGGTTCAAATTGTTTTCAAACTTTCATTCGGTTTCACAATGGAAATTTAAACGCTGGTCAACTTAATGAACTTAAACCGTTTTACTCAAAAGAAAGCCATGGTTGCCCTATACACCTGCAAAAGGGCAGTAGGCTGACCATGATGCCGACCGATTCTTTTATGTGCAGTAATGGATTGGGTGAGCGCGTTGCTGAGGAAAACCATTCTTTAACAAATGGAATAAAAAGCTGAACGAATGGCATGTCTCAGTATCATTGAGAAGCTTTCCAACAGAGGTATTTCAAACTATGCTGTATCGCCTTCAAGGCAGTGAAAGACTGCCGCGTATCTCTTAACGGGATAGACAAACATCACCCTCTGCGGGGTACCAGGTCATAGCAATGCCCAAGGGAATTGTAAAGCTGACGAAAAGGTATAGCTATAGATAACATTAATGCATCAATGTCGTCTGCTAGGTACCTCATTCACGCCGATTAAAAAGTAAACCTTAGATGGAACCAGCTATCATATAGCAGCACCGCTAAACAAGCGTCATTTAAGGCATAAGAGATGAACTCTCTCCATCCTAATAAACATAATCACTGGACACTGTGAGATTGGGTATTCCCCTTCACCATTTAGAAGCTGTAGAGACGAAGAAGAATAGCCTGTGAACGTGTCCCGCACTTGCCAACAGTTGGAGGGCTACCTCTTCCAAGATCTAAATGATTTCAGCAATGCCTGCAGTAATGACATAAATAATTTCATAAGAAAAAAGCTGGGCGACCTGGTGCGAGGTAAGTGTGCTGGACTACCAATCTAAAGTTTTCAGGTTTAGATCCCGCGTTGGCCAAGTATCAATTGTCATGAGAAGCTTCTCAAATTTGCTTTTCGGATTCGACGTAAATTGTAGGTCCCTTTCCAATTCGCAGAAACAGATGGTTGGAGAAGCTAGGTTTTGGGCAAGATGGTGATGCATAATAAAAACTCATAACGCAGAATATACATGCATGAGCTGTTATATAACAGCGCGAGGCAATACAAAAAAGTCTCGAACAATTTGTTGTAATAAATTGTTTTAGCAATCAAGATGAAATGAAACACCGCCTAATTAAATTGAACCAATGGCAATATTAATGAGTAATTTTTACTGAAAATCTTGCCTTTTAGTTATTTAAAAACGCAATTATCTTTTTTTAATTTTAGCTGCAATAATCGGATGTGAATAATATTTTGTATAATATAATAATATGCTATGAGTTTTATATAACAAACTTTTTTTTAAACAAAAACCTGAAAAGCGTCTAAAATTCGTTCCCTGCAATATGGGCCCAAGCAATTCTCCTCGTTCCATATTATATACTTGTGTTGAAAGGTCTCAATCACATCCAAAGGAGTTCGCTAAGTTTGAAAGAACATTTTCGATTACAGATATTGCAAAATCTTAAGTTTGCAGTTTTTAATAAACGGCGTGACCACATGCAGTCCGCCGTGCGCGTTCAGGTATGCGCTCGATTTGGTAAATCCCAAATACAATTGATAGACACAGGCTATGATAGGCGAGGATAAGTATTCACTTACCTGTAGATTGAAGTAATTTCAGCAAAGATTCCGTGCAAATTTTTTTGTTGCCCTTCCATCAACACCTGAAGGGTTGTTTCCGCCGAATGTGGTTCACATTTCACCTAGAATAATCTCCATCGGTGATACAGCATCGTAAAACCGATAAACCAAAAAAACATTAAATGGTACACAATAAATAATAGACAATAAATAAAACAAACTATATTTACCTGACGACCAAATTCAGTAATAGGTAACCACGACGCGAATCAAAACAAATCTTGCAATAATGACATTTAGTTAACACAAAACTGCACTCACTCAGTGCACAAGTTACACCTGCTTAGCTGCTCGCCTCTAGCAGATAATTTCCAAGGTTATCGATTACGTGGACAATGGGATGTTGCAATAATAGTTCTGATAAAGTAGGGTTAAGTTTAAGTATAGTTACATATTTTTAAAATATGTATATACGAACTGTGATAGGATTTTGAAATCAATTAGGATTAGTGCAATATTAGGATTAGGAAAGTGCAATATAGATTAAGGTTACCTACGTATGATGTATTTTAGTGATAAGAAGTAGCTGTTTGTGTTTTGCTTATGTAAAGTAAGAAGTGGTCAACATGTTGCGAGAGATATGGTTGATAAGGAGTCTATACCAAGACCAGCGGATAGAGACAAGTATATCCGATAATGTATGTAGCTTATAGATAGAAATTTAAATTTTGTTAGAAAAGGCCGGTTAAGGGTCATTGTCCGATTTTAATCCAACTGTGCTGGTTACCAGTAACTGAAAGTAAGAGGTTTTCTTGGATCAACAAAAGTTATTGTGACGACTATCCGCGAAACAAAAGAGATTTCCGCAGAGAAGAAAAGAAGTTGTAGTATTCAACAAAACAAAATTAGAAAAAAAAACACAGATTGGTGAGTTAGAAATAATTATAGAGACACTAAACATAAGTCACACTAAGCGCCGTACATCACCCTAGGTACTCACATACGGATACTTACATCTATCCAAGGCAAGAGGCTCCGAGGCCAAATTGAAAAACAAATAAATATTAAAGACCATAGCAGAGGTAGGTTATTTGTTACAGTTCGAGTAGTGAGCCGATGATATCATGATTGTCTCCACCAGGTATTGGGTTGGGGCATTAAGTCGAAAGACGACCCTCACCTCTGCAGATTTTTTTTTCGTCCTAGGATCTTTAAAGCCGCTATTGTCGCCCACGGACACCCCATTAGACGTTGGCTTAGCTTTGCTTGAGTGCAAACGACGCAAGAACAGCGTAGAAGCACAACAGTGAGCAACGGACACCACAAAAGAAAGTACAAACACCACAAAAACTTTGTCCTTCAAAAAGGTCAACGAGGTCAGAAGGCGCTCCGCTTGCCATCAGCCATTGTCTCCAGTTGGGTTATATCTCCCTCCATAGTGAATAGTACAGCAAGAAGAACATATGAGAAGAGAAGTGAAGTAGTGAACAACCTGAAAGATAGTGTTAGTGAAGTAGTTTAGCGAATTTTCTTTGGTTTTTTGATTAGTTTTATTGAGTTTTTATATGAGTTTAAATTTAACAAATTTATAAGGATATAGTGTTCCAAAGGTGAATGCGCGGAAAAGAGGCGGTAAAGCCCAACATTTTTGGTGAATTCCAGATCATCGCTCAAAGTGCTGCCGGCAGGACGACGAGGGACGACAATTAATAAGCCGTAAGTTTTTTTACATGTTATTTCTTTTGTTTTATTTGCGGGCAGAAATTCTGCCACATTGAATTCAAATCCAGTAAGGTTAGAGAATCCTCGTTACTGTGAACACCGGTATCCGTTAGTTTGAATTTAGTTTTAAAGTATTTTAAGATCTACATATGAATTATATTGGATTTAAAAAGTGAAATGCAGTTCTTTGTTTTAATGGAGTAGAAACAGAATTGATTTGGTGTGTGAAGCTATTGGGAAGGCCGTCCTTCCGCTTGTGCAATGATGTAGACAGTACGTAGACGACCAACGAACATGAGGACGCGACGTGACGACGTACGAACTCTCCACTGCTAGTACACGGACGTACGAGTGACTGGATTCTAGCGTTAAGGGGCTGTCTCTCGTTGTTTTCGGCCAGAGAGATAGCCAATGGAGTGTCGACCGACACAAAGGGTGGGTAGGCCGAGCCAGAGCCAACATCATCTGGCAAGTCTCAGGAACGAGACGAACCTTACCAGGGAGCGACATCAGGAGGCAGTAGATGCAAAGGAGACTAGAATTAGGTTAGATATAAGTTAGATTAGGGATATAGAATAAGGTTTAGCTTACGTTTTAGGTTAGAATAGGATTAGTTTAGCATAGTTAGGGTAAGTGAGATGCATCTGACTTCCTGTACTCTCTCCTTGGTAGGGCAAAGGTATTGAGATTTTCTTTTCGTCTATCCTATCTTTCTCTTCTCTTCTCTTTCCTTTCTTTTTTCGTCCGTCCGATTTAGTTCTCTGCCTATCTTCTTCCTTTTTTTCTCAGGCACGATAAATTTTTGTTTGTGAGCAGGTGGCTTAGTGTGAGGGGTGACAAGAACTACCCCGTCCGACGAGCGATAGCCGTGCAACCGCGAGCGTGCCACCGTCCTCCTCCACTACTCCGAAGACGCCCCTGTGGTCAAACCTCGACCCATAACAAACCGTGTGCATTATTCACTATTATGAGAAAAACAGTAAATTCACGGTATTAAACGATTTATTGCGTTTTTTGGCGATTATATATATAAGCAAAGATAATTTAAGTCTACAACTGGAAATAACTTTAAAAACTATGGAAAGATCACCCAAATTTTATGAAACAACTCCCATTGAAATTTTTTGGGCTTTATATCCATCTTTTTGTTTATTTTCGGGATTTTTGGGTTTTTGGGCGTTATTTTCTTTGGCTTTATTGCCCAACGCCGTTTTAAACCTTCAAATCATCCCATATATTTACACATATATATATATATAAATACATATATATTTTAACGAAAAAAAATAAAAAAATAAAAGGTTTTTCATTGCGGGAACAAATTACTAGCTTTAAACTTTCTCGTACATTTTACTAAAGAGAAAGATATTGCAATCGTGCTGATATTTGGATCTCAATTTGAGTATGAGGTATGATATAAAGACTATGGATAGATATTTGTTTCATCATAAATAACATTGCATTTTTTGAAATATTTGCACAGCTTGCACAGAGATTTGATGTTTAAGTCTGATCTTACAACTGAAAAATTTATATTTTGTTAAAGAACTATGCATTATTTTGTTAAAGATTTGAAAGAAAAATTATTTGAAAAAAAACCTTCATATAAATATTTTGATTATTTTATGTCTTACCTAATATCACAGTGAGGAAAGAAAAATAACTAGTGAAAGCGTATTATATAATATGTTAAATAAATAAATATAAATATTAATAGATAAATAAACAAATAAATAAATAAATAAATAAATAAGCAAATAAATAAATAAATAAATAAATAAATAAATAAGCAAATAAATAAGTAAATAAACAAATAAATAATAGTCCGCTTCACATAAAGTGAATAAATAAATTAACAACAACGTGTATAAATAAATGTATGTATTAACAAAAACGTAAATAAATAAATAAAATCTTAGTTCATTAAACTTTGTATAAGTGTGTTGTCGGAACGAACACATCGTTCAAAAAAGTTTGTATTGTGTATTTCAATCTTCCTAGCGACCTGCAGAATTCCGGCTTGTTCATGCAATATCATTGTTGAAAAGTGCCAAGGATGTCGTAAAATCATTTTTAGTACTTTATTTTGCATGATTTGGAGCTTTTTAATATGAGTATTGGCGCATACTGGCGAACCATACTAAAGACTATGGAGAAGTTCAAAAAAGTGTGTCCCGCATTTCCGTCCGTCTGTCCGTCTGTCACCGAGGCTTCAGCCAAAAGGCGTATATCTCGCGTCCATTTTTTGATTTTGTTCTATCATTATAATTGACGTTAGTTATTTACCGTATTAATGAGTTTTACAACACCGATTTTCTCAAAAGTGGCTCTAACCATTTTGATCGCTTTAGAGATATAAAAGAATTAAGGTACACTCACCAATTGCGTACTTAGTCTTCACCAAAATAGGCGAATAACGGTACTTTAAAAAAATGCTAATATCTTAAAACGGTTGAAGTAATTTCTTTAAGAAAAATTACTCCCAACCTTTTGAACCACCTTTTTTATTATGTTATAATTTTTTTTTGAAATGTGGAAAATTTCACTTTTCACAAAAACGGCTCTTACCTTTTTGATCAATTTTGATCTTTTGAATACTTGGGGTGAGTGTAAGAAGATGGCTTGCTATGTGAGAGTCAAAGTTGCTGCCAATGCTCCCCAGTCACTTAAACCACTCAAAGCCAATATTTGTGCCGTTATCGATGAAATTTCAACAAAAAAACCTGGAAGTGCAACATTGGGTTTTATTTTATTGTTAATGCCAAACCCATTTAGGCTGATATAAAATCAAATCATAATTATTAAAAATACATGTTTTTTTTGAATCAAAACCAAATCTTTCATTGAAAAACTATGGTCTTTAGAGCGCGCTAATACATAACACATTGCAGGTTCTCTTTTTCTTTAACTCCGTCTTCAATAGCTTTTCACTAACCACAAATATATCTATAACATTACAAAGCCGATGGTGATTTATTCCCGTGAATAGCTTCCAATCGCGCCCATCAATCGAACATGTGTGCATATGCATACATGGTTTAATTACGAATTGAATCTCCGAAACTCATTCCGATTTGTAAATATATTGAACGGTAGGTGGTTGGGAGTGATCAAAGAGTAATACTCCGAGTTTCTGCTTCATAATAAAAACTGTTAGTGGGTGAGTGTTATTTCTAATTGAATTCGTTTTCCAATTTAGGATCAGTTCAGTTCACAAATCGGAACCGTGTTTTAACTACATATCCTGCACTTTATTCCGAGAGGAAAGTGAAACAAATAAAATCGTGAAACAAATTTGATGTCAGTAATGAAATGTTTGCAGGTATCCTAGTTGCACACTTTGAGTTTTAACTTGTTTTAATTTCTCCGTAATAGAAAGGCTTTCAGATACCTTTCATGTATTCAACAAGAGGAAGTCAATCGATTCCAATTCAGATGTAGCTATTTGAAGTGATTTTGTTGACAGTGAAATGGGAGATGGAATTTCATTTCATTTTATTTGTAATTGAAAATCCCTAACTCGTAGTTCGAAACTTCACGTGTTGCTGCATTTTAGATTGTTTTTTTTTTAAATGAGAAGATACCTATATATTCAGATATTTAGATGTTTACAAGTAAAGTATGTTAACAGACTAAAGCTTAGTCATTGCTCATTTCGAAATGTATATAATATCTGGAATTTATGGAGAGTATTAAAATCATTGGTAGCTTTATTAGTTGCGCCATGTGTGCTTGGAATTTCATTTTCTATTGTTGACAACAGAAGACAATATTTTGAATTCACATCCTACACAGTTTAACGAACCATTTTGTTACTTCTTTCCTGATTTATCATCTCTTTGTCTGTCTTCATTGAATAAATCGTAGGCAATCGTTCATTAAATTTAAGGACTTCCTCTTTACTAATACTGTTATTCGCTTGCCTTATGCTTCTTTATTTTCCTTTTATGTTGACATGAAGATACTGTCAATTGCACTGCTGAAAAGGACGCACATACGATTGAAGGCAACGGGAAGTAAGTATTAAATTAGAAAGGAGCTAAATTAATTGCCTCCGACCAGGGACGTCGAACGTGGAAGGGGGAAATGATTTTAAGATTTTGCAGCCTACTACTCCTGTCTACTAGTCTACTCCTGCTGTGAAAAAAAGTTATAATGTAATGTATAATGGTAATGGTGGTAACGAGAGTAATAGAGCTAGAAGAGAACCCACCTCCTGTCAATGAGGCACAGATTTCACCATCCAATATAGAAGAGGTTGGCTTAGCTATAAGAAAGCTATAGCAATAAGGCCCCTGGCTCTGATGGTTTACCAGCGAAGCTATTCAAATACGGAGGTGATGTTTTGGTGGGGCGTTTAAGAAAGCATGCCCGATGACTGGACTATCAGCTCCATATGAACCATCTTAAAAAAAAAAACGATCCTATATGTTTTGCAAGAACTTTCGAGGCATATTCCTGCTTACTGTCGCATATAAGATTCTATCCAACGTACTGCGTGAACATCTGAAGCCGTTCTGCAACACAGTAATCGGCACGTACCAGTGTGGCAACCGGCCACGGCCGTAGCCAAGACCTAATGTATGGGTGAGTTCCAAGTTTTTTTTGGGTGAGCTCACATTTGTTTTAAATGAACGTCAAAATATATAGTCTAGAAAAATTAAAGTTTTATTAAAACCGTAGGTATAAGCAATATAACATTCATGTTTTTAAACTGCGAATTAAATGCATATGCTATAGGAGAACAAGAAATGGGTAGGTATACACTGGCGATTACAATGATGAAATTTTATACCCAGAAACTTTTACTACCTGTGAACAGGTACATATTTTCCCAACAGTCAGTCGTAAAATTAAAGGGTAAATAAGAAACTACCGCTGAAATTTCCCAAGATCAAACAATGAACTATTTGAAAAGCGTATGGCTGCCTACGGCCGTGCTTCCGGCCCGGCAGATCGACAATAGACCAAATCTTCACACTAAGATAAATCCTGGAAAATACCAATGAATTTCAAGTCGAGACCCGCCACCTTTTCATCGACTTTAAAGCCGCATATGATAGCATTCATCGTCAGGAGCTCTACGTGGAAATGGCCGAATTTGGGACCCCGACAAAACTGATCCAGTTGTGTCGCGTGACACTTGAAAACACGCGGTGTAATATGAAGCTTGGGAGTAGCTCCTCCGAATTATTTCAATCTTGTAGCACATTTCAGCATGGAGGTGCGCTATCATGTGACTTTTTCAATATTGTTCTGTAGAAAATAGTGCTAAGGGCAGGTATCAACACGGGAGGCACTATCTTCAATAGATCCGTCCAGCTTTAACAAACAAACAAACATCTGTCCACCGCCTAGGACAAAACGTCACTGTTGATAGCAGTAACTTCGAGGTAGTTAAGGAGTTCATCTAACTAGGGGTAAAAATCAATTCCACGAATGGCACCTTAGTGGAGATCCGGCGGAGAATTATCTTGGGAAACTAGAACGTACCTATAAAATGCATCTTTTTGCATTCTACGAAAAATTGATAAGGGGCAAAAAAAAACCAATTTGGTACTACACTTTGCAATTTAAAAAAAAAGATTATACTTAATCCATCAAAAAATGTCAGTACAGGCCTTATGGAGGAGCTTTTTTTCTACCAGTAGTGCCTGTAGATACTTTCACGGCACTCAAACGCAGGAATTGTCACTGAAATAAAAACCAAACCACTGCCATACTAAGGAATTGATCTTGTAATTTTCCTAAAATTCGCATACAACACACCACAACCAGTCTCCCACACAGCCCGAATGGGAATGAGTATGATCGTCTTGTCTTCGCTTGCTATTATCATCCACCAAAATAAGCAGTGTGTGTGACTGAAGCACATCAGAAGAGTATTACCATCTCTACAATGAAGCATATCATTAAGGGTTTTTCTATAGATTTTGTCAAAGAACTTTTGGTTTTGGTGCTTTTGAGAACGAATTATTACCTGGGGTGTTGCCATTCGGTTTTAATTTGATGGTATTTGTATTGTACAGCTGCACAAGTGCAGTTTTTTTTAACCATCTGTTTAGGTATATGACATTGCGTCTGGTTATATAATATTGTATTCTATTTGCCTGATTGTGTCTACCTTTCACAATATACATATAGCGGAAAGGACTGGGAAATGTTTTTAGAAAATCTTGCTGATTGAGTTTATCTCGCAAACTGTTTAAATAAAAAAAAAAAAAACATAAATACATCCTTTCATCTCATTATGTACCTGTTTGTATGATGTCTTTGTTTTTCCGATGAATGATGCCTGTTTTGCCAATGAATACGGGAATTCCCAAAAGGAAGATCTCAAGTTAGGTAGGGATGCAATCATACAATAGGTTGCTTGAAATCGTTAAATGTTACAAAGCCAAGTATGAAACATACATCGTGGATGAAATGGCTCAAAATGCAGGACATAAAGGGCTTCGCTTGCCGCCTTATCACTGTGACCTTAATCCAATGGAATTGGTTTGGGCTCAAGTGAAAGGGGTTGTAGCAAGCCAAAACAAGTCATTTAAAATGGCTGAAATAAGAGACTTACTAAAGACTTAATTACTCATCGGATTAGTTGAGTAGTGATATTAGAAATTACTATTTTATGTTTTACAATATTTATAATGAATATTTAGATGTTGACCAAATAATAGTCAAGATAAGAATTGACAACACCAAAAAAATTTATTGTATCGTAAGTTATATCCCACCAAAGAGTTCTTTTGAATTATATAAACTTCATGTAGATAACTGTTGTTCTCTATTAAATAACTTGAATGATAATCAACATATCCTCATTATGGGGGACTTTAATTTGCCGAATTTAAATTGGTTACTTGAATCCGATGACCTAAAAATCGTTCCTTTTAATGTAAATTTTGATTTTGAGAGTGAAGTAGTTGATACTTTTGCGCAATTTGACCTTCGGCAAATTAATAATATTAAAAATTCTTTAGACCGTAGGTACGAGTACTCTTGACTTAGTTTTTGTCGATACTGAGTTTAGCGTCAACATTAGTAAATGTATCCTTCCATTTGTGCCAGATTCAATCCACCATGTTGTCTTAAGCTTAGATTTTCAGTTCTACAAATTTGTTAAGCCAATTTCTGTTTCAAACTTTAAGTATAATTTTCATAGAGCCAATTTTGGTAATATTAAAATTTGTCTAAATGGTATTGCGTGGTCTTCAATATTTGATGGCATTGACTTGAAACAGTCATATAATATCATGATAGTCAATGACATAATCGACGTAAACATACCCAAGGTTAAAGTTAGGACAAACTCAAAGCCCATATGGTTTAATAAAAGATTAATCCATCTAAATAACCTGAAAAACAAGACTTATAAACAGTTGCGCAAATCATCTTCGGATCGAGAACTACTTCGGAAATATAGGAGGCTTCAAAAAGATTTTAAAGTTCTTAACAAATTTTTATATAAGCAATATGTCCTTTCAGTGGAATCAGACCTGAAAGTCAATAGTAAACGATTTTGGAGTTTCATCAATTGCAAAAAACAATCGACTGGAATTCCTAATAGTATGAAGTATAATGGCGCGTTGTCATCAGACTTCTCAGTTATTTGCAACATGTTTGCTAGCCATATCGAATCTGTTTATTCAAATAATACGCCTATCTTACAAGCAGGTACGATATCTGATTACTCCACGAATTCGATTCGTAGCATATACTTATCGATTTCTGAAGTAGTAGTTGCGCTGTCCGATTTAGTATCCGACATGAGAGGAGACGTTGACGGTATTCCTCCCATTATTTTAAAAAGATGCGCGGATGAACTTTCCGTGCCACTTCATATGCTCTTCAATAGTTCCTTGGAGCAAGGAATTTTTCTAGATGCTTGGAAGAGCTCATTCATAACACCGATTTATAAATCTGGTCCCAAACAAGTTGTTACTCACTATCGTCCAATATCGAAAATTCCCACTATCCCGAAATTGTTCGAAAAACTTGTTTGTAGTAAACTTACAGCTCTTCTTAAGTCCACAATTTCTTCGTATCAGCATGGTTTTATTGCTGGAAGATCCACATAGACTAATCTTACAATTTTTTCAAATTTTATAGCAAACAATATGGAAAATGGTATGCAGTGCGATGTCATCTACACAGATTTTGCAAAAGCTTTTGATCGGGTAAACCACGATATTCTTCTTAATAAATTGCGTAACATTGGTTTTCACTGAAGTCTCTTAGAATGGTTCAATTCTTACTTAAGAGGACGCTCGCAGTTTGTTAGGATTAATGGTATTGTCTCAGATCGCATTGACGCTACTTCGGGAGTCCCCCAAGGCAGCCATCTTGGGCCTTTGTTATTTCTTTTATTTGTTAATGATATTCCCAATGTCATCCTTAATTCTGAATGCTTAATGTTCGCTGATGACTTGAACATTTTTCGGTCTATTAAATCACCCCAGGACTGTTTATTGTTGCAGGAAGACCTCAATAGACTATCAGATTGGTGTAGAATTAACTGTTTAAATCTTAATGTTTCAAAGTGCAATAGCCTTACATTCTGCCGGAAACGGGCACAAATTCAGTTTACCTACAGTATAACAAATCTACCCTTGGAAAGCATCTCATCCAAAAAAGACTTAGGCGTATTATTCGACTATAAGATCAATTTCAATAGTCACATAGACTACCTCGTCACAAAATGCAGGTCAATGATGGGATTTATCTTGCGAAACTCACAAGATTTTTCTGACCCGCATACCCTTAAATACCTATATTTTGCATATGTGAGGTCTTCCTTAGATTACTGCTCTGTTATCTGGAATCCATATTATATGGTTCACTCTACAAGGATGGAGAAGATTCAAAAATGGTTTACTAGAGCTGCGATAAAAAAGCTTAATTGGAATATCGACTTGCAACCATATAATATCAGATGCCAACTGATTGGAATTTTGCCTTTATGTATTCGGCGGAGGTATTTTTCGGTCATGTTTGTGAGAGACCTAATAACTAAACATATAAATTGCCTTACCTGCTTACACAGATCAGATATCGAAGACCCGTGATACCATTGAGAAATCAAAATATTTTTGTTGAGCCTATGCATAGAGTACAATACGGATATAATGAAACAATAACTAGATGCTTAAGAGATGCTAATTCAGTTGGAAATCTCATTGATCTTCACTCTAATATAAGTAGAAATACGTTCAAAAATCAATTACTTATGCTTTTAACAAACTTTGGTGAGGTTAATTAAGTATGTTAATAATTTGTCGAATTAAGTACGTATGTAATCCATTAGAGGACCAAGTGTACCTCCGTTGATGAAATCAATAAATAAAAAAAAAAAGTATAAAAAAAAAATTGGATTACGGTGATATATTTTTCGTTTTGATTTTTTTTTGGGTTACGAAATTTATATATTTTGTTGGTCTACTGGAGATACCCTTAAAAAACGCGCCTATTATTATCTTTCCAGAAAAGGAAAAAGATAAACGGAATTTATTTCGTTCCGCAATATTTTTAGTTTAAATTGGAAGATGGTAACCCTAATAGAATTGCTCTCTGAGTTATGGCGAATTATCATACACACTACGGAAACCCCGTGAGAGCTTTAAAGAGGGACCGATTTATGTAAATCATTGCAACCAGACTGAGAGACTTAGTTGTTGGATAAAGTTGTAGTTAATAATTTTTTTTCCAAATTTGGTTTCAAAGTTTTGAGTTTGAAAGTATTTTTTCACAAGCCATTCATAGAAATAACTTTTAAAAAAGATATTAAAGTACAGATTTCGGGCTATCTAAAAAGGCTACGTATTCTACTCTATGTGTTGCGGTGCTTTTTAAATAATATCATTTTACTACGATTTTTAAGAAAATTGCCATTATTTTATTTGTATTTTGTCCCTCTACAAAAAACCGTTATTTGTTTGCCGCGTCGAAGTTATCGCACATTATTGGAATTTTAATTAAAAAAAAATTGTCGCCTCAAATTAAATTTTATATATTAAAGTAAATTATTATTGTTTCACGATTGAAGAATAAAAATTTGTGCCAAAATTTTTTTTTTTTTTTAACCTAGTACTAGCTTTCTACAGTAGTTATCTCTGTCAACCAAATTGTCAGATAGCAAACCGTCAGTGTCATTTTTATTCAGTAGTCCTTGCAATTTTATCGTGATGACATACACGCTTCAATAGCGTTACCAAATTTTTGAAATTGATGAAAACTATGGTTCTGTTCGCCAAATTTATAGAGCACCATATTACACCCGACATAATCGACCAGACAAAGTTTTCGACCACTTTTCATGTATATGTGGCCGTATGGCTGCAATAGCATGAATAATGTTTCGACTAATTGAGGACATACGGCTACAAATGCTTGAAATAGTGGTCGAAAACTTTGTCTCTCGGATGACATTCATCAGATTTATCCGTGGTGGGCATATGCCCAAAGTTGTGTTTAAAAACTAATCGAAGAATGTATTCTCTTGACTGAAAACAAATTAATAGCTATTTAATGTGTTTTGTTTAAAATCTAAGTTCTGGCTTTGAAAAAACACCCTTAAGTATGATTGGATGACCAAGTAGGTCTGAATGCGTTTAGGAATGTTCTGAATGATGCAGGTCTAAGACTAGTACGGACTTCAAGACTAATTACTCGTAAGCTTGTTGAAGCTATAGACATTTCCCGCGAAGTAGAATTAACGCCATCACAAAATAATGTAATGCGCTTTGAAGCAAGCATGAGAAGAAGATTTCAGAATTACAGTGGACATTTTAACCCACGAATCGGTATTAACCATCATGGTTAGAATAATGATTACCAAAAAAAAATCGATGGTCAGGAGAATCGGCGAAAAGGCCATGATATGACAAGGTTTTTAACATGAATAAAGAGAATGATTACATGAATTCTGTTTGTATAGAGATAAAGAAACCCAGAGGAATATTAACCTTTCAGGTAGATACTGGTGCGGACATTGCTGTTTCTAAACGTAAGGTAACAAAGAAATAAATCCCAATATGGTATATCGAATAAAGCTACTCGTTGACTGAGTTAGACTTGTTGATAAGTGACAGTAAAGCATCAATTTCACATTGTTAAAGATGATATGATTATTTGAAAGAATATAACTGTGAAATTGGTTATGAAACAAATGTCTTAATATTTTATACAGAAGAAGAGGAAATAACAGTGGCAATCCGCTTTCAATAAGCATGAGTATGAAAAACTATAATACCGCAAAGAATGGAGATAATCCCGGTAGTAAACATGTTTAATTATACGAAACAAAATAAAACAAGACGTATTTTTGGCCAACATTATAATTCCAGGTGAAGGTTAAAACACATTGTGATCGAATCACAACCTCTAAAGACATACAAAGAATTATCGTGCAAGAACATCAAAAGCAAATCCGAGTGGCTTAAACGATTGAAAAATGTAATCAAGATTGATAGTTTGGATGATTCAGCAACGGAAACAATTTTGAAGATTTGTGATGATTTTCAGGATGTATTCCATCAAATATAGAAAACCTTAACTGTGAGCAATTTCTATGAACTTAAAATCACAATGACAGATTTAGACAGCAATCCAACATATATATAAAAAAGCCACTTTGGAAGTGTCTCTCGCGCAAACTATTCAGTTTAGAAAAAAATGATATTATAAACCTCAATATCATTTTTGAAGACCTATCCATAGATACCGCACACGTTTGATGAAAAAAATGTTTTTGAGTTTCAGTTCTAAGTATGGGGAACCCCCATATTGTTTTTATACCCTATTCTAGGGGTATATTAATTTTGACGCATAGTTTGTAACATACCTTAATATTGCCCGTAGACCCCTAAAAGTTACTATATTTATGATCAGCATTGATAGTAATGTCGATCTAGCCATGTCCGTCCGTCTGTCCGTCCGTCCGTCGGCAAAAATTAGGCCTTTAAACTGGACCTAGAGAGCTGAAATTTTAACCATATACTCTCTAGGGTCCCGAAATAATCAAGTTTACGAATTTTTGAAATCCGCCCACAGACACGCCCCAAACTCAAAAAACAAAATTTTGGAAAAAATCGAATTTTGAGATAGAAAGCTGAAATTTTTATATATGATCTATGACTCCTAAAACTGCTCGGGATAAAATTTTTTCAAAATCCGTCCACTGACACGCCCACAAATAAATAAAACAATTTTTTTGAAAATCCAAAATTTGAGCTAGGGAGCTTAAATTTATAATATATACTCTCTATGGGCCCTTTATGCTCATGTGTAAATATTTTCAAAATCTGCCCACTGGCACGCCCACAATTATTTATTTTTTATTTTTTTTTAAATTCAAAGTGAGCTAGGGAGCTGAAATTTATAATATATACTCTCTAGGGGCCCTTTATGCTCATGTGTTAATTTTTTTTAAATCCGCCTACTGACACGCCCACAATTAAATGAAACAATTTTATTGAAACACCCACGTTTGAGCTAGGGAGCGTTTTTTTTTTTGATAAAATCCTTTAAATGTTATATAACAAAATATGTAGAGCGTTCTTAACAATTCAACCATACTTAGACTTTTGTCACGCCCACTTATGAGGGATAGGAATAAGAATAGGGTATCCAACGGACTGTAGCCCGTCCCTATTTTTTTTTATATTTTTGTGTGAAAATCTTAATGCGGTTCACAGAATACATCTACGGAAACAAGTGCCTGTGACATGCCCGGACAGTCAGACAGACAGACAGACAGACAGACAGACAGACAGACAGACAGACAGACAGACATACAGACATGACGAATCTATAAGGGTTCCGTTTTTTGCCATTTGGCTACGGAACCCTAAAAATACAGTTTACCAAATGCAGACTTCGACTTCTTTTTCACCGGTTCAATGGAGCATTATAATTGACTGAGAGGGCCTAGACTTTTATTGAATCGACCAGTTTTTTTGAAATAGGTCTGTTCATTATTTGTGGGTGATAAATGCACTATGTAGAGAAGATATAATTAAGGTTCAGACGGAAAGGGACTGGGCTAAGTACTATGATTCTATTAAAGTTCTATTAAAGATGTAATCTTACAGTACGACCAATATTGTCAAATAAATGTAAATGTAAAATATGTAAAAAAGTTCTGGGGCCCGGATTTTTAAAAACTGCCCACATTTTATTTAATAAATCATTGAAAATTAAATATCTATTCTTCGCGAATTATGTACATAGATAAAGTTGTGTTTTTAACAATTCCTCGATACAAAGTTTTCTGCCATGCCCACTTTTTAGAAGATGTTTTCGATAAAATACTTTAAAAAATGCAAGAAACAGTTATGTATAACAAAATATGTAGACAGTATCCTTCTTAACAATTCACGCATAACTAAGTTTTTGCCAACGTCTTACGTCGAAAAGTCTTACGTATCAGAGTGTGGAATCGATCAGGCGACAGATACTCTTCGACAGTTGCCCAGAATTTCTGGGGAGGGTTCCCATGGTGTGGGCTGGAATTTCCATACGCAGAAAAACCTATAATGGAAAGATGGGTGAACTCTACCTATTCCAACAAAAACATCTTACACGTCGCCAGGTGCTTTACCAAGAACTTGCAAGAAGTGAAAGCTTGGCTTACAACGAGCCCACCATGGATCCCATTGAACACGTTTGGGGCCTCCTGGGGATCAGGGTTAGACTGCGATGTGCCCTTCCAGAGACACTTATCGGCCTGAAATATGCCCCGGCGAATTGCTGCTTTGTTAGGTGCCCGGCGAGTCAATACCCACTAATGAAGTAACAAGGATTCCTTAAAAAAAATTAAAATGAAAAATGTTGATTTATAAAGTTCTTGGATATTATATTCCTTAATTTTTGTTAAATATCTAACTCCTTCCTTTTTTTGGACATGCTGTATATTTAAAACATTAGTTAAAAAGGTTTTTTTGAACTTACTATAAGTTACTGCAAAATTTCAAAGTGCGTCACTTTTTCAGAATTACTCAGAAGACTTTGAAGCAATAACTCTGTGGTTAGTAATAGAATACAATATCTGCCAAATGTCCGCCATAGCTCTGCCTAAAAATAGTCATTCTTTTGGTAAAATTGTTCATGACGTATTCCCTAAATTGCGGCTGTATTTCTCGAAAAACAACTCAGATATTTTCTTTTACTGCGCGAATTGTTGGTGGAGCATTGTCGACTTTATCGTTAACATTTTCTAAAAGAAAAAAGTCTCATGGTGTTAAATCGCATGTTCTCGACGGCCAATCGAAGACTCCATTACACGTCCAGGAAATTTGTCACGCATTGGAGTTATTATTTCACCAGCTGTTTGGCATTTGTCTGCCTCCTGCTTCGTCAATGTCCATAGCAGCAATTTCAGGCAGTCAACATCCTTCGGTAACGCAATATCCATTCAATAAAACGGTTGTGCTACCATAATTTTCAAAAAATATTGCTTAATAACACCACCAGCCAAAGAACCGCACCAAACTGTCTTTCGTTGTGGATGAAAAGGTAGTCCACTGTTTCTTTAGGGTTTTCAGAGTCCCAGATGCGGCAGTTTTGTTGGTTTAAACATCATCACTCGGAATAATTTTGGGTAAAAAATTGTGGCATATAGCAACGAAGAGGACAAAAAAACACAAATACGAGTAGTCGAATGATCATGCAATTCAATTTTATTGTGAGAAATTAAGATACAATTGAATACTTTAAGTGATGACTGCAAAACCTGAAGGGCTTGTCTGCAGAAGACTGGTTACGTAATTGTTTTATTTACGTTAATTATATATATAAAGAGACACATTATTGTTATAAATTAAGGAAAAGGTCTTTAAATTTCTTCAGCAATTCAGTTTTTTTTTAAGCTGTGAATTTAAGTTGGCAGCTCATTAGAACAGTTGGAATTGAGACCTCGTACTTCTTTTGGCCATACTCGTTCCAGTACCTGGGAATTTGATGGCGACCCTCTTCTCGTCTTCTTGCGTTGACTTGTTGTTGTGTCGGTGCTTGATAGTTACTGTCGTTACAAAAGTTGGCAATTACTTCAAGTTTGTTACATTGTGATATATTTAGCATTTTGTTGATGTTTATATTCATGTCTTGTTTTCCTTGTTCTGCTTTCTGAATTAGTTTTTGCAGTCTTCTATGTAGCATGTGAAGTTGTTGCAATTGCGGGCTTTTCCGCACTCTAGAGCTCTATCTAGCAAATGTTACTCAACAAGTTTAATGTAGCATTGCCGAAGTACAGCCGCTGGCCACACTTGGTTTAAATAAAAGAGTGCATACGCTGATTGCCGTATTTTTCTTTCGATATGAAAGGTCCACTTTTATGACATCCAGTGCGGTGCAGGCAATTCTAATCTTGCATCTTTATTTTGATGACATGCTTAGAAATGTGTGGCCGTAGCGGGCAAATATGCATTGTTTTTTTTTGCCAACCGCTTATCGTGACACCAGGCTGTGACTACGTTAAAATCCTTTTGCATTATCTCGACTGCTACTTCAGCTGACGACAATGACAGTGTGATCTGCATATATTTGGCACATCCCGTGTTTGTTTTCAGAACACCTAGTAGATCGTTTAGATAGATTATAAAAATAAGCGGGCCCAATTTTGATCCCTGTATAATACCAGGACAATTACACTGTGGTTTTTATCGAGGCTTGTGTTCATTCTATTGGAGAAATCTCAAAGAAGCCTCTTAACACTTTTGTTTCGTTAAAAACAAACTATAGTTCCTTTTCAAGATTTTATACCTCTGTAGGTTACTATTGGGCCTCTTAATCAAGACCTCCTCAAGTACCTTATCCACTGCTGAGATTATTGAGGTCGGTCTTACTTTTTTCCACATATATAGGGCAAGCTATGGACATTTTAGAACGGACGCTTGTTCCATGCTCAAGATTCGTTATTGTTGGAGCTACTGGCCTCCTATTCAATTTTAAACGTTATGCCTTCTCAGTCAATGCCAGCGGAATTATTTTCTTTAACGGTGCCAAGCAGCGTTACCTCAGACATATTTCGAAAAAAGTTCAAAATAGCGGTCCCACATTCAATTAAAGAATAACAATAGGGTAGCTTCCAAAAAAGATTCAATCTGAGGGGGCCTAAAGGTAACCCTGGATCTGAGTATATTTTCTATTTCTCGGACTGAAACTCATTTCATATGGATTGGCCCGCCCTACTCTGGTCATCGGGTAACGATATACTTGAATATTGCTTTCGTGAACTGCATTAGCTATATAGTCTGTTAGTTCTCTTGCAAACCTATACAAACCTGTAAAGTTCCCGGTGCAGGGAAATAACTTCACGGGCAATAACTTCACATGGGCAATAACTTCACCTCGAGTGGGCAATAACTTCACTTTTTTTTTAGGAACTTATTGCGCACCATAGGTGAGCAATAACTCCACCGTAAATGTTGTGAACTTATTTCCCACCTATAATTTGAGAATTTGTCTATTATAACTAAAGACTTTTGCACCCACTCCAAATCAAACAGTGGCCCAACCAGGGGGGTTGCCGGGGGGCAGCATGGCCACCCCATATGCATTGCACTGTTTATTTGATTGAGCAGATTCCATAAACAGTGCAATGCCTTTGGGGGGGGGGGCGCAAGTTGCCCCCCATGCTTGGGGTCACTGTTTGATTTGGAGTAGGTGCGAGGTAAGGTTCTTGAATTATCATAAAATGTTAAGAGAAATTATTTCCCACAAAAAATTGGCTCACCTATGGTGGGCAATAAGTTCACAAAAAAAAGTAAAATTATTGCCCGCTTAAGGTGAAGTTATTGCCAATGTGAAGTTATTGCCCGTTAAGTTATTTCCCTGCACCAAAGTTCCCCTCATTCTAAAAATTCTTCTGGAGAATATCATCGAGCTTCCTCTTCTGCCTGCCGAGTATTGAATTTACTATGTTCCTCGTTTCTTTTGGACATTCATTTTACCCAAATTCCATGTTTACATCTAAAAAAAATCCACGGGGAGAAGCGTTAGTAAAATGCACTTCAATTCCAATTTAAAAACGTAACCAAATTTAGTGTATAGGACGCTTATATCTGGGTCTTATCCAGGCTGCCGTTCTGCAAGTCCAATTTCAAATTGGATTGAAAACTAATTTTGCACATGATGATCCACGAAAAAAAAAGATTTTCCTTCCTCCCACTTGTAGCACATAGACCTGGCCTCTGCTGTATTACATTCGAAATTAAATATCTATGCCCCCATCGTTCTGTCATAAAAAAGGTCATGAGCGTCATAGGACCGCCTGTTCATTTATTGAAATAAGAATCGATTTATACGTTAAATTTTCAGAACACTACTTAAACCCTGGTATTTTGCGTAAGGGATATACTTTCTATAGTGTCAGACGTGACAAATAAAGCATGAAAGCTCACAGCGAGAGCTAAGGGGCAGATAAAAACACCTCCCATTGGAATCAAACGGAACTTAGCCAAGGGATGACGGCAAAATAATTTAAATTTATTCAATTTGTTTTAATAACGCTTATATTATGATGTGTGTTGGTGGATTCTCTTTTTGTCCATACAAAAGTTTCGCTGAACGTAAGGAGCAGACAGGCAAAAAATCACAAAGACTGTCCTTTTTTGCCTGGATTGGTTGGCCAATATATGTTTAACCAGGAACAATATTGCTGGCCAAAGTTTTGGGGGACAAAAATTGAATATTTAATTGTTTTTTCCTTGTTCGTTTAAATATTTACTGCTGGGAAAATATTCGATAATGCCCCAGGGAAAACGATAATGAATATTTGCGGGACTACGCATATACTACATGGATGGCGTGGGAAGCGACGGTTTAAATGTTAGCGTGTGCTGGCGTATGATTCGGTGCGGTGCTGGCATAATACGCCACCATTAATAGTGAGAAAGCAATAACACATTCATATAGTTTCTATAACCTCTAAACCGAAAAGAAGATTTGTGCCTGTGCAGCAGAATCTCGATAATGTGAAGTGGCCTGTTAACATTTTAGAGATATTCACATTTTCGATTCAAACAAAATTGGGTCTTTTTAAAATCATTTATATATAAACTAAAAAATTAAAACGAATCATTCTTCAATTTCTAAAGGGTATATTAATTTTGACGCATAGTTTGTAACATACCTTAATATTGCCCGTAGACCCCTAAAAGTTACTATATTTACGATCAGCATCGATAGTAATGTCGATCTAGCCATGTCCGTCCTTTAAACTGGGCCTAGAGAGCTGAAATTTTAACCATATACTCTCTAGGGTCCCGAAATAGTCAAGTTTATCAATTTTTGAAATCCGCCCACAAACTAAAAAAAAAAAAAAAGGTTTGGAAAAAATCGAATTTTGAGCTAGAAATGAGCTGAATTTTTTTATATATAGATAATATTTTCAAAATAGAGATAATATTTTCAAAATCCGCCCACTGACACGCCCACAATTAAATAAAACAATTATATTGAAAAACCAAAGTTTGAGCTAGGGAGCTGAAAATTATAATATATACTCTCTAGGGACCCTTTATGCTCATTTGTATATATTTTCAAAATCCGCCTACTGACACGCCCACAATTTAAAAAAAACTTTTTTTGAAAATCCAAAGTTTGAACTAGGGAGCTGAATTTTATAATATATACTCTCTAGGGGCCCTTATGCTCATTTGTAAATATTTTCAAAATCCGCCTACTGACACGCTTACAATTTAAAAAATAAACTTTTTTCGAAATTCCAAAGTTTGAGCTAGGGAACGTTACAAAAGCTGCTTTGTTTCGATAAAATCCTTTAAATATTATATAACAAAATATGTAGAGCGTTCTTAACAATTCAACCATACTTAGACTTTTGTCACGCCCACTTATGAGGCATAGGAATGAGAATAGGGTATCCAACAGTTCGCCCAAGCGGACTGTAGCCCGTCCCTATGTTTTTTTAATAAAAATGAACATGAACAAGCCTTAAACGAATTAAACATCAAAGACAATTCTAGTAATTTACGCTTAAGAAAATTGTTGCTTTTTGTAATGAATTCGATAGCAAGTAAGAAATATATATAATAGAAGCGGATTGCATAGTGGAGGACGAACAACTGAGTGATTCGTTATCTGCCAAAGTTGTAAGGGATGTATTTGTTTTTTTTTCTCGTTATCCTTCGGTGTTCCGAATAGTTTAAATTAGTCAGGGTATTACATGCACTCAAATCACTCGGTTGAACACCTTCTTTAATTTCACATTCAATCTCCTCTATCTGCGAACCCATCCGCACAAATAAAAATCGCAACTCGATTACTGACAGGTAGCACCAACATGCGCACACAAAAGTCTGCGTAATAGCCGGATGCCTGACAGACCATCATGTATAAAAAACACACCTCCATTAGGCAGTGTCCTTTTTCGCGATGGCCATCGTCGGAACCAGTTGACTTGTGGATACCCCAAATATCAAAATATACATTCATCAGCGGCATGACAATTATCTTCAATTAAATCGTCTAACATCGACACTACACTTTACGTATAACAGGTGAGTCTCCTCGCGAGAGGATTTAATAAATGCATTCACCCACGCCACCGCATCCCGTCAGTTCCTTTTCTTGTGTTCTTATTCTGAACTAATTTCGAACATCTTGTCTTAGGTGACGACGAAGTAAGGTTAGGAGATTAAAACGCGCGCTCCTTCAGCAGCAGCGTGCATCGCCCTCAGCTAAGCAAACACCAGGCGCATGTACTGCCGCTAGCTCCGCGTCAGACTTTCGGCGATGGTCATCGCCAGGGATTTTCCACCTTACGTCTAAAAAGCACCCTTATCTACCATCTCATTTGGGCAAGAAATGCAGAGAACAACATCTACATCATCATCAAGAACTTCGTGGCATTAACAGGTGCACCGATTCATATTGATATTACCCATGCAGAAAACAACATCTACGCCACACAACTATTACCGAGCTTGGTAATCTCGACCTCTAAATGAGGCCCCAAAAACGGCAAGAGAACAACAGCAAAACTTCGAGCAACCGCACCTGAATCAGTGCGCAACAGGCGATTTTAACAACAGACCACGGGCAGCCCGTACGGATGATTGTACTCACCGCACCGTCGCACCTGACGAGAATTACAACACCCGTACTCACGGACAGCACCCGATAAATTGGACAGTACCCGTTTAATCGGACAGCGTGTTCGAATCCCGACCAGAGCCATGCTTTGTAAAATTGCATACACACAACAAATCAAATCTCCCTTAAGCAATTAAGGTGGCGCCTGTGCAGAAAAAACCCTATCGCATCAAAAACTTCTTTCCTATCCTCCTATTCTTTCAGTAGTCATCCAAAAACAGGCAATGAATCTGGGTGCTGCTTGCAGCAACGAAAAATGCCTGCGCTGTGGCAACACTATAAAGGTACTGTATCAAGTGTATTCGCAAAGTGATTGGCAGGTCGTGTGTTCGAATCCCGCCAGAGCCATGCTTTGTAAAATTGAATACACACAACAAATCAAATCTCCCTTAAGCAATTAAGGCGCCACCTGTGGAGATAAAAAAACCCTATCGCACCAAAAACTTCTTTCCTATCCTCCTATTCTTTCAGTAGTAAGCAGCATCCAAAAACAGGCAATGAATCTGGGTGCTGCTTGCAGCAACGAAAAAATGCCTGCGCTGTGGCAACACTATAAAGGTACTGTATCAATTATTACAGAAAAATAAAAAAATCACTTTAGCGCACGCTAATTATAAAAAAAAACATAGGGACGGGCTACAGTCCGCTTGGGCGAACTGTTGGATACCCTATTCTTATTCCTATCTCTCATAAGTGGGCGTGACAAAAGTCTAAGTATGGTTAAATTGTTAAGAACGCTCTACATATTTTGTTATATAACATTTAAAGGATTTTATCAAAAAAAAAAACGCTGCTTAGCTCAAACTTGGGTGTTTCAATAAAATTGTTTTATTTAATTGTGGGCGTGTCAGTAGGCGGATTTAAAAAAAAATTAACACATGAGCATAAAGGGCCCCTAGAGAGTATATATTATAAATTTCAGCTCCCTAGCTCAAACTTTGGATTTTCAAAAAAATTGTTTTATTTATTTGTGGGCGTGTCAGTGGGCGGATTTTGAAAATATTTATACATGAGCTTAAAGGGCCCCTAGAGAGTATATATTATATATTTCAGCTCCCTAGCTCAAACTTTGGATTTTCAAAAAAATTGTTTTATTTATTTGTGGGCGTGTCAGTGGGCGGATTTTGAAAATATTTATACATGAGCTTAAAGGGCCCCTAGAGAGTATATATTAAAAATTTCAGCTCCCTAGCTCAAATTTTGGTTTTTCAATAAAATTGTTTTATTTTTTTGTGGGCGTGGCAGTGGGCGGATTTTGAAAATTTTATATCCCGAGCAGTTTTAGGAGTCATAGATCATATATAAAATTCGCTCAAAATTCCATTTTTTCCAAAATTTTGTTTTTTTGAGTTTGTGGGCGTGTCTGTGGGCGGATTTCAAAAATTCGTAAACTTGATTATTTCGGGACCCTAGAGAGTATATGGTTAAAATTTCAGCTCTCTAGGTCCAGTTTAAAGGCCTAATTTTTGCCGACGGACGGACGGACATGGCTAGATCGACATTACTATCGATGCTGATCATAAATATAGTAACTTTTAGGGGTCTACGGGCAATATTAAGGTATGTTACAAACTATGCGTCAAAATTAATATACCCCTAGAATAGGGTATAAAAAGAAACAAGAGCAGCAGGCGGACGCCATAATTCCCGCAATCGATATCACCAGATCGGGCCACCAAACCTCGCAAGTGAGAGTGTACCTGCACCATCCATCTTTATCATCTGCAGCAGTTTTAATTGTCCGTAAGTATTATATACTATTATTAAATTATGTGCATATTTCGCTTTGCTCTTGATTTTCCATGTTCTTTTTCCTTGCATCTAGCAGCAGCCGCCGACATCCAGAAGCAGTGCACTCCTTCGGACCCCGGCGTGGGCGTAAACTCGCGTTAGCCCACAGGAAATACCCTCGTCTGTGAATATACAGTGTTGTGATTATTTAGAGCTCGAACTCTCTAAAAATTGAGGAAGTTAGGCATAGTGTTTTGTGAGTTAGTGCAACGAAATTAATTCGTAAATTAAAACAGATCGAATTTGCATAATCCAATTGGGACTTCATTCGGAAGTTTACACCCCCACATATGCGGGCTAGTAGGGAAACTAGCTAGTATTATATACTCGAAACAGGGAACACGATCCTTATCGTGCGCCTTCGGTGCCTCCATCCACCGAGTGCGTGGCGAAAGTTGCGAATGCGCACACCCGTAGTGTAGGAGCTTCCATTGTAGGTTAAACTTATGCTAAGCAAAGACACGGCCCTGCCATAAAAGAGTAATACTGTATCTACACTATTAGGGGTTAGTTATAGCGAATACATTTTAATTATTTGGACCTGCCCTGATTGATGACCTGTATTTATTATATTGGTAGGAAGATTTACTATTAAGTAGATTTTAAGAAAAACATAACCATATTATTATCATATATTTTAAGATTTATTATTGGAATAAAGATGTTATATCCATACCTTTACATCTTTTGTTGGCCCTCGTGAAGAGGTCCCTCTGATGATGATTGTATAGACATTTAGTTACATCAAGGTGGAGGAGACAGTCGCTGATACCAGAGAACGCGGGTAAACGACGGTAAGGGAAGATATTGTCCCTTTAGGGGCTTTTCATAAATATTAGAGTGACATGATAAGCCATGGATTTCGCGAGGCTGTATCGCTTCATGATGAGTGAGGGCTCACACACACACTTAGGTGACTACTCTACATCTTAGGCACCCCCCCACTGGGATAATAAAAAGGAAAGAACATCGTAAGTCCATGTATAGAAAGTGTATTCGAGCCGCATTTACCAAAACACACAGATAACTACACCTTTTCTGAGGCATGTATAAAAAAAACATAACACCGTTCCGAGCTGAACTCGCAAGATCCCCTCCGTCCGACGAGCTAGGATGAACAACGACTAGCATGCCTAGGCTTTAACGGCCTGAACATCCTACTGTTCCCATCTACCCGGACTGGCTCCGGATTCTGTACCTAACGTCATAAGGGTAGTGGGCGATAGGTAATTTTTGAGGAACTAGGTCGTATTTACAGCTGCGCATTTCGGTGCGTGTATCCGTACTAGGAAATCTTTACATTCTCCCGCAGAACCGCCGTCCTTGCTTCTCCCCCTACATTCCTTACAATTCTTACGAATTCGGTAACGAGTAAATTTCGTTACAGAATAGTGTCCAACATGGGACAAGAAACGCCAACGTGGAGCCCGAATTCGTTATACGAATTGTAAATAATAAATAAATCGTTACAAAGTACATTCCCCAATAGCTGTGGAGTCTACTGAGTTTTTAAGAACAGTTTGGGTACAGTGAGGCACTTCTAATCCAATAGTCACTAGGTAGGTACTTGTTTTTTTTTAAATAAAATTTCAAACAAGTTTTGTTTTGTTTTTTTTTTAAATGGAACGCAGCACACCGCTAGGCGGACACACACACTTCACAGAATAAAGGAGAAACTATAAAAGTCGGAGCAGTGCGTACGGCCGGCGTCGTCCAAAACTAAGCGAATACAAAGCATTTGTATTGTGTGCAGTGTTACCGCTGAGAGAAAAAAAATCTGCTGGACCACAATCTAAATGCGATAGAAATCGTTAAATTATCGCAGAAAACAGAAACGGTTTTGGATATCAATGAAATTCTTTATTCCTGTGAAAGTACGTACGATGCCATTATGTATGGAACTCGATTTATTTTGCATGGCCACCACGGGCACGCTTGCAGAAGTCCAGACGCTGAACTCAATTTTCGACGGTTTTCAAGCATAAATCGGCCGATACTGCTGCAATTTCACGTTCGATATTCGTACGAAGTTCATCAATCGTCGCTGGCTTGTTGGCATAGATCATAGACTTGACGTAGCCCCACAGGAAATAGTCTAACGGCGTCAAATCGCACGACCGAGGCGGCCAAGCGACTGGACCATTTCGCGAGATAACACGGTTTCCAAACTTGGTTTCCAATAAATTGATTGTGGAATTCGCTGTGTGCCTTGTGGCGCCGTCCTGTTGGAACCACATGTCCTCCAAGTCCATATCATTCAATTGGGGCCAAAAATATTCGGTTATCATTGAACGGTAGCGATTCCCATTCACAGTAACGTGCCGGTCTTGATCATCACGGAAGAAGTACGGCACAATGACGCCGCCGGCCCATAAACCACACCAAACCGTAATTTTGTCGGGATGCAATGATGACTCATGGAGTACGTGTTGATTGCTGCCTGACCAATACCGCATATTATGTTTATTGACGAAGCCATTCAGCCAGAAATGAGCCTCATCGCTGAAAATCAAATGAGCCTCATCGCGCTCTTAACGTTGAGGCCACTGACTCCGAATTTCGGTAGTAAATTTTAATAATTTCGACTCGTTGTTGGCTCGTATATCTTTCCATTATGAAATGGCAAACCTTACTGAAGAGAAATTTCAAAAGAGCGGCAAGAAATTCGGCGTCGTTTGATGTCCCTGTCGCTCTACTTTTGTAGCGTCCCTGTTGAAAAACCCTTTATAAACAAATTCTGGACTGGTCTGGAAAACTGGAAGCAGCGTGCCCGGGTGGCGGATGAGCAGTGCTGGGAAAATATCAAATGCGCAATGTGTATAGGTACTTAACTTATATAAAAAAGCAACAGCAATGCGAAATGTTGTTATTGTGATGTGACGAACACATTTTTTTCCCTCGGGGTGTGAGATTTTCTACACGCATGAGAATCCCGTCCTGGAGCGGGTAATTTGGACGATTTAGAGTAGAAAAAACATATTATAAAAAAAGTGTCCGATTTTTTTTTTTGAAAAGTGGAGTCCCGGTGTCCGATGGAAAAGTATAAATATGACACGTTAGGGTCCCCAACGGTAACCCTACCTGTGTGCAGTCAAAGGAGATTATCGGAAGCGGCCACAAGAATGGCTAGTCAAAGGTTGAGTCACAAAGCAACAGCTCATTAAGATTTTTCCTTAAGTTGGGAATGCTGTTGCTGTCGCTGTGATCAATGTGTTGTGTTGAAAAGCCGTGGTTCTTAAATTATTGCTGCGCTCGCCAAAACCGCTATGGTTGTTGCTGTGGTGGTATGTTTCTGTCATAAAATTGAAATGTTTCTCAATTCATGGCAAAATTATGACTTCGCACAAACAAATGGATGTAGAAGCTAACTTTTGGTCCCTCTAGATCTTTATGTTTATGCCTAATTATATTTTTATTTAATTGCACGACAGTGACGTTTTTGCTGAGGCATGTACTTCTTCTACAGAAAAAATGTCCACATTTGTTTTCAGCTGGCTTTTTGTATTCCTCATCATCAGCGCCTCAAAATGTGTATACCCTATTATAAGGGTATATTAATTTTGGCACATAGTTTGTAACATACCTTAATATTGCCCGTAGACCCCTAAAAGTTACTATATTTATGATCAGCATCGATAGTAATGTCGATCTAGCTATGTCCGTCCGCCCGTCCGTCCGTCGGCAAAATTTAGGCCTTTAAACTGGGCCTAGAGAGCTGAAATGTTAACCATATACTCTCTAGGGTCCCGAAATAATCAAGTTTACGAATTTTTGAAATCCGCCCACAGACACGCCCACAAACTAAAAAAAAATAAAAAATATGGAAAAACAGTTTCTTGCTCGCTAGTCAACTTAATGGGCCATCGCATTCGAGACTATTTCCACCGGCATACAACCGGTTTCATACCATACTTCGAGTGGATACGGAGGATTTCTGGCAGTAGAAAAAATTGTATAGGTACATGAAACCCTTTTCACTGTGGTAGTTCACTAAACGCGTTTGAGATTCGAATTGGCCATCGCACAAGAGACTATGTCTACTCCTACCGGCATAAAACTGGTCTCATAGGTCCACCCAAACTCTGTTTGATTCCAAAAACTAATCAATTTTCTGGGGAAAAAAACCTTTAAAAAAAATACATTGTGGCCATCCGAGTTTTTGGGGTGTATTTTTTGCGCTTTATTCCACTGACAAACTGGGTCTATTGCATTTTAAAAAATGTCACCATTTTTGGGGCCTTTTTCATGTTGACGTTTGGGGTTGACGCTTTGAATTTCTGGAATTATAAAAAAATTCTTGTTTTTTCTCAAACAAATAGTCAAAATATTTGAGAAAATAATAGTATATCTAGGTACCTACTACGCTTCACACCGGCTTTTTGCTGCGAGTTTATCTAATACCACGATAGAAAATTGATGCGGGGAGGACGGTCACGCGGTGTTGTATACATTTTGGCATTGTAGTGTGTCAGCTGGTATCGCGTGCGACGCTGTCTGATCCGCCTGCTAGATCCTTATAGGAACTGGTATTGCGACGCTCTTTGATCCGTCTGCTAGACTCGTGTGGGAACTGTTAATGCAACGCTTACCGATTCGCCTGCTAGACTCGTATGGGAACTTGTATTGTGACGCTGTCCGATCTGCCTGCTAGAATCGTGTGGGAACTGGTCTTTCGACGCTGTTCGATCCACTGCTATATTCTTGGACGAAAGGGTATTGCGAAGTTTTCCAATTCACCTGCTTGACTTGTGTGTGAACTGGTATTGCGATGCTGTCCGATCCGAATACTGAATATTTGTGGTTGTAAATGCTGTGACGTCCACAAAACCCCTCCCTCGTAGTTAGACCTGTCGAGATAATAGACCGGTCGAGATAATAGTACTTAGTATACTATAATTGTTAAGGTACCCGAAAGTCGTTATCAGAAAACCCTGTTAGTTATCAAATCACTAGTTGTACGAATTGTTCGTGAGTCGGTAAATAACAATACTGTAATCCGCGCCGACGTTCACATGTTTCTTTAGGGGCAAACCTGGTACCAACGAGCATATCCCAGCCTTTGGAAAAAAGCACATCACAACTTATTCACAACTCTGCCAAGAATCATAGAGTACACCATACCCCAATTACAAATTGGTAAGTATTTCCAAATCACCATCCCATCGAGGTCAATCTGGGAGGACGATGCATACTCGAAGGAAGACTTAGATACGCTTCTACACCAATGGATCAAAAACTAGGAAAAGGTTGGGTGGAGGCATTTTCTCAGATAGATTATATCACATTCTCCCCTCCCTTCTTTCTTATCATTGTAGGGTGTGTCAGGTGGGAATGATTGCAAAGTAAGGAGCGCTATCGTCGCTTTCACTATTAACTCCATCGCAGACCTAACCTACCGATCATCTCTTTACGAGATGTCGGAGGAGTTTATTATTTACCTGCTTTGGGTGCCGGGCATATGGATATTGCGAGGAACACAAACTCATGCTTCAGCTACATGCAATCGAGAGAAAGAAACCTTAGGTGGACACGTGACATGTTTAGCAACAAAGCAGACCAGGTCAAAGCTGGGCCTGTGACGCTCTAAGTCTCGTGTCTCACCAAACCGATAGCTAATTAGCCCGTTGTATGTGTTGTCACTGGGCACTGTTTCTTAGGCAAGAACGTATCAAGGCTTCGTGTATATTCAAACGACTTTTGCAGAAGCTGCATTAATAAACAAAACATAGGGACGGGCTACAGTCCGCTTGGGCGAACTGTTGGATACCCTATTCTTATTCCTATCCCTCATAAGTGGGCGTGACAAAAGTCTAAGTATGGTTGAATTGTTAAGAACGCTCTACATATTTTGTTATATAACATTTAAAGGATTTTATAAAAAAAAAACGCTCCCTAGCTCAAACTTGGGTGTTTCAATAAAATTGTTTTATTTAATTGTGGGCGTGTCAGTAGGCGGATTTAAAACAAATTAACACATGAGAATAAAGGGCCCCTAGAGAGTATATATTATAAATTTCAGCTCCCTAGCTCAAACTTTGAATTTTCAACAAAAAAAAATTAATTGTGGACGTGTCAGTGGGCGGATTTTGAAAATATTTACACATGAGCATAAAGGACCCATAGAGAGTATATATTATAAATTTCAGCTCCCTAGCTCAAACTTTGGATATTCAAAAATTAATATAGGTACCTTTAGAATAGAGTATACAAAAATTATTTTATTTATTTGTGGGCATGTCAGTGGGCGGATTTTGAAATTTTTTTATCCTGGCAGTTTTAGGAGTCATAGATTATATATAAAAAAATTCAGCTTTCTAGCTAAAAATTCGATTTTTTTTCAAAATTTTGTTTTTTTGAGTTTGTGGGCGTGTCTGTGAGCGGATTTCAAAAATTCGTAAACTTGATTATTTCGGGACCCTAGAGAGTATATGGTTAAAATTTCAGCTCTCTAGGTCCAGTTTAAAGGCCTAATTTTTGCCGACAGACGGACGGACGGACGGACGGACATGGCTAGATCGACATTACTATCGATGCTGATCATAAATATAGTAACTTTTAGGAGTCTACGGGCAATATTAAGGTATGTTACAAACTATGCGTCAAAATTAATATACCCTTAGAATAGGGTATAAAAAGGGAGGGATTAAATGCCTTTTTTTTATTTTAGTGCTTACCACTGAAACACAATTCTGGAGTTTTTCAAACATTCAATGAATATTTTCAAAATTGTCAGCAGTTACCTACATTTTTCGTTTCAAATCAGTAGAACAACCCTCAACTAAAAGCGGGAGGTGTGACTAAACCTGCTACTGAATAATATTCCAAGAAACAAAATTTAAAATCGAAATGTCAAAGATATAATGGCTCAAAGGTTTTTTTATAGTGTGTGATAAGAAAACGGATTATAAAATATTTCTGTTCATTTCAGGCCCCATCAAAAAATGCAAAATACTAGTAACGTAATACTCATACGCTTGAGTGGCTTTTATTTATGTATTTCTCTGTGCTTTTTATATTATAGTCTTGCGTATGCAAGTACTGCTATGGAAATCATCCTTTTGAAGGAAAATACAATTTAATCGTTTTATTATGCCTTTTGCTGTGTGAAGTGAGGTGTGCTATTGAGATTTTTGCTCAAGGATGAAGTACAATATATATGATGTTGTGGCGGATTATGATGGTTTGTCTTGAAAACAAATTGAATGTGAGCCGTTATATACATAATGATTAATTTATTTCAACTGGATTAGTTAAATTGCGCGGTAAACGCTTACAAGTGAAATTTCGAAACATGTCGGATAAGGATTTAGTGAGTTGCCGAAGCCGATGTTGATTTTTTCGCAAAAAAATCTTAGCTAGAGGGCTTCCTTCTCCAACAATTCGTGTGCGCAAAGTAATGTTTCTGACAAGAATGGAAAGTCCCACATTTGTACTCCGAATCCAAATGGTAGAACTGAGAACCTGACGACGTTTACGAGATGTGTGAAATTGAAGGTGTTCATCATACCACATAATGCCATCGCTCTTTAGTTATTTATGAAAGCATAAAAAGAAAAACCCTCCTACTACTACTTATTATTCATCATCGATATGGTTAATTTTTGGAAATTATGTTGAATTTTTGTTGGGTGTTCATTCCTCTTTTTTTCCGTAAAAGAAATCAATAATTATTTAAAAATGTGATCACTGCTAAGTGCTCCAGGATAGAGAGCATTTTTAACGCGCACACATAGGTAGCACATAGGAACCAAAATCAGAAAAAGTTTTATTAAATTATTGTACTATTTGATACTTTAAGAATTACAATAAAAAACTTCGTGGAAAATTAAATAACAGTATTTGCTAGCTAAACAACCCACTGTGCAATCTAGGTAATTAGATCACTCTTTTTTATTTATTTTTCAGAATCTTAGAATGACATTTTTTCTAAATTTTAAATAGCATAAGCTTAACTGTACCAATGTTTTTTTTTTTAAATCTCCACCGGTTTTTGAGATATGGCCTTTTTTCTATTGTGCCGTTTTTAAGCTGCCGTCCTCACACATATTTTTTCTAACGCGCTCCTCACACTGGGGTAACACATACCCTACCCCAAAAGTATTAAAAAAAGATGTCATTTTATATGTACCTACCTATATATGTTTTTTTTTATTCATATTTTTATTTCATCAAAACAAAATTCAATACTATGAATAACATAAAATATAAAAATACTTAAAAAAAAAATAATTTCTAAATTAGGATACAAAAAAAAGTTAATATTTATAGATACATAGTTGTCAACTAAAATCAGTCAAATTCATAAAAAGTTTAAAATAATAGGTTTAAAAACTGTCGCATTACGCTTTCTAATACTCTTTCTTCAATGTTTACTCCAATGTATTGTTTTAACAGTGGGATTAATGTTTGCTTTTTTAAACACAAAAATTCAAATTTTTTTCACTGCATTCTATGCATTGCAGTGAGTGATCAGTGATTATCCTCGCACATGGGAAGGCGACATGTCACATTTTCAGTTTTTTTCCGATTACAGAAGTTACACAGTTTTTAATGTTGATTTTCAAGATTCCTTTCAGCATCAAGGAAAAGCCTTTCAATGGATTCGTCTCGCCAATTTTCTGTAAAACTATAATTAATATTGTTATCTACAATAACTTCCTTTATGGCTGAACAAACCCCACACTTGTTTTATTAATTTTTAGTCCAAAATAACTAAAATTTCACTAAAAAAATGTATTCACAAATTCCAAAAAATACTAACACGCACTGCACCCTGGGGTATATGATACCCAAGCTAAAACTTCGAAGCACAACTAAACAAATCTAAGAACGAACACCCTCGACTGCTTATGAGTTTAAAATTAAATATACATCATTAAACAATTTTTTAACGGGACCTGCACACTTTTGAAATCTATATGCGGTATCTTATACTTCAGTGTGTGGTTGGAAGGTTAAGTCTTGCGAAAATCTGAGGAAACTTTGTTCTCACATTTACTCCAAGTAATAAAAAACCCAAAAAATTATCAACATCCTTTTGAGCCGTTTTTAAGCAAAGTGATGTTTTCAAAACTTTAGCCAAAAAAATTATTAAGAAGTGATAAAAAAATATTTCTTAAATTTGAGTATGCAAATTTCTTCTAAAGGGTCTTTCATTAAGAACTCGAACATTTCTTCTTTTTTAATTAGATTTCGAACTACTTGAGATATCTAAAAAAAAAATTATTCGCTTGAACTACTATCAAAACCTTTATGAATCTAATTCGACTTCGTTCATATGTCCACCACGGAAACGAAAATGTTGATTTTACTGAATATTTTGACATTGACAGTTCGGTAATCGCTTTAAGGGTGCGTTCACACTGAAAGTTTAAAGTTGTCAAGTTGCTAATGAAACCCGTTACATATTTGTATATGTCTGATATTGAAGTCCAAGTTGAAGTATTGATGTATTTCTACCATTAAGGGCCCCTATAGAGTATATATTAAAAGTTTCAGCTTCAGATCTCAAACTTTGATTTTTTTATAAAATTGTTTTTTTTAACTGCGGCCGTGTCAGTCATTTTCCGATAATTTTGGCCCCTAAAGACCATATTATAGCAGTAGGCGGATTTTTAAAAATTTTTAACATGATTATTTCGGGAACCTATACAGTATATGATTAAAATATCAGCTTTCTAGCTCTAGTTTAAGGGCCTACTTTTTTCCGAAGGACGGAAGGACGGACATGGCTAGATCGACATAACTATCGATACTGATTACGAATATAGTAACTTTTAGGAGTCTACTGGCAGTTTTAAGGTATGTTACAAACTATGAGCCAAAATTAATATTTCCTTAGAATAGGGTATACAATTTGCCGCTAGATATAAGTCTTCAAACCCCAAATGCGAGGAAATCAAAGAGTCTCGCTATTGGAACATTATCCGGAGAATTAACAAGAAAGTGAGGTAACTGACTGCTGGGTTAAGACTGGAAGGTAGGCTCTTCGAAACAGTGACGGAAACCTAGTTACGTAAGCCCAGTGAAAAGTAGATGTATATAAGCAGCATTTCCAACAGCTGCTAAAAAGGCATCAAGTAAAGGGAGTGATAGGGCAAGACGAGAACCAATGTGCTCTCAATCAAGAACACATTTCACCCCTGTGTATAGAAGAGATCGGTTTAGCTTTTGGAACGCTTAAGAACAATAAAGCCGCCGGACCAGCGTAGCTTTTCAAATATTTTAGTAATGCGCATGCACCAATTCATCAACCAAGTATGGGTGGAAGAAAACATGCGTCACAGCTCGTATAACCCATCTCCAAGAAAGACGATCGTATGTCTTGCAAGAACTATCGATGCATATCCCGGCTTAATGTGGCCTATAAGATCCTTTTCAACGTACTGTGTGGACGTCTCAAGCCGTCTGCAACATACTAATCGGCACGTTCCACGTTCCACTGAGGCTTCTGATAATACAACAAATTTTCACACTGAGAAGAACAAGGAATTTTAAGTCCGGACTTAACATTTTTTCATCGACTTTAAAGCCGTATATGATAGTATTCACCGTCAGGAGCTCTATATGGCAAATTTATACAGCTGTACCGCGTGGCGCTTGACAATTTCCAGTTTGGAAGCGGCCGCTCTTAGAGTGCCGTGTAAGGGGCTTTTACGGCGATTGACGATTAGGCGAAATTAGTTGATCTTGGAGCTTATAAGGACAAGACCGAGTACATGCTATCAACAAACAAACAAACATCTGTCCACTACATATGAGAAAGCGTCACTGTTGAAGCAATACCTTCGAGGTAAGTAAGGAGTTCGTCTAACTTGGAGTAAACATTTACTCCACGAATGACATCTTAGTGGAGATCCGACGGGTAATTTCCTTAGGAAACCGCTGCTACTTCACTTTGGCAAAACAAATGGGTTCAAAACTCCTCACTCGAATAACAAAATGTATGCTCCATCGAAACTTAATCCTACCAGTCCTGCTGAATGGTGACAAGAGCTGGACGATAGGTAGGAAAGGAGAGCTAATATTGGGATCTTTTGTAAGAAAAATAATCCGTTCGATATTTAGTCCTGTGTGCGAGGAGAAGGAATGGAGCAGAAGAAACAACCGTGAACTTTATGAAATGTACAGAGGTGTGAATGTAGTCCAAAAAGCTAAATCACGTCGATTACATTGACCCGGGCAAATTGAGCGAAAGGACAATAATGCTACAGCCAAGAGGATCTTCGACTCCCAGCCGCCAGGTTCGAGAAGGCAAAAAAGACCAAACCTTAATTTTAAAGACCAAGCTATCCCGGATGCACCATGGAGGGCTGCACTGTCTCGTTAAGTAAGTAAGTTGAGCATATTTCAATCGAAAAAAAGGTTACCCATCGTTTTGCAAATAAAGACTTCGGAAGTCCGAGTGCTCAATGCTATTGAACCATTTTTCTAGAAGTAGGTTCCATTTGATTTGAAATTGAAAAATTGTTTGAGTCAATATATGGATGATGTTGACCATTCGAATGGAAATAATGTGATTAAAGAAAAAACTAATTTCAGACAGGAAATTTAAACTTTAGAAATAAATTAAATTCTTTCCGTTTTTTTTTTTTTGAACCCCATGTCCAATATAAAAGGACATGGGGTTCTTTTTGAAACATAAATTTCATTAAGGAATACCAATTTCGTTTAATGAAAACAGTCAGTGTCATTATGTCTTTGAAACTGATGAATGGAATGTTTTGTAAGCAATAATTTGTTTGTCTTCATTTCAAATGCTACTTTCAATTGCTTACACTTGGAGAATAATTCGTTCATATTTTTTTTTGAAGTATCTTGTTATAGACCATTTCATAGACTGCTATTACAACCCCGAAATTAATTATAAAATCGCCTTTCCCGGTGAGTAGTGTAGATCGTTGATAATTTTAATTCTAAGCCTTAGAAATGTAAATCTATTCATATTATAACTATACAAGTGGTTTCAATGGATAGAATGAACTTCGTGCATCTTAGATGTGCTTGGTAAAACTGAAAATATTCACTCACATGAGAATCAATCAAGTCCAAGTGGCTAAACTTATCCAACCAACTGAAAGCTTTCAGATATGAGTAAGTCTCCTAAACTGAGTTAGCAGCTACAAAATTTGCATGATATGCATTTATATATGTTTTGTTTTGTATACAGACATCCTGGCAGTTGCCAATTTTTATTTCGAATGGTTGAGTACAACCGTATGTAATGATTGTTACCACGTGAAATAGGTTAGTCGCCTTACTCCTGCCACATCTCCCAAGGTAGGAGCAGTACTTATCTATAAAATAGACAAAGGTCAGCGACAAGTCTTTGTGCTGTCAGTGGTTCAATTTGAGTCATTAATCGTTTCAATCAGAAATGAAGAGCAGTCGTAAGAATTTTTTGAGAAAAATGTATTAATTGCCTTTTTACACGCACTGAATTCGACTAGATTATGCTCTAGCGGGGGCGCATTATAACCAGAATGTTGTGAACCGCACAACTTAGCGATCTGCTTACAAGCAATCGGTCAATCGTCGTTGTCGTATCTATTCAATGAAATTAATTCAACGACGCTAAAGACGGTCAATCACTCTTAGAAAATAATTGGATAACCAAGTATACAAGGTTGCAGCGACTATTTATCGTGGCAAGCTTAGGGAATATGCCCACCACGGCT
Source organism: Portevinia maculata (assembly GCA_949715645.1). Lineage (NCBI taxonomy): Eukaryota > Metazoa > Arthropoda > Insecta > Diptera > Syrphidae > Portevinia > Portevinia maculata. The sequence goes on along the minus strand of OX454525.1, from coordinate 359,259,348 downwards.
GGATCTGATGAATGTCATCTGAGAGACAAAGTCTTCGACCATTTCAAGCATTTGTGGCCGTTTGTCTTCAATAACACGAATAATGTTCGCTTCCAATGCGTCGATTGGTATTGCTTTTTAAGCGTAGACTAGCGATTTTAAGTATACAAAAAGAAAATAATCAAGAGGCTTCAAATTACAAGATCTTGAAGGCTGAATAAACAGGTTTGATAATCCCATGTGAATTATCTTCGTTCCAACTGCGATAAATTTGCCTTTTGAGACAAAATTGACAAAAATGGGTACATTCACCAAAATCTTGACGCATTCTATGATCATACGGCTTTAATTCTTGCACAAGCTGTATTTTTTAAGCCTCCAAACCAATATCTAAGCCTAAAATTTCTTGTAAAATTGACGAACAAAGACCAAGCTGTTGTGAATGACGTCGAATCGATAAACTCGTTGCCTTGCACAACAAGTGCTCAAAATCCTAATTGCTTTCCGAGCGCCTGGCAGTCGTCAACGTGCACACGCGCTGCCGTGAGCTGACTGAAGCCTTATAGAATCAATCACCTCCCGGAAGCACCACCACAAGTTGGCGAGACCGGCCTCTCCCAGAAACGCCCTAGCTAACTTAGTCTAACTTATAAACTAAGAGGATGTTACCTAGAGTAACGCACCATCTTGGGAGGGCATGTTGACCTCTCCCCAAGTTTGTTGCGTCTTTCAAAATTGTCGCCCCTCCAATATATTTCGAAATACTGTGCAATAGTACTACATGGCCTCAAAATACGTTAGTAAAAGAATTTACTCCCCGGTCGACAAAAAGTCGCAGGAAAGTTTGTCCGTCGGTGTTAAAAAACCCAGTAGGCTGTCCCTCTACTATCAAAATGTAAGGGGACTCCGCACAAAAACAGCTGAAGTATATTTAAACTCCCAAGCCCTCTCTCATGATATCTTCTCCTTGACGGAAACATGGCTTAATGCCGGAATCTTAGACACGGAACTCTTCAATCATGAGTTCTCCGTATTCAGAAACGATCGTCATCAAAATGACCTGAAAGCGCTTGGAGGAGGTGTCCTGATTGCTGTTCGTTCCAACCTTGAGTCACGAAAGATTGACTTTCCATTTTCACTAACCGTCGAAATTATCTGTGTAAAAATTACACTTAAGAACAAGCATTTATATGTTGTTAATGCGTACATTCCATCGTATCGTCTGTGTTCCTTGTATTCGGAACTTTCTATGGCACTAGACCATATTTTTGACATATCTGGTTATGACAGCACTGTCTTACTTATAGGCGACTTCAATCTGCCACATATTGGATGGGTACCTTCTGAGGATGATTCTCATCTCATCCCATCCTTTGACTCTGCCCAACAAGAGCTCGCTTTACTGGACAACATCTTGTCTTTTGACTTACAGCAAACTAGCTGTATAAAAAATTTCAAAAATCGAACTCTCGATCTTGTTTGTTCTTTTGACTCTGTTAGTACTGTGGTTCTGGAATCCCACTTCAGTATAACTAACATAGATAATAATCATCCACCGTTGGATGTATTTATTGAATTAGGCGCACAATTGTACGAAAATAGTAATTCGTATGACCGTTCGCAATCTTTTGACTTTCGGAAAGCAAATTTTCAAAGGCTTTCTGATGAAATTTCCAGCTTTAATTTTAATCTTACTGCGTTTTCTAATATTGAAGATGCAGTAGTTTCCTTTTATTCTTTGATGGATAACTGCATGAAAAAAGTGATTCCTGTGAAATCCTCTAGGAATCTGAAAACGTCCCATCCTTGGTACACTAAAGAGCTCAAATCAATACGAAACAGACGTAATAGGGCTTGGAAGAACTATTTAAAAAGTCTCCGCCATTCAGATCTTGAGCTCTATCTCACACTATTCAACGAAATCAAATCTTTATCCTGCAACTTATATATTGACTAAATAAGTAAAATGGAATGCTCTTTAAAAGTGGACCCCAAACTTTTCTGGGGATTTATCAATTCTAAGAAAAAAACCGATGGTTATCCATCGAAGCTACAATAGCTCTACAACTGCTGATTCGCTAGATGCAAGCAATATGTTTGCACATCATTTCAGTAAGTCGTTTAGGGAGACCACTCTTCACATAGATGAGCAATATTTTAGTTATCTAACTGGCTGTTCCCAAATAAGCTTTAATAGTATCTCATTCGATTTGGAAACAATTTTAAAATGTGTTTCTTCTCTGAAGAATGACTATTCATCAGGTCCTGATGGCATTGCCCCGATAGTTCTTAAAAAAATGTAGTCATGCAATTGCTCCACATCTTAAGTATCTGTTTAAATTGTCCATTAATACTGAAAAAACAGATCCACTGTCACTAAACTGTTAAGTTTCTTGCATGATTGTTCTAATGCCTTAGAGAATAAGGACGAAATGGATTGCATATACACTGACTTCTCTAAGGCTTTCGACCAGCTGTCCCATGAATTAATCAAATTTAAGCTCAGGGCTTTTAGTTTCCCAACATCTTTCATAAAATAAGTTAATTCATACCTTAGATCAAGGGCTTACCAAGTCAAATTTAGAGGATCACTATCTGTATCTTTCACAGATCAGTCTGGAGTTCCCCAAGGAAGTCACCTCGGACCGATTCTATTTATACTAGCCATCAATGATGTTTGGGCATGTATAATTCACAGTAATATCCTGATCTATGCGGATGATATGAACATATATAAATCTATCACTATAGTCAGCAAGACAGAATTTTACTTCAATCTGACATTAATAGCTTCGCCAATTGGTGTGTTGAAAACGGTTTATCCTTAAACCCTACTAAATGTCAACATATGACATTCTCTAGGAAGAATATCCCTTCCACCTTTCAATATTCTTTGTCTCAACATATTCTTTGTAAAGTTGATAACTTTAAGGATCTTGGGGTTTATTTCGATCCCAAACTGGTTTTTGCTAAGCATATCAATTTTATTGTTAATAAATCTAATTCCATGCTGGGCTTCGTAAAAAGGTGGGCCAAAGAATTTAATGACCCTTACGTTTCTATGTCATTGTACAATTGTTTTGTCCGTCCGAATCTAGAGTATGCCTCACAAGTTTGGACACCGTTCTGCAACATTCATTCAAATCGAATAGAGTCCATTCAACGTAAATTTATTCGATTTGCACTTAGAGTACTCGCATGGGATGATGCATTTAACATCCCTCCTTACAGTCAACGCATCAAGCTTCTTCAAATGTTACCCCTTTTTCAACGAAGGCTTAATAGCGATATTATTTTCTTACAGCAGCTTATATCCGGTCAAATAGATGCACCTGACTTGCTGTCGTCTATTGGCTTTAATTTTCGTGGTGGTGCCCATAATTTACGCAGTGTTGAATTATTGTTCAGCCCCCATCATAGAACGAATTATGGGAGGCATGAGCCTATTAGTCGCATGAGTAGAATCTATAATCTAAATGATCATGTGATTGACTTGCATGTTAGTAAAACTAAGCTAAAAAAAATTTTGCGTAATAATGCCTTAATGTTTTAAATTATTTGCATGATTTGTGTCTGTGTTAGTATTTTATAGGTACATAATTATTGTGTTTTTAATTGTTATGTCCTTACTAACACCTGCACTAAATGATGAGCCTGTGAGAGCACTTTTAGTGCCGGCTAATTTCTGCTCGTGATAGTTGCTTGCTTTAAGCACTCCACGACACAGAGTTGATATAAATGTTAAACAGGATCGGGGAATTCACCGCCCCCTGCTGTAAGCCGTTTTTAATTTCAAAGACTCTGCTCGAAGTCACATTGCCACATTTGACAACGAACCTCTTTCCCATAAGCATATGATAAATTACATAATATAGCAGGGCTCTATTGACAACTTTTTCAAAAACCTTGCTTGGCAGGGTTTTTCCTATCTTTACCTTTTCGGGATATGGTGTACCACAGCTACCATCCAATGCGCCGGATAATGTGCATTATTCAGCGCATTGTTAAACAGTGTGGTGAAAATATCTACCCGAGAACCGACTGATTCGACGTGGCAAGGTCGTTGACAATAAAGAAAATGCCGGGATGCATGCAAACACAAATGGATACATTTTGCTTCAGTGTTTGCAGTTTTCTTAGATTTCCTGCAATGTACCGAAGGCATACCCTTGTATTTATAAAATTCAGTAGATAGGTATGTATGAATACATTAAAAGGATTCTCCAGAAAAGATTAGTTTGTGGATTATTTCGGCGGAGAGGAGTCTTCGATGTAGGACGAATCTTATATGCTTCTGATGAGCCGTTCCGTTTGCAGAAGGCATACATAGCTGACAGCAATAACAGATGCTGGGCATCACGTTCAAATAACTAGTCGTAAGTTAACTTGCAGGCGACTTCTGTTGCCTTGGAACTTGAACTTGCCGATTGTCATATCTTTACGCGCGCAAAGCGCTTTACTACAGATGAGTGTTATCTGATATTTGGAAAATACTTAGCATGTCTAATGTCTATGGGAAGACCGAAATTTATACAGAGTCAGTGTGATTGCTATAAAATCGAATGGAGCTAGTCTAAGGCAACGGAATTTGGTATGAATAAACAAGAGCTCTTGTGACGCTATGGTACCTATGCATAATATAGGGTCTGTGTGTTGCCATGGATTGTGTACATTGGTGGCGTTATACTGCTGTAATTAGAGTATGGTTTATGGTCGCCAAGGGCAAACATTTGAACGGTTCCTGCTGCTATTGCAGAACGTTCTTTTTCTTAACTCGAACCATTAATAATGTTAACTATTGCCCTTGGGGCAAAACTGAATGATTTAGAGAAGTAACAAACAAATAGAGGACAAAAAGTTCAATTCACTTAAGTTCGCCCAACTTTTATGTGACATGTTATGCATTGACAACAAATTTTAATTGTTATTATTTTCAATTATTGTGAACGCAACTACGTAGCTAGTTTAAGCTTTCACGTTAGAGTAGTGTCATATTTAGAATATTTTCAATGTATAACCCTTCTTCTAAACTGTACACACTTAAAAAATACATTTAAACCTATTGTTAGATAATCTTAAAAAAGACAAAAAACTACAAATTATCCATTCATGTAATTAGATAGTGCCAACACTTATTTATGTACTTTAAATCTTGTAAATTGTGGCAAAAGTTGCACGAGAGCACAAGAAGAGCAAGACGTGCCCTGCATACATACATCCTATTTAATAGCCCGTTAAGACCATTTAGGTACATGTACTCCACTCCGTATATGATTAGATGAGAGAAGAAAAAAATAAACTTTCTCGCTAGCGGTGGATATACGAGTAAGGAACTAGGAACATTTTTAAACTGCGGTGATTTAAAGTTTTAACGGACATGCATTAAATGAAACTGAGTAGGATTAGCATCAACAAAGTTGTGGAAGTCCTCTGAGTGCAGGACATTTTTGATATAAATGGTTGGATTCGCGTCAAAATGTGTGGGTGGAGGTGAAGCACATATTATTCGGTAAATAAATTAAGGGTGTCCCAACATTTAAGCAAAATTTAAATTAAATAGAAAACACATTTTGTTTCTAAGATTGTTTTTTTTTTTTGAATCATAAAGTACACAGGATAGGGTTATATATGGAATAGCACATAGGACAATTTGCCTCCACGGCTTTGCTGGCATGCCCATGAGCATTTTGATTAAATGGGCCAGAATTTCGTGGATGCAACGTTGAATGCTGCATCAGTAACAGTCAGTGCTTGGTCAGCCTCATTGTCGATGAGGTATGGTCCAATGATGCCTCCAGCATAAAATCCGCACCAAACAGTGTCACGTTGCGAATGCATTTGTTTTTCGTCAAACTGTGGCAGCCAAACTTTCACTATTTGTGAAATATTGTTCAACAATTAAAACACGTTCTTCTCTCGTGAAATGTTCCATTTTTACTGAACCTAAACTGTCACTTGTCAAATTGTTTTTTGTAATGTTGCAAACACTTTACTACACAAAATGCGGCGAATTCGAATCTTGCACTGATTTTGGGACAGCCTTTATAAATGTTTTAATGATCCGTGACTGCAATAACAATATTTTTTGTTAGCCACCTTATTCCACCCTCATCATTCAATGGTCTGCAACACATCCTCTCCATGGATTCAAATAACGTTTTCAGGGTTCGACTGAAGCAGTCACAACAAAACAAAAAAACAATATCCAAATCCATACGATACAATAACTACGCTCAAAACACTGCGATTACTTAATTGCTTAGCATACAATAAACTTTAAACACAAAGTCCACTCTGAGAACTTCCCCAAGAAGAACGTAATTAGATTAATTTCTTTCCCCATCGCGGTCTCGCCGTTTATATACGTAGTGACGTAGCCTACCAACTCCAGCCTCAATATGGCCAATGTTACAATCCGGAATTTAATTTTATTTGGCTCAAATTTCATATCCGTAGGCAATTAATCCACTAATGTTTTATTTACAGAAGCCCCAATTCGGACAGACATTCAACTTACAATGAGTTGGATTCGCTGTCTGATTGCATCACACGAATTGTGATCCTTCATCCTCGTACTGAAATCGTCATTGCGGGTGATTTCAATATACACAATTCACATTGGCTTCTACATTCTGGACAGACAACACCCGAAGGAAGGTATGGTAAGATTTTTGCTGAGGCAAACAATCTCACTCAGCTTGCAAATGAGCCAACACGAATACCGGACATAAGCAGAAAAACCGCCAACACAATGGACTTGTTTCTCACCCCTCACCCTGAAAATTACTATACAAACGTATTACCTATACCTATAGGCGATAGGTTGGTCAGACCATTGTGCCATATCAGCGAATTTCTCGTACTCCGGCCACATAGTTAAAGAACAAACTCCTAAAAGAACCATATGGATATACAAGAAAGCCAATTGGGAGAAACTAAACGGTTTCTTTAAGACTTTTAACTGGTCGCTGTGCTTGCTCGACAGCGACGTGGATGCTGCTGCTGATATGATAACAACCATGATTATATTGGGTATAAACTGCTTTATCCCTTACCGCATAAAAAAGTATCAAACCCCAAGTAAACGCGTATTGCGACTCGAGCTGCAAAGAGTCTTTCAGATTAAAAGAGATAAGCTTTGGGTCTTATACGGCCAACCTATCTGTAGAAAACCGGAAAAAGTTTAAACGAGCGAGAAATGACTGCAATGCCCTTATTAATCGGGTAAAATTCTCCTACGATCAAAAGATGAGGCAACAAATACTACAAAGTCCCACGGGTAGTAAAAAATGATGGTCGTTTGTCAAAATCATCAAGAATTCGGCTTCGTCATCTATCCCCACACTTATTTACAACGACATTCCAGCTGTTAGCTCTCTGGATAAAGCCAATCTGCTTGCTGCTCACTTTGCAGCTAGCTCAACGCTCCCAGATTGTGCTTTATCTCCCCCTGTCCTCGAGCGCGTAGAAAACTCCATGGGACCAGGGAAGTTAAAGGTTATAGGGTTGAGCAAGGCTCTAAGCGCAGCTTGACTTTCGCCAGAGACGCAAATACTTGTGTAGGTACATGCTTTCCAAAGACTAAGAACCTGATTAACTACGACAGTGGAAATATCAATTCTCTTTTATTCAATTTGTTATTAGTATTCTTTATTCATTGACGTTATATTTCTCACTCAACGCTTGTTACTCTTTTTTCCTTTAATTCTTGCTATTATTTCTTGTTTACTTTTTTACTTTTGTAAGGTGTTAAGTGCATTGCTAATTAAATTTTAGTTAAATTTTTTCTGCGTGCTATTCTTAATTACTTGTAGTTATCACTATGCAGTTTCAAATTAAAGGGCTCAGATTGAAATCCCACCGGACCAAGAAGCATCTAGAATTTTTCCAATGTCCCAGCTCTTGCTAACGTCTGACAAACATCCAAGAGTATTAATTGTCATGAGAAGCTTCTCAAACTTACCATTCGGATTTGGTTAAAATTGTAGGTCCCTTCCACTTCGCACAAGCAAATGGTTGGAGAAGCTATTCGAAGCATAGCATTCGAGTCGTTGTTAAAAACAATTCATACCAAAAACAATAAAGAAGTTTATCAGCAAACATATACTTGTCATCGTCATCACTAGACACAAAATTATTATACTCCATATTTGTTGGGAAATAAGAAAAAATAAGAAATTAAAGCAATTAGGTTTTTCTTAAGATTATTTTTAGTTTTTGTATAAAAGCATCATTAGAATATTTCAGAGCAACTTTGAGGACTTGTCTTTAGTCGGAAAATGAGAGGTTATCAGAGAAGCAATGTATTCTCTTCCGTTTTTTTTTAAAAAAAAAGTATCTTTCAAGTTCTTTAGACGGCGCCGCAGATAATGTTTATTTAAGCACATATGTTATTTTGGAGAATAGGTTTTTTCTTCAATGGCTCAGCAACGAATACATATACTCATACGAAAAGATTTAGAAATTGCAGACACTTATGTCAAGATCCCAATCGTTGAAAGTGTTTGTCCATGAAAATGAATCAAAAAGGTTTAAAGTTTATTATAATCAAGTTTGTAAGAATACGTACGTAATTTGTTTGCAAGTTAAATTTTATTGCATTCAAGCTTACACTCAGAGTATCCCATTAAAACGTCAATGGTACGACCATTGGATTAATAAGACGCGTTTTAATAAGATTTTCCTTTTAAAACAATAGTTTTCTAATAAAATCAAAGAGATGCAGGCTATTAACACAATGGTATTGATACTTTTATTATTGATAGGGTATTCGTTATTAATTTAATGGGAAATACTATCGATTTAATAGTATTTCACCATTAATATTTTATGACGCATACTATTGTCCCATTACTAAATACTATTAATGTTTTAATAGTTGTGATACCATTAAAAAAATATAGTATTAATACTGTGTCTCATAAGTTCAATGGGGCGGACCATTAATTATTTAATAGTTTTTGACTTTAATTTAATAACATTGATACCATTGTTCAAAATTAGGCAAAAAAAAGGCTCACTTTTAATGTTCGCATTACTTCGCAAATATTGTAAATATGTATCTCTTCATAAGTTTCAGTGTTGTGAAGTGATAAAAAGTAGAGTGAAAGTGAAATCAACTAAGAACATTTATTGGAAAAGAATATAAATATAGGTACACCATATTTTAACATAAATAGCAAACGAGGTAAGTTATCAAGAAATAATAATTAATTTATAGATTAACATGATTATAATTTGTTTTTACTTATAAGTGCCAATATTTGTTCATGCAGTTCCGTAAACATTTACTGTAATGGTACACATCCTATTGTTTCAATGTGATTTCTAGTGTATTTAATCGTACATCCCATTGAAATGCATTTATTTCAATCGGAATCCCATTGTTTTAATAGATGTACCATTAATATACGCAGATCGAGCTTGGACATTATCAAGCTTCAATGATTTCGTCATAAGTTTCAGTGTTGCGATTGAAAGCAGTAGGATGTTATTGCAAGCAAATAAAACCATTTATTGAATAGAACATAAATAACAAAATAATTGTAAGATAATTAGCAAGCAAGGTACGCTATCTAGAAATAATTATTAATTTATATATTGACGTTTCACGGTGATTATAATTTGTTTTTTCATAAGTGCCATAAAAGAAAAAACTAAATTTAATCATTCATATAGTTTAATGGCAAACGTTTACCTTTATGGTACACATCCTATTGATTCAATATGATTCCTAGTGAATTAATCGTAAATCCCATTGAAACGCATTTCTTTTAATCGGAATCCCATTGTTTTAATAGTATGTTCCATTAATAAACATAGATCTTAATGTCCACGCTTTAAGGAAATATGATTTCTGCTTCAGTCAAAAGTTTGTTTTATTTTATTCTTTCGACATTGACTGTTGCAATATTTTTACCAATTACGTACGAGTATATTATCTCGTATAGATGGAAGGCAAAATATACAGAATTGTATATTGCTAGAAGGCGGCTATAATGCAGATGTAATATTATTCGATGGCAGAATGAACCATGAACCGTTGGATAAAGATGTTTAGCAGACCATCATATGGCTGATGTATAACAAAGAGCCATGGAGTGATGTTTAAAAGAAAGGCAAAGGCAAAAAGACATAAAGATCGGAAATGTGAACGTCCTTAAGAAATGGCCCCTTTTCAAACAGGCTCTTGGACATGCATTGGTTAGTTTAATCATTATTTAAATTGAATCATTAATTCTTCAGTAATTTAATTCTATTAAAATTAACAATTTCAGTATATTTAACAATCGTTTAAATTAAAATACGAAAATATGCCCTTCTTATAAAAAAACAAAACATAATCTTCTAAAATTCCAGATTCAAATAGACTACAAAATCCGAAAGCCATTCAATAAATTAAATATTCAATGTGTCATTATTGTTGCTACGATGTAAAACTTAAAATGTTTCAATAAAAATATAATTTTGTTTTAAAAATAATTAATTTTTATAAACGCAGATGTTTTCGTTTTCTACTGACGGATTTTCAGATTGAGCTGCAACAGCATTGATTGATTATTTTAGATATGAGAACCTATACATTGGGCTGCCGCTATTTATGGTTTTAGCCATTCATAAATACCATACATTTCAAAAGGACCAGCCGCATTGTTTCCATAGTTATTCCATGGAAACAATAGTTTTTAGGTTATTAAAACAATAATATGATAGAACAGATTCAATAGTAAATACTATTGATTTAAAAGGACCAGCCACATTGAATCAATAGTGATCCCATAAAAACAATGATTTATAGGTCATTAAAACAATAGTATGATAGAACATATTTAATAGTAAATACTATTGATTTAAAAGGACCAGCCACATAGAATCAATAGTTATCCCATAAAAACAATGGTTTAAAGGTTATTAGGACAATATTATAATCTTATTGTTTTAAAAAGCTTGGTCCTAATATTTTAATAGTAAATACTATCATTTCAATAGGATGTACAGTTTGAAATCAATTGGAATCTTATTGAAGCAATAGTGTGTGAATCTTATTAATTCAATAGTATGACTGAAAAACAATGATACAAACTATTAACCTTTTAATAAGACACACTGTTAAGCCAATAGTCGTACACCATTGAATTTATAGTAAGAACGTACCATTACAATAATAGTTTACAGATTATTGATTCAATAGTACCAATCCTATTGACTAAAAACAATGGCAACAAACTATTGATTTAATCGAAAATCCTATTGTTTTCATGGTATTTTTCTCTGAGTGTAGTGAAATAATAACTGCACATGTGCTTTCGGAAGTAGCCTCAAAATTTCAGCTCGAAATTTAAGCACGATAGCAATACAGTCCATTCTCTTTTATATGTACCTTCGGTTATATGAACTAATCTAATATATGAACAGCCAAATTTGTCTACTGGAATTCAATTATATGAACTGGTACTCTAATAAATATACTTAGAGTTCTTATAAATGAAAATGAGCTAAAAAGTTATAAATGTAAAAACAGCTCATTTGGCTCTGCTTTTCGAGTGAAAAAAAAAAAAAAGAACCTTGATAGTGCCGTTGCAGGGCTGAGACTGTAACTAACGAAAATTTAAGATATGCTTAAATATGGAGCAAGAAGAAGAAGCAGGAGAACAGCAACAGCGAACACTGTTCACAGTTATCGGACGTGTTATTTCTGGTGCTCTATTTCTTTGCTTGCTTTTCGTTTGATGAACAGTATATTCATATATTCTACAATTGCTTACAAATAACTAATACCTTTTGTCCGAACTGCAAGAATCCACTGCTATTTTGTTATAATTTGGTTTCTAAAATCGATGAATTATAAAAAAAAAATTATGTCGCAACTACAGGACATTATCTGGTCCCAAGCTTAAGTCGATCCATCCATTCGCAGTTCTTTTTGTCTTACAAAATATTCAAGTTTGAAAAAAGTGTAATTTGGCAAAATAACGTTGCTTAACTCCCCACGTCACTGCCGCTGCAAAGTGTAACAGCATAAACATTGCCTGTGATAGTGTTGCCCCACATCCATCACCCTCTGTTTCCTATTCCTATACTGCTTCTGCAACCGCTAGGACTACGGCAACCACAAAATTCTGAGTCAGTTGCTACACCTACCTCTACTGTCCATTATTGCTCTCCCAGTCTCAAATCCGACACTGATAAAGTGTTTTTATTTTCATTTTTTTATCATTCGTGCTTTTATTTCTTAAAAATTGCGTACCAAATTTTACGATTTAACAATTTTTAGTGTGAAGTTGTTAGATTTGTTTCCTCAAAATTTTAAAGATTCTGTTCGCGCCAAAAAAAACAAAAACAACAAAATACAATAATGTCATCCGAGCTACTTTTAAACCGTATATCGCGCTAGTCCGAACCTCAATTGTTTCTTACTGTAAACTCTACAAACGCTTGGTATTTACAGTTATTTAGTTTATAGATATTTTAGTTGTTAATCGTCTTAATTCCCGACTTATGTATGAATTTGGCTCTTATTCTTGCCGGTTAAACACATTCTCAGATGTTTATTCCAGGTAGTATGTGATTAAACTGCATTTACTTAATTTTGAGCAGCAATAATTTCTCTAAAAATCCCACTCTTCTTTTTCTCGACCTGTATTGTCTGAATAACCCTTGCAATTTTTGATTCGGATTAGCAAGATACACTCCTCGCCACTTGAATAGGACACCCCTTACGGCTGTTTTCTATCCTTCATTGTCCCCAAACCAAGCATGCTAGAGACTTAATTTTTTTTGTAAATTAAATTTAATTTAATTGCTTTAGTTTGATTCAATGCTAAAGCTTTAAGTTTTAAAAATTATTATCAACCAAAAACCGGCAAAATGCGGGGTCGAAAATTTGCACCATTCGAAAAGGACATTTTAATAAAAAGAAACATTTTAGAAATTTCTGATTCTTTTTATTACAAAAATAACTTAAATTTAAGATAATTGCAGTATTTTACATTCAGAAAAAAAAATTTAATAGTGTGTTGAGCCACCTTTCTGTTCCAAAACTTCACACATCCGGTTTGGAAGGGATGTATACAAATTAGACAAATAATTCCGTGAAATCGAGTTCCAAGCTAATTCGATAGCTTGGGTTAGTTCGGGTATACTCGAATAGTGTTGTCCTGATCCGTATACGTGACGTGTCAACCATCCCCAAACATTTTCAATGATATTTAAATCCGGAGAATAGAGCGGCCAACTTAATAGCTCCACATTTTGGCTGTGTATATAGGTTTTAACCACCCAAGCTGTATGTATTGGCGCATTATTATGTTGATAAATCCACGGCAGAGGTCCAAAAAGGGTATGAAAGTATGGAAAGGCCTTTTTTCAATAAGCCATTGTATAAGACAACGCATTCATTGTGGTTGACATAAATTGTAGTTGGCAGGTTCCATAATAGGAAATGGCCCCCACACCATCACACCTCAAACTCTGCTATGCAGCCGGTCCAAATAATGTGTCATGGAAATAGTAGCTATAGCCATCGGGGCCTTCCAAATTAATTTTTTTTTCATCGGAGAAGACTATTCTGTGCCACTCCGAAATCCACGTCACATGTGCGCGACAAAAACTGGGGCATTGCTCTTTTCGAACCGGGTTGAGGTAGCTTCTTCTTGATTTTCACTCTTTAGATGTTTGTTTAGCTTTCGAAATAACACGACGCATCGTTGTAAGACTTGCCTTGACACCGCATTTACCCCTGATTTTTGCTTTTCTTAAAATAAGTCGCCTTTCCGTATTAGTAAGCACGCTGTGTGTCCGGCCTTTCATGTTTTTTCCATATTCATACTCATTACTTAAAAATGTGGATATAACGTGTCGGCTCCTCTCGATTTTTTAGCTGTTTTGGCAATAGATAAGCCAGCGGCCTTGTAAGCTATGATTTGTCCTTTTTCCGCCTCGGTTATTGCTTTTCCTCGACCCATTTTAGGTTTTTTTTTTTTAAATTAAATAGTCGAAATTAACAAAAACAAAATCGATCAACAAAGAATATGAGTCCGCGTGCCAAAGATAACGATCAAATTAAATACATGTTCTATTCAAGTGGCGCAAAAATGTTGCTTTAATTCCAACGAATGTTAACATAAAGTGGAAAAAAAACATATAACGGCTCTTTTCCAGAACTTGCAATTTTGTCACAGAGAAAGAAGAAGAGTTGGACAAAGATAACGGGCATAAAACGAGGGCGGGTCAAAGGGTCCGTGACTTTTGGAATAAAACACAGATTTTTTGATAAAATTTTTTTTTTATTTTTAACGTAGTCTCCCTTGAGCTCTATACACTTTGTCCAACGCTTCTCCAATTTTTTTATCCCTTCCAAAAAAAATGATTTGTCGAGGTCCTCAAAATAGGCCTTTGTTTGCGAGATGACTTCATCATTGAAATCAAATCTTTTTCCACCGAGCCATTTCTTCAGGTTTGGGAACAAGAAGTAGTCGCTCGGAGCCAAATCTGGAGAATAGGGTGGATGAGGGAGCAATTCATAGCCCAATTCATGGTTTTTTGCCATGGCAACTGCACATGTGTGCACCCTTGCATTGTCTTGGTGGAAAAGAACTTTTTTCTTGGCCAAATGAGGTCGGTTTTTTTTCAAATCGTCATTGAATCGGTCCAATAAGTTGGCATAATATTCCCCATTGATTGTTCTTCCCTTTTGAAGGTAGTCAATGTGGATTATCCCGCGTGCATCCCAAAAAACAGTCGCCATAACTTTATTGGCTGACAAACCCACCTTGGCCTTCTTTGGCGCCGATTCACCCTTAGAAACCCACTGTTTTGACTGTTGTTTGGTCTTTGGTGTGTTGTGATGGATCCATGTTTCGTCCACGGTTACAAAACGGCGCAAAAACTCCTCCATATTGCGATTAAACAACGCCAAACCTTCCTGTGAAGTTGTTACACGATTGCGTTTGTGGTCGACTGTGAGCAAACGCGGCACCCATCTTGCGGAAAGCTTTCTCATGCCCAATTGATCATTCAAAATTGAAACCACTGAGCCATGCGAGATCCCTACGGCTTCCACAATCTCTCGCACTTTCAATCTTCGGTCGGCCAACACCATATGGTGAATTTTTCGATTGTTTCGGGTGTAGAGACCTCAACTGGGCGTCCAGGACGTTCGGCATCTTCAGTGCTTGTACGGCCACAACGAAATTCAGTAAACCACTTTTTTACCATTGAAATCGATGGTGCAGAGTCCCCATAGTATTTTTCCAGCTTAGCCTTGGTCTCGGTAATGGTTTTTTTTCGCAAGAAATAATGCTTAATAAGCACACGAAATTCACTTTTTTCCATTTTCTCCTCAAATTAGTGAGTAGTCTGATAAAAATAGCTGTCAAACACAAACTAACTGACGCAGCAAGTTTAAATTTTGACAGGAGTCAACTGACAGATGCCTGTTGACAGGAGCAGTGTTGCTGTTTCAGTAAAGAGGTCAGAAATTCAAAAAGTCACGGACTTATTGACCCGCCCTATCATTATATTATCATTTCGTTTTCGAGTTATGAGCAATTGCAAATACAGTGTATAGGGTGTCCTATTCAAGTGGCGATGATTGTATAACAGTACAATCTTTTAACTAAAAATAAACAGAACTTATCGAACTTGAAACAGTGTATTCTAGTGGCACACAAAAATAACCCAACTTCTGCTAGAAGGAAACGTTAACAACATTTTAAATTCAAGAACAGTACAAACTCGATTTACGCAACTAAAAGAAATTAAAGCAGTTACAATAACCGAGGTTGTTGCACTTGCAGGGTAACATTTTTTTAAATAAAAAATTATAGTTAAAATGGCTATGTTTCTGCAGATATAAGGCACAATGTGGTAAAAAAACATTTTTGAAACCCAAACAAATTGCTATTGCCGAACACATTTTTTTTAAAATCAGAAATCGAAAGGTTAAAACATATACAAAAACTAACCATGCTGAACTAATTTCCCGAAATAATGAAAGCACAACTCATCTGAAGAAACATATTTACATACGTATATATTTACAAAGAAATTTGTGTATGTCCAAACAAAATTACATGTGAAAGAACGGCAGAAACAACAAACGAAAGGAGAACATGCAAATAAAAAACAGAAGAATAAACACAAGTTGCACTTACCGAGGTTACTTTTTTGAAAAAACTGCACTTATAGAAACCTGAAGTGCGACGAGTTTACTGTTGCGAAAGTCGAGGAGTTGCGCGAATCAAGGGTTACGTTAACCGAGTTCGTACTGTATTAATAACCTTTTTGGATTTGTTTTCGACTCATTTAGAGAAAACTGCTATTCCTTTTCCAGAAAGCATCGAACCTATTCTTTTAAAAAGCAGTATAGATTGAATCGTAGACCATTGTGCGAGATTTCATTATATTCCTCCGATTTCGAACCTGATAATGAAATTTCCGCAGATGACATTTGTGCAAAATTGATTTGTAACATAAATAAATTTGACATTGATAACAAAAAACAGCTGGAAATCAATGAATGCCTTTAATAATTGCGTTGTCTGCCCTCTTGAAAAACTTGCATTTTAGTGTAGTTTCCCTTTTATGAGTACAAAATGGATAAAATTGTTTCTCTTGCTTGCCGAAATCTGAAGGACAATCGTTGCAAAGCAATATTCGTTGGGAGTACATTGGTCCATTCATTTTCTCGTTGCGGGAACGAATGGATTCTTGCAGCGACGATTAGAGGATTTTGGAATTAATAAAAGACTTAGTAAAGTTCAAGGAGTTCGAGTTTGTATTTCCTTCCCGCACCCAGGACCAATTATCCGACGGAGATTGGCTTTGGGATCATCAATAGATTAACACAAAATACATCAAATCAATTCACACTTTTTTGTTTGATGTTTACCGACTCTCACAAAACAAGTGAAAGTGAATAAACTTTTTTATTTCTTCGCATATTCAGTAGAAAGACTAGCAGTGGACATTTTTTTTAAGTGCAGGTTCTGGCAGTGATTTCCTAGGGTAGATTAGATTTTCTAGGTTAATTCTGCATTGGCTATCGAGTAGTGTGTCATTCGTGAAGTTGATATTTTCGCCGAGGTTTTTTTCCACTGCCCTATTGTGAACGTCTGACAATCATCCGAGAGTAGCAATTGTTATGGGATGCCTCTCCAATTTGCCGTTTGAATTCGGCTTAAAATTGTACGACCCTTTCACCTCGCACAAGAAAATATTTTTTTTATATTAAATCTTATTTCAATCAATAGTGACTTTTTGTCCTTAGTGGTGGATAGATGTGTGTTAGTTGGTATTGTGTTACCTTCATCATCAACCAACCTCGTCTGTTTTTCAATTAAAAGATGTTTTTCAAGGATTTGCCTGTGTACAAATTTGATGTAATCGATCTGTTGGGCCGGCAGCCACACTGGTACGTGCCGATTAGTGTATTGTAGAACGGATTTTAATTGTAATTGGAGTTTATATTTACAAAAGTTATGACCGCCGGCTCGAAACAGCTCTGCTTTCTAAATACAATTATCTCTACAATTCCATCTACACCATTTAATAAAATACCCCCAGTAATCACATTGAATTAGATACTCAAACAATTTTCTTGATATTAGTGAAAGATCCTTTTACTAGCTTAATTGTTGCACAAGCATATACAATTCTTTTTCGAACGGTGTCATATGTCAACAACAATAGTAATTAAGTACATTAAGTAATTTTGTGTCGTTAGTCACACAAAACCTTGTGGATCATTATCCTTCCGAGTGCTGCTTATTGTTTATCATGGTAAATGATTTTATTTTATTAGGCTCTCCAATGAAATACGATTTACGATATTCCAATGAAATATGATTTCTGAAGTTGAGAAAAACACACGTTTTAAATCTACGAATTGCGCGTCGAAAAACCATAAACAAAACTAGCAAAAAGTTATGTTTGGGTTTAGATCTCTTGGCGCCTGTCGGACCGACAATCTACATGTTCGTAATTATTTCAATAAAGGATTCAATAAATGGTAAAGCTATGACCTTACTGTTGCTGCTAGCTGTAAGATTCGTTTCGAACTTCAATAAGCAAGCGTTTATGCCGAAATTGCGTGTGTCAGTACACGGCATTAATCGGTCGTTTCTTTTTGGTACATGTAACGAGGGAATTCTCAGACTGCTGCTGTGAGGCGTCTGTGAATAATAAGTTTATATAACTTTTTATCTTATGCTCTAATCTTCAGGTTTTTGGATACTTTTTATTTTGTTTTGAAAAATATAGATTTTTCTCAAAATTGCATTACTCGTCAGAAAAAGCGATTATTTTCAGTGGCTATAATAAAAGGCTGCTAGTCCCTAATTAAAGCAAATAATTTCTTCAAGTTTAATTTGTTAGCTTTTGTTTCACAGGAGTTGTCAGTGACATAGGAGGCAAGTTATTAATGGATATTTAATATACATATAATGTACTGAGAAAAAAATCCTCAAAACCCGAAAAAGGCATTTTTTTCTTAAAAAATGTCACTTGAAAGCGCGCAGTATTTCTCTGTTCAAGGTAGTTTCATCGAGAGGTCCTTGAAACCCCAAAAAAGTCATTAAACTGCGAAAAAAAGGATATTTTACCAAAATATCCTTAGATATAGCGCAGTATTTCTGTGTCAAATGTTATTTAGCCAAGATGTCTTTGGAACCTCAGAAAATGTCTTTAAACCGCAAAAAAATAAATATATAAGGTATAAATGTGTAGAGATCATAAAAAAGGCAAAATGGGAAGAGGAAATCTCCTGAATCATACAAATGCAAAACATTTCATTTGCCTCTGTGATGAAGTGGTTGAAACCGAGAGTTTTGTATGTTTTTGCATTCATATGATCCAGGAGTTTTAGGCCCGCATCTTTTTACGATTTCGATATGTGCATGGTTCTGCTAATGACTATTGTGTATTGCATGCACACTTGAGGTAGAGTTTTAAGATGTTAATTGTGTCACTATGCTCATCTGGATGTTAAAATTGCATAGAAGTTATTCCACCACTTAATTGCGTTTTACTACAAGCGTTGTCTTTGGGGGGCACAACAGTGATATTTTAATCCAGTTCCTGGCCTCGGACTTTCTTTTGTTTTTCCTTTAATTTTCAGGTTTATCCCGCTGAAAGAGAATCCTTATATTTTGATTTCACGAAACAGAGAAAGAGCCTACTGAAGTGAAACAAAAGGACTACAACAAAATAGTGGATATGTCGCAAGTCCTTGATATAGGGATCAAATCATTTTTGTTGTTATGTCTGGTTCTATATGCGATTACATTTCTATGGATACGTTTCTATTTTTGCTCTGCCCCACATAGACTACCCGGTGTAATATAAATAACTAATTTCTGTCAGAGATAAATTGTAGAAAAAACATAGGGACGGGCTACAGTCCGCTTGGGCGAACTGTTGGATACCCTATTCTTATTCCTATCCCTCATAAGTGGGCGTGACAAAAGTCTAAGTATGGTTGAATTGTTAAGAACGCTCTACATATTTTGTTATATAACATTTAAAGGATTTTATCAAAAAAAAAACGCTCCCTAGCTCAAACTTGGGTGTTTCAATAAAATTGTTTTATTTAATTGTGGGCGTGTCAGTAGGCGGATTTAAAAAAAATTTAAGTATGAGCATAAAGGGCACCTAGAGAGTATATACTATAAATTTCAGCTCCCTAGCTCAAACTTTGGACTTTCAAAAATAAAAAAATAATAATTGTGGGCGTGTCAGTAGGCGGATTTTGAAAATATTTACACATGAGCATAAAGGGCCCATAGAGAGTATATATTATAAATTTCAGCCCCCTAGCTCAAACTTTGGATTTTCAAAAAAATTGTTTTATTTATTTGTGGGCGTGTCAGTGGGCGGATTTTGAAATTTTTTTTATCCCGAGCAGTTTTAGGAGTCATGGATTATATATAAAAAAATTCAGCTTTCTAGCTCAAAATTCGATTTTTTCCAAAATGTTGTTTTTTTGAGTTTGTGGCGGATTTCAAAAATTCGTAAACTTGATTATTTCGGGACCCTAGAGAGTATATGGTTAAAATGTCAGCTCTCGAGGTCCAGTTTAAAGGCCTAATTTTTGCCGACAGATGGACGGACGGACGGACGGACGGACATGGCTAGATCGACATTACTATCGATGCTGATCATAAATATAGTAACTTTTAGGGGTCTACGGGCAATATTAAGGTATGTTACAAACTATGCGTCAAAATTAATATACCCTTAGAATAGGGTATAAAAACAGTGACGTAAGTATGACAGTTGACAACATTGAAAATGAGTCTGTAGACAAGCTAAGTGAATCATTTAAAATTTGAATACATTTAAAACATGACAGCAGTCGTGGGGGATAATTTAATTTACATAGTTAAACGGTGTCATGAGAATAATGAGTCTTTTTTTCACGAGGGATCCGGTGAAAAGGCTAATTGAAAAGCTTACAGATGGGCTCCATTATACAATGAGGAATCGTAATTACATTGAATGTTTAGTATCCATATCAAAGTAGTCACTGTAGTCTTTTCTTTATTGAAATATTTTTCAATAGGCATGCCAATGAACTTTTTCTAAGGATGAACAATTAAACTACTAAATAATTCAAATAAGCATAATGAAATAAGTTCTGAGAATCCTTTTGCAGAAACAGATTATATTCGATATGCAGAAAAATACTCGCAAAAGCATTACCTACCGTTACCTTAATTTTTGTGGTGGAGGAATCAATCTTTTAAAAGAGTTGACTTTCGCAGTGTTTGTGATATTTGTTACCTATAGCTAGCAACAATATCTTATAAATAACAACAATAGTAAATGCCAGCGGCTATTCATTTTTGATTCCAACACTGCAGATGCTGTAATATAATTGTATTTGCAACATTTATATATCTAATTCGCTGTGGATATTAGGTTTTTTTTTGTAAAATGTATCCACTGTTGTACAAAAGAACGATCCCAATTTATTTCCAATACAAATTATTGTATGTATTTGCAGCATATATCGCTGTGGATACTAGCCGCGTTTCTTTGAGAAATGTATCCACGGTTGCTCCTAAGAATGATTACAAGAATTATGTCCAGCGGCCTTATATTTTTGTCTGCAAAACAAATTATTGAATCTATATGCACCATGTATCCAAAGCAGTCCTGCTCTGGATGTTATCGACAGCAATCCCCAGTATTGCTTTTCGAGCAGCTACTTAATGGGCATCATGTAGAGATAGTGATAGGGCAAGAAGAGAACCCACGTCCAGTCAATGAAGAAACAGTTGCATCACCCAGTACAGAAGAAGTTGGCTTAGCTATAAAAAAGCCAAGAACAACAAAACAGCAGGCTCTGATGGCTACGGTGGTGATGTTTTGGTAGGGTGCATGTACCAAATCATCAGCCAAGTATGGGTGGAAGACGGATAAATCGATCCACTTCAACACCGAAACTAGTCAGGGTTGGTGGTGGCGTTTTCTCCGAAAGGCTAAATCTTAGTCTCTCTTTCCGTCTTCCTAATCATTGTAGCGTATTCCAGGCGGAAATTATGGCGATAAAGCCCTGACGTGGATGAAGACAAATGTGATATCCACAAAGGACATCCGTGTCTTCTAAAATAGTCAAGCCGCGATCATCTCTTAAGGATATGGCGGAGCAGTTTCACATTCATTTCTGTTGGGTCCCGGGGCATAGAGATATTCCATGAAACTGCAGGCTAATGAACTCGCTAAAAAGGGAACCAAACTACCTCTTTTACCTGAAAAGGGTTCTCTGGGTATTCCAATCGCTACTTGCAAACTTTTATTTAAGCTATCTGCAATCGAGAGAACAAACCTTAGGTGGACAAGTAGTAATACGTGTCTAGCGACTAAGCACATCTGACCAAAGCTGGACCTGCGACGCTCTAAGAGTCTGATCTTACTAAACCGACTGCATATTAGCTCCACTATTGGTGCCATTACAGGGCAATGTCTGATAGGCAGTCACACAGCGAGGCTTGTAATTTATTCAAACGACTTTTGCAGAAGTTGTATGGACGAGGAAGAGGAGGAGATGTCACTTCACCTTCTCTGCACATGCCCTGCTCTCTCCCATAAAAGAAATCTTCATCTGGGAGATTTCTTGCTTAATGATCTTAATGACTTGGCTAACGCTAACGTTAGAAGTCTATCGCGATTTATAAGAAGCTCCAAATGGTTTAATAATGGTTTATCGTAAGTGAAAGAAACCCCTCGATCAGTGTGGTATCACAATGGACTTAATATTGGTCTAAGTGTGTTCGCCTTAGGCTGACAGCCACTATAATCTAACCTAACCTATGGGTGGAAGAAAACATGCCCGATAACTGGACTATCAGCTCCATATGCCCCATCTACAAAAAAAGGCGATCCTATGTCTGCTTAATGTCGCATATAAGATCCTATCCAACGTTCTGTGTGAACGTTTTAAACCGTTTTGCAATACACTTATCGGCACGTACCAGTCAGATAGACTATAGACCAAATTTTCACAATGAGGCAAATTCTGGAAAAGACCAACGAATTTTAAGTCCAGACACACCACCTATTCATCGACTTCAAAGCCGCGTATGATAGTATACGTCGTCAGGAGCTCTATATGGCGATGGCCGAATTCGGAATCCCAGCAAAACTGATTCAGATGTGTCGCGTGACACTGGAAAACACGCGCTGCAACTTGCAGTTTGGAAGTAGCTCCTCCGAACTATTTCAAACATGCACCGGATTTCGGCAAGGGGACGCGCTATCATGCGATTTCTTCAATATCGTAATGGAGCAGTTAGTGCTCCGGGCAGGTGTCAACACGGAAGGCACTATCTTCAACAGGTCCGTTCAGCTGCTGGATTATGTGGACGATATTGACATCATCGGCCGATCACAGCGCGCCGTGATAGAAGCTTTCCGGCGATCGAAGAACAGGCGAAATTTGTTGGGCTTGTAGTAAATGAGGACAAGACTAAATACATGCTATCAACAAACAAGCAAACATCTGTCCACCGCCTAGGAGAAAACGTCACCATTGATAGCAACAATTTCGAGGTAGTTAAGGAGTTCATCTACCTCGGAGTGAACATGAACTCCGCGTGACACCTTAGTGGAGATCCGGCGAAGAATTACCATAGAAAACCGCTGCTACTTCGGTTTGGCAAAACAAGTGGGTTCAAAACTCCTAACTCCGAGGACGAAATGTATGATTTACAAAACCCTTATCCTGCCAGTTCTACTTTATGGCGCCGAGTGCTGGATGATAAGTAGGAAGGGAGAGCTGGTACTGGGCTCCTTCTAAAGAAAAATTCTTGGGCGGATTTGTGGCCCCGTGTGCGATGAGGGCGAATGGAGGAGAAGATACAACCGCGAACGCTATGAGCTGTACCAAGATGTGGATGAAGTCCAAAAAGCCAAAATACATCGACTACATTGGCTCGGCCACATCGAACGAATGGATAATAATGCTCCAGCTAAGAGAATCTTCGAATCTCAGCCCCCAGGTAAGTAAAGTAGTAAATACTGCTTGTAGTTTGTAGACCCCTAAAAGTTACTATATTTGTGATCAGCATCGAAAGTTAGGTCGTTCTAAATGGCCCTTAAATGTGAGCTAGAAACTGAGATTTGGAACAAATACCTCCAAGGTCCCTAAATGTTTATGTGTAAAGATATTTAACCCTTAATTCACTAGGTGAGTCCCTGGGCGGATTTTGAAAATATTTATACATGAGCTTAAAGGGCCCCTAGAGAGTATATATTAAAAATTTCAGCTCCCTAGCTCAAATTTTGGTTTTTCAATAAAATTGTTTTATTTTTTTTGTGGGCGTGGCAGTGGGCGGATTTTGAAAATTTTATATCCCGAGCAGTTTTAGGAGTCATAGATCATATATACAAAATTTCAGCTTCCTAGCTCAAAATTCGATTTTTTCCAAAATTTTGTTTTTTTGAGTTTGTGGGCGTGTCTGTGGGCGGATTTCAAAAATTCGTAAACTTGATTATTTCGGGACCCTAGGGAGTATATGGTTAAAATTTCAGCTCTCTAGGTCCAGTTTAAAGGTCTAATTTTTGCCGACGGACGGACGGACATGGCTAGATCGACATTACTATCGATGCTGATCATAAATATAGTAACTTTTAGGGGTCTACGGGCAATATTAAGGTATGTTACAAACTATGCGTCAAAATTAATATACCCCTAGAATAGGGTATAATAAGTGGAGGGTGACTTTTTGGTGATCAGTGAGTCCCAGGGACTCAGGTAGGTATTTATGTTTCAATTTGCATATGTGCTTGCCTTATTATTTTTATACCCTATTGTAGGGGTATATTAATTTTGACGCATAGTTTGTAACATACCTTAATATTGCCCGTAGACCCCTAAAAGTTACTATATTTATGATCAGCATCGATAGTAATGTCGATCTAGACATGTCCGTCCGTCCGTCCGTCCGTCCGTCCGTCCGTCCGTTCGTCCGTCCGTCGGCAAAAATTAGGCCTTTAAACTGGACCTAGAGAGCTGAAATTTTAACCATATACTCTCTAGGGTCCCGAAAAGATCAAGTTTAAGAATTTTTGAAATCCGCCCACAGACACGCCTACAAACTCAAAAAAACAAAATTTTGGAAAAAATCGAATTTTGAGCTAGAGAGCTGAAATTTTTTATATATGATCTATGGCCCATAAAACTGAGTGGGACATAACATTTTCAAAATCCGCCCACTGACACGCCCACAATTAAATAAAACAAATTTTGGGAAAAATTGAATTTTGAGGTAGAAAGCTGAAATTTTTTATATGTGATCTTTGGCCCATAAAACTGCTTGGGACATAAAATTTTCAAAATCCGCCCACTGACACGCCCACAATTAAATAAAATATTGTTTTTGAAAAACCAAAATTTGAGCTAGGGAGCTGAAATTTTTAATATATACTCTCTAGGGGCCCTTTATGCTCATGTGTAAATATTTTCAAAATCCGCCTACTGACACGCCCACAATTATTATTTTTTTATTTTTGAAAGTCCAAAGTTTGAGCTAGGGAGCTGAAATTTATAGTATATACTCTCTAGGTGCCCTTTATGCTCATACTTAAATTTTTTTTAAATCCGCCTACTGACACGCCCACAATTAAATAAAACAATTTTATTGAAAAACCAAAGTTTGAGCTAGGGAGCGTTTTTATTTACAAAAGCTTAGTTTTTTCGATAAAATCCTTTAAATTTTTGTCACGCCCACTTATGAGATATAGGAATAAGAATAGGGTATCCAACAGTTCGCAAAAGCGGACTGTAGCCCGCCCCAATGTTTTTTTTTTTTTTTTTGCAACAAATTCAGTGATAAGTATAGATTAAGTTTACCAGGCCAAGCTGGTGAAAATCTTAACAGGAGTGATATGATTTCGGGTTTATACAACACTATTTTGCCATGGAACTACGTCTATCAATTTCATCGATTACTAAAAGAGAAATACTTGACGCGCCCGAGGCTGCAGAAGAAAAACGTCACAAAGGTGAACAAAAATACTGCCATGTTTGCAGCTCCAGAAAGAGGACTAAGACTGCATACCTCTGTTGCGCATGCAAGAAGCCAGTTTGCCTGGGATGCTCCCGCATAATACGCAAAAAGTGCAAAAACTGCTAAAATCAAGTCTACATTTGAGTACCTGCCTGTTTTTTTCTTCATATGGAAACAGCTACTTTTTGTATCAAATATGAATTAAGCGTTATTCTTTTGTTTTGAAAAGTTATTTTTTTTTATATATTGATTTTTCAAAAAAAACATAGGGGCGGGCTACAGTCCGCTTGGGCGAACTGTTGGATACCCTATTCTTATTCCTATATCTCATAAGTGGGCGTGGCAAAAATTTAAAGGATTTTATCGAAAAAACGAAGCTTTTGTAAATAAAAACGCTCCCTAGCTCAAACTTTGGTTTTTCAATAAAATTGTTTTATTTAATTGTGGGCGTGTCAGTAGGCGGATTTAAAAAAAATTTAAGTATGAGCATAAAGGGCACCTAGAGAGTATATACTATAAATTTCAGCTCCCTAGCTCAAACTTTGAACTTTCAAAAATAAAAATAAAATAATTGTGGGCGTGTCAGTAGGCGGATTTTGAAAATATTTACACATGAGCATAAAGGGCCCCTAGAGAGTATATATTAAAAATTTCAGCTCCCTAGCTCAAATTTTGGTTTTTCAAAAAAAAATATTTTATTTAATTGTGGGCGTGTCAGTGGGCGGATTTTGAAAATTTTATGTCCCAAGCAGTTTTATGGGCCAAAGATCATATATAAAAAATTTCAGCTTTCTAGCTCAAAATTCAATTTTTCCCAAAATTTGTTTTATTTAATTGTGGGCGTGTCAGTGGGCGGATTTTGAAAATGTTATGTCCCAATCAGTTTTATGGGCCATAGATCATATATAAAAAATTTCAGCTCTCTAGCTCAAAATTCGATTTTTTCCAAAATTTTGTTTTTTTGAGTTTGTGGGCGGATTTCAAAAATTCTTAAACTTGATTATTTCGGGACCCTAGAGAGTATATGGTTAAAATTTCAGCTCTCTAGGTCCAGTTTAAAGGCCTAATTTTTGCCGACGGACGGACGGACGGACGGACGGACGGACGGACGGACGGACATGGCTAGATCGACATTACTATCGATGCTGATCATAAATATAGTAACTTTTAGGGGTCTACGGGCAATATTAAGGTATGTTACAAACTATGCGTCAAAATTAATATACCCCTAGAATAGGGTATAAAAAAAAAATTCGAAACTTCCATGAATAAATCTTAATTATAGAGCACTTTAATAAATATTTTTGTTTTATTTTATCAGGAAAAAGTTGAAGTTCAAAGAATAAAAGTAATTTTTTTCAGAAACATATCCTAAATATTGGAAAACATAGGGACGGGCTACAGTCCGCTTGGGCGAACTGTTGGATACCTTATTGTTATTCCTATCCCTCATAAGTGGACGTGACAAAAGTCTAAGTATGGTTGAATTGTTAAGAACGCTCTACATATTTTGTTATATAACATTTAAAGGATTTTATCGAAAAAAACGCTCCCTAGCTCAAACATGGGTGTTTCAATAAAATTGTTTTATTTAATTGTGGGCGTGTCAGTAGGCGGATTTTGAAAATATTTACACATGAGCTTAAAGGGCCCCTAGAGAGTATATATTATAAATTTCAGCTTCCTAGCTCAAATTTTGGTTTTCCAATTTGTGGGCGTGTCAGTGGGCGAATTTTGAAAATTTTATATCCCGAGCAGTTTTAGGAGTCATAGATCATATAAAAAAAAATTCAGCTTTCTAGCTCAAAATTCGATTTTTTCCCCTTAAAATAGGGTATAAAAAGCAATATTACACAAAGTGAGTCCCTGGGACTCACCTAGGTATTTATGAGAGTTTTTTTCATTTAGTGAATTAAGGGTTAAAATCATCCCACTGACACGCCCACAATTCGAACTAGAAAGTTGGAATTTGGAACTTAACGTTTCTTAAACTTTAAAAAAAAGAAGCCAATCGACATCATTTTTGTTTGTTGGATAAAATGCTCCTATGTATCTGACCACCAGCGCATCTTTTAGTTCAAACAGTTTGGCTTAAATGTTTCTCCTTGATAGCCACCGTACTTCTGTGTGCAGCGAGAGGTGGAAACAGCACAAAAAAGGAAACGGGCGGTAAGCACGGCAACTTTAAGAAATCATGTATTTACTCGAGTGAGCGTAGTAGGGTGGTTGAAGTTGCGGGAAAACTCAACCATCTTCCGTGACCGATTAATGACTCTTAAGCTGAACGTAGGGCTCTACACTACAGTTGTGCATCGGGCGCGCACATCCAGTTAATAATGTTAAACATCGTACAAAACGTATGAGTGCAAATTAACGGCATCTGAGATGAAGATTCTTCGCATGACAGCAGGAGTTACAAGACTTGATCGCATATGAAGCTCCAAGATTCTAGAAAGCCTTCATGTCAAAGAACCTATCTCGAAGGAAATTAACCGCGACCGGCTTAGAAGGTACTCTTATCTTCAAAAGAGAGATCATACAAACCCTTCCAAAGGCAATTTTAATCAGCGCTCTCATACAATCGTGAAAGTGAGGCACAACAAACAAATTATGGATCACACAAATGCAGCAACACCAGTAGTTGATTGGTAGTGACGAAGATATTCTAAATCAGACGCCCGTTGACATTTTTGAGGTCAAACCGACAAACCCCGCAGGCGGACCATTAGGGATGCTGTGAAATGGGACGATTGTGATCCCTTAAGTCCAGATCGGGAGCGGGTCGAAATTCTGCTTTGCAAAATTCTGACTTTTAACACAAAAATTCTGCTTTTCAAAATTCTGCTTTTTTTCTGTTCTGCTTTTCAAAATTCTGACAGGCAATATTTTAAACAAATAAATTCTGCTAATTCTGCTTTTTTTCCAATTTACGAATTTTAGGCAAACAAATATTTTTCAACTGTTACAACAAATTACAATATATTTCATATAAAGAAGGTACACAGGTGGGTAATTAGTTTTTATCGTTTGACCTGCACATCAAATTCAATGAATTTGTTGTTGTTGTTAACAATTAACAGATAACTAATAGCAATATAGAAACCAAGAGAGCAATCTTAAAACCAATAAAAAACTACTTTTACCTCTTCTTCTATAACAAGTGAGTAGGTAGGTAGAATGTTTTACAAAATTCTGCAAATAATAAAAAATCGATTTGGTGGTTAGCTACAACATTGAACGCAGATATACCGTGCTTATTCTAATGACATTTTGGAAAAATATCCTGTTTTCGACTATTAAGGACGTTTTTTGTTGTTGCAAGGACCTCTTAGTCAAATAACATTGAGCAGAGATATACCGTGTGGATTCTAACGGTATTTTGGAAAAATATCCTTTCTTCGATTTTTAAGGACCTTTTTTGTTGTTGCAAGGACCTCTTAGTCAAATAACATTGAACACAGATATACCGTATAGACTCTAATGGCATTTTGGAAAAAAATCTTTTTTCTACTTTTAAGGACCTTTTTGCTGTTCCAAGGATCTGTTAGTCAAATAACATTGAACACAATATACTGCGCGGTTTTTTAGGAGTTTTTGAAAAAAAAGTTTTTTTCGGGCTTAAGGACCTTATTTGGTTCTCCAAGGACCACTCGGTAAATAAGCTTATTACAACTAAAAGTGACATTCTTAAATCGGCCATCGGTTACCGAAGTACAAATCGATATTTTTCCTCTTACCTTCAACTGATGTACAACAAACTTCAAGCTATACAACCTCAATCATTCAAAACAAATCTACTTCCACACAACTTCCCGGTGTTTCGTAAGGACATAATAATCTCTAAAATTGAACATAATTAAAACTGGAAAATGTATAACGAAATAAATAAAATAAAAGAAAACAACGACACCCGGTTGTTCTCGAACCGTCACCCATCTACGTACTAACCGCGCGCCCAACGTCGTTTAATTGCGGTTATCTGGCGAGCATCGATTAACTCACGTGGTAATAAAATCTGACGGTGACGCTCGATATTTCCAACTAGCCCCTACCGAGAAAAAATATATTTACACATCAACGAGAGCAAAAATGTTTACACATTAAAAAATTCCAAAATCTAATTATCTAGGTACTATTACTACTACTACTTCAACTACAAGTACTAATTGAGGGGTCTCAGCCTCTTTAGCTTTTTTCCACTGCCAAGTGGAAGCATTTAAAAGTTTCAATTGTCATGAGAGTTTCTCGAATTTGCCGTTCGGATTCGGCTTGTAGGCCCCATTCACTTCGCACAGTCAACTGGTTGGCAAAGCTAGGTTTAAGGCCCTGCATGGGTCACTAATAGCTTCTATTTATAGTTTTTTTTGTAAATACTTCTTTAATCAACCAGGGACGAAAGGTGTAAAGCTATTCAAATTTATGGATCATTCAACGCCAACTTTTAATAGTTATAGAACTATCACTATTATTCCTTGCGCACTTTTTAAAGTAAATTACTAATTATTTTTGATAGACGTTTTAAATTGAAAGAAATAAAAATGCAAGTGAAATGAAAAGTGAATTGATTCTGGTAGAAGTTTGGGAAGCTTTTTTGCAGAAATTGAGACGCCGGAAATCTGTTTTTAGCGGAAATTGAGAAAGCGGCCATTCAAAAATTCGACAAATAGACAGCGGAAATAAAATGTTTGTTGTTTGTACTGTGAAAACTGATGGCCAATTTGAGAATGTCAATTTAATTTGACATTAGGTTATTTTACCATGAGGTGCTTCAAACCCTAAAAAGCGTCCTTTAAACCAGTTGTTCAATGTTTTTTTTGTAGAGAGAGGTCCTTGAAACACTAAAAAAGGTATTTAAAACCCGAAATTTTTTTTAATAGCATTCTTAGAAACCACCCAGTATTTCTGTGTTCTATAGCCGTGTTTCTTTGCACGCGAATATAGGGATGGCATCAGAAAACGACTATCGCCGCTTAAGAATTCATCAAAAAAAACTTGACAGCACACATGCACCTATGACATGCACCGTGACACAGCTGTAAGTTGTAGTTAAGAAATTTGTATTGAAAATCCTGAAATTGAAAAATATTTACTTCCGCCAATTGAAATTGATGCCAAGCATATTCTAAAATTATGAAAAACAATTTCACATTAAAAGATTTGCTAAATTCAATTACCCTTAAAATGAAGTTTGAAAAATAATAATAATAATAAAATCACGAATAAAATATTCGGCGTGATGTGTGAGTGGTCGGTGGGTTGTCAAACTTTGACATTTCCTGAAAAATTCATCGGAAGGATTCATCAGAAACGAAGAAAATGGATTTTGGAAGCAGTGTTTATCCCCGCTAAATGACTTAGCGGCGATAGCTATCCCCGCTAAAGTTAGCGTATATAGGATAAGTTGTTGTTGTATTTTACATGCAAATTTCAAATTATCCCTATATCCGCGTGCAAAGAAACACGGCTTATCTTATATTACGACGAGATCCTTGGAATCCTTAATAAGCTCTTTGAAACTCGAAAATTTCTTTAGAAACCGCGCCGTGTTTTTGTATTCAATGTTATTTTACCAAGAGGTCTTTGGAGCACTACAGATTATATTTCTCCATGATATTCGTTGAAACCGCCCAGTATTTCTGTGTTCAAAGTTTTATTACGATGAGGTGCTTGGAATCCTAAAAAAGTTGCTTAAAATCCGAAAAACACATATTTTTCTCAAATGTCCTTAAACACCATTCACTATTTCTGTATTCAAGGTTATCTTCACTTAATTGAAGTTTTATCAATTTCATCTGTACCTGTACACATCCAATTATTCTATTGGTACCTATACATTTTCCACAATCGCATACCTAGATATTTACAAAAATATCACGCCAAAGAGTTATAACTTCTAACGCGCGTTCATGAGTATACACCATTTTATTTTCCTACATTCGAAACCGACCATAATTTATATTATTTCTGTTGTTATAATTATTACATTTACAATATTTCGAATCGTGACACAACCTTAAATGTACTTTCTTATTTGAAAGGTGTTTGTTTAGCGACATCCCCCAAAACGCTCAGCTGCGTTTTTATACCCTATTCTAAGGGTATATTAATTTTGACGCATAGTTTGTAACATACCTTAATATTGCCCGTAGATCCCCAAAAGTTACTATATTTATGATCAGCATCGATAGTAATGTCGATCTAGCCATGTCCGTCCGTATGTCCGTCCGTCCGTCCGTCCGTCTGTCGGCAAAAATTATTCCTTTAAACTGGACCTAGAGAGCTGAAATTTTAACCATATACTCTCTAGGGTCCCGAAATAATCAAGTTTACGAATTTTTGAAATCGGCCCACAGGCGCCCACAAACTCAAAAAAACAAAATTTTGGAAAAAATCGAATTTTGAGCTAGAAAGCTGAAATTTTTTATATATGATCCATGACTCCTAAAATTGGTCGGGATAAAAAAATTTCAAAATCCGCCCACTGACACGCCCACAAATAAATAAAACATTTTTTTTGAAAATAAAAAGTTTGAGCTAGGGAGCTGCAATTTATAATATATACTCTCTAGGGGACCTTTATTCTCATGTGTTAATTTTTTTTAAATCCGCCTACTGACACGCCCACAATTAAATAAAACAATTTTATTGAAACACCCAAGTTTGAGCTATGGAGCGTTTTTTTTGATAAAATCCTTTAAATGTTATATAACAAAATATGTAGGGCGTTCTTAACAATTCAACCATACTTAGACTTTTGTCACTCCACTTATGAGGGATAGGAATAAGAATAGGGTATCCAACAGTTCGCCCAAGCGGACTGTAGCCCTTCCCTATGTTTTTTTTTATTTTTTATAAATAGTCCTATTTCAGCCGTCTGGCTCGCTCTCCACTGTAGCTTTATTGTAATCCGACATCAAAGAGCAAACGGATGTGTTGATACATAAAGAAAAACATTTTATAAATTAGATACCATTTGAAGTGCACCCTTGAAGTCATGAATCACATCCGTGGGTAATCTTTAATAAAATCCGAACCACAAAAGTGAGTACAACCAATAGAGAAGTGAGAAAACGCTCGTCAACATGTGTATGGCATATTGAATTGAATTTGTTTTTTTTTGTCTCCGTTGGATGTTGATTTCTTTGAGGATATTGCCATTGTGTGTATAAAAAGGTGTTATTTTGGTAAGAAAAATGTATACTTGTACATGGGCGCCCAATTTTATAATCTAAGTATTTGGGTGAGGTGTGTCATTTATTGTTGGAAAGTAGGGCGTTTGTGGAGTTTTTACGTTGTTATATGAAATTAAATTAGGTAAAACTTTAAAGCCCGATTATATGTTTAATTACTTTGTGAGTTTATTCTAAAGCGAATATTTATTTTCAGATCTTTGGCCGGTCGTACACCGTGCAGAATACAACTTGTAAATTTTTTCTCCTTCATAATCTAGCATTTTTTTAATTTTGCTAAGCGGTCACCCCAGATAAAGAGGCCAGGAAAAAGGTGAAGATGCAATGGCTTTTAAACCAGAACGCAGGTTCTTTGAAACAGCGAAGGAAACCTAATCACGTAAGCGAAGGGAATAGTAGATGTGTTTAAGAAGCATTTCCAACCCACCACCCAGTATAGAAGAAGTTTACTGACCAAATTATCAACCAAGTATGGATTAAATATATGAGGCTCAGCTAAATATGCTCTATACACAAGAAAGGCGATCCTTCGTCGTTTTTTTTTTTATAATAAGCGCGCACTAAAGGGATTTGCTGGGACCCTTATAATGTATTAGCTACACAGCGCGGGCGTTAAGGAAATTAGGGTGAGTCGAAAAGGAGAGATGCCGATGCACGTTGGTTTTGAATGTTTGTAGGTTATAATACGAGTATGTTGGAAAAATGGAGCGGGGAAGAGCATTCCACATTCGTATTGTACGGCTGAGGAAAGATTCTTTGAACTTCACTGTACGTCCGAACACAGCCTTGAGGGTGAACTGATGAGCATTCTTTGCCTGACGGGTATTGCGGTTGAAATGTTCAAGCGGAGGAATGCAACTGGCTATTTCGTTTGAGCACTTATGGTGTAAATAACGATAAAATAACGAAAGGCAGGAGACATTACGACGATGACTAAGAGAGTCAAGCGATCTCGCGATGTCTCGGTCGCCAATGAGTTTTATCGCGCGTTGTTGGATCCTGTCAAGTAACTCCAAATAAGTTATTGGTGCACCGGACCAGATATGAGCGTTGTACTCGAGTTTCGGTCGAATGAATTCTTGGCGACACCGAATATGTAGTCATTCCAACGAAGGTTGTTATTAACACACATACCGAAAATGGAAAGTCTTTCGGTTGCAGCGATGCAAGTGCCATTCATAGATAATGACAGTGTTTGTGGGTTTTGCTTTAATGACAGGAGACAGCATTGTGTTTTGGAAGCATTAAATACCACTCTATTGGTTTTACCCCACTGAGTTATGCTGTTAAGATCGGAATTTAATGAGCTTAACATACGTTGCCGTTCCAGTTCCACACCCGAAGATGAGGGGCGTGACCCAAGAAACGAATATGAGAAGCTGAGGATACTGTCATCAGCAAAGGAATGGATTGGATTAGAAGTAACAGACAGGAGATCATTTATAAAAATGAGAAAGATAGTCGGGGACAGAACAGAGCCTTGGCGGACACCAGCATTTATTTGATGAGTTGCGAACTTGAAACCGTTCAAAACAACTTGAATTGAACGGTCCGAAAGGTAATTTTTAATCCATTGAAGAAGAGTATCATCGATTCCAAATGCACGCATTTTCGACAAGAGAGCTTGATGCCAAACTCTGTCAAATGCCTTTGAAATATCAAGCGCAACAATCTTACTTTCACCACCCTGATGAAGAGATTGGTTCCACTTTTCAGTTAGATATGTCATCAAATCACCAGTGGACCTGTTGCTGCGAAAACCATACTGCCGGTCATTAAGGAGTTTTCGCGATTCAAGATATTTCATTAGCTGACGGTTTATCAGCGTTTCCATGACCTTAGAAAGAAGGGACGTAAGTGCAATTGGTCGGTAAGTGGAGGGAGAAGAAGATTCGCTTTTTTTTGGTACAGGCTGGACAAATGCCGTTTTCCATCTTCCCGGGAAGAGTCCTGAAGAATAGGACAGATGGAAAAGCTTACGCAATGGTTTTGCCAGCGAAGAAGAACACCTCTTCAGAACGATAGGGGAAATACCATCTGTACCAGCGGATTTGTGAACGTCAAGATCTTGAATGCTCTAGCCACTGTACGAGTGCGAAAGTGGATTGGTCCCATAGAGAATTCTACGCGCTCGAGTACAGGGGGAGACAAAGCACAATCTGGGAGCGTTGAGCTGACTGCAAAGTGAGCAGCAAGCAGATTGGCCTTATCTGTAGAGTTGACAGCTGGAATTTCGTTTTAAATGGGTGTCGGGATAGATGACGAGGCCGAATTCTTGATATTTTTAACAAATGACCAAAAGTTTTTACTACCAGTGGGACTTTGTAGTATTTTTTGCCTCAACTTTTGGTCATAGGAGAATTTGACACGATTAATGTGGGTATTGCAGTCATTTCTGGCTCGTGTAAACTTCTTACGACTTTCCGCAGATGGGTTGGCTTTGAATAGCCGAAAACTTACCTCTTTTAACCTGATAGCCCCTTTGCAGCTCGAGTCATACCACGCGTTAACCTTGGGTTTGATACTTTTAATCCCGTTAAGGATAAAAGACTTCATACCCAGGTGAATTATGTTTGTGACCATATCAGCAGCAGCATCCACGTCGCTGTCGAAGAAGCACAGCGACCAGTTAAAACACTTAAAGAAACCAATTGGCTTTCTGGTACTGCTATACGGTTTGTTTAGGAGTTTGTTCTTTAACTATGTGGTTGGAGTACGAGAAATTCGCTGATATGATACAATGGTCTGACGAGCCTAGAGGCGATAATACGTTCAAAGCGTATTTATCAGGGTGAGAGGTAAGAAACAAGTCCAATGTGTTGGCAGTTTGGCTGCTAATGTCCGGTATTCGTGTCGGCTCATTTACAAGCTGAGTCAGGTTATTTACCTCAGCAAAGATCTCGAAGTACTCGTACCTTCCTTCGGGTGTTGTCGAAACCAGCTTGAATTGTGTATATTGAAATCGCCCGCAATAACGATTTCAGAACGAGGATGAAGGGCCACAATTCTTGTAATGGAATCAGAGATGGCATCAAACCCATTATAAGTTGAATGTCTGTCCAAGTTGGGGCTTCTGTAAATAAAACAGTAGTGGATTAATTGCCTATGGACATGGAATTTTAGCCAAATGAAATTAAATTCTGGGTTGGCACTTTGGCCATATTGAGGCTGAAGTTGGTAGGCTACGTCACTACGGGAAAGAATAATGGCATTAGGTTGTACACAGGTAGACCAGAACCAGAACAGCTGGTTTGTTGTGAAAAACATGGGCGTATAATGAAAAAATAATTTTCCTTAACCCACGAATGTTACTGACATCTACGAAATTCCTACACATCACAAAATACAAACATTGCAAGAACTATCGAGACATAACCCTGCTTAATGCGGCATTTAAGTTCCTATCCAACGTACTGTATGAAAGTCTTACGCCACACTTATGGACACATAGCAGTTTGACTTCCGGCCCTGCAGATCGACAACATACCAAATTTCCACACTGAGGCGAATCCTGGAAAAGATCAATAATAGAGATAGATTGATAGATATTTTATTGCTTTCATCATAATTTACATTGCAATTTTGAATATTTGCACAGCTTGCACAGTGATTTGATTGTTTAAGACTGATCTTACAATTGAAATAGTATCTATTGTGAGTAATTATGGTAAGAGCTTTTGAAGAAATAGTTGGACCAAAAACCTTTATATAAATAATTGGATTATTTTATATCATACTTTGTATCACAGAAAAGCATAAAGATTTGTCGGTCCCGTTTGCATTGACGGCCTTTGGAGTAGGAGATTTAACAGCGAACTCTACGAGCTGCACAGCAACATCGATTTGGTCAGAAAAGAACTTATCAGTCGACTAAGATGGCTAATACATGTAGACCGAATGGACACAAACGCTGTAAAGCAAGACCTCGCCTTATGTGGCGCGCGCAAGTGGAAGGAGACCTTAACCGACTTGGAGTGGTCCAACCAGGACTGTAGCGCTACCTAATCAAGTAGAGTACTAAAAGCATATACAAAGTGAAATAAATGGGAGTCGGACAGAATCCCGAAAAACGTAATCCCGAAAGCCCAAAATCCCGAAAATCCAAAATCCCGAAAAGCCACAATCCCGAAAAACTAAAATCCCGAAAACCCACAATCCCGAAAAGCCACAATCCCGAAAATCCAAAATTCCGAAAGACCAAAA